>BTRK01000004.1:15191635-16444170 GCA_036245805.1 Pristionchus mayeri | reverse complement strand
AAAATGCATCAGCGTTTCAAAATATGTTATCTCTCATTCTTGTTTGAGCAGTTGCTCGTGGCTAGATGAGGCCGTTGCTTTCAAGCAGAGATCCTCATCATTTCCCTCCTCATACCCCTCTTCTGTTGTTCAGGTTTTCTCTTATACTACCTTTCAGACCGGCCACCACGACGACCGGAGCCTCGACGTCGACAACTACTGGGTCCACCACCACCACGACAACAACGACCCCAGCACCTACTGGAGGATAACTGCGACCACTGTCGAATGAATGTTCCCTCGATAAATTGCTTCTAAAAATGAATGTGAAAGTGATGAGGAAATCAAGTTGAATCGATGTTCTCACGTTTATCCAATTTCACTAAAATATAATACATGTACAATTTTCTGACAAATCTGAGCAGAAATAATAACTGGGGTGGTATTCTTTCCCAAAATTTCGGAATGCCGAAATTTTCGGAATTCCGAATTTTTCGGCACCTTGCCGAAATTTTAAATTAATTTTCGTTTTCATTTCGATCGATTTCCGTCATTCTATTCGGTCGAGATGCTTCGTTATCATGCCCAGCAGAATCCTCAAGTTCGCTTGAATCGCATAGACTTCCGAATCCAATACCTGATGAACCATAACATCTTCTACAATAACCTGAAGGTCACCGAGCCGGAACTTGTCAATCACTCATATGACAAGGACTTGCTGATCTTTGAACTCTGACATTGCACCACACATGTTCCATTGAGTTGGTTCTTGCTCTATACCATACCCAATCGATCATGCAGTATCCCAAAACACCGTATACCGCTACCGTAACCCCGATTATCGCAAACTAACTTTATTTTTAAAAAGTCCTGAAACCGTGTCGAATCGATTCTATAGTACCCAAGAATCTACGGTAACCCAGTTCCTTGGGTCAGATCCAGTTACTTGGGTCAAACATTTTCTAAAATTTCAAACGTTTTTCTGAGATATATGTTAGGATACTTCACAATTATTTAATGCTCAATTATGGATTTTTATAAAAAATGTTTGATCCAAGGAACTGGATCTGACCCCCGGAACTGGGTTACGGTAGTTCCTTAGGTACTGTATAATCGATTGGGCACGGTACCAGGACTTTTTAAAAATAAAGTTAGTTTGCGATAATCTGGGCTTACGGCAGTGGTATACTGTATCCTGGGGTACTGTAGAGTCGATTGGGTACGGTACTTAGTCTTGACCCACTTGACCTAACAATCGATTTTTCCATGACCCCCACTCATGCTTGCGCAGTGCCCCAAATTTGGGGCACAGCGCACCACCCCCTCCCCCCCCTCGCCGCCATTCCTGGACACCTATGGTGGCTAACCTTATCACTGCGACCTTACATCACTAGTACTTTAAATTACTAAATTCATGGCATCTTACAGGAACCATAGTGACTAGTGACCTAAGCCCCAATATTCCACAATGACTTGCAACTTATCTCCACCCTCGAAAGATACGCGAAAATTGAATTCCGAAATGCCGAAATCGATGCCGAATTCCCTTTGTTCGCATCTTACAATTTTCGTCACTCCGAATAGAGTGCCGAATTATTGTTCAGTGATCCGCTATATTGCTCGGTCATTCTGCCGAAATTTTCGGAATTGGCAAGGTCGCTCTCATTTTCGGCAGACCGCTCTATCCCCCAACGTGCGCGCGAAATTAATTTCGGAATGCCGAAATTATTTTCGGAACTTGCCGAAATTGATGAAAGAATACCACCCCTGATACATTTAACAGTCAATACAAACATAGCCGTAAACGAATTACTCATTGCAAGGTGAAAAACCTGCCTACCGTCTTTTGTTTCAGTTTTTTCCCGACTGTCTTGAACACACAATCCGCCCTGCTGAGCAGAATGAACTACTTTCTCAATAAGTTTGCAATAACAATACAAAGATACAACGATATTGCAAATGATGTCGAGACGAGATTGTTTTTTTCGGAAATTCCTGAACAATTTCTCACAGCTGTCCGAACTTATTGTTGCATCGATTTTTTTCGGGTATACAGTACCGTGCAAAAGTTTCGCAACAAAATTGTCATTGTCATAACTTCGTTCAAAATTGAGCTAGAGACTTATGGTTGGAAGCATTCGAGAGGTAAATATCAGGAGAAAATAGTCATATGGTATATGGTCTGAAACACATTTATCGCGGGTTTCTGAATTTAATTTTCTGCAATTTTCACAATTTTCATGTACTTTTTGAAACTCAGCCGAAAGTCGATGTTATCTCGCACGAACTGTGATGAAAGTATAACCAGTGTTGTTTACAATCCACTATAAGGCTTGCACTGTGCACATCGAAAAGAGCTAATATATCAATTTTCCGAGACTTCCGAGATGTTTTTGTACGGCAATATCATCACTCCCAGTTGAGCAATGGGGACCCTATTTCGCAGGTACGATACACTCGTAATGTAGAAACATTTTACCAAGTTTTATAGTGATCAGACAAATCGAAAAAATTTGGACACGAATTTTCATACATGTGGAGACGACCTTTAACGCTATCGAAAAAATTTGATTTCGTGCACCGTTATGTAGAATCTATTAATGAATAAGTGTGCGAAATCACGAAGTGAGATAGTTTGTCAAGCACATTTTACAGCCAAATAACCACAGAGAGTGAGAACGGCCAAAGTCGTCAGAAATGGTTCGTAGCGAAAGTCGACCTAACATAACGGGACAGGTTCTTTAAAATTGGCTCCAATTCAATGAAAATGTGCATATCTAGGACTTCTAAAGCTGTTAGGTACGTTTTATGATATTTGAACAGTTTTCAATTTTACCTTGTACCGTGTTTTTTAAAAAATACACTCTTAAGAGACCCTCCACGAGAGAACGTAGCTTCTGAGAGGGGTTCACGGACGGCATTTTTGCAACCCCTCTCACTATTTCTGCGGTGAAGTTCTCATACCGAGTGCTGATATTTGGCCCAGTTAGAGCGCTCCTGGTGCACTTTCCGAAAAATGCCAGACCGACCCCATAAAAAGTCGAAATTTTCATCCCTCGAAAAAGTAAGTTCTTTAGTGTTTTCCTGGCGTATTTTTCCATAAAAATTCGAAAAAAGTGGGTTAGGAAGCGAACCGATAACGATAAAGGGTCGAAAATCGAAATTTTTATAGTTTTTTGGATACCGTGAAAAAAATTTGTTCGGCGGTCAAAAAGTTATTGTCATTTTCGAAATCTACGTGAAAAACTACATCTATGATTTTAATAGCACATCCAAGATCCGGGGCCGTCGGATACTATATACTTCCGAACAAAGAGAACAATGAGATCCTTTGTCAGGAGGTATCGCCCGATATCGCGATTGAGTGATCATAGACCCGCTTTATTGGCTAAAATTACATCGACAGTGTTCATACACACAATTGAGCCCAAGAACAAGCAGTCTAGGTAGTTAGTTCTCAGAATCTTGTTCCCGGGTAGACACATTCTGTGGAACTGCAGTTCTGATGGATTACTTTCCGTATTTTTCCTATAGATACTATATAATTCCAAATAACAATAACTTTTTGACCGCCGAACAAATTTTTTTCACGGTGTCCAAAAAACTATAAAAATTTCGATTTTCGACCCTTTATCGTTATCGGTTCGCTTCCTAACCCACTTTTTTCGAATTTTTATGGAAAAATACGCCAGGAAAACACTAAAGAACTTACTTTTTCGAGGGATGAAAATTTCGACTTTTTATGGGGTCGGTCTGGCATTTTTCGGAAAGTGCACCAGGAGCGCTCTAACTGGGCCAAATATCAGCACTCGGTATGAGAACTTCACCGCAGAAATAGTGAAAGGGTTTGCAAAAATGCCCTCCACAAAGTAGGTACGTTCTCTCGTGGAGGGTCTCTTAAGAGGTCGTCCACCAGAAAACGTAACAACAGGTCAGGGGTCTCGGATGGTCAAAATTCAGAAAAATCGGGAACTTTTTTCCTGAAGTCTCCTTCAAATATGTAGGTGTGCGGTACATATGGCGAAGGTCAGATATCGATTCTAAAAAAAGTTACCGTATCGACTCCGTTTTGGGGCCAAAAAATTCGATATCTCAAAAATACTTGAAATATAGTTTTTCTGGTGTATCTTGTCGTGTAGAAAACGAATTTCTATGTTAAACTCATAAAAAATGTAATGAAAAAAAGTTTGAGCCCAAAAACTGATTTTTTCGATCCAAAAGTGATATAAACAGTCATATCTTTTCAGAATATGAACCGTATTGAACGGAAATCATATTTTGTGAACTTCAACATGTGCCAACTCTAAGACATTTTTTTTTATATTTTAAAAATGGGGCCCGTTGGTTTTTTGTGTCCTTAAAGTCAGCTCCCAACGAAATGAGCAATCATGGATCTCAGGTCGGAATAATCATAGGCACCAGTCATTATGCTAGAAATGTAGAGCAGGATGAGCTGAACATTTTATCCGTTGAAAGTGAGCTTCTATCTTTTCGTTGAAGCGTGACACAGAGCCTAGAAGTTGACTAGAAACGGCCTGGAGTCCCAGAGAGCGCGTGCTCTGACCGTCTGTCGCTCTCGCCGCCTGACCTCCCTCTCCCTCCCCTCCATTTAGCGCTCTCCTGCGCGCATCCTCTGTTATTTTAGCTAACGTCTAACCTCTGTGGCGCGCTTCAACGAAAATATAGAAGCTCACTTTCAACGGATAAAATGTTCAGCTCATCCTGCTCTACATTTCTAGCATAAGGACTGGTGCCTATATTTATTCCGACCTGAGATCCATGATTGCTCATTTCGTTGGGAGCTGACTTTGAGGACACAAAAATTCAACGGGCCCCATTTTTTAAATTCTACAAAAAATATCTTAGAGTCGGTACATGTTGAAGTTCACAAAGTATGATTTCCGTTCAAGACGGTTCATATTCTGAAAATATATGACTGTTTATCACATGTATCATGAGTCAGTGGAGGAAAAAACCACACCCTGGAAACAATTTCCAAAGGCTCGTAAGGCCGAGGGTGATTCGAAAAAGTTGGGGTGGGGCGAAGCCGCATTTTTGCTTTTTTTCGCATTTTTGCTCCGAAGTTCGAAAAAATGAGATATCAAATTTTGAAAATTTATCATCTAAATCTGCTAGATGATAAATTTTCAAAATTTGATATCTCATTTTTTCGAACTTCGGAGCAAAAATGCGAAAAAAGTCCCCCTCTAAAATTTCCCAATACTATTTTTCCTACATGCATGTGAAGTTAAACTTCCATAATCTGCAATAAAATTCACTGGGTTCGTCACTCACCGAGGTGGTATGATTTTATTTGTAATCGAAATTTCAGTTTTTCGTTCATAGTTTCTGAACTTGCAGTCCCACAGCTTCGCACTCAACAGAAAAGTTGTTCATCTCATTTTTCTGCGTATTTTGAGCCCAATACCACGTATGTAGCCCAACTTGGAGCTGAAATACGGTAGAGCCGGGTATGAAACCGGAAAATTCCTAAAAGCCGGATCTGGGACCTGTGACCTAGATTTTTCGGGAAGATGTCTCTAGTGTATGCTACCACCATAATATAAAGCCAAACAAAAAATAAAAGTTGGAAATTGTTCCCGTACACCTCCACTGACTCGTGATACGTGTGTTTTATCACTTTTTGGATCGAAAAAATCGGTTTTTGGGCTCAAACTTTTTCTCATTACATTTTTGATGAGTTTAACATAGAAATTCGTTTTCTACACGACAAGACACACCAGAAAAACTCTGTAAAACTATACTTAAGGCCCATGACTACCTGACTCTCTGTGGCTATTGAGTTGTTAAATGTGTAGGACAATTCGTCTAACTTCGCGATTTCGCACACTTATTCATTAGTAGATTCTGCATAAAGGTGCAAGAAATCGGATTTTTTCGATAGCGTTAAAGGTCGTTTCCACATATGTGAAAATTCGTTTCTAAAATTTTTCGATTTTTGCAATTTGTTGCCTGATCACTATCAAACTTGGTGAAATGTTTCTACATTACGAGTGTATAGTAGCTGCGAAATAGGGTCCCCATTGCTCAACTGGGAGTGATGATATTGCCGTACAAAAACATCTCGGATGTCTTGGAAAATTGATATATTAGCTCTTTTCGATGTGCACAGTGCAAGCCATATAGTGGAATGTAAACATAAACTGTTATACTTTCATCACAGTTCGTACGAGATAACATCGGCTTACGGCTGAGTTTCAAAAATACATGAAAATTGCGGTACCGAAAATTAAATTCGGAAACCCGCAATAAATATGTTTCAGAAAATTTGTCATATGAGGCGAATCGCGAGAGAATCGACCATTTGAGGGTGGTCAGCGGCGGTAGGAATCAAGTTAGTCCCATCCCGCTATAATTTTGGTTGTAAGTACTTTTAATGATGCTCTTCAAAACTGCGTCGTCAGAATTTCGATATATGTCGTCATCGTCGAAATTCAGAAGGTCAAACATGGTGCTATCACTTTTCGACAGTCAAATTGCGCTCACTTAAACGATCATAAATCCGTTCAAAGTGAAGATAGAGGGCCGTTCTTTTTTCCAATGACAGCTACCATCATGCGCTACAACTTTCATGTTGACGTAATCATTCCTGGACCTCACCCTGGTGAGGGGCGGTCGGGTGCACCAAAACTTTCGTAACTTTGGAAATCGGAAAAACTTTCTGAGTTTTCAAGCTTAAGTTGTAGAACATATATGTGCCTCATTCCTCGCAAAAAATGGTCAAAATCGGGAGGTGGAAAAAAAAGGGGGCGCACTTTCGTGTTTGGACCCCAAAATGAGTTCCGGAATCGAATTCTTCCGAACATTCAATGGCCATTGCTTGTGCTCAAAATCGTCCAAAAACATCGAGAAGAACATATAAAATTGTTTCCACGCATATTGTAACACCTTCATTCCCCATACATGATCACATGACCCAAAATTTCAAAATCGATTTTTTCTCCCATCTGAACTTGGGGGAGGGCCCTAATGCATAAAATGGGTTTCATATAATGTAGAAATGTCCCTCTAAACTAGTCAGAGAGAGGGGGCATCTATAAATGTGAGTTTTCATATGAAGAATTTAAGAAAAGGCGCAAAAATGTACAATAGGTCAAAGAGGTCCTAGAACTCCGTATTATGGCTAGAAATGTAGAGCACGATGAGCTAAACATTTCAACTGTTGAAAGTAAGTCTCTATCTTCTCGTCGAAGGAAGCTACAGAGCTTGGAAGATGGCAGAAAACGCCGGAATAGGCGAGCGAGAGAGCGCTAAATAGAGGGGAGGGAGGTCAGACGGCGAGAGCGGCGGACGGTTAGAGCACGCGCTCCCGGGGGATTCTAGCCTATTTCTGGCCAACTTCCAAGCTCTGTAGCTCGCTTCAACGAGAAGATAGAGACTCACTTTCAACAGATGAAATGTTTAGCTCATCGTGCTCTACATTTCTAGCCATAATACGGATCTCTAGGACCTCTTTGACCTATTGTACATTTTTGCGCATTTTCTTGAATTCTTCATATGAAAACTCACATTTATATATGCCCCCTATCTCTGACTAGTTTAGAGGTACATTTCTACATTATTTGAAACCCATTTTATGCATTAGGACCCTCCCCCAAGTTGATATGGGAGAAAACATCGATTTTGAAATTTTGGGTCATGTGATCATGTATGGGGAATGAAGGTGTTATAATATGCGTGGAAACAATTTTATATGTTCTTTTCGATGTTTTTGGATGATTTTGAGCACAAATAATGGCCATTGAAGGTTCGGAAGAATTCGATTCCGGAACTCATTTTGGGGTCCCAACACGAAAGTGCGCCCCCTTTTTTTTCCACCTCCCGATTTTGACCATTTTTTGTGAGGAATGAGGCACATATATGTTCTACAACTTAAGCATGAAAACTCAGAAAGTTTTTCCGATTTCCAAAGTTACGAAAGTTTTGGTACACCCGACCGCCCCTCACCAGGGTGAGGTCCAGGAATGATGACGTCAACATAAAAGTTGTAGCGCATGATGGTAGCCTTCATCGGAAAAAAGAACGGCCCTCTACCTTCACTTTGAACGGATTTATGATCGTTTAAGTGAGCGCAATTTGACTGTCGAAAAGTGATAGCACCATGTTTGACCTTCTGAATGACGACAGATATCGAAATTCTGACGACGCAGTTTTGAAGAGCATCATTAAAAGTACTTACAACCAAAATTATAGCGGGATAGGACTAACTTGATTCCTACCGCCGCGACGTGGTCGATTCTCTCGCGATTCCTCTCATATGACCTTTTTCTCGTGATATTCACCTCCCGAATGCTTCCAGGAATAAGTCTCTAACTCAATTTTGAACGAAGTTATGACAACAACAAATTTGTTGCGTAACTTTTGCACGGTACTGTATGATGAGATTATCCATTTTGGAATCGATTCACTAGCAGAAGTTGTGACGCACATAATATCCTTGTAGAAATTCGAGGAGATCGAAGATAAAGTGACTGAGGATCTTTGTGCCGTCTTTCGCGTTGAATATCCTTATTTCGAAGGGAATGAGTATATTTTACAATATGATCGCATAATCACGCATACCCATGGCATTCCAGTTTATTTCCGTGCGAGTTGACGTACAAATACCGAGTAAAGGGTGAACGCAAAGTGGATTAAAACAGGGGAAAACTCACCATTATTTGCAAGAAACGGTCCATCAAAGGCTGAACGCATAAAACGCGAACCATTGCGACCATAGCATAAACGTTGCACACCGTGCGCCACGTGCCAACTGTTCAAACCTAATGCCGGCCGGTTCCGAAACCGATCACCAGGAAAAGCGTTCGAGATCTTGCCCGTCCCCCTTGTTTTGCTTCTATTCCGTTCCTTCTGACGCATGTCTGTGTGAGCATCTGTTGCCCTAACACGCGATTCGCCCTATAAATGTGTGGTGCCATGGATATCTTATCACATTCTCGATCACGATGAATACCCTCCTCCTCTCCTCATCCGTTATCCTGGCTCTCTTCTCGCAAGCAGCCGCGCAGTGCTCGACGACTGAAAATCCCAAGTAAGAGTCGAGATACTCAGATTATGATTGTTATCAGTTAATCTGCACCTTAATCGATGAATCCTTTTCAGCTGCGCCAACTGGATTAGGAATGGCTTTTGCAACAACGCAGGCTATTCACTCGCCATGAAGTGAGTTGTATTTCCTGTAACTGTTTCCACCACGTGTGCTTAGTTTCCAAGACAAGCTCATATTTGCAGGCAACAATATTGCGGTATCTCGTGCGGTCTGTGCACCTCCTCCGGCCAGCCGATCACGCCCGGCAGCTGCACAGCCGACGCAAACGCCAAGTGAGTCGTTTTACTCTGTTTTCCGTGTTTATCAACGGATACTCTCGGATTTAGAGAATTGCATGTGAGACTTATCATAATAGATTTAAACAATGGTAATTTGCAGCTGTGCCAACTGGGTGAGGAACGGCTTCTGCACGAACCCGGCCTACACGGAGGCGCAGAAGACCGCCTACTGCTGCAAATCGTGCGCGTGAGTATTGTTCTTATTTTCTCGTTGATTGGATGCAGTATAGTATTGAGAGCATCGTGTCTCGCCCTATTCTATCACACTTGAGACTAGGGACGACCATTCGGTGCGATGTAGCGAGTTCGCTACGCCTCTCCCTCTTCGATTTGCGAACTCGGAATCATTGAGGCCTCGAAGCCAATCTAGATTTTGAATTGCGTCATCTTAGCCCTGCGACGACAACGACGGGAGGAACGACGACGACTGCTGGCAGCACCACGACCACAACTGGCTCAACGACGACTACGACTCCCTAATGGCAAATAACTGTTGTATTTTGCGCATGCCCTATAAAGCCTCCAAACATAAATCTGAAAGTGCTGACGATGACACGTCGACGAAGTGCTCAGATGAGCGTTACATGTCGAAAGGGAAAAAACGACGGGACGCTCGACTACTACTGCCGGCAGTACGACCAGAAAGGATACTTGTTCTGATTTAAAGACACAATGTTTCCAAAATGGGATCGTCGATGTGAGTCTTTACGTAGACATGACAGCTTAGACATACCTACCGAAAAGTACTTCTTAACAATTTTGACTTTCGCTCACAAGCTCGTCATTGCAATGGGAACTTTACTAAATTAATGATCTCACAGTATTCCGTGAACGAATACGTATCTGACCTCCGCAGCAAAATGCAAATGTGATAACCATATGTAGTAAACAGCAACATAATCTCTCCTCTGTTTTCGAATAGTTCCGTCTCTGAAATCGGATTAAATGACTAACACATCCACTGAGGTTCTCCACTACCAGTAGGCGTTCCAATTGTTACTATTCCCTTTTTTTCGCCGTCACACATTTTACTTCATTAGATTTTCATCAAAGTAGTTGTTTCATTTGTTGTTTCCTGAATTTTTAGAACATGCGCTTGGAAGTGTCTAAACATGCACTGCATTGCATTTTGATGTACTCGTGGTTCGGATTTATCATTTATCACACCGGTTTCACATTCCATGCGTCGACGGAGGTCATCACTTGCGATAGGTAATCTTGCATTTTCATTTTGAAGCAAGGGCATCTCGTTAATAATGTGGTAAGATGAACTACCACTTCGCCCTTAGGGGCTGACTCCAAAATTACAAACCGTGAGAGGCGGAAACAACTTCTTGTCGAATACTTTTTCATTACAGATTCGGGTGTTTCTTCATCTTTTGTCTGTACATATCGAAGTGTGTGCCTCTTCTCGCAGTGATTCCAAGTGTATTTCAACTGGCTGGACTCACACTCTTCAATCCATTCCTAAAGCGGGCGAGGACATATTTTCATTGTATTTATCATACAAGTTTTTAATATATTTTAGTCGATAAATGTAATTCTTAAAGGTTTCCATGAAAAATGCGCCGGCGCTAACTCCGCTCATATGCTTTCGAATTGTAACGAGAGGGTCGTATCCGAAATTAGTCGAAGTATTGTTTCCAAAACATGTTTTTAAACTTTAAAAAGTTATTTGTGTTTTTTAAAAATAATTATCTTCTTTAAGGATAACCTCATTCGTAATATGGAAGTATGCAACAAATCAGGCTTGCAACATTTAATTTTCGAGGTAATGTCTGATAAAGTTGTTTTTTTAATAATTAAACAATTTTAAAAAATATTTCGTATAGGAAGTCACTGATAAGGAAATTGGAATCACTATGACTGATAACGTGCGAGAATTAGTCGTTCCTTGCACATACAAGTAAGAATTTAGTCAAACAATTGCCAATTTTTAAATAGTAAATATAATATCTTGGTACGTGTTAAAAGGCGAACAAAATCCATTACTCTGAGTCATACATTTTACTGGTCCTTAAGGACTAAGACTGGTGCACTTTTCAAAGCTCGAGCACTGCAGTACTGTCTGGAAGAAGGCGTTAATAGACTGCAGGTGACCGAATTTTATCACAAATACAAACCATTAATATCTTATTTAAAAATAGTATTACAATGTTCAGGAATCGGATTGGGTGGTCCATCTGGACGAAGAAACTCTGCTCACGCGAAACTCGGCCAGTTTTCATTATAATTCTTACAACTAAGCCCGATCAATTATTATTTATTTAGAAAAAGAATAACGTTATAATTTCGGTCTAAACGTATGCGTCTTGTAGGTGTGCGGGATCGCCAACTTCGTCTCTGACGGCGTTCACGATTTCGGACAGGGACTCATCACGTATGCCAGCGGACGAATCGTTAATTGGCTGACAACCTTGGCCGATTCGACAAGGCGAGTGAAAGAGTCGTTTCTTCACTATTTGATGCATACTGCTTCGCACGGTCGAATTGACACCATGATGTGCGTTCTTGGCTTCCATTTGGTCGCATATGAAAAGAGTACGGATTCTGGGCACCTTTCTTTCTCATGGGAAAACCGTTTAGAATAAACGAGTAATCGTCTGACTCTCACCTGTTTGCGTGCTCTCTCGCTTTCTCTAACCTGCGAGAGAGTGGGCAACATGAGTAGAGTCCGGCCATTGCTCGAAGAAACAAAAGGATTCACGACGATGAACGGAAAGTCCATGTAGACGTATTATTAACGCTCTTGCAAATATGTTTTGATAAAATAAGAAAAAAATCTCTCGATTGAAGAGTTGCCGACGACTGTGGAAAAGTGCGCGCCCAGCTATCGCTTTTGCACAAACCGATCTTCGGTTGGAAAGGATCGTATGTCGTTGCGAAAGTACGTATTTTCCGATAGAATTTGATTTACAAGCTTGCATTTTATAATTATTTCTTATATATGAATGTATTTTGAGAAACATTTCAGCATGGAGCAGAGCGGCTTGTCAGTTGGGATCATGGTTCTGAAGGAAGCATTTGCGAAGATGCGTACTTCGCGCTGATGGCCATACAAGCTGGATATTCATTTGATTTTATCGAAGGTGTGATGGTCTGAGTTAAATTTGTTTTAAATTTAAAATTTAGGACTGCGGTAAGTGATGCCCAATAAATTGTAGGAGAAATGCATGAGCAAAGCCCGTTCACTGTAATGGACATGCTGAGGCAACGAAAGCGGTGGTTGGAGGGACTCATTCTCACGGTTCACTTGAAGGAGATTCGACTCATTCATAAAGTAAATGATATTAATCATGAATAGGATACACAAGAACTGAAAAAGATTGATATATCTATTAAGATCCCGCTTGCACTGACCGTCTACTGTTGGGTGCTAACTCCAATCGCCACCCTTCTCTGCCTGTTAATCCCGACCTTCACCGCATTGCCCAGGTACACGGGGGGTGGACAAAACCTAAATGACCAAAAGCTCAAAAAATCACAGCTCTCTGGGAAGTTGAGATAGGAACTTTGAAGTTGTAGCATTGTAACCAGTATCGTCTCCTGTACATCACCATAGTTAGATCTCCTAACTAGGCGATCATGAGTTTCGCTTCATATCTATGTATTCATGGTCGTTCATGGTCCAAAATTAAGAATTTGAGTGGACAATGAGGGTTAGTTAAACACTACATAAAGTATCCAATCGGCATTCCAGTGCCCCAGAACTGCTTCCAAGTGACATGGGTATTGATTGATTACGGTATTTGGTGTTTATCTAATCAGAGATTTCAACTTAAATTCTCAATTTTTTACCATGAACTATTCATAGATACGGAGTGAAACTCATGATCACCTAGTTAGGTGATATAACTATGGTGATGTAGAGGAGAGCATACTGGTTACAATGATACAACTCCCAAGTTCCTATCTCTACTTCCCAGCGAGCTGTGATTTTTTGAGCTTTTGGTCATTTAGGTTTTGTCCGCCCCCCCCCCCCAGGTACACTACGCCAAGAATCAGATTCCGATTATACATTGTTTTATCCTACACTATGTCTTCTTTAAACCTTGCAGATCCGTCGTACTCGATACTAATATTTTCATTATTCTCGCCCTCAATGCTTACATGGGCTTCATTGGATCGCTGACGACACTCCCACAAACGAGGTATACGCATACAATTTACATTTCTTTGATTTTTCAAAACATGTATTTCGCAGAAAATATCCATACTTTCCCATGTGCTTCCTGAGTGCATTTTTTGCAGTAACGTTCAACGTTTACATATCGGTGAGTTTTTTTTATATTTGTTAATCTCTTCACAGAATCCGATTTGTTTTGCCAATATAATAATAATAATTTATCTACGCCCGAGGCGCGAGAATATCTGGAATTATAATAAATTGTGAGGTCGGCAATTGCACAAATCTGTTTTAGGTCGGTTCTGTGGCAATGTTCGCGGTCAGTTCAAATCAGAAATCTTTCTACATCGTGAAAAAGGATTCCAAGAACGAACGACGCGCAGAACATGTCTAAAGACTCTTATACATGCTTGCCCATCGTCCGAGAATACTGAATTCATTCATTCAGTGTGACACGATTAGACAATTGTGTTTTCTTCTTTTTTTCTAGCGTACTCTACTGGGCCACCCTAGTTGAAAAATTCCGCCATACACTATTCCCTAAGACAACTCAAGTAGGTAGGTACAGCTGCATCAAGTACAGTCTTACTGATCATAATCGTCATCACAGGTGCTCATGACATACTCGACCATTAACATTTGAATAGAATATTATCAAGTAATGGAGTATGGCATTTATAACTACTCGAGAAGTAGAAGTACGTGGGCTGGCGGCAATTATCATCGTTGATAAAGAGCTATATTCTAATCGATATTATTGCTACTTTTAGCGCAAAGAATATTGAAAATGTAATATCATGCTACGGGAGTAAAGGATGAAGCGTTCGAGACTGCTGAGGGGATGTCACTACTATTTGTCTGCCATACTGATGTCGGCTGAACTGCCTCCTTCTTCTTTACCATCCCAAGTAGCCCAACTCTGCATAGCAAATGCAGTTTAACCAATAATTTCGCACTTACCGGTAGTCCTTCATAAGCACAATCATGATAACAGCATCCCATGCAGGAAAGCATGAAGTGAGTATCATGCATGCATCGTCAATTACGAATATCGGAAGACGGAAGAAGGGAAAGTTAATCGCGCAAAAGTAAGGAATATACACGAATATCAGTGGGACGAACGTCTGCAAAGTAAAGGACTTTAAAAGAGATTTTTACTAGTTTAGATACCTGAGCACACACTGCAATGAACAGTTTGAACTGCATGTTGTTCGATTGCAGGGAGATTGTATCCGCTCGTTTGATGTAGTGATAGGTAAGCCCGGCCAGGGTGGAAGCGATTGAGAATGAAACAACCATTACCACATCCACGCTCGCAAGACAAAGAAAAACACGGACGTTCAACTGCCCGTTCTCCTAAAAATGTATTTCGAAAAGATACAATCACTAATCTGACCCAATGATTCATCACGAGCCATCCTTCTCTCATTTCCTTTCCGTGTCTGTTTCTCGATTCCGCTTGGAGAATAATTTTCCCCGCGTCGTCTCCTTCCCCAGTCGTTCCATAGAATGCTAGCAGATGCCTGCATTTTTAAACAATCATTCAATCAAATTATCTTATGAGGAGATGAACGCTCAGAAGAGTATGCTACATCTTTATGAAATTGATCTTCGTAACCATCAATATGCGTTGTGTTTCCGCAATACTTACCACGTAATCAATGCGACGATGGGGTAGCATGATACAGCCGCGATGAACTTCTTATTTGAGAAGAGTGGAATCAATTGAGGATAGCGGATGGACCAGAATCGATAAACAAAGTGGATGACCATAAGAGCAAACGGAACTGTGAAGCAGGCGCAGTAGAAGCTGGCGATAACCTGTGGGCTTTGCTTTATTTTCAACAAACATGGCTTACCCGATCCTCGAAAACGCACCAGACTCCAAAGGTCGTTCCGACAATAACTACTTTCTAAAACTGTGATTTCAAAATTATGCAGCTGTATGACGCCATTCGACAGTTTAGAATAATCCCAAACCCATACAGGGTGTCCAAAAAGTATTGTTACACGGATAAAACCATGTATCTTTCTTTAAAAGCAACATAGACAACTCAAACGGGGCACAGTATTTATCAGTGACCATATGAACATAACAATGCACGATCACTCGATCTGGCCTCCATTGGCCGCGATGACCTCTCTGAGACGACGAGGGACCGAGTCGATGACGGCCCGCAGGTAAGGGACGTCGATCTTCTCCCATGCCTTGAGAAGGGCTGCCTTGAGGGAATCGCGGTTCTTGTGGCGAGTAGAGCAGGCCTCCTTCTCCAACACTGACCAAATGCTGAAGTCCAGAGGGTTGAGATCGGGGGAGTTCGAGGGCCATTCCTCACTCGAGATGAAGTCGGGCAGATGGGCGCGACACCATGCCTGCGTCACTTTTGCCGAGTGAGCAGGCGCTGAATCCTGTTGGAAGGTCCAGCGAGCCCCTTTGAAGTGGGAGCGGGACCAGGGGAGAAGGGCCTTCTGGAGAATTGCCCTGGTGTAGTACTCCTTGTTGATCTTGACCCCGGGATCCACGAACACGAGAGGAGTCTTGCCCGTCGAGCACACACCAGCCCAAACCATCAGTGCCTGGGGGTGGGCAATGCGAGAGATGGTTCTACCTCTGGCGTCAGCTTGCTGAGGAAACTTGGCGATGATCCTGGTGTTCTGACTGTTGTAGACCTCCTCGACTGAGAACAGCTTCTCGTCAGAGTAAACGGTAGTCAAGTGCTCCCCACGATCGGCCCGCTGAAGGAGCAGCTTGCATCTCTCCAGGCGCTTCTGCTTGTGGACATCAGTGAGGCCATGGCCCTTTCTCATCTTGTAGGGGTAGGACTTGAGAAGAGAATGAACGATGGCACACACGGATCCTTTGGAGATCTTGAGATCCTTAGCCATCTTCCTGATGGATCGTTTGGCATTGCGATTCACTCTCTTCTCCACGATTCTCCTGTTCTTCTGAGTGAGAGCGGTCTTGGGTCTTCCTGATCTTGGACGGTCCTTCGCAGTGCCCAACTGCTTGAAACGGGAGATGGTGCGATAGACTGTCATTCGGGAAATACGAAGCTTCCTCCTGATGGAATCTGGGGGGTCGCCGAGGGTCCAAAGGTTGATAATAGTTTGACGATAGCGATTTGGACGAACCATGACTATGGGAAACTAATTAGTAGGTTCCCTCAACGCACCGAAGGGTGGGCTCAAACGTGTTATTACAGGTTTTGACAACTCGACCTACATGTTAAAAAAATTCGCGTTTCAAAAGTGTAACAATACTTTTTGGACACCCTGTACTGGTTTCGCCGAAGCATGAAGAATACTGAGGAATACGTCAAACGATGCGAATATAGTGAGAAGTTGTTTGTAGGATCCGAGTGATTTCTTTGTGAACTTGCGAATCGCATACAAAAGAAGACAATTGAGTAAGATACCGGCAGCTGAAAACGTATTCATAATCATGGTTCTAAATCGCAGAATTTTCTCACCGAGATGCGCATTTTCAATGGCTTCTGCCACCGTGTTCATGGTAGCAAGAATAGGCAGTCAGGCACTAAGATAATCAGAGCAGTGCGGTAGATATCACATGATAAGGTTATTTATGCCGCATGATCGGATGAAATATCGCGCAGTGAACTACTCATATGATCTTATTACACGAGACTATTTTCGCTTATTAATTAAAATTCATTATTAATTTAAAGAATGATGTTCGCCACTTACGCATATTCATTACATATTTTCACAGAATGCGCTCAGCAACTATTGAGTAATGCGGTTTACCGTACACTTAGTGTTGCGGATGATAATGTTCTATATTCTTATGCTTACTCCGAAAGCACACTTAATTTTTAGTAGACTATTTTCGGCTTTTCGGCTCTTGGAGTAAAGGGGAAATCTGTACAAGAGAGGTCGGAGGTAGTGAAAATATTTTTTCACATGTAAATGCATCTATAGCAATTGGGCAAAACAGTGTACGTTTTTCAACGCCGTCTGCGATCTTTCCAGGAAACAACATGGAAATTTTTAAGGTATCGGTGAGGAAATGCGCCACTGCCGATGATTTGTCATCTACCCCAGTTCATGGTTAGAAATCGATAATTGGATGACGAAAATTGCACTATCCTACAGTAAACTTCACAAGGCTGATCAGTAGTTGCACGAATACCCGGTGAATTGTGCAATAACAAGATTTTTTAAGGATTTTTTCGGAAACTGATAATCGTGTGAAAATTTCAACAAACAATGAAATATCGTATTTAACGTACACAGTATTTAACTGAATATGCAATTCTCATACGATTATTCACATTGTTTCAATTAAAAAGATAATGTGCGACTAAAACTGGAGTACTCCTCCCTTGGTCTTCTTCTGCCCTCCCAGTTCGAAGTGCTTGCATCTGAATTATTAGATCACATACTTATCAGTCTCATTATCGCGGGCCACTCTTATCCTAATACAAACGCTAATTACTTCTAGTTCTGTAGTTGCCTCGACGCCATGATCACTATTAACAACAAGATAAACAATGCATTTGTGATTGAATATTGTCATCATTCCGGCATTCTTGAGAGTGAATTAAACGTTCTAACTTCAAGAATGTACCTCTTGATCGGGAGCAACTTCTTGTGCTTGCACTCGTTGCATTCCATCTTCAGCACGATCTTCTTCGTCGTTTTCGCTTTCTTCCTCTGGATCGGCTTCACTTGCCCTCTATACCCTCTGCTCTTCGCATCGTATCTCCTCCTCCCCTGGGCGAAGTCCGACTCCTTGCCCTTCTTGTACTGGGTGACCTTGTGAGTGGTGTGCTTGCGACACTTCCCCTTGCAGAAAGTGCGTCTCGTCTTGGGCACGTTCACCATGATACCTGAAAGCTAAGATGCTTACGGAGTACCAGTTAATCAACACCACAATTTCTCATTTAGTGCGCACTAGTGACTCGATTACAACAAAGTGAAAATGCAATGCAGCAAAAATGAAAGAGTTGTTAGGAATTTTCAACCTGCGCAATGGCGATTAGTAAATGTGAAACTGCAAATGTCCGGCTCCGTCTTTTATACCTCGCGATATTGCACACTCGCTATGCGAATTGTGCAATCGCGCGAGTGTAGTCAAGTGGCCTCTCCTCACTCTGTCTTGGACAGATGCATAGAGTAAGAATTCGAGGGAAGCAAATCAACTGCGCATACAAATTGAAGTGTGGAAAGTGATCGACTTGAGTCTGGACATACAGAAAAAATATGCATCTGATTTCGGAATAGTGTTGAATTGGCGTCTTTTCGTGGCATGTATGAATTATAATAATTAATTTTTGGAGTGCAATTTTGAAAAGTATAATGCAGAAAATCACCCATTCCGTCCGTCGGTCGATAGTGCTTATCCGATCTACGCAGTTGGCAATTGTTCGTTCGGAACCGTAACACCCTTATCTGGTTTACTTGCAGCCTTTTTGACACAATTATACAAAAAAATACAAAATAAGCCGTTTGAAGTCCTGATCTACCGGATGATGTCGGAGTCTTCCGGACGATTTTCTCCTTCCTCTCATTCTGAGAAAGAAAGACACATATTGCGCAATAGACTCTACTTGTGACACTGTAATGTAATTTCAGAAAAAAAGAGTCGTGAAATAATCACGACAGAAACTATAGAAGAGAAATTGACTACACATAAGGCTGGAGACACATGCTCGTAGTCTGTATGAAATCTACCGAGAAGTATGTGAATTACAATTTATTCACAAATGCTAAACAATAACTAAGCATTAGCAGGGCGTGCATTCCAACTCTGCTGAAGCGTCTGGAAATGATCAACTTCGGGATCGATTGGACGAGGTCTGTTGGCGCTGAAATCAGTTTGCGATAACATGCGCACACCTAAATATCTGAAAAAAATCAAGAATAACGCGATCTTACTCAACACTGAACTTGATAAAGAATGTGAGAATGAGCGGAAAGTGGGCGATGGGAGTGGTGAGTTCGAGGAAAATCTGGTGCCCGATCGGAGTTGGGTTAGACATTAGCTGAAATACATTCCAAATGCATGTCGTACACGAGTGTTGATGCCCTGTGCATTTATCCAACATGTGTAAAAAGTGCTCGCAATGGAAACTGATCGACCGACGCTGAGCAACTGTTGTGAAGAGATTGAGCACGGTTTCCATGAGTTCGATAGGGAAAAGTATTAGAATTACTTTTCGATTTTCAGCTCTCTGAAATTGATTTTTGCTCAACTTTAGACACTTCGTGAACAAACATGCCTGGTAAGTAACCGCAAGTGACGAGCTAAGAGCGGGTGTTCGGTAGAGATTCAGATACAAATCGAAGCAGACTACGAACAAAGAAAAATGACGTTGAGAGTACGGACATGAGAGTCCGACATGCGAATATATCACTCAGTCAGTAATGAGTGTTAATTAAACGTACCAAAAATCTTTCGATATTTTCCGGTATCAATTCATTCGGAAGTGCGATTTTAATTTCGCGAAATAGATCCCGTTATCCGACAATTGTATCATCGTATATGTACATGAGACAACAATCTGCTTTATGAACTATTATTTACAAAAAATGACACGGCAATATGTATTTTTATTGCAATTTTTCTCTAATACTAACTCTTTTTCTCTAATACTAACAAGAGACGAAGTGGCGTAGTGGTCTGTGGCGCGCCTTCCCATTCCATCCCACCTGGGTTCGATTCCCTGTCGTGACACCGTCTCCGCCCCACCAAGGCGCCTACCCATTGGGGACGGTGAAACACGCAGGTAAATAGGTCTGGCGAAAGGTGGGCACTCCGGTCCGAATCCGCCCAAATTGATACTGGCCTATCAGTGTTCTCCCGCGAGCCCAGTCTCGAAGAAATTGAAAGTCTCGAAGAAAGTACCTCATTGTCACGCCTCCCGACTTTTACCTTTTACTAACTCGAGAAGTTATTACCGCAGTTAAAGCTAGAAATGTGGCAAGGTATTTGTTCGAATTTCTTTCGAAATGAGCTGGGAAAATACTGGAATAAAGCCGTTCGAATGACATTACAAGAACCACATGGTGAGATGAAACGATTGCCGAAATTCCGACGCATCTATATTTGAGAAATTATGATAAATTAATAGTTTAAAAATATCAATTAAAAAGGACCTAGTAAGCTGAATGTAACGAAAATCGATCAGGAGACATTCATAACGCAATCTGACCAATTCGGAGAGGTAAAAACAACCGAGAATAATACTGTAGAACATGCAAAGAGCATAGTAAAAACTGAAGAGAATCTTTGTATTATCGTGCACCAGAAACCGAACTCCCTGCAATAGTTGATGTACACGTTTCAAAATCAAAGCACTGACATCACTACACTATTTACAATTTTATTAATTTACGATATATAGTAAATAAATAAGCATGTACTAATGAATGTAAAATGGTAGAAATATTTTATTTATATTAACGATTCCTATTGATAACGCAAAATGAGTGATTAGCAAGATGGGCAGAAAGGACAGGTTGACTTCCTAGATAGCGGATTGGTGAATCCGTTTTAAAATGTTGACATCGAATCAGCTTACATACCTAAGTATTCCATTGGGAAAGGACTCGAACTGCGGCTATAAGGCACATAATTCCCTTGACGGTCATGAGTATGTGATATTCCACACTGCTGGATAATTCCCGAATTATGGAACACTCGGATTCGTGCATGGTGTGAGTGCGAACGCCGCTGGAATAGCTTCGCGTTACTAAACGGCAATGGAATGAACCTTTGCATTTCTCTATTCAATTCGAGGCACAATTCATCGAAAATAGGAAACATACTAATAAGCCATTAGGAATAATGGAATGGAGAATGTGATTTATGACGCTCAGAGACCAGTGAACTGGATGTGAATATTTGAGAACGAGGATTAATCAAGAATGTTGACTGCGACTTATGAATGCTTAAAGGAGGACTGAAGGCAAAGTTCAACTTTGGACCCTGTCATTACCATGACCTAGCTCCTCATAACGACTAAAGGCTCCAAAAAAATTTCATTAATATCTCTACTCTCATCAGAGTTATGATTATTTGGCTGAGTGCCACGGACGCTTGATGGGCCAGGGAAGTGCGCGAATTCAAATATCGTGAAGTTTTGTCAAAAACTGGTGGGGGATCGAACCCGCAACCTTGCGATTACGCGACGGCTGCTCTACCACTGAGCTATCCTACCGATGTGTGTACGCTTCCTAGCTCGCGCTATGATTTTTGGAGGGTGGAACCTCCCTTCTATCGATGTGGCTGCTTTGCCGAGAGCCCTCCTTTAACAATTATCACGAGCAACACAATACGCTCAAAATATGATATGATGAATGCTGACATGCGATTCTTTCTTCGAGATGCCAAAATTTGAGTGAACCATCGTTAAAATTCACTAAAACTTTTACTTTTTCACAATGGTAGTCGCCAATCTATTAACGTCATGGATGAGGATAACCAGGAAATCCCCATCTACCAGCACCTGAGCATGCCCTACGACGAGTGTCGTCGATCCATGGGCTCCTTCCGCAAGGTCTACGAGGCGGCCTACAACAAGAGTAACCCCTCCAAGAGGCTCAGACTGACCGAGGAGGAGGAAAGCCCCTCTCATCACACCTCCAAGCAAGGATTTGTAATCCACAAGAACAAGCCCGACAGACACTTCGAGCTGACCCAGTCCACCATATTCACTTCCATGGAAGTCCTCTACCTGGAGATGGACAAGCTGCAGAAGCAGATGAACGCCATCACCCAGGCCATTACCGATCTGGCCAATTCCATTCCCAATCTGCTGATGACCCAGATCGGGGGTATCACCAAGAAATTGGAGACCCTCGATCAGTCTCAGTTCCCCCCTCTCAATTCTTCGATCGAGAAGTCCTTCTCTTCAACAATCAAATGTGCTGTGAAGGGCATTCACTCCGACAACAAGGACCGTCTCAGAGAAACTCAGGTTTTTCTGAGAAACCTTCAGTTGGAGAAGCCGGATTCGGAGGCGGTCGAGGAGCTGTGCAAGGAGATCGACACGCCCTCGCCTCTCAAAGTCTTCCGTCTGAAGGGGAAGGAATCCTCGGGAGTCCGTCCCCTCATTCTCACCTTCTCGACTGCCGAACAGGCAGTCCAGTTCATTCGTCATCTCTCGATAAAGAAGAGATGCCGAATCCCCCTTCCGTCCTCTCATGGCTCGACCCAACTATTCCCCGGAAGAGGAGAAACAATTCTAGGGCCGCTTGGGCAGAGGCTTGCACCAAGAACGATGCAGCTGGCAAGAAGGAATTCGTGGTGAGAAACCTCAAGGTCGTAAAGCTCGCGAAGCCGGGAGAATGGAAGAAGATGGAGCGATCGACGAGAGCGTAAGTCTTAATCGATCACCTTTCTTCCCTCTTTTCTCTCAAACTTCTCCTTTCTCTTGTCATCTCTCATCTCCTGACATCTCATCATCTCAATTCCCGTCTCTTGCACACCCTCCTTTGTCTCATTCATTACCTTCCCCCTCTGCCGGCACTCGGGGAGGTGAAGATTTTCAACCCCCGAGCGGTCGCGCAGAGGATGCATCAATCAATCAATATAATCACACCTTCACTCACAAGTTGGTTCACTCCTTACCATCTCTCAATACCCCCTCTACCGATGCTCGTGGAGGTGGTACAGACCGCAACCCGAGACGTCGTGCCGAGGTAAATTCCGAACTCAAATTTATTCAATGCAACGTGCAGTCAATCAAAAATAAGGTTGATTCATTCCACTCTCTCCTTTCGCTCCACTCCATAGACATCGCGTCGGTGTGTGAAACTTGGCTGGATTATACAATTCCCGAATCATTTCTTGTTCGTGATACTTCGTACTCCATTGTCCGTCTAGACAGACCAACTCTTGGAGGTGGTGTTTGTCTCTTCCTTTCCCACTCCATCGACTTCGTCCAACTTGAACCCTGCCTTCCTCCCGGTATCGAATTACTCGCTATTGACATTGTCAAACCATTCCCTTGTCGCGTTATTTCCATCTACAATCCTAATCATGATTGCGACTCCCGTTCCCGCCTCGCGTCCATTTCAGATCTAATTGTTTCCACTTCTCTTCCCTCATTTATCATGGGCGACTTCAATCTCCCCCACATTGATTGGCCTAATTCCAAACTCTCTCGCAGTTGCACTACTTGTTGTAACTTCATCGATTTTTTCGCCTCTCATGGTATTACACAGCACGTTCTTTCTCCTACTCGCAATGCAAACATTCTTGATTTAGTTCTTTCTACCGATTCACATTTCTTGTCATATATTTCCCTTTCCCCTGGTCTCGCTGATAATTTCAACATCAACTTTTCCCTGCGCACTATCTCTGTTGATAATCGGGATGAGTCAGCCTCTCGCTCCTGGAGGAAGGGAAATTTTGCTTTAGCAAACTCCCTTTTCTCGGGGATCGATTGGATGGCATACCTAGTCAATGGAGATACGACACAGAACATGTACGACAGATTTGTTGAAATTGTACAACAAGTAATCGTTGAAACAATCCCCCTTACTCGTAATCGCCCTACATATTCTAAATATATTCGAAAACTTCTCAGTATTCAATCAAATCTCTTCGCTAATAATGATCCCTCGTATGATTCCTTCTCAAAGAAGGTTTGCGTGGCCATTAAGCGTGAAGCAATTAGAAAAGAAGGAAAGCGCGTTCTCTCATCCAATGGCGGTCTCTTTGCTCATATGCGTAGTCTCTCTAAACAAAAGGCAACCGTCTCGGCGCTAATGCGTAGTGACGGAACTTTTGCTGCTTCCCCTACAGATAAAGCTGATACGTTATCTCATCAATTCACTTCCGTTTTCACTACTGACAACAATATCCTCCCTCCCTTTCCTCCTCGCACCACCTCCACTCTAGATTCGATTGATGTTTCTCCCTTCATTATAGAAAAATTTCTTGCTAAGATGCCTAGCAAGTGTTCCACTGGCCCAGATGACATACCATCTATTCTGCTTAAAGAATGTGCGACCTCTCTTGCGCTTCCGCTTTCTCTTATTTTTCAATCTTCCTTTCTTAGCAGTTCCGGGCCATCTCAATGGACTGAGGCCATTATCTGCCCTCTGTTCAAAAAGGGTGGTAAACGTGAAAACGCGGCAGATTATCGCCCCATCTCATTAACTAGCAATGTTTCCAAATTATTTGAGCGTGTAGTCAAACACACACTCGTTTCATTTCTCGATTCGCATAATCTTCTCACTTCTTGCCAATATGGCTTTCGTAAAGGTCGAAGTACCATTCACCAATTAGTATTATTCCTTTCAAAGCTTACCACCAATCACTGCTTAAAATTATCCTCTGATATTGCTTATATAGACTTCCGGAAGGCATTCGACACGGTATCCCATTCAAAATTACTCATTAAATTATCTTCCTATGGTATTTGTGGTAATCTGCACCGATGAATTGAGACGTGGTTATGCACGCGTTCACAAAAAGTACGCGTTGATTCCACTCTCTCTCAACCCTCTCGAGTATCCTCCGGTGTCCCTCAAGGCAGCGTTTTAGGCCCTCTGTTGTTTCTTATTTTTATCAATGATATTGTCGATTCCTGCCCGGTAGATTCC
This sequence comes from Pristionchus mayeri, assembly GCA_036245805.1. Classification (NCBI taxonomy): domain Eukaryota; kingdom Metazoa; phylum Nematoda; class Chromadorea; order Rhabditida; family Neodiplogasteridae; genus Pristionchus; species Pristionchus mayeri. The sequence continues at coordinate 16,419,140 of BTRK01000004.1, read as the reverse complement.
TACCTATTTGCTGATGACCTTAAGCTTATGTTCTCCTTTCGCCATCAATCTCCCCCCTCTCATTCTCCTCTCCAATCTGCCCTAGATGCCCTTTCCAGTTGGTGTAGAACCTGGCAAATGTCAGTTAACCCAACTAAATCACACATTCTCCATATAGGGAACAGAAATCCCAAAATTCAATATTATTTCAATTCTGCTCAAATTTCTCCCATCGATTCTGTTAGGGATCTTGGTATTCTCATATCAAGTAATCTATCCTTCCGTCCGCATATTATCGATATTGTTAAGAAAGCTTTCAAACGCCTTAATTTTCTTTTCATTGCAATTAAATCTGCTAATCCCTTAGTTCTCATTCATGCATACAAAGTTTATGTACGCTCAATTTTAGAATATGGCGCCATTGTATATTCCCCTTACACTCTCAAGGATCGGAAGCTCCTTGAGAGAGTGCAATATAACTTCATACGTAGGCTGCATTTTCGTTGTAAAATTGCATTTAACTGTTACACTTCGTCTTGTAAGCAGTTCGAGCTAGAGCCTCTTAATTATCGTAGAATAATATTCTCATATAAATTCATACATTCACTTTTCTCCCCACAAGCAACAGTTACGCCCTCCCTTCTATTTAATTATAGGCTCTCTCGTACGCGAGGTGCAGCTCGTAAAATGTATCCCCTTTTCCGCGCTTGCGATAATTATTCCAAAAACTTCATTTCACATCGCACTCATTCTCTTATTAATTCGTTGCCAAATGATGTATTTACCAAATCATCTCTGTTATTCATCAAACATATTTCTTCGGTTGTTCCCGTATCGTATCTTCTCTAAAAATTCAATCAACGTCACAATGTCTACTCGACCCATGGATCGTCGGATGCGGCTGTCACTCAACACCTATCAATCCGACATTTATCATTATCCGTACCAGCTCCTAGCTGCTGGTTTTCTGTTTTCTGTTTTTTGTATTCGCGCAAGTTAATCGTGTGCGATAAAGATATATATATATATATGAGGCCGCCCGTGATAGATTCAACAAGGCTCCGGAACAGCCCAAAATACCAAACTCACGAAAACATGTTTCTCGGGGTAGTTTTCCATGCTGAACATCGTGGTCCACTTCATTTTGAATGAATCGTTCATTTGATGTATGGGTGGTGCCATCTCACTTCCTGTCAGATCTACTTTTTATATTGTTACAACGTCAAAATGCACGCTGGAAGAACAAAATTTCGCGTACCCGAGCAGAATTGCACGCTGAATCGGCCTGTATTTTTCATTGATAATGCATTTTCCTCGTTTACGAAAAAAATCGATTTTTTGACTCGATCCTATGGGTGAGCGGAGACCATGATAGATCGATCCGACTTTTGACGCTGATGCGAATGGTATATACATGTATGGAGATCGGAAGTCGACAAATAAATCATACATTCGATTTTATGCATTTTGCGCATATTTCACTGTGTGATCGACGAATGAGAGGGGGACAATGAGTGGAAAAATTTTTTTTTGCTCATTTCTCGATCACACAGTGAAATGGGCGCAAAATGCATAAAATCGAATGTATGAGGTATTTGTCGACCTCCGATCTCCATACATGTATATACCATTCGAATCAGCGTCAAAAGCCGGATCGATCTATCATGGTCTCCGCTCACCCATAGGATCGAGTCAAAAAATGGATTTTTCTCGTAAACGAGAAAAAAACATTACCAATGAACTATACAGGTCGATTCAGCGTGCAATTCTGCTCGGGTACGCGAAATTTCGTGCTTCCAGCGTGCATTTTGACGTTGTAACAATATAAAAAGTAGATCTGACAGGAAGTGAGATGGCACCACCCATACATCAAATGAACGATTCATGAAAAATGAAGTGGACCACGATGTTCAGCATGGAAAACTACCCCAGGAAATATGTTTTTGTGAGTTTGGTATTTTGTGCTGTTCCGAGGCATCGTTGGTAGTTGTTGAATCTATCGCGGACGGCCTCATATACTTTATTGGTTGATTCAGGAGTAGATCCAAAATAGTCGTATTTTAATTAATGAGAAGAAATTACGACATCCAAAATTAATAAAACTTGCAATCTTTGCCATTTTATCGTTCGTATACAAATTTTCTTATACAGTTGTTCTATTATTCGATGGCCAAGGCATGTTTTGTCAACAAACTACTAGACTACATAATTCTCCGCTACCAACTACCCTCCCTTCAATGAATACGTGTGCCTAACATTTATATTTTCGATGCATTTCTAATGGCAAAAATCATCTTGGAGACAAATATGTACTCCTACTATAAAAATAAGTATCAGGTTGTCAGGAAAGTAATTGTAGATTTCCAAATTTTCGATTCTAAGGTCTCCCGCCATGTGTTGCGTCCTGTTTATCAAATTGATCTTCATACTCGTTGAGTGCTTGAATGCTATTTCCATCGCACATTGGCTCAAGCCTTTACATTTCGTATTGAGGAAACATGATGATGTCAAAAATTGATCAATGCAGTGCTGAACTCATTACGTTTTGGCCCATCAATACATGAAGAGCTATGATAGGGCAAATATTATGCCACATCTGAAAAGCACTACATTCGGATATCACAATACGACATCGGAACCTGGTCCACTGCGAAAGGCCCGTCAGAAATTACACTCATTTTTTAACTTGACCCAAGCTGAGCTTCAGCAGAAATACCTGTATTAACCGTGTATCCGTGACAATAGATGCATCGAGCTCAACTGGAGTAAAACGAAAAGTACTTTCAATTGCTGACTTAACTTTGTATTTGTGCGAGCATATGATTGTTCTACCCAAACATGTAGCATTCATCAACCTGACAACGAAATTTGAACATCGAAATTCGAATATTATCGACTTTCCTGTTTCCAGCATTGGCGAAAAGCCTTACCTTTTGTGGTCAATTGCTAAAGTTATTCTTTATCAATCAGCCTTCGGCTTGGCTAAGTCAGGGTATTCCTCCCTTGGGAGGAAAATTATTCGTTCACTGTACAGTAAAAATCGAAATTTTGGCAGTGTTGACCCTTAATCAACAATACTGAAAATCCATGTTTTCTCCTGTTTTGCACCCGGCTACGCTGTATTTCAGCTCCCAGATGAGCTAGAAGGCTGGCATTGGGCTTAAAATTCGCGGAAAATTATTTCCAGAACCTTTTATGTTGACAACTTTCTTGCTTGACCATTATTGACGATGTTATCTGCGAAAAATCAGATTCTAGATCAATTAAATAATGTTTTCACCTCAAAGATGAGAGATACTACAGATTTTTATTGTTGAATATAGTAGTAGAAGTCAATATGTATAGATTAAAATTAGGAAAGAAGCAATCATCCTACCCCCTTTTGATGAAAATTTTGGTCAAATGTGAGATACAGTACCGGACAAAAGTATTGCAACAAAATGGAAATTGGCATAACTTTCTCCTAAGATGAGATATCGACTAGTGGTTTGGAGTGATCGATAGGTAGTACTCGCGAGAATATAGCCACATGGTAGATGTTGATATACATACATAAATATATATGGCATATGCAATCTGCCAAGTTGAGTTCGGAAAATTGATCTTAATCTCGCAAATATTTTTTCTGACATACCACACTACCTGTGGTGAATGTACAACCACTGGCGCATATAACGTGCTATTGAACCCTTTGAACGTATTTCGCAATCTTTGGGTATATCGGTTTTTCTGCACCCCTAAAATTTCATAAAATGATCATATCTTCCGCCGTAGATCAGCTAATGACTCCAGATTTGGCAAGAAATGTACAATAGTAGTGGGCAAGCTTTATGCCAAATTTGGAACTGATCGGCTGCTTCATTCAAAATTTCAAAAAAATTCTGACCTCATTTTCACGCATAGCCCAATTTTCCGATGCGTGTAGCTACAAGTCTGGTTTCTTGTCAAGTTGGAGGAAAAGTGTTTACAGTAAAGTATGTAAAGTAGGGAAGTTACAGCTTTCCTTTGACCGATTTTACAGTACATGTACTAAGGGAGGTCAGAGAGGGTTGGGTGGACAAATGTGGGGTGGGTCAAAAATTAACGTTCTCATATCTCCTCCAAATCTTGCGAACATTGTTCAATGATCGAACTGTATACAATTCTAATCAAATATGTACGATTACCTGAGTAATTTTCCTGAGTCACGCGAAAAACTTTCGACTCCTCCCACTTTTTATATTTCGACCACTCTTACCTCCTTCAGTAAATGAATTGTAAAATCGGCCAAAGGTAAGCTCTTACTTCGCTACTTTGCATACTTTGTTGTAATCACTTTCCCTACAATTTGACAAGAAATCAGAGGTGTAGCTACACGCAACGGTAAATTGGGCTATGCGTGAAAAAGTTGTTAGAAAATTTTCGAAATTTTGAACGAAACGTCCGATCAGTTCCAAATTTCGCACATAGCGCGCCAACTACCATTGTACATTTCCTGCCAAATTATGAGCCATTAGCTGATCTAAGACGGAAGATATGATCATTTTATTAAATTTAAGGGGTTTCGAAAACCCGATGTACCCAGAGATTGCGAAATGCCTCCAATAAATTCAGCAGCGCATTATACGTGCCAGTGGTTGTACTTTCACCACAGGTAGTGTGGTACGTCAGAAAAAATATTTGTGAGATTAGGCTCAATTTTCCGAACCCACCTTCGCAGAGTTCATATGCAATATATATTTCCGGATGGATACCAACATGTGCCATGCGGCTATATTCTCTCGAGGATTACCTTTCGTTCACTCGGAACCACTAGTCGATATCTCATCTTAGAAGAAAGTTATGCCAATTTCTATTTTGTTGCAATACTTTTGTCCGGTACTGTATTGCTGAATCTCAACGTTATTTTCGATAAATTGGCTTACCCACCGAATCTCAAATAAAGCAATTTGTAATTACAGACATCATTCATCAATGTAAGTTAGATGGCAGTGAAAGAGTGTGAAATCAGCGTGTTCGAACAAATTCGTTTTCGAAACCTCGATTTTTCTCAAGTTTGAGCATTATATTCTTTCCAAATAGAAGAACACGCCAATCATCTCCCTATAGAAATTAAACTATTTACCGGTATGTGTAAGATAATCGAGGAATCGTAGGTTCCTATGCTTTCCAAAGTCGAAATTTCGGGGCTCAGAAACGCAAGATTGATATAATAAAATATTGTTAAATTCGATTTTGTCAAGATTCGTGCGCACACATGGTAGATATCGTGATGGAAAATAATATTACGGTGTGTTCAATGAAAATTGGCCTTTTAAATGAGGAATAGATCCATTTGTGGAAAATCAAAGATTTATAAATACTTAAAATTCGAAGAAAATCAGCATGTGAAATTTTAACATTTTATGAGTGTTATTAGAACAAATATGCTTTACTATGAATTTAGATGTTGAAATCCGACAACATTTTATTAATCTTTTAGTTAAAATCGAATTTAACAATATTTTATTATATCAATCTTGCGTTTCTGAGCCACGAAATTTCGACTTTGGAAAGCATAGGAACCTACCATTCCTCGATTATCTTACACATACCGGTAAATAGGTTAATTTCTATAGGGAGATGAGTGGCGTGTTCTTATATTTGGAAAGAATATAATGCTCAAACTTGAGAAAAATCGAGGTTTCGAAAACGGATTTTTTCGAACACGCTGATTTCACACTCTTTCACTGCCATCTAACTTACATGGATGAATGATGTCTGGAATTACAAATTGCTTTATTTAGATTCGGTGTGTAAGTCAATTTATCTTAAATAACGTTGAGATTCAGCAATATCGCACATTTGACCAAAATTTTCATCAAAAGGGGTAGGATGATTGCTTCTTTCCTAATTTTAATCTATAGATATTGACTTCTACTACTATATTCAACAATAAAAATCTGTAGTATCTCTCATCTTTGAGGTGAAAACATTATTTAATTGATCTAGAATCTGGTTTTTCGCAGATAACTTCGTCAATAATGGTCACGAAAGAAAGTTGTCAACATAAAAGTTTCTCGAAATAATTTTCCGCGAATTTTAAGCCCAATGCCATCATTCTAGCTCGTCTGGGAGCTGGAATACAGTGTAACCGGGTGTAAAACCGGAGAATTCCTAATTGACGGATCTGGAACCAATGACCCATTTTTTTCGAAATCTTATGCCTAGGGTGTTCTACCACTACAATATGAGTTAAATCTAGCATAACTTTTTTAAAAATGTTCCCGCACACATCCTCTGGCTCGTGATACGTGTGGTATATAATTCCACCCTGACCCTCTCCCATACACAAGTCGCCAAGGAGCGACTTACCTTCCATCAACATCTTCAAAGAATTTCTCGTATCTTAGGTACAATTATGGATGGAATAAACTATTTATATTTGTATTTGTAAGTCTTATATCGAACTATTGCAAATATTGACGTGACGTCTTCTAAAATCAACGATTAATTATTGAGCAAACAGAATATTCATGTCATAAGGTTGGATGGACACTAGGGATTGATGATCACTATCGGATGACATAACCAAACAAGTGCCCTTCTCGAGTATTTTCGCTATAGATTGGCACTCTGACAAAAAGCCGAATGCAAAAATGCAGCAGAATGGAAAATTGTGATTGTAATCCGTTTATCAACCGATGATGATTAGCCGACCCAGTGCCGTTGGATGTGCCAGACCTCGTTCAATTTATGTTCAATCGTGTTCATGTGGAAGGCATCAAACACCAGGTGGTGAAGGTTTTGCAATGGGTGTTCAATGGCATTAGAGGCGAAAATATTGCTGTCCATTAGGGCGATGACCATGGAGAGAAGTCGTGCTCCTATATCTGCTTTATCGACCTTAACGTGCTCATTTCACTAGATTTTTCTCCGCTTCTCCATAATTATGGAATCCGTGGTAGAAACAGTCGAAAACGCACATATTGGTGAGTGCTTTCCGCGGCGCAGAATCGTAATCGAGTGAACTGCGTCAGTTGCCGGAGTTCTACTCAACTTTCTGCTCTTGTATGTTATTCGAACATTCACAAAGAAATCACTCGGTACCTACAAACAACTTCTCACGATATTCGCTTCTTTCGACATTTTTCTCACTATTCTTCATGCTGTTGTGAGACCGGTATAATGATTCTATCAGGTTGGTCATAAAGTTTTGCGCGATTTTTACTAAAGTGCATTCTGGCATCTACAATCGTTCGTTGTTGTCCAATCAACTTAGATCTTTTAGTGATAGATAGGGGCTTTTATACTCTCTTTAGAATACACTATCATAGATCTGTCCGATCAAGGAAAGGAATACGGCGATGCACCAAACTTCATGTGGTTGATCAACGACCTGACTTTTCAAAGGATTTGCTTTTCATTTAGGACGGAGATAGGACCCAGTTTTAACCACAGTAGTAAAGTATGATGGGAATATATCGTACTGGTGATGTTGAGACTGACCAGCCACAAAGAGCATATTAGAAATATGCGCGTAATCCGAATGTGGGTTTTAATGGCACTTGTCAAGATAAGCTTTGGAGTACTATATCTATGCCGACAGTTCAAGAGATTTCACTTATTCATGATTGTGAACTACCTTTCTAGTACAAGTCACAATTCCCTTTGGGGGATAATGGAGCTCTCCATTCACGAACACGGTTCTTCGGATTGCAGGTGCCCAATTTAGAACATCGAAATACACACTTCAGGCTTTTTTGTGCTAGAGATGTGGTTTGAAGGGCGGTACTTTCCTATTAAAATTAACGAACAACCCTTGCCCTATCACTCACTATTTAGGAATATTGTGGATGTCGCTACTTTTTCTAGGGTGAGCCGTGCTTGAAGACCCTCAATGTCAGGTTTTTTGACGTTTTCTTTGCAAAATAATTGAGATACAAATATCACTTTTTTAGATGAGAAAAGAAAGTGTGCTCTTAAATATTGATATAATAGAGAACCATGTACGTAGTGATTACAGCGCCCATTGGTAGAGGTCACCCGCGTCAATCCTCGAAACAGGTGATTTGCTCGATAGAAATCTTATTTTTCTAAGTGCCCGTGTTTCATTGACCTCTACGAAGCCCATTTCCAATTCGGCAGATCTCTCTTTTTGAAACTAGGTAGTGTACGCCTAGTGCTTTTTAATAAACGTTGTGAGTCTCCATCTAAAAATTTATCTGCGAAGTACAGCAACTTTAAATAAAATTTTATTTTTCTGAAAAATTCACAGTTACACAGATCTTGATTTCTCGCATAGTAGAGATAATTGGAATATTTCAACTATATTTTTCTATAGGTCGAACATGTCCCTATATAACATCATCAGGACAATACGTGGCGATTTGAGCAAAAGAAAATATACGAACTCAAACTTGGGGTCCGAAATCGCGCAAAACTTTATGACCAACCTAATATTATCTTTTCAACTTAATGATTGTTTTTAGAAAGTCGTTGTTGTTGGAACGACGTTTGGTGTCTGGTGCGTCTTCGAGGACCGGGTAAACGATTTGAAAATGAGCATCTGAAAAAGAGTATTCGTAGGTTATCACCAGCTTCTACTGTGGTTGTTTCACAGTTCCCTTCGCCCTTATGATAATCCACTTCGTTTATCGATTCTGGTCCATTCGTCATCCTCAATTGATTTTTCTCTTCTCCAATAAAAAGTTCATAGCTGCTGTTTCTTGCTATCCTATTGCGGAGTTGATTTCATGGTTCGATTTTTTCAGAAATTGATTTACACGTTGATGATTTTGTTAATAATTTTGCAAACATTGATTTCAGGACTCTGATTGGTGTCTATGGAACAACGGGAGATGGAGAAGACACAGGGAAAAGCCTTCTTCAAGCAGAGTCGAGGAGTAGATATGGAAAGGAAATGACAGAAGGATGGCTCGTTATGTATCATTGGGTCAGATTTACGATTACTAGTTATATTTTCTAAATATACTTTCAGGAGAAAGGACACTTTATGACTCACGTTTTCCTTTGCCTTCTAAGTGTTGACTCGATTATGATCGTGTCATTCTCAATCGGGTCTACTCTGGCATGGCTTACGTACCACGACATTATACGAGCGGATACAATATCGCTTCATACGAGTAACTTGCAGCGAAAAGTGTTCACTGTGTTGTGTGCTCAGGTATAAATACTAACTAGAATTGCTGATACACTTGCACACACTTGCAGACCGCTCTTCCACTCGTATTCGTTTACATTCCGTACTCTTGCGTTCTCAACTTCCCCTTCTTCTGTCTTCCCATATTCATCATGGACGACGCTTGCATGCTCCTCACCTCGTGCTTTCCCGCATGGGATGCTGTAATCATGATCATGCTTATGAAGGACTATAGGTATGCGAAGGAACACTTGAATAATGTGCAGGAAATATCTTCAGGGAAGGACTGCTTGGAATGATGAAAAAAAAGGCGATTGCTTCTCCATCCGTTTGGCAGACCAACATGAGTATCATTCCCTCGGGCGTACTAAACGCAACTATTACTCCTGTAGCATAATATAATATTATCGCGATTTGGATATTTATGACATTATCCATTACGAAATAATACAAAGTAAAGCATAGCAACACATCTTTTGTTGATCACACTTTCCGCACCTATTTGTCCGGCCTTTATAAATGTCGTATTCCATTATTTTACGATCGTCTATACTAAATATCATTTGAAGAGTCAGTTGTGCGCGATATAGGGGATCTTATTGAGATGACGCTTCGCTGTGAAATGAGTCAACCAAGAAAAGAACATCTAACATTCTCACTCATGAAAACGCGGTTCTAATTGTAACCGACGGCTCGAGTAGAAAACAATGGTAAAGTTATCATATCAATCATCAGTAAACCCCAAAAAGTTCTGAAAGTCCAAATGTTCTGAAAGTCCAAATGCATGACGCGGTTTCCGAATGAAGAAGGGTTGTGAAATGTCAAGGTTAAAAGGGTTGGAATGCCATGACTATGAGGGATGCAATGAATAATAAGCTAAAAGGGATACACAACGCATCAGAACGGATGCACTGGAATGGTTCAAGGACAAAAGACAGATTGCGCGTATTCACAAAGGCAAAGAGATTGATGATTGTACATTAATAAGAAAGCGGTTTTTGGTGCATAAAATGATCGTGGCTTTATGTGAAGAAGATATGTGATCGATATGTAGATAACAGCGAAGCCCCAAAAGAGGCCGATGAGTACCCATCTAACGTGTGAGAAACAAGAAGTGCACATCCGCGAATTGGTTGCTTGAATTCCCTGACATTCTACTTGCACCTGCTTTCCTTCCATTCCATTCCTGACATAATTTCTCAGATATTTCCCGCGAATATCGAGAAAGGCCGAACCATGGTGATGATTGCGTTCGGCTGAACGCATGACTCATCGATGCGCTGATTTCTTCCTTCTTGTTGAAGGCCAATCGTCGAACTGAAGGACTGAACAGCAGAAGACACCTTGAAGAGAGTGCGTTTTCAAGAATAAACAGTGTTATGATTGATGCTAGCAAGCAAGTTGGAACAATTGGGCAAATAAATAATTGTCAGACAATAAGATTATTAGCTGACAAAGGGAGTGATCGAACAGATTCCGAGAAAAATAATTTTAGCGATGAGACAAAATATTACGTCCCTATAACGTTCTAGTACCTGTATAATTAGATTAAGCTTCTACTCTCCATAAGAGAACTTGAATTATTGATGAAGTAGAGCTTGTAGAATACGTAGGACACGACGCTGTACACAACGAGCCCTCTCTCAGCGTAGATTTTCAACAAAAATGTCAACACAATAAAGGGCCAATTAATGCAAGAATTGAAAGAATGGATGATGCAAATACTGACATGATGAAAATGCCGAGTCATTCTAAAAAATATAAATAAAATAATCGTTTAGTTATAGATCACATAAACGTACTCCTTTCATACCGAAGTTTCACATTGCTTTCAAACGATTGCGTGCGACAAATAGAGACGAATGAATAGAAACACATCCTAATAATACACTCATTAGTGCTAAAACAGGAATCAATTAACGCCATTTTCTTAATACTTGAGATAATTTTAGTCACAGTATTATCGATATGCATGAAACTGACAAATTGGCATAACGAAACCAATTCTTTCAATAGTGGTGTAGTAAAGGAACATGAACGGATATGTAGTCAGTTGGATTTGCATTAGAAATGTTAAGCCATTCATTATTCCCTGATGCAGGTGAACACATTACAACTCAAGAAAGGCAAGCTGACAGATGTTCCGTTACTGATTATCAGTTTGAAAGTGTAATTTGCAGAGAACGGACGAACGAAAAGTTAGAAGTATTAGGGTGTCCAGAAATTTTTAAGAATGGCCATGGTAAATTGCAAAGCATAATCGATATTCACGATTTCACAACTATATTTGTAAACAATTTAGTGAGAAATGGATTAATGCTAATTGGTCAGGAATTGCATCACCATTCCAGTTGCACAATTCATTTCATCACAATTGTGAGTCGAAAAATGCGGGTTATAGTATTTCATTAAATAATCTGTGATACATCCAGTTTTCGTTGGATAATTATGAACATCACTGTGGACGAAAAGGGGTTAAAGTACAATAAAATTGCGAGGAGATCTCGATCGGTAAACGCCTATGAGAATTCTAAATCAACCCCGAATCATGAATTTCAAGGATTTTTGGACATTATCTAAGTTTTCTTCTCCTTATTTTCGGAGAGATCATTTCACATAGCATTACGAACAATCTCAATATGTTCTCTTCTCAACAGTGAGATATGGTCATCGGGGTCCCTAAAGTGCTCATGAACGAGTGTAATATCCATTTTTTTAGGAAAATGTGTGCTGCCAAAAGCAAACATTCTTTATCAATTTGTGATTTCTCGACAGAAATACATGATTTCATCATTTCCAAAGATAGTACTCTTACTCATGCTTATGTGGTATTTGTATGAAATTTGGAATGTGTTCTCTCATTGAAATATACTATTTTTAAAATGACGGTTTAAAAGCGACTTTTTGGCTTATTGCATCATCAGTTGTGATTATTGTCACTCCATCACCTTGGCATGAACTACTTCTCAACTACCTCCATACATTAACATCACGAAGATATACTTATCGCTTCTCATTAGAGAAAAAAATTGACAAACAAAAAATTCCGAAAAATTTCTGGACACCCTGATAGTACTGCTACTGGAATTGTGATGAGAATTGTTTGGCCGGTATCAAACAGCCCAAACGCATCAATTATTCATCACTCGAATCTGAGGCAACTTATGCCGAAATTCGGGTATTTACTCAGAACTCTTCTCTGTAAGTGTAGGTAGCGTGGGCTATGGTTTGAAGAACTCCAATTTTCACCTATGACATGTTCGCTTTCAGAGCAGAAGTAGTATGAAATGTCGAATTCGACGTGATCGACTCACAATCAGTCTGTAAGCAATCGTTGTAATCACTTGAAGAGAAGATACAGTAGTCAATGGTGTGGTATTCACTTATCAGTATTTTTGATAGTCTGTATGTAAAATGCATATTACAAAGGTGACGTTGTCGTCATGGAAAATGATTTTGACCGTTTAGCGTTTTCTGCCGCGTACAATAACTGTGTAAAGACTGGCAATGGGATGAGCAAACGGCAAAAGACCATAACTTGCTCAGTACTCGGTTTCGCATCTTGGGAGTTGTCACATTGTTATCAGAACTTGGTACCGTAACACTACCGTGCCCCAGTTTCGTGGGTCAGATTGAGGTCCTTGTGTCAACTTTTTTTAAAATCTCTAATTGATCTAGAAATGATTATATCATGATCTACGCCCTTTAGAACGATGCAATTATCTTTAGATCGATATGGGATTTTAAAAAAAGGAACTGAATCTGACCCATGGAACTGGATTGTGGTATCACGTACTCATAACAATGTGATAACTCCCAATCAACTATTCCAACCTCCAAGCGACTTACGCGTTTTATCATGCAGACGGCAATGGGTGCCAATGAGAAAAGTTTAACGTTCACGCGATTGACATTAATTAAGAACAACTACAGACTCTCTCCGATCAATAATGCTTCCGGTTAAGGATTGCTTAGTCAAGAATCTTGACTACAGACTGTGAACATAAGCATCATTAACCTACCTGGAGAAGGTCTTGTTCAATGTTATTGGCCATTCTGGGCTTTGGAGTGGAAAGTCTGTCGTGTTATAGGATGAGATGAGAAGTTCAATGAGAGATGTTTTTGCCGAACCTGTATCATATTTCGATGGTTATTCACTAAAATTCTCCGTAGCCATGGAATCGGCCACAGAAATCATCGAAAAAGTGCATCTCGGTGCGTTTTTTCCTAAAAGTTCAGAACCGAATTTGAGAAAATTGTGTCAGTTGCCGGAGTTTTGCTCACTTTTCTACTTTTGTATGTGATTCGAAAATTTACGAAGAAATCGCTCGGTTCCTACAAACAACTTCTCACTATTTTCGCCTCTTTCGACATTTTCCTTATTATTCTCCATGCAGCGGCGAAACCGGTATTATTATATTTCTTAAATTGTCTAATGGCATTCCGAAGTAAAATATTTGTTTAGAAAGTGGTTGTTATCGGAACGACGTTTGGAGTCTGGTGCGCATTCGAGGATCGGGTAATCGATTTCGATGCGAAAATGAATCATAAATCTCGTCAGGTACTCACCAGCTTCTACTGTGGTTGCTTCACGGTTCCTTTCGCTTTGATGATAATCCACTTCGTTTATCGATTCTGGTCTATTCGTCATCCTCAATTGATTCCTCTCTTCTCTAATATGAAATTCATTGCGGCAGTCTCTTGCTATCCAGAAACGGCACTGGTCTCTTGGTATGCATTTAATTATACTTGTCTTTATCGTTCCAAAAAATACAACATTTAAAAGAATTATAGGACTCTTATCGGTATCTACGGAACAACAGGGGATGGTGAGGACACAGGGAAAAGCCTTATTCAAGCAGAATCGAGGAGTAGATACGGAGAGGAAATGATAGAAGGATGGCTCGTTATGTATCATTGGGTCAGATTAACGGTTAACGATTGATTTCTAAATGATTGATTTCTTTTCTAAATGCAATTTCAGGAGAACGGACACTTCAAGAGCCAAGTCTTCGTCTGCCTTGTCAGTGTTGACTTGATTATGGCAGTTTCATTCTCAGTCGCCTTTATTCTGGCCGGCCTCACCTATCACCACATTAAACGCGCCGATACGATATCATTTCAATCGAACAGCATGCAGCGGAAACTGTTGATTGCTGTATGTGCCCAAGTATGTAAACCAATTATAAATTCCATATCTAAGCTAGACAATGCAGACCTTCGTTCCACTCGTCTTCGTATACATTCCGTATTCTTGTGTTCTCAACTTCCCCTTCCTCCGTCTTCCGATATTTATCATGGATGACGCATGTATGAAACTGACGTCGTGCTTTCCCGCATGGGATGCTGTCATCATGATCACACTCATGAAGGACTACAGGTTTGTAGTGAAAAGCTTTAAAATATGAAGACACCTCTTCAGACTGGGGCTACTAAAAATGATGAAGAAGAAGGAGACTGCTCATCCCACCACAGTGTGGCAGACAAATCTGAGCGCCATTCCATCGACTACAACGACTGCATCTACTATCACCCCCGTCTCCTGATATTACATTTTCCAATTGATTGATTTAATTCCCTTATTTAGATCGATTCGATTATATTTAGAAAGATAACTGTTCCAAGCCATAAAATGTTTGTTGATCACAGTGTTACCGCGTAGAATGTTTTGGTAGCCAGTATAAGTTCAACTTTTTTCATGAACATCTGATAAGTGTATCTCCCCTTTTCAGCTGTCTGTCTGCTTTACGTCATCGTATGATTGCGCAAAAGGACAAATAATGATCAGTCAAGCGGTTGGCTGCACTATAACGACCGATGTGCTGACTTCGTGCTTCTTTTTGAAGGCGAATCGACGAACGGATGGGGTGAAGAGAAGAAGGCACCTTGAAGGGAGCACGTAGTCAACGATTATAGTGATTGCAATACTTAATAAACTGAAAGCTTTTTTGACTGGCGCGTTTGTTTTGAACGGGATTTTGATAGTTTCTGTGCAATCGAAATACAAGGTCATTACTAAAAAGATTTCAGAAATTTCCAGAAGAAAAATTTTTACGACCAAAAATAGGGTGTTGGACTGTCAGTCTGCGTACCGTAACCCGAGTTGGCGTTGGGTCAGATTTTGTGTCAGACTCATGATTTCAACAGAGGATCGAACCAAAACACCAATACTGTACTCCTACAGTAACCGAATGCTACCGTAATCCGTAGCCGTGGGTCATACGCTGGGTCATATTTATGATTTCGTCTGCGGATGGATGGAAAACGTCAATATCGTTATTCTAACGTAACGATAGCCTGCAGTAGTCGGTCGCGCTGTGTCAGATGATGGTTCAGATTCATGATGTCGATGGTCAATGTATGCAAAACGTCGATACCTGCTTCTTTTGCAGCCTCTAGCGTAGGGACGGACTTGTTATGAGAACCATGATTTTCATCAATGGGTGATTATTTTTATTTTTCATATTCCGGTAACTTCCAACTTTAAAAGAGGTGTAGTTGCCCACTAGTTTATACTACTAATTTGAATTGAACACTGGTATGATCAAGCAAATCGCTGACCAGAACGGAGTGACCGAAGAAATACCGAGAAAGAGAAATTGAGCGCTTGCACTGAACCATACGTGCCAGTAGCGAGTCAGTACCTGCACACTAACATTTAGCTCTGACTCATCTTGATAATACTTACGTTATTAATGAAAAACAGCATGTAGAATATTGGGGTGTCCGGAAAGTTCGTATAATTTTTTGTTTTTATTTTTTATTCAATGCTTTACAATTCTCAGTGACCAATGTATGCCCCCTTCTTTCTCACTACCTCACTCCAGCGATTGGGCAGGGTCTCGATTCCTCTCTTCAAGAATGCGGGTTTCTTCGAGTCCGCCCAGTTCACGAAAGCCCTCACAACTTCATCTCGATTCTTGAACTTCTTTCCTTTGCAGAAGTCGGAGAGAGAGCGGAAGCAGTGGTAGTCGCATGGGGAGAGATCCGGGGAATACGGTGGATGGGGAATCCTCTCGATCTTCAGCTCGTCCATTTTCTTCTGGGTCATCTTCGCTCGATGTGGGCGAGCATTGTCCATCAGAAGAAGAATTTTGAGCTGGTTCAGGAGTCTGGGAGGGACTCTGATCGCGACTTCTTCCAGTTGTTCAGAGAAGAGGTCGGCATTGATGGCGGTTCCAGTAGGAAGGATCTCTTATTAGATCGGAACAAGTAATGATAGAAAGAATCAGTGAATTTCCTCATTTTCTTCAAGGGAACGGGTTTGTGCTTCGCATCGGTGTCGAAACACTGTTGTCTCTTCGCTGGGTTATTATACATGATTCACTCCTCGCACATGTCTATTATGGAATCTGTCCATCGAAGATCCGATCTACGATGGAGCGATTTCCGACAGTAATTCAACACAACTGTATCAAAATATCGGCTATACTTCACCACTTCAACAAGTGTAGAAACTACGAGACTGATCCAACCCACATCACACTTAACGTCAGAGTGACGCAATACATTGTTGACAAACAGATTGCGCAATCACTGCATTTGATCGCGAACTGACTTTTTTCCGAAGCATTATACGAACTTTCCGGACACCCCAATACATAGGAAACGACGCTGTAGACAGCGAGTCCTCTCTCAGCTGTGAACCTCAACAAAGAATGTACGAAATCATTTGGAAATTACTTACTTCCGATCCTCCAAGCTCTCAAATATATTCCTTTCTTTGGCGAGAAATGCGACTAGGATGAGATTAACAATGAGAGTAGTAAGAGAGACAACATTCGCGGTGACGTTACTTATTATTTGGATGGTCTATGTGACACCATTGTATACGGCGTTTTCCACAACGAATACCTTATCACTAACTGTTGATCTAGGGTAAACCACAGAAATATTATCGAAATGCACTTCAGGATATGTCAGAGTTGTGAAGAATGATGCGTCTAGTAATGCAGGAATGGAAAGAATGCCTGATGCAGGTATCGAAATGAAGAAAAATGTTGAGTCGTTCTTAAAATGCATCAATATTGCATCAACTTATATCGACGAATCACTCCTTTAGGTCGTAATTCCAACATTGCTTTCAGACGATTGAGTGCAATAAATAATGACGAATGAAGGGCAATACAACCGAAGAACAGATTGAGCAGGGCTAAAAAAATAAAATCAGTGAAGTCACTATTTTGTCTTGATGTGCAAAAGGCAAAAAAAGGTGCAGCCACGTCAAGCGATTTTACAGTCATAAACGACTACGCTAGATGGTGTAGTGCGGTAAGGCTGACTACTGCTAGGACTACGTATCCCTGCTGTCCAAGGTGCTTCTAGGGAACGTTACCTTTCGCGACCGAGATCACTACCAATTTACCGACCCCGTGGGGATAGAGGGCTTGGTCTGCCCAGTCGGAGGATTGAACTCAGGACCCTCTTGATGTGCGTGATCATCAAATAGAAACGCATGTAACTTACACATTGATGTTACGAGACCAATCCGTTTAATTGTGGAGTAGAATGGGAACATGAACGGATAACTAGTCAGTTGATAAGTAATTAGATATAATACACCATTCATTATTGCCTGATGCACCGGAAAACTCGAACTCGATAACAGCAAACTCACCGTGACTCCATTAATCGTTATTAGTTTGAAGGTGTAATTATCGGCGAAAGAAGGATGGAAAAGGAGTTTGTAGTAGACGAAGGAAGCTGCGAGAATAGTAACGACAAGGGCGATCGTGATGGATATGGTTAGGGACTTATGAGAGACTATCTGAGGGGATTCACATACACCCGTACAGCAAAAAATAGGATTCCTTGTCCCTAGAGTTACTTTTTCACGTAGAGAAAGAAAATCGACCTTAGAGAGCTGTATCTCTGACCCCTCATTTTCTGTACTGCGCCGAAGTGGGCGGTCGGATTTTGAAAATTTTTTTGGAGCTTCCAAACGCCATAACCAGACAGCGATTCTGAAAGATCTCGACGAGATAAGCATTTTTCCTGTTGGAAGTGAAGGGCTAGCTCATCTGTGAAAAAAGTTACGGCCATTTTAAATTTTAAAATCGCCGACCTGAAAAATGTTATCCCAGCTGGGGGTTTTTGAACATTTCCATTCGATTCCTCGTGAAAAGTTGCCCCAGGAACCGAATTTTCAGTAAGATCCGAACTGCAACAAGGGGTCATTTGAATCCGCGAAAATGACCGATCTATAGATTTTCGCGCCAAATTGGGTGTCCACTTTATTGAAATAGTGAGGTTTGGAGCTCTACTGATGTCCAAACGATAGAATATGGTTGATGTATTGTGTTTAGTTGTTTCTAAGCCATTTTAAATCATAATTCACTCCGTTGAATATTTTGTTTGTTTATATAAGTGATTTCATGGGTATAAATTTCGAATTTTTGAAAATCTAGAATTATCAAAGTTACAAAGGGACGAAATATAAAACAAACTGTACAAATGGATGCAAATTTCACATTGATATCTCCATTCCGAACCGAAGATATAGCTAGTTGGCTGGGACCCAGATCAGGGAAAGCTCAGGGCATGAGAGAGTACGCGATTCGAGGAGAGTGCGTCTCTATGTGAAACATATTCCAACCGGGCGCGCGTTTGCCTTTACTCCTCCTTTGAATTGGTTGATTGAAAGGCCCGGAGAGGTCAGAATGTTCGTGCATGAAACAGAAAGATACTTTTGCACCATCCAAATAAAACAATTATATCTCTTGCTCCCTATACAATAGTATACGTGTAACACAAATCTTTGATTCCTAGAGGACACTCGAGGGATGCGAGACCAAGGGTGCGTAGTATATTTGTGTAGACTTTCGGTTGTAAACTACACTTGGGGTATACTCGTTCGCTGAACTTTCGCTGATCATATACCGTCCCTGATTCGTTTCGTCTTCCTTTGAACATATTTCGATGAACTTATTTGCACACATAATTTCTCGGCGCATGAGTTGCGCAAATCTGAGATCTTTCAGACCAATTAAGATCGTTAATTTCTCAGACAAATCGTAAATTTCGTTGTAATCTCTAGATGGCTGTGATGATACATGAGAATAATGAAATGCGGAACATCCATAAATGAACACTGGCGAGCAAATAAGTATATGTGCATCCATTTGTACAGTTTGTTTTATATTTCGTCCCTTTGTAACTTTGATAATTCTAGATTTTCAAAAATTCGAAATTTATACCCATGAAATCACTTATATAAACAAACAAAATATTCAACGGAGTGAATTATGATTTAAAATGGCTTAGAAACAACTAAACACAATACATCAACCATATTCTATCGTTTGAACATCAGTAGAGCTCCAAACCTCACTATTTCAATAAAGTGGACACCCAATTTGGCGCGAAAATCTATAGATCGGTCATTTTCGCGGATTCAAATGACCCCTTGTTGCAGTTCGGATCTTACTGAAAATTCGGTTCCTGGGGCAACTTTTCACGAGGAATCGAATGGAAATGTTCAAAACCCCCAGCTGGGATACAATTTTTCAGGTCGGCGATTTTAAAATTTAAAAAATTTAAAATGGCCGTAACTTTTTTCACAGATGAGCTAGCCCTTCACGTCCAACAGGAAAAATGCTTATCTCGTCGAGATCTTTCAGAATCGCTGTCTGGTTATGACGTTTGGAAGCTCCAAAAAAATTTTCAAAATCCGACCGCCCACTTCGGTGCAGTACAGAAAATGAGGGGTCAGAGATACAGCTCTCTAAGGTCGACTTTCTTTCTCTACGTGAAAAAGTAACTCCGGGGACTTATTTTCAAGGAATTCTATTTTTTGCTGTACGGGTCATAGGTGAAATTGCTCGATCCGCTCAGATAGTCTCTCTTATCAAACACTCCTAACACCTCCATTCTTCACTACTCTAATCTCTGATAGATTGATGCGGAAGTCGGAGTATTTGCTCAGACTTTTCGCAGAAAGTGCAGGTAGCGGGGGCTATGATTAGAAATTCTTTCCAATTTCCACCTGAAAAAAGTCGCTAAGTGAGCAGTAGATCAGTACGAAATGTCGAATTTTGCGTGATCAGCAAAACGTGAATTCTGATCAGTTCCAGAGGAGATACAATTCAAGTGATGACTGGGCATCAGCGAAATAGGATCAGCCTGATCAGCTCATTTGATTGATTGCATTTAAAGACTCTTTCACGACGCGGGCATCGGCGTCATTGCAAGGGGCGTACATTTATCGGCCCTGTGCAATAAATGTGTAAATAATTAGAATGCCCACGAATGGATTATCGTTCACATGATTTGCACAACTTAAGAACAGCCGCAGCAACTCTTGATGGAATTCCAGTAGCTGACCGTGTTCGAGTTTGAGCAGCCATTCGGACCTGAAATTCGCTTTATTAGTCTAGAACTTATCTATATGTTGGTATGTGGAAAACTTAATATCATTGACAGTATTTTCTTGACACACGAAATATGCGATTCAAACCATCATAAAGCGAGAAAATCCCTATTATGCTCATAGGACAAATTAGTTGACTTCATTGTCCGCAAAAGCGGAGTGCTCACTCTCTCAACTGGTAGACAGTAACACGAACTAGAGAGATTGATGACGTATGCGCTTTTGTCGACTATGACACCAGCTACAGTCATCACTCAGGTTTACCTCCATTGTGCAGTCTGCTCATTTGCTCACAAGTTCCCTTATTCGGGCACTTGTTCTTGTACTTCTTCACGTACGCTTGCACGCATCCCGACGAGCAGTTGTAGTCGTCCGCGCATCTCTTCCATGCGGTGTCGTGAGACTCACCCGACTGCAAAATGTTATCTGAACTTGCAATTCCATATTCGATACAACATTTTCGTGAAATGTTGAATGTCGTGGACAAATTGATTGGAGAACGGAGAAGAGGTGAATAGTCCGGAAACAACGTTAAAATTTTGAACTATCGCAATTTTCGATTTCCTACTTTCTCTCGAATTCCAGTAGAGCAATCTTTCTTTCTTTCTTTCTTTCTTTCAATCTACTTGAAACTATTTTTAGTAGGGTAGGGTAGGAAAACCGCCGGCCAACGTTTTGAGTCACTCACACCACGGAAATATCAAGCGAAATATCAAAAATTGCTGGAACACAAATGTGAATGCTCTCCTCTCCCTCTTCTGAAAAATGTACACCCAAGGAGAACGTTGTTATCTATAATGTCCGCATTATCCCCCCACCTTCTTTCCGGGTTCTCCGCAGTCCGTGTAGTAGAGCGACTTAATCATGTAGTATCCGCAGGAGAGCGAGCCTGCGTCCTGCTTGCATCCTACGGGCTTGCAGCCAGATTCCTTGTTGCAGATGCACTTGAGACAGTCCGTAGCCAGAGAGGCTCCTATTACGCAATAGATGTTAAAAAAATATATCATATATATCACTAGGACGAGATAACAAGTATATGCAGCTGTGAAAGAAATGAATAATTTACCCAGAAGAGCTGAGAGTACGAAGAGCACCTTCATTCCGAGAGGCTGACGAGACTCAGAAGTGGGAGGGGGTGAAGGGGCGAGTCCAAATGAAAATGATGAATTGTCATCATTGATAAGGCCATTAAGATTCGCAGAAGATCGAAAGAATGATCAGACGTAGAAGAGAAAGGAAATGAGTGTAAATTCCGTATGTTGCCTTTCCACCGCATTTCGTGTTCAATCAAACAAAAAATAGTAGTCCGGTCAGCATTTTGATTGTATGCATGCATTTGGCTCGTCGCAAAGTTAACGTCTTCATATGCATGGACTGTGCGTATTATGCGTAATAAACGTGCATCGAACAGGAACCGGTAATGTCTGCGGATGGGAAAATATTTATAGCACGCACGATTTACACAATTTAGGAACATTGGCAGCAGCTCTTGATTGCTTGCCAATAATTTACAGTGTTGGAGTTGGAGCATCCGTTCGGGCCTGAAATTCAGTTGATTTTTGTATACAAATCTAAAACTTATTTACAATACAATATTTTTATCTGTTGTCGCTTTCTGGGCGCAGATCAAGATGTGGGGTCAGAAAAGGTCGTTCTTCTCATTTCAAGATGGTCATTTGCGGTGCGCTTGCGAGAGGACGTTGGATTGCATTGCATAGATAGGATCTCACTATAGGTGGTAAACGAAGCCTTGCGTGCTCTAGAATCTTCTCTGCTCGAATCCTCAAGACTCGATGATCAATCTTTCAACGAGATGATCGAGCCTAGATTCTGACGAACCAAACATCTTAGTAGGTCATACCCATCACACGTTGACCACTCCGGCTTGGGTGGGGAATCCTTTCTTGATGAGTCGAAGGCGGAAGCAAGGGGTATTAGGGGAAACCACTCCAAAATCAGAGAGAAATTGGGGAGGGACCGCTCGCGACGACTAACAAGTAATGGAATGATTAAAATTGATCATGCATAATCTAAAAATGATCATGCATAACTCAAATTCACTACATGGTCTATATCAGCATTCCCTTACCTCCATTGTGCAGTCTGCTCATCTGCTCGCAAGTTCCCTTATTGGGGCACTTGCTCTTGTATCTCTTCACGTACGCTTGCACGCATCCCGATGAACAGTTGTAGTCATTTGCGCATCTCTTCCACGCAGAGTCGAGAGACTCACCCGACTGAAAATGGATGGCTTCGTGATGTTTATTTTAGTCAAGTAACCACCCATAACCCATATCTATGATTTGAGCGTTAATCTCTCCCATAAAATAACCGGCCAGGTGGTGCAGCCATTTCTCGAAATGCACCTTCTTTCCGGGTTCTCCGCAGTCTTGGTAGTAGGGTGACTTGATCATGTAGTATCCGCACGAGAGTGAGCCCACATCCTGCACGCATCCCACCGGCTGACAGTTCGACTCCTTGTTGCAGATGCACTTGAGGCAGTCGGTCGCCAGAGACGCTCCTGAAAGAAGTGAGTTCGTTGCCGAACCAATTTTGACGAGACATATGATTATTGGCAAAACCAGTGTCGGCACTTGTTCCAAATGGACCCGGCACAATTACAGGAATACATGAGTAATCACGGATATCTAAAATTTGTCATCATCAACCCACACTGTTCCTATGAGAGATAAAAGGCGTTCTTCAGGAGTGTAGAGAAAGTAGTGAATGTCACTTACCGATAAGAGCTGCGAGTACGATGAGCACCTTCATGTTGAGTGGCTGAGGAAGGTGTGAGGGGTGAGACTTTAAACGAAAACTGTGGGCAAGGCACGCAATTCTTCGTCATCGTCGATAAGGCGATTCAGATTTACAGAAGATCAAGGTGTGCTCACAGTGTTATCTTACTACATGAAGAGCCGAGATCGATGTGATGCACACTTATTTTACCGGACTTTGAGGCTGATCACATCGGCCCCATCTTTAGTCTGGTGCGAATCTCAAACATTTCTCGAAGTATGACTAATGCAATTGTGGTGTCGATCGTTGAGCGTGAATTTGGTCATTCGACCATATGCATGACGCGGCACGCCTATTGCATGAGGCCATTTTACGATTCCACATAGTTCCCCTGAAGTGATATTCTGCCAGAACAGTCTAAGTCGAAATGCCATAATTGATAATAATTGATTTTTCAGTAAATATTTCTCTTCAATATAATATTGACAACTATTTTCACCCAATTTTCGTGATAACTCAGTATGAAATAATCTAGTGAACAGAGCAAAGTAAAATTTATTTTTTGCGATGGTTTGGCGCCTGTTTGGTATTACTGCCATAGAGCGTGCTGGCCAAAACGATTTGCATTTTCATGGTAGTTTGTTTTCGTTTGCAGCAGCAACTGTTCAGACTTCGCATTTTTTGGAATCGTCTGTAGAGCGATACATGTTTTCGCGAATCGAGAAGCAAATATTAGTGCAAATACTAGATTCATAGATGAGAGGGAGATTACATGACTTGGTAAAGACGTTCCTTCAAAGTCCCCGCCATCATCAACACTGATCGATACCAATCAAGCATCGGAATTGCTATTTCGGCATTCGAGCGGACTACGCAGATGTTTGTCACGTGCGAAAAGTGTACGATTATACCACGCGCAAACGGAATCGAAGGTAAGTACCCCATTATTCAAGAATATGACTGAAACTTCGTCGATTAATCGAACGAAATGAACACATTTATCATTTTGGAATACATTTTAGGATTGATTTCAATAATGATGAGTCATTCCTTTTTGCAGACGTACACGAGGTGAGCAGGGGAGAATGAGGGCTCGAGCACCTCAAGCGAATACTTTGACTTCCCACTCGATTCGCAAATTGCGTATTGAGCAAGGATAAAGTGATACGCATTATCATTTCGTACCTGGGTAAGCTCTTTTTTGAATCCTGCCTCCTCGATAAGTTTCCTTGCTTTCCCCTCTCCCCACATCATTCCCAAGCAGAGCGCGTCTGCAAATTCCCATTGTTTCCGTGCTCTGAGTAGACTACAGAAAATATGAGTGAGATCGAGCGGTGAGAGAGTGCGGATACAATTGTCCTATTTCCATGCTTTCCCGTTCTTTGAGCGAATGAAACGTGCAGTGTGTAAACAAAAACCAGGATTTTGCCGTAAACTCCAGTTCTTTCTTACCTGGCGCATTGCTACCGACGGGAAGACAGTGAAACAGCGAGATAGCATAAGGCGCGGCTGAGAATGGGCCGCGTGCCGTCTTGTCCGAGTGGATGTTAGAGGTCGCCCGTGGCTGAGATCAGAGATCAGCCATGTCTAAGCAGAAATCTCACTTCCAACATTGCGAAGGTTCCGCCGCTCTTGAGCATACGAAGAACCTCCTTGAGAGACTGCAATTGTACATGATTGCGCACTCATTTCAATGTTGACGCCATAAAGCAAATGGTCGAATCGACACAAATGACTGACCAGATCTGGCCTCGCTTGCTCGTGACAAGCATCGAAAATGGTGATAAGATCGAACGACTCCGTCCATTCTGAAGGCATCTTCGCAGCGTCCTCGACGTGAAATGTCTGATGAAAACGTTGTTAAGAAATTTATTGGTGAATTATTTTTCAGCCAATATATATATCTTGAACTTGCCAGATTGCTGAGACCTTGCGAACTCTCGCGCGCTTTTGCAATGGCACTCGCGGAAATGTCAGCTCCGTGAATCTCGATCTTGGGGTATGCAGAGGCTGCAACAATGTGAGTTCGAGTCCGTTATTCTTGACCATCATTTTTTGTAATAAAATAGTGTTTTAGGTGAGAAAATCAACCTATTTTCCTGGCGTGAGATCCGGTTCCGCAGCCAATATCGAGCACTTTGAGCCCGTCAGCTGCTCGATTATCGCTCACACCGATCTGAAGACAAATGTATTGATGCATTTAGATTGATATGAACTGATCAATTAATCATCGATTAGACAAGTCAACTCGCCAGTGGCATGTAGTCCGAGATTAGGTGTTTGTCGATCAGCACCTTAGTAGTAACGTCCATCACCTGATCGAACTCGGCGAACTGAGAATACTCCAGACCTGGAATGGAAAAATTGTCTAAAATAATATGTAAAGCGTTGCAAGATGAACAAAAACCGGATCCGAACAACTTCAAAATATCGCATTTGTCTGTTGCTTCCCGTAAGTGTGAGTCTGTTGCTATGGAAAGACCACTGATACCATGTCGTCCCTCCCTCTTGAAGGCGTCTTCCAGATCGTAGAAGTTCTTGAGCATCGCCGGTATGTACAGCATCTCCGCGACGAGAAGATTGTTGAGACCGGAGAACTCCTGAGTGGCAGATACCATACCTCTTCTTGGTCTGCTTGCTACATAGTTCACATATTTTCGCACTTTCATCACTCCAACTCACATGCTTTGCCTCCTCAGTTAGCCAAAATTTCTCATCGGGTGTAATCTCAATGAAGCCAGCGCAGGAGAGAACAGCCAGCCATTCACGAACGTACCTAAGATAAAAATTAGCTCTTGAGTTTTTTGAATCAATTTTGCTTAGCTCTCTTGCTCATCTCTTCATGCTTGTTCTTTCTGGTGCACCCATAGGATAAAAAAAAACGAAAAGTGAGTGTGCCGCTCTAATTCTGTTTTCTCTAATTCTTCCAGCACCTCTCCTTGCATCCGGCCTTTTCCGCGACTGTCCTTGCTTCCGCCGGCGCGGATTCCGAAGCCACCTGATCATTCAATCACTTGACATTGCCTAGACTGATTTGCATTTTATTTGAATTCTGGAATGCAGGAGCAATGTTTGCTAAATATAGACAAAAAAATGGACCTCAGCCAGAGCCTCGAAGAGTCCGAGTCGCTTGCCGAGGGCGATCGTGGGCACAACGAGACCGCCCATCATCATGTTCTGAGTTGACTGATCTTTGAACTTTTGCGGGTGTTCTTTGTGAAGAAGAGTACATTGATGCTACACTCAAAAGGCAACTGCACAATGACAAACAGTGGGATTAACTCACGCCTAGTCGTTCCTGAAGCGCGGACATAGTATTCCTGCAATTGTTATTTTGAATTTTATTGCACCATCTACTGGGCACAAATACATAAACATAGCAATTAGGCGTTGTGTATTGTGAATAGTGAAATTCTTGCTGGCCAAGTCGGTAGCAATCCACGCTTATTTTAGCAGCAGAAGCTTCTTTTTCCTTCTCTCTCG
This sequence comes from Pristionchus mayeri, assembly GCA_036245805.1. NCBI lineage: Eukaryota > Metazoa > Nematoda > Chromadorea > Rhabditida > Neodiplogasteridae > Pristionchus > Pristionchus mayeri. The sequence continues at coordinate 16,392,450 of BTRK01000004.1, read as the reverse complement.
ACAACAACTATCCTTTATCTCTGAATTCTCACACGACTATTGCGCGATAGTTTACAAACTTTACTCGCAAATTTCTGCTAGATTAGACAGAACGTCCGTATCCTCAAGGATTGCAAAGGCAATGAATGGGTGCATTATTAACGTAATGCTAGTAATCAATAAAAAAAGTATTTCTAAAAAAATGAGACGTTTTATAAACGAACGAATAAAAAGCGCCGATACGGCAATAATCTTCAGCCACGAAGCGAAGTCTCGAGCGGATGCGCGCATTCAAATTGGATCGAATTAACAAATTACTGCATTTTAACCTCTTATTTGCAAAAAAAACAATGTATTTTGTATCTAACAAGCGACTGGAAAAATAGCTGGAAAGCACCACAAATAGACATCGAATGGCATAAATTGGCTAGACTACTGAAGTGGAAAATGAAGTGAATGGAACAATGGAAATGTAATGGATTTCTAGAAATTTGTTTTCATTTGCTTTTGCTTGTGCAAAACGCGATTCGCAGAGTGGCACATTTACTCGCATTGCGCATGCGACGCGACGCGAGTGTGAGAGAGAAAGGAAGGAAATAGAGGGAGAAATTGAGAGAATAGCTAGAGAAACAGGGGAAACACATGAAACGGCCCAATAGAGCAGAGAGAAAGAGCCATAACGCGGGATAGCAGCTTGTTTACGCTTTCCTCATTCTGTTCATCCCAATGAACAGAAGAAAAAGCAGATCTGTAGGCCAACTATATGGAAGAATCAAGTCAGTTTCCCCCATCTTGGTCGAATTTATAGGGACTAGGGCAACGGCCTTGTCTGTAGTCATTGAGCGCAAGCTGTGCTCGTTTCGTAGTTTCGGCACACTTTCTTTCACTTCCTAGACAAACGAAGGAGGATTGTAACGACATATTTATGCACGGATTCCTTCCCATTTTCATCGTTTCTTCTTCTTTGGCTTGACTGCTGCCTCGGCCTTCTCGATCTCCTTTCGAAACACTATCGACATCTTCACTTTCTTCTCGCATTTCTTGCCGAATCGCTGCGAAAAAATCGTTATTGAACCGATTAATATGGGTAAATGCATCGATAGCGAACCTCGACGTGTTTGATGAGCAATCGGGGGCAAGTGTACGCTGTGGCGCAACCCCCGCACAGGAAGACCTTTCGCATGTCACTGGGCAGTCTCTGCAACTTGCCCTTTCTCCCTCATCTTCTCCCCTCTTTTTGCACCCCGTGACATTTGTAGACGTGCTGGCCGAGTCGGTAGCCGTCCACACTTGACTCCTGAAATTGTTCGCTTAATTCAGATTATTTGTGCATGCCAACCCGACAGAGCGGACAGTCCACAGGCAAATCCAGTCCAGTGGCTGACGTCACTGGGTTCCTGCACATGTAAATGTCTCTACTCGCAACGAAATTCACTGACTGCTTGAACTGATTGTACGTAGAGACATAGTGTACCATCGTACGCGTCTGGACGTAGACGAATTAGAGCTAAACGCTGTGATTCGGCACGACAGATTTTGAGTGAATGGAAACCGAGGAAACGAGAGAAAGTGGGACAGCGCTCACTCTTTACGTATCAACAACAATCGGAAAGCATTTCGCAATGTTTGCTCATGATACGGAGGAGAATAAAGTTTATATCAACCAGTTCCACATTCCTTTAATTTCTGAATTTTATTTCGCATATTTTCAGGTTGCTGTCCGCCGAGTAGACTCACCACGAATTTAGGATAGCATGTAAGAGAGAATAAGGCAGATAATACGAGGATCATGCTCTGTAAACAGAATCACATGCTAGTGAATGAGTCATGCTCATTTCCTCTTTATCTCTGTGTTCTCTTCCTCTCTCCGTTTGCGTGCGCTGGAAACGAAATGAGTGGAGATCGCGAGAGGGAGGGGGAGTGAAGTGTGAACGAAACATGTGATCCCATTAGCTGTCTTACCTCCTTCCAACCGTTCCCATTCGAATATTATTGACCGCGCTCTCTTGATCTTAGAATATTCAACAATCGGACATCATAAATTCGATTACATTCATTCCACATTTGTTGCGTGATTTATTTGAATCAACAAGTCACAACTGAAGTACCTTTATTAGCGAGATGACAACGAATCGACTATTAATGTAATAGTGGTTACTGTATTTGCATAATTTGAGTTGTGACAATCAAGGCTGGAATACCAACGAACAATAGGCAGAACACGGCGACAATTCCGAAAACAGAGCAAAACTTCGACAAGCATATTCGGAATTTGCTTGCTGGGTCGCAGATAGATAAAATGCTGGAATTGATCTTTGATTGACTTTTGCTTCCATTACAGTTGAAAATCACCGGGATTGACGATTTTGTGCTGGACTCGATTGTTCTCTTAGCAGCGGAATCTAAAAAAGTCATTTTAGAGGAAGTGAACGGTGCTGAAAAGTGGTGTTTGCAAGTGCATGATTAGAAGGAATTGTTAGGTATGAAAAGGGGGGAGTATTATACAACTGAGGCATAGTCAGGCAACTTATGATCGTCTGGCATCACTCTCATTTTTATCTATTTCGCAAAAAAAAGAGAATTATGCGGGAGTAGATGATCATTTCGGGAAAAAAACTGACGGGCGCAAATCGGGTATATGCGGGTGGCTCTTGGGTTCCCGGCGGTGGAAATTGCTGAGCAACAGATGAGATCTGTCGTAAGTATGAAATGCAAGTCAATTGAAACATGTTTCCCGAGTCCGCGACAACCTCGGCATAGGACGGTGGAGGATCCATGACAAAGTGACGAGTTCATCATCTGATATCATCGTGTTCATTGAGTGAATAATGCTGATAATCAATCATGTCCTTAGAGTAACAGGGATATTTGTTTGCTCGCGTACCATGTCCTTGCGATTGCACCATCAAATGTTGTTGTTCAGAAGAGCCGCGATAAGCACCTCTTATTTGCTCGAATATAGCGAGCCGTACGTACCTCCCAAGACTTTTACATCTCGACGCTCCATAGGAATAATTTGAAGCGACGCGAATGATTTGTCTGTCGCATCCATGAGCTCCTTACATTTCCGGATCATTCATCAGCATCAGACATCATTATTTCTTTTTGGAATCGTACCACATTTACTTCGTGTTTTAATAATGTAGTCATACTTGAATTCATTTTATTAGCGAAAGAACAAAAATACACAGTGGAGGTATTTTGCATAAAATGGTAGTTATTGGGTGAGAATCATTTGCGAGATCGAGTTGCGACTATGAAGAATACAATTCCAGCGAAAATCAGGCAGAATACTGCCACAATGCAGCAGATATTGCACAGCTTTGACATGCAGATTCGAAATTTGCTTGTCGGGTCGCAAATTGAAATCGTGCTGGAAAGAATTTTAATTGGAAGGCGCTGAAGATGAAACTTACCGGGATTGACAAGGATTCGATTGTTGGTGTACCAGCGGAATCTTAAAAAAAAATGCAATTGTCATGATCAATTATGATCTATTGGGGTGTCCGGAAAGTTCGTATAATGCTTCGGAAAAAAAGTCAGTTCGCGATCAAATGCAGTGATTGCGCAATCTGTTTGTCAACAATGTATTGCATCATTCTGACGTTGAGTAGTGAGAGGATTTAATCAGTCTCCTAGTTGCTACATTGATTCTTGTGATGGACTCCCATCTCTACCTTCGAGCAGTTTTACTTCATTACTACCGTCTTGGCCGATCCGTGAAGGAGGCCCACTCTGCCCTGGCCCAGTCGGAAGAGCTGACGCCCCCTCCATACCCTTCTGCTATAAGTGGTTCTCCCGCTTCAAGAAAGGGGAGTTTGGTCTCGATGATCAACCCCGCTCTGGACGCCCTCCCTCCCTCGATCAGCCTCTCGTTCTCCGCACACTGAAGCGCAAGCCCATGGCCAGTGTGCGTGAGTTGAAGAAGGATACTGGTACTCCCAGATCAACGGTGTCCGATATCCTCCATGGATCTGGGAAGAAGCCGAAACTCCCACAAGTGATTCCCCATGACCTCTCCCCCGAACAGCTGAAAAATCGTGTTCAAGTCTGTCGGGAATTACTCCATCGTAGATCCAATCTTCGATGGGTTAATTCCATAATCGCTACAGATGAGAAGTGGATCACGTACGATAACCCTGTGAGGAGACTGCAATGGGTGGATGCAGATGAGAAGCCCACGCCCGTCCCGAAGAAGGAAGAGCACGGAAAGAAGGAACTCCTCTGCATCTTCTTCTCAGTGCTCGGTCCCATCTACTGGGACATCCTCGCCCCTGGCACCAGCATCAATGCCGACCTCTTCTCTGAACAACTGGAAGATGTCGCGATCAGAGTCCCTCCCAGACTCCTGAACCAGGGCAAAATTCTTCTTCTGATGGACAATGCTCGCCCACATCGAGCGAAGATGACCCAGAAGAAAATGGACGAGCTGAAGATCGAGAGGATTCCCCATCCACCGTATTCCCCAGATCTCTCCCCATGCGACTACCACTGCTTCCGCTCTCTCTCTCTGACTTCTTCAAAGGAAAGAAGTTCAAGAATCGAGATGAAGTTATGAGGGCTTTCGTGAACTGGGCGGTCTCGAAGAAACCCGCATCCTGGAAGAGAGGAATCGAGACCCTGCCCAATCGCTGGAGGGAGGTAGTGAGAAAGAAGGGGGCATACATTGGTCACTGAGAATTGTAAAGCATTGAATGAAAAATAAAAACAAAAAATTATACGAACTTTCCGGACAATCCAATACTATCCTCTGATGCTGGGAAACTTGACCAATGAAGTGGCTGCGAACAATTACAAGACCAAATATCATATAGACAAACCTACAGGTGCAAATCGGGTATACGCGGGTGCTGCTTCGGATGAAGGAGGGACTTGAGGAGCAACGGACGAGATCTAATCATCAACACATTTAACAAATAGAACGATGAAAACTTGCACAGTCCGCGACAGCGTCGGCATAGGACGGTGGAGGATCCATGAAAAGTGACGAGATCATCAACAGATATCATCATGCTTGTTTCGGTGAATCATGCTGTTGATAAAGCAAAATATCGATAGAATAATGGAAATATTGTGTTTACTCCTGATCCACCTCTTGTTTTATCGTAATAAAAACACGGCGATCAGCACGACAGATTTGTCGCTTTCTGATATTGGGCAGGGTTGTAATTGACCGGTCAATAGAGCAGACAATGAAATGGGCGAGCAATGGCGCCTTATTCAAAATGCCTTAGTATCTCTTGAACAAATACGATAATCTTTTGGTGATGATTGAGGGCTAACATTTGTTACATCAAGCGACCGGCGATAACAAAAGCACATATGCATGCAATGAAGAAACAGGGAATAGGAATAATGCAGCAGACATTGCACATCTTCTTCACCCGTATCCGAAACGCTGACGGCTCGTTGCGAGTAGGTTCCTGCCTGAGAGTCAGAAATTACGAGTTGTAGAAAGCCTGAATGATACCTCGGTCTGCTGTGCACCTGAGCCAGGATCGAGCGTTGACGCACCATTCCGATCTTAAAATATTACGTTGAATACATTCACTCGAAGCAAATGTAACATGACAGTATTAAAATGAAGAAAATGTAGTTACAGGTGGGAATTGCGTATAGGGAGGCGCCGCATTCTCAGATGATGGAGGAAACGGTGGGATAGGTGAGGTCTGGAAATTTATCAAATCTTAGAAAGTTGACGGAAAACATTCTAACTGTGCACGAGACTGCTTCTTCGTACGAGGGAGGAGGTTCCATGACGGGGGAGCGAGACTCTTCTCTCCAACCGATGTGAACAATGTGTTACACTCGTGGAAGAATGCTGATGGTAAAGCATTTAGATAACGATAACCTACCGGTACCGGCCGGCATTTGTTTTGATAATGATCCCTTTCAGCAAAATTCCGCTTTGCACATGTTTTTCAGAAGATAAGCATTTGCTTCGTCACATTTGCTGATATGGACAGAATGAGAATTCGACAATCCATTCTGAATGTTCACAAGTTCCAGTGGACTTTAAAGAGCACCCGTCAATATCGCGCAGTACTATGCACTGCACAAAATGTGCTGATTGTTGCTCTTTGTGTGACCTTCCCGTAGATGAAATGGGAAAGAGCTCTCTCTCTCTCTCTCTCTCTCTCTCTCTCTCTTTCTCTCTCTCTCTCTCTCTCTCTCTCTCTCTCTCTCTCTCTCTCTCTCTCTCTCTCTCTCTCTCTCTCTCTCTCTCTCTCACTCTCGTCCTGTGTTTTCATCTCACATCTGTGTGTGTGCTTGGCGAGAGAAGAACTGCGTGAAGAGGATAACAGAGATAGAGAGGAAAGCGAGAGGTTGACTTAGCCACCATTTCAAGTCGCGCATCAAACTTTAACGATTGTTTTTAACTCAAAGTGTTTGCCTTGCTAAGAAGTGCGTGTTAACGTTCATGGCACAACAACTTTCAGACTTTGGATGCAGAAGGAGTGCGCAATCTGTTGTGGGCCACTCGTATACGGCCATCTTGGCATCAACTCGTGCCGAGCCTGCGCCGTGTTTTACAAGTGAGAATGACGTTCACTTCCAACGCCTTTTCCGCTCAAATATGATTGGTTTTAGACGCGCAATCGAATCGAAAACTGAGATAAAATGCAAAGAAGGCGATGGGAAATGCATGGAAAATAGTGAGGAACACGGATTTTCATGAACTAATAATCAGTAGCATGGCAGGCGACAAAACCGCATGTCGTTTCTGCCGCTTCGCAAGAATCAAGGAGATTCTAAGACAAGCAAGCGAAGACCCTCACCAGATGGTATTGGATTTACAGAATATGTCAGCAATTTTATAATTCAGATATCGAGGTTGACAATGGCCGAACCAAAAGCGTCAGCATTCCTGAATCACGAGAGGTTTGCAAGGAAAAAATTGGGAAAGTTACCAAAATCTTTCAGCTTCTACGATTGTGAGCCAACTACAAGTCGAACGCCGACGTTCGATCGCCTCCGAAAGGCATACAGGTTTCGAAAGGCAAAATAGTGAAAGAAATGTTTATGAAATTGCAGCTTAATGTGCCTCATTCGATACGGGGGAGAACTCGGGACGCGTACTAAGGTCGACGAGCGCTTGGAAATTCATGTTCGGAACCTTGTATGACGTTTCAGTAAGGCGATTTAGGCGTTTGGGCATTCAGGTGTTGGTTCCGGCCACGTACTCGACCTATCCCATTCACGACAAGACTTGCAAGGAGGCAATGAAGGCATTCGCAAGCCACGCATTTGAGGACTACCGAAAGCTCGACGAAGACAGCAGAGTGAGTACACATTTATGTGAATTAGTTGAGTTGCAATCCTCAGGAATTTCTGATAAGGAAGGCGTGCGCTTCGTTGAATTCACTGGACGCCGCGTATAGATCAATGCACAACTTCCCGAACGATCCGGAAATGTGGGTGATTTCTGAGAAACATTTTCAAGGGAGTTCCAAACTCGAGTACTCTTCTCATCATTCCATACGTTACCATGTTGATTGGGATTAGCTTCTAGTTTCAGTCGAACTCCCAGCTACACGACTTATCTAAAACCTCAAGAAATGGAGCTATTCCTGGCAGGATGCACTGACGATGTCGATGTTGTGAAGATATCGGAGTGAGCAGTTTCCCTTTTCTTCCGCTGTTTAGGGTAATGCATTACATTCTAAAGGATAACTTAAATTTTTTAGGGAAATCCGGAAGAGCCTCAAACGGCACGTGAACGGTGCCAGGGGGCATTTCAAGCAATTCAAACCCAATGATTTCGTCGTGCTTCTCGGTCTATCATTGTGGAATGAGGGTTTGATCTTCGACGCGATAAATATCCTGAACTTTTTTCTAGAAATATCGGAAGTAAACGAGAAGTTTATGAAGGTCGGAATGAAGAATCGCGTTGAAATTATGCGAGAATTACATGTTTATTATTCCCTACAAGGAACGGTTGATTATGCTGCGCGAATCGGCCATCTTTATTGCATTTTAGTGAGCTTCCAGGTGGGTTTGAATACTCGAATGCCTGAATAACCCAATTTTACAGGACTATGTGGTGAAAATGCAAGAAGATTTAGAATTATGTAAACTCATGAATCTATACAAGGATTACATCGAAAAGAATTGCGACCGATGACACACTTGGCGATGACAAATATTACATTATTTTTGTGCAAACACGATTCTTCACGATGGCATTTACAAGACAGGAGCAACTACCTGTGTGTTTCCAATTGAGCAAGGAGCAAACTCGTACACGTAAATGATTCCTCCTCCTCCACATTTGGCCGACGTGCTAAACACGACCGATTGATAGGTAGATCAAAAGGTTTCCAATCGATCGATAAACGAGACATGCTCACCACTTCACATTGAATCCAGAGCCCTGCGGAGCGTAGGCGCACACGTTCTAGCCTCCGTTGGTATTGGGCTGATTTGCATCCCAATCAGAGAAGGGATTTGTCGACTTAAATGGATATAATTGGGACTAGACCAGACGGACTCCAAGTAGGAAAGTAGGGTATTCGTCAATTCTTGCCCACTTCTGATCAGTACAGAGGTGAGATAGGATTGGAAATGTCGACGATGACCCGAATTTCGAATTCCACTGGCCACCTTCTCATCCCAATTCCACTGATTTCCGTAGTTCTGCAGTCGGATCCAATACTTCTTCGTGACTCCGAAAACAGAGACAACTAGCGAAGGAGTGGGCACTTAAAAAAATATATATTTTAGAGTTCTTCCCAAAATAAGCCCAGAAAAGTTTTTATAATTTGACCCTCATTCCATCCCGCTATGCAACGTTCAAAAAATACAACCTATCCTCGCGTACTCTTCTTGTAGGTACGAGTGGATCTTAACATTTCCGGGTTCGAAATTCGAAAATTCCGTAAATGCCCGTGCCTTGTTTTACCTGCCCATGTTTGAATAGTTTTTTGTTCCGATTTATTATAAATACAGAAAATATCTGCTAACGCGGGGTTCCGAAAATATTTCAATGGTTCCCATATTCCGGATTTGGAGCAGTCATAGATTTTTAACTGCCACATTTTTGTCGACTTTCTATTGAATCGTGCATTGTGTTCATATATCCGGTAGTCATATTTGGGAATGATGGGCGGTTATTTTCAGTGCGGGACGTTAAGCTTGTTCCTTGTACCTTCAGTCGATATCGCAGATTGGAAATTTTTTGAACTGCTTAACTCTATAGACAATGAAAATAACGTGTTCCAAATCCACAAAAATAACAAATAGTTCTAAAATGAGCATTTCAAAGTGATACACTCCCAGAACCACAGCTGTTGGCAAAAAGAAGTGTCGAGCATGCGCGGCTTTCCTCGTGCTCATTCTCAGAGCTCTCCTCATCGTGATCTCCCTGATCTTTCGAGGCTGACGATCGAGTGTGTGCACAGGATGGCGAAGGGAGAGAGGGAGAGAACGAGTGGAAGGGCAGACGAGGAAGAGGCGAGGGGAGAGAGAGAAGAGAAGAGAGCGGGAGTCCGTGTATGTGCAGAGAATGCGAGCGTGGTGTAGTCAACTTTTTCTTCTTCTTCTCTCTCTACTCTCTTTACCTCTCTCCCTCGTGTCCTATTTCGCGTCCTTATCTAGCTGTCGATACTTCGAAGCATGGAAACTGACGCAAAAGAGGTGAGTAATTTACACAAATTTTCCTTTTTTATCGATGAAATTATATTTTTTCAACGTTTTCACCAAAATTTCATTGATTTTTCACTTGAAAACGCAACAAAAGACGGATTCAGGTGCTCAGATGTCTCATCTGCGGAGTTCCCATAATCCATGCGCACATGGGAGTGAACTCGTGTCGAGCCTGTGCTGTTTTCTACAAGTGAGGCTTATTTGGAAGTATTTTTTATTCATTGAGCCTAGGATTGTGGGACGCGAATTCGTCAACTCGAGAGGTGTAGTCCTCCCCGAGTTCACGGTTACTTTCACTTTCTACTAGTTCGTGCAGGTTGAAAATTGATATCGATAATAAAATTGCAACACTACTCGTCTTTCATTTTCACCTGTGATGATGGGATGCGTTAGTGACCCTAGATGTGTGTTCTAGCGTAATCGCAACCACTAATTTCACCGACTTCAGGCGCACGCTCACTCTGAATCGTGCCCTCAGGTGCAAACGAGGCAAAGATAACTGCCAGCTGGAAAGTAAGGCTACAAAGGGGGATTACTTGAACAAGGGAAATTACAGAGTCGTCATGTCGAAAATGCCGCTTCAATCGTTTCGACGAGGTGATGAAAAGAGCGTGTGCGGGCGAGAATCGAGACTCACTTCAGGTCAGAGAATCCAGCACCACAGTTTATTCAGTTTTTGAGATCTTTATGAACTGTTGCAGTGAATTTGTTTTGAAAAACGATGGTATCCCGATCAATACTCTTCTTGAAACACATAATATTGCGGTGATCATAATTAGAAAATGCTCAGGCAGACGATTCGGTTTCCGATTCAGAGCAAGGCTCGGAGATGCTCGTAGACGATGAACCAACCCCATCATTCATTGACCACTCCAGGTTCGAGAATTTACTTTCTTCATAATCACAGTTCCGGAGTTTCAGTGAATTCGAATGTTCCCGATTGAGTAGCCAGACGCCGTTACTGGATCGGATGAAGCGTGCTTACAAGTTAGTCATTTCTATAATATACGAGTTTATCCATGTTTTCAGAACGCTATGCAAAGTTCGAAAATCAGGAGAAATGGGCGCTTTGCACTATGGAACCTTACATGATCTGCTACTATCGGATGCGATGGTAAGAACTTATTAGTAATCAAGTCTATCACGTATTTATACCAAAATTTGCATTCAGAAGCTTCTTCCTGCGAAATATTCAGCAGTTTTGCCAAATGCGCACATTCTATTCTGCGGACTAATGGATTTTGGCAGATCGGCATTTCAAGAATTCAAGGATTTGTCTCCTCAAAGCCGAGTAATGCTGCGTTTTTAAAAGTTTAAATATAAATACATTCCTTTTTCGTTATCCCTCATATCGCATAGCTTCAAACTGGTCTTAACACTCGATTCTGCCTACAGAGCGTACCACTACTTTCCCGATGGCGAAAGAACGTGAGTTATATTAAAATATTTTCGAAATTTTCAAGAATACCAATAATCAGAATGGCCAGTTACATGACGTACATAGATGACAGCACTTTGGAGGAATTCCTGGCCGACTGCCCATTCGAAATCAATAAAGTTGAAGCGGCTAAGTTAGTTTTTTAATGAATAGCCATTGCCATATTTTTTAAATATTGGCATTTCATTGACTGTGAGAATTAAGGCAACTCAGCAAAAATCAAAATCGTGACGCAATCATTCTCAAGAATGTCTTTCGAGAAGTGAAACCGTCGATCGAGGAGTTTATCGCACTTTTTGGACTAGCCTTTTGGAGTGACAGTGAGTTCCTCAGAATCACAAACATTTCAAACGCTCCTGGACATACGAAGATGGTTCTGAAATCACGTTCAGAAACGCCAGAGATGACTGACATATCGAGCAAAATAAGGAGGGACATAATGAAAGAGCTGCACCATGTCTATACCCGGAGGGGAATCACTGACAACGCCACGCGATTGGGACAAGTCCTGTGTCTTCTAGTGACCGTCGAGGTTCGGCAATTCCAAGTTTGTTTTAACATATTACTTCGCAGAGAGTGCACGATCTGATTGACGAAAATTTGCAAGTCTACCGAATGATGAATCTATTCAACGAAGCATTCGAAGACAACAAATTGTACAAAGCGTCATGAAAATTAATAAATATGTAAATATTGCAATTAATATGTAAATATTGCTAAATTATTTATAAAACTATGTTACAAAACTCCAATTGCTTTTAATAGTTTTGCCATTTCCCAGACTGTCGAAATTCAATCAAAGAGCAAATTGGTTTATCTTTCTCAGCATGTATGATTTATATCTGAATCGCTCATTGTTTGAGGTGTTCCATTTCATCATCTTGACTTCGCATTTCAGTTCCGTCTATATGCACTTCGTCGAGCTTGACTCCCTGGGAAATGGAAATCGTAATTTTTATAAGAGAGGAATCGCGAGAGAATCGACCACGCCGCGGCGGTAGGAATAAAGTTTGTCCTGTATGCCTGGCCTTTAAGTTTTAAGTACTTTGGATGATGCTCTTTCAAACTGCGTCGTCAGAATTGTGATATCTATCGTCATCGTTGAGATTCAGAAGGCCAAACTTGGTACTATCACTTTTCGACTGTCAAATCGCGCTCACTTAAATGATCATAAATCCGTTTAAAATAAAGATAGAAGGTCGTTCTTTTTTTCAATGAAAGCTACCATCATGCTCTACAACTTTAATGTCGACGTCTTCATTCCTGGTCCTCATCCTGGTTCGGGGTGGTCGGGTGAACCAAAAGTGACGTGACTTTCGAAATCGGAAATTAGTTTTGAGTTATCATGTTTAAGTTGTAAAGCATACATGTGCCTCGCTTCTCGCCAAAAATTAGGCAAATCGGAGTTGGAACAAAAAAAAGGGCTCACTTTCGTACAACGACGTGAAAATGAGTTCCTGGCAGGGGTACTTCCATATCTTCAATTGCCCTCATTTAGGCTCACAAACGTCGAAAACCATCCAAAACAACATAATAAGTTGTTTCCCCCATATTATAGCACTTCCATTGGTCAAAAATTACGGTATGACCTCAGATTCAAAAATAGAGTTTTCGAACCCCTTTAACTTGAAGGATGGGTCACAATGCACTGAATGGGTTTCAAATAGTGTAAATACATTCCTCGAAACAGCTTAAAGAAAAAGGGCTCCTGGAAAGAGGATATTTCGCCTGATGAATCCAGGGAAAGATGCAAAGCGGGACCCCACGTGAAAATATACATAGAGACTCGTCTTATGGATAGAAATGTAGACCACGATGAGCTAAACATTTCATCTGTTGAAAGTGAGTCTCTATCTTATCGTTGAAGCGTGCTACAGAGTCTGGAATTTGGCCAGAAACGACGGAAAACGCGCCCAGGGGAGCGCTAAATAGAGGGGAGCGAGAGGGAGGCCAGGCTGCGAGAGCGCCAGACGGTTAGAGCACGCGCTCTCGGGGGATTCTAACGAGTCTCTATGTCTATTTTGACGTGGGGTCCCGTTTTGCGTCTTTCCCTGGATTCATCAGGCGAAATATCCTCTTTCCAGGAGCCCTTTTTCTTTAAGCTGTTTCGAGGAATGTATTTACACTATTTGAAACCCATTCAGTGCATTGTGACCCATCCTTCAAGTTAAAGGGGTTCGAAAACTCTATTTTTGAATATGAGTTCATATGGTAATTTTTGACCAATGGAAGTGCTATAATATGGGGGAAACAACTTAATATGTTGTTTTGGATGGTTTTCGACGTTTTTGAGCCTAAATGAGGGCAATTGAAGATATGGAAGTACCCCTGCCAGGAACTCATTTTCACGTCGTTGTACGAAAGTGAGCCCTTTTTTTTGTTCCAAATCCGATTTGCCTAATTTTTGGCGAGAAGCGAGGCACATGCATGCTTTACAACTTAAACATGATAACTCAAAACTAATTTCCGATTTCGAAAGTTACGTCACTTTTGGTTCACCCGACCACCCTGAACCAGGATGAGGACCAGGAATGAAGACGTCGACATGAAAGTTGTGGAGCATGATGGTAGCTTTCTTTGGAAAAAAGAACGACCTTCTATCTTTATTTTAAACGGACTTATGATCATTTAAGTGAGCGCGATTTGACAGTCGAAAAGTGATAGTTCCAAGTTTGTTCTTCTGAATCTCAACGATGACGATAGATATCACAATTCAGACGACGCAGTTTGAAAGAACATCATCCAAAGTACTTAAAACTTAAAGGCCAGGCATACAGGACAAACTTTGTTCCTACCGCCGCTTACCCCCTTCAAATGGTCGATTCTCTCGCGATTCATCTCATAAATGAAAAGTTTAGATCACCTTTGTTTCGACGAGGAAGATATAGGACTGGAGGAGGTTGAGAGACCCGAGCACAACTACTATAACGTAGACGAAGCCAGGCACGTCGTGGTCGATGTGCGCAAGCTGGGGGAGATTAATTTTAGTTTCGTATTTGCACCCTTATACTGTCCGCCTTTCCAGCATACAGTTAAGTTACAAAAGTAGGAAATGACAAGTATTTAAAATTAAATACACATTTCGAAACATATCTCACCAAAGGCGCGAGTAGCATTCCGATGCGACCAACGCAAGAGCTGGAGCCGGTGGCGGAAGCTCGTGAGGATGTCTCGACGCCCTACACAATTGGAAAATATAGTAATATACGAAGATGGATGATACCTCAATTGCGCACAGATAGCAAGCGTCCCATGTGTACTCGACGAAGACGATGCCCAGGATATTGAATACGAGCATCAAAGGGCCCTGAAATTCACTTTATAATGTTTCCATATTTTCACGCTGTTGATATTTTTACGACCATTCCCCATGGTGTGACGTGAAAGTCACCTTTATTTACTTACGTTATATCCGACTAGCTTGAAGACAGCTAGAATTCCGAAGCAAGTAATGGCGCCTACTTGTGACCCCTGTAAACATAATTGGTAAAGCTCAGAATGATTTATTGGTTGATGAACAAATTATGAAAAATGTTCACCTGGTGAAGCATTCTCCGGGAAAAAGCAGGAAAAGCGGTGTCGACGATCCCGAGAATCTAAGAAATATTGGATACGTTCGTAGAGTAATCTGGACCCTCCTCGATGCGTTCACCGTATCACACACCACTTTGGATACGTAAGTGACTAGGCCGAAAAGGAACTGGTTGAGGTAGAGGTTGCCGGAGAGCCGAGAAGAGGCGAGATCAGTGGCGTAGGAGGAGGTAGCGGCGACGAACCTGCGAGTGCACCCGTTGGAACAAACATTCTGATTGTGAGATCTCTTTCGTTAGAACTGAACCAATTCTTGATTAGGAACACCTCTTCAGAGCTCAATGACATCGAAAATGGTATTTTCCTGGCCATCAACCAATTATTAGAACTATAAATGGACCGGAAATTATAATTTTTATGACAGCACTACTATTACCTCCAGTTTACTTTTTCTCTTACCACATGACCCAAAGCACCAGCAGTCGCTTCCAGAGTCCACTGCGCATCACTTGAACGATCGACTGAAAAGGAAGTATTTTATACTGTTTGTATCGCTCTATGAAGAAAGACGACGATATTCATAATTGAACGCACTTTCGGCTTCTCGGGCTTAGGATGGTTCACGGGAACATACTCCACTCCGGCGATGCGCGCAATCTTCTTCTCACTAGTTCGCATCTCGTCGAGTCGATCCTAGCGATCATTTGTAAGATTGGAAATACAACAAACAACGATTGAAGCTAGCCTAACCTTGGACAGCAGCCAAGTCGGCGACTCGGGAAAGATGAAGAGAAGAGCGAGCAGTGCAGGCATGCAGCAAAGGGCGATGCCCTATAATGTCACGATTACCGAGATGATTCATACCGATTGCAATGACAAAAGTCATTGATTGATGTGAATATTCCTTTCTACTCACAAAACAAGCGTGCCTCCACTCCTGTGTAATGTAACAGATAGCTGTGAGCAGCATACGAGAGATTCCCTGAAGGCGACGAACATTTGAATTTCAATATCAGGATCATTTCTAAGGTTGGCTATTCGATGCTGCATTGCGGCATATTGTGAAAAACGATTCGATATCGAGTAACCAATTTCTCACCCAATTGAAGTATGCGCGGGAGAACATTCGCTTCTCGGGCGGGAGCATCTCCATGATAAACGTGCATCCAGCGACCATCTGGCCTTAAAGCACTTTGAATAACAGAAGAATTTGAAGAAGTGGACAAAACGTTTGATAAGCGTTCACCTCCAATTGCGAGCCCAATCACGAAGCGAGCAGCAATAACAAGAATGGTGGAGTGAACAAGTCCTGAAATTTACACTTGTTTTTCAGATACTGGAAAATAATTCATAAATATACCTGAGACTGTAGTTGCTACAATTCCAAGTGCTACGGCAAAAGTTGCGAGGTTCTTGCGTCCGAGGACGTCCGAGGCGAAGCCGAAGATTAGTGTGCCAGAGAAGTAGCCTGAAAAGGATTTGCTGCCATCAAGCATCGGCTGACAAGCTGAGAACATTCAATGAACCCATTCACAGTGATTCAACAATACTATCCCGTTTAGCTTTCCTAAACCGATCTTTGTCATTATTGCAGCAAATCATACCGACCGAAAAATTGGACTTGATTAGAGATGGCTCTGTACTTGGCGCCGTCACAGAACCAGTCGAATCTGAAATTGGACTTTCCTTAAGCATTATGCATGCACAAGACTCACTCGTAGGCGGTCGAGTGAAAAGTCACATGCGCGAACGTTACAGTCTCTCGACACTTCCTGTAACTTCCAATTTCTTGGAGGACCAATGAGTAAACATCAAATTCGCTCACGCGTAGAAAGTGCAATTGTGGCTGATCGGACCACTGCCGCAGCGCCATTCTGGCATCAAATTGGAGAAGATCTAAAAAGCAATTAGAAAAACAACAAAAACAAAAACAATCACTCACTCCGAAAATATTCGAAGCGGCGAAGAAGTTCATTGTCTGCCATGTGATCAGAGCTAGCAAGTTTAATCGATTCAGGCCACAGCTCATTCCTGAATGGGTTTCCTCTGCAAAGTTTACTTTACCTTCGAACATTTTTCAAAAAAATCACGCAGAAAAGGTATGCTCGGGAAAATCGAAAACGAAAAGAAAATAAATGAAAGGAAATTCGATCTAGTGAGAGCCAAACGGTACGATAATGCGCGATATCTCGATCAAAGATCAAAGATCGATCAAGAAGCGAAACTCGATAATCTCTAGCTATTCAATTCACACTCGATGACGTAAATCATTGTTCAAACGTGACTGACGGAGATCGTGAATTTACAATGACGGAAGAATAATTTTGCCCAAGTAATCGATCGGTGGATACTGAGAGTGTATCAATCTCGAAAATTTCTCTCGCTACTCGAACGTCTCATCGAATTAGCGATATTCGTCTCACTATTTCCCTTTCAAGTATTGTTTCGGCTGAAGGTTTTCCCTCTCCTTCTCTCGCTTTGAGATCCTCTTCACTTTCCTTCTCTATCAAATGTGTAGGTGAAGAGGTGTGGTTTCATGCTGCGGATTATTGGATCACACTCGATTTATCCGACCCTTTTACATGGGATTATCTCCGATCTAAAGCGAGGAAGAACGAAGGAAATATCGAATTTATCCACGAGCCTTGTCGTAGACGAGGTTGTAGTGCTGGGCTTGTAGAACAGTCTGGAATTGAAGAAGCTCCGATAAATTAGTCACCGTCCAGTGAATCCAAGACTCATTGAAAACGGAGACTGTGAGAAATATTGAAGATTTCGATGTCAAAGAAAGATCAAAGATCACAGTCGCACCTTGAGCGGGCCGAGGGCGCATGCGTACTCGGCTGCTATGCTCTTCTTCATGCACTCATTGATGATCTAAACTTGTCCTGTTTACAAGCTGTTGTTTTTTGATGATTTGTTGATTTTGCAACGTACTAGAATTCGAGAAACGATACCACGGTCTCTTCATTTTACACACTCTCTCACCGATCGACCGGTTTAGAGAGTGGGTGAAATGAAGAGGCGAAGGCCCGAATTACGAGCTCTACCAATTATGAACTCTACCACGTACGCTCTGGACGAGTTTCTTGGTGAGGCCGGCGGTGGCGATCTTGTATCCCTCAGTCAACACAGCTGCCTGAGGTTTCCCGTTCTTCTTCATTGTCTTGACCTTCTTCATCACCTGCAAACAATTATTTTACCTCTGCAATCCGGCAAATGGAAATACCGTATTGTAGAGTGGCGTGAGCTTGGCCTTGAAGGCAGCGCTGATCATAGCCATTCCCTTCTCCATGTCAGAGCCCGCTTTCTGAAGTAGTCCATATTGAGTTGGTATGAATCATATTGTATGCATGTAATATGATGTTAGCAAGAGTATTCGGGTCACAGTTTCTTCATCTCCTACACACTTTCCAAGTTTGAACATTCGAGTGGTGCGTGAGATGAAGCGACGAATTTCGCATTCCAATGCTAACCTTGAGGCAACTCGTGAAGACATTGATCATGTTGAGACCGCTGATGTACTTGTCGCCAGGAATGATCTTCAAGATATTGTCCATCAGGGCTGAAATAAGTGAGATTGTACCATAATTACATATGCATTGCTACTGCAACTTGAAAAAAAAATGAAAAAATATAAGTGTTTTAGATTAGGCACTAAGACGCCTACTTTTCATCATTTGCTCGATAGTCTTCTCGTTGTAGACTTCGTTCCCGATCATGTCGATTGTCTACAAATTTTTTAAATGCAATCTTCGAAGTCATGCATTCTTAACGGTAAGATCTCACTGAGCCGGTGTTTTTTCCGAGGTACTTGGTAACCAGGTTCTCGAACTTCGTCTGGAACTGGGCCTTCTGTGCGGCGACCGAACCGATGAGAAGAAGAACCACCAGGAGTCTCATACTGAAAAAGCGGGCAATTATGTGAAAGTAAAAGATGAGTGAGGGGGGAGATCGGACGTGTGAATGCTCACGTCGTTCGCTCACCTTTTATGGAGACCATTAGGAGCGCCCGATGGGGAATTATGGACAACCAAATCCGCTCATAATTGATACAAACTCAAACGAGATTCAGCAAATCCCCAGATCGTTCGAACCGACACCCTTCAACGCTACGCTCTCAACACATTTCACGCTCATGACGAATCCTTTTAAATGCGATCAAAGGTTGTTTCAATATTCGTAGATAAAAATAACTGAATATCGTTCACAAATTCGGAAGAATCCGAAAATTCCAACGAAACATCACGTATACGCAATTCGAGTATTCCGTTTTTATTAACATTTAAACTTAGTTTAAAAGAAAAATTTTGTTAATCAAGCATCGATAAACCATCTTATACAATCAATGGCTTCTTGACTTCCGGTTGAGACAATATCACCAATGATTTCAGATTTTTTCGAGTTTATCCATTTATGATTGGAAAGAGAGACAACAATTGCTACTGAGTGTATTTCTCAATAGCTAATACATTTTGTACATTTGAATTGGCGCAATTGAAGGCTATTATGTCAGACTTGTATCAGCTCCGTAAATTTTCGATCTTCAAGTCCCCATCTGTATACCACAGAAAAGCGTCACCCACTCCCGTGGTGTGTTCTTGTCAATCGTCCCACCCCTCACTCGAATCGTATTGTTATTTTTCATAATTCTCATAATTCTCTGCGAACGAGGTGGACTATTGTTCTGATATATGTGATAGAACGAGGAATAATGAGCATGATTTATCAATCTATCGGACAATTAGGAGCATGAATTCCGTGGAAATTCATCTTATCCTCTCTTCGCGTCGTAGACCATGTTGTACTGGCTGGTGGGCATCACAGTCTGAAATACGCTTTGATCTTTGATCTATATTTTTCGAAATCGACTATGCTCTCGTGCAGACAATATCGTAGAGAGGATCACACACGTCGATTCACACTAATGGGCTCACGTTGAGGGGAGGGACAGCACAGTCGTACTCCGCCTTCGTGCACTGCGTCATCGCCGCGTTTATGACCTATTATTGATTGATTGATTTCGAAAACAATAACAATATCAATAAATCAACTCACGGGCTGGACGAGGGCCTTGGTGAGGTCGGTGTTGGCGATGTTGAACACTTCATTGAGGATGGCCGACTCGGCCTTCTTGTTCGAACGCATCGTCTTCACCTTCGTTTGAACCTGTGAAATATCATTGTATTATGTTGGTTGCCAACTTTTCATAAAATAAATAAAGAGTATTGAAGTGATGAGTAAGTCTGGTTGTATTTCATGCTCGGGAAAACGTTCGATGATGAAATATTGGAATACAAACCTTGAGGAGGAGAGGGTTCAGTTTACTCTTGAAGGCACCTCCGACCGCTGCGATCGCTCTGTCCATGGTGGAACCCGCTTTCTGAGATAATTCAATCCTTCCATCATTTTTTCACTTCATAATGAAGCCCATATGCAAATTCAGAGACTTACCTTGATGCAGCCCTGGAAGGTGGTCAACATGCCGAGCGCCTGGAAGTACTTGGTGGCCGGCACCAGGCCGATGATCTCCTTCATCAGATCTGGAGTCTCGTCGTTACCGTAATCCGATCTATGGTAATCGTCCAGTACCGTATCCCTCTAAATGCTTGACTACTCACGCCCGGTGATGTCATCCATGGACATGAGTGCGAGCGCGTCCTTTGCGACCATGTCGACGGCCTGCATTACGGAATTGATCGATAATTCAGCAATATACTCAAAATCCATACTTCGCCCATTGTACACAATCAATTAACGGGGATTGCCTAAATGAATAAGGTTCAACCTTGCCGGTGTTGGAGCCCAGGTAGTTGGAGACGAGGTTCTGGAATTTGGTTACGAAGGTGTCGCGAGGGGACTGGGCAGCGACCGAGGCGGCAAGGAGCAGCACAACGATGAGTTTCATGCTGAAAACAGACAAGAAAAGACCAAATCTGAGCATTTTATTAGCACAAATAGTATAATACAGCCGAGCGAAATAGGCAAATTGAATTGTTGAGGAGGAGATGTGAATGCTGCCGATGCTTCTCCCGTCGTTGCCTCGGCCTTTATAGCATTCTGAGAGTGGTCCATCGAGGATTATCGCAGCGCCGGACAAGAAATCGACGGTCGCATGCTCTCTCAATTTTGAACACTCCATCATCACTCGATCGGTTCAGAGATTGGGCAAAATGAGGAGGCGATCAGCCGAAATTCGAACTCTACCACGTATAAAGCTCTAATTGCCTCAAACCTCCAAGCGATAATCGCTAGGCCAGTCTGCCCTTCGTTTCTGTGCACTCCAACCCACTAATCCGCACAATTGTGTTCTATGGTAGATTCTGTCGTGTTGGCAACATGTTCAATTGTTTACCGTTTATTCAATATTTGAACAATCAAATCACTGCCATCGTTTTTTCTTGCCGATAAAGTCGAGGAACGGGTTGGCGAACGCGCCGAAGCCCAGGTTGCCCCCATAGCCAGCACGAGTCTTTTCCTGAGCATCCCGAGTGTGGTAAGGGTTCTGCAAAGAACCTTGTAATTTTTTTGAGTTCGATAAATCTTCATATATTCTTTTCCAATGATCTTTTGCTATTCGTCCGGTCGAGATAATGAGTGATATGATACGACAATGTCCCCTTTATCGGACTCTATGTTTTAGTATTTTACACCCTTCGAACTGGACAACGAAGGGAATATGTAAATTGGCATGGAATTCATCTATATTTCGAAGCAATGTTCTCGCTCTCTTCAATGCGCATACTTTCTCGCACTGTCTGATCGGCGAGAGAGCGTACGGAATGAAGAGAGTCAGAATTGGCTACTAACGTGCCGCGAGTAGTGCGAGTCGCTGAAGGGTCGACTGGCGCCTCCGAATCCGACCATCTTCGTGAAACTACTGAACATCCCGCCGGCAAAGCTTCGCGCCCCATCGATCGTGCCCTGAGAATTATTGCTTGCACGATGTAAAAAATAAAAATAGTCCAAGTCTGTTGCTTAGTATTGGTATTTTAGATCACCAGAACCATGATAATTTCACTTCTCTCACTATGCTCACACTTGTTTTATCCGACGCTCAAAGAAAATATATGGCGTATGCGTATTGTGAAAAGTAAGTGCTCGTTCATTCGATTCCTCACCCTGAATATGCTTGGCCTGGGAGTCGTTCCACTGACTCCCTTCGTGCGGGGGAGATGTTTTATGATCTCCACAGTTACATCGTCAGTCTCATTCAAGTATGGAGTTAGAGGGAGAATTATAGCATCTTCTGAAATATATTTATTCTATAAATTTTTGAAAACTTCGTTGCCATACCGGGAAGGTCAAGCCCCGGTCGGCTCGGATGGAGTCTTCTCGGTCCCTTTTCGTCCTTTTTCTTCTTCTTCTCCTCAGGCTCGGGTGCCTGCATTTTTTCCAATTGATGTTCTAATAATAACATGCAAGTAGCATTACCGGTGTTTAACTCTAATCCATCTTATCCCAATATTACTCTCATATTTTTTTGGAGAGGAAGTACTAGATGACACTCTTTTGGTCCTTATCCAGGAAAATCCTGGTTTTTGCCAAAATTAAAGGCTCTACCTTGGCGCATGCCCAGAATCGCTCGCACGCCTGATCGTTGTCGGCGAATTCGAGGGCGAGGGCGATGAATCCGATCTGATCCGTGCACGTCGTGACGTCGCCGATGATGAATGTGCACACCCCAGTGAGCAACTGAAGGCTCCCATTTGATTTTGAACAATAATTCGATTGGTTTAATGTCCAGAACCTGGTTGTGAAAATCGCCATGCATCAGGTGTTAAGAAGCAAAAATGGTTTTTGACAGCACAAATAAAAAAGTCAATTCTACTCACGGGGCCGAGTCCGGGCACGTTTTGCACACTCAATCGGGTAACCATAACGACAAGCTTGCAGGGGACACATGCCAACTTGAGTAGACCCTCCCGAGGATCGGAACCAGCGAAGGCTAAATGTGCAAATTTTCTTCTGACAACACGTAAATTAGCCAGCAACTGAGTAGACAATCACGAATAAGTACTCACGACGATTAGTGAGGAAAATATTGACGGTTTGCCGGAGAGTATCAGCAATGACTTCATTGATGGGCTGTACTTGGCCCGCGGTTCTCAAAACAACCACCAGCAGAACCAGCAACAGTCGCGTCATGGTGCAACAACGAAACCGTGTGGATCCGCACCCTGAGAGTGTGCCGCGGCGAAAAAGGGGGAAAGGGGCTCGATGTTATGATGTTATGACGCCTGTACTTGGATATACTCGATGTTATCGTGCGGAAAACAACACATTTACTGCTCGGGAATCTGTCCCAAATCCGCTCGTTAAGAGTAATCACGCGCACAACTGGAACAACTACATCAAGTGCCTTTATCTTTCAAAGAAGCGATACAAATATATATTGCAAGGAGAGGAGTTTCGCACCCGTCGTAAAGCTGCTGACCACAGTCCGGACAGCACGCGTCCGGGGCGGAGAACTTACAAAACACTACATTTTTAGCAATTAATTACGAAAACAAATGTAAAAATATGTCTAAAAGTCGTGAGCAGCGGGGAAGGGACGCGAGTGGTCGCCCTTGAGTCTCTTCTGACGCTCGATCGCCTGGAATGATTCCGAATATTTGGATGCAATAAGCAATTGAAGAGCGATTATGTCGTGTTGCAATTTATAGCTAAGAAGTGCAAGTAAAATATTCCTCCGAATACTCGCTCACAATTGGGGGTCATTTTGACGATTTTGTGTTAGATAGTTTTTTGCGTACCTCCTTGCTCATTCTCTTCCTGTCCCACACCCATCCCATGTAGGCGAAGAAGTCGATCATGCATGCTGAGATGTTCGACTTCCACATGTACTCGGAAGCGCGGTAGTCCTGAAAAAATGGTGCTAGAAATCGATGAAACGATGCAATACTGGTGCGATTCTGGGCTTTAGAGTCAGAGTTTGTGTCTCTATCCTCAACAGTTCTTTGTTAGAAGGGAAGTTGACGATAAAGTAAGAGTAATGGTACCTGGGGGAAGGTGTGGTGGTAGTTGTGCCAGGCCTCTCCATTGGTTAGGAAAGCCAGGAAGACCTCGTCGACAGCAGTGATGTTCTTGTCGAAGGGCTTGTAACCGAAGGTGTGCGCAGCCGAGTTGATCAACCTGTGAGAAGTATTATTCAAATCAACTCGCAAGCACGTTAGTATTCCTTATGGAAATCAAAACACGTAAAAATAATAATCAGAATTGGCTTCAGAGAAAAATTTGATTTTCTATGAGCCTCAACCGTAAACGTTTGGTAGAGTAAAGCATTTCCAATGCGACCGGCCAACATACCAGGTGAAATGGAGTTGCAGTGCGAGTCTGAGGACGGCGCCGACGTAGAATGCGACAGCGGCGTTCTCGCCCCAGAAGTAGACGGGCACGAAAGTGAGGAAGAGGAAGGTAAGAGGAACGAGCAGGATGTAGTACCTGCGAAGAATTACGGTACTAAGTCGGATAACAACAATGACGTCATGTGGTCTTTGATCTATCAAAGGCGGCATGTCGTCAATGTTCTCATTCGACCTAGTGCCAGAATTACATATGATAACATGCAATCTCCATACTGCGTCGAATAGGACCCGATGGGTAATACTAACAAACTTGTCTACCAATATTATGAGACTTCTGAACATTCAAAAATCGACCAAATATTCCTGTATACTTTGCATTTGATTTCAGAACTTACTGCCGCTGGAATGCCAATACAGGATCGGCCTCGAGGTCAGACATGTCGATCTTTTTGCCCATCTCTTTCACCTGCATATTTTCAATTGAGAGTGAATAGGCCAGTGATTCAACGTAGCACGCGAAAGGGATCGTTGTGGTGGAAAGCGAAAGACTCGCGATTCCCTTTTATGAAGAATCACAGATTCGACTCACCTTGGGATGCTTTCTGACCATCAGCCATCCCATGTGCGCGAAGAAGAATCCTCTGTTGATGTTGTGCGGGTCGGCATCGCTGTCTGCCCATTTGTGGTGCACTCGATGGTCACGAGCCCACTCGATCACATCATTCTGAAAATACAATAAGTTGAACATAACCCCAGTATGAAGACATCACCATGTGAGTGTTCTCAGGGCAAAAGCAATTGTCATACTTACCTGGACAGCCATCGTCGTTCCAATCATGTAGAAGAGGCGGACGCCGAAGTTCGCCTGCAAAATTAGTCGTGTTCATGAGAAAAGAAATGATTCAAGCGCACTTTCAGTAGTTTGCTTACCTTGTATGCCTTGTGGCACCACATTCGATGAGCGCCCGCAGTGATCGAATTGCCCGCGTAGAGAGTCATAATTACCACTGCAAATTGCAATAGTGAGGGATTCTCCCAATTTCACAAGTTCTCAGCACAGAATTTCCATCTCGATCATTAAAATCAAATATTTTCATTTATTGCAAGAAGATTTGGAGGGCAAGTCACCCACTCCAGATGTTGGTCTGCCATTTGGCCTCGTAGATGGACTGGTAGATGCCGATGAGTACTCCGACGTGCAGGGCGACTTGGATGAAGACGTTCGGCCAGACGATGTCCCAATCGTACTGGTGCTGAGAGATCAAAGATCATGTTTTGGCTGGCTTTTTCCGTCTTATCATTGTTATGATTTGAGGAGTTTATGCTCTCTTGTTGAACCTTTACTCAACTCCGATCTCTCTCCATTCACTTTCCCTTAACGAGAGATTCGAGCCCGATTAACCATGCATTCCCTTTTTATACTCCTCGTGCTCGCTCAATCACTTTCACCCATCGCTAAACAATCAAAAAAGTATGAACGACGGTCTCAAAAATGCAAGTTCCTGAAAAGTTCCCTCAGAGTTTGAGTCATGATTACTGGATCTAATTCGCATAATACTCACATCACTCCATTGGAATGGGGTTGTGTTACTTGCTTTTTCACAAAATATGATGCACTTGAATCTTTGGATTAATAGCTGGTACTATGCTAACCTTTTTGGCAGCGGCTGCCTCGTGCATCTCCTCGATCTCCTTAACTGCGGGCGCGAGGTAGTTGTCATCCTGCTCCTGGACTCGCTGGAATCCATCCATCGTATCTCCTCCCATCTTATCTCCTCTGAAATCCAAGTTCTCAGAAGACTTTCGACGGAAAATCAAGCAAAAACAATCATTCCCATAAGGAGAAAACGATCAAATTCAATCGAGAAGACTTTAAGAGTGAATAGAGTAGTCGAGATCAATCAGGAGATGGCGAAATTACCGTAGTTGATAGCGGACGCACTCGGCGAAGTCGATGCGCTCTCCGAACAGGCCTCCGTCATCCATCGCCTTTTATGCGCTGGTCGGGTAGCTCTATCGAATCAACCTCTTTATCAACTCTGCTACGGGATTGATAAGCGAAATGCAGCAATCGGAACTGGTATGGCTAAGCTCTGACTCTCTTCCTTTCCCACGCTTTCTCGCTGTCTCTAACTACTCAGATATCGGCCAGAACGCAATGAGCGGGATCCGTGCCTTACAGCATTATGCGTGGCCCGAGCCAAGCGTCTAATGGAGAAATACCAGTTGCTTCGCTTCCCTCCTCGCTCTGTGGGGGATCCGCCGTGGTCACAGGTATTCGAATTGCGTGTGCTTTATTAGACTCCGCGATTCATTGCTTCTTTCACTTTCTTCACTGGGATGAGACATGTTTTGAATGATTTCCGATGCGTGTTCCAGCAGGTCGAAGTGCCGTCTTCTGCATAGGCGAAATCGAGACGACGCTGCTGTCGAGAATAGTTCGAGAAACTCCCCGCTCGACCGGTCTAGAAGATTCGCTCTCTGACCTACGCAGAATTTCTAGTCATGGACGAGAAAATGTGCGAGAACGAGATCATCCACGTCACGAGGCTGGACGACTGCTACTTGGCAACGGAAGCGCGAGAAATCGAGCAACTGGAGGAGGAAGCGAAGCAGGTACAACATACATTCCGTTCTGTCTAAACAAATTGTTCATTATATAAACCGTACAAATTCGAAATCGTCTGGCCCAATGTGCTGATCCAAATCGTCCTGCACATAGCCGCGCTGATAGGACTCTACCAAGTACTCACTGTTGCAAGTTGGAAGACGACGGCATGGAGTGAGTTTTGTTGTAAGCACCTTCGAAACAAAAAAAAACAATAGGAATTCAGGTGATGATCAAGGAATACTAGGAGACAAAATGTTTACTGTAATCGACTAAACATGAGCATTTCAGTGGTTTTGATGGTGTTCTACGGTACGAATTCGATCACGGCTGGTGCGCATCGATTGTGGACGCACAAATCATACAAGGTTTACTTTGCTTTCGAAGAAAAAATCAATAAAATTTCACAGGCGAACTTCTGGGTGCAACTCTTCTACATGATCGGATCATCAATGTCCGTGCAGGTTCGAGAACAATCATCTTCGAATTAGAAATATAACTTTTTTGGTAAAATCACCTTTTTCGGCTGATCTTTATTAAACAATGTACTATTTAGACAAATAAACAAAAAATTTAAAATTATTACAAATTTTCTAGGAATTCTCATTTTTCAGAACGACGTGATTGAGTGGGCTCGCGACCATCGATGCCATCACAAGTGGTCGGACAGCGACGCAGACCCGCATAACATCAACAACGGATTTTTCTTCGCGCATATGGGATGGCTGATGGTGAAGAAGCATCCTAAGGTAATTCGAAGATTCTTTATCAAAAATATCGGGCAAATATTTGCATAATCGATGAACACATATCTTGCAGGTGAAGGAGATGGGAGCAAAAATCGACATGTCCGACCTCGAGGCCGATCCACTGTTGGCATTCCAACGGAAGTGAGCTGTTGTGAATAGATTAGACATACGATCTCCTCTACAGCTACTACATCTTCCTGGTGCCTCTCACGCAATTCGCGCTGGCCGCCGTCCCGATGTACTTCTGGGGTGAGGATATGCACGTTGCGTTCTACGTGGCCGTCGCATTGAGACTCACCCTGCAACTACACGGCACCTGGTACGTTGACAACCACATTTGATGACGTTCCATTGCAATAACGATTACTGCTAATTTGTGAATGTTTTGAAAAGAATAATTTGCAGGTTCATCAACTCGCTGGCGCACACGTACGGCTACAAGCCATTCGACACGAAGATCTCGTCCGTCGATAACTATCTGTACTCGATCTTAGCCAATGGAGAGGCCTGGCACAACTACCACCACACGTTCCCGCAGGTTCCATTTGGAGATCATAACTTCGTCCTCTAATGCATAATTTTGTCAAAGTTGACTATTAGAATATTTTCAGGACTACCGCGCTTCCGAGTACGTGTGGAAGGCAAACTTCTCTGCATTCATGATTGCCTGTTTCGCGGCCATGGGATGGGTGTGGGACAGGAAAACCATGAGCAAGGAGGTAAACACCTATTTGAGTTTAAACCACATAATGAGTACATTTGAAGGCGATCGAGCGTCAGAAGCTGAAGGGCGATTACTCGCGTCCCTTGAAAGCAGCGCATGATTGAAGAGGAATGATGTTTTCACCCGTGAAAATTAAATTTCCTTGTTTTCGCTAGTTCAATTGATAAGGCCCTTCTCGATAAACATTTGCCAGTATTCTCGATGCACGCGACATGAAATTTCCTTATTTCTTTTCGTTGTTAGCTCATGATTTTGTAAAGCGGAACGGTACATGACTTTGCCCTTGTAGTAACCTAGTAGAGTTCGAGAAATGATGCCACGTGCTCTTCATTCCTTGTACTCTCTCGCCGAAAGGTCGAGAGAGTGTGTGTGAGAGCGAGAGAGAAATGAAGAGACGAAAGCCCGAATTACGAACTCTACTGTCGAGTACGGAGACCACACTTGTCTCTGTTTTCTTGTCCTACCCCAGCAACGAGAGCACGTGCCTAAACGAATTTGAAAGTGAGCTGATACGACTCACTGTCTGTACGGCGTTATGCAGAGCAGATTAGGAATGGGCGCAAGGGCTGGCAGGATATTTGAAAAACTAAGAAAAGTCAGTTGCCGCTCACCCCAACCACCGTATACTGATTCTTCTCATAAGGCGGCCAGTAGTCTCGAACACTTTGCAATGCAGTATCGCGATCGAATGAATGCGCTTGGTAGAAGCTGCTCTTTAGAGTAGGACATTTATTGTAGTTTTATAACTGATTGCAAAGAAGTTTGGCCATACCGTTGACAGCGTGTTCTGAATAGAGATGAAAATAGCGACGTCTGATTCAAATCAGTGTATTTGAAAAATTACGAAATTATTGGGGTGTCCGGAAAGTTCGTTCATTTTTTGTTTTTATTTTTTATTCAATACTTTACAATTCTCAGTGATCAATGTATGCTCCCATGTTTCCCCTCACTTCCTTCCACCGATCGGGCAGAGTAGCGATTCCTCTCTCCCAGAAATCGGGAGTCCTCGAGAACATCCATTCCACGAAAGCCCTCACAACTTGATCTCGATCTTTGAACTTCTTCCCATTGCAGAAGTCAGAGAGAAAGCGGAAACAGTGGAAGTCACAAGGAGAGAGGTCCGGTGAATACGGTGGGCGGGGAATCCTCTCGATATCCAGCTCGTCCATTTTCTTCTGAGTCAATTTCGCGCGATGACGGCGAGCATTGTCCATCAGAAGAAGGATTTTGCCCTCGCTCACAAGACTGGGAGGGGTTCTGTGGGCGACTTCTTCCAGTTGGTTGGAGAAGATGTCGGCAGTGATGTTGGTGCCAGGGGGGCAGGATCTCCCAGTAGATCGGACCGAGCACGGAGAAGAAAAAGCAGAGGATTTCCTTCTTTCCATGCTCTTCCTTCTTCGGGACTGGCTTGGGCTTCTTATCCGCATCGACCCATTGTAGTTTCCTCTTAGGGTTATTGTAGGCGATCCACTTCTCATGTGTGGCGACAATTGAATTGACCCATCCAAGATTTGATCTGCGATGGAGCAATTCATGACAGATCTCGACACGGTTTTTCAGCTGTGCCGGAGAGAGATCATGGGGAACCACTTATGGGAGCTTGGGCTTCTTTCCCACTCGATGGAGGATATCGGACACCGTCGATTTAGGAGTGCCAGTCTCTCTCCTCAAATCGCGCACACTGGTTTTGGGCTTCCTATTCAGAGTGCTGAGGACAAGAGACTGATCGGGGGTCGGAGGGCGTCCAGAACGGGGGTGATCTTCGAGACTATAGTCTCCGTTCTTGAAGCGAGAGAACCACTTCTGGCAGAACCGAAGGGAGGGGGCATCGTCACCTTCCGATTGGGCCAGGGCAGAATGGGCCTGCCTCACTGATTAGCCAAGACGGTAATAATGCAGCAAGACTGCACGGAGGTAAAGATGAGTCTCCATCACGAAAATCGATGTAGAAACTAAGAGATTGATTCAATCCTCTCACCACTTAGCGTCAGGATGATGCAATACTTTGTTGACAAACAACATTGCGTGATTGCGAAATTCGATCGCAAACTGAGTTTTTACAAAGGCATGAACGAACTTTCCGGACACCCTAATATCATGATCAGAATGATTGAGTCTAGAGAATCTGGATGGCAAATAAGCAAAGCAACGATGGTGAGTTAGCGATCGTTTCGGATTCTTTGCTGTGCTCAAAACTATGAGACGAAATACGAACGAAGTTAGAAGGAGGAAGGTTGAGTTGGCGTACATTTGTTCCATGATCACTGAAACGGTGAAAAGGAGCGAATCCAAATGTCATTGGGAACTCTCGCTTAATGTATTGCGTTGATCAATAAATTGCAACGAACGAAATGAGATACTGGCCGCGGGTCATCCAGAAGTACGCACGGCCCGTGATATTCCAAGACTATCTTGCCACCGAGGAGAGGACAAATCACCCTCATTTTAGCTCAATTGCTGCACTTTTTCACTGAAGTGACGAGAAATTACGACATTATCTGAGATAATGTGCAGTTGTACCAAATCCAAAATAGGTAACCGCACTTGATTCATACCGAGGAGTGCAGAACAGTGATGACGCTGCTCCGACTGTGTCCACAATGGCGCCGTTGAGTAGAAGTATGGAGCAGGCGTCAATGTTGCTGCTCCTGGAGGGGTGAGATATAATTTTACAAGAATATAAAATGCGTTTTTATCGAGCACAAGCCTGGCTCGAGTAGCAGCGAAGAGCGTCAGATTGGCTAGTACTCCGAAGCCGCTTACGGCACTCAGGCAAAGAATGTAGATGTAATCTGCAAGAACGAGCATGCTTGTGAACAGAAGGGACAATGAATGGGTTGGCTCTCTAGAAACGGAACCGGGTGTCTCTCTGAGGATGGATTGAACTCGTTAGTCATGGTTGTGACTGCACGCGGTTGTTATGCCATATTTATTCACTGTTCAATTTAAAATGCCAATTTCTCATTCGAATAAACTACATACAATATGATTTCTGAAAAACAATCGACAATCGAACATTGACAAATTGAGAAGCCAATATGTGAGTCGATGGATGGGGTGAAGCGCATTTGATTAGGCGATTTGTTTTGCCTTCTTATGGATAACCTCTGCAGACGGTTTCAGTAAAATGTTATCATATTTCCGTTTTAATTTCTTGTTTTCATCGTCCAATTCCGATTTGCTCTTAGGACTCTCTGCAATCGCTTTCGGAAGATGTCGATGTGCGATTACTGTGCTAATTCATGATTTAGTTAGTTGTTTTTCCGGAAGCCAATTCCAACAGACAGGCTTCGTAGAGGAAACGACGTAATACCAAACGAGATCAGTGGAATACCTTGAAAGGGGCACTAAATTATAAACGGACATTGTCATACAACAAATACAAATTATGGGCAGCCAATATTCGAACCGTAATCTTTTATGCGATATTCAACAGAGCATTCAACGGAGCTGGACAGTCTTCACTCGTCGTCGGAATCGTCGATGACAACGGTACTGAACGTCATCGTGCGCGGCTTCGCGTCATCGTCATTCTGAACAAAACGAAAAAAATCTTTCTGAACAGAACGAGAAAAGGGGTAAAAATCAAGGGATTTCACAATCGCAGAGACGACCACCCATTTGGTTAATTCCGCTGAGCAAGATGCTGCCCTTGCTGTCGAAAGTGCTTCTAGTTCCATAAATGACCAGATACAATCGACACAATGCGTACAACTCGTCTTTCTTTTATTTCCCAAATCTGACCTTTTCGTTGTCCTGTACCAGCTGAAACTCTGCAGCTCGCCTCGATGCCAGATAAGCCAGCCGACTACCCATCAGTTCGGGTCTTTTTCGCTCCTAAAATTGTACCATTTTAAATGTGCAAGAACGCGTGCACAAAGGGATGGCTCGTACCGCGTATTTGTAGCATCTGAACACGATGAGAATAACGAGAAAGACGATCACAAGAAATGCTATAACCTCCGCTATCAGCCTGAAGATTGAAACATGTGAAAGCTTTTAAAAATATTTACTCCAGATACTGATTTTAAAACACTTCACTTCATATTTGTAGAGTCCTAAAAGAACAAAAAACCGAATAACTTTTCCTGATAGTTAACAGAAACTACGTGAAGAATGCGAATTAGCACAACTCACTTCAGGTCTGGAGAATAGGATTCGTCCGCCTGTACGGTGGCGGGGTAGTAGATTTTCATAGGGACAACTACTCAAGGGTCTGCTCCGAAACGGACTGTGAAATGTTAGGATTTCAGTGCTAGCTCCGCCTTCATAGCGAATTGACGGGTTTTTATTCGAATTATGACGCTAAATTGAAAGAATAATCACGAGACAAACTCTGCTTTCTCTCAAGTGATCTATGCATATGCAAACAAGTTTTGCATGCACAAATCGTTTGCACAATTATATTCTATCCGGTACTGATGCTTGTCTAAAAGCTCTGTGAGCATACCTTTTTTCCTCGTTGTCTGAATTCATGATATACCAATCTCATGAAACACAATGCCGCTTGTTTTTTTCTTCCACCTGCAAAATTCAACTCGTGGTCAAAACGCAAAAACAGAACGATTATATCTGGATTGCACGATAATATTAGGTTGGTCATAAAGTTTTGCGCGATTTCGGACCCCAAGTTTGAGTTCGTATATTTTCTTTTGCTCAAATCGCCACGTATTGTCCTGATGATGTTATATAGGGACATGTTCGACCTTTAGAAAAATATAGTTGAAATATTCCAATTATCTCTACTATGCGAGAAATCAAGATCTGCGTAACTGTGAATTTTTCAGAAAAATAAAATTTTATTTAAAGTTGCTGTACTTCGCAGATAAATTTTTAGATGGAGACTCACAACGTTTATTAAAAAGCACTAGGCGTACACTACCTAGTTTCAAAAAGAGAGATCTGCCGAATTGGAAATGGGCTTCGTAGAGGCCAATGAAACACGGGCACTTAGAAAAATAAGATTTCTATCGAGCAAATCACCTGTTTCGAGGATTGACGCGGGTGACCTCTACCAATGGGCGCTGTAATCACTACGTACATGGTTCTCTATTATATCAATATTTAAGAGCACACTTTCTTTTCTCATCTAAAAAAGTGATATTTGTATCTCAATTATTTTGCAAAGAAAACGTCAAAAAATCTGTCATTGAGGGTCTTCAAGCACGGCTCACCCTAGAAAAAGTAGCGACATCCACAATATTCCTAAATAGTGAGTGATAGGGCAAGGGTTGTTCGTTAATTTTAATAGGAAAGTACCGCCCTTCAAACCACATCTCTAGCACAAAAAAGCCTGAAGTGTGTATTTCGATGTTCTAAATTGGGCACCTGCAATCCGAAGAACCGTGTTCGTGAATGGAGAGCTCCATTATCCCCCAAAGGGAATTGTGACTTGTACTAGAAAGGTAGTTCACAATTATGAATAATTGAAATCTCTTGAACTGTCGGCATAGATATAGTACTCCAAAGCTTATCTTGACAAGTGCCATTAAAACCCACATTCGGATTACGCGCATATTTCTAATATGCTCTTTGTGGCTGGACAGTCTCAACATCACCAGTACGATATATTCCCATCATACTTTACTACTGTGGTTAAAACTGGGTCCTATCTCCGTCCTAAATGAAAAGCAAATCCTTTGAAAAGTCAGGTCGTTGATCAACCACATGAAGTTTGGTGCATCGCCGTATTCCTTTCCTTGATCGGACAGATCTATGATAGTGTATTCTAAAGAGAGTATAAAAGCCCCTATCTATCACTAAAAGATCTAAGTTGATTGGACAACAACGAACGATTGTAGATGCCAGAATGCACTTTAGTAAAAATCGCGCAAAACTTATGACCAACCTGATATAATAATTTGCAAATGGGAATGGGAGGTGCGTATACCCTGATGGTAGGAGATAAGTGTCGCGGATGATCCAGCGAACTACTTTCTAGGAGATACTATCTTCTCTACTTAGTAATTTCAATTGGCAACTCATTGACTCAATATCACATGCTTCCTCTATTCCAGTGGGGCACAAGCGATGATTTTGATGGCGACGTTTTTCTCTGCTTCACGGTATTGATTGATAATTGTTATTTCCAAGTTACGATGTGATTTATTTCAGAAAATACTACCCTGGTTGAGTACGAATCCGTTTGATCGATATGTTTATTTCTTTATTGTGAGAATCTTTTTATCGATTGATCAATTCAAGTGAAAATTCTAGATATTATCGTTCATTCGGCTCATCCATGATTGCTTCACTTCAACTTTGCTGTTTACTTCATCATTTGGCTTCTCAGCCATAGCAATTCTGTTAATGCAAAGATATCAGCATATCGTTTTCTTCGAAGATCAGAGTATCGCCATGAGGAAGGTTTGCATGTATGGCAATTGTTAATTATTTGTGAAGGATCATACTTTTGAAAAATAATCATCATATTAATACCGGTAAATCTTAGCCCCACGCCCTTCTCTCATTAACGATGTTACATGCCGCCATTCACATGTACGCCGCCTCTGCGAGAAGAGTCGTCGTAAGATTTCAATTTGGTTACCTTTCTTTCATTCCTCGTTTCCAGGTTGTTGACATGCACGTATTTCTAATCACATACATGCTTTGGGAATATCTTTGGGAGCATTGCAACGTAACAATGCGACAGAGAGATTTGAGGAGGAGAGCGCAGAGAGGCTGATCGCCGAAAATTCCCTATGGATGACATTTTATTGATCTGAGAGAAAGTCCCCTAATATAGAATTGGACTCTACGCGGGGATATTGTTTATCAATTTTCTTATGCGACAAAGAAAATTTTTGATAAAGAAAATGTTTAATAAATGACAATTCGCTCGCTCAATTCTACTTCCTGGTTTGTGCAAAAATCTGCAAATATGGACCCTATCTGATTGCCATTTCACTTATAATTTAATTAGTTGGTTAGCCATAGATCGCATCACTTATATTAGCAGAGATGTAAATTGAACGAAAAATAAGTGTTATCGGACGCATCGATCATTCATTCAGGGAAATATCATGTTTAAAGTTACCCAACAAGGACGAAATTGACCCTCTATTTTGCGTCCTCCATCGAATAGTCGATGGCTGAATTAGTTGTGAAAGAATATAGAAAAATGCGAAAAAATCTATAATAGCCCCAGGGGAAGGCCGGAAAGGACAGGTTGAAGTTGCCTGATACCGTGCTCTCTCACTTTTGCACTCTCTCTCATGCACGCGACGCGCGCACAATGCGTCGTGTCTCGAGATCAGGGTCTCGTCCTTGTTTGGTGATCCGTACTCATGATGTTGTTGAAATTCCTTTACGAAAGAATCTATAATATCCACAACAAGTCGGTCTCTTAGGAAGAGCGATTGTGAGTGACAGAAATGAAGAAAGATCGGTGGATTTGCCGAGTCCGAATGAGATTGAGAGAGAGAATTATTGGTATTCAATAATTGAAAAAAATGCGCCAATAATTCAGAAAGAGAGAGAGAACCGACTGTGCTGGTATGCGCACATGAACAGACGGGGCGGAAATTATCGCCTAAAGATCCAATCATTTCAACCGCTAGGAAGTGAGCAAGCAGGACGATTCAGCAAGACGAAAATTGCCTATTTTTCAATCGTATGGAATTGCCTATTTCATCATAGATCACCATAACCTTATCGAGCGCTATGATCGTTAGGACCTTTTGAAAAAAATAACATAACATTTCATGATGTTTTCTGTCGATACGGTCATGATGCCATGAAATGCACTCAACTCGAGCAGGGGGAGAGTGCAGCTAGCGAGTCCATATTGCCTAAAGATTAGCAAATGAAAACGAAAAAAATATGAAATCTTCGTTCATACAAAACTGGTCCCCTATAATGTCCATCAACACGTGAACCTGGAATGCAATCTTGATAATTTTCTTGAGATGAATTATGATGACTGTTCTCAGCAAATTTTACTTGCAAATATCATACAATTTTTTTAGAAAACACTAAATCTACTGGTGTTTACATCAAATCGACAAGAGTCTATTTTTTTCTTTCGGGTTGAACACTGACCAGATTACTATGATTACTATCGCACAGCGGTGCCTTAAAATGATTTTCATTTCACCACACTTTCAATTGCGTCGCTGCATTCACTGTTGGAATAGGAAATATTGATCGATTGTTGTTTCTACGCTGATGAGTAATTAGTCTAAAATTGATCCTCCATTTACAGTTGTGCGCTCGTTCACACATCTCAAAATTTTTTTTCAGATTACACTGTTTCTTCGGCTTAATCGAAATCTCTTCACGCTTGCCGCGCCTTAAAATACTTAGCTCCATAACCTTGACCATTCTAATCCTCACGATAATTGCTAAGAGCCGGAATGAAGGTGAACTAATTTATTTTAAATTTCCTACTGTTTCACTTACTGACACAATCACACAGAATCATTGAGAGGTTTATCACAACTCTCTTCAGGTAAATCCGCTCCTTTCGGTCGTTTTCGTTCTTTCGATATTCAATATGATCACGTTCGGCATGCGAATCGTCGTGAGTGTTCAGTGTAGAATTGTAGCAGTTTCATTATACTGGATAGTGTTTGGTAGGATTTGCTATATATTTGCGAGCTCGAAATCGCGTGATCTTTGCGCATCCCTCTGCTTTGACTCTCATAATGAAAGCCGTGGGAGAGTGTGCGAGACCATTGGGCTATCCTTCAAGATCACTGGATTGCGGTCTCGTAAGCGTGCTCTCTTTTCTCAAATCCTATTTTTTAGCTTTTCGCCTTACATGCATCGATCATCTGCTTTGCCCCGTTGACGATTCAGAAGGACGAAGAGAGAGAAGGACAACTGAGAATCCAGAGATGCGCGCAGCGGGGATGAGAGATAAAACAGAAATACCCCAACTCGAGCACTCTTTTCAAATTGTTTATTTCGACGCACATTGTATTAACCTAATAAAATGCATAACAGTCCGGCAGAAGTTAAACGTCAGTATGTTTCGATTTATTTATCTCAACATATAAATCGTGTGACGCAACGTAATGGTATTTTTGGGGTAAATTCAGAGAACGAATTTCTTTGTGAATCCATTAGCATGGAATTGTTCGCATCACCATGTTGATAAACAACCTATGAGCAGAAAAATAAATTATAACACTCTTGTTTTCGATTCCATCGGTTGTTCATTGACTCATTGTATAGAGATCACCAAAGTGAACGTATCTCAAATTTAAAAAGGACACCCGAATAAATTATACTACGTCACGCAGAGTTCACGAGAAGTGCAACACAATGAACGAAAACATGCACTAGTAAGCTCCCCTGAGTGGGAGCTCCCTAGTGGTTAGAATAAATTAATAACATCAGTTGCTCGTCTTTGTCAAGTCAATCATTCCGACATTTCACCTCCATATTGTTGAAACATTTTCTATAAACTAATCTGTCAACAAATACGACTGTATGTCTTCATTATTAAACACTTTCGAATATCTAATATCCGGTACATGTAAATTCAGGTTAAAATTAATATTGTTGTCGTTACGCTAATTGTTATTCAGTAAATGAAATAGTGTTCAATGTTTTGCTGCTTTTTTCAATCATACGATATTCCGGCCCTTATGTCGGCGCCTGTAAGCACTTACTAATGACAATAACACTATCCGACTTGTTAAGCATGTACGGCACAACTGGTAGAAATGAACCAGATGGCTGGAAAAAAAGTCATTGATAAATATAAGCAGCGTTGGGCTGAGGATAGAAAATGCGTGGATTCTTCTTGACTATGGGATATGTTATTTGATTTTTTTATTTCAATCTGAAGATACAAAATATCAGCAAGGCGAAAAATTGTACACGAAGGTACTGGTTACAGTATTAACTGATTCTCTTAAATCATAAGAGAATCAGTCAGTAATACTGGTTGGTTACAATATTACTGACTGATTCTCTTATTATTTTCTCGATTATTATTGCTTCGACAACTTGCGATGATTGCTTTCCATCACATGAAAAGCCTGGACAAAATGTCTCCAAGCAAAGAAAGC
Organism: Pristionchus mayeri; assembly: GCA_036245805.1. Taxonomy (NCBI): domain Eukaryota; kingdom Metazoa; phylum Nematoda; class Chromadorea; order Rhabditida; family Neodiplogasteridae; genus Pristionchus; species Pristionchus mayeri. The sequence goes on along the minus strand of BTRK01000004.1, from coordinate 16,354,449 downwards.
TGCTAATTGCCTTGAGTGCTCAAGTAAGTGAGTATCGTTAGTATTTGGATTTCCTGCATTCTGTAGGCAACAGTCCCTTTCATATTCCTTCCCTATTCGTCATAAATTTTCAGCTCAGAATAATGCCCGATATTGGCATTGTCGACTTGTGCACTCCAATGTTCACTTGTTTTCCCGTCTGGGACGCGGTTCTTCCCCTTCTTCTCATTACTGACTATCGCAGGGGACTATCGGGCATGCTGAAAAAAGAGCAGAGTTGCGGAGCCGACTGTGAACATGGTAGATACAGGAAATCATTTAGGGAGCATTGAATAATGATCCGAGAATGATTCCAGCATGAAAGTGATTGTACAAATATCGATTGCAATTATTGTTATAATATTGGAATAAGAACATCTTACAATCTCTAAAGCACGTGAGGACCTTTTAAAAACCTGGCGTCAAACCACTCAACTATCACCACATTGACTTTTTGTTAACCGTCACCATGATCCAGTTATTCCATTTTAAGTGTTTTCTTTGAAAATCGAGCATCTTTTTTCCCCGAGCTATCGTAAATCAAATGCTCTCACAATATCGCCATACCGCAATATCATCATCATAATCTCCATTGGATTGTATACATCATGATTTTTTGTCAGAATAGTAAATTTCATGGGAAAAAATTACAACAATTTCAAAAAGTCCCCGGAAACTTATTTCATGTGTGTTTAAATTCACATTTAAAGGACGAAATTGTTTCCTCAACAGGGGGCAGATTCAGCGAACACTCTCAAATATTAGATACCATCATCGAATCGCGTGTGAGATAAAGTGCACGTCACATGGCACATTACGATGTTTCCTATTTCGCAATTGTTCATGGCGATGTTCAATTTGATGGTATCATCAATTGATATTTTCTCATAGTCTGTTGTCAATTTCAGCTTAAAATTTTATGGTTGAGTTTCAGCCCATTCGTCAGACATTATAAATATTTAGCGGTACGGTTTTTGTGTACTTTTGGTTAGATACTAATTCGTAATCGCAGAGTGCATATCTCGTCCAACAACTACGCAATTTATGCTTATCCACTCTTCCCTTGCCCTCCTCTTGGAGCGACACGCTTATCTCAATTTTTCTTCTTCGGAACTATCAACTTCCTGCCACTTTCCAACAACAGCGAATAGCCAACACGAAAGTGATTGAGCTAGATGAAAAACACTAATTTAGTTTATGCTACGTAATTGTATTCCCATTAAAGAGAATTAGTAAAGTAACGTTTACATAAAACCAATTCAGGTCAACGCAATACTAGCCATTCTTATGCATACGATAGTTCACACTTTACTAGGATCAGAAGGAAGAATAATTGTGAGAATCTTATATTAAATGTCCACTGACAAGGAAAAATAAGATTATTGATTCAGGGAATCGACGTTCATTCTTTACTTATCACATTAATTCTCTGGAAATGTGGTGCATCATCTGAACAGAGAAACACTAGTCGAAGCAGAAGGACCCGGAGAAGATGGATGATGACTTTCGTAAGGGCGTTTATGAGAGCAATTTGTTATTTATTTAGCTTTCTTCGTTCACTTATTATCTATTGGAGAAAATAGCGATATTTGATGCAGTAGAAATGTTATGATGAAAACTTTTCTTTCACATAGTACTCTTTATGTAATCAGTTTGAGCTCTAAATAAATTATTATGTATTCTGTAGATTACTTTTTAGTATCCAATTGCAATAGCCCGGCAACAAGCCCTTTGAATATCGAAATGAATCGAACAAAACAGCGGTGATTGATTGTACACCGACAAAACAGCGGTGATTGATTGTACACCGTGTTAACCGATCCCATATGAATGGAGCGCGATGATGTCTGAAAAATTTGTAGGATGGTGCAAAATGACTTGGACGATTCATTCTCAATGGCACCTGTTATTTCATCCATTTAGCAAAACAACGAATTGTCTATTTTTAATCTTATGAATATTGGTAGGATGTTATTTCTTCATAGATCACCGCACAGCTACTATTGGCAGAGTACGAATTTGACCCACTACCTTTATCGAGTAAGGTGATCGTTGGAACCACTCGAACAAAAACATTAATTGCATGATGTGTGATGCCGATACCGTCATCATGGTGTCGAGTTTGTACACATAAAGTTAATTTACAGGATGCTTTGAAAATGCCAATAAATTTGCATACCATAAATTCGTAATATTTTATTCCCAATATCTCCGTTTATGTGCATTTGAGCAAATGAGAGCAGGCAGAAAGATAAGAGATCTCATGGGAATATGAATACTACAAAACAATTGACCATGCAGTCACTCTTCATTCTAGCAATAATTATTTCCCGAAAAAACTGGTAAACACACGTTTTTTCTTGAAATGTTCGGGCATTCGAACATGAATTATGATAACTGTTCACAACAAATTTAATTGGAAATTCACATTTTGAAACAAACATCCCATTTACAAAAAAATCATCTTAATTTTACATCTGATCCTGAAGAATATAATTTGTTCCTTTCGAGTTGACCGCTGAGCATATTATCTGATTCCTATCTGGGCTGTGCAAAACAATTCCCGATCCCTCGTTTCGTAATGTTCTCTCACTTTCTCTGATCGATTGCAAAGTGACAGATCGAGAATTTTTGCGCGTCACAGATTCATACCATCCGACGGTCGCCACATCTTCATTTACGTGATTGTATCCGTCGTTTGAATAAGGTATGATATCGATTACTGTATCTATATTCCTGTATCTAAATTGAGTGATTGGTTCAAAATTATTTTTACAGTTACATGTGCTTATATATTTACACGTTTCAAAATAAACGTTTTACAGATTACACTCTTTCTTCGCATTTTTTTTGTAATCTCTCTTCCCACAACTCCTACGTGATCATCTTACGTCGTCGATAATTCTAATTTTCACCATAATTACAATAAGGCAAAATGAAGGTGAACATTTTTTTAAAATTGCTATTTCCCTATCTACATAATGATTCTAATCCACGCATTAGAGGTTGATCACAACTCTCTTCAGGTCAATCCACTCCTGACGATGGTTTTATTTTTCTCAATATTACGTATTCTCATCGCACTGGGGATGCGAGTCATCGTGAGTGTATAATGTTCCATTGTAGCAAAACCAGATTCATTCTAAATTCATTCTAATATTCATGCTCACAATCGATATTTCTGCTTCTTTCTCCTTTACCTCATAACGATATGCGAAGGAGAGGGACGCGAGATATCGAGATCTGACTGGATATTATGGGATTGCGAGCTCGCAATATTTATCCGATCCCCTCTTTTAGTTTCTCGGCATGCATGCCTCGATGATCTCCCTGGTCTCACTGCTGATTCAGAAGGACGAAGTGATGGATGGACTGTTCAGTGTACAGAGATGCGCGCACAGGGGATGAGTTATGAGAAATCGACGATCCTTTGCTATTTGGTTATTTCGATGCACGTTGTACTAAATCAAATAAAAATCATATTTCCTCGTGTTGAAAACTTTAGTCCTTCCGAAAAGTGCTAAAATTACGTGAATTAGGTTTCCGGGGTAGAATTCGATGCTAATTACGGCTATCTACTTCATTTTTCATGAATTATTGAAATCAATTGTAAAAATTCAACTTTTTTCTAAGTCCAAAGCGTGCTTAGCGAGTTACATGGTTGGATTCGCCGTAACGAGAGGATTCAGAATGTATATTTTCGTCCATTTTGGCGCCGGGAAACCGAAAATTTAAAGCATTTTGTGCACGAATTCTGGGGAAAACGACGAGAGAAGGACGAGAAAAGGGGTACGCGAGAGATGGAAAGGGGTCGTAAACTTATTTATTTATCGTACACCACAAGGGCGCTTCATCAAGTATAGAGTGTTCGAGAAAATAATTAGGGTTAGGGAAGAGGAAGGGCGGGGGGGGGGTAGATCTTCCGAATCGTGTCGCACAAGAAAGAGAGAGTGGCGAGGGGAGGGAGCCTCGTGAGCGGTAGGAGTGACCGCTTGTCCAATGTATATCGTATTGGAGACTTGTGTGACAGGAGATCGGAGGAGATCGAAGGGGAATGAGAATGGTTGGGGAAGGGTTGAGAAGAGAAAAAAGAGAGGAAAGGTGGGAGGGTGGTGGGGGGGGGGGGGCAGAGGGGAAATCGGGGAGGGAGAGGGGAGAGAAAGCGTCGTTTCTCCAGTTTTCTCCTGATTTTGGCTCACTAAAAGCTTTCAATTTTCGGTTTCCCAGCGCCAAAATGGACGAAAATAGAGATTCTGAATCCTCTCGTCACGGCGAATCCAACCATGTAACTCGCTAAGCACGCTTTGGACTTAGAAAAAGTTGAATTTTTACAATTTATTTAAATAATTCATGAAAAATGAAGTAGATAGCCGTGATTAGCATCGAATTCTACCCCGGAAACCTAATTCACGTAATTTTAGCACTTTTCGGAAGTACGATATTCGCAAAAAGCTAGTTTCGACGTGACGACGTCTGGAGCCAACGAATGCTCTGGGGGCAAAATGAGTATGCTCATCGTTTTCTGCACATTCGATTACCCCAAAACACGAACTTTTAGAGAATCGACTTTTTTTGGCTGTGCCGAATCCATTCGGATTAGAGTGCGGAGAGGAAGAGGGAAGACCGCTCGGCGCGGCGCGAAATGAGTTTTGCTCTTCCGGAAGAATGAGAGGGAGGGGGAAATTCTTCCGGAAGACTGCGAGGTCTGCCGGAAGACCAAAATTCCAAACAAGCCTGTTTCATTGATTTTTTTCTTGTTTCTGTGTTTAAAATGCTGGAAGTGGTAGAAGGAAGAGGGTTCCGGTGTCAGAATCACACAAGATCAATTTATCCATACCGCTTGTCACAATATTGAATCAAAACATAGGAAAAAAACTTGTTAATCAACAAACACTTATAATCATTGCAAATTGTGGCAGTAAAAGGTGAATACAACATCCAAAACTATAAATACGGACAGTAGTTGACTCGTAAGGGCGATTGTTAGTGGATTCCTCCACAGGTCAGGAAGATAATGAGAGAGCTGAAATAGTTAGGATTCGCGTAACAGAAGACAAAGGGGCAGAAATTACACTAAGGACCAACAATGCTAAGAAATGGGGAAATTTTTGAGGGGTCAATGGAAGGCAGGGACTCCGCAAATTCTTCTTACGGTGTCTTCAGAGTCTGTCTGCTTGCTCCAAGGGAGAAGACGAACACGTAGAGGTAGTAGTGACAATGAAGCAGTGAGAGAAGCTTCTGAAAAGGGAGAGGCAGTATCTGGTATAGGAACTAGAACTACTTCTAGGGGGAAAATCAGCTATTCGGTACCAAGGCTACCAATAAAAAAAAAAAAAGGTAAAGTCGCACCGTATATCTAGGAATTTTCATCCTGCGGTGAGCCGCTGCTAGGCCAGCAACTATATTTTTAAGGCGATTCAGTCCGTAGCGCCACCTATTCTTCGGACCTATTTACCGGCGTGATCTTGTCACGACTTCCAATTCCCCGTCCCCAATGGGTAGGCGCCTTGGTTGGGCGGAGTCGGTGTCACGGCCGGGAATCGAACCCGGGAGGTATGGAATGGTTGGGCGCGCCATAGACCACTACACCACTTCGACTCTTCTACCAATCAACAGTAACAATTACAGAAAAGAGCGGTTCAGAGGCAAAAAATCAGTAAACACTCACAGTAAAATGCCTAGTCCTCGCCTGAGTTCAGTAGACTCCCGGTCTTGAGATCAGAATGGGCATGAGCAGCGCAACGGGCATTGTTTGGTAGGACAGCTTCTCTGGTTTCTCCCAACCAGTTGCTGGGGAACCCGCCAACAACTGGTCAGAGCAATGGTCACGAACTGGTCAGGGTACTGGTTTGCAACTGGTTAGCTTAACCTCCGCCCACTCTAACTAGTTAACAACTGGTCAACAACTGTTTAACAACTGGTTAACCAGTTGGGCGGAGCTTAGGCTAACCAGTGCCTTGATCAGTTGATAGCCATTGCTCTGACCAGTTGTTGGCGGGTTCCCCAGCAACTGGTTGGGAGAAACCAGAGTCTCGCGTTGAAATTACGAATGAACACAGGAAAAAATCATAAGAAAGAGTCAATCCGGGCAATCAACAAGCGGGAAACACAACAAAAAAAAACACTTACTGAACTAGGTTGAAGTCCACGCATGAGAGATGCCGTTGTTGTGCAGGGCAAAGCTGCTCGAGGTGTGGCACACGTCGCATAGTTGGCACTGATACGACAAGTGATCAAGATTCGCATAGTAAAGGAAACCAAAAGGGTCACTAACAGAACAAAGAAAGGTAGAAAAACGAGCCTGATCAGTTGGTCGCCGAACCAGAGCTGAGTGGCGCCCGAGAAGAGGTTCCTGGGTTAGGGACGGGTTTAGCAGGGAAGAAAACAGGACGACGCAACGAAAACTACAAGAAACAGCAAGAAGAAACAGATAAAGCAACGTGTGATAACGCCTAGACTGAACTTCGACGTCTGCACTCTGCTGGCGCATGTAAATTGGGGCAGAGACTGAATAATCTCCGCCTGGGATGCAAAGGGTAGGCGCAACATGCAAATGGAATGCGAAAATGCACCAAAACAGTCAAATTTTGAACCAATCCGTGTGGAAACGTTCCAACTCTTCCGGAAGACCGAAAAGTCTTCCGGAAGACTTTGCACTTTCCCCTCCCTCTTCCTCATTCCTCGCTCTCCCCCCAAAAGAGCGGCAGAGTCTTCCTCTTCATCTTCCTCTCCGCAGTCTAATTCGGATCTGCTCGATTCTTAGGCAAACAGGCTCACAGGGGTTCATGGTCTAAAATTGCGAATTTGGGTGAAAATTTATGGTTAGGTAAACCCCAACTGCCGTAACCATTCGATACCCATGATACTCGGTTAGAGTGGTTACTGGGACACTGTAATATTGGGTGGTTACGGTATTTGTAGTTTATCTAACCCTAAATTTCCGCCAAAATTGGCAATTTTAGACCATGAACATTGTATTAGAGTATTTGTATTGACTTACAAGGAATGGCAGCGAGGGTAGGTTGGAGTTTTTGAACGAGGCCTAGCGCGATCGAAAGAGGTTCAAATTCTAAGAACTTCTACGTTTTTCATATCTGCTAAACGCCTTTGTGGATGTCTACGCTCATAGTGGGGAGAGGTGGAAAAAATTTTCAGAAATTTCACTACCACCCAGACTTCCACAGAGGCGTTTAGCAGATATGAAAAACGTAGAAGTTCTTAGAATACGATCCTCTTTCGATCGCGCTAGATCTCGTTCAAAAACGCCAACCTACCCTCGCAACCTAACCTACCCTCATTCCTTGTTAGTTTGAAACGTTGATCGTGCACTGTACTGTAGCGGCAAGTGTAAGAGTGGCAAGTAAATTGACATTCGTTCGGCCTGTTTAATCTGTGAGAAATGTGCGAGAAAAGTTGCGCACAAAGTTCGCTAACTTCTTAGGTGCGTAAAAACTGTTTCTCTCAAAAAATCGCGCTCAGTCCCTCTTTCTCTAACCACCTCGATGAAAAGTTCACGAACTTTTCAACGAGCTCGATGAAAAAGGTGGATGAAAATCTGCGAGAAAAGTCAGAGAAAGGATAGAGAGCGCGCGATCGGAGAGAGGGAAAAGGAAGCTGTGGTTGTTTACTTCCTTTTCCCTCTCTCCGATCGCGCGCTTTCTCTCCTTTCTCCGACTTTTCTCGCAGATGTTCATCTATCTTTTTCATCGAGCTCGTTGAAAAGTTCGTGAACTTTTCAACGACGTAGTTAGAGAAAGATAGAGAGAGCGCGGTTTTTTGAGAGAAACAGTTTTTACGCACCTCAGAAGTTCGCGAACTTTTTACACAACTTTTCTCGCACATTTTTGACAGATTAAACGGGTCGATTATGCTTTAGCTGCAATCTTTGATTCAGTCCTAAGATTACTGAAGATTTCGGGAAAATCCACTTCTCCACTATGCATTTGACATATTCTGGAAGTATTTTTCTGTTTACCACATTTAAAGAACTCCCGTTCAGTCGCTAAATACGTAAAATATGTTGTTTAGAAGTGAAAGAGGAAGTGATTCTGTCAGAGATTCCGTCTAGTTACGATCGTGTGCAAACACGAACACGATAAAAGACGAGCAAAACGAGAATGTGTGCAACATTAAGTCGCTATGGAGTGTACGATAACGAACACGACGTATCCTGCTGTGATCGCTTATCACGGCAATCAGATGTACTACATTCCTTACCAGTACTCATCGATCATCGGACCGGAAGTCTGGTTCAAAAACAACAATCAGGCGAGATTCAGCAATCAATTCATGTTGAAAAATAGTGTCTCATCAGGAGAATGGATATTTGGTTGTGCAAGCTTACTGGAGCTGCACTATATTGATCACAATTGCCTACGTGATGGGGTTTCACAAGATACAGAAGTACTTCTGATGACGGTTCAGTATTGTGGCTCAGACAACGAACTAAAATGTTATTAAATATGTGAATAAATACAGGGTAATGGAGAGTAGAGAGGCGCTGATTCTGAAATGGCCCCTCATCGTGTGGAATTCAGGACTCGCAGTATTCTCAATGATAGGCACGGTCAGAATGGGCGAGGAATTCTTGTAAGTCATTATTTCAGTATGAAAATGATATTTATACCATCAGGTACGTTGTTCGTACTTACCCACTCATTGATTCAATTTCATACTGCCCTCAACCATATCAGCCTGCTGCGTTCTGGTCATTCTGCTTTGCCTTTTCGAAAGTGAGTGTTTCGCGAAATTCAAATTTTAAAGCGTTAGACAGAATCATATACCTTGGTGGAATTGAGGTAGCTGTTTTATGCAAAAATTCTAGTTTTTCGAATTGGTGGATACGATATTCGTGGTTCTTCGTAAAAAGAAGCTCATATTTCTCCACTGGTATCACCATGCCGTCGTTCTCGTGTACGTGTGGCACGCGAGTGAGTCTCTTGAGACAGAAGTTTTGCTGTTCCATCGTCTCAATTCATTCTTTTAGTCAAAGACGGAACGGCGGCAGGACGTTGGTTCGTCTTCATGAACTACATCGTTCACTCCCTCATGTATACGTACTATGCAGTCACTGCAGGTGAGATGACGACTTATTTCAAATATTTTACACATGAAATATAATTGCGCATTCGGAGAGGAGTAATGAATTCAGTCCGACCGGAAGTCAAAGAATTATGCAATAAATTTCTGAAACCGGGCACCTCTATTTACTCCCGTTCCATTGGTGGCCGTAATTTCCTATCTGCTTACACAATCTGGGTTGCAACATCGTGCAACTTGCACAGAAAATAGATGGAATCAACTCGGTCAATTTATAATTAGAAAAACAAAAAGGCTCTGAGATGTGAACAGGAAATAGATTCAGCAAACAGAATACAATGCATGACTATTCAATCCTTGATCCGAACTTGCAGCTGGAATTCGTCTTCCACGTCGGTTGTCGATGACGATCACTACTCTGCAGACCACTCAGATGTTCATCGGAGTCGCCATCTCCTTCATCGTCTTCTACCTCAAAATTCAAGGAATGGTGAGTGGTTGTCATTTGGAATTGGTGAATCAATTACTTAGTAAGGAAAATAACATCAACTTGCCAGCACGGCACAAGGTCGGATGAGAACTATGATGTCATGCCGTTGATATATCAAAGCATGACATCATAGTTCTCATCCGACCTAGCGCCGCCAACACTTGCAGACGGTGCAGCACACATACGAGAACCTCTACTTCTGCTTTGCTATTTACATCTCCTTCGCTCTTCTCTTCTCCGACTTCTTCAGCCAAACGTATATCACAGAGAAGAAGAGTAAAGCTGAATAACTTTTGTACAACGACAAAAATGTTCAATAAATTAAATCCACAACGAATATATGTTTGTGAATCAACCACAATATAACTCTAGAACTGATCCGTGAGAACAACGGACATAGTACTAATTTGCAGTCGTCCATTCCAATACAAGTCCCTATTCTACTGTTATTGTAATGCTTCATCATATTCAATTTTGGAAGTGCGCAACCACAAAATCGACGCGGAGCACCACCATAGCTGTCCAGAGCTGGCGGCGCCTGTACACCCCCGTTCACTCATGAACACCATGCAGGTCCTGCTCAAAATCCTATGGTAAGCGCGCCAAAGTTGACATCAAGCAGATAGAGATTGCGATTCCAAGCTGCCTCCAGACTTGATTCCAACTTGAAAAACGAATATCTCTATAGCCCACACTCTCTCGCATTTTCTTTTTGGGCGAGACAACGAGAGACAAAATAGTGAGTACGGAAGATGAAGAGATCAGAGCGGTTTTGGAGTTACTTGATTCCAAGTTGGACGCGCACACCAGAGTCGATAGGTAGGTCATGGTTCATATGTGTCCAGAAATGACGGCAAGGTGGGGGGGGGGGGGGGTACTGCGCATAGACGCACCGTGCGCCTGTGCGCAAGGCATGTATAGTCATGGTCAAAATTAATTCGTAGGTAATGGGACGCCAAGACTAAGTTCGGTATCCAATTGATGCTACAGTACCAACAAATACCGTATATCGCTATCGTAACACCGATTATCGCGAACTAACTTTTTTCTAAAACTATTTCAATTTAGTTCATTCATGGTCTTTACCTTACTCAGTGTACGCTAACTCTTTCTACCATAATTCACACTACGGCGGTCAATCACAACCTGACTTCTTTTCCAAAGCTTTTTAAATTTATTTCATTCATGGTCTTTACCGTACCCAGTGTACAATACCCCTTGCTATCGTAATCCACTCCACGGCGGTCTATCGCAATCTGACAATTCAAAATCATCGCCGAGGGGCTATGGTGATTGTTGTAGCGGATTTTATCCACTACTACAACACAAATCCACAATCAATCACAATCAACTTTATTTAATTAAAATAATTATTCAATTCAGTTTTCAATTCAATTCTCTATTCACAGTCATACTGTATCACTCTTCCATTTATTTAAATATTGTTTGGGTCCCACGCGGAATAAGTCCATTTCAATTCTGCTTATCTTATCCTCCGCGTGTCGCTCCCAGTCGTGATGACTTTAGTTCGACCTTGGCTTCTCTACTGAGCTCACGCTCGTATTTTCGCTCTTATTATTGAACTCAGCTTTCACCTTCACAGTTCCCTCGCTCACTGTGAAGTCTTCCAGGGTTGGCGCCACTTCCAACCCGTTGTTTCCTTCGATTGTTTCGTGTCACCTCACGTGCAATCATTTCGTCACTGTCAGGAATTCGCCTGCGCGTCTCCACAGTGATCTCCTCCGTCGACCAGCCCACGCGAGCAGTCGACCACAACGCCCACTCGGTCTCCATCCAGTGTGCAGTCTTCCCCGACCACGGAGCACTCTCCAGGTTGATTTCACTTGTTAATTAAACTCCCTTCCACCCCCCTTTTCTAGTTAGTCATCACTCTTTTTCCTGTGTGTAAATTATATTAAACTAGTCCGGCTGCCCCCCCGCCTTCGGCGGGGGCCCCGTCCTAGCGAAGTAGGTTTCGCAATCACTCGTTTCGCAACTTGTTGACTTCCCCCTCCATGTTTCGCAATTGTTTCGCAATAGTTTCGCAATCCGGACAGACGCACAGACACACACAGCGCTTTATATATAGGTATAGATTACTATTTATTCCGTCACCCTCGTTTACACACAACATAGCTAGAGGGTCCCGCCGGATTCTCTCGCATAATTGTCTTGCAAACAGAAGGATGTGGGTTCGGTGCCCTACGGAGACTAAACCATGTGTTTAGCTTCTCGATGAAGTATTTGAAAGTGAGAAATAGAGAGCGTGGACAAATAGCTGTGAAGAATCGAAACAAGAGAACTATCTCAATGGAGCCAGGAAGCCAACGGCTGTCCCTACCCCCCGATGCATCACTCGACATTGCATCATTCGCTCCTATCCATCACAATCTTTACTTAAGGGAGGGGCAAGCGGCGGCAAATAACGACTTGGAAGACGGGCACTGAGGAACGGCTTCAGCACAAACACAGTTAACATACAGGTATTGCATACGAATGCCGAAATATTACTTCATCATGATGACATGTTTCTGTTGATGTGCTGTCCCGTGTGAACACGAAAGACACCTTCCCTGGACTTTCCTGACGTTTCTAAGCGAACTATTCGAATTAGACACGTTCTAACATCGTAACCATGAAATTGCATAATTTCGATACAATAGGACTCATTTTCCATTAAAAAATGCACGGCCCCGTTGGCACATTTACGGCCTACCACCAGAAAACTTCCCCCTTCACTAAACAAAGCCTCGCGGGCCCGATGTAATTTTCGTCGGCCCCGCTTATTCAGACAGATCCGAATTGTCTAACAGTCCCAATCATGGATAAGAAGTTCAATTTCAGCATTGTAAATGTGTAATTTGGGATGATTTATATTTTATACTTTCGGACATACTCGGAAAGCTCCATACAAGTGAATCGGAATTGATGCGATAATCAACACAACAACTTTCGAAAATACCGCGTTTCTGTACAATCTTCAAAATGCAATCTTCGTTCTATAGTTCTGGCTCCGCTACACTAAGCGTCCTTCACTTTCTTCTCCTTCTTCTTCAGGTACGTCTGGATGAAGAAGTTCATGAAGAGGATGGCGAAGGAGAAGTAGATTGTGAAGCAGAGCAGCAGGTTCTCCCACGATTGCTGCACCAACTGCAACACAGACATTAAGATGTCAATGTTTCTTTTACATTGTTATAAATTCCAGGCCTCTAAGAGATGAATTATTTATGCTGAGGATGAATACCATAATAATAGGGAGGCTCTTAGAAATTAAATCATTATCAGCACAATACCGTACCCCTCCGTTCATCTTGACGTAGAGGACAGTGCACGAGATGCAGACGCCAATGAACATCTGCGACGTTTGCAGAACGGTGACGATCATCGAGCACCACTTAGGGAACCGGAAGTCGGCTGCAATGTGATTGATATCGTTCTGTTGTTGTTATTGTTGTTTTTGCTGCCGACTCTCACCCGCAGCTAGAGCGTAATAGGTGTACATAACGGCGTGCACGGAGTAGTTCATGAAGACGAACCATCTGCCGCCAGCAATCGCTTCGCAAGCTTAAAAAATGCCGGATCAACGAGGTTCAATGAGCATAAAATTTACGAAATTAATTCATTCCATAATTCATAATTCATTCCAGATATAGTATGTGTTCCGTGACAGAACAAGACTCACAAGAGTGGAAGCTGTAGACGAGGACGACGGCGTGATGGTACCAGTGCAGGAATATGAGCTCCTTCTTCCGCGCGACGACGAAGACGGTGTCGCCCAATTCAAAGATCTGTAGAAATAACCGATCAATGAGTTATACAAATTCAAGTAGTAGGTCAGAGAGTGGAGCTGCTAGTGAAACAAACAATGACTTGCCCACATCTCAACCAATAGATTATCGTTCTGAGCAACAATCGCGTAGCTTTTGATTAACATGATTTCAAAAAAGAGCCAACCTTGGAAAGGGCAAAAGCTCCGCACCAGAACGCTGCTGGTTCTCGAATATTCACGGCGAAGGATACCGAGTCCAGGAATGATCGCGTTCTCAGCACGTGACTGCAAGGGGAATACAATTCATATTCGTAAATATAGAGAAACAGTGGCTCTGTCTGGTTTGGGGGGACAGTGTTGGTTTCGGGGGACATATGTCCCCCCAAACCGACGATATGTCCCCCAAAACCGACGATATGTCCTCCCAAACCGACAATATGTCCCCCCAAATCTAACGTCCCTAAAGTTACAAAATGTCCAAAAATTGCTTTAAAATGAATTTTACTGATTTTGGATTTCATCCGTCGTTTGCATTGTGCCATCTTGGTGTGTTGAATGGAGTACTATTATTTTGGTAGTCAAGGGGGGTGGTATTCATGGTTGTGGAAGTCGAGGAAGCGACCGAATCAGTTCTGGTAGTCGAGGGGGAAATAGTAGTTGTCATTAGGACAGAATCAGAGGCTTCATTCGTTCCTTCTCTGTGTCCTTCACCGTGATTGGCATCACGCAAAACTTCAGATGCTTTAGGAGAACACAATCCATGATAGTCTGTGCATATTGCTCGGCCACGGAAAGATCTCCTAACGATTCATCCCCAGCGTTTTAAGCCGAAATTCTCGATATGTCCCCTGAAACCGACGATATGTCCCCCCAAACCAACGATATGTCCCCCCAAACCGACGATATGTCCCCCCAAATCAGACAGGACCCCAATATGTCCCCCCAAACCAGACAGAGCCGAAACAGTCCAGTGTATTCACATGAGAAAAATGATAACTTACAAGAATTCTTCGCCCATTCGAATGGATCCACAGAGGGAGAATAAAGCTAGACCGGCGTTCCAGAGAATGAGGGGCAACCTCAACTTGATTGGCTCCCGATTCTCCATTAATCTGAAAATGCAGGTTCATGCCAAAATTCATCTAACTTCCACAAAAATCTAAATTATCCTGTCCATTATTAACTCACTTTTGCGCAGCGTGCATCACTACCGAGTAAGCAACAGCCATCCAAACTGTGTGAGCTACCAAAGAGTAGTTGGGACAGAGAGTGCCGGCCTGAAGGAATGTAAGTTAGAATTGCGGTGAATATGGTAGAAATACGAAGCCTTCCTTCTCATGAGAGGAAAAGCGAAATATAAAATGAAGTAGCTTTTACCCATTCTCCGTCCCAGAGCAGTTCGGGTCCAATCTTGAGTTCATACTCGTAGGGGATGTAGTAGTACGGCTCGCCCCGCCATTCTCCCACTGCCGGAATCACCGAAGTCTCGTTGTGCGTCATCCCAACACTGCTTACTTCACTTCCCGATGCCATTATTTTATCGTATTCATTGGTCGACTCCGCCTTTTTTGTTCGCCCTCTGTTCGATCATATCTTTGTTCACCTAATTCGCTATTTTTACAGTTTTTTTTTCGAGTGTACTGTAAATTTGGCGAAATTTCACGCAAGATCTTATCGGACTTCATTCAATTAATCAACAGTGTCCAGTTTAGCACAGAGATCATCATGAAATGAGAATAGCTAATGCATAGTTTATGTTCGACTTCACTGTCGGAAATGATCGCATCGCTGACAATCATAGTGTAAGCGCAGCGATAGCAATGCCAAAAGTTTAGCAAAATACAACTAATTTTTGGTTACATTATTGTATGAAATATTTTTCATATGCGTGCCAAAAATGTGTATTTTCGTTCAGGATTCGCTGTCTTTCAATTAGATGTACAATATCGCAATATTCAAATTGTTCGCCTCGATCGAAATACGGCGATGTCCCTAATTTCGATATGAAATTCCCTTCCTTGTGTACCCAAATCTTTTTTAATTAGTCTCGTTTCCGAACTGTGAAATAATCAAAGTGACATGCCAGACCGGGCCAATTAAATGATCACATATCTCATTCATCGCTCATTTTTCGCACCCACCCACAAGATGATCATTGAAGATGATCTCGATTCCTCCGTACGTACGCTGTTGCCACTCTCAATCTGACTCGCAATCTTTGGCAGAGAACGGGCGAATGTTTGCGTGGGAAGAAAGTGTCACCCGAAGGGGTTCTCAGATTCGACATACATTGGCGAGCAATGAATGAATATGTTGTCGTTGGACTATTTTGTACCAATAAGGTTTTCAGAATGCAGCCATTATTAAAAGGTTGGTAAGAAAGTTCTGTCGCGTTTTACGTATTTTACATTTTGGATTATAGTTGCCTTCAAAGTTGATCAATCTTCATACGATCTTCAGTTGACTAATAGTGCTTGGTTACTCTTTCAAGAAAACGTTATCAAAGTATTCTCCAATTTGCTAATTCTGGCACAGTCGACTGCCAAATTCAGTGAAATTGACGGTCAACCATAAATTTTATTTGCTCATGGCTGAAAGAAGAAGCGTGATAAGGACATCACTAACCCACTATTGCAAAGTCCAACAAGTGGGCATGCTTCTGAGTGTGTAACAATAAGAACGCCTTATTATGCCTACCTGGGATCAGCGCTAATTCTGAAAATTACACTAGATTTATTTTTCTTGATACGCATTTCACATCCCTGAAGATTTAGCGGTTGACCTAGTAAGATCAATTGCTGTGTGTAGTTTAGTACACGGCATGGTTAGTGTTTACTTTAAATTGGAGAGTGGTGCACCTAACTATTTGTAAGCCACAGTTTCGCAAAGGCTGATGCCTAAATATGATCTTTGAAATCAGCCTTTTTTGCAATCTACAGCTTGCCACACATGTCGAATGCCGGATGCTGTGTGATAATCTGGGAGTACAACTCTATTTCTATCACACATCAAAGGAGGAATTGGATTTCTAGACCAGCAATGCAGTCGAGAAAAAATGGAAAAATAATACGCGACAGAACTTTCTTACCAACCTAATATAACATAAAAATGTGGTGGTTGACTCAAATGTATCGAGGATATGTTGAAGACACTAAATTCAGTGAAAATTAAGTAGTATTAATTAGTAGTTGGATGTGAGCCCTTTGTTGCTGTAGTGCATATGAGCGGTTGCTTTCGGTCCCTGACGGCCAAACAAACTGAGTGACGATAATACTATTTGTTTTCTTCTGATTGTCCAGCTATGACCTTCTACAATCTAAAACGATGACGTAGTTTTAAAAAATACAGCTATCGATCAAAATGCGATGCACATGAAAGACATGACGAAAACAATGTCTACGCACATCTACACATCAAACCCTCGTCTAATAATTGTGATAAATGCGTCTACCTATTCAGGAATAGAATCACCAGTCAAACAACCTTTCTGCGGACATAAAACTTGCAATAAAAGCTCAATGCTCAATGTTTTCGTAATTGAAGCATGTTTTTTTCGAACTTCGTTGAATGTCGATAATATATTTATCGTGATTCGTTGCCTCCCGTATAGGGTATATTTGCAATCACATTAGGAAAGAGCAATGTGGAATGGACGATCTACAGAAAGTGGAGATGAAGTTGCACAGTATGTCAATCGAGTCTAGAATACATATCGGCTAGTTGCTTGGCGAATCGGGTCTTCAACTGGTTTCGCTTCGATTTGAGCGTGGGAGTGAGTAGGCCGTTCTCCACAGAGAACAGTTCTGCTTCCAAATAAATGTCCTTCACCTGCAACAGTTGTTTCGTTTGCATTGATCTACCATGATCTAGGAATTACGCATAGGGAAACATGTAAAATAAGGCAAAGAAAATAAGGTAGAATATGCTAAGAGGAGTAATTTAAAATTAGGTACAGACAATGGTTACCTGCTCGAAACTGAACAGCCCCGCTGCCTTCCCTGCAGCCTGGATATTCTCCAGCACGGCTCTCTTGACGTCTTCCCGACTGCACAACTCGACCATGCTTCTTCGCATTCCCAGAATCCTCTCCATCGCGGGAATCAACACCTGCAGAGGTTCAGGATGATGCTCCATGTCCTCGATGGAGTTAATACTTTCGTGAAAATCGCAAAGATATTGACTCGCATCTGTACAATGCCCATGTTCTGGCCATCAATATAATGCTCACCTCAGCATCCGGGACGATTACGGCGATGAGGCACGTCTTCTGGCTCTCTCCGTACACGTACGACTGCGCGACGTACTTGCAGCGAGAGTAGATCGTCTCGATCTTCTCCGGAGCAACGTACTCGCCCTGCAATTTCCTTGATCACGATATATTCCATTATTGTTGTTTCTTTTTTTATAAGACTGAATTGGCTGTACCATAGTTAGTCTACTCACCTGTGCAAGTTTGAAAATATGCTTCTTCCTATCGACGATCTGCAGGCATCCTTGTCTCGTCCATCTCCCGATGTCTCCAGTGTGCAGCCATCCCTCAGCGTCCAGCACTTCCCTAGTCTGCTCCTCATCCTTGTAGTAGCCCTTGAAGATCGTGTGACCGCGCACGCACACCTAGAATGTATGCGTATTGTGCCGTCACTAATAATTCAATTGCCATAATAGGATTTCTTGACGAAAATAAATTTAATCTTCAGCTGTTTAATTTGGTTTTTCCTCCAATTATTCAGACGCAAGCACCGTTGTATTTGGTTCGACCACTCTTTTGTTGATGGAAAATTGTTTGGAAGACATTAAAATGTGCTTCCGCACCTCCCCCGCCTCGTCCTTGGCGTAGTAGCCCAGCTCGGGCACGTCGACTAGCTTGATGGCCACACATGGCGAGGGCATGCCCACGTGTCCGGGACGCGAGTCTCCCTCGATGGAGACTGTACACGGAGCGACGCACTCAGTAAGACCATAGCCCTGGAATATTCACTTCCTACAATTCCTCACCACTCTACGGCTTTAGATAGTGGAAAATAATGAAAACAGAGATCATAAAGTTAATATCTTCTGTTGGTGTACCTCGACTACGACGCAGCCCATAGCAGCTCGGACGAAAGTGAGGACGTTTGGAGCAAGCGGAGCAGAGCCCGTGATCATCAACTTCACCCTCCCACCCATGCCTGCAAGTTAGTGTTAGTCCCAAAAGAAATGAAGTTCATTATGTACATTCTTTAGGTCAGAGAGCATGCCGAATTAGTCTCAGTCTATTCTTGCGCGGTCATCCCTACTGCAAATTGAAAACATCGCCTATTACTTCCTTGTCAATTACCGAAAGGAAACAAACTTGCAAAAAATTGCACACACCTTCCCGAATCTTCTTGAAGACGAGCTGATCGAAATACGAATTGTTGCGAACTACAAAATTCTTCATTTCCCTTCTCTTGTATTCTAGTGCAGCTTCAAACAGGGTCCTTTTGAGGCGAGACTCATTCACATCCGACATTACCTGAGATGAACAGATTTCAACATTGATGATAACCAAAAATATGATGTGGCACTCCGATTTATGATTCAAGGTTTATGCTCACCTTATTGTACAATCTGTTCAGGACTCGTGGCACCACGGGCACTACTGTGGGCTGGAGCTCCTTCAATACACCGATTTGAGTGTGTAGCTTGTAACGTGCAGGCTACCTTGATATCGTCCGGCAGCAGCTTGATGTCTCCCCTGTAGAATCCAACTCTGCCTCCCACCATGTAGCAGACGGACTGCAGCATGCGCTCGAACATGTGAGCCAGCGGAAGGAAGGAGATCATTACGTCCTGATAATTGTTGAAAATCTGATTGTTCATTAAAAAATGTTTTCCTACCGTTTCCACTATCTCCGTTCTCTTCAGGTACAGACACGTAGTGGCATCGGCAATCACGTTACCGTGCGTAAGCATAACTCCCTAAAATGGAACCAGTTGGTTATCAGTTGCGTCTACCGTATACCTTCGGCATCCCAGTAGTGCCCGATGTGTAGCAGACAGTAGCCAGTGTAGCCGGAGTCGGTTTGAGGTGCTCGGGGCGGTTCTGAAAGCAATCGTTGCGAAGTATCAATTGTGCACGCGATACCTTCGCGCTCCTTCCCATCTCCTCGACTTCAGCGAAAGTGATCAGACGAACTTTCTCCCTCTCAGCCATTCTCTTCAGTTCCTCTGAAGGATGTTCGATAATCACAAGCGTTTCAAGGGATGGGCAAAAAGCCCTCTGCAGCAGCAAACCTGCAATAGGAACGGCTCACATTTGACGTGCAGTTTTTTTTGTATCCAATCCATAAATAGTAAATTGCTTACAAATTGCACTTGCATCGGCATCGCACACTACGATCTTCATGCCAGTTTCGTTTACGATGTAAGCGCAAGCGTCGGCTCCAAGCGTGTCGTAGAGAGGAACGATCACGTTAGAGTAAGAGTACGTCGCCATCTCGGTGATGATCCACTAAACTGCAGATATGTACATGGTTGTTTTGTTTTGATTACCTCGACTCGATTCTTCGAGTATATCCCAATGAGCGTTTCCTCTCCTTGCGGCAAACCGAGTTCGCGAAATCCCAGCGCCACGTTGTCAGAACGTGCAATTACCTAGTGAGCAGCATGTGCATGCTTTCGATTAGAAAATATAGGCATACCTCGTCGTACTTGCTCCAGACGTAGGGCTCCGATCCGTCATTGCGTTTGATTCTCTGTCCCAGCATTGGTCCATTCTTGGAAACCCGCGCACCGCGTCGTACACTCTTGAGAATATTGATTTGCTAATTGTATTGATGGTCTTGTGTTGAAAATAAGTGATCGTTTATGGGTAGTTCAATATGAACAATTGAAGTACGGAATACATAACTCAATCTAACCTCGTACAGCGTCGTTGCATCATCGAAAACCCTCTTCAGGAGAACTCCGTCACGGACGTAGCGAGACACGCGAGAACCATCCTTCACAATCGGGGTCAATTTTATTTTCGTTTATCAGTTATTATGAAGGGGTGATTGTACACAAAAAGTAGATTTCGAGCCCTCATATCGAACTCATTTTTTCCCGATGTCTTTTGCTAACACAATTTTGAAAGCTCACTTCGAGTTTGATCGTTTGACTCCTCGGGTCGACGAGTGGCTCGATTTTTCCTTCCTTTGTTGATAGTGAAGAGATGCCCAACCCCATTTTCGGATCCGGAAAAGAAGAGCATTTTTCCACGATTATTATATTGCTAAAGAGCGAACTAACAAGACTATATCGAAAATGGAAAACAACTCCTTGCAATAATGAGTATAGTACCACCTTCACGGGGACGACACATTTGCTTGCATTTTGAAATCGGAAATGAATCTTCTAATTCGAATTAGATGAGTTGGTGGCAAAAACATCGCGAGGGTGTCTGCGAGGACGAATAAGATTGATATCGCTCACTGTGCTTCCTCAAAATTCAAGGCAACCGAGGGTGGGAGAAACTAGAAACATATTGAATCAATGGGGAAGTTTGGCGAAAACTGCGATCAATGTAGCCTCACAACAAGACATATCTGATTGGCCAAACGCGAATTGCGACGATATCTTCGGCCTGAATCTATCCCGAGTCTACTATCTCGTTTGAAATCTTTCGCGTGGGGCGCTAAACGAAACGAACAGGCGTGTGTGGGCGAATTGATTCAATCACATAATTCCGTATTATGATCGCCTTTGGTGGACTCCTTAACTAAACGCTAACTAATCGATTCGTTACACATTACGGTTTAAGGAAACAAATGTCACTTCAATTTGGGCCAGCAAATATCCACCCAACCCTGATTTGTCCTCAAACTGTACTTAGATTATATATTTCGTAATTCGGGCCGTCGTCTCTTCATTTCACACACTATCTCGACCGGTCTATCGGCGAGATAGTGTGTGAAATGAAGAGAACGTGGTATCTTTTCTCGAACTCTCATAGATTTCTACAAGATCAAAAACAGTACCGTTCCCCTTAACCAGATCATGGACTAACAAAGGCAAAAAACCATTAGGAAGTATCATGTCGCGTGCATCGAGAATACTGGCAAATGTTTATCGAGAAGGGCCTTATCAATTGAACTAGCGAAAACAAGGAAATTTAATTTTCACGGGTGAAAATATCATTCCTCTTCAATCATGCGCTGCGTTCAGGGGACGCGAGTAATCGCCCTTCAGCTTCTGACGCTCGATCGCCTTCAAATGTACACATTATGTGGTTTAAACTCAAATAGATGTGTACCTCCTTGCTCATGGTTTTCCTGTCCCACACCCATCCCATGGCCGCGAAACAGTCAATCATGAATGCAGAGAAGTTTGCCTTCCACACGTACTCGGACGCACGGTAGTCCTGAAAATGTTATAATAGTCAATTTTGCATAAAACGAGGTGGCAGAGGGCAGCTGCAAATCGTACCTGCGGGAACGTGTGGTGGTAGTTGTGCCAGGCCTCTCCATTGGCAAGAATAGAATACAGATAATTATCGACGGGTGAGATCTTCGTGTCGAATGGCTTGTAGCCGTACGTGTGCGCCAGGGAGTTGATGAACCTGTAAATTATTCGTTTCAAAACATTCCCAAATTAGCAGTGCTCGTTGTTGTAAAGGAACGTTATCAAATGCGGTTGTCAACGTACCAGGTGCCGTGTAGTTGCAGGGCGAGCCGCAGAGCGACCGCAACGAAGTACGCCACGTACATGTCCTCGCCCCAGTAGTACATCGGGACGGCGGCCAGCGCGAATTGCGTGAGAGGCACCAAGATGATGTAGTACCTGAAGAGGAGATCGTATGTCTAATTTGTTCACGGTAGCTCACTTCCGCTGGAAGGCCAACAGTGGATCGGCCTCGAGGTCGGACATGTCGATTTTAGCGCCCATCTCCTTCACCTACAAAATATGCGTTCATCGATTCTACAAATTACCTTTTTTGACAAACAATAATGGAATTGTTTACCTTGGGATGCTTCTTCACCATCAGCCATCCCATATGCGCGAAGAAAAAGCCGTTGTTGATGTTGTGCGGGTCTGCATCACTGTCCGACCACTTGTGATGGCATCGATGGTCGCGAGCCCACTCGATCACGTCATTCTGAAAAATGAGAATTCCTAAAAAATTTGTAATAATTTAAAATTTAAAAAAATATATGTTATTTTTTTGTTTATTTGTCTAAATAGTACATTGTTTAATAAAGATGATGCGTAGGCTCAGCCGAAAAGGGTGATTTCGCCAAAAAATATATATTTCTAATCCGAAGTTGATTGTTCTCGAACCTGCACGGACATTGATGATCCGATCATGTAGAAGAGTCGCACCCAGAAGTTTGCCTGAGACATTTTATTGATTTTTTCTTCGAAAGCAAAGTAAACCTTGTATGATTTGTGCGTCCACAATCGATGCGCACCAGCCGTGATCGAATTCGTACCGTAGAACACCATCAAAACCACTGAAATGCTCAATTTAAGCCGATTATAGTAAACATTTGTCTCCTAGTATTCCCTGCTCATCACCTGAGTTCCTTTTTTTCGAACAACAAAACTCACTCCATGCCGTCGTTTTCCAACTTGCAACAGTGAGTACTTGGTAAATTCCGATCAGCGCGGCTATGTGCAGGGCGATTTGGATCAGCACATTGGGCCAGACGATTTCGAATTTGTACGGTTTCTGGAATGAACAATTTGTTTAGACAGAACACATATATGTTAAAAAAAGAAAAAAATATATATGTGGTACCTGCTTTGCTTCCTCCTCCAATTGCTCGATTTCTCGCGCTTCCGTTGCCAAGTAGCAGTCGTCCAACCTCGTCACATGGATGATCTCGTTCTCGCACATTTTCTCGTCCATGACTTTACAAATGCTGCGTAGATCAGAGAGCGAATCGTCGAGTCTGAATGCACCTCTACCCGATCAGGCGCTATTATATGTTGATTGCGCGAAGGAGGAAGAGGAAAAGAGTGGGCAGAGTTGGACTATCGGCCTGGCGATCAGCACCCAACTCACGAGATTGGCGTTCAGGCTGATGTTTGACACTTTGATTCTCACCGATAAGAATAGTTATGACAATTCAGCCATGGCAAACATGCGTCTGCTCAAAGTCGAATTCTAGATATCATTACAGAGATACCGACTCACGAAGTAATCAAAACATTTTCACATTCGCTTTGCCTCGAGGTCGGACATGTCGATCTTCTTGCCCATCTCTTTCATCTGAACAAGTGTTTTGCCTCTCAGAATTGAATCGATTTGCATTCATTTCTCAGAATGGTCCCATTCTCAACTCACCTTGGGTTCCTTCTTGCACATCGGCCATCCCACGTGCGCAAAGAAGAATCATCGATTGATGTTATGGGGTCGGCATCGCTGTCAGCTCATCTAGATGCACTCTGTGGTCACGAGCCCACTCGATCACGTTCGTTCTCAAATCATTGGATAACAATAATCATCATTCTTAGATGAATTTATTGCTTTCGGTTGCTGAGCGCTTGATAACTGTGCAAAACCTGTATAGAAAAAGTCGAGGAAACTCTAGGAATGCACTCTTCTACTGATCTGGCATTGCTCTGAACGGTTTATGGAATCAAATTACATAAAATGCTGATTTGAATTTGTCCTTGTAACTCTACCATTTTCTCACTGGCATGTAAATCTACGCGTTATTCGATAATGGACAACACAGCAAACATAATAAATAATCGCTAGAAAATGTTGCGTCGTATGCATCGAGGATAGGGGCAAATGCTTGGGAAGAATTATCAAATAAACTAGAGAAACGAGGAAATTTAATTTTCACGGGTGAAAACATCATTCCTCTTCAATCATGCGCTGCTTTCAGCGGTCGAGAGTAGTCGCCTTTGAGCTTCTGACGCTCGATCGCCTACAGCATATAAATTATGGGCTTGATATACGAATCTATACTTACCTCCCTGTTCATGGTTTTCCTGTCCCACACCCATCCCATCGCAGCGAAACAATCAATCATGAACGCAGAGAAATTAGCCTTCCACACATACTCGGAAGTGCGATAGTCCTGAAATCGAAAGACTAATCGGATGCGTCTTTCTTCGTCGTAACATCAAATGACTTCTCGTCCAAAGTAACCTGTGGGAACGTGTGGTGGTAGTTGTGCCAGGCCTCGCCATTGGCCAGGATCGAATATAGATAATTGTCGACAGGAGAGATCGTCGTGTCGAACGGCTTGTAACCATAAATGTGCGCCAGGGAGTTGATCAACCTGTGATGGAACGAATGTTTCCATCAAAATCTTCGAAGAGCCTATCGTTTTCCCGGGGGGGTGACAACTGGTAAAACGACAACTGGTAAACTCGTCGCCGTTCACTTTCAATTAGGCGCAGCGACTTGGGAGTTGTTTCATTGTAATAAGTGTGTGCTCCCCTATATTTGCATATGTAAGTCTTGCTCAAAAGCGATCATGAGTTTTACTCCAAATCAACGACCCGGGGTTCATGGAAAGTGCATTTCCATGACGTTGAAACTCATGACCGCCTGGTAACAAGACTAATACATGCAAATGCATACTGATTACAATGAAACAACTCCCAGTCGCTGCGCCAATTTGCAAGTGAACGGCGACGAGTTTACCAGTTGTCGTTTTACCAGTTGTCACCCCCCCCCCCGTTTTCCCTGCATAATAGAGCAGAGTGCTAATTAGTATCCGAAATTGTTCACAGTTCATTATCTCTCCTAGCTCCTATCGTACCAAGTTCCATGTAGTTGCAGGGTGAGTCTCAATGCGACTGCGACGTAGTACGCAACGTACAAGTCCTCCCCCCAGAAGAGCATGGGCACGGCGCCCAGAATGAACTGGGTCAGTGGCACCAGGACGATGTAGTATCTACATCGGCTTAGTTAGAAGTCATGCACCGCATTCGCTTATGGATCGTTTGCTAGAACTGTCTAAGACACACTCACTTGCGTTGGAATGCCAGCAACGGTTCGTTCTCGAGATCAGACATGTCGATTTTAGCGCCCATCTCCTTTACCTACAAGAGATCTCGTGGCACGTCTGCACACTATTTGCGCTGTCTTCCTCTCACCTTGGGGTGCTTCTTGCACATCAGCCATCCCATGTGGGCGAAGAAGAAGCCATTTTTGATGTTGTGCGGGTCGGCGTCACTGTCCGACCACTTGTGATGGCATCGATGGTCGCGAGCCCACTCGATCACGTCATTCTGAAAAATGAGAATTCATACAACTGTTAATGTTTTGTTTATTTGTCTAAATGTAACATTATTTAGTAATGTTCCTCCGAGAAACGGCGCGCGGAGCGGTGTCATTCTGCGACGGAAATGACTCGGCCTGTTCTGCGTGAAGAATGAGGCACTCTTCACGCAGAATGAAACAGGAAAAGTCGCACTTTTGAATAGAAAACGTTGAAAATGGGCAGCAATTGGGCTGCCCAGATTCTGCGGCCTCATTTGCATGCCATTACGGGTCAAATATTAGGTTGAGCCTAAAGTTTTGCGAGATTTTGACTAAAGTGCATCCTGATATCTAACATCGTTCATTGTTGCCCAATCAAATCAGATCTTATAGTGCTAGATAGGGGCATTTATACTTTCTTTAGCGCTTTTCAAGGGAAATAAAACAGTGATGCAGAAAACTTCATCTGGCTAACCAACGACATGACTTTTCAAAGTATTATAATTTCTTTTAGAACGGAGAGGGGACCCTTAACGACATTTGTAAAGGGTGACTGGCCTATATTGTACTGATAACGTTGAAACTGATCAGCCATTAAGGGCTTGTTAGAAATATGCGCGGAATCAGAATTTGAGTTTAAATGACGGTAGTCAAGAGACGTCTTTGGGTTACTGAATCTATACCGATAGTTCTTGAGAGTTCAATTATTTATGAATGTGAATTACCTTTCTAGTACAAGTCAAATTCCATTTGGGAGAGAATGCGGATCTTTTTCTTTTCATGAACAGGGTTTTTCGGATTTTAGGTGTCCAATGTAGAACATCGAAATACACACTTTTGCCTTTGTTGTGCTAGCCACGTGGTTCGAAGGGCGGTTATTTCGTGCTAAAATTAACGAACAACCCTTACCCTATCACTCACTAATTAGGAATATTGTGGAGGTCGCTACTTTTTCTAGGGTAAACCGTGCCTGAAGGCCCTCCATATCAGCGTTTTCGACATTCTCATTGAAAAAAAATTCAAGTGCAAATTTGACTTTTTTAAATGAGAAAGCCAAGTGGGCTCTTAAATGTCGGTGCAATAGAGAACCCTGTAAGTAATGATAACAGCGCCCATAGGTAGCTGTGAGTCTCGTTAATCCGCGAAACATGTGATTTCTTCGAGCGAACTCTGATTTTTCAAGTACCCATGATTCATTGACCTATACGAAGCGTATACTGAAATCCACAGCTCTCTCTTTTTGACGCTAGGTAGTGCACTCCTCGTGAACTGAATAAATTTTATGAGCTTCTATCTAAACATTTCCCGGCAAAGTGCAGCAATTTAAAAGAAAATCAATATTTTTCTGAAAAATCCAATGTTACGCAGACCTTGATTTCTCGCAAAGTAGAGTTATTTGCTCTAGTTAAAATATATTATTCTAAAGGTTGAACATGTCCCTATATATCCACATCAGGACAATAGATGGTAACTTTAGCAAAAGAAACTGCACGAACTCAAAGTGGAGAGCCAAAATCGCGCAAAACTTTAGGCTCAACCTAATACCAAAAAAGTGATATTTCTAATTCGAAGATGATTGTTCTCGATTCAAGCTGATCCGTAAAAAAAGCTGATCCGCACATCACTGTTCGAACCACTTAGTTTTGATTTTGAATTTGGTACAGTTAGGAATGTGCGAAGGAATAGAGAGAGGAACAGCTGTAAATGACCATACAAGATGATTTTTAGCGCGCTCCATATGTTTTCCTGATGTCGATATATAGGGACATGTTCAACCTTTAGAATAATATATTTTAACTTGAGCAAATAACTCTACTTTGCGAGAAATCAAGGTCTGCGTAACTTTAGATTTTTCAGAAAAATATTGATTTTCTTTTAAATTGCTGTACTTTGCCGAGAAATTTTTAGATAGAAGCTCATAAAGTTTATTCAGAAGCCCGAAGCATGCACTACCTAGAATCAAAAAGAGAAAGCAGTGGAATGCAGTATACGCTTCGTATAGGTCAATGAATCACCGGTACTTGAAAAAATCAGAGTTCTTTCGAACAAATCACCTGTTCCGCGGATTAACGAGACTGACAGCTACCGATGGGCGCTGATATCACTACTTACAGGGTTCTCTATTGCAACGATATTTAAGACCCCACTCGGCTTTCTCATCTGAAAAAGTGAAATTTGCACCTGAATTATTTTTCAATGAAAATGCCGAAAACGCTGATATGGAGGGCCTTCAGGCACGGTTCACCCTAGAAAAAGTAGCGACCTCCACAATATTTCTAATTAGTGAGTGATAGGGTAAGGGTTGTTCGTTAATTTTAGCACGAAAAAACCGCCCTTCGAACCACGTGGCTGGCACAAAAAAGGCAAAAGTGTGTATTTCGATGATCTACATTGGACACCTAAAATCCGAAAAACCCTGTTCATGAATGGAGATCCGCATTCTCTCCCAAATGGAATTTTGACTTGTACTAGAAAGGTAGTTCAAATTCATAAATAAATGAAATCCCAAGATCTACCGGTATAGATACAGTGACACCAAAACTTATCTTGACAAGCGGCATGAAACTCAAATTCTGATTCCGCGCTTATTTCTAATAGGCCCTTTAGGGCTGATCAGTCTCAAGATTACCAGTACAATATATGCCAGTCCTGCTTTACAACTGTGGTTAGCATAGGGTCCTATCTCCGTTCTACAAGAAATTATAATCCTTTGAAAAGTCATGTCGTTGGTTAGCCAGATGAAGTTTGCTGCATCGCTGTTTTATTTCCCTTGGTTGGACAGATCTATGATAGTGTGCGCTAAAGAGAGTATAAATGCCCTATCTATCACTAAAAGATCTGAGTTGATTGGGCAACAACGGACGATGTTAGATATCAGGATGCACTTTAGTCAATATCGCGCAAAACTTTAGGCTCAACCTAATATTTGACCCGTAGTGGCATGCAAATGAGGCCGCAGAATCTGGGCAGCCCAATTGCTGCCCATTTTCAACGTTTTCTATTCAAAAGTGCGACTTTTCCTGTTTCATTCTGCGTGAAGAGTGCCTCATTCTTCACGCAGAACAGGCCGAGTCATTTCCGTCGCAGAATGACACCGCTCCGCGCGCCTTTGTGAGAGAGAATGAAGGCTTCATTTTCGTTCTTCATTCGCCATCCCTATACTCGAACCTGCACGGACATTGATGATCCGATCATGTAGAAGAGTCGCACCCAGAAGTTCGCCTGAGCAAGTGCTTGTTTTATTTTTCGAAAGCAAAGTAAACCTTATATGATTTGTGCGTCCACAATCGATGCGCGCCAGCAGTGATCGAATTCGTACCGTAGAACACCATCAAAACCACTGAAAGGTTTAAGGAAAAAAGCTCAATTTAAGCCGATTATAGTAAACATTTTTAGTTTATTGCAAATTCCACTCACTCCATGCCGTTGTTTTCCAACTGGCCACCGCGAACACCTGGTATAAACCGATCAGCGCGGCTATGTGCAGGGCGATTTGAATCATCACATTGGTCCATACGATTTCGAACTTGTATGTGTTCTGAAGAGGACTACTTACATATCACGGGTCTCCTGTAAGAATGTAGGAACGCTGGCGACTAGAAATATTTTGTGTCTCCGATTTCGATATAACTTGGTTGGTGGACCCTATTGGGGGTTAGACTAAGGTCCATCCACTTGATTTGGTCGAATCTGTGCATTATCGATTTTTTTGATCTACCTGCTACAAGAGGCATAAATCGCTCAATTTTGATCATACAGCTAACTTTTTTTCTCATTTTACTCGTCTTGGCGAGTTCTACAAATGTCTCAACATTAGCAAAAGCTAAGGAAGTCGTCTTCATGGTCATTTCCTCGAAAAGCCGATTTTTCTATCAAGAAATCGATTGTTTGACCATAACAGATGTTAAATACAATGGTTTTTATTTCAAATATGGATTTTATCAAATTAGGGGGTATCTATGTTGATCATTTTCCATATCCCTGACCTTTCACTATCGATTTATTATGGAGGATTCTCGATTTTTCCGGACGATATTTTTTGACAAATTTAGTGTTTTGATCGTATCTCGTTTCAACTCGAGCAGTCAAAAAGCGCAATCGATAGCTCTCAACAAGACCTACAAACAGGCTTTACCACACATGTTTGCAAATTAGCAATGATTTCGGACATTAAATGATTGCTGAAATCATTGTTCAAATGCAAAACAAGTGTGGTAAAGCCTATCATGCGAAATTTGGTGCAGACATATCACAATTTCATTTTTCATTCACAATTCGTAAAATAACTTGAAAAACGAAGAATAATAGCGATCGGAAATGCTAAATAGAATTTGTAGGTCTTGTTGAGAGCTATCGATTGCGCTTTTTGACTTCTCGATTGCTTCAAGTTGAACCGAGATACGATCAAAAAACTAAATTTGTCAAAAAAATAACCGTCCGGAAAAGTCGAGAATCCTCCATACTAAATCGCTAATGAAAGGTCAGAGATATGGAAAATGATCAACATATACACCCCCTAATTCGATGCGTAGAATCCATATTTGAAATAAAAACCATTGTATTTAACATCTGTTATGGTCAAACAATCGATTTCTTGATCGGAATATCATTTTTCGAGGAAATGACCATGAAGACGACTTTCTTCCCTTTTGTAGATGTTGAGACATTTGTAGAACTCGCCAAGACGAGTAAAATGAGAAAAAAAGTTCGCTGCACGATCAAAATTGGGCGAGTTATGCCTCTTGTAGCTCAAAGAAATCGATAATGCGCAGATTCGACCAAATCAAGTGGATGGACCTTAGTCTAACCCCCAGTAGGGTCCACCAACCAAGTTATATCGAAATCGGAGACACAAAATATTTTCTATTAGCAAAAGTGACTCGTTTTCCTACACTTTTTCAGGAGACCCGTGATATGCCATGCTGGTTTAGCGTAAGAAAGTGTGTGATGTTATACCTTTTTTGCTTCCTCCTGCATCTGCTCGATATCTTTCGACTCCGTTGCCAGGTAGCAGTCGTCCAGCTTTGTCACATGCATGACCTCGTTTTCGCACAATGTCTCGGACATGATTACTGTAATTCTTGGTAGGTCAGAGATACGATATTGAATGGTAGCTGTACGGTCACCATGCGTAATTATAGTGCCAGAACGAGAAAGAGGAAGGAAATGGGAATATCGGCCTTGCAATCAGCACACAATATGAGAGAGGCGTGCAAACTCTTTCTTCATTTGACACCTTCTTGCAGAACGATAGGAATCGTTAAGACAATTGAGCCACCGTAAACATTTCTGCACACAGTAAAATTCTAGAATTCTCTCCAGAGAAGCCCTGCATCGCGAATTGACAAAGGAAAGCTGCGATTTCAAATTGAACAACTGGTAAATTGACAAGATGATTTGAAGAAAAAATAAATCTGTTATTATGTTATTCAAACGTGGAAATCTGTTTTCGTCTATATGAGAGATGATTGCGTTATTAGACTTGACAGAAAGTATAGGTGTCTATGTATCGACACTGGCTATGTTTGATGTTATGAATGCCACATAATGCGACAGTAGCCTCAGCTGTTTTTGGGTACGAAAAGCGCAAAATGCAAAAGCTGGACGAATGCAAAAGTGCGTGAAGTGGGGAGGTATACACATCATGATTCATAGCTCGTGAGAAATGCTCCACAATAAACAAGTCATAGCTATCAAAACCGCATTAATCGCATCATGATTAGTGATTTAACATTCAATTTTCGAAGATATTGATAAATATTTATACATGTGGCAACTCGTACAACATAATATGAATAATCGGTTATATCTACAGATACGCCGCATTAATTGAAGCTCTAAAACTGCTAGTCTCTCAATCGTAGCGAGTTGCAGGTTCAGGACGAGAGCAGTCGCCCTTGAGCTTCTGGCGCTCGATGGCCTGCAAGAACACTATTTATTTTGCTTTATTATAAATAAATACAAAACAATAACAACAACAAGCCTTCATGCTCATCGTCTTCAGGTCCCAAACCCATCCCATGTATGCAAAAAAGTCGATCATCATTGCAGACATATTGCCTCTCCACATGTACTCCGAAGCGCGGTAGTCCTGAAATATCCGTCATTGATTAATTCTTCTCCATTTCTTGCTGTTCTCACTTGTGGGAAGGTGTGGTGGTAGTTGTGCCAGGCCTCTCCATTCGTGAGACAGGCATAGAAGAACGTGTCCACTGCCGTGATCTTCGTGTCGAATGGCTTGTATCCGAAAGTGTGCGCGGCCGAGTTGATGAACCTGCATTCACCTTATTGTTAGGCAACAAATCATCAGTTGCTTCGTATGAAACGGAAAACGCGTTAGACTCTCAGTTGCCAACTCACCACGTTCCGTGCAACTGCAGAGCAAGTCGAAGAACTGCACCGACAAAGTAGGCATTCTCCCAAGTCTCGCCCCAGCCGTAGACTGGAACGATGGTGAGGAAGAACAATCCGAGAAGCACGAGTGAGATGTAGTATCTGGAAGAATGAGATCCCTAGTGAATGACAGATTCCATAGACGCTGAAAAAATTTCAATTACTCCACTTACTCTCGTTGGAATGCCAACAGCGGGTCTGCCTCGAGGTCGGACATGTCGATCTTCTTGCCCATCTCTTTCACCTGAACAGGTTTTTTTAAAGGAATTTTAGTATTGAAAAGCGTTTAGCATGTTGCCTCCTCTCATCAATGAATCCATCATATCTCATAGCTGACACTCCTCACCTTGGGGTGCTTCTTGACCATCAGCCATCCCATATGTGAGAAGAAAAATCCTCTGTTGATGTTGTGCGGATCCGCATCGCTGTCTGCCCACTTATGGTGCACTCTGTGGTCACGAGCCCACTCGATCACATCGTTCTCAAAGACGTCGTTCAATTGCTGAACACTTGCAGCCTATACAAACCTGGACGGAAAAAGTCGTTCCTATCATGTAGAAAAGCCGCACTCCGAAATTGGCCTGAAAATAATATTTTGAAACCAATGTTCCTCGATATCGGAATGAGTGCACAAAATAAAATGAGCACCAACCTTGTACGCCTTGTGGCACCACATGCGATGAGCTCCGGCCGTGATCGAATTACCCGCGTATAGCGTCATTATAACCACTGAAATACGTTGTTTAATACACGTTTTCGTTGTCTTATCGTGATTTGAGCAATCATCCATGCACTTACTCCAGAGATTCGTCTTCCAGCTGGCGTCAGTAAACGCCAGGTAGAGGCCAATCAATGCGCCGATGTGCAGAAAGACTTGGATAACGACATTAGGCCAGACGATTTCCGCCTTGAAATGGTTCTGAAATTGTGAAAAATGTGTTTGTGTATCGCAAATAAGAACAAAAGGATATCATGGTATAATACTGACCGTCTTTGCCTCCTCTTCCAATCTCGCGATATCCTCTAATTCGGGTGCCAGGTAGTTGTCCAGCTGACTAGCTACGTGATGAAGTGTGGGCGCCTTCATTGTCTCACTGCAAGCTAGGAATTGACTGAGGAGTACACCACAGCTTGGAAATTTATACATCCACAAGTACCCGTGATTTCGTCTGATTTCATAATCCGATGACGGGATATGTTGCGAAAGGCCAATACCGTTGCTTGCGAATTACAGATCTTTGGATCGCAGTGGCAATTGAAATTTAGCGAACAATAGTTGAAATTGGAAATTAGTTGCTCTCTGATTGTTGATGATTGGCAGACGCCACCGTAATCGGTTGCCTAATCTGTCACTTCCGAGAGATCGCCATGGAGATAATTAGAAGAGTGATGATCGTAAGCAACTGTCGAAAGATCGAAGTTCAATTTCGTAGAGAGCACATTTTCTGAACTGTTTTGAAATAGGGAACTAGTAGCACTTCTTAGGTGCCTCCGCGTCTTGTCGCTCCTGCGTAGGATTGGCAGGCTGGAATTTGGCGGATGGTGCGGCTCGGTTACGCACGGGCGGTTGCTGCAGCTCTAGCATCAGTGCAGCAACTTGCTGCAAATATTGATTCAAAAACTGAAAATACAATACTTCGTTTATTTTTTGTTTACTATGCAACTGTTTTCCCCAAGATCATTAATCACCTTCGCTGCTGTCATGTCCAGTTCGTGATTTTGCTCCCTGGAAGCCTTGATGATTTCCGCTGCAATATCATCATCTTCCTGCGATTGCTCGCTTTCTGTAATATTAGTTTTTTTCTATTGATACTGGTATCAATCAACAGCAAATCGAAACAGACCATCCTTCTTTGGCTCTTCGGCCGGTTCATAGCACTCATTGTGCACCTCGACAATATCGGACATAAGGCGTGGAGCTGGAAGGGACGAAATACGTAACTTTCAATCAGAACTATAATTGTGTACTTACTTTCTACAACGTCCTGGAACGACACACTCTTTACCAATGCGGGAGCATCGTTTGGGCGATCAGCCGGCCCTACAGTATTTTTTAAAAAATTTTTTAATGTTTTTTAAATAATTTAAATTATTTTCACATTGTTTTTACTTACGAGGTTTCACGATTCGATCCGTCTTTGTGACGACGCAGCAATCATTGCGCTTGTCGAGGAAGAAGATATTTTGACGAATTGTAGGAGTTTCTGAAAATGATACAATCTGGTACCAACAACTGATTAGTAATGGTAATTTATTTATGCTCGAGGCGCGAAACATCCTGACAATGACAGCTTCGTAATGATTACAAACTGTTTGTGAGAGAGAAGGCCGACAGAAATATGAAGATTTCCTTACTCTCAGAAGTCTCGTCGATTCCGACAAATCTAGGCGTCAACGGTGTCAATGGAGTCTCCTCATCGGTGTAAGGCACTGCGAGATCAGTCATGTTTTGCCTGAAAGAGAAAAGATTGGCCAATTCTCTGCGAGAGATGAAAAAGACATGCAATCATGATATAAAGATGAATTTAGTGGAAGGGAAAAGGCGATGAATGAAAATCCTGATTTAGATGACCTAATAATTTCGATTCTGTTACACTCATTGCCCAATTATTAGAATGAATCGGTGGTGTGAATGTCTTCTAATTTGTTCTTTCCTCTCCCATTTGTAGTGCCGATTGGGCGAGTGGAGACAACAGGCTCGCCCACACCTTCAGACTATCGGAGGTTGAATCAGATCCCGTGAAAGATAGATGACCTAACACCTTAATGCGCACGTTTACCCATTATGATCTTTGCCGGTAGGCGTAACTGTGAAAATCATGTGAAAATATCATCGAATATGTTCGAGGAGAGAATGTGAATTGTACAAAATGCTCCGAGGAAGCAAACATCTCTAGCTAACATAATATCAACTTTTCTGTCGGTAACTTCCTTATTTTGCTGTGCTGAATAATGTGGAAGTTTTCGTGTCAGAAAACATGTGAGCACGTAAAGCAGCACGTGGAACGCATGATGCGAATCAACACATTTTTGCATCGACTGTATGCATACCTCACATGGTTGCAAATGCGTATATTTCAAATAATTAGTGCTCATATTTAGTTATATTCAACCAGTAAGATGCTGAAATGAACAAATGAAGCTCATGGTGTTCCTGAGCCACACTCTTTCCTTTGAAATAGATCATTACGGATGTCGTGAATTTGTCGTCCTAGGTACATTTCGTATCGTTTTTTTTGAAGGTCAGAAATGTTACAATATCGACTATAATATTCAAAAATATTCACAATTTGTACGTGAGAAACAATACTATTACTGAACTAAAAAATTGTATTTAAATAAATAAAGTTTGCATTCCGAAACTACAACAATTCACATGTTGAAATAACACATGGAAGTGCTTTATTGAGATACTTGTCGAGAACATCAGATCACTACGCTTTTTTCTTCTCTATCTTCGCTCAATCATGAGCTGCCGTCATCTCTCTCGACATGTCGCCCCTCAACTTCTGACGCTCGATTGCCTGTAAAATAAATCGATAATCGATTAGTTCGTCTCGAAAAATCGATCACCTCCTTGCTCATCGTCTTCCTGTCCCACACCCAACCCATCGAGGCGAAGAAATCGATCATCACTGCCGACATATTGCCCTTCCAACAGTACTCCGACACGCGGTAGTCCTCAAATAATCAAAATGTGCATATTTCGCTTGCGTTGCGAACGAATTGGAAATATATTTTCTTATACACTGCATAACAACGATATTTGATGCGTACCTGAGGGAAGGTATGATGATAGTTGTGCCAGGCCTCTCCGTTCGTAAGGCACGCGTAGATGTAGTGGTCGACGGCCGTGATCTTCGTGTCGAAGGGCTTGTAGCCGTAGGTGTGCGCCGCCGAGTTGATCAGCCTGACAGCAACGGTTAATCTACCGAATCGTGTGATCTTTTAAGCTGTCAAGAATTTACCAGGTTCCGTGGAGTTGGAAGGCCAGTCTCAGAATGGCGCCGACGAAGTACGCCGTGTATATGTCCTCTCCCCAGAGGAAGACGGGCACTAATGTGAGGAAGGCCAAGCCCATCGGTACGAGTACGATGTAGTACCTGCGAACACATTTTTAGGTATATGTTGGTTTTTAAACGTCAATAACGAATGCCCCCTTCCTATGATCGGATTTAGCGTTTATGAATTCGTAGCTCACTTTCTCTGGAATGCCAACAGCGGGTCTGCCTCGAGGTCAGACATGTCGATCTTCTTGCCCATCTCTTTCACCTACAAAGTGAGATTCTAATTATGTTTTGGTTTCCAAATGCGCACCTTGGGGTGCTTCTTGCACATCAGCCATCCCATGTGGGCGAAGAAGAATCCACGCTGGATGTTGTGCGGGTCGGCGTCGCTATCTGCCCATTTATGGTGCACTCTGTGGTCACGAGCCCACTCGATCACGTCATTCTGTAAGATTACAGTTGAACTGGCAGTAAGAGGTAACTAAGGTCGGCTAGGGCTAATGTAAGGTTACGGTAAGGTAAGCAAGGTCATAAACTCGATGTACCTGAATCGCAATCGTAGTGCCTACCATGTAGAAGAGTCGCACCCAGAAGTTGGCCTGGAATACCGTCATTTGTCTGGGTAAGATTATGAAATGGTCACCTTGTACGCCTTGTGGCACCACATTCGATGCGCACCCGCCGTGATCGCATTACCCGCGTAGAGAGTCATCACTATCACTGAAAATGTCCTCTTATGCAAATCGCCAAAGTCTCAATTATCTTCGACCATCGCAACTTACTCCAGAGATTGGTCCACCAGCTCGCCACTGTCACTGCCAGATAGAGACCGTAGAGGGCGCCAGCGTGCAGGGCGATTTGTACCAGAACATTCGGCCACACGATCTCCATTTGGTACGGTTTCTGTAAGGAAATTGCGTAGCGTTGTTCTCACGTTCATGCACGGAATGGAAAGATGATAACGAAATGAAGTACCACTCGCGCTTCCTCCCTCATCAGCTCGATCTCCGTGAGTGCGGGAGCCAGGTAGCAGTCGTCTTGGTCGGCGATTTTCTCTACTGTGTCCGCCCCGCAGTGAGTTGCCTCGATCACCTTCGTCTCGGACATCGGAGCCATCTGAATGGCGTTGCTTGAATGGAGGTACAATGATAGTTATAGGGGACAAGGAATGGACAAGTCAACGTCGGAGTCCCGAGGGCTGGAGCGGGAGGCTCGCTCAAGACGTGTTGCCAAGATGGCGACGAGTTTGAGAAGTGATTCGACTCGACAGCCGAGATGGAACAGGGGGCGGTAAATGAGGGGACGGATTGAGGAAGTTTACAGTAGTTGCCGGATCGTGTCTGATGATCAGGACACAGGAACAATACGCCTCCTATCGCCCACGCCATCTGCCAATCCGTCCATCAACTGAGATCAAAATGGAGATATTATCCTTGTGAAAATTTTGGGAACAAGAAACAGTGATTCCGAAGAACGACTTGGTGCATGCATAGTCCTTATTTTCAGTCTTAAAGTATGGTTTGAAAATGCTAAAAAAACAGAAATGCTGTATTGCAGAAGTGAACTACTTTTCTTCAGTTCGGGGGGCGGACAAAAGCCCAACGGACAAACGCCCAACGGATTGCCTTTCGCTGGAGATTTGATGTTGCAACTTGGGAGTTGTTGCATTGTTATCAGTATTTCCTCCACTGCATCACCCTGATTAGATCCGCTAACTATTCGTTCTAGAGTTTCCTTGCCCATCACCGTATAGGGGTTCATGGTCCAAATATGAGAGTTTTAGTGGAAAATCAAGGTTAGATAAACATAAAATGCCGTAACCAATCGATAATGTTGCTGGGTTACACTAGTTTCTTGAGTATTGGAATATTGATTGGTTAGGCATTTTATGTTTGTCTAACCTTGATTTTTCGCTAAAATGCTCAATTTTGTATCATGAACACCTATACGGCGATGGAGAGTGAAACTCAAGATCGCATAATTAGCGGATCTAATCAGGGTGATGTAGTGGAGGGCATAGTGATAACAATGCAACAACTCCCAAGTTGCAACATCAAATCTCCAGCGAACGGCGATCCGTTGGGCTTTTGTCCGCCCCCCTTCAGTTCACGAGCACGCAAATATCACATTGAAAAAAGAAACTATTGAAACGTATGATTAATGTAAAACGGGACAGATGTACAATTCGGTTCACGGTTAACAAATTTATCCAGAGCAAGCATTGATGGTCATTTCATGTCGTGCTTGACTGCATGCTTCTCTCAAGAAACTGGGTCCGAAAGTGACATGAAGAGGCTTTTTCTTGCGATCTTCTTCGTTTTCTCTTAGGCCCTCGCGATGCCCTGTCGATCACAGTCCAGCCCCGCATAAAGTCATTAGCACCGTTGCTCCCGAAGCCACTTTTACTCGTGTACACTACGAACAACGTATCCTATCGTTACCTTTCGCAGAGGCATAGAATATACGCTGTTTATCTCGCATCAGTTATCGAGGGATTGTTACCACAAATTTGTATAGACATGCGAATATAGTTTGTTTGGCACTGATGGCTGGAGTGGGCAAATCAAGATCGAAAATGTGATTGCTTTGCTTTCAGGTTCCACTATTATTCCCTGATTCCTCTAATGTGTCGGGACGGCATAACTCGGAATAACACGAAAAATAGATAAGAAACATTGGGCGAATTCAGGGTAGATCTTTGGTTCCTCCAGTATTTGCCGTGCCTCCACGCATCACATTCAAGATCTCGAGCCCGATATCGACACCAGGCATGAGTGAAACAACTATAAAGGCGGGATTGGACTTCCCCATTCCATTTCTCCATTCATGTTATTTTTAATATTTTTAGTTAGCAACTAATCATCGATATATTGTAGGGTACCAAAATGGACGCGATCTCAATTGAGCGACTAAAGCAGGTCAAGTTCAACGTGACTGGCCTAAGAGACGTCCTGTTCGCACAGGTTTGCAATTTGTACTTCACAAATGTTGATTTACCTAATCACAATGCTTCAGGAATTCAACTATCACAATGCGGGAGAATGGACGGATCAGCACATTATCTTTGTCTTCCAGGTAAAAATATTTGTGTAATCCTTGATTTAAAAAATATCGATGCACTTATCAAAACATTTAAATTACAGGCGATCGTCGCATATCTTGTCGGAATTTTCATGACGCAGCGAATGATGCGAAAGCGAGGCCCTTTCAGTCTCAAAATGCCACTTGCGGTCAGCTTTTGGATATTACTTCTTTTGAAACTTGCATAAACTCATTGATATGAAGAATTTCAAAAACAAATTTCAGGCTTGGAATGGAGTAATCGCTGCGGTGTCTGGTATTTGCGCACTAGCCATGATGCCTGAATATTTCACAACGCTCTATGAGCGAGGTGTCAAAGGTGAGTTGTAGTACAGTCGTCCTTCTTGACGTTTGATTTGATTAGCAAGTAAAGAAAAATTGCGGATTGTTTAGGTTTAACAATCTAATAGCAACGTTTTCAGACACCCTCTGCTGGTCGCAGAACGAGTACTTCGGGGGCCAATGGATCGGTCGGGCTGCATTCATTCTCATCCTCGCGCGACTCACCGAACTGATCGATACCGCATTCATTGTCAGTTTTGTCCTATTTTGGATCGAATTAAGTTAAAATTCCAAAAAAAAATGTTTGCAGGTGCTTCGCAAGCAGCCGCTGATCTTCCTCCACTGG
Organism: Pristionchus mayeri; assembly: GCA_036245805.1. Taxonomy (NCBI): domain Eukaryota; kingdom Metazoa; phylum Nematoda; class Chromadorea; order Rhabditida; family Neodiplogasteridae; genus Pristionchus; species Pristionchus mayeri. Next base: position 16,314,858 of record BTRK01000004.1, on the reverse strand, counting down.
TACCACCACACGCTCACGCTCGGCGTTAGCTGGTGAGCAGAATAAAGAACCGCTTAGACGAGTTCATTCTGAGTGAGAGACATACGTCTCAATGATCCGGTCCGAGCATATCATTTGCAATCTTGCACAATGTCTCCCGAGCCTACTCGGCAATGAGTTTACTCAGATACTGTACAGTCAATCTCTTCATTCATCTTCAGGTACACGTACTCTGGCCAATTCTCGGCTACCGTCCATCTCATTCTGCTCAACGCCATGATCCACACGGTTATGTACAGGTTCGTCTGCATTATTTCTATAGTTAGAGAAACGACCCAACGGTCTCTTCATTTTACACACTCTCTCACCACTCGACCGGTCTAGAGAGGTTATAAAATGAAGACACTAACGCCTGCTTATCCAACTCTAATTATCGTCTCTTTCCGATGGCGAACAAAGAGTGATCATTCCCACTTTTCAGTTACTACTTCCTCACTGCGATTGGCGTGAGGCCGCATCCGTTCGTCGCCCAATCCATCACGATCGGACAAATCCTGCAGTTCTTCTACACGATGTACGGCCTCATCTACGTCGGCGTCTTCAAATTCATCCTTGGGGTACGTTATTTAAATTTGTTATTGTTTTTTACAAGCGTAAAAATCGAAAAAAATGGATTTCAGGGCGAATGTAAGATCGACGCGTGGCCCTTCTTCATCCACTGCTTCATGGTCGTCTCGTACACGTATCTCTTCGTCGACTTCTACCTCAACAAGTACTCCGGGGTGAAGGCGGCGAGGGCGGAGGAGAAGAAGCACCTAGCAGAGAAGATTGCGGAGAAGAAGATCGATTGATTCATTGCACCTCCCGTTATAATTTCGATTTAGCTTTATGAAACTGGTTCGCTCAAATGGGCAAATTGTCGTCAATTCGTAGATAAATGACTGGCAAATCTCTGATATTAGCACAATACATCGATGTCTATGTTTTCATACGCAATGATAGAGAAGTAAAAATATAGTTTCATTGATTACTGCTTCATACTTTTTACTTTCATGCTTCACACTTGCATACTTGTACTTTGATTGTGACTCAAGCACATATCTAATAATCAAATAACGACCTGATTGTAACTGCATTATTCTTGTACGATAAACCACATCCATTTTACTAATTGAAATTGACACGAGCAAACTGAAGAAATCGGATCTCTAAATGTGGACGTTCTGCAAACAATGACGAATTATTTTATACCTTTGAACAATGCACAGAACATAACACGATTCCATTTCAATTGATCAGACATATTTGGCGACTTTAGCAACTAGCTTTGGCTACGGTGAATATGTATCGCAATTTTTGGTAGAATTGTTTGATAAATTGTTTTGAGCATTTTGGACCCATGTAGAATTGTATTTTCCCAGAATTTCCAATTATTTATTTCATATTTTTCGATGCTTAGCACTGCTCATTCGAACTCTCTCCAAAAGTGATTCATGTGTTTTCACAGCCAGTCTCCATTTTTGGAAGCAGCTAATCGTTCATCGGTCAGATCATTTTGTGCTGTTCCAATCAGTTATGCGAATCTAGACATTCTCGCGCAATGTGGGAGTAGATCCTATCGCTTCCCCATCCGTGTTATTTCCACGCTTCGGCCATGCCGTCCATTGACCGCTTAGATTGCCATCAATTCGCCGATTGCCTCCCACGCCCTAATCGCATTCTCGCAATCTCATCTCCTGCCGCCATCTTCGAATTGTATTCTCTTGTTGTGTTGCACACTTCCGTATCTAATTAGGGCCATCTGTTTCAGTCGATTGCCGTCAGCGAGAGTCAAGCACAGAGCGAGGAAGATGTCAACGCGAATGGTCCTGCGGCGATTTCTTTCTCCGGAATTGGTAAGCTTCGACATCGAAATATGCTCAATTCAAACAACACATTTAGCTCAAGTCACTTTAGGCTTTTCGCTAATTTGCTAGCTTACTTTAAGTTTTATTACATAGTGCTTTCCAGATGGATTGGATGGAATCGTCGATGGAGAAGCTGCAGATGTTGCTGCTCACAGTCGATGCGCTCTATGGATGCGCAATCGGCCTTATGTGCTACTTCGCACCTCAGTTCATCGGAGACTACGTATTCGTAAGTGGTGTTTCTTCTTATTGAAAAGATAGAAAATTGGAGAAATAGATGCAATCTGCAGCAACGCAAGAGTGATGGCGTCCATTGGCACCTACTGCGATGCTTCGGAGCGCAAATACTGTCACAGGGTAAACACTGTAACAGCGTAACAGGTGTCACAGGAGCATTGGACTTCTATTGGGCAGAATCACAATAATTTTCATTTCTTTAGCGTTTATGAACTACCGCTTGCGGGATTCAACAGAAAGCTCGAAGACCGCCAGCTATTTTATTCGAATTACGGTTCGTCTTCTTGTGATACCTTGGCGTAACTAGTTAGTTGGGGGATTGAAGTCGTCTACGTTCAACACGGTTCATCTAGTGTTATATTGGACTGTAATAGTAGGGCGCTTGTTGTGATTGAGATGAAATATTAGTTGTGTTGCAGTCGAGCGTCGTTTCGATGATGCTCATCGTGCGCTGCATCACGGAGACTCCTTCGCTCATCGCCGATTGGGTTTAGTCCATAGTTGCCCAGCACTGACGGCGTCTTGTCCATCCCTAAAACCCACGACCCCCTATATGTTAGAGTTTTGGACAGTTTGTCCATCCCTAAAATCGACGTATAGGGGCTCATGGGCTCACCGGCGGTGTGGGCAACTATGGTTTAGTCTTAATCCATTTAACAAAGTACTGACTTCATCGCAGAAACTAGCACTCGCCTTCCTCTTCTTTGCATTTCTTCTGGGAATCTACGGTATTCTGCTCATCTGGACCGGCTGGCCCGTAGGTAAGTTGTGCATCATTGCAGAAAGTGTGGCATTGGAGACACTTTAGGCTCAAAGGCGGTTGTTGCCGATGAGAGTATCGAGGGGGGCGTGAGTAGGGTGCTCTTCCAATTGGACAGCATCACGCACATCTGCATCGGACTCACGTGGATCACCTTCCCCACCTGGCTGCTGCAGGGACAGGTTCTTCGCCCTTTCACGTAGCACTTGTAGATGCCTGATATTGAGAATTGCACATTTCAACGCACTTACGTGAACCGCATTCGGCCTAGTGTAATGCAGACGCAGCATTAAAAAGCACCCATTTAGGAAGACAAAATTAGGAACCGAATATGACTCGAGAGTTTACTTATAGTAAATTGGAAAAGGCTATTTCATAGGTGGCGGGGATCCTGGACGAGTCGCACGAGTTGGTCGGTCGTATGATGGGCACGTTCTTCATCGCCACCTTCGCCAACGGCCTGCACGCGGTGCACTGGTCGAGCGTCAGGGATCAGAGGGCAGTCGTGATGTCGAGAGCAATCGTGCGTCCACTTCCACATTGATCATGCAAAACTTCAAGTAGTAGCGAAATTACGAAGACTGCTGTGATCGGAGACTATTTTTAGTGTGACTTTGGCATTCTGTGCGCGCAAGTGTGGTCCCAGGTGGCTTACGAGGAGGCCTGGAGCGACTTCCACTGGGTTACTTTTTAGTATTTGTTAGTATTTTGGTGATTGAAGGTTGCCATTATTTCAGATTGTTTATTTTTATAAATATAGAACTATTTTATTAACAATACGTTCAAGAAAATATATAATAATTTTTAGGTGGGAATCGGCCTCTTCACGATATGGACTGTACTCGCGCTATTGCACTTGTTCATCCATCCTTCCGAAGAGAAGAAGCAGCAGAAACAAGACTAAAGAAGTCGGCAGCCACGCGTGCCCACATGAACTGAATACTTTTCTATAAATCTTTCAAATATGTGATAAATATGATTTGTTATAAATCTAGAAATTAAGGATCGATCTAACGCATTGAAAACATCTTTACATCATGTTGTGGTCGCCGTTTAGTAAAAACACTTGGTTACCGTTAAATTGACTATTCAAGAATATGTGCCCAACCAATCGATATTACAATATCCCAGCAATTACCATAACCTAGTAAAATGGGTCACATTCTTGTCGTGGGGTTCTGGACATATATGACGGAAATGATTGTTCGTGACAAAGGATCTGTATCTAACCCATGTAACTAGGTCACGGAAGATACTGAGATACCGTATCATCGATTGAATGGGTTACTTCCTTGTTAGAGCATCATGACTTTCCAGTCAATTGCCAGTTTTATACCATGACTCCCTATACTTTGGTGTGGGGAGAAGCTCAAAAATTGTTAGAAGAGCTAAGCTTGGTGTGGTAGAGGATCTCCTAGGTCGGCCTGGTATCAATGAAGCAACACCCAAGTTGCAGAACAAACTCTCGCTCCTTTGCGATTTTGTTGCGTTTCCTCAGACGTGGATACAACATTATCACAGTCGTTTTCCCGCTTGACTATAACTTTATTTTATTTTTAAACTTTAACAAGTACTATACACGAACTATTATGTTGCAATATAATGCAGATCCTTTCAAATGCTAACAATAATTTTGATACTTTATGCTCAGTCTTTTGTATCAATCTTCACTGAAAACCAAGTGAAAACTGTGCAAAATGTGATGGCATCGAAAACAATTGCAATAAATTGAATTAGTCAATCTCCTTCGACTTTTTGTTTCCCCAGTCGGTGTATCTCGTGATGAAGAAATCGATGAAGAGATACGTGTAGGAGACGACCATCATCCAGTGGATCGTGAACTGCTCCGGCTCCACTTGGCAGTCCCTCTGAACAAATATTAATATTACTATTAATATTTCTACTTTAATACACATTTAATAAAATACATAAATATTAAAATATTATTATCTATAATTATCACAAAATCGACTCTCACCATATCGTAGAAGAAGTGCGTGATGGCGACGTAGATGAGACCGTAGAGGGACATGAAGAATTGCATAATTTGGAAGAATGTGATGGTCTTGGCGACGATTGGCCATGGTCGAATACCCTGAGAGGCGATGAAGAAGTAACTGAAAAGAACCCATTCCTCTCAACTTTCGCCGTTATGCTTATTATAGAACTGAAAAAATTGTAATAGAGATAAAACCCCCAAAACATCCTCGTCGTGAGGAGTCAAAACATGCCGTATTATTTCACAATATCCGTATGCCGTTGCGCCCATACAAGTCGATAAAATATATTTTATCAGACGTATTTTTGATATATCAGGCTGTCAGGAAAGTAATTGTAGATTTGGACCATGACTTTTGAACCATCCTAAAATTCTTTTCGTCAGTGATATCAAGCTAGCTCTTTATTGCATATTAGGGGTTGACTTGGCCAATATAGTCATATGTTAAAATCTTTTCATGCTTTTTGGGTTTCTGAAAAATTCAAGTTTTTCCATGTGCGACATTTGCTCCATTTTCTGAAAATAATTTTCGCCTCTCGTATTTTGAAGGGAGTAATAGCTGCAACTTGTCATTCAGTGAGAAGCCTATTCGCAGTTCTTTCGAAAATTAGGTCTAAGGTCGTTATTGCCTCAACATAGCACGATTTACACACCATTTAATTCAACTCCTACCGAGTTAACACTTATCAAGCGATAATGTTTCCTGCTTCAATGTTTATTCAGAATCTCTTCTACATAAGTGCGCTTCCATGAGACACTATGAAGCTACCTATTACTAAGAAAAATTTCAACTCTCGCCTTTTCAACTTTTAGAAAACATGGATTTTCAGTATAGTTGAATAAAGGTCAACATAACCAAAATTTCGACTTTTGGTGTACGGTGAATGAATACATTTCCCCAAAATTGAGCTATCCCCTGACTTAGCCCAGCCGAATACAGGTAGATAAAGAGTTGCTCTAACATTTAACCACAAAAGTTGGGACTTTTCACCAATTCTGGAATCAGGAAGATGTCATATAGTCGAATTTCGACGTTCAAATTTCGGCATCCGGGTGATGATAGCTGCATGTTTTGTCAGAAGAATTTTAAGCTGAGCACGAAGGAAGCTTTTAGTTTTACTGCATTTGGTTTCCATAAGTATATTGTTACGGGTACAAACTCAGTGCAAACTTTTATGATGATTTCTGTAATGGGCAATGTCACACATGACTGAATTTTTAGGCAGGCCTTTCGTTACGGATCACATTGATTTGTTGTACTGTGATGTGCGTACTACTTTTCGCACATGACATAACATTTGCCATATCTTAGTTCTTCTCCTCCTTGGATTGCTGGGCCAAAATGATATCAATGCAACTCTACATTGATAAATTTTTGACATCAACATGTATCCTCAATACCAAATGGAAAGGCTTGAACCAATGTGCGATGGAAAGAGTATCCAAGGACTGAACGAGTATGAACATCAATATGATAATCAGGAGGAAACAAAGGACGAGGTTTCTCAGAATCGAAAATTTGAAAATCTACAATTACTTTCCTGACAACCTGATAAAATTCGAAAAAAAATTATACGTAGTAATCAGCCAATTTTATATATTTTTAAGTCCCACCTGTACATGACCATGTGCACGACCGAGTTCACGAAGATCAGATGGACGGAGGCAGGCCAGCCCGCGGAGTAGGTCATCCTAAAATATTGGGTATTTATGGGTCCTTACGAAAATGTCCCCCCTGTCCCCCTGGCAGTACTCGCCTCTCTAATCAAATTTTGAAGTTTTTATTGCATAACTCAATTAATTTTGGTTAAAAAGTTTCGCTCTTTTTTGATTGTTAAAGAGCTTGAGCTGTTCTATCTTTTGTATGTTGATGCCTAAGAGCTCAGATTCACATAAAATTCGCTATACTATCAAATATAAAATTATCGCATTTGGAAGTATAGCGAAGTTCATGTGAGTCTGAGCTCTTAGATATCAACATACAAAAGATAGAACAGCTAAAGCTCTTTAACAATAAAAAAAGAGCGAAACTTTTTAACCAAAATTAATTGAGTTATGCAATTAAAACTTCAAAATTTGATTAGAGATGCGGGTACTGCCAGGGGGAGAGGGGGGACATTTTGGTAGGGACCCGGTATTTATTTTAAATTAAAAATCGGAACAGCGCGGAAATACCGACCATCCGACGAGCAGAGTGACCGCGTGGTGGTACCAGTGAATGAACAGCAGCGGCTGCTTTCGAAGTACCTAAAATGCAGATTTTCGGGAAATCTCTACCATGTTTTCGAAAAAAAGTGCTTGAAATATGGTAAACTCACGATGAAAAATGAGTCGATAAACTCAGGCAGTCGCACAAGCATCAGCACGAACACCGCGTAGCCTATTCGGCCCGTGAAGTACTCATCTCGCGCTTCGCAAATTGTGGCTAAAAATGACGTGATAGCTTGGGGATTAGGCCACGTTTGGATAATAAACCACTCACAATTCACTCCAAACATATAGAGGGTATAGAAATATTCGTATGACATTGCAAGTGCGCATGCGCCCGACAAATTGGCGATGATGAAGTTCCAAATCTGATAGGGAAATATGTTCTCTAATCTTATCAAATGACCATTTTTAATCTTTCAAAAATATATAAGGATTACAAATGCTTACTGATAGTGGAGTCTTCACATTGAAAGGTTGCCTATTTCGCATCCAGAATTTGATCGAGAAAATGAGGACCAGGTAGACGATTACAGCCTGGATTTAAATATTTAAGTAAACGATTTTTTATAAAAAAAATTACCATCAAATATAGAAAATCGTAAAGAAAAGCAGACCTGGACCGCAAGTCCGACATGGTCGTCCATCCATTTCGAAGCGCGTTTGTAATTAAAGACCTACAATTCAGATGTGAATAGGGCAAAGTATGCCATTGAACCTCTTCGGTGAGAATTTCACCAAGTTCGGTATGGTTGAATGTGAATTGTCCTAGTCGCTCATACGAAAGTTGCCGCTCCATTGATCTACCCTGAAATGTTGGTTCAATGTGCGAATGAAGCAGATTCTCCAGCAGTGAAAAATATCGCCATTGCGGGCGCGTAATTCTTGAAACAATGATCGGAATGAGTGGGCAAACTTTTGTAGTTGGTCGATCGATTACGTTGTTCGATTAGATCGAATCTGCGCTCACCGAAAAGGGAAATGAGTCAGAGTGGAGTGTTTCGACACATTTTATTGTTGCGATTCTCACTACGCGAATTATTTCCAGCCCAACACTTCGCCCAATTCTCCGTGATATGCATCAGTGAATGCATATGAGAGATAAGCAACATTAATTGCCGAAATATTCATTGGAGAATTATTTAAGGGATCGAAAAAATGTTATATCCAATACACTGAAAATACACTCTTAAGAGACCCTCCACGAGAGAACGTAGCTTCTGAGAGGGGTTCACGGACGGCATTTTTGGAACCCCTCTCAATCTTTCTGCGGTGAAGTTATCATACCGAGTGCTGATATTTGGCCCAGTTAGAGCGCTCCTGGTGCACTTCCTGAAAAATGCCAGACCGACCCCAAAAAAAGTCGAAATTTTCATCCCTCGAAAAATGATGTTCTTTAGTATTTTTCTGGCTTATTTTGCGATGAAAATTCGAAAAAAGGGGTTTTGGAAGCGCTCAGATAACGATAAAGGGTCGAAAATCAAAATTTTCTTCATTTTTTGGACGCCTTGAAAAAAATTTATTCGGCGGTCAAAAAGTTATTGTCATTTTCGAAATCTACGTAAAAAAGTACGTCTAGGGTTTTAATTTGACATTTCAAAGCCGTCGGCTACTAGAGATCATAGAATAAAGGGGAAAACGACATCTCTCCCTACGCAACCGTGACCGATACCGTCATTGAGCGTTAAAAGGCACACTTTAAGTGCTGAAATTGCATTAACAGTGCCCATACACAAAATCTAGACCACAAACTAGGGATATGGATAACTAGTTCTCAAAATCGTGTGCTCGACCACCTCGATTTTGGAGTTCTACATTTCTGACAGGTTTTATCGGTTTTATCGGAAAAATAAACGTTCAAAATGTATCAAATTGTCGTTGTAATTTATTATTTCGTCTTTTCCGATTATAATGTATGGATTTTGATGTGAACTGAAGGGACACGGCTTCGAAAATTCGTGAAAAACTGAATTTTATCGATTTTTATTGTTTTTGTTGATCAATATCACGGGTATTACATCATTAATCTCGCCGAATATTAGTGAAATCCAATTAGTACAAACAATAATACAATTTCTAAAATATTTGGTTGAATCTGAGAAAAAAAAATGTTCTCGAAAAAATCATCAATGACCAAAAAAATTGAGACCTATCTCCGTGACTCTGAGAAATTATTAAATACGTTATTATTTCTTATTCTAAGCTGAAGAAAATGTAATTGGACCGATAATTTTGCACTTGGAGACTCTTAAAACCTGCAAAAATAAAATAAAATATAGATTTTCACGAATTTTCGAAGCCGTGTCCCTTCAGTTCACATCAAAATCCATACAGAGTAATCAGAAAAGACGAAATAATAAATTACAACGACAATTTGATACATTTTGAACGTTTATTTTTCCGATATAACCGATAAAACCTGTCAGAAATGTAGAACTCCAAAATCGAGGTGGTCGAGCACACGATTTTGAGAACTAGATATCCAGATCCCTAGTTTGTGGTCTCGATTTGGTGTATGGGCACTGTTAATGCAATTTCAGCACTTAAAGTGTGCCTTTTAACACTTCATAACGGTATCGGTCACGGTTGCGTATGGAGAGATCTCGTTTTCCCCTTCATTCTATGATCTATAGTAGCCGACGGCTTCGGTTTTGAAATCTCAACTTAAAATCCTAAGCGTACTTTTTTACGTAGATTTCGAAAATGACAATAACTTTTTGACCGCCGAATAAATTTTTTTCAAAGCGTCCAAAAATGAAGAAAATTTTGAGTTTAGACCCTTTATCGTTATCTGAGCGCTTCGAGAACCACTTTTTTCGAATTTTCATCGCAAAATAAGCCAGGAAAACTCTAAAGAACATAATTTTTCGAGGGATGAAAATTTCGACTTTTTTTGGGGTCGGTCTGGCATTTTTCAGGAAGTGCACCAGGAGCGCTCTAACTGGGCCAAATATCAGCACTCGGTATGAGAACTTCACCGCAGAAAGATTGAGAGGGGTTGCAAAAAGGCCGTCCGTAAGGTAGGTACGTTCTCTCGTGGAGGGTCTCTTAACAGGTCAATAAACGAAATCACAATCTCTTGTTGTGAAATGCAGTGTTTAGATAAATGCATGGTTTCCGAGAACGTTTGGTGTGAAAACATTGTTGATTACAAAATGATAGACAATAAGATGTGAAAGTCATCGCTAAGTTACGAGCATGAAGAGATTGTTTTCGCTCTTCTGATTAAACGATCAACGTTGCATTGACATCGGAAGTGGTGACACAGCACATAATCACGCATGACTCTTATCAAATGGCGTTGGTGTTAACTCGGGTGGTGCTACGTTTTCTGCTTTCAGCGAGATCCTCCGATATCGATTGCACTTCATCCGTGAAGGAGCAGCTGCAGAAGCACTGTCGGACGAATCTGAAAGTTGGAGTATCATATAATCGATGTTTTTTAAATTGTTTGATTTTATAGAACTGTTTCAGTTGCAAATTTGGAGAATCTACCTTTTTGAATTTAAACACATCCGATCAATAGAAAAGGTAGGCGCAATACGTCCAATATGTTATTGCCGAATAGCTTAAGCAGAATATATACCTTCGGTATGGTCGAAGAACAATTAGAGTAATCAGCGGTGAGCCCACAGCAAATACACTAGCCGACTGAAAGTATCCATTCGTCATGTATGATATATCAATAATATTTCCTAAAATTATCGTTTCGTGAACTTTTTTTTGAAAATAATCTTGAGATGATCAAGCCGAAGCAAAATTACTGAAAATTCATACAAACATTCTGACCAAGTGCGCTCCTCGTTGTAGGTATGGCGATTGGACGAAACCGAAAAAATCGACCAGCCAAAAGGCTGGACCGGCAGACAGGAAGACTGGAAGGGTGGCTTGGGCGGTTAGGGCGATTAGGATGGATTGATTACGCGATCGTTCTGTAGCACTAGCCTGCAACATGTTGTGTGTTGCTAGCTTCATAATAAAGCATTGAAAAAATATAAATATGAAGTTCATGAAAAGTTATTACTAAAACACAGCTCACCAAGGAGTTGACCTGTTTCAGCAGCTTGCTGCGGAGAGCCACTATCGTAACGAGCGTGAAGGCGAAGAGCGAAGTCGTATATGCCATCATTCCTCGAGGGAGCCAATTCTCGGTACTGAACACTTGACTGGCATGCAAGTTGAACACGCAGTAAGTAGGGTTCGAAAACTCAGAAATATCCACATCGAATAAGCAGGACTTGTAGAATGCAACAGGAAAGTATTCCACGAATTTGAACAACTAATCGAATATCGGTTCAAAAGCCGCAAGCACTTACCCCAGCGATGCAACTTGGAATCGAAGAAAGTAGGCTATCCTGACGAGATTTGAGCGTGAGGTAGTGGATACTGCTTTCTTACTCAGCACCCACACTCTGTAGGAGAAGGAGAGGAGAAGAAGGACATTGGAGTGAATGAGTAGCCCGCAATTTGCCGCTGCAAGCATCACCATTTCTCTTTCCCAATTCATGCAGAATCTCACAGAACACAGCATGGCACGTCCTGACCCCTATGATGGTGCAGGGAACACGTGCAATGCGAGAACAAGGAATTCGTCAATGGTTATGATCCTGAAAAGTGTGTTTTTATATGAGATAAATGGATATGGAGCATGCACGTTAGTGCGACTGAGGCGCTCACAAAAGCAGCTGACAAATCGACGATGGCAGTGTTCAATAGAAAAACGGAGTAGGAATTGAGATCCGGTGTTCTGAAAATGCATGATGTGAATCATCGTGGCAAAAGCTTCTCAAAACTCTGTTTCAAAACTGTATGAAATGTGGTACCCAGTGCATTTTACAACATAAAAGCAAATGCTGACATGGCCATAATTTCCCACCGTACTGTTAATGTTCTTCGCTTACCGAGTAATGATTGTCGCAATAAGGATTGCATTGAGGATGAGTGCAGATACATCAACAGTGTAAAGCACTGTGATATGGACAATTTCGTCAGTATAAAACATTGCAAAACACCCGGATGCTCGCTAGTAATCACATCCATGCACGAAAACACTTTTATATTGGATTCTCGTGAGAAACATGGAGAAATTCCATGTGAAAAAGTGTTGTAAAATGAAAAACAATTAATTTGCAAATAAGTAGTCAAAGATTTGACAAATTGCCTAGGAAGTAAGTTTTTCATTTGACAAACTGTATTTTCAATTAAAATTTTCCCATATTCATGATTGCATGAGAACGGAAAATGTTGTTATACAAGTGCTTTCAAGTAGACATTCACAGTCTAACTCACAAGTTTTTCCGTAAAAATATGTTTTTGGTCTTTTTTGATAAATTACGGTAGAAATAAAAATATTTTATCACTTTCGATCACACTATTACCTCAATGGTTGAAGAGAAGTGAATGATATCAACGGGAATTGAATTATTTATCGGAGTATTATATGAGAGGAATCGCGAGAGAATCGACCACGCCGCGGCGGTAGGAATCAAGTTTGTCCTATCCTGAAACAAATTTGGCTACAAGCACTTCAAATGATGCTCTTTCAAACTGCGTCGTCAGAATTTCGATAACTGACGTCATCGTCGAGATTCAGAAGGCCAAAGATGGAAATATCACATTTCGACAGTCAAATCGCGCTCACTTAAATGATCATAAATCCGTTTAAAAAAAAGGTAGAAAGTCGTTCATTGTTTCAAATGAGAGCTACCATCATGCGCTACAACTGTTCTGTTGACGTCATCATTCCTGGATCTCACCCTGGTGCGGGGCGGTCGGGTGGACAAAAAGTGACGTAACTTTGGAAATCGGAAAAACATATTGGGTTATCATGCTTAAGCTTAAGTTCATATATGGACCTAACTTCTCGCCAAAAAATAGGAAAATCTGAGGATGGACAAAATATAGGGCTCATTTTTGTGCGGCGACTCCAAAATGAGTTCTAGAAAAGAGTACTTCCGTATCTTTAATTGGCCTGATTTGGGCTCAAAATCATTCAAAAACATCCAAAATAACATTCTAAGTATCTACCCCCATGTTATAGCTCTTCCATTGGTCATAAATAGCCACCTGACCGAAAATTTGAAATTCTGTATTTTGACCAAGTTCAACATGCGGGATGGGCTCAAATGGACTAAATGAGTTTCAAATAATGTGAATACATCCCTCGAAATAGCTCAAAGAAAAAGGGCTATTGAAAAGATGAAATTTCACCTGAAGAATCCAATGAAACACGCAAAACTATGATCGCGGTTAAAATAGGCATAGAGACTAGAATAATGGATAGAAATGTAGAGCACGATGAGCTAAACATTTCATCTGTTGAAAGTGAGTCTCTATCTTCTCGTTGAAGTGTGGTACAGCCCCTGGAAGTTGGCCGAAACGACGGGAAACGGGCCTAGGGGAGAGTTAAAGAGAGGGGAGGGAGAGGGAGGTCAGGCGGCGAGAGCGCCAGACGGTTAGAGCACGCGCTCTCGGGGGATTCTAGCCTATTTCTGTCAAACTTCCAGTCTCTGTAGCACGCTTCAACGACAAGATAGAGACTCACTTTCAACAGATGAAATGTTTAGCTCATCGTGCTCTACATTTCTATCCATTATTCTAGTCTCTATGCCTATTTTAACTGCGGACATAGTTTTGCGTGTTTCCATGGATTCTTCAGGTGAAATTTCATCTTTTCAGTAGCAATTTTTCTTTGAGCTGTTTCGAGGGATGTATTTACATTATTTGAAACCCATTTAGTGCATTTGGGCCCATTCCGCATGTTGAAATAGGTCAAAATACGGAATTTCAAATTTTCGGTCAGGTGGCCATTTATGACCAATGGAAGTGCTATAACATGGGGGGTAGATAGGCTCTGTACCGTTTGGGGGGACAAAAGAGTTGGCGAACGGATGTCCACTGTAATTCTGATACGTCCACTGTGATTCTGATACGTCCACCCAAACGGGACAGAAATCGATCTGTCCCCCCAAACGGTACAGAGCCGGTAGATACTTAGAATGTTGTTTTGGATGTTTTTGAATGATTTTGAGCCCAAATCAGGCCAATTAAAGATACGGAAGTACTCTTTTCTAGAACTCATTTTGGAGTCGCCGCACAAAAATGAGCCCTATATTTTGTCCATCCTCAGATTTTCCTATTTTTTGGCGAGAAGTTAGGTCCATATATGAACTTAAGCTTAAGCATGATAACCCAATATGTTTTTCCGATTTCCAAAGTTACGTCACTTTTTGTCCACCCGACCGCCCCGCACCAGGGTGAGATCCAGGAATGATGACGTCAACAGAAAAGTTGTAGCGCATGATGGTAGCTCTCATTTGAAACAAAGAACGACTTTCTATCTTTATTTTAAACGGATTTATGATCATTTAAGTGAGCGCGATTTGACTGTCGAAATGTGATATTACCATCTTTGGCCTTCTGAATCTCGACGATGACGTCAGTTATCGAAATTCTGACGACGCAGTTTGAAAGAGCATCATTTGAAGTACTTGTAGTCAAATTTGTTTCAGGATAGGACAAACTTGATTCCTACCGCCGCCCACCCCTTCAAATGGTCGATTCTCTCGCGATTCCTCTCATATTTCGTTTAAAGGAGGAGCAAAGGTAAAATTCAATTTTTGAAGCTTTCATATGCACAACCTATTGGGGTGTCCGGAAAGTTCGTATATTTTTTTGTTTTTATTTTTTATTCAAAGCTTTACAATTCTCAGTGACCAATGTATGCCCCCTTCTTTCTCACTACCTCCCTCCAGCGATTGGGCAGGGTCTCGATTCCTCTCTTCCAGAATGCGGGTTTCTTCGAGACCGCCCAGTTCACGAAAGCCCTCACAACTTCATCTCGATTCTTGAACTTCTTTCCTTTGCAGAAGTCAGGGAGAGAGCGGAAGCAGTGGTAGTCGCATGTGGAGAGATCCGGGGAATACGGTGGATGGGGAATCCTCTCGATCTTCAGCTCGTCCATTTTCTTCTGGGTCATCTTCGCTCGATGTGGGCGAGCATTGTCCATTAGACGAAAAATTTTGCCTTGGTTCAGGAGTCTGGGAGGGACTCTGATCGCGACATCTTCCAGTTGTTCAGAGAAGAGGTCGGCATTGATGCTGGTGCCAGGGGCGAGGATCTCCCAGTAGATGGGACCGAGCACTGAGAAGAAGAAGCAGAGGAGTTCCTTCTTTCCGTGCTCTTCCTTCTTCGGGACGGGCGTGGGCTTCTCATCTGCATCCACCCATTGCAGTCTCCTCACAGGGTTATCGTACGTGATCCACTTCTCATCTGTAGCGATGATGGAATTGACCCATCGAAGATTGGATCTACGATGGAGTTATTCCCGACAGACTTGAACACGATTTTTCAGCTGTTCGGGGGAGAGGTCATGGGGAATCACTTGTGGGAGTTTCGGCTTCTTCCCAGATCGATGGAGGATATCGGACACCGTTGATTTGGGAGTACCAGTCAAATCAAATCAATCAAATCAAATTTATTCAAACATCAGGACTTGGGCCTGTTGAATCATGCTGTCGCTCCATTTTTCGGGGTATCTTCTGCATTTATCGGCCCAATTTATTCCCATGTGGTGCACAATTTCATCTCGCCATCGCATTTTAGGCCTACCAATCGATCGTTCTTTATCCCAGGGCGTCCACTGTGCAATTCGTTGCGTCCATCTATCATCATTCAACAGAGCTATTCTTCTCGCCCAGTTCCATTTCTTCTGCATCGCTCTTATTCGGACATCTTGAAGGGGGACTTTGTTTGCGAGCCACAATTTGCTTTTTCTATCAATCCTTGTTACATTGGCCATTTTTCTCATCATAGAGCGTTGTGAAACAATCAATCTTGATCGTACTTTCTTCGTAGTGCTCCATATTTCGCAGCCGTATAGGAGCGCGGACTTTATACACATTCGATATACTCGTGCCTTTAATCCCATCGCAACACCTCTGCTTGTAAGAAATTCGTGAAAGCGATTAAACGCTTTCCAAGCGCTGCCAATTCTTCTATTAATTTCGAGCATCAAATTATTGTCGAATGATAAGCGGACGCCAAGGTAGACGAAGCTGCTCACATAAATCAACTGGTCTTGATTGATTTTTAATGGAACATGGCTTCTATTCGACATGGCGACAGTCTTCTGCTTGTTTATTGTTAATCCGACCTTTGCGCTTTCCATCACAAGATCGATCAGCATTCTTGAGATTTCCGAAGGGCTGTGGGAAATTAAGACAATGTAGTCTGCGTATCGTAAATGGTTCAATTTCTTTCCATCTATGCTGATTCCATAATTCGCCCATTCAAGCTCACGGAAGACACGATCCAATACAGCATTGAATAAGTGTGGAGATAGGGGGTCTCCTTGACGGACACCTCTCCCCACTTCGATTGGAACTTTGCTTCTTCCTACTTTCACGAAAACTTCAGCACGTTCATATACATCTTTCATTGTATTCACGACTTTGGAATGAACACCTTGGCTACAAAGCGCACTCCACACGCCATTAAACTCGACCGAATCAAAAGCCTTGGCAAAGTCTATGAAGACGAGATAGAGTGCGAAGTTGTATTCATTGGATCGACAGATCAATTCATTGAGTGTGTATACGTGATCCTTCGTGGTGTAGTTTCTGCGAAATCCCGCTTGCTCTGGTGGTTGGTTAATGGATAGTGTTTGCTCTATTCGATTATCGATCGTAGATGTAAACACTTTGTAGACCAGATTTAAGAGAGCGATCGGACGATAATTGGCAATATTCAGATGATTTCCTTTCTTATAAATGAGCGAGATTAGTGAATTTGGCAATTTGGACGGTACAGTTTCTTCTGAGATCCATGTATTGAAAAGTGTGGATAGTGGTTTGGCAATAATTCCAATGGCACACTTGATCATCTCAGCAGTAATCCTGTCCGGTCCCGGCGATTTTCCATTTTTCAACTTTCGAATTGCCATTACCACTTCGCTGTCAATTATTGGCAAGAAGGATTCTTTCGTTTTGATTTGCAACCTTTTTGTACGCATCGTTCTTTGAAACAGTGTATCGTAGACACTTTTGACAACTCTGTTCATTTCATCATTCGTATTCGTCACCGAACCGTCGCTCCTTTCCAATTGGAAAAGCTTGTTATGACCTATTTGGGAGGATTGGAGAGCTTTCTTTGTACTATATCCATATTCCACGGCCCGCCGAACAACTTCCAAGTGCCCTTTTCTGATATCATCTTGGATTGAGATTCGTAACGCTTTGCATGTGATTGAGAACATTACTCGGTTGATCGGAGTTGGAATTGCATCTCTAAGGCGTCTTCTTTCGATGAACAATCGCTTCGTACGTAAGGTGCATCTTTCTTCCTTTATCACCACTTTCATGGAGTCATTGGCTACATATGTCAGAGTGGAGGCCAGATTTGCATAGGTGGTAGTATCCTTTTTCTGCAACGACAGTATTCCAGCAGCGAATTCAGTTTGATCGAGGGTTAGACGTGGCTTCGAATAATGGTAAAATGGCTTCACTTTCGATTCAATACGGACTTTGGCCATTACCAGCCTGTGGTCAGTTGATAGATCAAAGCTTCCAATGACCGAAACATCTTGAACTAAGTTGGGATTCAGACTCATGACGTAATCAATTGCATTGCGCGTTTTCATATTCGGGCTCAGCCAAGTCCATTTGAGAGATTCTCGTTTTTGAAAGCGTGTATTCTGAACGTACAGCTTTGATTATGCGCAAAAGTCAACTAGGGTTTGTCCTCTCTCATTCCGTTCACCATATCCGTGCATTCCAATGAACTTTTCATATTCTCTTCTCGGGATCCGATCTTCGAATTAAAGTCTCCGAGTACCACTAAATGCCCCTTTCCACCCCCGGTCGGCGAACACGACGGGCAGTTAGGGGTTGCAATTAGGGAACTTAGGTCGTTCAAAAATTGATCGAAGATCTGATCAGGATAAGCAGATGTGGGTGCATATGCGTTGATGATGCGCAACCCAATTGTTGGGAGGTCGAGGTACGAGATTCTTTCGTTAATTGAGTGGAAAACGCATGAGTTTGCCCATCGGTTGCTGACAAGAAATCCGGTGCCATGGGCTGATTGAGTGCCATATGCCACTAGCAGATGTTGTGAACGGGCTAGAGTAAGGCAAGTGTGACCCTTGCGCCTTGTTTCCTGCAGCGCAATGATGTCGAAAGGGCACCGGCTCACTGCATCCTCGATCTCAGCAACCCGCTCATCCTTCTTGAGCGTCCGACAGTTGACAGTCCCGATCCGTAGGCTGGAGACGGGCATGCGGCAGACAGATACCGCCGGCGGTTGTCCAGGTCGACGGCGGGGGACTCCCATTCAAGTGCGAACAGAGAGGAGAGTCGAGACCGACCACTCCTCAGCCGCGCAAGAATGGAGAATGGAGAATCCTTCTGAATCCACCAGTATCCTTCTTCAACTCACGCACACTGGCCATGGGCTTGCGCTTCAGTGTGCGGAGAACGAGAGGCTGATCGAGGGAGGGAGGGCGTCCAGAGCAGGGTTGATCATCGAGACCAAACTCCCCTTTCTTGAAGCGGGAGAACCACTTATAGCAGAAGGGTATGGAGGGGGCGTCAGCTCCTTCCGACTGGGCCAGGGCAGAGTGGGCCTCCTTCACGGATCGGCCAAGACGGTAGTAATGAAGTAAAACTGCTCGGAGGTAGAGATGGGAGTCCATCACAAGAATCAATGTAGCAACTAGGAGACTGATTAAATCTTATCACTACTCAACGTCAGAATGATGCAATACATTGTTGACAAACAGATTGCGCAATCACTGCATTTGATCGCGAACTGACTTTTTTCCGAAGCATTATACAAACTTTCCGGACACCCCAATAGATCTCGCCTACGATAAGAAGCTCCGAAATTTTCGCATTGATATCTCCATTACAAACAGAGCTATCGGTAGTTGGCGAGGAGCCAAATCAGGGAAAGCTCAGGCAACGAGCGAGGGAGCACGCGACTTGAAGAGAGTTCTGCTCTAATTGAAACATATTTCAACCGGACGAGTGTTTGCCTTTACTCCTCCTTTAATGCGATATCAAATATAGCTGGAAACACAAATATTCGAAGTAGGGCACGTGTCACATCGCAGTCATGGTCACTGGTTTGGAGGCACTCTTCTTGCTTCCTGCTCGATCCTCCGATATAGAGTGAACTTCATCGGAGAAGGAGAAGAGAAAGCACTCGAGGACGAATCTGCAATGATTGCTTCTTCGAATGTATCATTTTATTTTTTTTTTTAATGCAAATTCTAAATGTCAACTAACTTCTCAAGCACATTGAAATAGCCAATATGTTAATTTGCAAAACGCGCCACAGCTCCGCGTAATGTATTACCAAATAGATAGAGGAAAATTCGAACCTTCGGTACGGTCCAAGAACGATAAGAGTTATGAGGGGCGAGCCGACTGCGAACATGCTCTCCGACTCAAAGACGTTATTCGACATTTCAAGAACCTCGTTTGTATCCAAATGAATCTAGTTTGGTAGGAAATATTTATTAGAAAACATCACCACGTTTTCCTTTTAATGTTTATGAAATTTTCAAACTATCAGAAATATTCTTGAAAAATCATGCCCAAGTAGACTGACTAAATGAACTGCGCGTTGTAGGTAGGGCGATCGAAGAAGACCGAAAAAGTCGACCATCCAGAAAACTGGTGCGACACACATGAAGAGGGCGATTAGGATGGAGCGGTTACGCGATCGCTCCTTCGAACTCGCCTACAATAGATCGCGTATTTCTCTCTCACAGGAACTTTTTCTTTGAGATTTTCAAAAAAACAAATCAATGTGAATCTAGCTCTTTTTTTAAAATCAGCTTGTGCTCATTGGCCAGTTAATGAGTGAAACACGATAAATAGTATCGATGGCAACACCTCACCAAGCCGCTTATCTTCTTCAGTAGCCTGCGACGGAGTGTGAATATCGCAAGGAAGGTGTAGGATAGGACGAATGCCAGGTAAACTACCATTCCTCGAGGGAGAAAATTCTCGGTACTAAAAACTCGGTTGGCGTGCATGTTGAAAATACAGTAGGTCTGATTTGAAATCGAAGGAAGATGGATATCGAAGGCGCAACCTTTGTAGAAGAAAATCTGAAAACATAAAAATAACTTGGTTTTTCTTCTTTGGAGCAAAAGCGAAGAATGAGAGCGCACTGACCAACCCTATCCAACTGGGAAACGTCGAAAGTATGGCGATCTTGGTGAGGTCTGAGCGAGAGACAGTGGCGACTTTCTTCTGACCCAGAACCCACACCCGATAGGAGAAAGAGAGCAGGATAAGGATGTTGGATTGAATGAGAAGGGCGACATTCGCTGCTGGAAGAATCGCCATGCATCGCCCATCACATTTCTACTCACGAGATGCTGGTGCTTAATGAAAACCCACAATGCACAGCGTGGCATGTCTTAGCACCCATCAGAGTGCAGGGTCCAATGTAGGAGAGCACAACGAATTGGTCAATTCTGAATACCCTGAAACATGCATATCATCAAAGAACCTCCTAATGGGGTATGCAGACTACTCTTGCTTTTCCCTAGTGACCGGAGTAAATATATGCTTACATTCTCATTAGTACGCATTCTCTCCGAGTATAAATATGACGCGTGAAATACAGTTCGTAATTCGGGCCGCCGTCTCTTCATTTAAAACACTCTCTCGACCGGTCGTTCGGCGAGAGAGTGCACAGAATGAAGAGAACGTGTTATCGTTTCTCGCACTCCAATGTGTACCTCAGAGCGACAGTTGCGCTCACAATCGCAGCAGACGAATCGACGACGGCAGTATTCAATAGAAAAGCGGAGAAAGTATGGAGATGCGCCGGAGTTCTGGCAAATATATTGAATCATGAAACATCTGAGCATGCAACTGCTTCGAAAATCTATGAAAAATGGTATTTTACGAGCAAAAAAGTGCATTTTTCAAAATAACAAGCTCGAAACAAAACAATCCGATTTTTGAACTGCACTTACCGTGTAAGTATTGCCGTGATTAGAAGTGCATTGAGTATGAGAGCAGTGATGTCGACCGTGTACAGCACGGCGATGTGCACAATTTCATCCGTCGAAAGCATTTACACTGCCAAGGATTGCTTGTTTTTCTCAAAATCTCTACATGAAAAACAATCTCATACACATCACAATTCTGTTCAGCACGATACGTTTTCCCATAGGATATGGGAATTTCGTATATTGTTTGTCAAATGAATAATTTCCAGGTAAGCAATCACCGTTATTCAATTATACATATACAGTACCGTCGGAAAGTCAGTGGACACTTTTTGAATCTTTTATAACTTTTTGCCCAGGAAAGGCATCATTCTATTAGTATGGCATATTGTGCCAAATGCACTGGAGATTATGATCATGATATTGGGGTATTACGAAATTGTATAGTTATTGCGTAGTGATGACGCATTCAAAAGACACTTTTTCAAAATGGCATTATTCCTACGTACATTTTTACGTTCTCGTCAAACTTTCTGAGATTGGAGATGTGACCGAGGCCTAACCAGAATAAATTTTTGAAGGTGCTTCTCGGTCGCACATTGGCTGCAGCCGAGCTGCAAAATGGAAGTAAAAAAATCAGATACCAGTCTCTAGCCAAGCTAGAGACTGGTTCAAGGCACCAAAATGATCGCCATCATGAACCAGGTGATCCTGAGAATATGAAAATAAAATGTCGATATTTGCACTCAGGGCATGAAAAATTCACTTTTTTGCATATCCATTTTTGGACATCCATAACTTTGTGGGAAATGCAGGTAAAAATCTGGTTTTTGCATAGGAATTTTCAAAATGTATTGAAGATCTGATGCCTAACTTTTTAGAGCGATTGGATATCTTTCCTGCCCGCGGCAATCGTTTTCCGGAGGTATATCATGACGGAAAACACCTTGTTTACGCACTTTCTTCGTCTGCTCTCTCTCGCCCATAGGGGTAAACAAGGTGTTTCCCGAACCTAGTATACCTCAGGAAAACGATCGCCGCGGGCAGGAGGTATCCAATCGCTTTAAAAAGTTAGGCATCAGATCTTCAATACATTTTGAACGTTCCTATGCAAAAACCAGATTTTTACCTGCATTTCCCACTAAGTTATGGATGTCCAAAAATGGATATGCAAAAAAAGTGAATTTTTCATGCCCTGAGTGCAAATATCGATATTTTGTTTTCATATTCTCAGGGTCTCATAATGTCGATCATTTTGATGCCTTGAACCAGTCTCTAGCTTGGCTAGAGACTGGTATCTGATTTTTTTACTTCCATTTTGCAGCTCGGCTGCAGCCAATGTGCGACCGAGAAGCACCTTCAAAAATTTATTCTGGTTAGGCCTCGGTCACATCTCCAATCTCAGAAAGTTTGACGAGAACGTAAAAATGTACGTAGGAATAATGCCATTTTGAAAAAGTGTCTTTTGAATGCGTCATCACTACGCAATAACTATACAATTTCGTAATACCCCAATATCATGATCATAATCTTCAGTGCATTTGGCACAATATGCCATACTAATAGAATGATGCCTTTCCTGGGCAAAAAGTTATAAAAGATTCAAAAAGTGCCCACTGACTTTCCGACGGTACTGTATATGTATAATTGAATAACGGTGATTGCTTACCTGGAAATTAATGATTATTCATTTGACAAACAATATACGAAATTCCCATATCCTATGGGAAAACGTATCGTGCTGAACAGAATTGTGATGTGTATGAGATTGTTTTTCATGTAGAGATTTTGAGAAAAACAAGCAATCCTTGGCAGTGTAAATGCTTTCGACGGATGAAATTGTGCACATCGCCGTGCTGTACACGGTCGACATCACTGCTCTCATACTCAATGCACTTCTAATCACGGCAATACTTACACGGTAAGTGCAGTTCAAAAATCGGATTGTTTTGTTTCGAGCTTGTTATTTTGAAAAATGCACTTTTTTGCTCGTAAAATACCATTTTTCATAGATTTTCGAAGCAGTTGCATGCTCAGATGTTTCATGATTCAATATATTTGCCAGAACTCCGGCGCATCTCCATACTTTCTCCGCTTTTCTATTGAATACTGCCGTCGTCGATTCGTCTGCTGCGATTGTGAGCGCAACTGTCGCTCTGAGGTACACATTGGAGTGCGAGAAACGATAACACGTTCTCTTCATTCTATGCACTCTCTCGCCGAACGACCGGTCGAGAGAGTGTTTTAAATGAAGAGACGGCGGCCCGAATTACGAACTGTATTTCACGCGTCATATTTATACTCGGAGAGAATGCGTACTAATGAGAATGTAAGCATATATTTACTCCGGTCACTAGGGAAAAGCAAGAGTAGTCTGCATACCCCATTAGGAGGTTCTTTGATGATATGCATGTTTCAGGGTATTCAGAATTGACCAATTCGTTGTGCTCTCCTACATTGGACCCTGCACTCTGATGGGTGCTAAGACATGCCACGCTGTGCATTGTGGGTTTTCATTAAGCACCAGCATCTCGTGAGTAGAAATGTGATGGGCGATGCATGGCGATTCTTCCAGCAGCGAATGTCGCCCTTCTCATTCAATCCAACATCCTTATCCTGCTCTCTTTCTCCTATCGGGTGTGGGTTCTGGGTCAGAAGAAAGTCGCCACTGTCTCTCGCTCAGACCTCACCAAGATCGCCATACTTTCGACGTTTCCCAGTTGGATAGGGTTGGTCAGTGCGCTCTCATTCTTCGCTTTTGCTCCAAAGAAGAAAAACCAAGTTATTTTTATGTTTTCAGATTTTCTTCTACAAAGGTTGCGCCTTCGATATCCATCTTCCTTCGATTTCAAATCAGACCTACTGTATTTTCAACATGCACGCCAACCGAGTTTTTAGTACCGAGAATTTTCTCCCTCGAGGAATGGTAGTTTACCTGGCATTCGTCCTATCCTACACCTTCCTTGCGATATTCACACTCCGTCGCAGGCTACTGAAGAAGATAAGCGGCTTGGTGAGGTGTTGCCATCGATACTATTTATCGTGTTTCACTCATTAACTGGCCAATGAGCACAAGCTGATTTTAAAAAAAGAGCTAGATTCACATTGATTTGTTTTTTTGAAAATCTCAAAGAAAAAGTTCCTGTGAGAGAGAAATACGCGATCTATTGTAGGCGAGTTCGAAGGAGCGATCGCGTAACCGCTCCATCCTAATCGCCCTCTTCATGTGTGTCGCACCAGTTTTCTGGATGGTCGACTTTTTCGGTCTTCTTCGATCGCCCTACCTACAACGCGCAGTTCATTTAGTCAGTCTACTTGGGCATGATTTTCCTTATCCTGCTCTCTTTCTCCTATCGGGTGTGGGTTCTGGGTCAGAAGAAAGTCGCCACTGTCTCTCGCTCAGACCTCATCTCCAGTGCATTTGGCATAATATGCCATACTTTTAGAATTACACCTTTCCTGGGCAAAAAGTTATAAAAGATTCAAAAAGTGTCCAACATTCTAGAAGCTTTGGAACATTTTCGAACTTTCTGGAACATTCTAGAAGCTTTGGAACATTTTCGAACTTTCTGGAACATTCTAGAAGCTTTGGAACATTTTCGAACTTTCTGGAACATTCTAGAAGCTTTGGTACATTTTCGAACTTTCTGGAACATTCTAGAAGCTTTGGAACATTTTCGAACTTTCTGGAACATTCTAGAAGCTTTGGAACATTTTCGAACTTTCTGGAACATTCTAGAAGCTTTGGAACATTTTCGAACTTTCTGGAACATTCTAGAAGCTTTGATCCATAGCTAATTATCGATTGGTATACTGCTGTCGTCCCAATGTTAATTATTGATTGGCATACTTTAGATCAAAGATCAAAGATCAAAATCATAAATCTGACCCATGGAATAATAGGTGACAAATGGCTAATTATCGATTGGTATACGGTAGTTGACCCAATGCTAATTATTGATTGGTATACGGTACTTTAAAGATCAAAGATCAAAATCATAAATCTGACCCACGGAATAAGAGGTGACCCATGGCTAATTATCGATTGGTATACGGTAGTTCCCCCAATGCTAATTATTGATTGGCATACGGTAATTCAAAGATCAAAGGTCAAAGTCATACATCTGACCCACGGAATAACAGTTGACCCATGGCTAATTATCGATTGGTATACGGTAGTTGACCCAATGCTAATTATTGATTGGTATACGGTAATCTATCGATGCCTTCCTAACGTCATCCATCCCTCCCCTCCCAATATTTCGCAATCCGGACAGACGCACAGACACACACAGCGCTTTATATATAGGTATTGATACTTAAAATTTCGAAGTCATTGTGACTTTCTTCAGTCGAGTGCAGTAAAATTGATGATCCTACTGCTGGAACGAGACTCCCGCGGTCGCTCACGATTGGGTTAGACGTGATAAGCATATTATTTTAATTAATAGTTAAAAATTAAGTGAAATTAAAAACACTATGATTTGATTTTATAATTTTCCCAACAGCTTAGAAATACTGTTCGTCATGATTTACTAAGGTTGCAGTCACTCATATTATTCGGAATAGTTCCATTCCGGATCATACTTACTTTATGTGTATTCTTCATGTTCTGGAGTAGAAAGCCCGTTGGTAAGTCCTATTTCCTCATTGCGATCTTGGACCATAATCAAATTAATAGTCAGTTCCATAAAATAATACAGGCTCACGGGTCGTTTCGGAGCCGGGCGTGAGCGAGTTGCTCTTCCAACTAGACACCATATTCTGCGCCTTTTTCGGAATCGCCTTAATGGCGTTCCCTCGATGGATACTGGAAGAACAGGTTCAGGCTACCTTTCTGACGATTTTTATTTCTGAAATGTATTAGTTGTTGCAAATTTTTGAGGACGATTTTTGAAGAAAATAGGTAGAGACGTATATGTTTTATTTGGAAATATCGTGAAGTTTATTCGAGTCGATTGCACATGCTTCAGATGGGCGGAACGGTGGATGCGTCGCACGAGCACATTTGTCGTGTCATTGGCCTGTACTTTCTCACCTCGGTTTGCTTCGGCGTCAACTCCGTCCACTGGACTTCAGTGGACGACAGGAGAGCTGTCGTCGAGTCAAGGGCCATTGTGAGCTGCTACTTTTTAAGCGATTATCATTACTCTAGCACCGCTCGATCGAGTGTGTGAGGTGAACAGATCGGGATTTCGTGTTTTAATGATGCCAAATAGTGTTAGCAAACCAAATATTGTTGGCTAACAAGAAGTTAGATTTATCTACCATTTGGAGTGCTGATGCGTGGATGTCCCCTTCTATTGGATGGTATCAGTTGCAGGCGCTGGTAGGAATTATGCTCGTTGAACACTTGTCACCACTCCCGTTTTGGAATTCCTCATGGGTAAGAAGCAAGCTTCATCAATTATTTTTCGAGATATTATCTTTCATAAACCCAATAACTTTTAGCAGATTGGTAGCACTCTATTCACGGTTTGGACTGCGATGTCCACAGTTCACCTGCTGATGCATCCAATGTCGTCTTTCCGTTCACACAAAGCAAATGACGAAGCATCGAAGAGCCAAGAAATCCACCTACGGGCCGGCTAATTGCAAACACCCTTATATGTCGTCTGCATATTGTAGTTGATGAAAAAAATATGTTCTTATGAAAGACTCGTAGTAATACATTGCAATAAGTAATATGAAATTCGAATCAGAATGATCGATCAAAATTAGTGCAATGTTTCGTCGGACCGGGGGGTGACAAAAGCACAACCGACAAAAGCACAACGGATCACCATTCGCTGGATATTCGAGCTAGTATCTTGGGAGTTGTTTCATTGTTATCAGGGTGTGATACACTACATCACACTGATTAGATATTCAAACTATGCGATTATCAGTTTCACTCCTCCTCTATGTATGGGGTTCATGGTCCAAATTTGAGGAAATGAGTGGAAAATCGTGGTTAGATAAAAAGCAAATGCCGTTACCAATCGATATTCTTGAACTCCAGTAACTAATGAAACCCAGTAACATGGACATCGATTAGTTAGGGTATTTGATGTTTATCTAACCACGATTTTCCACTCATTTCCTCAAATTTCGACCATGAACCCCTATACATAGAGGAGGAGTGAAATCGACAATCGCGTAGTTTGAATATCTAATCAGGGTGGTGTAGTGTACCACACACTGATAACAATGAAACAACTCCCAAGATGCTGGCTCGAATATCCAGCGAATGGTGATCCGTTGTGCTTTTGTCTGTTGTGCTTTTGTCACCCCCCGCCGGACCACATGAGACTGAATGCATTCGCCCCCTCCTTGATGACACTTCCCTCATCATCTTTCCTTGCCAAATTCGATCATTGTCTTCTCCTTCCGCATTCTAATCTTGCCCATCTCATCGGGTGTCACAATCTGGTGCTCACTCACTCTTTGTTTACTCTTTTCGAATTTTGCGCCCCTTCGATAACAATATCGATGTTTTAGTGTATGCATTTGTTCTTCGTTTTCCTTTTTGGTACTGCAGTCAAGTTGCAGAACACTCATAATGGACTTCAAAACAATGGTAAAACAATTGGATTTGGAAACTCATTGATAACATTATGTGAAAAAATGCTATTCAGAAAGAAGATTTTTCGAATTTCGTGGTCGATTTGCAATTTCTTGCTCTCACAGTCGACTCGATTTACTGCTTTACCCTTTCTCTCATCGGCCTCTGCTTTCCCCATCTCATCGCTTCCAACTTCACTGTACGTCCCCTTTTTATTTTCCTAGATACGGATCCACTGTTATTTTCGAGAAAGAAGAGGCAGATGAGCAATTGCAAAATGCTCCGAAAGATCGGTTGATCGTCTATTATTAGTAGGGTTGTCAAAATGAGGTTGGGGGAGAATGAAGACGCCATTTATTGCTCTCCATTTCCCCTCTTCATTGAAGAGGGAGCTGTGTGGGGAGCTCTTCAATGAAGAGCTGATTTAACAAAATTTGATGTATCTCGAGCACGCGTAAATATTTTATCGTCAAACTTCGGGAATCACATGCCATAAACGGTGTACGGAATGTTATCAACAAATTGTGAAGTTCATAGCTAGAGGGCCCTGCCAAAAAATCAAAGTAAGGGGATCCTACCTCTGCTAGCCATTTCGGGGAGAGTCCCACACAACAGAAAGGCATATCTACTGTCTTGGGGAAGTAATAAATGGGGTTGGACAATCAACAACATCATCCTATAATCACTAGGGGCGCCACCACTGTTGTTGATTGTGATCCTTTCTTGATTGAGAGCCGATCAAGGTCTTTCATTATGCACAAGGATGGTTCCAGATGGTTTAGACCAAGTCAGGGAGTCCTTCCCCAAACCAGCCTGTTCTTTGGAGGGAGATGGCAGGGATTACTGGGTATAAGGACACCCTAGCGAGGTCTTTGCCAAAGGAAAAGAAGAGATTCATCTCACGCCCGGGGATCCACGATACTGCAATCACATACATAACAAAGTGGTGAAAAAGGGAATGGATAAGCAAAATGACTCTCCTGGTCTACTTCTCCTTCAGCGACATCCTTCGATAAGGCCTTCAACGCGACATACTTCGGCCGGTTCAATTGTCACGAGAGCTTCCGCAGTTTCTAAAAGGTCGATAATCAAAATAAAGCCCTGGACAATCAAAGACAGACTGAAGGATCAAAAAGTGAATGAAATATCGATGAAAACGTACCTATTATTGTTAGTGATTTGATGTAATATCGTGACAAGGACAGTAGCAGCGCAGCGATCAGGGGTTGAAATGAATAAGAATATTAATGACCAAAGATAAAGTGACAATACAGAGACAACTATTCGAATGAAACAATAACAAACCAATATCAAACGAACTTAGATCAAAGATCACTCGCTGACGTCAACTTTCCTGGAAAAAGCGTCAACTCTCGTATGTAACAATCACTCTAATGAAACAGATGAAAAGATCACGAAAAACCTGCTCCTAGCGCTGCTCGACCTGACTGGACCGATCCGGAGGGCAGTTCCAGCGGGGGGGGGGACAACGGGAAAAGACGACACGAATAGTCTCCAGCAGTGGAGAAGTGAAAATAAGAAAATTATCAACAAAAATACGAGCTAAACAGCAAAAACAAACCGTCAAAGGAAAGGAAAGGAGGGGGGAAAGATTGCACGATCCGACTATGGCTCGTCATCTCTCCCTACCATGTAAATGACCCTTTGTCTGATCGGTATGCATCGACCCAGTCTTAGGCTAAATCGCCATGCAAATCGACATTGATTAGGCTTCGTTCTTGTGAAAAAACGTGATGGCTCTTCAAAGAGCTCCCTCCCCTCTTCATTGAAGAGGGCACCGATCACCCCCCCCCCCCTCTTCAATGAAGAATGACACCGGGCAGATCGACTGTGGAGAATGAAATGAAGTCTTCATTTCACCTCTCCATTTTGACAACCCTAATTGCAATTACAAAAAAATGACAGGATCGCGTGACGTCTCGGAAGCCGGCTTGAGCGATCTGATCTTCCAATTGGACAGCATCTTCAGCATGTTGTTCAGCATCGCCTTCATCGCATTTCCGAGATGGATGCTGAAGGGACACGTTGGTTGACCAATATGATACCGATTTTATTAATATTTTTAGATGACCGGACTGGAATTGGACGTATCTCACGAGCACATGTGCTGTGGCATCGGAGTCTACTTCATGGCAAGCTTCACCTTCGCTCTCCAAGCCATTGGCCATCAGTGGAGGAGAGGAGGGTAGTCGTCGAGTCGAGAGTCATTGTGAGTGTGCAATAGTTTAGTCATATAATTGCTTCATTTCACACACTATTTCGGCTCTGACGAATCCATTGACATGTTTTAGTGTTTCGCCGGAATTCTGCTCTTTGAGTACTGGTCGCCTATCCTTTTCGCTACACCATTTGTGAGTTCACATATTCGATTTTCGTTAGAATTGGCGTGGTTCAGCATGTTTTTCAGGGAGCAGGGAGTGTGTTCGTCGGTATTTGGTCGGCGATGTCCGCTCTACACTTGCTAGTGCATCCAGCGCCGTCCAAAGGAGTCAATGGCAAAATGGATTAGGATAACATCGTCAATCAGATTAGACAGCACCCTCTGTATATGATATTCGAACATTGTGACAATTCAGATAAAGGTTAATTAATATTGTGTAAATATGGTGCAAGGTAATATCGCGCCTCTCACGAGAGAATCGAGCTGAATTTTCAATTCATGGGAATGGAGGAAAATCGTGAATTGAGTTCCAACCGGTTTTGGTCATCATAAGTCATGTCTAAGTGACCCCCAAAGTCTTTTTGTGCAGACTTCATTTTGGACCTTCATACACCGGGTCGCAATTCGGCATCACTCACTTCAAGGGCCGATTTCTCGTAAACGGTGATAGATTCAGCAAAATTGACCTCTGAGTGGTCCCGGCTCATTTTTTGAGCTATATCGATCTATCTAAACCAATTTCTCTGAATACGATTTTGAATAGCGGTACTTCGTAGGTCAATTTTCTCAAAAATGTAGGTGCAGAAGCAGCTCAGATTTTCTAAGTAAATGCAGCTCGGCGAGACCTTTCAAATGAGTGGTTTTCCAACAAAATACGGAAATTTGGGTGAGATATTTGCTACTTTTCCGCCTTCCGATAATTTGAAGGCTCTCATTCTTCACACACCGCTCTCTCGCTCTCCCACAAGTGCAGCCAATTTTGCCATGTGCGCGCCTACACTTGGACCTCCATTGTAATCAAGATATGAAACTTTTTGATAAGCAGTCAAGATGCACGTTATTTGACAAAAGAACATGATTTGCATATTTTGATAAGAAAATCATAGACAACGCTTTTTTCGATTTACTTTTGTTACGCTGGATCGCAAAGAGAGAAACTAGCGGTGAAATGCGATATGTCGCATACGTAGGTATTTTTTGAAGAGGGCTTCTCTCATATTGAAGTGGAACAATAGATTGGGGTGAATTGCAACACCTCGATCCACATCGTCTGACCTCGAAAGTCCACCACACCGCTCATGGTGAGTCGAAGTGGAGCCCGATCGAGTGCACTGAACCTATGAATCAAAAAGGGAAAAGGGGATACTCGGTGATCCTTGTCATGGTTGAGAAGTGAAGTTATGGTGAATTTCGATCATTTTCTTTAATAGAGAACACGACAACTTGGACTCGCATTGTTTCAATGATTGAGTTTAGCTTCCGTCCGGATTTAGCTGGATTACCGGGCGACTCGCCACAAACGACAATAGCTCGTGATCGCCTAAACATTGTTTCAGGAAGTGCGATAGCCAACTCTAAACATTGTTTCAGGAAGTGCGATAGCCAACTGTTGAGGATGGTTTGATTTAGGTAGATACTCAGCAGTAGGGCAGCAGTTGTTATTGTAAACTAACCCATCATATATTGAAAACATGACACTGAGATGGCGTGCAGGATATTATGGCTGTAACATTTCAGAAATCACAATTGCTTTATGAGATAAAAAGTCCAAATTCTGTTATTGAATTCGAGAACACCTAGCATCAAAATAATCTGTTGCTCCACTCTCTTCTTCCGAGCGATTTTTCAGTGGTTTATAGCCATGACTACCGATTTCATTGCCATTCTTGGATTGATGGCCATCCCTCCCCTCTCATTTCAAATCTCATCCGCATGTGAGAGAGTTCAAGAAATGATAGTCATCGTTCGAAATGTTAAAACATAGAGTGCGAATTTCAGTTAATCGTCTCTTCAAGTACCGCCTATCGCCGGTAGAAACAGTGTATGGAATGAGGATGATTGCCGAATTTCGCTCTCTTCTAAATAACACTCACGAGAGCTCCTGCTCTAGAAAGGCGGGTAAATCAGTTGTTCATTTGTAGAAACATATTATGTAGTACAGGTAAAAGAATAATATCAAATATTTATTACGCGATTTATTATCTCTCACGATCCGGAAAACCCGCTCGTACTCGTCTATCGACTGGATCCATCCTCGAAGAAGACTCCTCCATCCAGTGACAGTACTTGGGGCAGATTCCCTTCTCTCCCTTCGCTCCCACTTCTCCCGAAGCTCCCGTAACTCCCGGCTTTCCATCGGCTCCAGGCTGTCCGTCCGGACCTGGCGGTCCCTTGGGTCCCAGCGCGCCATATGCTCCATCCTCTCCAGGTTTACCTGCTTCTCCAGCAGGTCCGGGTGGTCCCTTGGGCCCGGGCTCACCAGGCGCTGCAGCGTCTCCTGATCCGCCGGCGACGCCCGGTGCTCCCGCATCTCCAATCTCTCCGGGTGGGCCAGGAGGGCCGGGATGACCCTGAGCGCACGGCTTGCACGGCGGTGGGGTAATAGGTTCACAGGGCCCACCGGCGGGCGCCTTGCCAGGGTTGCCAGGGGAGCCTTTGGCGCCCGGCTTGCCATCCTTGCCCGGCTTTCCGGGTGGTCCGGGCGGGCCGGGCATGCCTGGCAGGCAGCAAGCGCTGCAGTGATCTCCTGCTCCTGCAGCAGCCATCATCGATGCGCCCTTTCCTCCTCCCATACCAGCAGCTGCTCCCGATCCTCCTGCAGCTCCGACCTCCCCCTTAGCTGCGCCTCCCTCTGCTGCAGCAGCGCCTTCCTTTGATGCTCCTCCAGCTGCTCCAGTTCCTCCTGTACCACCCTCTGTTGGTGCACCTTCACCTCCGTTGCCTCCTCCTGAATCGACAGCTCCTTTGGTTCCTCCTCCTCCAACTGCTCCAGATCCACTTGCTCCTCCATCTGCTGGTGCTCCGTCAGCTCCAGCAGCTCCCGACGCTCTGCCCTTCTCTCCCGCAGCAGCAGCTCCCTCCTTGGATCCTTTTCCAGCTCCCTTTGCGCTCACGGCCGGTCCTACTACTGTCATGCCAGCGGCCGCTCCTTGCTTCCCCGTACCTTCTTCGTCCTTGGCACCTTCTCCACTCCTCCATTTCGTCATATAACCAGCTGCGGGTGCTCCCATCGGTCCTCCGGCAGCGCCCATTCTCCCAGTGCCCCTGCAAGTCCTCCTTTTTCCTTGTCTCCATCAGCGGTTTCAGGAGATCCTTTGGATCCACTAGTTCCAATTTCAGGCGCTTCCTTGGCTCCACCAGCAGTGGTTCCTGCCGCTCTTGTGGCACCATCAGCTCCCATTCCTACAGCTTCGCCAGTAGTCTCCGGGGGAGAGCTGTCGTAGCCTGCCTGTCGGGCGGTCCTGTTGCGCGCGAATCCGGTATAGGCCTTGAGCAGGTGGACCTCTGCCCAGATGTCCTTTGCAGATCCCTGTGAACAACTGTTTGTGAAAATTCAAGATTGATTGAATATGTTTTCAAATAATTCATTGGAGATAGGTGAGATAAGTAATTGTACATTTGTATAACATAATATAATATTAGAAATAGAGTAGCAGTACCTGGCAGAAAGCGACCTCGTTGTGCGTGGTTCGCTTGATCTGTTGTACGTGGTTGTAGAACATCGGCAGCGTCACGCACAACGACATCACCGAAACGACCCGAAGAAGGTGACATTAATCCGGTGATTTTTTTTGAAATCTGTTATTGTTGTACGAAAGTTGCCTAGATAATACGATATCACAGGATGCGGCCGTGCCTTAACATTAGCTTGATTACTCTGATCCTGATCGAGTAAATGTGAAAGCTTACTGAGAATGCGACGGAATAGTATGCGACGAATCGATAGGCCTTGATGCGCGTTTCCAGATCCATTGTTGAAAGAAGGATGGGCGGATGAATTCGCACAGATGGGCCGCTTTTTATAGCAGGACGTGATCTGTGCGCCGCCCTCGAAAGGACAAATCCCTTTCTCTCACTATTTCTCCTCTCTCAGCTATCTTCCTTCTCTTAACCCAGAGAATTCATTGAGGTCCGCAGATTACATCCTGTTCAGGATTAGATAGATCGTACCGATTTCTGCAGCTGCCTGCTAATCCGCTTACTTTTACTGAGTGGGTAATTGCTTTCTGAGATGACATACACCGATAAAGAAATGAAAGTCGTCCGTCAATTCTCCTCCTCGTAATAAATCACGTGCATTTATGTTTGCTAGTAAGTGATGACAACATATCGGTGTTAGACTAATCATTACAAGAGTGAAAGCAACAGTCTCATGCGGGACAATCTTGCAAATGAAAGTGAAATCCGGCTTTATTCTACACACATAGAGTTTTGAAGATATCAGAGACTTTCTGAGAAAACGGAAAAATTCCACCTATAGGCAAAACAACGAAAAATTAAGTGTTGATATTACGATATCTCTAGGGGTAACTTTTTATGTAGAGTTCAAAAATCGACCTTAGAATGCTGCATCTCTAACCGCTCAGTTCCGGATTTTGGCCGATGGAGGGTGGTCGGTTTTTGTATTTTTTAAACGGCTCATACAAACCCCATACATGTATAGTTATTCTGAAAGCACACGACGAGATAAGCATTTCTACCGTTGTAAGTGAAAGGCTAGCTCATCTGTGAAAAAAGTTGTGGTCGTTTGAAATCTAAAATTTGTCTAAAAATTTACGCCCTGAAAAACTTTATAACGCCCGGTGAAATAAACGTTTCCATTTGATTCTCCATGTAATTTTGCCCCTGGGTGCAAAATTACTCAAAAATTCATTGATACAAAAGTACTCAATACAGACGCGAAAGACATCAGAATGCGAGAATTTATGAAGTCTATTTTTCCAAACTTCTGATTTAGGTACCGTATATTGAAAGAGGATCAAAATGTATTGCAGAAACAATAAAAACCATAGTTAACCCACTGTTAAAGTTATAGGCTTATTTTTAACTATTTAGGGACATTGTAGGGCAACTGATACATTTGAGGGCCTAGGAAGCAGGCGATGGGCCTGGGTAGCTTGTTATGTTAATCCATGAATCTGGGAAGCCTATAATGGGACATTGGAACCCTGTTATGGTATGCAGTCAGGCTGTTATTGGACCTGGGAAGCCTGTTTTGGGACTTGGGTTTTCGTACGAATCATTTTTGGAACGTGGGTAGCCTCTGATGGGTCCGGGGTGGCTTTATGTGTTACTTGGGTAGTCTCTGATAAGATAGGTGTCCCCAACTTATATATTTTTGGGAACTGGGTCCGAGGCTTGCGTATGAATATTGGATCAGAGCCAAAAACAAAAATATTTTGCTGTAATAATAAAGTAGATGCAGGGAGCGGCTAGATTTCGATCGAACCGCTTTTACTGTCAACGCAAACCTTCTCGCGTCACTGCCCCTTGCCCGCCCCAGTTCTGCCGCCGACGCCTATACTACGGTAAAGGCTTTCACGGAGACCGCGGCAACGAACTGCTGGAGGAAGCGCCAATCCCCTTCTTGGATCTCGAGTGGAACGCGGAAGCTCCTAGCGATGCGCCATGAATTGCAATCCAACTCCCAACAAGCTGTCGCCTACTCAGCTGCCTGCAAAGCTGCCCGGACGAGTTTCGTCGTGCTTGCCGTGCTTGCGCCTCCTTTCAGGAAGCGAAAGGAGGCGCAAGCACGGCAAGCAGCAACCATGGGAAGGAGCATCGTGAAGAGTATGCTGAGTCTGCAAACCTCAAAGAAGCGCCTTCTAGTTCCCGACCCTGTAACTGGTGCTCTCTCTCAAGCAGCTACCAAGACAGTGGTCCAGAGCTTCTTTGACGGTCTCTACACCCCTGCAGTTCCGTGTCCACTCCCAGTCCCTCCTCAGCCTCTGGATCCCCTTCCTCCTTTCCTACCCGATGAGGTCAGCAAAGCGATGTCCCAACTCAAGTGTGGTCACTCACCCAGTTCGGATGGCATTCTCCCTGATATGCTATACCACTCTCGAAACCACCTTGCTCCCGTTATCGCTGATCTACTCAACTATCTGGTAGATGGAGAGGCTGTTCCAAGCGACCTGACCGAAGCAATTGTCACTCTTCTGCACAAGAAAGGAGACCCTACCAACATTGGGAACTTCCGTCCCATCTCCCTCCTCACCGTTTCCCTGAAGACAATGACCAAAGTCGTTCTTCAGAGACTTGAAACTGTGCTTGAAGAAACAGAGTCCTCGACCCAAACCGGCTTCCGGCGCGGCTACAGTACTCTCGACAACCTGCATGCCATCAAGCAGGTCGCTGAACGAACCTCCGAGTACGGTATCCCAATCTACTTAGCATTCGTCGACTTCAAGAAGGCGTTCGACTGTGTGGAGTGGAATGCCTGCTGGCAAGCTCTCTTCTCGTTCGGAGCCCATCCCTCCCTCGTCCACGTGTTGCGGCGTCTCTACGAGTCCTCCTCCACACTCATTCGAGTTAATGAGGATCTCGTTCCAGTGACTGTGCGTCGAGGAGTCCGCCAAGGGGATACCCTCTCCCCTCGTCTCTTCAACGCAGTGCTACGATCAGCCATGGACAACATTGACTGGGAGTCGGATGGAATTAGAATCGACGGAAGGAACCTTTGTCACTTGGAGTATGCCGATGACGTGGCTCTCGTTGCCAAATCTCGACCCGAGCTGGAACGAATGCTGAAGAAGCTGATGGACGCGTGTAGCCGAGTTGGTCTCGAAGTGAATGCAAGCAAGACCAACCTCCTCACCTCCTGCACCTCTACCCGCAATCCAATAATCATCGACAATCTGCGATTCGAATTCGTCGATAGCGCCACCTATCTCGGAGGGAGAATAGCTCTTCCCTTGGATCATTCCGACGAAATAGAACACCGGATTCGATTAGGGTGGCTGGCCTGGAGTAAGCTCTCGCACCTCCTATCTTCTCGAATTCTGTCCATCAAGATCAGGAGGAGAGTCTTCGAGAGCTGCATCACGGCTACAGTTCTCTATGGGTGTGAAGTATGGGCTCTGAGATCTAGCGAGAAGGAGAGGCTGAGAGTCACCCAGAGGAAGATGGAAAGAAAGATGCTTGGAGTCACGCTGAGGGACAGATGGAGGAATGACCGCGTGAGAGGGATTACCAAGCTGGGAGACTGGAATGAGGAAGGATTGAAACGGAAAGCAGCGCGCTCCGTTTCAATCCTTCCTCATTCCCTCAAGATCAGAAGAATGGGAGTGGAACAGCGGAGCCGTACGACAACTGTCTGGACTCCATTCAATAGGACTCGTCCCCCCGGAAAGCCTCGCGCGCGATGGAGAGACGACCTATCCCGAGCTATTGGCAGCCATTGGTGGAGTGCAACTTATGAAGACTACCGACCTATCATCTTCTGAGCGTTTCCGCCTGATAAGATAAATTGATTGATTGATTGATTGATTGATAAAGTATTCAGTGCCGAAAACGGCTCTTGCGGTATCCAGTAGTGTTGGAAATTCGAGAATAACGGGACCGCTACCTCGGATCTACTCTGACCTCGAGGTAGCGGGCCCGTAATGGAGAGACGCGAGCGTTACGGGCTCGCTAAAAGAGAGGGAGAGGTAGCGAGCCCGCTACCTCTCGCTACCTCTCGTTACGATTACCGCTCGCTATTGCACACCGGGGCGCCAGTTTTCTTTCAGAATCTTTGCATGTTCCATCCCTGGCCCGAATGAAAACTATTTAAGATTGTTTGCTTATTATCATCATCATCATTACGCAATTTGCGAATATTTGAGTTCATCCTCACAAATTAAAGGAAGATTACTTATGTTTGATTCAGAGTATCCTCTTGAAATTATTAAAAATGAGTGATTATGACCTAGAAAAGGTAAGAAAATGGGATGATATCTCGAAACTAATTATGCAAAAACGACAAATATGTATCACAAATATGTATCCCGAACGACAAATATGTATCATTGTTTGCATATCAGGCCTCTCACGAGAGAATCGGGACAACGAGTTGACATTGAGAATGCAAATATTTAATTTTTATAGTTTTCTATTGTAGTATGGATATGGGGTCTAGAAGATTTTCCTTGTTCGGTTCGATCCCATTGCACCTTGCAGCTGCAGCAGGCTGCTACAAACTTGAGACGTAGGAAATTAGTTGGAGAGGTACTCGCCAATAAAAGTGGTGGCATTTGCTCACAAAAGTGTTTCCGTGATCAAATGAACGATTTTGGCACTCGTTCTTTATTTTTCACTTTTGCGACCGTTGCAGCAGACACATGTCGGGCCAGTTTTTAATTTCTAAGTTGAACAGTCATTTTTTGCACCAAACCAAACTTTCCCAGTTTGTAGAGCTTACTGCCCGCTATTTCACAGCGAGGCGCCACTTTTCTTTCCGCATGTTCGCATGTTCCATCCCTGGCCCGAATGAAAACTATTTAAGATTGTTTGCTTATTATCATCATCATCATTACGCAATTTGCGAATATTTGAGTTCATCCTGACAAATTAAAGGAAGATTACTTATGTTTGATTCAGAGTAACCTCTTGAAATTATTAAAAATGAGTGATTATGACCTAGAAAAGGTAAGAAAATGGGATGATATCTCGAAACTCATTATGCAAAAACGACAAATATGTATCACAAATATGTATCCCGAACGACAAATATGTATCATTGTTTGCATATCAGGCCTCTCACGAGAGAATCGGGACAACGAGTTGACATTGAAAATGCAAATATTTAATTTTTATAGTTTTCTATTGTAGTATGGATATGGGGTCTAGAAGATTTTCCTTGTTCGGTTCGATCCCATTGCACCTTGCAGCTGCAACAGGCTGCTACAAACTTGAGACGTAGGAAATTAGTTGGAGAGGTACTCGCCAATAAAAGTGGTGGCATTTGCTCACAAAAGTGTTTCCGTGATCAAATGAACGATTTTGGCACTCGTTCTTTATTTTTCACTTTTGCGACCGTTGCAGCAGACACATGTCGGGCCAGTTTTTAATTTCTAAGTTGAACAGTCATTTTTTGCACCAAACCAAACTTTCCCAGTTTGTAGAGTTTACTGCCCGCTATTTCACAGCGAGGCGCCACTTTTATTTCCGCATGTTCGCATGTTCCATCCCTGGCCCGAATGAAAACTATTTAAGATTGTTTGCTTATTATCATCATCATCATTACGCAATTTGCGAATATTTGAGTTCATCCTGACAAATTAAAGGAAGATTACTTATGTTTGATTCAGAGTAACCTCTTGAAATTATTAAAAATGATTGATTATGACCTAGAAAAGGTAAGAAAATGGGATGATATCTCGAAACTAATTATGCAATGGGTGAGTAACTTCTTGAAATTGTTAAAAATGAGTGATTATGGCCTAGACACAGTTATTATTAGTTATCAGTTATTAAGTTACCTTGTTGGGTAACTTTAAGAACTAAAGAAACATAAATTCTTGCGTTATTCTTTCCTTTTGTGAGGATATACTTCAATCGATGTGAGATAGAGAGTAGAGGTCATGTTGTAGTCGAACCATAGTGGTTTCCATGTCCTCTGAATTTTTCCCTCCGTATTCACACATGAAATTTAGTCTTTTCAATAGCCACTATAGAACACTACACAATGATTATGCATATCGTAAAATATTGAAAGTATGGAAAATATGAATTGCAGTGTTTCCGATTACTTGCGTTCATTGTGAACGGCGAAATATTCAAATATTCGCAAACTGCGTAGTGATGACGTAATATCAGGCCTCTCATGAGAGAATCGGGACAAATCGGCATTTTCAGTCGACATTCAAATTTCGGAAAATCTTGATTATTATGTTTCTATTTAGTGCTTGCTTAGACTACACTAAAACCGAAGTGTCCGATGTTTTAGATGAGCTGCAGCCGCAGCAGGCTGCTGCAACCTTTAGACGTATGGAATTGGTTATTGAGGTTTATATCAATAAAATTGATGACATTTGCACACAAAGGTGTTTCCGTGATCAAATGAACGATTTTGGCACTCGTTCTTTATTTTTCACTTTTGTGACCGTTGCAGCAGACACATGTCGGACCAGTTTTTTATTTCTAAGTTAAACAGTCATTTTTTGGACCAAACCAAACTTTCCCAGTTTGTAGAGCTTGAAATTCTGCATATACCACATTTTTCCTTGATTTTATCTCGGTGGTCCTGGTACATTCTCAAGCCGGCGAAAACCTCATAACGTGCTGCACGGCCCACCTGCAGTGTAACTTGTAACTGAGTTCTCCCAGTCGCAAGTTCGAACCCCAGCCATGGCAAACACTTTTTTTGCCATTTGATAACATCGAGAAAGAAAGTCTGGAAGTATTACGGATCATATGAATGAACAAAATATATGGCAAAAACTTGTCTGCCATGGCTGGGGTTCGAACTTGCGACTGGGAGAACTCAGTTACACTGCAGGTGGGCCGTGCAGCCCGTTATGAGGTTTTCTCCGGCTTGAGAATGTACCAGGACCACCGAGATAAAATCACGGAAAAATGTGGTATATGCAGAATTTCAAGCTCTACAAACTGGGAAAGTTTGGTTTGGTGCAAAAAATGACTGTTCAACTTAGAAATTAAAAACTGGCCCGACATGTGTCTGCTGCAACGGTCGCAAAAGTGAAAAATAAAGAACGAGTGCCAAAATCGTTCATTTGATCACGGAAACACTTTTGTGAGCAAATGCCACCACTTTTATTGGCGAGTACCTCTCCAACTAATTTCCTACGTCTCAAGTTTGTAGCAGCCTGCTGCAGCTGCAAGGTGCAATGGGATCGAACCAAACAAGGAAAATCTTCTAGACCCCATATCCATACTACAATAGAAAACTATAAAAATTTAATATTTGCATTTTCAATGTCAACTCGTTGTCCCGATTCTCTCGTGAGAGGCCTGATATGCAAACAATGATACATATTTGTCGTACGGGATACATATTTGTGATACATATTTGTCGTTTTTGCATAATTAGTTTCGAGATATCATCCCATTTTCTTACCTTTTCTAGGTCATAATCACTCATTTTTAATAATTTCAAGAGGTTACTCTGAATCAAACATAAGTAATCTTCCTTTAATTTGTCAGGATGAACTCAAATATTCGCAAATTGCGTAATGATGATGATGATAATAAGCAAACAATCTTAAATAGTTTTCATTCGGGCCAGGGATGGAACATGCGAACATGCGGAAAGAAAAGTGGCGCCTCGCTGTGAAATAGCGGGCAGTAATTGTAGCGAGAGGTAGCGAGAGGTAGCGGGCTCGCTATCTCGTGATCTACCTTGACCTCGAGATAGCAGGCCCGTAATGGAGAGGCGGGCGCGTTACGGGCCCGTTATATTGTACAAGATGCGCACACCCGGCAACTTCTTCCAATAAACCACCAAGTCACTCGTTTCAGTCACTAACTACTTATGCCACGTCACACTAAGGCAACTTGACAATTTTCGTCAATTGGAGTCTCACCGCTTGCAATCAATGATCCTCCTCTTCAACGGCACTCTGCAGTCTTCCGGACGAAGCAGGGATAGCCTCCTGCTTGTTCGAGCTTGAACTGCAATTCAAAAATTGACGATAGGCTCCCGCGCACAGGAGCAAATCTCAGTTCACAAGCTTACTTTCTGCCACACACTCAGATGGCAGAAAGGTCGCACAATGCAAGTCACACACACTCAGATGTGACTTGACGGACCACACGTAGAGCCCGATTTAACGCCAACGAAACAAGAAAGAAATAGACGATTCAAGATAACTCTGTGGCACCAAACCACTTCGGAAATTCGAGAATGCAAGCAATTGAATTAATCGAAAACAAACTTTATAGAAGCCGAAGCTAAACAAGCGAAAAACAACCGATAAAAACGATCTCTGAGAGAACGAGAGAGAGGACTGGTAAACAACAACAACTTTGCCAGGTGGAATACCGTAATCCGTGATTGGCAGAACTACACAACGAACTGCAATACTATTTGCCGGTTCAAACTACGGTCTTTGCAAAAAACAAATAATTACGATAAAAATTACTATAAAATCTTAATTAATTACTTATTATAATTACAGAAAAGAGGGGTGGGTTCTGGTTACGCGCCCTCTTCACGCCCCGCTCCTCTTTATCGAATGTCCTCGTGAAATTATTGGAGGTGATCAGTCGCTCCGCAGATGTAGCATGACTTCATGTTGAAGAAATGGGGTTTATTCTTCTTCTCTTCGGCA
This sequence comes from Pristionchus mayeri, assembly GCA_036245805.1. NCBI lineage: Eukaryota > Metazoa > Nematoda > Chromadorea > Rhabditida > Neodiplogasteridae > Pristionchus > Pristionchus mayeri. The sequence goes on along the minus strand of BTRK01000004.1, from coordinate 16,272,798 downwards.
TCTCTCAGGGAGTTGCCATTCCAAGGTCTCGCAATCTTTGGCGATGGTCCGAGATGACTCTCCTGGGGTGCTCTTCTTGCAGGAATAGCAATCCTCTTCTCCGGGATAGGCTCGAATGGGAAAGGAATGCCCTTGGTGATGTACTGGATCGCCTTCTCCAGTAGATTCTTCGACTCTCTCTTGGCGGTCAGGAAGAGATTGACGAATGGGGTAGTCTTCCACAGATGGCCAGAAATGTCCGTCATCAGGACGAGATTGGGAGGCGTTCCTTCGGATCCCCACAACGTCAGGAACTGCTGATGAGTCTTAGTCAGCTCGAGCTCGATGTCGGTCGGCGTGATGGGCAAAACAGCAGCAGAGAGATAGCAGGTGAGCGAGTAATTCTTCGTCAATTCCAGCAGGTAAGCTCTCAACTTTTCCATGCTTCCAATGCTCAACTTCCGTGCTAGCATTATCCACAGGGACTTCGGAAAACTGTCAGACATCTCCATGTCCTGGAGCTTCGTCTTGAGTTCATTCTCGTCCTTGTAGTGCATCCCAATCACTTCATTCCACTCTCCTCTCAACGTAGGAAATGGTCGATCATCTGGGATCAGAACGATGCACTCCGTGCGATTCTTCTTCTCTTCTCCAATCAATAGAGCCTCATTGATCGCATCGGAGACACTCTTGTCCTCTCCCTCCATGGTCACTCCAGTACCAGACACGTTTTAGACCTCGGCAAGAACGTGCTGGCACATCCCATCCTGGTATGCCTTCTTGAGGGCACTCGTTCCGACTTCTTTCTTGCGAGATTTGTCCTTCATTGTAGTACGGGCACTGAATCTCGTGAGGGTCTTCCATTCGGATTCCAGGTCGTAAAGGGCTCCTAATTCCCTAAAACTATCAAAGTGGAGGGCAGTCACCACGGATCCCATTCGGCGCTGGATCTTGTCTGGTACTACGTCTCCCACTCGTCTTCTGCCGCATTCCCTGCATTCGAAGTCGGGGTGCATCAGATGTCCAGGTAGTACCGTCGTCCTGAAAGATGACATCTTTTTGATATCGCCCGATTTCGCTTCCACTCTAATATACACTCGATCGCCTATCTCTGGTTTGATCAGCATGTTGTTCTTATGCTTCGCATCAAATCTATCCTTCATCTTCCTTCTCTCATTCTCTAATCTTGCAGCCACAATAGCACGCATCTTTTCAGTCATCCAACTCATTCTTCTATTATAGTCATCAATGTCCAGGTCAACAGTGTAGGCAGGATTCTCCTGCAGTATCTCAGACATTGGAAGAGGATCGTCCCGTCCATGGAACAGGAACAACGGAGACTCTCCTGTCACACTATGAGGACTAGCGTTGTACGCATAGAGTGCATACGGTAATGCCTCTTCCCATTGATCGTCCCTCATCTTGATCCTTCTCATTATTTCCTCAATCGTCCGATTGAACCTCTCCGTCAAACCATTTGCACGACTATGATACGGTAAAGTCAATCTTCTCTCGATTTTGAATCTCTTAGCAATCTCATGCATGATCTTATTCACGAAATCGGTGCCATTATCAGAGACAAGAGTGCGCGGTGTCCTTCCTCCTAACAACAACCATTTCTCCATGAACACCTTCGCTACTGTCTCTGCCTTCTTATCCTTAATGGCGTACGCTCCAGCAAATTTAGTAAACTGATCAATCACAGTCATTATATACTTTCCACCTCCAACGCCACGTCCAGTATCGATCAAATCGATTCCCACTACATCCATCGGTCCATTCGCGACTATTGGTTGAAGATCGGGTATCATCCTCTTAGCTGCATTGGCCAGTAAGCATCTATCGCACTTCTTCAACACTCTCTGCACATCCTTAGCCATCGATCCCCAGAAAACTTTATTCAACAATTTCTGCACCAACTTCCTCGTGCCAAGAGGTCCAGATAGAGGTGAGTCATGAATCTCTCGTATGAATCTCTCTCTTCGTCCTTCCGGGATATACAACTTTCTCTCGTGATCGCTTCCCAACAGATACAATATGCCTCTATGCACCACCCAGTCAGCCAACGATGTTCTCTTGGTACTATCCGGGATAACCACTTTTGTGTCCGGAGAGACCTTATTTTCAATCATCTTAATCATTGATAGCACCCATTCATCCTTTCTCTTGTCTGCTATCCACTGTTTGATATTCATCTCTTCCTCATTCTCCTCTCTGCATTTCCTTCTCGTTTCCTCATTTCCTCTGATATCCTGAGTTTGGGGAGCACGGGATAACGTTTTACTGCGAGTGATTGCATTAGCCACTACTCCGACATCATCACTCATTCCATTATTTTCTCCTGGAAGCTCTTTCCTCGGATTCCTACTCAGAGCATCAGCGACCACATTAGACTTTCCCTTAATGTGTTCAATATCCAACTTGTACTCTTGCAGCTCGTTGGCATATCTCGGTAATCGCGAAGCGACATGGTTCCGTTTGAGGAGTGTAACAAGTGGTGAGTGATCAGTTCGAACCACCGTTCTTGTCCCGTACAGCATATGCTTCCATCTGATGACAGATTCATACACTGCAAGTGCCTCTGCATCCACTACAGTGTACGTCTTCTCACATTCTCTCATTCCACGTGAAAAAAACGCAATTGGTCTCTCTAGTCCATCTAGTCCCTTCTGACTAAGCATTGCTCCTATTCCCTCTCCACTCGCATCCGTTGTTAGAATAAATGGTCGAGAACCCTGCTTAGTTCCTTCGTAATCAGGTTGAGTGAGTACGGGTGCTGAACATAGTTGCCCAACACTGGCGGCGAGGTATTTTCAGACCATGAACCCCTATTCATGCTGGGGCGCTTCCCCCCTCGATATGAGGGGGGAAGCGCCACAGCATGTATATGGGGTCATGGTCAAAAATCGATTGGTAGGTCAATGGTAGGTCAAGACTAGGTACCGTAACCCTCGATTATCGCAAACTAACTTTATTTTCAAAAAGTCCTGGCACCGTGTCCAATCGATTGTACAGTACCCAAGTAACTACCGTAACCCAGTTCCGTGGGTCAGATCCAGTTCCTTGGGTCAAACATTTTTCAAAAAAAATCGGAAATTTTTCTATAAATTCCTAATCGATCATAAAATTATTCAACAGTAATTAGAGATACGGAAGGATCATTTAAAATATTATTTAGATCGATTTAGGATTTTTAGAAAATGTTTGACCCAAGGAACTGGATCTGACCCAAGGAACTGGGTTACGGCAGGGGGTACTGTACTATCGATTGGGTACGGTACCTAGTCTTGACCTACCATTGACCTACAATCGATTTTTGACCATGACCCCATATACATGCTGGGGCGCTTCCCCCCTCATATCGAGGGGGGAAGCGCCCCAGCATGAATAGGGGTTCATGGGGGTCGCCGCCGGCGTGGGCAACTATGGTGCTGAACAAATCTTATTTTTCAACAACTCAAAGGCTTCCTTCGCCTCCTTAGTCCATAACAATCTTCTTCCACTCCCTACATCCATTCTGCAGAGTGGTTGAGTGATCTGAGCGTATCCGTGTACGAATCTTCGAAGATAGCCAGCGAGTCCCAAGAACTGCTGTACCTGAGACTTAGTCTCGGGCATCTTGTAATCTTTAATAGCCAGCACCTTCTTCTCATCTACATGCACTCCATTACTATTCAGCTTGTGACCCAAGTATTCGATCTCTCTCACCATTACTTGGCACTTCTTCATGTTGAGAAGCAATCCCTTCTCTATCAATTTGTCGAGAACTCGGATAACAACTCTCTCGTGCTCCTCTTCAGTCTCGGTAGCAATCAAAACATCATCGATATAACAATGAACTACTCTGTCTTTCCCTTCCTTAGACAACTCATCCTTGAGCACCTGGCTCATCGCTCACTGGAATATAGCCGGGCTAATGTTGAGACCAAACGGAGGGACAGTGAACTCATAGAGCTCTCCCATAACAGCGAATGAAGTGACCTGAGCACTCTGATCATTCAATGGCAGTTGCCAGAAACCCGATGCAAGATCCATTACAGTGAAGTACTTCTTCCCTTGTAACGACTGAAGAATCGTCTCAATGTATGGGAGGGGAAAAGCATCCTCTCTCACAACTTCGTTTACTCTACGGAAGTCAATACAGATTCGGATCGATCCATCCTTCTTCTTAACTAATACAACTGGGGATAACCATGGGGAATTTGAACGTTTGATGACCCCTTGCGAGATCATCTTGTCCAACAGCTTCCTTAGAGCAGGCTTGAGCATGAACGGAACTGCTCGCTCTTTCTGTCTGATGGGTCTCGTCCCTTCTTCCAATCTAAGAACGCAAGCTATTCCCTTCAATCTTCCTAAATCGCTCTCTCCCACAGCGAACACTCTGGCTCGAGACCTGATTATCTCTTCCATCCGACCACTCAATTTTCCATCACGGCACTTCTCTAAATTCTCCTTAATCTCTGCCCATCTCTTATCATCTCCTTCCACTATCTGGCATTGATTCACTTGAAAGGAACCATCCTCCTTGGCTACATTCTCTTCGTCTTTCTCTTGAGCCACTTTTACCCACCTTCCAATCACATCATATCTCTCGTAAACACGACCAACCTTACTATCGTTCCAGACAGGCACGCGCACAAAGGCAGCATCGTCATTGATCCCATCCACTATATCATCTCTATCCGCAATCAATACTTTCTTCCCTTCGCCTCTTCGACCACCACTCACAACAATCGTTCCTACTTCTCCTGGAGCGATGTACGCTGTTCGCAAAACGATGGCATTGTCTGGGCTAATCACTTCCTTCTGATCATCTGCTTTCAATCTAAGTTCCAATCCCATCGCTTCCAATGCACTATTACCCAGCAGAATTGTCGGAACTTCTTTCTCAGCCACAACGAATCCCACTTTGCACTTCTTTCCTACATTCATCTCAACATCCACTACTACCTTCCCGATAGTTCTAATCGGTTGCCCTTGAGCATCAGTGAGTTTATCCGAAAACTCTTCCTTTATCGTCACTCCATCCATCAGATCAACTGTTCGCTTGTCAATCAAATTCGCATCAGCTCCAGTATCAAGACACGCAGTGACTTTAAGTCCACCGATCGTTCCTTCCACTGGTCGAGATTTCTTGAAGAAGAACACTTCTTCCTCATCGGTACCGGATAATACACTCTCACGTTTCTCATCTGTTATCTCATTAGTCTGCTGGGGCAGCTCGCCCTCAACTGAGTCTTTCTCATTATCACTCATCTGATTCTTATCACATTCCCCTCTCTCATCACCAACACTATCCTCAACATCGCACCTCAACGCCAGCATCCTAGCGCCTGCTTGGTATTGGCCAGTGCCGCCACTATATCCTCGTCCACCCTTATATCCTCCTCTGAAACCTCCTCTTCCTACACCAGGATTTCCCTGAACCGGAGCACTCACTGGCGCACTCCCTGGCTGCTTGATTGGTGTGAAACTCTGAGCAGGTGCTGCTTGCTGCTGTGCATTGCTATGTTGCGTTGCCTGCGCATTTTGCTGTCCATTCGCGGTAACATTCGCTCTCATCCCTCCAGGTGGCCTTACTACTCTCGATGGACACACTCCAATCCTATGTCCAAATCCATCACATGAAAGGCATTTGTACTCCATGTCCTTCGCAGTTGCATCTCGTGATGGGCACACACTCTGCACATGTCTATATCCAGAGCAGATGTGATATGTGTAACTTCTCCTCTCATATCTACCTCCATTAGAACCTCCTCTATTTCCACTATTGAATCTATTGTGAGAAGGGGTAACTCCATTTCCATATCTATTTCCATCTCCTGATCCTTCTAGTCTCTGCATATACTCCCTCAATTTCAGATACGCCTTCATCTTCTGATACGTTTCTCCTTCCATCAATAATCTATGCAGCTCCGTGCTCTCATTCGTCTTCTCATACAAATGTAGCAGCTGATTTTTCATGGCTCTCTCTTGGTTCGGACCATCATGCACTTTCGAGACCAGAAACTCTAGCTCCTCGCACACTGCATCCACTCTTCTTCCACTCCTAGCCTGATTTCTCCACTGCCGATCATAATCTTTCAACTCAAACAGAGAACCACCCGTCAATATATCGTGCAACCATACGAGGCAATCTCTCACTGTCTTCGTATTGGACTTATACTCCTCTGGGAGTCCCTTATACTCCGTTCTAGCCTTGCCTTCCAGATACTCACTCAACAACTGCTTAGCGATAGCATCACCTCTGTACTCATGGCGCAATAGAAAACCATCTCTCCACACACTCCAGTTCTCTCTCGATCCACTATACTTAGCTAGAGTTGGCAGAGAATCGTGCCCCATCATCATCCTATCACCACTATCGCGCATCAGAAGGGCCATATCAACATTGTTCCCACTCAAATCATTTGTCATCCACTCTCCACTCTGCCCACCTGTTCGTTCCGTCGTAGCCCTCGGCGACTCCCTGGCGCGCGGCAACAATGTCATCTCCGCGGTACGCTCTGATGAGCTCTCTTTCCCTGATCTGGCGGCATTCCGCATTTGCGTCATCTCCTGCAACTGGTTGGTTGCACTGGCATATCCCTGAGATACTGTATTCTGATGCGACTCACTTTCCTGTCTGACTCGAGCAGCCTATTTGAGATCCTTGATTTCATCTTTGAGACAGTTGTTCTCGGCCAGTGCCTTGTTGCGACAGTCGTAAGCGACGGCAACACCCTTTTCCAACTCCTCAATCTTGGTCACGAGCTCGTCTTGCTTGGCCGCAGCCCACTGAATGTTGTCAATTATTTGCTGTTCATTCTCTGCTCCCACTTCAGCCATTATCTGAGCAATCATTTCAGAATAGTTTCTCTCATCGGCTTTCAGCTTATTATGCGCAGCTACTCCATCTACTATCCTTTCTACTTCCATCATCTCACAAGCTAGTTTCATCAGTTCAGCCAGTTCCGCATGGTCTTTCACCAATTTATCATGCGCACTTCTATCCACAATATCCACATCTCCACCAATCATCCCTTCTAACAGAACCAGGTCTTCCTCAATAACCTTCTCTTCCCTTTCGAAAATCTTTCTCACATCCTGATTTCCTTTCTGTCCACTCGATCTACTCTCTTCTCGCAAAAGCAATTCCTCTTTTACACTCTCGATTCGGTCTCTCACTCACGCCACGATCAGTTTAGGCTCCATACTATTTTCTTTTTCAGCCTTTTTCGCCCTCGTCCGGCGACCATTACTGACCATTCGCATCTCTGCTCCATTCAGCACTGCACGCGCGCCTCCATCCTGCGCGAGACCGGGAATCTTCTAGACGGTCCTTCCATTCCCTTCGTCCATCTCGATATCATTCTTCTCCTTGAGATCTTTTCCATCTTCGAGAAGTGCACTCTCGTCCAATTGGGAGTGGGGAACGATCTTCTCTCCAGCTTCCCTACGCAGAAGCTCTTCTTCCGAACGACGATTCTCATCAGCCATCGTTGATCTGCGATTATCAATTACTTGTCAATAATTTCTTGTCCGTTAAATTCGAATTACCGTGGTCGCCATGTACAAGATGCGCACACCCGGCAACTTCTTCCAATAAACCAACAAGTCACTCGTTTCAGTCACTAACTACTTATGCCACGTCACACTAAGGCAACTTGACAATTTTCGTCAATTGGAGTCTCACCGCTTGCAATCAATGATCCTCCTCTTCAACGGCACTCTGCAGTTTTCCGGACGAAGCTGGGATAGCCTCCTGCTTGTTCGAGCTTGAACTGCAATTCAAAAATTGACGATAGGCTCCCGCGCACAGGAGCAAATCTCAGTTCACAAGCTCACTTTCTGCCACACACTCAGATGGCAGAAAGGTCGCACAATGCAAGTCACACACACTCAGATGTGACTTGACGGACCACACTTAGAGCCCGATTTAACGCCAACGGAACAAGAAAGAAATAGACGATTCAAGATAACTCTGTGGCACCAAACCACTTCGGAAATTCGAGAATGCAAGCAATTGAATTAATCGAAAACAAACTTTATAGAAGCCGAAGCTAAACAAGCGAAAAACAACCGATAAAAACGATCTCTGAGAGAACGAGAGAGAGGACTGGTAAACAACAACAACTATGCCAGGTGGAATACCGTAATCCGTGATTGGCAGAACTACACAACGAACTGCAATACTATTTGCCGGTTCAAACTACGGTCTTTGCAAGAAACAAATAATTACGATAAAAATGACGATAAAATCTTAATTAATTACTTATTATAATTACAGAATAGAGGGGGTGGGTTCTGGTGACGCGCCCTCTTCAATATCGCTATCGTTTTGCCGACCCTAGTGTCCAGGACCCAAGCTTAGTTTCTTTTTCAAGATTAGGACCCTGGTATCATCAGAGATTACCCAAGCACCACGTAAAGTCACCTCTGTCCCATCAGAGGCTATCCACGTTCCAAAAATGATTCGTAAGAAAACCCAAGTCCCAACACATGCTTCCCAGGTCCAATAACAGCCTGACTGCATACCGTAACAGGGTTCCAATGTCCCATTATAGGCTTCCCAGATTCATTGATTAACATAACAAGCTACCCAGGCCCATCGCCTGCTTCCTAGGCCCTCAAATGTATCAGTTGCCCGCCAATGTCCCTAAATAGTTAAAAATAAGCCTATCACTTTAACAGGAGTGGGTTGACTATGGTTTTTATTAAGAGACCGTCCACCAGAGAACGTAATAACTGTGCAGGGGTCCACGGATGGCCAAAAATTCGATAAATTCCAAACTTTTTTTCTGAAGTGTGGGTACCGAGTGCTGATTGGCGGCCGCAATGACTAAGGCTAGGGGTCGATTTTGAAAAAGTTACAGGCACCCCCCCCCTTTTTGGAGGTCGAAAAAGTCGATATCTTGGAATGACATGGAATACATATTTCCTGATGTATTTTAACTCGTAAAAAACGAATTTCGATATCCGAATGCGAGAAAATGCGAAATAAAAAAGTTAAGCTCGAAAAACCACTTTTTCGTCAAAATAATCAAGTATATCGATCTAAAAATGTCCGAAGTGCACATTCTCGATACGATTTTCGAAATCTATGTGAAAAGTTATCTCTAGTGCGAAATTTTCAGAATTTTAAAAATGACTTCTTTTGAGATATTGCGATCCAAACTATGAAAAATACGTCAAATTGCTAAACATGGGTTCGCATGGCCCCGAAAATTTTCGCCCAATATAGCTCTACTGGTCTAAAAACAATTAATTATGTCTTATACAATCATTTTAATCAACTTTTAGGTGGTAAAGTCATATAGAACATACATTTGAAAAAAGTCAAAAATTGAAAAATCGAAAAAAAGTTCAAAAATTGAAAAATCGAAAAAAAGTTCAAAATTGATCTTGGGTAAAATGATGTCAAAGTGCTTTTCGTGAGGTCTAACATGAAAATTCGGTTTCAAAGTATGGAAAAATGTCGGAAAACCTCTTTTATTTATAATTTTTTAAAATTGATATTTTTGGCCCTTGAACAAAAAAAAATGAAAAAAATGAAATTTCAGATTTCTTATTTCCTCCTTTTCCGAAGTAGAAATATGATTAAAATGATTGTATAAGACATAATGAATTGTTTTTAGACCAGTAGAGCTATAGGGGGCGAAAATTTTCGGGGTTATGCGAACCCATGTTTAGCAATTTGACGTATTTTTCATAGTTTGGATCGCAATATCTCAAAAGAAGTCATTTTTAAAATTCTGAAATTCGTTTTTTACGAGTTAAAATACATCAGGAAATGTGTATTCCATGTCATTCCAAGATATCGACTTTTTCGACCTTCAAAATGGGGGGTGCCTGTAACTTTTTCAAAATCGACCCCTAGCCTTAGTCATTGCGGCCGCCAATCAGCACTCGGTACCCACACTTCAGAAAAAAAGTTTGAAACTTATCGAATTTTTGGCCATCCGTGGACCTGTTACGTTCTCTGGTGGACGGTCTCTTAAGTTTCTTCAATAAATTTTGATTCTCTTTCGAATAAGGTGCTATACGGTACCTAAATCAGAAGTTTGAAAAAATCGACTTCATAAATTCTCGCATTATGATGTCTTTCGCGTCTGTTTTGAGTACTTTTGTATCAATGAATTTTTCAGTAATTTTTCACCCAGGGGTAAAATTAAAATTACAGGGCGTTATAAAATTTTTCAGGGCGTAAATTTTTAGACCAATTTTAGATTTCAAACGGCCACAACTTTTTTCACAGATGAGCTAGCCTTCCACTTCCAACGGTAGGAATTCTTATCTCGTCGAGTGCTTTCAGAATAACTATACATGTATGGTTTTAATGAGCCGTTCAAAAAATACAAAAACCGACCACCCTCCATTGGCCAAAGACCGGAACTGAGCGGTTAGAGATACACCATTATAAGGTCGATTTTTGAACTCTACATGAAAAGTTACCCCTAGAGATATCTTAATATCAACACTTAATTTTTCGTTGTATGGCCTTATGTAATTTTCTCAGATATCCTCTGATATACTTTATTATATATTATTTTACGATAATGATGATCAGTATCATTTTTTGGGAAGCGTCGAACTCAATTATCGATGTTAGACTTATTCTGAAAAAGATGGTGCTGACCATGGAGGTATTCGTGTAAATACCTGCAGCGAAGCTTTCTGTTGTGTTCCCTATGTTTCGATCCACATAATATCCTAAAGTGCCTACTCACGGATATCGCTGGCAACGTCTACATAATGAGGCGGGGGGGGGGGGCTACAACGACAATTGCTCAACTCGTCGCCGTTCACTTGCAATTTGGCGCAGCGACTTGGGAGTTGTTTCATTGTAACCAGTATGCGCTCCCGTAGATTTGCATACATTAGTCTTGTTACCAAGCGATCATGAGTTTTACACTTCACCAACGACCGGGGTTCATGGTCCAAAATTCAGATTTTGAGTAGAAAATCATGTCTAGATCAACACTTAGTACCGTAACCAAATGGTATTCTAGTGCTCGGGTAACTACTCTATACTAGTAATATGTGTATCGATTGGTTAGGGCATTTGGTGTTTTATCTAGCCATGATTTTTTGCTAAAATTCTCAATTTTGGACCATGAACCCCTGGTCGTTGATGAAGTGTACAACTGAAGTTCGCCTGGTAACAAGACTAATATATATAAATGTATAGTAGCGCACACTGGTTACAATGAAACACATCCCAAGTCGCTGCGCCAAATTGCAAGTGAACGGCGACGAGTTGAGCAATACACACACACACACACACGCACACACGCACACACACACACACACACACACACGCACACACACACACACACGCACACACACACACACACACACACACACACACACACACGTTCGACTGGAATGGGCGTAAAAAGGCAATTTTTTATGCTTTGTGCAAAAGATTCTGCATGCCGCTCCTACCATTTACATTTGACTGTTCGACCTGCTCGCTGCTTTTGCATGTCGAACAAAGCCCCGATTAGGCGCTAGACCACGTCGATTTCCACTCTCCTTTCTGCTCATTCGTTCGTTTTTTTCGTGATGAGACGTTCGTCTCGCCTCGCTCCAGCCAGGAGTGACCAATCAGCCGATACAGCTCCTTCTCTTGCTGCAGCACGCGTCTCAGGTATGCCCTCTCGCTCTACAGATTCACGATGTTCCCTTCTTTTATGGTGTTTCCGAGTCGTTTATTAACTTTTGATCGCTGTTTCAGTGGCTGCACCGCCGAGACGTTCAGTGCCACGTGGAGGCGCCCCGATTCGACATTCGTCCCTTCCCAAGCTCTCAACGGGAGCTTCGCCTCTGGATGCTGCTCAATCTTCGAGTGAACCCGGTGTGTATTTTGACTTGATATTTATGAAGTTTAAGTTTGTGTTTGATGCCAGAATTGCGTGTGTCTTCGGTGCTCCCCCTATCTGTTCGCTGTTTCAGTGGCTGCACCGCCGACACGTTCAGTGCCACGTGGTGCTATAGAACCAAAGGAGGAACACGGGAACAACTCAACGTCGGATTCAATTGCGGATTCAAGGTGGCTGCTCATTGATGATCTTCCTTCATCCTCTCTAATCGTCAGGGGAAACACGCCACAGCTGGACTCCTCTGGAGGTTAGAGAACCATGAATATATTTATGATAGTACAAAATGCTTTTCCAGACGAAGACGGTTGGGATTTCTCCCAGATCAAACCTTCCGTGCTCGCTAGTGATCCCTCGACCCTTGCCGTACAATCTTCGATAGTCCCGATTCCCGTCCCAGTCCCGCCAACTCGTAAACGAGCGAGGAAGGTTAAAGCCAGTATTCCTAGTCGATCCCCCTTTTTACAGTACTTTGTTCCGTACCCCGAAAACCCTAATTTTGTCCGTTGTATACTCTGCAAAGATGACCCTCCCACTATCGTTAGATACGTGTATGAGAAGAACCTAAAGACTAGGAAAATCACTACTCTTCTTAGAAACCATCTAGATGAGCACCCCAAGGAGCTTGCCGGTATCCTTGGGAGCGAGGTTCGCTACGCAAATGCGCGTCGCCACCTAGTGCGAGCAGTTGCAACTGGTTCCATTCCCTTCACTGTATCTAATAATCATGAGATTAGAGAGTTTGCTAAGTGTTTCGATCCATTGTTTTCCCTTCCCGATGCTAATACTCTTTCCACTACCCTCGTAGACACGGAATTCGCATCTGCTTACGCTGTTGTTCACTCTGCTATTACTATGAGAGATGTTTCTTTGACTTTTGACCACTGGTCAAGTAAGGACTCGTCTCACTCTCTAATGGGGGCTACGGTCCATACGATAGACGACGAATGGAAAAGGCACTTGTACATTGCCTCACTCGATCCAGTTGCCGGCTCTCATAATGGAGACCAGGTAATCATTTAGTGCTGTTTTTGGCGGATCTTAGACTAGCAGATATTTGATTCATTTCAATGATTTCAACAAATTAAGGTGCGCAATTATCTCATCAAGCTGCAGCAGGAGTACAAATTCCGATCGATAACCGCTTGCATAACTGATAATGCTCGTGTAATGACAGCTGGCGTTCATCGTGCTCAACTTCCACGGTGGGACCTACGAATTATCTGCTGTGGTCATATTTGCACTACTTAAGGCTCGGATGCGCCTTCCACGCCTGTCATCTTCTCGTCGTAGAGTCATTGGCTGTCTTCCAAGGAGCAAAGGAGCTGATAGCATCAGTAAGGAGAGTGGCTGTTCATCTGCACAGGTCGAAGTCGAGTTGGGATGAATTGAAAGGGTCAGTTTAATTATTTAGACAATCCTATGAAAAGCTTGAGTTAGATGTAATTTGTTTGTTGATCTAATGCTCTCTCCTTTCTCAGGAAACTGGGGAGTGTACAATGCCCCGACCAAAGAAAGATGCCACTGGAGGTTAGAGTGCGCTGGGGCAGCACGATGCGAATGCTGAGAGTAGCCGATAACCAAGTGAGTCATCTCATCCAAATTATTTCAATATTATTAGTCTGATGTTTTCAATTCCCAAGTGACTATTTTAGGCAGAGCATCTCTCGGAGTTGTTCACTCAACTACAGCTGACTCCTCTTCGATTCGAGGAACGACTTTTGCTGGGCAGACTAGTGGCTTTTCTTGTCGAAGTGGACTCGTTCTGCGCGATGGTTATATCTTTCATCTTTATTTGATGGGACAATTTCGTGTGTTTCAGTTGTCCACTCATACCGCGACTCTTTCTTCTTTGATTCCTTATCTCCGAGGACTTGAAGCAACTATTGAAGAGTGATCACCTTTGAAATTCAGTTTTCTGCTATAAATTCCGTTCAGGCTGAGGTACAGTGCTCTTCATGAGTACTATCCTCTTGTTCGGGACCAGTTTAAGAAGAGGGTGGAACCGTATCGAGAGCATGCGATCGTATGGCAATCTTACCTCATGGATCCCAGGTGGATTAAGGATTGCTAATGAATTGCTTTTCGTTTGATTTGAAGATTTTTACATCTCGGACTGCTCTCGGAGGACACCGACCCGTGCAACTTCTGGAAGCAGCACGCCGGGAAGTTTCCTCGATTGGCTCCGATTGCCAAGATGCTTCTTGCCATTCCTCCTTCCTCCATCGATTCGGAGAGGCTTTTCTCGACGATCTTATCTGTGGAAATTCCAGAAGGTCGAGGTAAGGCAATGTCAATTTATCAATTTTTTTGTCTATGTCGCGCAGGATCTCGTCTGCCACACTAAAGAAATTGATCTTTATTGCCGCTTATTGTAAGAAGGAGTATTTAAGGTCGGTTAATTAGCCATAGCTGTATTTAACTTGATTTGTTGCAGATTCAGCAATGCTGCCGAGTATGAAGATTTTTTTAAGGATATTGAAGAAATGACTGCATTGGAAGGAGAAGAAGAGTCCCAATCAGATAGTTTAGTTTCATGATAATTGTATTGTAGTTCTCATTTATTCACGGTGTTTCTGCTGTTTTTGCCACTTTTTGCTCTTATTTCGGTTTTATGGTTATCTAGAAATGTATTGGATCTGTTTTTGACTAGGGGATATTGTATAAAACACTTCCCACGACCAAATGCAGCATTTATAAGACAAAAGACGAAAATAGTTTTAAAATCAGGTCATTTTTGCCTGTTTCTCTTCTTGAAGAGAACCCTCATTTCAAGAAGACAAACCGCTCCCTCTCACTCATTAAGAAGAGATGATCTCAATTTGCATCCTCCCTCTCACTCGTCACTCTTCATCTCCGCACTCTAGTCGTGTTCCTTTCGTAATTCTGCTCAAACTCATCTTATAAGGCTAGGTACTTTGCTAAGTTCCCAACGTTGATATTTCATCACTTTTTGTATCTAGGCGATCAGATGGTTCTTACACTTCTGTAGTTAGCAAAGAGTGGCCAAGGACATTGTCTTGTAGGTTGAATTTGAGCCAATTAGCGAAAGGAACTCAAATTCAGAGCTGGATTTCCTTTAAGCTCTTCAGAAACACGGTGTTATATAGTTGTTGTGCAATATTACTTATTGATAACAACAATTGAAATTTTTTTTGGGACCAGTTTACTGGTACAGCTTACTTTGGGACCCTCATATTGGTACATAAATTTTCGGGACCCTTATATTGGTACAGCTTCCTTTGGGACCCTTATATTGGTACAGAATCCACCTTGGGACCCTTATATTGGTACAGAGCCGGGAGTTTTTTTAAATACTTCTCCGAAATGTGGCTCCTGCGCAGAACGTTGTTAAAACCATAAAATAATCATTTTCCAATATTTGGTAGACTTCCCGAAAAACTTTCTACGAAAGAGCCTCTGGACAGGCATCATTTTTTGTTTAAAGGATTCTCTTGCTTCTTTAGAAGCGGTTGTGGGTGTGAGAAAAAAGAATCAAGTCGCATCCAGAAATAGAGTCGAGTGGAGGGAACCTCGTCAGCTGGGATGGGAGCTTGTCCAATGCATAATATATTTCATTATTGGAATAGCAGCTGGAGAATAATTTCATGGCTTCTGTTTTATTCATAATACTTTCTCATCATTCCTCGAAGGACGTATGTATACGCATGTTCGGCGTATGTTCGTATGTTCGATGTTCGTATGTTCGAAGGGCGTACGTATGCGTTGTATACAATTGTCTTATTTCATGTCATCTCTTCCGGGTATGCTCGTTTATTGTATGTGTGTGTGTTCCATGAACGTGGGATCAAATGTTACTGACTAAGAGGCAGAACAAACGACAACTCTCGTGGTGGCAGGAAAAAAACAAAAACAATATATGCATGAGAGAGATAGAGAGAAAAGGATCAAAGAAGTAAAGGAATGAGGAGGAAGCAGGGATGGATGGAAATACATATGAGAGGAATCGCGAGAGAATCGAGCACTCAGCGGCGGTGAATTCAAATTCGTCATATCGGGCTAGAATTTTAGAGATAAGTACTTTGAATGATGCTCTTTCAAACTGCGTCGTCAGAATTCCGATATCTATAGTCATCGTCGAGATTCAGAAGGCCAACCTTGGTACTATCACTTTTTGATGGTCAAATCGCGCTCACTTAAATGATCATAAGATTGTTTAAAATTAAGATAGAAGGTCGTTCTTTGTTTCAAAGAAAGCCACCATCATGCGCTACAACTTTTATGTTGCCTTCATCATTCCTGGACCTCACCCTGGTGCAGGGCGGTCGGGTGCACCAAAAGTGACGTAACTTTGGAAATCGGAAAAACGTATTGGGGTCTAGTGCGAAATTGATAGTGCCTATGGGTGGCTATCTTGTGCCCAAAAATCAGGCAAATCGAGAGGGGGAAAAAAGTGGTCTCACTTTTTGTACGGTGACCCCGAAATCGGTCCCTGACAGCAATACTTCCAAAGCTCCAATTGGCCACTATTGGGTGCAAATACATTCAAAAACATCAAAAACAACATTATAAGTTGTTTTCCCAATAGTTATACCACCTTCATTGGTCAAAATTACAGTATGACCTTAAATTCAAAAATCGATATTTTGACCCTCAACAACCTACGGGATGGGTTCTATTGCACTAAATCGGTTGCAAGTAACGTAGGAACATCCCTGGAAACGTCTCAAAGAAAGTGGGCACCTATAAATACGATTTTTCATCTGAGGAATTCAAAGAAAAGCTCAAAACTGTGCTTTAGGTGGATGTATGTATAGCGATCCGAGTTATAGCTAGAAATGTAGAACTCGATGTGCTGAACATTTTATCTGTTGAAAGTGAGCCTCTATCTATTCGTTGAAGCATGCTACAGCTCCTGGAATTTGGCCAGAAACGACGATAAACGCGCCCCGGAGAGCGCTAAATAGAGAGGAGGGAGTGGGAGGTCAGGCGGCGAGAGCGCCAGACGGTTAGAGAACGCGATCTCGGGGGATTCTAGCCCGATTCTGGCCAACTTCTAGGCGATGTAGCGCGCTTCAACGAATAGATAGAGACTCACTTTCAACAGATAAAATGTTCACCACATTGAGTTCTACATTTCTAGGTAAAATGCTGATCGCTATACATACATCCACATAAAGTACAGTTTTTGAGCTTTTCTTTGAATTCCTCAGATGAAAAATCGTATTTATAGGTGCCCACTTTCTTTGAGACGTTTCCAGGGATGTTCCTACGTTACTTGCAACCGATTTAGTGCAATAGCACCCATCCCGTAGGTTGTTGAGGGTCAAAATATCGATTTTTGAATTTAAGGTCATACTATAATTTTTGACCAATGAAGGTGGTATAACTATTGGGGAAACAACTTATAATGTTGTTTTTGATGTTTTTGAATGTATTTGCACCCAATAGTGGCCAATTGGAGCTTTGGAAGTATTGCTGTCAGGGACCGATTTCGGGGTCACCGTACAAAAAGTGAGACCACTTTTTTCCCCCTCTCGATTTGCCTGATTTTTGGGCACAAGATAGCCACCCATAGGCACTATCAATTTCACACTAGACCCCAATACGTTTTTCCGATTTCCAAAGTTACGCCACTTTTGGTGCACCCGACCGCCCTGCACCAGGGTGAGGTCCAGGAATGATGAAGGCAACATAAAAGTTGTAGCGCATAATGGTGGCTTTCTTTTGAAACAAAGAACGACCTTCTATCTCAATTTTAAACAATGTTATGATCATTTAAGTGAGTTGACCATCAAATTAGTTATTCTGTATTAGTTATTCTGAAGTATGCGTAGGGGATTTATTCATCAGCAGTAACATGTTGACGCTTTCGAGCGCTCAACTCGCTTGAAATATAATCCAAAAAAAAGTTGAGTAGAAATTCCTGCAAAACTTGGCCAATAACTATCTGGTTGTTATATTTCGAAATACAAATTAACTTATGGGAGGAGAGAACTTTGACCTCCATTCGATCAGATTGCAACATCAGTCTGTGATCCTCTGTCTCCCACCTTCTATCTAATCTAATCGCAATATCTGTTGTGTGATGTTAGATAAACATGTTGTTGTTTTCCCTTCCGATTTTGCCGCGTCTACACTGCTTATATAAATGAGAAAGATTGCGAATTTCATAATTAGTTGTTCTGCCGATTTCACTAACGTGTCTCAAACTGAACTATATTATCATTCATATTTCATGATAAAACATCCAGATTTTATTCCAAACTCCCTGAATACATTCTAATCGCTTCAAACAAACGCGTATTCGTAAGCGGCGATTACTTAACCACCCCAATATAGTCAAACTCCTTCGCCCCCGGATATTCACTGATAGTCAATTTTCATTTCCTCATAACTTACTGTTTCGTTGCACCCCGTGGGAAGGTAAATTTGTATGACTACCATTTAAAACGCTGTCTCCCTAAGAACGTCGGAGGGTGCGGCACAATCTTTCAAAATCAACGCTAGAAGCTCATACTTGGTAGGTAGAGTCAATAGGGGTCCAATAAACATTTCCCAAAATCTTGATCTACCATTATCGATTTTTTCGAAAATTTTTATTTTTTTCATTTTAGGCATGCATGTTATATACCATTCGAAAGAGCATGAAAAGTTATGTTAGAATCCATGTTTTCAGATTCCTTGGCCCTACTACCTTCGGCAAATTAAAGAAAAACTGAAATTTTTCCGAGTTTTTGATATTCATAAAAATTAAACACCATGTTAACACTACTGGGACATCCTGAATTTTTGATATTTTATGTGAAATTTCACGGGGAATTCAGGTAAAAATATGCCGAAATGTAGAATGAGTGTGAACATGCACTTATCCTCGAAAAACTAGCACATAATAACCGACGCATGTTCGAATCCGCTCGGCTGCACGAACTTTTTGATGACCATTTTTTGCCTATTTTTATCTGTATGTGATTCTATGCTTGAATTAATATGTTGCAATGAATTTCGACATTGCTTTTACTCTGAAATGCTCGACAAAAAGTTCATGTAGCAGATCGGATTCGAACCTGCGTCGGTTATTGTGTGCTAGTTTTTCGAGGATAAGTGCATGTTCACACTAATTCTACATTTCGGGAGATTTTTACCTGAATTTCCTGTGAAATTTCACATAAAATATCAAAAATTCAGGATGTCCCAGTAGTGTTAAAGCAGGATAAACCCCTTAGATAATATGAGGATAACGTAGTCATGTACAGATAGGATCCTCGAACCATAATCCAAATCCGAAATTTGAAGTCTCTAGCGCAACTTTGCGCCGAGATACACGCGTTTGAAGTTTCTACAGGGCTAAGGGACAATCAAGATAGTTTGAAAATCAGGTAGATTCAGGGAAGCGGTATATGTAAATGGTCAGAGAACACAGAGGAAGGGAAGGAAAGAGGAGACGAGCGGGCGTACCCATGCCGTCTGCCGCTCTCGCATCCTCTATCGAGCAGTCCGATTTACATACAATAATCTCGTCTTTGCTAAGGGGTTTCCGCGCGGGATTCTCAGTGGTTTCGGGTGCTTTAACATGGTGTTTAATTTTTATGAAATTCAAAAACTCGGAAAATTTTCAGTTTTTCTTTAATTTGTCGAATGTAGTAGGGTCAAGGAATCTGAAAACATGGATTCTGACATAAATTTTCATGCTCTTTCGAATGGTATATAACACGCAGGCCTAAAATCCAAAATAAAAATTTTCGAAAAAATCGATAATGGTAGATCAAGATTTGGGAAATGTTTATTGGACCCCTATTGACTCTACCCACCAAGTATGAGCTTCTAGCGTTGATTTTGAAAGATTGTGCCACTTCCCCACCTAGATCTGACGTTCTTACAGAGACAGCGTTTTAAACAAAAATTAGCTCCGATAGCTAACAAGTAAAGTCGTTCACCAATCATGCAAATAGTGCACGAAATGAAGTTCAGATGGGAGCATTCGCTGATTTCGTCGAAGACTTTCAATTCCTTGCTCTCAACGTGGATTCGATGTACAGCCTCTTTCTCTCTCTCATCTTCTTCCTCTGCCCGCATCTCGTCGCTTCCATTTTCACCGTCAGTATTTTCTTAATGAAGCCTTTTTTGAATCGTTCAAAATTCGGGTCGCCATCTCCCCATTCTTCACATTCTCTAGATCGGTCGATCGGTGAGAGAGTGTGCAGAATGAAGATACCACAGCATGATTTCCCAAACTCTAGTTTTATGTCGAGAAATTGCTTGAAACTGAATAGACGTTGGCCGTTTAGCAGTTTGACAAAGTGCCGACCTTTTTAAAGCAGCATTTCGGGATCTACTATGCAAATTGCAGCCGATCACTCCAGATGCCATGCACGTCCACCTTGGCCGCGTCTTCTCAGTACAATTGCTCGCCATCTGTATCATTTACGCACTCTTTTCCACTTAAATGATGCCACTTTAGCGTATCTGACGTACCGCCTACGAAATTCGAAAGTCGAAGGCAAGTCAGCGGTCTTTGAATTCAGAACTATTGTGAGTGACGGGGGTTTGACAATACTTATGAATTAGCAAAGGTGCAGAAAATGTGAACATTACCGTACTTCATTGTGTATACTAAAAATTTCGAAGTCATTATGACTTTCTTCAGTCGAGTGCAGTAAAATTGATGATGATATCCTACTGCTGGAACGAGACTCCCACGGTCGCTCACGATTGGGTTAGAATTGATAAGCATATTATCTTAATTAATAGTTAAAAAATAAGTGAAAAAACACTATGATTTGATTTTATAATTTTCACAACAGCTTAGAAGTACTGTTCATCATGATTTACTAAGGTTGCAGTCACTCATATTATTCGGAATAGTTCCATTCCGGATCATACTTACCTTATGTGTATTCTTCATGTTCTGGAGTAGAAAGCCCGTTGGTAAGTCCTATTTCCTCATTGCGATCTTTAACCATGCGCATAATCAAAGTATTAGTCAGTTAAAATAATACAGGCTCACGCGTCGTTTCGGAGCCGGGAGTGGGCGAGTTTCTCTTCCAATTAGACACCATATTCTGCGCCTTTTTCGGAATCGCCTTAATGGCGTTCCCTCGATGGATACTGGAAGAACAGGTTCAGGCTACCTTTCTGACGATTTTTATTTCTGAAATGTTTTAGTTGTAGCAAATTTTCGCGGACTGTTTTTGAAAAAAATATGTAGAGACGTATATGTTTTATTTGGAAATATCGTGAAGTTTATTCGAGTCGATTGCACATGCTTCAGATGGGCGGAACGGTGGATGCGTCGCACGAGCACATTTGTCGTGTCATTGGCCTGTACTTTCTCACCTCGGTTTGCTTCGGCGTCAACTCCGTCCACTGGACTTCAGTGGACGACAGGAGAGCTGTCGTCGAGTCAAGGGCCATTGTGAGCTGCTACTTTTTAAGCGATTATCATTACTCTAGCACCGCTCGATCGAGTGGGTGAGGTGAACAGATCGGGATTTCGTGCTTTAATGATGCCAAATATTGTTAGCAAACCAAATATATTTGACTAGCAAGAAGTTAGATTGTATCTACCGTTTGGAGTGCTGATGCGTGGATGTCCCCTTCTATTGGATGGTATCAGTTGCAGGCGCTGGTAGGAATTATGCTCGTTGAACACTTGTCTCCACTCCCGTTTTGGAATTCCTCTTGGGTAAGAAGCAAGCTTCATCAATTATTTTATTTTTCGATATATTATTTTTCATAAACCCAATATCTTTAAGCAGATTGGTAGCACTCTATTCACGGTTTGGACTGCGATGTCCACAGTTCACCTGCTGATGCATCCAATGTCGTCTTTCCGTTCACACAAAGCAAACGACGAAGCATCGAAGAACCAAGCAATCCACCTACGGGCCGGCTAATTGCAAACACCCTTATATGTCGTCTACATATTGTAATTTATAAAAAAAATGTTCTTATGAAAGACTCGTAGTAATTCATTACAATAAATAATATGAAATTCTAATCAGAATGATCGATCAAAATTAGTGCAATGTTTCGCCGGACCACATACGACAGTATTCATTCCCCCTCCTTGATGACGCATTCCTCATCATCTTTCCTTGCCAAATTCGATCATTGTCTTCTCCCTCCGCGTTTTAATCTGGCCCATCTCATCGGATGTCACAATCTGGTGGTGACTCACTCTATGTTTACTCTTTTCAAATTTTGGGTGTGTTCGATAACAATATCGATGTTTTAGTGTCTGTATTTGTTATTCGTTTACCTTTTGGTACTGCAGTCACGTTTCAGAACACTCATAATGGACTTCAAAACACTGGTAAAACATTTGGATTTGTTTAACTCATTGATAAAATGATGTAAAATGTCATTCAGAAAAAAGATTTTACTAATTTCGTGGTCGATTCGCAATTCCTCGCTCTCACAGTGGACTCGATGTACTGTTTTACCCTTTCTCTCATCGGCCTCTGCTTTCCCCATCTCATCGCTTCCATCTTCACTGTGCGTTTCCCTTTTCACTTTCTTACGTTCGGATTTACTTTTTTCGAAAAAAAGAGGTAGAGGAAGAATTGCAAAATGCACCGAAATATCGGTTGATCGTCTATTATCAGCCCGTCACTCCTGACGAAGTGCACATCCGGCTTGGTCGTATCGGAGTCGCGGCACTCATATCAATTTGTGCGACTTTCCATCGTCGTGCTTTTTGAAAAACGATATATTCTAATTTTGTATTCGCACATTGTTTCGGAAAAAAGCACACATTCAACAATCATACAATTCCCAATCGTAAGAATTCTAAGTAAGATTTGCTTGTTCAGCGTATCTGGTCTACCGATTTCGCAACACGAGTCCCGAATCGAAAGCCACCGTATTCTATCTGCGAATTACGGTAAGTCTAACTACATATCGCCCAACTTTATTTAATCAAGACAAATCCTATTGAATTCGGCGTGGAAGTAGTACGAATTGAAAGATGAGTCCCGATGGAAGGGGATTATGCAAATTTGCATATGTTCAGACTAGCTCCGTGGCGCTTCTGATGATTGCGTACTGCTGGTTCGAAACGCCAGACATGGCCCACGATTGGGTGAGAATAGTTTCTGCAGAGAATTTTGCACAATAGTATCCTAAATATACTCGAACAGTACTTAGCTAAACATACTAAACACTGGGGTATTTCCTTCACTCATTAATTATTTTTCAGGCGCTCGGAATATTCGGCTTTCTGCCTTTCCTTGGTATTCTTTGTGGCTACCTCTTCTGTTTGGTGTGGAACGGATGGCCCGTCGGTTTGTAATACTCCATAATACTCCAAAATAGCCTGGATAACAGTGGTCGAAAGGCGGCATCTTATTCAGAATTTTTATTATCCAATGCTCCAATATCGTGCACATTTTCCTATGCACACTGACATTCTAAAAAAGTTGATCACAGGTTCGCGCGATGTCCCGGAACCTGGCTTGAGCGATCTGATCTTCCAATTGGACAGCATCTTCAGCATGTTGTTTGGCATCGCCTTCATCGCTTTTCCGAGATGGATGCTGAAGGGACACGTTGGTTGACTACCACTTCGATTCCCATTTTGTTACAAAGGGATACTCGGTAATCCTTGTCATGGGTGTGTTGTACTACTTGCGGTCTACGTAAAGCCGCAAGAAGGACAAGGGTGGTTCTCATAAGTCTCAGAGAACCACCCTTATCTCAAAAGTTATGAGAACCATCCTTGTCCTTCTTCCGGCTTTACGAAGATTACAAGCAGTACCATTTTGTTAACATTCGTAGATGGACGGAGTGGAATTGGACGTATCCCATGAGCACATGTGCAGAGGCATCGGCGTCTACTTCATGGCTAGCTTCACCTTCGCACTCCAAGCCATTCACTGGCCGTCAGTGGAGGAGCGAAGAGTGATTGTCGAGTCGAGAGTCATTGTGAATTATGCAGAATACTTACTGTGATTATCTAGGGCGAATTTCGATCGTTCAATCGTTGATGAGAACATGAAATGGAAAAATAACCCTAACCTAACATCTCAATAGCACGTTGCAGTGTTTCGCCGGAATTCTCATATTTGAGTACTGCTCGCCAATCCTTTTCTTGGACGCCGCATCTTGGGTGAGATGAACCTTTCAACTTTTCTAGCGCACATACATGTTCATTATGGACGGTGAACGTGTTTTCAGGGAGCAGGAAGCGTTTTCTTCGCTATTTGGTCTGCGATGTCCGCACTTCACTTGCTGATCCACCCAAAGTCATCCGAAGGAGTGGATGGCCCGATGAAGAAAATGGACTAGCTGCACGTCTTTTATCAAAGCAGGCTGACATCTTCTGATTATTGCCATTGTGTTTTGTATCTAGTGTATAAGCATAATAAAAGTCAAATTAAATACGATTCAGTAACACCAGAAAGAACAAATGATTTATCAGTATTGCATGAATCGATTACGATTCTCCCCGAAAAGAAAATGGGACAATCGATGTTATCACTCCTTCGTTTTCTTATTGACTCTTCTTAATATGCTCATCGATGGGCTTCGATTCCAGGTATTTTGTTATGAAAAAGTCGACGAAGAGATAGGTGTAGGAAAATATGAGCGCTCCATGAATAGCGAACGTCTCCATGTCAACATTGCACGATTTCTACAAATATCGATTCATAATATTTAAATAATTATGAATGTATGTTTAAATGTGTGTTTTTAGGAAGTAATGATCAAAACAAACATTTAGGAAGTAGTTAGAGTAGGCGATGTATCCAAGACCGTAGAGAGCGCCGAAGAATTGCGTTATCTGCACTCCAGTGATCGTCTTGGCAATGAATGGGTACGGTTTCAATCCCAGCGCAGTGACGTAGAAGTAACTGCAATATCACTTCACTCATATTTACTAACATGATCGTTTGCAATTCCTCCCTCTTTTTTTCTCACCTGTACATGAACGTGTGAATGATGGAGTTGACGAAGATGAGGTGAATCTCGCCGGGTACTGCGGCCGAATACGTCAGCCTGTTATGGAAGTACTGATGATGAGCGACGAGTAGTTTCTAGATTCATGTGGATTACCATATCAAACGTATATTTTTATCCTATTGGGAACAAACAACCAATTCCGCTATGAACATCCTCACCAGCCAACGAATAGGGTTGCCGAGTGATGGTACCAATGGATGAACATCAGTTTCTGTTTGCGCAGCACCTGTAAAACAAGCAACTCTATAGGAATACGCGAAACTAAACGCGTATGCGTTTTGAAATTTATTTCATTTTATATTTTTTGCAGAAACAATCGTTAAAAAATTGGAGAATCCCCAAACCTTATAAACTCACGATGAAAAACGTATCCACGAATTCGGGTAGTCGAGCGAGCAGGAGGACGAAAACTGCGTTTCCGATTCGGCCTCTGTATAATTCGTCTTGAAACCCGCAGAGCGTCTCTGCAATGTCATTTAAAAAAATATTAGTTTGAATGAATACCGTTAAATCCGTGAAAATATAGCGCGCTGAGGTACTCGTAGGCCATGGCGAGAGCGCAGAGACCCGAGAGATTGGCGATGATGAAGTTCCACAACTAAATTGCATCATTGAAAATAGCATCGTGCATTTGTGGTCATGAAGCACTGCACCATTTTGCAAAGAACACATGATCAACAAGACCCCAAATTTTGGCAAGAAGCTCATTTGCTTTGCTAATAGTGCACTAACGGCTAGGGGCAGCCGCAAGTCGAAGGGCTGTCTGTTGCGCATCCAGATCTTAATGGCGAAGATGCCAATCAGATAGACGATGATAGCCTAGAATGATATGTGTGCAATTGTAGATCGTATATTTTAATTGTATTAATTTGTCTTCAAAGGGACCTGGACAGCCAGTCCGGCATGCTCGTCCATCCATCTCGACGCTCGAGGAAAGTCGAAATGCTGAAATCACGGTGCCCCTTAAACGGAGAAAGAAAAGCACAAATACCTCCTCAGTCAAAATGGAAGACAGCTCGGTGGAG
This sequence comes from Pristionchus mayeri, assembly GCA_036245805.1. Classification (NCBI taxonomy): domain Eukaryota; kingdom Metazoa; phylum Nematoda; class Chromadorea; order Rhabditida; family Neodiplogasteridae; genus Pristionchus; species Pristionchus mayeri. The sequence goes on along the minus strand of BTRK01000004.1, from coordinate 16,247,009 downwards.
TTGAACTTGAACTCCTGCAGCCGCTCCAGGGAGATCATTGCAGTACTGTAATTATAGGAAAAATATGGATCTCTTCTTAAAGCAAGTTGTAACAGGAAGCAATGACTCAACTAGCAGTTCATTCAATATGCAAATGAAATATATGCTCTGAGACACATTCATAAGACAACCAACGATCAGACACTCAAAATTCTATGTCGATGGTAATCGTATTTGATTGGAGTTCCTATCTGAGGAACAATCGCGAAAACGGAAGGGAATTTCGAAACATCCAGTTGTTTTAAGATCAGATATTTCCTCGAATGTTTCACCGCATCAGTGTGGGTGTTTGGACAACAATGGGAATGTGTGATGAAATTTTAGTAGCGTTCTGTACATTAATTATGACATTAATTCACCAAATGTTGAGAATCTCATATTCGTAAACTGAGTTCTTATTTAGTATGGCACTCGGTTCAATATGAAAGCGTTTGCCTAAAAGTCGAGCAGATCCGAATTATTTTGGCACAGCAAAAAAAGTCAATTTTCCAATTTTGAGCAATTTGGGGTTATCAAGGACGCAGAAGAAGATAGGCATACTCATTTTGTACGTACAGCTTCCGTTGGCTCCAGATGACGTTGCGTCGAATTCACATTTTGAGGCTTTCCCCGGCTCAATTGAGCGCTAAAATTAGTGGAATAAATGTTCTGGGGTGAAATTTTATGGCGAACACGCACGTGTACTTCATTTTTCATAATTTCGTAATTAAAAATTTTAAAAATTAAACTTTTCGCCCAATCAATACCGAGCTTAGCAAATACATGGATGGAACCGCAGTGACGAGATGATTCCAAATCTGAAATTTCATCTATTTAAGACATCAATATTTTGAGAAATGTTATAAATAGTGCTCCGTTTGATCCTAATTTAGCGTATTATCTTCCGATCTTCCTCCTTCACTTGACCTCAGACCCTCTGGCAGTCCCCTCCCCTGCCTCTATCCCACGCCCCCTGGCAGTTTCAGTCCTTTCCCTCGTCCAAACTCGCGTTTTCGTCTGTTTTGAGAAAAATGACTTTTTTTGCTGTGCCGGGCTCTGATCGAATCTTCCGCAAACGCCCTCATATCTTCTCTAAATGTTCAGGGAACATATTCACATATGGGTAGCATAAAATGTTCGGGGGGGGGGGGGGGCGACAATTGCCAAACTCGTTACCGTTCGCTTGCAATTTGATGAAGCAACTTGGGAGTTGTTTCATTGTAACCAGTATGTACTCCACTACATTCGCATATGCAACTCTTGTTACCCGGCGATTGTGAGTTTTACTCCAAATCAACGTATAGGGGGTCGTGGTTTAGGAGTTTCCATGAATCCCTATACGTTGAAACTCAATATCACCTGGTAACAAGAGTTGCATATGCAAATGTAGTGGAGCACATACTGGCTACAATGAAACAACTCCCAAGTTGCTTCGCCAAATTGCAAGCGAACGGCAACGAGTTTGGCAATTATCGTTTTGGCAATTGTCACCCTCCAAATGTTCATATTGACTTTATCAGAGGTCTTCTGAGAGGTTGCATGAAAGTGGCACCCTCAATTTACAAACTATTCAAAGTACTTCAATTTCATCCCCACTTTGGTGGTAGATGTATCTAAGGTCAAGTAATTCCCATTTCACTTTGTGGGGCCGGAAATTGAAAAATGCATAAAAGCCGGCTCTGGACATTTCGAAAATTTTAAAATTCATAACTTTCTTCAAAGTTGAGCAGTAACTTCGTCAAAAACATAGAAATGATCGCCATGACGAGATGAACAACGTTTGTGTTGAGGTCGAAAACCAAAAGGAAAGTTGAAGTATTGATATTATAGAAAGTGTGTTTTATCGAAATCCAACAGTTGAAAAAAATCGATGTCCTGAAAAAAAATATTCCTTTTGCAAATGAGATCTCTTCGGATTCTGAATCTACGTCATTTTTATACCGAAGAAAGTTATATTTTCATCAAATCGCGAACGTGATATCGCGCTTTTTTTTCTCCGAAAACATGCCTGATCGCGTGTTTTTACTCAAGATCGAAAATTTCGCTTTCTAATTTTTGTGTCGAAATCGCTCAGATCTATCTTTTTTTTCAATTTTCGATGCTTACCAAACTTTATATGTCAATTCCCGTCAAAAAAAAATGAGATTTCAATATTTTCAAAAATCATGTTTTTCTTTTTCTCAAATTTTAGGTAGAAAAAAATGATTTTTGAAAGTATTGAAATATCCGGTTTTTTCGACGGGAAATCGTAAATAAGGGTTGGTAAGCATCAACAATTGAAAGAAAATATATATCTGATCGATTTTGACACAAAAATTTGAAAGTGAAATTTTCGATCTTGAGTAAAAACACGCGATCGGGAATGTTTTCGGCGAAAAAAGCGCGATATCACGTTCGCGATTTTTGAAAATAGAACTTGACCCGGTATAAAAAATGACGTAGATTCAGAATCCGAAGAGATCTCATTTGTAAAAGGAATATTATTTTTCACGACATCGATGTATTTCAACTTTTGGTTTTCGATAAAACACACTTTCTACAATATCAATACTTCAACTTTCTTTTTGGTTTTCGACCTCAACACAAAAGTTGTTCCTCTCGTCGTGGTGATCATTTCTCCGTTTTTGGCGAAGTTACTGCTCAACTGTGAAGAAAGTTATGAATTTTCAAATTTTCGCAATTTCCAGAGCCAGCTTTTAGGCACTTTTCAATTTCCGACCCCACAAAGTGAAATGGAAGGTACGTGACCTTAGATACATCTACCACCGAAGTGGGGATGAGATTGAATCACTTTGAACAGTTTGTAAATGGGCACCTGCGATCTCTCAGAAGACCTCTGTTATGGTTCTCCGATGAACAGCTCATTTGATATTATCATCCTTTAAATGAGTCCAATATGTCCATAATAAGGTGTGTGTGCACTAACGTTGAGCGGTTCTCAAAGATAACGACCGTTAAATTTGTGTCAACTTAATTTGGAAGAGAATATTTCGAAACACTTTTGTTCGAATTTACGGCCTGACATACTTATTTTTCTCTACCACGAGAGTAAGATATTGCCTTGCCCATCTTTGAATATATTATTATTGGAGAAGTGTATAATTTCTTCTAGTGTATGATGAATTTATTCGTTGTCACATCTTGCTGATTTCAATGCAATATTGGATCCTTCTCTAGCAACTCAACATTGGACCTAAAAATCAGCCAAAAACATTTTTTTCGAAATGCCATCAATGGATTATGTACCATGAGCTTCATGCATCAGATTTGCAGTGACATAAGAGTGACTATCTGAGAGAACCGAGCAATATCACCTACAGGCCGTACAACGAAAAATCAAGTGCTGATTTTAAGATCTCCCTAGAGGTAACTTTTTACGTAGAGTTCGAAAATCGACCTTAGAAAGCCGTATCTCTGACCCCTCATTTCCAGTGTCGCGCTGTTGCCAGGTGGTCAGTTTTTGTAACGTTTGAACGGCTTATTCAAACCCCGTAAATGCATAGTAATTCTGAAAGATCTCGATGAGATAAGCATTTTCACTACTGAAAGCGAAAGGCTAGCTCATCTGTGAAAAAAGTTATGGTCATTTAAATTTTCAAATTCGCCGGCCTGAAAAATATTCAATAGCTGTGTACTTTTAACCATGATCATTCGATTCTACGTTAAAAGTTACCCCTAGGTACATAATTTAAAGAAAAAAGTGAGGTGGTAAAGCAGGTTTATGAATCGCGAAATATGAAAATGCGTGTATTCTGTGAAGGTTTTCTATAGTTTTCAGTCGATCCACTGTGACTACAAATCAGTTTTGAGCATTTTATTACTATTTTATCCCAGTGAAATAAACGAAGCTCAAAAACACCGAATTTGGCTCTTTTTCAAAAATCCGATTTTCTTCACATCGAAATTTCCCAAATTTAATTTAATAATTTGCGAAAAGATTGGTTTGAAAGATTGATATTTTAACAATTTATCACTTTCTCATACGAATTAAGTCGATTAGTGGCGTTTAAAATACACTTTGCATTATTTTATAAATTTTTGTTTTCCAATGACTAAAATTTTACCAATTTTTCAATTGATTGGGCGTGTTTTTCATCCGTTTTTAAGTTGGCCTATATTGGGAGAGTTTAAAATTACATGAGTTTGTTCCTCAGTCTTCGCGAACTTTGTAAATACCCACTTAATCAAAATTGTTCGCTCTCGTCAACCATTTTCAAGCAATAATAATCATCACTTACTGATACGTTGCCAGCCTCACTAGTTCTTTTTCTGGCTAATGTCGAGGCATACTGGAAGATCTGCAGAGCAAATTCAGGATTCCGTTTTAAAATGGAAAGTTCGCTGGGCATAAATTTGGGAAATTTCGATGTGAAGAAAATCGGATTTTTGAAAAAGAGCCAAATTCGGTGTTTTTCAGCTTCATTCATTTCCACTGGGATAATATTGTCATAAAAAACTCAAAACAGATCGGAAGTCACAGTGGATCGACTGAAAACTATAGAAAATCTTCACAGAGTACTCGCATTTTTATATTTTGCGATTCATAAATCTGCTTTACCACCTCTCTTTTTTCCTGAAATTATGTACCTAGGGGTAACTTTTAACGTAGAATCGAATGATCATGGTTAAAAGTACACAGCTATTGAACCTTTTTCAGGCCGGCGAATTTGAAAATTTAAATGACCATAACTTTTTTCACAGATGAGCTCGCTTTTCACATTCACCAGTGAAAATACTTATCTCATCGAGATCTTTCAGAATTACTATGCATTTACGGGGTTTGGATAAGCCGTTCAAAAGTTACATAAACTGACCACCTGGCAACAGCGCGACACTGGAAATGAGGGGTCAGAGATACGGCCTCCTAAGGTCGATTTCCGAACTCTACGTGAAAAGTTACCTCTAGGGAGATCTTAAGAGACCCTCCATGAGAGAACGTAACAGGTCCACGGATGGCCAAAAATTCAATAATTCCTGTACTTTTTTTCTGAAGTGTAGGTCCCGAGTGCTGATTGACGGCCGCAATAACTAAGGCTGGGGGTCGTTTTTAAAAAAGTTTCAGATAGCCCCATGTTTGGGGATTGAAAAATTCGATATCTCAGAATGACATGGGATATAGATTTTCTAACGTATTTTCACGTGTAGAAAACGAATTTCTGTGTTAGAACTCGAAAAAATTAGAAATGAAGAAAATATCGTCGAAAAACTCATTTTTTGACTATATTTCACGAGATTCAAAATTTGTGAAAAATTTCGGAGTATTATTGATATGATTTTCGGAATCTACAACTAAACGTACATCTAGGGTGATTTTTTCAGAATTTTAAAAATGGCCCTTTTTTGGGAATGAGCTCCAGAACTTGTCGAATCATGCCAAAATCTAGAATATGTCTTCACGCCATGTCGCTTTCTAAGCCGATCGAGGCGTTCAAATGTCCTAAACCATTTTTATATTTCATATTTATGGATTATCTTGATGTTTGAATTGTTGTATCTGCCAAAAAATACAAATTCAAAAATTTTATCTTTTCAATTTTTTTTGCTAGAACTCGAGATTTTTAATGATAACTTATTAATTTCGCATTTTCGCGAGCTCTAGTTTCAAAAATCGGTTCCTATGGCCCAAAATACGACAGAAAATGTGTATTTCATCTAATTCTGTGAGATCGACTTTTTCCACCTAATTGTCAGACATGAAAAAAATGAAGTTTCGATTTATTCGATTTTGCTGTTTTTCAAGGCTCTAATATTAAGATTATGCTTAAATTAGTCGATTATAAGCTCTCGGCGATAGAAAATAAACGAGATGGGCTTAGAAAGCGACATGGCGTGAAGTCATATTCGAGATTTTGGCCTGATTCGACAAGTTCTGGAGCTCATTCCCAAAAAAGGCCCATTTTTAAAATTCTGAAAAAATCAACCTAGATGTACTTTTAGATGTAGATTCCGAAAATCATATCGGTAACACTCCGAAATTTTTCACAAATTTTCAATCTCGTGAAATATAGTCAAAAAATGAGTTTTTCGACGTTATTTTATTTATTTCTAATTTTTTCGAGTTCTAACACAGAAATTCGTTTTCTACGCGTTAAAATACGTCAGAAACTCTATATCCCATGTCATTCTGAGATATCGAATTTTTCGACCTCCAAACATGGGGCTATCTGAAACTTTTTTAAAAACGACCCCCAGCCTTAGTTATTGCGGCCGTCAATCAGCACTCGGGACCTACACTTCAGAAAAAAAGTACAGGAATTATTGAATTTTTGGCCATCCGTGGACCCCTGCACAGTTGTTACGTTCTCTAGTGGAGGGTCTCTTAAAATCAGCACTTGATTTTTCGTTGTACGGCCCATAGTCAGTTCTCTCAGACAGTCACTCATAAGCTACGAAAATAACATATGAGAGGAATCGCGAGAGAATCGACCATTTTAGGGGGGTAGGCGGCAGTGAAATTCAAACTCGAGCGATCCCTCTACAAATTTGGCACAAGGTATTTCAAATGATGCTCTTTCAAACTGCGTCGTCAGAATTTTGATAACTATCGTCATCTTCGAGATTCAGAAGGCCAAACATGATACTATCACTTTTCGGCAGTCAAGTCGGGCGCATTCACATGATGATAACATCGTTTAAATTAAAGATAGAAGGCCGTTCTTTTTTAAAAAGAAAGAGGGGATCCAGGGCTACAACTTCTATGTTGACCATGTCATTCCCAGTGCACGCCCTGGTGCGGGGCGGTCGGTCGGACTAAAAATGTCGAAATTTTTCAAATCGGAAAAACCCACCAAAGTTGTTATGCGGAAGTTATAGTCCCTATATGTGACTAACTTTTCGCCAAAAACCAGACAAATCGTGAAGATGAAAAAAAAAGAGCGCACACTTTAATAGGGTGGCCCCAGAATGGGTGCCAGACAGAGAAACTTCCAAAAGTTTAATTGGCAGCTATCGGGCTCAAATATATCCAAAATCATCTAAAACAACATTTCAAGTTGTTTCCCCAATAGTTATAGCACTTTCAATGGTCAAAAACTACAGTATGACCTCAAATTCAAAAATCGATATTTTGACCCTCAACAACCTATTGTATGGGTGCAATTGAACTAAATCGGTACCAAGTAATGTAGGAACGTTCCCTGAGACGTCTCAAATAAAGAGCGCATCTGCAAACATGATATTTCATCTAAGGAATCCGTGGAAAGGCGCAAAACTGTAATTTCGGCCAAAATAGTCGCCTGGACCCAGATTATGGCTAGAAATATAGACCATGATGAGCTGAATATTTCATCTGTTGAAAGTGAGTCCCTATCTTATCGTTGAAGCGTGCTACAGTGCCTGGAAGTTGCTAAAAAACGACGAGAGACGTGCGCGGGAGCGCGCTAAATGGAGGGGAGGGGGAGAGAGGTCAGCCGGCGAGAGCGCCAGACGGTTAGAGCACGCGCCCAAGGAAGGGGTCTAGCCCGTTTCTGGCCGTCTTCCACGCTCTCTAGCGCGCTTCAATGAATAGATAGAAGCTAACTTTCAACAGATGAAATGTTCAGCTCATCATGCTCTACATTTCTAGCCTGGCCCACAAGACTATTTTGGCCGAAATTACAGTTTTGCTCCTCTCCACGGATTCCTCAGATGAAATATCATGTTTGCAGATGCGCTCTTTATTTGAGACGTTGCAAGGAATGTTCCTACATTACTTGGAACCGATTTAGTGCAATTGCACCCATACCATAGGTTGTTGAGGGTCAAAATATCTATTTTTGAACTTGAGGTCATACTGTAGTTTTTAACCATTGAAAGTGCTATAACTATTGGAGAAACAACTTGAAATGTTGTTTTAGATGACTTTGGATATATTTGAGCCCGATAGCTGCCAATTAAACTTCTGGAAGTTTCTCTGTCTGGCACCCATTCTGGGGCCACCCTACTAAAGTGTGCGCTCTTTTTTTTTCATCTTCACGATTTGTCTGGTTTTTGGCAAAAAGTTAGTCACCTATAGGGACTATAACTTCCGCATAATAACTTTGGTGGGTTTTTCCGATTTGAAAAATTTCGATATTTTTAGTCCGACCGACCGCCCCGCACCAGGGCGTGCACTGGGAATGGCATGGTCAACATAGAAGTTGCAGCCCTGGATCCCCTCTTTCTTTGTAAAAAAATAACGTCCTTCTATCTTTAATTTAGACGATGTTATCATCATGTGAATGCGCCCGACTTGACTGCCGAAAAGTGATAGTATCATGTTTGGCCTTCTGAATCTCGAAGATGACGATAGTTATCAAAATTCTGACGACACAGTTTGAAAGAGCATCATTTGAAATACCTTGTGCCAAATTTGTAGAGGGATCGCTCGTGTTTGAATTTCACTGCCGCTGAGTAGTCGATTCTCTCGCGATTCCTCTCATATAAATGATCATGCTTGTCTCAACGACCATTGTTCAATACTTCCCATGAGACCTCTTTCCAACTGATTCGAGTTTATTTTTAGAGAGAAAACCAAATACAGTAATGGAGAAAAAGGTAATAGGAGACGAGACAAGAACAATCATTGTGAGGCGAGACATGAACAAACCATATGAAACGAGATAATCACAAGCAATATGAGGCGAGACAACCACAACATCTTCCTCTCAGGCAAAGCTGACGAATTGGGATGGCGCAGATGGGGCGATGCTGCTGATTTGCAGCGTACTGAATGGCAGTTTCGCGGCGGGCTTCTTGCGCCTGATCAGGGACCAGATGGCATTACGGTAGTCCGTCATGAGCACGATGATGATCACGGCGTCCCAGGCGGGGAAGCAGGCTGTGAGGAAGAAGCAGAGATCGGCTACTCTCGACGCTGCCTCTGCACAATGATAAAGAGATGATATTCCACGTCAATCTAGTGTACTGTCGTCTAGGGACAAACAGATCTAACGCATGCGAAATACGACTGAAGTTGGAAGCGACTGACCGGACATGCGGAGATAGGGCAGAGTGATGCAGCCGAAGAAGGGAATGTACACGCAAACGACGGGCACGAGCGTCTGCAAGCCATACTAATAATAATTTATTATTAGCACTGGCGAGAGGATGTAAAATGAGTGAACCTGGAATGTGACCGCGATGAGTAGCTTGGCCTGAACGTGGTTCTTCGCCAGTGAGATCTTCCAGGCACGGCGGACGCCGATGAACGTGAGCACGCCCAGCGTCGACGCCATCAGGAACGAGCAGATGATGATGGAGTCGAAGATGAGCAGCATGATGAACAGCCGAGGCACCTCCGATTCGTCGTTCTACAGTCATCATCATATTAGATGCATTTTTTGTATTTCTTGAAAAAAAGATGCAGGTGCGCCTCTCGCGAAGACTAATTTTAGTGTTCAGAATCGGAATGTGCAAAGGAATCGATTGAGATGCGCTCACCCAGTCCATCACAAACCATCCGTGCGTTTTGTTCCTTCCAAAACGGCGCATGAATTCGGCACGGAGCCGTTCTACCGCTGCATCGGGCACTTGACCAGATAGTCCATCCACGCACATCAGATACCTCAAGAACTCTGTTTCTTCTGTCTTATAAAAGTCAGATGACTTATTTCCAATAAAACATCATATTTAAACTAAAACCCCAAATGTTTGGAGATTCGATATTTCTGAGGCAAAAAATTATGATAATAGTCAGAACCTTACGCGAACGAGCTAATTATAAGCAAGCATCTTCTAGATATGGGTTTGCAACTCACCAGAAGATTAGCAATGCGAAGGAGATTGAGATGAGGAGCATGATGAAGGGAGTGCGAGAGAAGAGATGGATCAGCTTCGGCCTGGAGATGTTCCAGTACCGATAGAGGAAGTGGATGTTCATCAGAGCGAAGGGAACGCAGAAGCACGAGCAGTAGAAGGCGGGCAGCCTCTGCAAGTCTTTGCTCATCACAAGGGCACTACGTCGCATAATAACTATGACGTCATGCCGCCTTTGGCACGTCAAAGGCGGTATGACGTCATAGTTCTCATCCGACCTAGTGTCATCACGAGTTATCATGAGGAATCGTCTCGCGGCATATTCCCGCTCGCTCTGTTTGGCCGGCAAGAGAGCACACAAAAACAGGATAGCGCTTGCCGATTTGCCAGCACATGTGGACTTCATATCTTCACTTGAAACCCAACGTCAAACGGCCGATCCAAACGGATCAATAATAGAGCGTGGCAAGGCAGAGGGCTCGAATCCCTCAGCGTACTTTGCAAGAGCAATGGCAATTAAAGCAATGGCAATTGCCGATGGCAATTAAATATCTACACGAACCCGATCATCGACGAACGTATTCGAAGTCACGCCAAATGTATTGTTGATGATTAATATTTTCTGTAAATAGTGTATTCTTTCAATCTAGGATAAGGTGCGAGTACCGGTTCAACGACGCCGTGCAATATCGTCAAATACAGATCGAATGATGCGAATATTGTCAGCAGCTGCTTGTATGTTCCGAGCGAGAGTCTCGTATGCTTGCGGATACAATACAATAAGATCGCATTTGTGAAAACTCCGGCGACTGAAATACAATACTTTTTAAACGGTTACAACACTGAGTGTTTTTTAACCTACCGCAATGCGCCTTTTCAATGCCGTCTTCGACCGTAACTTGCATGTGATAATGATAAAAATACGAAGGTTTAACAGAACAGAGATGATTGAACAGCACAATCCCTTGGAGATTTGTTTCATCGCGTATGCATGATGTATTATAGTGCACCCGATGCAGGTACTGAAATCATGCGCTCATTACTCCTGTAGAGGAAAGCTAAAAAAACACACACATCTGGCCAAATACTTTTTTCCAGTTTTGTTCATTAATTGGTCGTTGATTAAATGTATCGATACGTAGGGTTATTTACAATAACTGCAATTGTGCTGAGAAGCTTAACTTTAATTAAGTGTGAAGAAAGTTAACTTCAGTTTTTACCGTGTTACCCGAGGGTTGATACTGCTTAGGTGCACTGGCTGTATTTTTTCGAGTTGAGTATGCAATTGCTAGTTCTTAAAATATTTGTATCATTACAATAACAACGTAGTACAATTCGAGGAAGTCGATTGTATATTACGATGTTCCCTGATATCGAGACCGTTTTGAATCATAGAATCTTTTACGTATTGGTACAACGGTAACTGCATTAAGGTCTTGATGAGAGGGATTTAGGCGATGACCGGACTGTCGGGGCCAAACAGGCCAACGATAATGCGGGAGACGGAGCGCCGTGGAAGGATTCTGGAAGGAAAATGAATTATCGTCACGGCTTCATCATTTCCTTCAAGGCGCTAGAAGAGAACTATTGCGTCATGCCATTCTTGAAATGGCAAAGGCGACATTACAAAACAGTTCTCGTCCGACTAAGTGCCATTATCGATGAGCATCGTATTGATTGAGTCATTGGATGAAATGCATTACCCTTTGAGCATGTACGCAATGTACAGATATCTGGGAATCAAGCGAATTCTCATCTCTCGCAGAATGGCATCGATCGCAGAATCTGCCACATAGTCTGCGCTAAGGGCGCCCAAGTGCGGCACCACACTGCAATCCAATCCGTCTTCGAGTATAATAATAATGAATATAATAATAATAATAATAATAATATTAATAATAATGTATAATAATAATAATACGTATAATAATAATAATGAATGTGCCTAAAAATAACGATAACTTACATGGGATTATCCTGCAACTGTGAGTGAAAATACCCGGGGCAAACGGTGGTGAATCTTAACAGTTCGATTGGAATGTGAATGCCAGCTGACCTACTTCACTCCGTTCTTTTTCATGCTCTCGCACTCGTTTTCTAGTCCTTCCTGAATGGCCAAAGCGCCGTACTTCGAAACGCAGTACGGAATCATGTCTGGAATTTTCTCCTAGATTGGCTTTATCTTGGTGTCAAACCCTCAGCAGATACGAAGAGTCCTCCCAGGGAAGCAATCGTCACTATGTGACCGGAGTCCTTCGCGAGCATATCGGGAAGGAATTCACGAGCAGTCTAAAGTCGAAATTTGGATTGAATGCATATTTATTAATGCAAGAAGTCGTGTGATAAAAAAGGCATATGGACCTCACCCAGAAGTGCGCCATCATGTTCACATCGACGATCTTTCGAATGTTTTCTTCGGCCATCTCCATCAATTTTCCCGATATTCCAATGGCAGCGTTATTGATCAAGATATTGACGGGGCCCACCTGCACAATTATGATTACAATAGAAGTGAATTGGACTGTGATCCGCAGTAGTTTTCACAAAATTTGATTGAGAAAAGACCACATTTTCTTTGTTTAGTTCAACTTTACTTCTTTCTTCACTGCTTCAGCAGCCCTTGCGATGCTCGATCGATCCAGCATGTCCACAACGTATATTTTGACCTGCAATGATCGCATATTTTCATATGCCAGAGCTCATCCAAATTGTACTTTGCGAGCAACACAGTTATCGGAAGTTATGAGGGCATCCTCTCTGACCATAAGAGACTATAAGAAAAAGTGAACATACCACGCCGTTTGCTTCCTTGACACATTGCTCCTGCGTGTTCTTGAGTCCCTTCTCATCGGCGTCCCACAACACGAGAGTGGCCCCTCGATCCGCCAGACGGAGAGCCAGAAGACGACCCAGACCGCCACCAGCTCCCGTTATGAGAATGACCTGCACCAGATAATGTACATTTCGTAGCATGTATCGAATACATAATCTTTCGTCAAAATCGCGAAAACATGCGCGATTGTTTTCACACCTGTCCATCCACTCGCTTGTACTTGCAGCAGCCGATGCGGGCGATATTAGAGAAGAAGGCGCAGAAGCAATCCTGAGATGTTCAAGTTATCCCGAATATCATGACACTAGTATGTATCATACAACACGCCTCTCGAGAGAGAATTACTGATCCAGTGAGTGGGGCAAAAACACGTCCAAACCAGTTTTCGCCATCCCTCTCAGTATAGTCAAGATAAGCACTCCCATAGAGTAACCAGCCGGAATCCGGCTCGTCGATGGGCCATACAATAATTACACACAATTAGACTTCTGCGGTCACTCATTAATGTGCCAGGATTGTCAAAACTGGTTAGAAAAGGCGCCAAACGCCCAGCATTTCCTGGAATGAGCTTTCTAGTATCATTCCCGCATGATATGCGTTATATTAGGTTGAACAGAAAGTCTTTATCCACTGTTTTGCTCGATCACTGCTCAGTGCAGGATACCTTTGGTGTTCCCTCGCCTCTAGTCAATAACACATGACAAAGGGACTATGTGGTCAACAACTCCCCATTCCACGCCTTTCATTCTGCCACTAGTAAGACCACGATGTTTGTTCCCACGGCCTTGCACATCCGCAACGTTCTGTTATTCGTATTTCTCTCTCACACTACAATGAAGGAATAGGAACGTCAGTTGGCTGAAGTGTACGATTCATATGCCACTCACTACCAGACCATGCGCAATTGGTACCAACTCTTCGAGAAGGGGGACTTTTCCATGGATGATCATGACCGGTCTGGGAGGCCACCCGAGCTGGATTTGGATGCGCTACGGATCGTAGTGGAATTGGATCCTTCCCAAATACCCGCGACATGGCAGCCACACTTGGGGTATCGCAAAGCACCATCGTAAAATGATTGGTCTCCATTAGCAAGAAGAAGAAGCTAGGCCGTTTCATACCCCACAAATTGACCCAAGACCAGTTTGACCACCGTGTCGACGATTCCCTTTCTCTACTCACTCTTCACGCTGGAGATCGATGGTTGGACCGTCTCATAACAGGGGTCGAGAAGTGGGTCTGCTATGAGAATCACCATAGGAGGGCACAGTGGGTGGATGTCAATGAGACCCCACAGGACGTCGCAAAGCCTGGCCTTCACCCTATGAAAATCTTGCTCTCTGCCTGGTGGGGGGTGGATGGCCCGATTTACTGGGAGCTCCTACCCGAGAAGCGGATAATTACTGAATATGTCTACACTAAACAACTACGGAATCTCAAGAAGAAATTCGCACAATCTGCCCTGAACGGCAAGAAAGTGTACTATCAACACGATAACGCCCGACCCCATGTTGCACGGCAGGTCAAGCAGGAGCTGTCCAAATAAGGCTGGATGGTTCTCCCTCATACACCGTATTCTCCTGACTTGGCCCCTTCGGATTATTGGTTGTTCTCGGATCTGACCCGTCATCTCGATCAGAGATCCTTCATTTCCCGTGGGGCGATCGAGGCCGCACTCAAGCAATATTTTAATTCGCGCCGAGATGGGTTCTATAAGGAGGGAATCCATAAGTTGCCTGAACGTTGGAGATTTGTCGTAGATAACAATGGTGCATATGTTTGATTTTGCTCTTGTGCTTTATTGTCAGAAGAAGGGAAATAAAAAGTGGATAAAGACTTTCTATTCAACCTAATATACTAACAAATCATCTCAGTTATGCTCGAACGATTTCGTTCATTATTGTGAAAGCACTCACGTAAAGGATGAAGATACCGAGTACCGGCAGCTTGACAAGCATGTATATTGCCGCGAATAGAGTCATTCCTGTTGGTAAACCCTCGTAGTCACGTATACAAAAATATTTTTAAACAGATCCGAGAATGCGGCAAAAACACGTCAATCAATGTTTTGAATTGTACACGCCATTCAATCAAGGAGCCAACGCAATCAGTAATAGTGGGCATAAACACAATGGGGAAGGAAAGAGAAAGGCGGAATGTTTTCGAGCCACGCAATGCAACTGGTACCGGTGTTGCGCCATTCGAACGCCGATACGAAACCAGATGGAACCAGCGAAATTTTGGCAACTCGTAGTGTTGCAATCCCGTTTCTTTGTCACATGCGTCTCTCAACTGAATGGTGATGTGCGTGGGGTGTGGCGCAAGGATCAGAATTACAAAATATTTACCATCAGCCGCTGGTTGGCGAACGTCCATGCAAGTACATCTAATGATGTGGATGAGAGGCAGGAGAGAGGCCAATTGTCATGTCGAATTCCCATTTTTGCTTCTAGTACTTCATATTTCATATTTATCCTGACGTCAGGCACAATGGTCCTGCAGGAGGGTGACTTCAGTGTGGAGGGAATGGGGATCTTCGGTCTCATAGCGTCGTTAGGTCAAGGGATGGGATCTTCTTTGGCTTCTCTGGTCAACTGTAGGGACCATCGTGACGGATCTCCGTTGAGCATCGAAGTAGATCATCCTGCCGCCGAACATCTGACTTGCGCCGGTTAGGAACTCACAACGCAGACAGCGGGGCTTTCTTGACGGTAGATCACTCGAGACGATGGGAATCCGTCCGTGCTCCTCCTCTTGAAGTGTACCAAGTAGGCGATACTCTCCGGGTTGCCCAAGCTGACGGGAGAGGATTCCCCAAACTAGGTCGGAAAAGAGCGGGGTCAGGGACGACCGCCCATCACGAGCGCTAGAATGGAGAACTACATTTTTTACATTTCTTCTAGTACTACATTTTTTATTATTGTTTTGTCTGTACCCTGCTGTCCAAAGTGGTAACGTTACCTTTAGCGATCGAGGTCACTAAAGAAGCATTAGTTCACAACAAGTATACACCCTTACTAATTAATATCAAATCATTCCCTGCTCGTGAAGATACAATTCGATTGTTTACGATGTTTCTCAACAATAAGAGTCCGATTGATAGTATAATATTTATGTATTGATAGAGTAAATAACCGCATCGATCGGTGAAACATAAATAATGGAAATTATGAACTTCCGGGTCCAAACAATCCAACAACAATGCGGGTGATGGAACGTCGCGGTAGGATACTGCAATAAATCCTATACTTTCCCGTAGCGTTCGAGTATGTGAACATGGTCGCGTTTTGAATTGAGAGAAAGTTGAAATTCTTACCCTTTGAGCATGTACGCAATGTACAGATATCTGGGTATTATGCGAATTCTCATCTCTCGCATTATCGCGTCAATCGCGCTGTCCGCAACATACTCAGCGCTCATAACGCCTATGTGCGGCACTACCCTGCAATCAAGCTAGGATTGACGGAGGAGGTATCTTTTAAGCACTGATCGTGAATTAACAATTCACTCACGCGAGGTTATCAAGCAATTCCGAATGGAAATACCCGGGACACACTGTAGTAAACCTACATTTATCGATTAGCAAAGCCAATGTCAGCTCGGCCTACTTGATTCCCTTCTTTCCCATACTCTCACATTCGTTTTCCAGCCCTTCCTGAATAGCCATTGCACCAAACTTGGACGCGCAGTACGGAATCATATCTGAAAATGAAATATTCATTGGGAACCTCTATATCGGTATGAGACCTTCAGCGGATACGAAGAGACCTCCCAGGGAAGCGATCGTCACTATGTGACCGGAGTCTCTTGCGAGCATATCGGGTAGAAACTCGCGATCCATCTGAAGGTTGAATTTGAGAAGAAGAATAACGTATAACAGTGTGTTTCAGCAAATGTTCAGTGAGTCGATTCTCACCCAAAAATGCGTCATCATGTTCATTTCAATCGTCTTTCTGATGTCCTCGTCCGTGATATCCGTCATCTTTCCAGAAATTCCCACGGATGCGTTGTTGATCAAGATATTTACGGGACCAACCTGAAGACTACTGTAGAAACAAAATAATATGAATTGCGATGCGTTGTTCTCAAAATCTGCAATTTTCTGTGTTTTACGTCTCTCTTCACTGCATCAGCTGCTCTCGCGATACTCGGCCGACTCAGCATGTCTACGCCGTATACTTTGACCTACAATTGCCAAAAAATTCTCCTTTGAATCACGTTCTATATGTAACACAACAACCGGTTAATTTATCATACTTTTCCTCTCTGATGATGAGAGTTTGAAGAAAGTAAAAAAAGCAAGCAACCGGTTCCTCACCACGGCGCTTCCTTGTTTCGCGCATTGCTCCTGCGTGTTCTTGAGTCCCTTCTCATCGGCGTCCCACAACACGAGTTTAGCTCCTCGATCGGCCATTCGAAGAGCAAGAAGACGACCCAGAACACTCGCAGCTCCCGTTATGAGGACGACCTGAAGATCACGATTTGGCCCCATCTTGGAAGGGGACCGGAAGCAATACGACAAATCACGGAAATGGTGCTAAATTCGTACCTGCCCCTCCACGTTCTTGTGTTTGCAGCAACCGATAAGGGCGATATTGGAGAAGAAGGCACAGACGCAATCCTGGAAATATTGAGTTTCTTTATTTCACCCGCTTATGATAACGAGCAGTGCCGAACTGCTCCTCAATTCCTGCGATGCTCGTGATGCGAATGAATACAGTGCACACTCACTCCGAATATTTGCAAGCCGAGCAAGGGCAGCTTGACTAGTACGGAGAGTATCTTGAACAGGGCCATTCTGAATGGTATTCACTCGCCGAGGCGCTAAATCAATTAGGCAAAATATAGCTATCGAAGGCGAAATGCGGAATGTTTTCGAGCCACTCAACGGAAGTGTCTTCACTTTCGCTCCATTCGAATGCAGATAAGAGACCAGATTGGAATCGGCGGCATTTTCGCAACTTGTTGCTATGCAATGCCGTTTATTCGCCTCATTTTTGTGACTCAATAATGAGGGTGTAGGAGGGAGTGTGGATTAGAAATGGAAAATATTCATAAGTAGTTGCTTGGCGAACACCTCAAGATTATTTTGGTGTACTGATGACTTGGAAAAATGCTTCCGGAATTGTCCGTTTTGTCAAAATTTTTCTGGCACCGCTTTTTTGGAAAGGTTGATGTGGAATGAGACGAGTTGGACATGAAATTGATGGAAAATTGATTTTGGAAAGATGCAAATGGCAAGTGATCAATTGGACTTGTTATTCTGGAATAAGTTTCTCGGTTCTCGGAAAACGATGGAATAATGGGAAAATGAAGGGAAATCAAGGGAATTAAAATGCAAAACAATTTCCAGAAAATCAATTTCAATTTCATATCATTCCGCGCCGATCTTTCCAAAAAAGCGGTGCCAGAAAAATTTTGACAAAACGGACAATTCTAGAATAGCAATTTCTCGAGTGAATTTTACGGATTAATCCTTCCAAATAAATTTTGCCCAAAAATTTATTTCCCGAAAAATTCTGCCATGTCATCAGTACACCATTATTTTTAATGTCCTACAAACCTGATCAAAGGCCTTCCGATCTGAATACAATAATTATTCTCGACGACTTTCCGGCGTCTACAATTGTGTGTGTAATCTAGTTCCGTGTTGCAAGGGCAAGGTGGAATAGTTGAGTAAAAAATATCCATCTCGAGTAAAGATTAGAAGTCATGTAATACCATTCACAAATTAATACGACATAGATCAACCGAAATAATAGCTATTGAATAGCTATTTGTAAGCTCTACTACGGTAGCCGTATTTCCGGTTGCACTTCATTCCACGTCCGCGCAACAGATCGAACAATATTCAGTCATAGTCATCACCGTCAATACTCTAGGGAAATCAAAACCCTTGCCAACGAACAGCTTACGACATCATTAACACAGTATAATACGTAATACTTCATAGAAGAATTGAATAGTCCAGCTTCTTCACTCCAAGAATGCTAAGTTTCATCGACTGTTTCTTCGTATCTGGCGTAACTAGCGACCTTCGGTCGCTACGTGGTTCGCGGGGTTGTGTTTTAAGGATAACAATTGGACGCGACTGGTGAGAGCCTGCTTAAAACGTTGTAAAAGGCTCGTGAGGCCTCGGGCAATTCGAAAAAGTTGGGATGGGGCTTCGCCCCATCTCAACTTTTTCGAATTGCCCGAGGCCTCACGAGCCTTTCACAACGCTTACGCTGCGGGGAGTGAGAGCAGGTTAGGATGCTGTGGTGATGCATTTGAGTTTTTTGCGATTTGGTAAAATGCACCATGTTGTGTGATGTACTGAAAGTGCGCGTCGTGAGGATGCTAACGGTCAAGGTCGTAGCGCTGTAGCATGATTTTGAGCCGAGTTACAGCGCTTTGAAGAAAAAAGATCAAAGATCAAGTGTCAAATTTTGAAGGTGTTCATCGCGGGGATGCCAATAGTCAAGGTCCGAAGCCGCTCGGATACGTTTGAGCCAAGTTATAGCGATTTGAAGAAAAAGATCAAAGATCAAAGTTCAAAGATCAAAGATCAAATTTTGAAAGTGCTCACCAAGGGAATTCATATGGTCGAGGTCTTAGGCACATAGGATGATTTTGAGCCGATTTACAGCGATTTGAAGAAAAAGTGTGACAGACAAAGGGACAGACAGACAGACGGACAGACAGACAGACAGACAGACAGACAGACGTTACGATATTTCTTTATGTAGTAATTGCCATCTCTATTATTAGCGTAATCGCAAACTGTAAAGTAATGGCTTCGATGAAATCAGCGTAAGCCATCCGTTTATTCTTTCTTCAGCATCAAGTTGTTCAGTTCCGAGAAAATCGGAAAATACTAAATAATCCTGCAAAATTGTGCAGTTGCTGACTTACTGGGC
The DNA here is from genome assembly GCA_036245805.1 of Pristionchus mayeri. NCBI lineage: Eukaryota > Metazoa > Nematoda > Chromadorea > Rhabditida > Neodiplogasteridae > Pristionchus > Pristionchus mayeri. The sequence goes on along the minus strand of BTRK01000004.1, from coordinate 16,227,545 downwards.
TCATTATCTGCTCTGTTCTGCATGCCAAGGTGGACTCGCGTTGTTCCTTCACTTACAGCTGAATATTTCAGGCTCATTTGCGTCCCAGGCAATGTGGTATTTGTTTACTACGGACCATGCTCATTCACTTTCACGCCGGAAGTGTGCGCGGAATTGTCTAGTTCGGCTAAATTATATTTAACGATCGAAAACAAAATTATTCAAGTTGTCATGGAACAGTTATTTGCCGTATCCACGATGCTCCTCTTTGTTTCTTTTGCATATCGTCTCAGTGTAATACGATTTAATGGTCCGCCAGATTGGGTACAACTAGGCCTATTTATAATGAGATGGCTTCAGGTTATTTGGCTGACAATATTGATAATTTTCTGCTCCACATCAATTACATTAGTAAGTTTTGAGACGAAAGGTGCCCCGATGTTTTTATTAAAATTTTCTAATCGAAGAAATGCTTTCTTGCAGTATTTCTATAGCGTAAATTTTGAATTCGACCGCTCCGCTTCATTACGAGTTCTCCACGAGTATTCACCTACGAACGCATTTGCATTGGCTGAGCAGCCATTCCACATTTACGGTATGCCACCTGAAAAGATCTTGCTAAAAATGCGCAAAGATTACAGTGTGTAGTATCTTGGAATCAGCGATTGCAATAGGCTACAACTGCATTACCGGACCTCTCTCATTCATTGGTTCTTCCATCATTCGTTCGCTCATAATGAAAGCATTGGATCGAAACAAGGTGCTCTCTCCACGTTATATTTCCCTAACTTATCGTTCAGGATATTATGAGTTCAACCACAGCGGAAATTCACAAGATGCTTGTCAAAGTGGGTAGCGATTTTCTAAAATAAGACATGACAAGTTAATTGCAAATTTACAGGCTCTGAATGTCCAACTCGCCCTCGCATCTTTGTTCGGATTTGCCTGCTTCACATTTCTCCTCAACTTCCAACTCTTCGAATCTGTTACTGAAGAGTACACCGTGATTTTCGTTCGTTATTTGGCATAGAATGGCAGCCAAATTGATGTTCAGGTGGCAAACATTCTTACTGCCTTCTCTCCGATTTCTAGTCTCTACTACACCAGGCCTTGCCGAGCATACCACGTATTATTTTGTTAATATATCACACTACATTTCAGATTTTGCTTATCAATTCTCTCATTTACAAGATATGGACAATCAAGAACGGAAAAGCTTTCTCAGGCATATCAATACACAGTTTAACGTTAAAAAAAAACCCCACGCACCTATACGGGTACCAGAACACCCAGAAGGCACTGAACTCGTGCCAAGCTTTTCGCTTGAGTCTGGCGCCTTAGACCACTCGGCCATCCGTGCATGTTTTGATGAGGTCAGAAAGAAGTATATGAAATCGACACGAAGAGATGGGAGGTTGTCAGTCTAGTTGGGAACATGACAAAACAAAACACGACGGAAAACTTTTTGTGGAAGAGGAGATCGGAACAGAGGAGCCTTTTTATAGGGCCGTTGTATCGTTGGCTCAATTTCCACTCTTTGAAGTTTCTCCACTCTTTCAATCCTCCCGCAAGAAACTTATCTTTCATGACCCAGTCTCGGGTGCTATTTTCTAAGTTGCAACTAAGGCAGTGATCCTCAATTTCTTCGAGGTCCTCTATCAGCCAACAGTGGAGCTTCGTCTTGCTATTCCTTATATTCATCCTTTCCTTCCCTTGATAGTAGGATGCACCCTATTCCGATGCTGTTTTTGTTGCTTTTGATGGTGCTCTCCCCCGATATGTTGTACCGCTCGAGGGTTCACCTTACTCCATCCATTTTTGTACCAATGAACCACTCGTATCTGGAGATCAAGTTCCTGAAGGCATGGTCCAAGCTGTCGTCTCACTTTTGCATATGAAAGGAGACCCCCTGAATAACTGTAGTTCCTTCTTTATTGATCTTTGATCCTTGCAGCTGGCTTCAGTCTACCTCGCTCGTTGTCCTATAATTGCATAACATAAAATATCAATTACTACTTTACCTTAAAGCAATTATGCTTCACATCTGGTTTTGTTGCTTCACATCTGGTTTTGTTGTATTTTTATAATTAATTATTTGATTTTAATCCGATTTTGTCCGAATGCAAGCACTTGGTATATTAACGTCACCATTAAACAAACTAATGAGAGGGTTGAAAAAATTCATCCGTGTTCTCGTAACATTTCTTGTGAAAGGTCGCGCGATGCAAATGACGGGTTCCAGAACACCCACGAGGCACTCAACTCGTGCCAAGATTTTAGCTTGGGTCTGACGCCTTAGACCACTCGGCCATCCATGGACGCAAAGACGGTGTTACTAATATGTTTAGGAAACCAACGGGAAGAGCGGAGGCTGCCAGTTGACTCGTACTAATATCAATAAAAACACGTTCAGACAGAGACGGAAGAACTGTAATACGGAACAGTAGAATCGCTTTATTTCAGGTCGATGTATTCTTCAAATTATGTTACGTTTATTGTTTTTACAGTATGTTTTAATTGAATCACTCGAGACTCTTTGATTTCTCAATATACTTGCTGCGATAGAAGTCAACAAAGAGGTAGAGGTAGCAAATGTCCATGAACCAACTCAAGCAGAGTACTCCCGTATCCAGTTCGCAGGACTCCTTCAAATTTACATATGGCCCTACAGAGTGTCTTTACTAAATTTCTTACCGCAAGGATGAACTTCAGCACTGTCGCATGGATTATCGACCAGAATGCGATGCCGAATTGCGCGATTTGGGCAGCAGTGATCACTTTGGCAATTATCGTATGCATGCGGACTTTTGACGCTCGGAGGAAGTAGTAACTGTAATCGCAAAATCAGCTAGCGCATCAATGCTATGCAGAAGTCCACCAAAAGAGCGCAATATTTCAAGAGTATCGATCATGAGAGGGAGACTTAAGACCACTTGCTTACGTATACATGACCGTGTGAATGATGGCATTGATGTAGATGGCGTAGCGAGTGTAGGGAGACGGGCGGGCGTAGCAGAACCTGAGCAAGCACAGATAAATTCGTATGGAAAAAATCAATTCGTATATCCATGAGAATTAGGAGTGAATTAGTTCACGTACCAAGAAACGAATAGCGTGAGGGCGTGATGGTACCAGTGGATGAAAAGCAGTGGCTGTTTACGAAGAATCTTAACTACGGATATATTAAATCGGAGCCAAATGCTGTTTTTTGTTACAAATCCAGAAATATATTTTAATTTTGAAGTTACGGCCGTGCTGGTATTTCTAAACTCCGCAACTGCGCAGACGTCCAGTGCAGTTGTGGAGTTTAGAAATAGTGGTACAACATCATTTGAATTACTTTAGGAATGAATATTTCACACTTACGATGAAGAGTGTGTCCGTGAATTCAAAAAGACGTATGATGTGGTAGCACCAGAGAAACCACCCGTTTCTACCATGGAAGAACGTGTCTCCCGTGGAACAAAGTGAAGCTGCAAGATGTGTGAACGGTTATAACATCCGATATTGGCTACTTCTTTGGGCAAAAAACGCTGGAAAGTTGAAAAAGAATGGACGGGCAAGAAGGAATTCTGCTCACGGTTGACTCCCTTCGTGAAGAATGTCGTGAGGAACTCCCCCGTCATTCCCGCAGTGCAGACACCAGAGAGCAGTGCGATAGTAAGATTCCAGACCTACGCGAGATGTGCTTTTGTCCGTGTATTTTTTAAAACATATTTACACCCAAAATATGAAAAGCCGATAAAAGGATAGGAATGAATCCCGCAAATGTACCAGACCTTGATCGGCCCGATCAGTTGAAACGGAGGTCTGTCCTTCATCAACTGCTTCAGCATGAAGATCGTCATGAGGTACTGGAAGACGATCTGAATTCATAGTGATCATTTCCATAACTCGAACACTATCAAATTCTTCTTCCCAATCTAATGATATCGGCCAATCCGCTAAAAATAATACTACAGACATATGTAATACTTACTTACTGTGATTACTCACTAAAACATAGTAATATTGCTCGCGTGGGAAAGATAGTTTAACATGCGTACCTGCATCGAAAATGCCTCATGGTTAAGCATCCATTGCTGTGCACGGGCGTACGAGAATTCCTGTTAACGCACGTCATGGCAATAATTATTGATAGTAAAACTTTTCACAACGAAAAGCCCGTTTCGGACCTTCTCAGTGGTAATTTCGAAGAGTTCATTCAAGTCGAATTTGAGCTCTGTGAGTCGCTCCCAGTGTACGAGCATCCCTGCGACTTTAGTAAGTTGTTTCGCACGGAGAAAATACAACAGAATTGGAACATAGATAAAATAAACTGTCAGAATGGGGGGCGGACTAAACCGTAACAGACAGAACCGCAACAGATCGCCATTCGCTGTAGATTTGATCAAGCGACTTGGAAGTTGTTGCATTGCTATCAGTATGCCCTCTACTACTTCACCCTGATTAGATCCTCTAACTAGGCGATCTTGACTTTCACTTCCTATCACCGTATAGAGGTTCATGGTCCGCAATTATCAATTTGAGTGGACAATCACGGTTAGATAAACACCAAATGTCGTAACCAATTGACACCCATGTTACTGGGTTCCTGAGGTACTGAAATATCTGCTGGTTACGGCAATTGTTTTTATCTAACCATGATTTTTTTCGCATTTTTTTTTTAAATTCGCATTTTCGGACCATGAACATGGTGATATGGAATGAAAGTCAAGATCGCCTAGTTAGAGAATCTAATCAGGGTGATGTAGTAGAGGGCATACTGATAACAGTGCAACAACTTCCAAGTTACTTGTTCAAATCTCCAGTGAACGGCGTTCCGTTGCGGTTTTGCCCGCCCCCTGTCAGAATCATCAGATGTTGTTGTGTAAACGCTCCAGAAATCGAGACAGATAACTTCGTCTTTCGCGCACGTACCCTCAATTTCAATGTGCTGCCGCCTATAAACAATAACAGATGAACAAGTGTGATAACACCGTTTTTTCAACTCGATAAATAGGAAAAGAATATTCGAATGCCCACGTTTCCCGATGGTACAGCGTGAACGTAAAGATTACTTAACAAAAATTTTGGTTGAAACATTAGATTAGTCTAGAGATAATCTTTTTCGTAGATCAGTGGTGGGAGGTTCACTGACAATAGAAAGGAACTAAAACAATATTCAGAGGATCATAGATTGTTTTCGAAGACGTGCAGAAGTAACATCAGATGTTGTAAATGTTTATGGAAAGATAGCGACATCGATTGCGCCCACGTAAAATATATTGCGAAATTTTGTAATTTCGAATATGATCGCTATGTTTTAGAATCTTACAAGCACAAGGTTGTAAGGGACGGAGCGGCTTCTAAAATTTAATTACTTATTTTTGCTGTTTCCCATCCTTTCAAAAAATCAATTGTCCGTGAAAAATGACGATTGACCAGGCAGTCTCATTTGCAACCTCAGAAGAAATATTCATCGGTACCAGCACTGCGAAGGCCGTAGTTAAATTTGGTAGAGGACGGACGTATTTGGTCAGAACTTTGTTCTTAGGGTTCGATCCCAGCCCGAAGAAAAAAATGTTGCCCCTTTTTACCAACTTGTAAAAACGTGCTTGGAGGGTCCTGGCTCATATGGCCCCGAATTGTGAATTCCCCGGAATCGGTATTATAATACATATATTTTTCGATCCAATTTGGCAGATCCAGAAATCGGATATTAAAATGAGTGGTGGCAAACCGGTTGCAAAATATCGGCTACAGCGCATAAATCATGTTTAGGTGTAGATAGTGAGTGGAAAAAGACGCTAATTATTCAAGCTCGGAGATTCTTGACAGTTTCCAATTTCATTGACGAATTTGAAATGTCTTCAAGATTACCTTTTCCTTATAAATTTCATCAAAAGTGCATTCGTTAGAACTCCTAGATCCAATGTGTGGTATCCCAATCGGGTTTATGGCTAGTCCATTCGGTATGCACTTTGCCGTGTTGTCGGTTCCTTTTCGTAATCTTTCCAATTCCACAATGCCGCTGCCTGACGTGTGTTCGTTATTTCCTGTTTCTGTGTGTGGCCAGGCAAGGAAGAATCCGCTTACCTTCTTAAGCTCCTAATCCAGTTTTTCATAATCAAAAATGTATTGCCAATAATACATAGAGTCTTATCGAAGTGTTAGAGCATTCGCGTTAGAGCGTGCTGAAACACGTTGTCACTTATGTTTTGCGCAAATGCATTCTGAGAGGTTGTATTTGCAAGATTTTTCAAGAGATACAATTTCCCTCTACGCAGTTGTTGCCCACGAGATTTTAGATTTCTGAATTACCTTTGCGACAAACAAATATGTATCTTTCGCTTTTTTTGCCTTTTTCCGCTTTTGTTTTGAAAATTCATAAGACAAAAATCACATCCTATGTTTAAGAACGCAGTAACTACAAGTTCAAGCACTAAATTATGAGCTTTAACAAAGTGAGTTAACGCACCTGCTATCTTTAAATTGTCTTTAAAATGTGTAGAATGACAATCCGTAAATTAATAATAGGAGTATAAAAAGGCGTTTAAACTCTTATCTAATTAGTGAGTTGTATTACTGTTTAGGTACTCCTTTCGATAAGTGGCCTTACTTGGAAAACATTGGCATGGCTTGGTAGCTGTTTACTTTGGCTCTTTCGAGGAAGGACTGCGTACAAAACAAATGTAAGTATCTTTGTTGATCAAATGCATCAAGAAATGGATTCGTGATTACTTTCTAACATTCCTTATCAATCATCTCTATCTGCCGTACAACTAAGCAGCAAATTATCATGAGAAAAATAGCAAAATGTAATTTTAAAAATTAGGTACCGACGGAGTTTTCAATGAGCAGACAAGCAGAGCGAGTTAAGGCAAGCGAACATTTACCCATGCACCTTTCGACATTTCAAAAGCGCTCTCACATGATTTTGTCAATGATTCAGGGAGAACGCAATGTTTTTCGATGTGGATATGTCAGGAAGGAAGACGGCATGTACTTCGAGGTATCTCACGCTACTGACATTTTAGTTGATGTTGTTGTTGTTTTTCAGAAGTTTCCTCTCAAAGGATGCGAGTCGTTGTACGACGTTTTCGCTCGATCAGCTCGGGTATTCATGTTTTTCATACTAATTATGAAAAAAATGCGACCAAGTGAGCCTCAATTTCTAGATTAATGCGACAAAAGACTGTCTTGGCGAACGCATTTCCGACGGACCGTATGTGTTCGAGGACTATGTCTCGGTAGATAAATTGCCCAAATAAATTTCGAAAAAAAGAACTTTCAGATTCACCGGAAAGCGAGGGCCTTTGGTTCGGCGCTGGTTGGAAAACTAGATGTTATGCACGGTTAGATTCATTCCATTCCACTTTTGCTATGTCATTGATAATCGGTTATGTTACTTACCATTTAAACTTTCACGCTTCCAGCCAATTCCACCAACCTCGGAATCTACTCTAAGAACTGCCCAAGGTTTCTTTTTTTTCAATTGCACAACTCTGACAGCTATTAGAAATACAAAATATTAAAGCTATAAAAAAGATCAATGATATCTGAGAGAACTGACTATAGGCCGTACAACGAAAAATCAAGTGCTGATTTTAAGATCTCCCTAAGAGTAACTTTACACGTAGAGTTCGAAAATCGACCTTAGAAAGCCGTATCTCTGACCCCTCATTTCCAGTGTCGCGCTGTTGCCAGGTGGTCAGTTTTTGTAACTTTTGAACGGCTTATCCAAACCCGTAAATGCATAGTAATTCTGAAAGATCTCGACGAGATAAGCATTTTCACTGCTGAAAGTAAAAAGCTAGCTCATCTGTGAAAAAAGTTATGGTCATTTAAATTTTTAAATTCGCCGGCCTGAAAAAGGTTCAATAGCTGTGTACTTTTAACCATGATCATTCGATTCTACGTTAAAAGTCACCCCTAGGTACATAATTTCAGGAAAAAAGAGAGGTGGTAAAGCAGGTTTGTGAATCGCGAAATATGAAAATGCGTGTATTCTGTGAAGGTTTTCTATAGTTTTCAGTCGATCCACTGTGACTTCAAATCAGTTTTGAGCATTTTATGACTATTTTATCCCAGTGGAAATAAATGAAGCTGAAAAACACCGAATTTGGTGCTTTTTCAAAAATCCGATTTTCTTCACATCGAAATTTCCCAACTTTATGCCCAGCCAACTTTCCATTTTAAACCGGAATCCTGCATTTGCTCTCCACATCTTCCAGTGTGCCTCGACATTAGCAAGAAAAATACCTAGTGAGGCTGGCAGCGTATCAGTAAGTCATGATTATTATTGCTTGAAAACTTGTTTTTGAGAAGGAATGAAAATAAAAATTTAATAATTTGCGAAAAGATTTGAAAGATAGATATTTTAACAATTTATCACTTTCTCATACGAATTAAGTCGATTAGATTTACGTTTAAAATACACTGCATTATATTTTATAAATTTATGTATTCCAACTAGTGGGCAACTACGCCCGTCTCACCGAAAATTCTTCCCGATCAATTACAAAAATCCCGGCAAAATCACCGAGCTCACGCCGCGTCCCACCAAACGATAGAACTTAGGGCAAGAATGTGGTATCTACGTTTTGCATTGGTTGAACAACGAAATCATGAATCATTCCCATCATGTGATACTGCGCCACAGGTTATGGTAGCGTTCGCATTCTGTTGGATTTCCGTATTGAAGTTTTTCATCCATCCTCTGTCGAAATCATAAATCTGACCCACGGTGTGACCCGCGGCTACGGATTACGGTAGCTTACTATTACTGTAGGGGTACGGTATTAACGTTCTGTTTCAATTCTCTGATGAAATCATGAGTCTGACATATGATCTGACCCAACGCCACACCCAGGTTACGGTACACAGACGGAAATACGAACATCACATATGTGGTCGTAAAAAATTTTCTTATTGAAATTTGAGAATTCTTTTTAGTGTAATGCTCTTGTATGTGGATTCCACACCAACTATCAAAATCTCGCTCGAGACGAAAGCGCCAGACAAAAAAGCGTTCAGTTTATTGTAAGGGTAGTAACTAGTGGGCAACTACGCCTCTTTTAAAGTTTCCTGAATATTTAGATAATAATCCCATTTGGATGCTGCAAAATGCCTGAAAAATCATGGTTTTCACGCTTTTTTGCATCTATCTGCAGACAAAATCATGTATCTGACCCAGCGTCTGACCCACGGCTACGGGTTACTGTAGCATTCGGCTACGGTAGTAGTACGGTATTATTGATTTGCAACGATCATCCGATGAAATCATGAGTCTGACACACCATCTGACCCAAAGCCACTCCCAGGTTACGGTACACAGACGGACAAAGAGACCAACACCTATTTTTTAGTCGTAACATTTTTTCTTCTGGAAATTTCTGGAATGTTTTTCATCTGCTGACCTTGTATTCCGGATGGGGTCATACTATCAAAATCTCATTCGAAACGAACGTGCCAGTCAAAAAGCTTTCAGTTTATGGTATATGTAGCAATGACTAAAAATTTACCAATTTTTCAATTGATTGGGCGTGTTTTTCATCCGTTTTTAAGTTGGCCTATATTGGGAGAGTTTAAAATTACATGAGTTTGTTCCTCAGTCTTCGCGAACTTTGTAAATACCCACATAATCAAAATTGTTCGCTCTCGTCAACCATTTTCAAGCAATAATAATCATGACTTACTGATACGTTGCCAGCCTCACTAGTTATTTTTCTTGCTAATGTCGAGGCGCACTGGAAGATGTGCAGAGCAAATGCAGGATTCCGGTTTAAAATGGAAAGTTGGCTGGGCATAAAGTTGGGAAATTTCGATGTGAAGAAAATCGGATTTTTGAAAAAGCGCCAAATTCGGTGTTTTTCAGCTTCATTTATTTCCACTGGGATAAAATAGTCATAAAATGCTCAAAACTGATTCGAAGTCACAGTGGATCGACTGAAAACTATAGGAAACCTTCACAGAATAAACGCATTTTCATATTTCGCGATTCACAATCCTGCTTTACCACCTCTCTTTTTTCCTGAAATTATGTACCTAGGGGTAACTTTTAACGTAGAATCGAATGATCATGGTTAAAAGTACACAGCTATTGAACCTTTTTCAGGCCGGCGAATTTAAAAATTTAAATGACCATAACTTTTTTCACAGATGAGCTAGCTTTTTACTTTCAGCAGTGAAAATGCTTATCTCGTCGAGATCTTTCAGAATTACTATTCATTTACGGGTTTGGATAAGCCGTTCAAAAGTTACAAAAACTGACCACCTGGCAACAGCGCGACACTGGAAATGAGGGGTCAGAGATACGGCTTTCTAAGGTCGATTTTCGAACTCTACGTGTAAAGTTACCCCTAGGGAGATCTTAAAATCAGCACTTGATTTTTCGTTGTACGGCCTGTAGGTGATATTGCTCGGTTCTCTCAGATAGTCACTCATATAATCCTAGTGTTTATGACATGTTCTAATTGGCCAGAAGCTTTAAAAAAACGTGGACATGTAAACTTGTGTTCCTACAGTCATTGAATACGTTATAGACTTTGATTTTATTCGCGTATAAAAAATCACTTTTTTTCAAAACAGGCAAAAATTCCCCCGAATATATATTTCTAATATGTAACCAAAGAGAATAAATAATAATGCACAAATAATAGTAGAAAATAAAAAAATAAAAAAGAATATTTAAAAAAAAAAAAATAATACAATAATGTGCATTACTTCATCCCCAGATGGTTCATCTCCGCACTCGGGGCGATCTCTCAATCACTGGCCATCGTCCCCCTCTACGACACTCTCGGTGCAGACGCAGCCGAGTTCATCATCTATCAGTGCGAGATCGAGTGAGTCCGCGAATACCTCGTACACACCCACAGCTAGCACATTCACGAATCTAAAGCTCTGAATCCAAAAAGACAACACAAAACATTTTAAAAAAGCGTCAATTATGCCACGAACATGCGAATCTCAGGACAGCTAGATGGCGCTGAGGCGTAGGAACTTCGAATGGTTATTTCAGAGTGATTGTCGTGGACGACAGTGAGAAGGCGATTAGACTGATAGGCATCTCGCCAAAACTGCCCACCCTCAAGCACATCGTACTCATCCAAGAGGAGGAGGTCACTCAGCAAGTGGTCGATGACGGTAGAAAGGTGATATATTGTCTTTGTTCTTTACCAGTTCGCCACTTTGGCACTCGGTCGTTATACAAACCTATTTCTTGTTTACACATTTCAAAAAGGAAACAATGGAGAATTAGGTAAAAATCAATGAAAACAATTATTGACGCCGTCAGGTGGGCATCTCCGTACACCGCTTCTCCGAGATTATCGCTGAGGGTCATCTAAATCCGATGCCGGAGACCCGACCGAAAGGCGACGATGTCTACATGATCAGGTTGCACCTACTAATTTCTTCCACTTCTCCAATGCATTGTTCATGAGCAATTGCTAGTACGTGTATGGGTATGACTAATTCAGCTTTCATTCACTGAACTCATTTCAGCTACACCTCGGGTACGACGGGCGTACCAAAGGGAGTAATGCTTTCTCACAGAAATATCATGTCCGCCTGTCTTGTCGCCTTCGAGTACACGCTCGATACATTTGCGCCCGGATATTTCGGCAAGGACGAGGTACGGACCTCGTACTTCTTCTACATACTACCTACAGATAACATCTGAGGAGTGCGTGGTAAACCGTGAAATGGCTAAATCGATGCTCCGAATGATGCTCGCGATGGGAGCATTTCGTGTTTCGATTGTTTGGAGATATCACTGATCTCTTCGTATAGGTGTTGCTATCCTTCCTTCCCCTCTCACACATGATGGAGCAGAGCTGTCATTGGATCATCATGTACTACGGAGGAACCATCGGATATTTCAGAGGGAACGTCCGGAGTATGCAATCTTGTTGAATTATTATGACAGAAATATATATCGATGTTTGATTTATTCTGATGCACATATTTCAGTTTTTGGCAGATGAAATAGTTGTATTCCTTTAAAGTCAATGAACGATGACATTTCCAGAGCTGGGCGAGGACATGCAGGCACTCCGTCCCACCTTCTTCCCCGTCGTTCCCCGATTGCTCAATCGAATGTACGACGGAGTGATGGTGAATAAATGATCTTTGAACTTTAGATTTTCAATAATTCTAAGAAGCATAATTATTTACAGGCCAAGGTCAACAATGCAAATTTCCTCGTCAGATCACTATTCAAGCTGGCTCGATGGGTAAAAATTCGTAACTTCTAACATACAAACAAGGATATTGAATAGACGGAAGTAGATTAAACTCGGCACTTTATTCAATATGAGAGGAATCGCGAGAGAATCGACTACTCAGCGGCAGTGAAATTCAAACTCGAGCGATCCCTCTACAAATTTGGCACAAGGTATTTCAAATGATGCTCTTTCAAACTGCGTCGTCAGAATTTTGATAACTGTCGTCATCTTCGAGATTCAGAAGGCCAAACATGACACTATCACTTTTCGGCAGTCAAATCGGGCGCATTCAAATGAGGGCGGTCGGTCGGACTAAAAATATCGAAAATTTTCAAATCGGAAAAACCCACCAAAGTTATTACGCGGAAGTTATAGTCCCTATAGGTGACTAACTTTTCGCCGAAAACCAGACAAATCGTGAAGATGAAAAAAAAGAGCGCACACTTTAGTAGGGTGGCCCCAGAATGGGTGCCAGACAGAGAAACTTCCAAAAGTTTATTTGGCAGCTATCGGGCTCAAATATATCCAAAATCATCTAAAACAACATTTCAAGTTGTTTCCCAATAGTTATAGCACTTTCATTGGATAAAAACTACAGTATGACCTCAAGTTCAAAAATAGATATTTTGACCCTCAACAACCTATGGTATGGGTGCAATTGCACTAAATCGGTTCCAAGTAATGTAGGAACATTCCTTGCAACGTCTCAAATAAAGAGCGCATCTGCAAACATGATATTTCATCTGATGAATCCGTGGAGAGGAGCAAAACTGCAATTTCGGCCAAAATAGTCTTGTGGGCCAGTCCTTAGGCTAGAAATGTAGAGCATGATGAGCTGAACATTTCATCTGTTGAAAGTTAGCTTCTATCTATTCATTGAAGCGCGCTAGAGAGCGTGGAAGACGGCCAGAAACGGGCTAGACCCCTTCCTTGGGCGCGTGCTCTAACCGTCTGGCGCTCTCGCCGGCTGACCTCTCTCCCCCTCCCCTCCATTTAGCGCGCTCCCGCGCACGTCTCTCGTCGTTTTTTAGCAACTTCCAGGCTCTGTAGCACGCTTCAACGATAAGATCGGGACTCACTTTCAACAGATGAAATGTTCAGCTCATCATGATCTACATTTCTAGCCATAATGCGGGTCCAGACGACTATTTTGGCCGAAATTACAGTTTTGCGCCTTTACACGGATTCCTCAGAAGAAATATCATGTTTGCAGATGCGCTCTTTATTTGAGACGTTTCAAGGAATGTTCCTACATTACTTGGTACCGATTTAGTTCAATTGCACCCATACAATAGGTTGTTGAGGGTCAAAATATCGATTTTTGAATTTGAGGTCATACTGTAGTTTTTGACCATTGAAAGTGCTATAACTATTGGGGAAAAAACTTGAAATGTTGTTTTAGATGATTTTGGATATATTTGAGCCCGTTAGCTGCCAATTAAACTTTTGGAAGTTTCTCTGTCTGGCACCCATTCTGGGGCCACCCTACTAAAGTGTGCGCTTTTTTTTTTCATCTTCACGATTTGTCTGGTTTTTGGCAAAAAGTTAGTTACCTATAGGGACTATAACTTCCGCGTAAAAACTTTGGTGGGTTTTTCCGATTTGAAAAATTTCGACATTTTTAGTCCGACCGACCGCCCCGCACCGGGGCGTGCACTGCGAATGACACGGTCAACATAGAAGTTGTAGCCCAGGATCCCTCTTTCTTTGTAAAAAAAGAACGGCCTTCTATCTTTAAGTTATACGATGTTATGATCATTTGAATGCGCTCGATTTGACTGTCGAAAAGTGAGAGTATCATCTTTGGCCTTCTGAATCTCGACGATGGCGACAGTTATCAAAATTCTGACGACGCAGTTTGAAAGATAATCATTTGAAATACCTTGTGCCAAATTTGTAGAGGGATTGCTCGAGTATGAATTTCACTGCCGCCTACCCCCCTAAAATGGTCGATTCTCTCGCGATTCCTCTCATATAAAGCATTCATTTATGCCATTTCTGAATCTCAGGCGAAATTGGCGGATCTCGAGAAGGGCTTCATACAGAATGACTCAATCTGGGATAAGATCGTCTTCAGAAAAATTAGGGTAATATCCTGTGTGTGCAATGTGATGAATTTCTTATTTGTTCTATGAAAAATATTAACGTTATTAATAACGGTTTCGGATTTTTCCAGGCTGCAGTCGGTGGTCGTGTAAAGCTCATCATCACTGGTTCTGCTCCAATCGCCGACGAGGTTTTACATTTTTATTATGACCATAAAATATCCATAATCTGCAGACCAAATGTAGGAAAGTAGTTGAATGTTGTTGCATGTAATGGTAAACGTTTCATCGATTTTGCAGGTGATGCAGACAATGCGTGCGTCCTTCGGCTGCTACTTGGCTGAGAGTGCGTTCTATTTATTTTTGCATATATGAGTGACTATCTGAGAGAACTGAGCAATTTCACTTATGTGCCGTAAAAAATAAAGAGTTGATTTTAAGATGCCCCTAGGGGTAACTTTTCACGTAGAGTTCGAAAATCGTCCTTAGGAAGCCGTATCTCTGACCCCTGATTTTCAGTGGCGCGCCTCAACGCTGAGGTCGGTTTTTGTAAATCGTGAACGGTTGATCCAAACCCCAAACATAGATAGTAATTCTGAAAGAACTCTACGAGATAAGCATTTTTACTGTTGGAAGTGAAAAGCTAGCTCATCTGCGAAAAAAGTTGTGGCTTTTTGAAATTTCCAAATTTATGTCCTGAAAAAGTGTTTCAATGTGTGTCATTTTAATTATAATTATCAGATTCCGCGTGAAAAGTTACCCCTGGAACCAACTTTTCGTGGAAAAATTCATGAATCAGAGGGGTCTCCCAAATCAAAGAAAAGGAAAGGTGGTTCCCTTTTCGCAAATATATGAAATTTTAAGCCGAGTAACAGCGAAATCCGATCAACTCTATGCACTGCCTAACTATACTAAGGTAGGGTAAAAATATAACACAGGAACAACGACCATATTCTCAATTCGAGAAAATTCGATTTTCTTAACTTCGATTTTTTGCATGTTTAGACTCATATATCTTTTCCATTTCGATACGAATTCCCAATTTTCTAGGTAATTCTAGTATCACAGATGAACATAAGTCAGAAAATATTCAAAGTTGGGTCATCACCTATAAGGAAGGTTGTCATATTTGTCCTTAAAAGTGCAAAATTTAGAGCTTCGGAAAATAACGAAATTAAATTGTAAGCTCCGTTGTGTGCAATGCTGCTAAATTATATCTTTATGGCACTTTTCGAAACAAATGACTAATATTGTATGTATTAATACGAAATATGACACGTTTTTTAAAAAAATGTAGATTTTCAGGTGTGAAAAAATCATATTTTTTTAGATTAAGGGGATGTGCAATTTCACAATTAAATTATAGTTCGCCTATGTTGAAAAAGTATTTTAATGCATAAATTCAACCGATTGTCTTCGAAATTTCGTATGTTAGCATTAAAAACATATTTTTTTCAAACCCAGCGGTGCATTTTCAAGGACAAATATGACAACCTTCCTTATAGGTGATGACCCAACTTTGAATATTTTCTGACGTATGTTCCTCTGTGATACTAGAATTACCTAGAAAATTGGGAATTCGTATCGAAATGGAAAAGATATATGAGTCTAAACATGCAAAAAATCGAAGTTAAGAAAATCGACTTTTCTCGAATTGAGAATATGGTCGTTGTTCCTGTGTTATATTTTTACCCTACCTTAGTATAGTTAGGCAGTGCATAGAGTTTATCGTATTTCGCTGTTACTCGGCTTAAAATTTCATGTATTTGCGAAATTGCAACCATCTTTCTTCTTCTTTGATTTAGTAGACCCCTCTGATTCACGAATTCTTCCACGAAAAGTTGGTTCCAGGGGTAACTTTTTACGAGGAATCAAATAATCTTAATTAAAATGACACACATTGAAACACTTTTTCAGGACATAAATTTGGAAATTTCAAAAAGCCACAACTTTTTTCGCAGATGAACTGTTCACTTCCAACAGTAAAAATGCTTATCTCGTCGAGTTCTGTCAGAATTACTATCTATGTTTGGGGTTTGGATCAACCGTTCACGATTTACAAAAACCGACCTCAGCGTTGAGGCGCGCCACATAAAATCAGGTGTCAGAGATACGGCTTCCTAAGGTCGATTTTCGAACTCTACGTGAAAATTTACCCCTAGCGGCAACTTAAAATCAACACTTTATTTTTTGCTGTACGGCCTCTGCTCAGTTCTCTTAGATAGTCACTCATATGCTGTTCTCGTACATGCTAATATGCGCAGAATGCCGCGAAAATTTGGTTTACCCTCAATACTTTACTGCATCAATATTGCTTTTTTCAGTCTATGGCCTCACCGAATGCTCAGCAGTAGCCACTGTGACTTGGGCACCGGACGCACGATCTGGTATTAATTTTACCTTTACTCTTTCTTTAGAAGCTAAAATATGTCTGCCATCGATGGCGAACTACATATTTTCGAATTTTCAATTGAACTTCGCAGGACACTGTGGCGGGCCGGTGGCATGCGTGCAACTCAAACTATCCGACGTGCCTGAAATGAACTACTTCGCGGCCGATGGAAGAGGCGAGGTCTGACGATACACTGCATTGCTGTCTCTTGGATCTACAATTTGATATTATTGGTATCGGTAGGACGTGATGTCAAATTTAATTGTATACGAATACTGTAACGAATGAAAAGGAGGGAATAGAGTTCAGATAATTCTAGGTACTGGTCAAGGGCCCGGCAGTAACGCGCGGTTACTACAAAGAGCCGGAGAAAACTGCGGAGCTCTTCGATGAGGTGTTTGCTTTTCCGAAGAAGAAAGCACATTTATTGACGCAAATGTGTCAAAATGAGACGCAGTTGGATGATTTGAGTTTGGTTCGGTTCAGGCATGATCTATGTTATTCCAGGACGGTTTCATGCGCACGGGCGACATCGGTTGGCTGCGTCCAGATGGGACGCTGCGCCTCATCGACCGAAAGAAGCACATGTTCAAGCTCGCTCAGGTCCCTTTCGATTGTCACCAGTTCTAATTATTCCAGAAGTCTTAACGATGATTGTTGATTGACAATTTATGAGGTTTTAGTATTTCGAACATTATGAACTGTGTGTATTCGTTAACCTCCTAGGTAGCGTTCCCGACTTCATCGAATTGAACCACATAGAGTATTCTTGAAGGCTGTAAAATCGGTTGACGTGGTTGAGCCTTTACTTTTTTGCCTTGATCTTTTCCTCTGCTAGGGCGAGTACGTGGCGCCGGAGAAGATCGAGGCTGTTTATTCGCGTGTCGAGGGCGTGCAGCAGTGCTTCGTAGACGGAGATTCGCTGCAGCGGTGAGCAGTGGAGTTAATTGGATAAACGTCCTTTCATTTCGTGAACTCTCATCAGTCGACCGGGGGTGTGTACAATGAAGGGCGATTGCCCGAATTACCAACTCGAGTGGCAGGCAGATACTGAGGCTTTTCCCATCTGGCAGTGAACGGTGGAGAAGTGTCTGCCATGAAAATTACCAATGATGTTATTATTTTGTCATTTTTAATGCTCGCTGGGCATTACTGGAACTATTCCTTCAGTTGGCTCATTGCCGTGATCGTTCCCGACCCGGAAGCGCTCTTGAGATGGGACGAACGGACAACGGGCGCACGGCGCAGTATCGAGGCGTTATGCTCCGATCCAGAGGTACGATCCATTGATTTTTTGGTAATCTCCCCTCATGCACAATCTTTCGGGTAATGATAGTGCAGAGGAAACGCAAAGACGACCAATAGAATTTGCTACAATTGACAAACCAATGCATGAAAAACTCTAAGAAAACAAACTCTAGGTTGAAAAATTCATCTCAAGTCAATTCGATCATTCAAGGCTGCAAAATTCATACTTGATAAGCTGGCATCGTGCGGAGGTGCGAGTCAATTGAATGCAATGGAGAAGGTAAACGAGTATAGGATTGGTTTTCTAATAAAAAACTAGGATCAGGGAAAATGAAAAGAAAATCAGGTAAAGCAAGTGATCCTCGAGTCAGTCCCGTTCACCATCGACAACGGGCTACTTACACCCACACTTAAGGTATGAGTTTCTTAGTCATTATTATGGCATAATAACGACCAATTTATCTGTTTTCCTTCGATAATGCAAAATGGGCAATTTAATGTCAAAGGGCATTAAGGAACTAAAATTATAAACTATTCGGTTGTTCGGACAGTTTCTTTCTTTTTTCATGTATGGGCACTATTCACTTATCCTTTATTTAACCTTGACCAATCAGTTTATGTTTTTTTGTAGTTGATGCGGGCTTGGATACTCTCTATAACAATCAGTAGTACATGCCTTTTCGATCAATAGATCTTGAGCAATGGAGGTCCGAAGTTAGCCTAGCCGACTTTTCTCCCAGATTTTCAACGGCGCACATTTCTTTGCAGAACAGAGATAGGCATACAAATGACCCACTATTGTGAAGACCGTCAAATAGGTCAAATAGACTCGTAAACGCAAAGCTTTAAATCTAGGACGTGTTCCCCAATCTAACGAAGAGTCGATGGAGTAATCCGCACTACGATGGGTTTTTCGAGCATAATTTTGAACTTATTGTGCTTCACCCGGTTAACCTAGAGAACAAAGCGATTGTTATTTGTGAAGTACATTACATGGTCACTTGCTATACCTAATTAGGAGGGAATCCAATCACGTATTCATGAGCAGGAGTTTTCAGAAAATGTATGCTGAAATTTGAGCATCGAAATGGTGACATATTGATATCTCCCGTCTCTCTCGATGGTTGAAAGCATGGTTTTTCTTTGTTATCATTATTATCATCTCTTGCCCTATCACATATTATTCGGCTAGTATCGGTAGGCATCTAGTTCTCGGGAAAAATGACCCAAAAAAACACTGAAATTCTGATTTTTCTGGTGTTTTTGACATTTGCTAACTTTTGATATTTTATCTAGCCTGCTATACGACCGAGATGTGATTTGAACATATCGTAGCATTCCACCGCCAAGGCCCTAACGTATACCATAGACAAAATAATTGGGGTCGAATGCCACCAGAATTGACATGAGAAAAATAAAAGAAAGAAACTTTCCGAAAAACCTAATATACCACATGTTGATGTATGTGCTTACAAACTGACACCCGTAACACAGCGAATATAAGTTTCCACATTTCAGTCAAAACGACCAGCTCTCCGAATGAAATACAAGCGTCTAATGGCGAACATTTACAAGGAAAATTCGCATTTGAAGTTTCATTGAGCTCATGTCAACCATATGTTTACCAAGAACATAATATTCCGTCGAATTCGTACGTTTGTCACGAATATGCAGTATTGATGAATAAATTGACTGAATTATGTCTATTGTTTATATGTTTACTGCATCGGTTGTTATTTCGACGATTTATCTATTGCATTATTGATAGCTCTTTTGTATGTGAAATCAATGAGTTCAGCCCATATCAACAAAATATTTATTTATTTATAAACAGTAACTGAAAATATACCTTCTCTGAATCTCAATTATATTAGGACGTAAATTGGTACGCCTGCGAAAGCGTATCGCTTTTTGGTTTAATTTGATGTACATGGCTAATAAACGGGAAATTGGATAGGAAAAATCTTAAACGATAGTTTGATGACGTGGAAAAGGTCGAAGGAAGAAAATTAAAACGCGTCCTCTGTAAGACTCGGATAGGGGTGGCACAAGACTTCAAAATGATCATATCGACTTGAAACTTTGGGGGTGTCATACCTATGGGTATGCTACCATTTGATTTTTGTGTCAGTACCTCAACATTTTGACCTACCAAGTTTGAAAAAAGAAACTCAATATCCAGGGACATGTTATATATCATTCGAAAGAGCATGAAAAGTTATGCCCAAAATTGTGTTTTCGTAAGAATTAATGCACGTTCGCTCGATATATCGTATGAAACGAGCGTTTTCAAGCAGTTTTTGGCGTTTGGTGCAGGTTTTGGCCGTGAAGGTATAATTTCTGCAAAACGCATTTGCGACTTAGCGATGCAGAATTCAGTTCTCTATCGATCTGCTTATTTCATTTTACAAACAAACCTCACAATTTGCGACACAGCGCGATTTGCGACATGAATTCGCTGACCCAGGTTCAAACCCCGTCCGATGCATTCATGTTTTGCCAATTATTTTCGATGTATCCTTCCTATTAAATTGTGTTTCCTACAAATGTGGGGCTATGTATGATCGCTGGATGCATTCTAAGCACACAGTAGTCATTTATTTTACGGAAGTATGAACAATTTGTGCACAGTGGCTCCTTCCTCTTCTTCATTCTCACAGCTCCACCCACATCTCTTCGATCAAGAAGAGGTTGCCGTTTCTCACGTTCTCGACAAGAGGGAGATGCGGGTTCCGGGGGATTCCGGATCTCTTGGTCGAGTCGTTATGATGTCCGATGGACGACCATCTCTGCATTTTCTTTGATTAGAATGTATTGTGCACACTCTACTCACGGCCGGTCGTCCTAGGCGAACAAGGGCAGAGTGTCCCCGAGTTGAGACTCGAAGGCGGGTCTTCACCATCTGAATTCTCAACTGCCCTCCTCTGGAGGGTTCTGAAGCGCGATCTTTGAAGATGGAGCTTTAATCGTTCTGAAATTTTGTTATTCGAATATCACGAACTAGCGATCTTCGTTCGCTAAGTGGTTAGCGGGCTTGTGTGATACGGATAAATGTTGTACAGGACTGGTGAAAGCCTGCTTAAAACGTTGTAAAAGGCTTCGCCCCAACCCAACTTTTCGGATCGCCTCACGAGCCTTTCAGAACGCTCACGCTGCGGGGAGTGAGAGAAGGTTGGGAAGCATTTTTGATTAAATACCGCAGGAATGTCAGTCAACCACGTTTAGTACCAGTTTTATGCATGAACTGTAAGCCGAGGGTCGAGGCCGAGGGCGATCCGAAAAGTTGGGATGGGGCGAAGCCTTTTACAACGTTTTAAGCAGGCTTTCACCAGTCGTGTACAACATTTATCCTTATTTGAAGAAAATAGATCAAAGATCAGGTTTAATATTTTAAAAGCGCTCGCCATGGGGATGCCAAGGTCATATCCTTCTATGATGATTTTGAAGCGAGTTAGAGCCATTTGAAGAAAATGATCAAACTACAAACTACAAAGATCAAATATCAAATTTTGAAAGCGCTCGTCAAGGGAGTTCATATGGTCAAGGTCCCATGCACATAGGATGATTTTGAAGCGAGTTAGAGCCATTTGAAGGAAAATATCAAAGATCAAAGTTCAAAGATCAAAGATCAAATTTTGAAAGTGCTCACCAAGAGAATTCATATGGTCAAGGTCTTAGGCACATAGGATGAGTTTGAAGCGAATTAGAGCGATTTGAAGAAAAAGTGTGACAGACAAACAAACAAAGGGACAGACAGACAGACAGAGACAGACAGACAGACAGACAGACAGACAGACGTTACGATATGTCTTTATGTAGTAATGCTTAGAATGCATCCAGCGATCATAAATAGCCCTTTCGAATGATATATAACATATCCCTGGATATTGAGTTTCATTTTTCAAACTTGGTAGGTCAAAATGTTGAGGTACTGACACAAAAATCATATGGTAGCATACCCTACCCATAGGTATGACACCCCCAAAGTTTCAAGTCGATACGATCATTTTGAAGTCTTGTGCCACCCCTTGTAGGTGACCGTCCGATTCTTACAGAGAACGCGTTTTAAGAAGATAATTCCTCATTGATGCCCTTTCTTTTCAAATAGAGCTCCAGACTTGACATTTCATTCAGGAACACTAGGTTTTCGTTAGGAGTACTGTTGAGACCGCTATTCACTTTTTTCCCATTATTTTGCTCGGGTTTTGCCACTTCCTGTATACATTTCAAGTCTCCAGCTCTATTTTTTAAAAAATGACAGCAATTAGGAAATTTTTTTTCAATTTCCCTTCCTTCTAATATTTCATCGGCATAAAATGCAATAAATATAATATGAGTTACTCTCGACAAGGCCTGATGTAGTAGAGATTGGAAATCGGAGAAAAAGCAGTTAGAATGTTGGCAACCTGAAAAACAGAGGGGTATTTTTCCGAAATTCATTACTACACTTACAAAAATAACGCTGTATTCTTCAACCACGGATTCAAAGATTTCAAAATAGTTTAGGAGAAATGTGAATCAACCAAGTCCGAACAATGATACAAGAAGAAGCTGGATATTGAGAGCCTGCCAACTTACAGTTGTTTTAGAAAAAAAAAACTAACTTTGACGAACATCTTATGCTTTTCCGCAGTCGTTGTGCTCATAATTATCTGAATGATAATACTTCAGAGCAGTGCATCATGGAGAGCACACCTTGCTGCGCTCTAGCTCTTTCATTATGAGCGAACGTATGATGAAAGAGCCAATGAATGAGAGCGGGCCGGAAATGCAGTTGTAGCCTATTGAAATCGATGCTTCCAAGACGCTTAAAGCTACAATATATGTTTCTTTTCAATTAGATACATGGCTGCTAACAGCAAATGTGAAAAGGAGCATATTTTAGGGCAATTGCATCTGTTCCACTATGATTTCGAAGTAGTTGTAATGAAGTGTGTCGGTCGAAATCGATATTTGCATAGTAGAAATACTGAAATAACCAAAGTCTTTCTATTCCGGCACTATCACTGTACGTTTAGTATCGATGTGGAACAGTAAATTACGAATATTGTGGTCCAGAGTACCTGAAAACTGCACTGTGACTAGAATACGGTGCGAGCCCTACCCACTCTTGTGGACCGTTAAATCGCAATACACTTGGCCGATATGCAAAAGAAACTAGCAACAACATTGTCGATACGGCAAACATTTCCTCCATTATAACTGAAATTGAGAATCACTTTCGAAATGAACTTTAAAGAATCCACCCACTCGACATTTCAGCGCAGACTTCAGTAGGGAACATGAAGGAGCAGGCTCCATAGTAGACGAATATCACCGTTCCCGGAAGGCAAATGATCCTATGTTTGGTGGTTGGAAGCGGAATTGAAATGTATGCCCCACCTTGGCATGCAGAAGAATGCGAGTAGGGAACCCAATACATCGGCTATTGCGCAGTTTCGCAGAATGATCGCGTACTTTCCAATAACTTCGGAACTGAAAACTTCGAAGAAAGAGAATAACAGGAGTGAACTTACGCTGATTTCATCGAAGCGAGCACCATACAGTTTGCGAACAAGCTGATCATGGAATTTACAACTATCCCCGATATGAAGAAGCACTCGATGAAGCTTGGCATTAACGTATCGATAAGTTGGGTGAACTAATACTTTTGTCTTTCGACAGATACGTATTGTCATCAACGGAATTTCGTCAATGAATCTGATTTCCCTGGAGAATATTCATATTCATATTTTTTCCCTGGAGAATATTCATATTCATAGTATTCATTTGAACCATGTTTGATTTCTAAGGTTTTTTCCTAGGGTATTTCTAAACTTCTACAGTAATATTTCATGATTATTGTTGATATGTTTATTTATATGTTTCAGAAGGATCCACAGTCTATCATACACATCATTCATTTCGGGATGCATATCATTCATATATGAGAGGAATCGCGAGAGAATCGACCACTCCGCGGCGGTAGGAAAAAAATGTGACCTATCTAACAACAAATTCAAGTATAAGTATTTCAAATGATGCTCTTTCAAACTGCGTCGTCAGAATTTTGATATCGGTCGTCATCTTCGAGATTCAGAAGGCCAAACTTGGTACTATAACTTTTCGACATTCAAATCGGGACCACTTAAATGATCATAACTTCGTTTCAAATGAAGATACTACGTCGTTCTTTGTTTAGAAAGAAAGCTACCTTCATGCTCTACAAAATTATCTAGACGGCATCATTCCTGGTCTTCTTCATGGTGAAGGGCGGTCGGGCGGACCTAAAATGACGTATCTTTTGAAATCGGAAATACTATCTGGGTTTTCATGTTTAAGTTTAAGTTGATACATGGAACGAACTTCTCGCCAAAAATTAGGGAAATCGGGGTATAGACAAAAAAAAGGGCTCACTTGTGTGCGGCGACCCCAAAATGAGTTCTGGAAAAAAGTACTTCCGTATCTTCAATTGGCATGATTTGGGCTCAAAATCATTCAAAAACATCCAAAACAGCATTCTAAGTATCTACCCCCCATGTTATATCTCTTCCATTGGTCATAAATGGCCACCTGACCGAAAATTTGAAATTCCGTATTTTGACCAATTTAAACATGCGGGATGGGCCCAAATGCACTAAATGGGTTTCAAATAATGTAAATACATCCCTCGAAACAGCTCAAAGAAAAAGGGCTACTGAAAAGATGAAATTTCACCTGAAGAATCCAAGCAAACACGCAAAACTATGACCGCGGTTAAAATAGGCATAGAGACTAGGCTAATGGATAGAAATGTAGATCACGATGAGCTGAACATTTCGTCTGAAGAAAGTGAGTCTCTATCTTATCGTTGAAGCATGCTACAGAGCCTGGAAGATGGCCAGAAACGACGGAAAACGGGCCCAGGGGAGCGCTAAATAGAGGGGAGGGAGAGGGAGGTCAGGCTGCGAGAGCGCCAGACGGTTAGAACACGCGCTCTCGGGGGATTCTAGCCTATTTCTGGCCATCTTCCAGGCTCTGTAGCATGCTTCAACGATAAGATAGAGACTCACTTTCTTCAGACGAAATGTTCAGCTCATCGTGATCTACATTTCTATCCATTAGCCTAGTCTCTGTGCCTATTTTAACCGCGGTCATAGTTTTGCGTGTTTCCTTGGATTCTTCAGGTGAAATTGCCTCTTTTCAGTAGCCCTTTTTCTGTGAGCTGTTTCGAGGGATGTATTTACATTATTTGAAACCCATTTAGTGCATTTGGGCCCATCCCGCATGTTGAAATTTGTTAAAATACGGAATTTCATATTTTCGGTCAGGTGGCCATTTATGACCAATGGAAGAGCTATAACATGGGGAGTAGATACTTAGAATGTTGTTTTGGATGTTTTTGAATGATTTTGAGCCCAAATCATGCCAATTGAAGATACGGAAGTACTTTTTTCCAGAACTCATTTTGGGGTCGCCGCACACAAGTGAGCCCTTTTTTTTGTCTATACCCCGATTTCCCTAATTTTTGGCGAGAAGTTAGTTCCATGCATGAACTTAAACTTAAACATGAAAACCCAGATAGTTTTTCCGATTTCAAAAGATACGTCATTTTTGGTCCGCCCGACCGCCCTTCACCATGAAGAAGACCACGAATGATGCCTTCTAGATATCTAGATAATGTTGTAGAGCATGATGGTATCTTTCATTCTGAACAAAGAACGACCTTATATCTTCATTTTAAACGAAGTTATGATCATTTAAGTGGTCCCGATTTGAATGTCGAAAAGTTATAGTACCAAGTTTGGCCTTCTGAATCTCGAAGATGACGACCGATATCAAAATTCTGACGACGCAGTTTGAAAGAGCATCATTTGAAATACTTATACTTGAATTTGTTGTTAGATAGGTCACATTTTTTTCCTACCGCCGCCCACCCCCCTCAAATGGTCGATTCTCTCGCGATTCGCCTCATATGAGAGGAATCGCGAGAAAATCACCCATTTGAGGGGGGTCCGCGGCGGTAGAACCAAACGTCGTCTTTTCCTGATGTAAGCTTGGTACAAGGTATTTCAAATGATGCTCTTTCAAAATGCGCTGTCAGAATTTTGATATCTATCGTCATCTTCGAGATTCAGAAGGCCAAAGTTGGGATACTCACTTTTTAGGGGTCAAATCGAGCCCACTTCAATGGCTATAAATTCGTTCAAAATGAAGATAAAAACTCGTTCTTTGCTTAGAAAGAAAGCTGAAAACATTCTCTACATTTTATGTTGGGCATTTCATTCCCTGTGCACGTTCCAGTGCGGGGTGATCGGGTCGACAAAAAATGATCGAATTCTGGAAATCGGAAAAAAACCCCCTGAATAACTTGGCGCCAAAAATTAGCCAAATCAAATGGGGTATAAAAAAACGGCGTGACTTTTCGTCGGGTGACGTCAGAATGAGTCCCACACCAAAGTACCCTCTAACCTCCAACTGACAGCTATTAGACTCAAATCGGTCCAAAATCATCCAAAACAACATTTAGAATAGTTTGCGGACTCAATACAGTACTCCCATTGGGTAAAAATTACGATCGTAAAAGTAATTTGAAAATCGATTTTCAGACCCTTCTCGACTTGAGAGCTTGGCACATGTGCGTTAAAACACTTCCAAATAACGTAGGAATGTCCCTCTAAGCTATTCTAAGAAAGAGCAAACCTATAAATACGACATTTCATCTGAGGGAACCAAGAACAAGAGCAAAACTGTGCTTGAGGTCAAGATAGTGTTAGCGGCTCGGCTCATAGCTAGAAATGTAGAGCACGATGAGCCAAACATTTCATCTGTTGAAAGTGAGTCTCTATCGTTTCGTTGAAACGCGCTACAGAGCCTAGAATTTGGCCAAAACCGACGGGAGACGCGCGCGGGAGAGCTCTAAATAGAGAGGAGGGAGAGGGAGGTCAGGCGGCGAGAGCGCCAGACGGTTAGAGCGCGCGATCTCGGGGGATTCTAGCCCATTTCTTGACATCTTCCGGCTAAATCGTCTCGAAAGCAAAAGGCACGAAAGAGATCTGATGTAGTGAGTGCCGACAAAAAATATGTGATAAAATATGTTCACCTTCTTGCACAGAGCCACAGCCGCTTGGTTCCCCAAGAATTTTTGCTTAGTGAAAGCGTCCACAATGAATATTTGAAACGGCATTATCAGTGGAGGAACTAAAAAGACTATGAGTGTGACAAGGCCGAAGGACCGATCAATAGCAATATATACTTGCAAACACCGCCAAGTACCACAGACAATTAAGTACTGATAACTCACACGATTTTGAATGATAATGATAAGGGGTGGAGTGACTTCTTTTTTTACTTTTGCTAGATAAGAGATCGATGATCGGGTACGAGAGCAGCACTCGAAACGAGTTTTGTGATTCGAAAATTGACTCCTCATTTATTTTTCCTGCTCACCTTGAACTGTTGAAGCACGATTTGTGTTTAGTAGTGAAATTTTGCGAAAATTGCATCCTAGAGGTAGTGTAGATACCTGCTTCAACAAACAAGAATGAATTCTGAAAAAAATGGAATGTTAAGATAGTGTCAGAAAAGTACAAAGAAGTGAAGTAAAAACAACGAAATCCTTTTGGATAATAAGAGCTGCTTAAACTGTCCGACAATTCGGAGAAACGTCTATTTGTTTTCTAATTTTCTGTGAAGTATTTGAATAATGTGAACTACAAACTACGAATGGAGCATATACGAGTAAAATATCCAATTTTACGTATATATGAGAGGAATCGCGAGAGAATTGCCTATTTTTGGGGATATGCGGCGGTAGAAATCAAACTGGTTTTTATCCCGCTCTAGCTATTGCAAAAAGTATATCAAGTGATGCTCTTTCAAACTGCGTCATCAGAATTTTGATAACTATCGTCATCTTCGAGCTTCAGAAGGCCAAAGATGGGACATTCAGTTTTTAGGGGTCAAATCGAGACCACTTAAATGACCATAACTCCGTTTAAAATGAAGATAGAAACTCGTTCTTTGCTTAGAAAGAAAGCTAATAACATTCCCTACAACATCTTACCGAACATCTCATTCACAGTGCACTGCCCAGTGCAGGGTGGTCGGGTCGACCAAAAATGACCTGACCTTGCAAATCGGAACATATAGGTAGACTCCCCAAGCTCCGCCCACTTTCTCTGACACATTTCCCCTCGAAGCGAGATTTAGGAATCACAAGCTTCATTCTTAACCAAATCACTCGCTCAAAAAAGGATTCGGAAGCTCTTTCCATTACCTTTCGATATAGCCCTGTAACGCTGGTAAAAGTGTTCTCTGAATAGGTCAGCATACGATAATTAAGTTGCGAAAACGCTGGAAAACGCTGGTTTGGCGCGCTCAGCGGACATAGACATACGGGACAAGGCTTGCCTGATAGCCTATCGGTATTCTATTACCTCTATCAAGAAAACACGATAAAATATTGCCTCGTTGATTTGTGATTCAAAAGAAACCAGTCCGCGATACACTGATTAGGCGGAGAGAGCGGAGTGCATTCTCTCTCTCCCCTCCTCCCTCTTTTGCATAAGTTTCTGACCCGGCATGTGTAGAGAGCGCCTGGGCCTGC
This sequence comes from Pristionchus mayeri, assembly GCA_036245805.1. Taxonomy (NCBI): domain Eukaryota; kingdom Metazoa; phylum Nematoda; class Chromadorea; order Rhabditida; family Neodiplogasteridae; genus Pristionchus; species Pristionchus mayeri. Next base: position 16,199,102 of record BTRK01000004.1, on the reverse strand, counting down.
AAAAGAGCGCGCTTGCATCCCTTCCTCGTCTTACCTATTGGGGGTGAGGCGCATCCGGGAAAGGGCGAAGCCCTGCCCAAATTTTTGGCGATTTGACTGGAGAGGCAGCGGAATTGGCTCCGCCCCTTTCTTCCTCGTCTCGCTTTTCTGCCGCTTTACGTTGACACCTTTTCACGTACTTTATGACCTCTAGCGCGATTCAGAAATGAGATATCGACAAACGGCCAAAAGTATGTTCTTATTTGGATTTGACATTTTGAGCATAGTTAGGGTGGCATAGGTTCATTTCGGCTATACCCCTTGTGGTCCCTACATATAGGTGTATAACTTTTTTGAAAAAATTAGAGAAATCGAAGAGGGGCAAAAAAAATGGCGCTGACTTTAGTAAGACGACCTCAAAATGGGTACAAGACAGCGACACCTCCAAACCTCTACAAAGCCGCTATTGGGCTCAAATACGTGCATAATCATCCAAAACAACATTTAAAGTTGTTTCCCCCATAGTTATAACACTTTAATTGGTCAAAAATTACAGTATGACCTTAAATTCAAAAATCGATATTTTGTCCCTCTTCAGCTTGTGAGATGGGTCCTATTGAACAAAATCAGTTTCATATGACGTAGAAACATTCCTCGAAACGTATCGACGATATGGCGCACCTATAAACACGATATTTCACTGAAAGGCCAGAAGCTGTAGATCAGGGCATGGTTGACATAGCGACATGCGTTATGGCTAGAAATGTAGAGGACAACGAGCTAAACATTTCATCTGTTGAAAGTGAGTCTCTATCGTTTCGTTGAAGCGCGCTACAGAGCCTAGAATTTGGCCAAAACCGACGGGAGACGCGCGCGGGAGAGCTCTAAATAGAGAGGAGGGAGAGGGAGGTCAGGCGGCGAGAGCGCCAGACGGTTAGAGCGCGCGATCTCGGGGGATTCTAGCCCATTTCTTGACATCTTCTAAGCTCTGTAGCGCACTTCAACGAAAAGATAGAGACTCACTTTCAACAGATGAAATGTTTGGCTCATCGTGCTCTACATTTCTAGCTATGAGCCGGGCCGCTAACTCTATGTTGACCTCAAGTACAGTTTTGTTCTTTTTCTTGGGTCCCTCAGATGAAATGTCGTATTTATAGGTTTGCTCTTTCTTAGAATAGCTTAGAGGGACATTCCTACGTTATTTGGAACTGTTTTAACGCATATGGGCCAAACTCTCAAGTCGAGAAGGGTCTGAAAATCGATTTTCAAATTACTGGTGCGATCATAATTTTTACCCAATGGGAGTACTGTTTTGAGTCCGCAAACTATTCTAAATGTTGTTTTGGATGATTTTGGACCGATCTGAGTCTAATAGCTGTCAGTTGGAGGTTAGGGGGTACTTTGGTATGGGACTCATTCTGACGTCACCCGACGAAAAGTCACGCCGTTTTTTTATACCCCTTTTCATTTGGCTAATTTTTGGCGCCAAGTTAGTCACATATAGTGTCTACAAATCGCACATAATTATTCAGGGGGGTTTTTCCGATTTCCAGAATTCTATCATTTTTTGTCGACCCGACCACCCCGCACTGGAACGTGCACAGGGAATGAAATTCCCAACATAAAAGTTGTAGAGAATGTTTTCAGCTTTCTTTCTAAGCAAAGAACGAGTTTTTATCTTCATTTTGAACGAATTTATAGCCATTGAAGTGGGCTCGATTTGACCCCTAAAAAGTGATTGTCCCAACTTTGGCCTTCTGAATCTCGAAGATGACGACAGATATCAAAATTCTGACAGCGCAGTTTGAAAGAGCATTATTTGAAATACCTTGTACCAAGCTTACATCAGGATATGATGATTTTGATTCTACCGCCGCGGAGAAGGTGATTCTCTCGCGATGTCTCTCATATATCATATTTATATTTACAAAATAAACACATTGATGCACAAGCTCTTCCTCAAGCAGCAATCAAATGCAAGTAGTTGGTTCTCGGCATGCGTATAATTCCATCAACAGGCGTAATATCCAGAGGGGCGTCCTTCGGAGGAAGGATTCGGTACTTCTGGATGATCATCACGAGCGCCAGGAAGAGTTCCATCCGAGCGAGACCTTCTCCTGCACACTGACGTTTGCCCATGGAGAAAGGCACGAGAGGATCGAGGGTGGCCTGCATTGATCAGCAATTTTTTTTACATTTTCAACTTTTTAATCAAATTCAAGCGTGAATTCAGAATATCGATGTTTCCTTTTTCGTTCCGAATTGGGGTCATCGCTTCTTCAGTCTACACACATTTCGAACCGATCGAGATAATGTACATAATGATGAGACCGTGACATCGTTGCTCTAACTTTTCCCACCTTATTTGGCGTCTTTCCATCTGCGAGCAGGAATCGATCGGGTCGGAATTCGTCCGGCTGCTCGAATACTTCGCTGTTCGCCAGAACGTTGTAAATGCTAGCTTGGACGAGAGTATTCGCGGGAATCGCATGACCAGCAACCTGAAAATATACCACAAAACTTGTGAACACCTAACATGTTCGCCTCATTCGAAAATCGATATCAAGGTATCTTCAACGATGAGTTTGTAATCCGAGTTTCGAAAACATCCGAGTGATCGTGCTGGTAATATGAAAAAAAAGAAGCAATCACTGGCCTCAGTGTCAACAGTCGTTCTGTGCATAATGTTGAGAGGGAGGATGTTGGCAGTTCTTTGGGCCTCGTTGACAGCTGCTGACGTGTAGGGCATCTGAGGTCGATCGGCCATCGAAATCTCCCCATCACGCCCGATTACAGAGTGGATCTCCTCGCGGATTCTGTTCTGAAATTATTCGAAATGTTTCACTGTGATGTCAATAATTTAGGTGCGCTGATGGGCAATACAATTTACACAATAGCGTTCTGCCGCGTTACCAGTGTCGAACACGACGGGGTATTTTAATCAGTATTTTTAATTATCCAGGCATTGCGAGTCGCTCCAATGGATTTGGATACAGTCGTATTGCTATTAGGTCATATTTTGAGCAGTATTGTTGCAGTAATTTCCACCTGCACATCCTGATGCTTGGCCAGATGCAGCATCGTCCATCGAAGAGTCGTCGAGGTCGTCTCCATTCCCGCCAGGAAAAAGTCGTTGCACACATTCAACATTTGGAGTCGGCTGAAATAGCTCATAAGAGTCGCCTGAATCCTCCCAAACATAAATAATCGACGCGAAATATGATGAGCATTCGATGGCGAGAAAACTGACAACTTCGTAAGAGATTTTGAGTAATCGCTCTCATTTGGCCTAGTCCCATTAAATTTTCAGCGAATGGCTAAAAGTGCATACTTGAGGCTGCCGTCGCTCGCTTTCATCTTCTGCATGTAAGCATGCACGAAGCAGCTGGGTTCTTCGTTCTCGTCGAAAGTCTTCTCGCACTCGATCACGTCTTCACGGACATGCTTGTGCAACTGAAATTACATTTTTAAAGAACCTTCAGGGATTATCCCCCCATATGCTCCCACATGCAAACCACCTCAACTTTCTCTCTTCCGTTCACTTTAATCCATGAGAACATTGATGATTGAGGGTAAAGTAGTAATTTGCGCACCACATCAACGTCCGATTTGTATTGGCCCCGGGCAAGCCATCCGAGTAGTGGAAGTTTCGTGATTATGGGCAGTTGCATTGCGAGAAAGACGAGTGGATTCTGGCGCTGGATTTCGGTCTGAAAGTGAAACTTTCAGCAAACATTAGGGCTACAATTCGTTAACCAAGTATCTGAGAAAGTCAAAGACAAGGTGAGTCATGTAGATAAATGTACAAATGAACCTGAGTCGTCAAGGCGTTTGAGTAGTCCATGAGTCGCTTGCAATCATCGTATTTGAAGTGGTACCCGAAGAGAACTTGGTTGATGACGTTGGCTACCAGAATCTGCAAACATTGCAATGAAATAATCCTCGATTTTCTCCGAAATGTGTTTGAATTTTCTCTGTAAGAAGATGAAGATGCTCTCACTTGGATGGGCCAGCGGAAGTCGACTCTGCTCGTGTCCATGCTGTCAAGGTGCCTCATGAATTCACGCAACGACGATTTCACCTTGATGTTTAACATATTTGTGATTGTTGTAGTTCGAGGAAGAATACGGCGCTAGCTCGGACGAGAACTATGACAGCGTGCCGCCGTTGATATATCAAAGACAGCATGACGCCATAGTTCTCATCCGACCTAGTGACAACAATACCACTATCCGCTCCCTCTATGCACGTTCACTGCTCTATCGGCCCACCTGTTCCTCCATCACATTCTTGCCCATTCCGAAGTCCCGCAGAATGTGAACGGACGTCCTCCTCTGCGTCTTCCAATTGTCTCCATCACTAAAGATGACGCCGCCATTCTCCATCGTCATGAACTGATCGTCCGGGAAGTGGCCCATTCGACCGTTGAAGTCCTCGCCTAAAAGGATTCGTGTGGCGATTAATCTAAACATAAACTTAGGAAACTGACACAATGGCGAATTTTACAAAGACTCTTGTCGCTTTCCACAAGCCTTGAATTTTGGGTTATGATTTCGCCCCACAGGGAGAGTATGATGAATCGCCAGACAAGTTTAGTAGAGGAACATTTAGGATGCAACCCACGATTTCGTTTTCTCACAACTGGTGACTTGCCTTTGTTGATGAGTGCTTGCTTGATGCTCTCATAGCCCGCTAGAACGACCATCGGAGCCGGAGTCCAGATAGTGAAGACGTCCCCGTACTCCTGCTGAGCCTCCCGAAGGAAGAGATGCAGGCGGTCCGGGCGGAACTGAGAATATGTAAAATGCAATTATAACACAAAGTTCAATGATTTGGCGTTAAAAAAAATAACATAAAAGATATGGCAAACTATGGCCTCACTTTTAGTAGATTTCCGATGAACGGAAGTGGGGTGGGACCCTTCGGATATCGCTTGGCGTTCTCGTAGAACTTGTAGATGTAAACAGCGACGAGTAACAAGGCGATAGCCCAAATCATCGTTCGATTATCGCGAGAGACCAACCAACACTTCCTGCTGACCTCTAAAATGAGAAGCCAATGATAAATTATGTGAACAGTGACAGGATGTGCAAGAAAACACGAACGCGTACTCAGCTGCGATCATTTGTCTTCATATGCTCATAAGAGAAGGGAATATATACGCAGCGAAGTCCGTGCGATGTGTGTTGGGTACTCCTTTACACGATAAATGCGTTCCTCGGCTGTCTCGAATAGTGATGATCTCTCTATTCCATGCCGATTGTGTAGTGCACCCAACCAATTGTTAGTGCCTTGTGAGATTTGTGTGCCTTCGCCGTGTCTGACGTGTACATGCTTGAATGAGCACTTATGGTTGCTGTTTCTTCATTTCGCCTAGTCTCTCGAACGATCTACCGCATAGTAAATGTGGGAAATGAGGATACGTAATCTCAGAAGTTCGATCTCAACCGCACTGTGTCTGCACGAATGTTTCGCACTCATGCATATATTGTGAGAGGAGAGAAGATGCCACAGGAGTGGAATGGATTCTTCTTTCGGAATTTGGTATATCAGCTTTTTAACAATACGCTATGCCAATGACACTCCAGATAATGCAGTTCACGCCTCCTTTCTCATTTCGCTCCTTTCTCCAGCCCCTTTTCAGCTCCTTTCTCCAGCCCCTTTTCACACTTTATCAAAGTGATTTCAACAATATGCATTATCCTTCTCGTTGTGGTAATTATGATGAGAACACCGAAAGCACACAGTCCCAAAATTAATCTTATGTGTTTTTCTTAAAAAAATAGCTTTACTACTAAATACATATCTGCAAATTCGTCGACGATTCAGTGATCGAGCTACTTGGATTGCAGAAATCTTGTGAATAGACGATATGAACCCACCTGGGAAATCATATATTTTGCGTGTCCTTTTGTTCGTAAAAGTTCCTTGTTCCGTTGGCCATGTGAAGAAGGAAGTGAAAATCACAGACTCATTCTTAAAAATATAGTAATGAAAAACTAATTTCGTATCCTCAATTTTACTATGACAACATTTCTAGTAAATAGGAATCAAATGAAATTTATCAAATGATTACCATGCCAACAGTTCGTTACCAATTCAATCAACTTCTTTTGGGCGTTTTCGCATTTTCCAAATCGACACGCGACAGTTCCAATCTAATCCGCTTTCCAACTCGAAATTCTTCGTCCAGCCCGTCTTCCAAATGAAGACCTGATTGGGAGAAGATTGCTTTTGACGTAAATGTCCATTAGCACGCACCGGTCCATTAGCAGAGATTCTCTCACCTTTCACTTCCGACGACATTCGTCATTTTTTAAATGCTCCTACAATTGCGAAGGTGGAAATTGAAAAAAATATAATTATGATCAAAATTCGATGAACCACCCACTTGTTCCGTCCTCAGAAATGATCAGAAGAATGTAAAGTGCCGCTGACGTTATGGAGATGAGGAATTTATTGACGGTGTGAGGTCATTTGGCATATTGCCGAGAAAGTTATTTTTCCACTAAGTTCCCACAACCCCGGAAGATAACAAAAGTGTTATGGTAGCAATGGGGAAGGTGTGGGAAAAGCTTTCCGAGGGAAATACAGTATACCGTAACCTGGGAATGTGAAAATGCACTCTCGATACCGCCTATCTGCTCTATATTTAAAGCTCCTCCTTTACAGTTCGGTATCATATTTAAACCAGGCGTTCGAAGAAAGTCCATCAGATGTCTCTTCACTCGTCTTCCTCTCCGATGCTGGGCAATATGACGATGGTCCGTCAGTGGCTGCCCATCTGGGAGTGGCCCTCCATGCCAGAGTACAACTGCAGGTACGATTCGAACACAAACAAAATTTTTATTTGGACATGCATCCTGCATTGTATGAATCCCTTATCAGTTGCGATTTGATAGTAAATCTCAAATAATTCAATTCATCCGAACTCGGTCGCGTTATTTCTAAAACTATTCTAATGATAATCACGATTGTAGTCGCGTGCGACCGGTCGGAGTCGAATGGACGCAAACGATGGGTCTCTCACATCCTCTATGCGGCGCCATCTCTATTATATGGGGAATCGCTTGCGAGGTATGCAGGGAGGATGCGTAAGTGCTCAGAAAGACTTTTCAGCTACTCTACATTCCTTGCTTGTACGCGCTCTTCATGGAAAGACACCATGCTTGCTATCGAGTGAGATTCACAATCAGCTTCAAAACATTGTAAATATGGCAAAATTTCATCTAATATTTCAGGTAATGCTGTGGCTGGCTATTGTTGACGTCATTGCCATCCTCTGCAATTCCATTGGCTTTGGGCTCATTCTCATCGAGGGTACCGTATTCTGTTCTCGTCCTTGGATCGTCTGGATTGTTGGATGCGTCGGACTGGGTACGGTACTTCCTTCATAATGCGTTTGATGGTGTATCTACCGTAGGCATGTGGTGTGGCGCGTGTGTCGGCTGTCTGCTGCTTGTCACTTTTCGCCTCTTCGAGCTGTTGAATATGAGCTATCGCTTCGAGGTGGGAGACACCGAAAGTATGATAATTTCGAAAAAACTATACTTCAGTCCCGCACTAATCTTCTGATAGTACTGGCTACCTGCTACGCTCTCTACATCGCCTTCTTCACTCCACCGATCCTCTCCAACTCTGCAATGAGTGCAATGTTCTACGATCCATTCATCGGAGATGTGCCTACAGAAGTGGTACTTTCGAAATGACGCTTCTTAAACTCTAAAATGTATCTGCAGTATGTCAACGTACCACACACAATCAACAATCTCCTCATCGTCATGACGTCAGCGACACTCTACATTCTTCTCATCTTTGTGTTGAGGAAGAAACAAGTGAGCGATCAAGCTTTTTAATAAATATTTTCCTGAAAGTGCTGTCTTCACAAATGTGGGAGGATTTCAAAAATGACGAATACTGTTTTTTCCAGGGCGCAATGTCGTCGGAGGCAGGGCGCAATAGAGTATCTGCCAATGGACCCGTACGTCAACGTAAATTAATGAAAAAAGCTAACAATTTTCACGATCAGATCTTCATCCAAGCCTCGCTCATCTGCGTATTCAACGTTGCCGCTTCCCTTGAGTAAGTTAACAAATAGTTAAAATTATGCGAAATTCGAGGAATTATCTCGTCATTTTCCGCCTTTCTAATGATGTGATGATTACCTGAAAGGCATTGATTTGATTAATGATAAATTTTGCAGGTACATCTACATGAATTACTTTCCCACTCCGCAGATACTGATCGAAATTGGCCACGTCAGTTGGCAGATTTCGCATGGTAATAATTGCTAGGTGATGTCGATAAAACGTACATTTCCAGGCGTTCCTCCCTTCGTCTACCTGGTTCTCAACAAAACAGTCAAGCGACATTGCAAGTGAGACTTCAGTAGAAATGCAATACATCAACTCGTGATTTCAGACAATTGTTCGGGATGGCGAAGAACATGAGCAACCAAAGCGTCATTACGAAGATATCCGAAATTCCGAGTCCGAGGAGTGATTCGAGGATGAGCCGGTTTACAATTAGAGACTCTAGGATGTAAGGCGAGGAGTCACTCGGAACTGGATTAGTGTATTCATTTCACAATATAATCATCGTATATTGATTTTAAATTCAACGTTACATATATGTGTATCTTTACCTTACCTCGAGTACTGAAAGCAGTTGATAAATAGTCTGTATATTTTGTATGTTTGAGTTGGGGAATGTGTAAATGCTCAAGATAAATTGAGAATGAGAAACGAAGGAAACTTTGACATGATAGATAAATTCATTTTTCTATGGGTCACATTCATTCTTCGTACCGTCCAAAACATCGAAAAATCCCGCGAGGAAATCTCTTTGCAATGATGTGCACTGTATCCATCCTCTATTCGAGCGTTGTGACGCTAGACAAGCAGAAGGCATGTGTCCTTACGCTACTCTCACTATCCCTTCCCTTGCTCAGTGTTATCTGACCATATTACGCTACTCTGAATCGTCCTGAATTTCGAGCTATTATCGATACTCCCTTTAGCCCTGTAGAATCTTGAAATGTGCTTAATTCGTGTAAAGTTTTAGAGGACGGATCGGTAAGACTGGATCACCCCCGGACATGCGGCCCCCCGGAATAAGAACCCCCAGGTCCTGCTTTGTGCATGTATACCCCTTGCTCCCATGTTACACAAAGTACCACTGGTTTATCGATTTGACGTATCCGTAGTAAAATATGACGTCACAAAGTCTAAAAATCGAAATTTCATAATTTCTCAAAAAATCTCTTTTGCGTTGCACTAGGCATGACTAATAACCAAAAACTAGACATACTGATAAATTCAAGCATTGCTGTAAAACGGTTTTCATGTTCAAAATTTCAGATTTTTCAAGTTAAATTTTGTATTTGGAGAGACCCCCAGTTCTCATTGTGCCTAAAATGTAGCCCATTGAATTCTACATCAGGATATTGCAAAGTGAATTCAATTCAGTTTGTCCGTCATGTTCTCCCCATGGCGAGAACACATCAGTGTATTATCTGGTATATCCGAAAATTCATAATTAGTTAATTGTATCACTCCTGTTCAGTTTAAATAGACGTTTGTGAGTGCTTTCAACATAATAAAGTCAAAAAGACTTGAAAATAAGCAGATCCCGCATCGTATAGAAGCAACCTATTTTCACACCCTCAAATTTCTCATATTTGTGCCACTGAAAATCAGCGCAAACAAATATGTGTTGATGAACACTAGGTAATAGTTACAGTACGTACTGTCACCTTTTCAAAAATCGTATATGAACTTGGTAATTGTGCTTCAAGATATAATAAAATGTGCTTAAAATCACGAAATGGAGGTTGACTTCTGAAAATTTAGATGTGAAAATCGAAGAATATGACAAGATTTATACATTTTACATTTATTTGCAACGATTCATGAGAAAAACAGCTCATACAAACAAAGTATATGCAAATTCAGAAAAATCACTTGTCTCATACTTGCTTGGACCCAAGTTTGTGCATTGAAATTTCGGATTATGCTTGCTCATCTTCAACCAAACGAAAATAATTTTATAATATGCAAAAATGTTAACACAATCATTAAGATGCGGCTTCATGTACCCGTTCCTTTTTTCAAAATATACGCATTCTGTTTTGGTCTATTGAGAAGTGCGAAAATGAATTTTCCTTGAAATTTCAACGGATTTCGCTGAACTCCGTTGCTAGTGACCATAATTTAATTGTGATCAATCAATTCTAAGGTAATATGCTAATAACTGCTAAATTTGTTTGCATCTACGAATTTCAGAAATTCAGAAAATTTGAATTTCGATTTTTTTTGCAATTGAATAATTTCGCTATTTTAACACAATATTAATGTATATTATTTTATTAACCATTATTCTATCACCAATCGTGATCGATTTCAGCGAAATCCGTTGACATTTCAAGGAAAATTCATTTTCGCACTTCTCAATAGACCAAAACAGAATGCGTATATTTTGAAAAAAGGAACGGGTACATGAAGCCGCATCTTAATGATTGTGTTAACATTTTTGCATATTATAAAATTATTTTAGTTTGGTTGAATATGAGCAAGCATAATCCGAAATTTCAATGCACAAACTTGGGTCCAAGCAAGGATGAGACAAGTGATTTTTCTGAATTTGCATATACTTTGTTTTTATGAGCTGTTTTTCTCATGAATCGTTGTAAATATATGTAAAATGAATAAATCTTGTCATATTCTTCGATTTTCACATCTAAATTTTCAGAAGTCAACCTCCATTTCGTGATTTTAAGCACATTTTATTATATCTTGAAGCACAATTACCAAGTTCATATACGATTTTTGAAAAGGTGACAGTACGTACTGTAACTATTACCTAGTGTTCATCAACACATATTTGTTTGCGCTGATTTTCAGTGGCACAAATATGAGAAAATTGAGGGTGTGAAAATAGGTTGTTTCTATACGATGCGGGATCTGCTTATTTTCAAGTCTTTTTGACTTTATTATGTTGAAAGCACTCTCAAACGTCTATTTAAACTGAACAGGAGTGATACAATTAACTAATTATGAATTTTATGATATACCAGATAATACACTGATGTGTTCTCGCCATGGGGAGAACATGACGGACAAACTGAATTGAATTCACTTTGCAATATCCTGATGTAGAATTCAATGGGCTACATTTTAGGCACAATGAGAACTGGGGGTCTCTCCAAATACAAAATTTAACTTGAAAAATCTGAAATTTTGAACATGAAAACCGTTTTACAGCAATGCTTGAATTTATCAGTATGTCTAGTTTTTGGTTATTAGTCATGCCTAGTGCAACGCAAAAGAGATTTTGTGTCCACCTTGTTGCGTTGAGAAATTATGAAATTTCGATTTTTAGACTTTGTGACGTCATATTTTACTACGGACACGTCAAATCGATAAACCAGTGGTACTTTGTGTAACATGGGAGCAAGGGGTATACATGCACTAAGCAGGACCTGGGGGTTCTTATTCCTATTCCGTTCTTATTCCGGGGGGCGGCATGTCCGGGGGGTGGCCATTATGGTCGATTCTTACCGATCCGACCTCTTAACTAGAAAAAGTGATGCTGAATGTACTGTCGTAATGATCGCCAATTTCTTAGAATACAGAGAAGGTAGGTGGTATTGAAAACGCAATTATCCTAGCGTTTTTTTCACATTCGCAATGTTTTTTCTCACACCTTCACATGAAGCATACTGTAGGGAATGATGTTAATAGATTTTGCAAGTTCTGTAAATCAAAAGCCATTGCTCGAATAACAATTCTACAATCTCCTGGGACTCTGGGAAATGATGTTTCAAATGTATTAACTATATTTGCAGAGGTCTGCAAAACTTTTCATGAATTTCTCCATTTTCCATTTCGAACTCTTCGACTCAAACATCATAAGTTTAGAAAATGGTAGAGAAATCGGTGATCTAATCACGTGGGAGAAGACGCTTATCTACAGCAACAATCGTTAACATCTGAATCAGGATTGTGGTAGATTGAGAAACAGTATTGGGTACAGTACATGGCGAACATTAGTCCTGAAGGAATATGGAGTGGTGGATATCCACATACCCTTAGACAACAAATATGAGCCCAAGTCATCAAGGTCGAGGAAAAATTCGCCCTGTAGTGCGATCGTGCGGCACTACAGGGCGAAGAGGTACGACGCCAGATACCACTCACTGGTTGTCATGGCGCTGGCTGGACTTGGCTAGGGTGCTCACAACAGCGCTCATGACATCCCTGGCTTCAAATACTTGCTTGTATGGTGCTCAAACTTCTAGTAGCCGACACCATCAAAGGATCTAGGAATATCTACGACATTCAAATTAATCGCAAGTGAAGGTAGATCACTTACAAGAAATGGCCGCGAGGGCAGGTTGGAGTTTTATGACGAGACCTAGCGGGATCGAGAGAGGATCAAATTCTGAGAACTTCTACGTTTTTCATATCTGCTGAGGACCTCTGTGGATGCCTGCACTCATAGTGGGTAAAGGTGTACAACCGTTAATTTCTCAGGCTATGTCCCGAAATTCCACTACAACCCATCCGTTCACAGGGGCTCTCAGCAGATATGAAACACGTAGAAGTTCTTAGAATTTGACTCACTTTCGATCCCGATAGGACTCGTTCTAAAATTCCAACCTACTCTCGCGGCCATTCCTGGTTAATAGATCACGAATACAAATAATACTCTTAGGATCGCAGGTTAGACCAACCATTACAGTGTCCCTCCCCTCTTCCGACCTAACACAACTCACGTTAAGAAGAGACCGTTCCCCGTTTCTGCTGGAATCAGGCCTTAGGATTAGCTATTTGCACCACCACTCCATCCCGATCAAATGGCTATCTTTCAATGTATGTGTAGTGGAAAACTCGAACGAATGGACGAGTGAGAAGAGAGCGAGACATAACCTTCACTAATGAAAAATACACTGAGAAACGTGGATTAAATAAACACTTTATACTGAATCAACTATGTTACATTAACATGGTTTGAGTGTGCGTATTAGTGTTGTTATGCTCGAGTTTCACTCGGCGAGCGCTCGCCACTCGCCGAGTTCATTTTCGACCCACTCGTATCGGTCAATCACTCGCGAGTGAAAAGGGAGAGATTCACTCGCGAGTACGTGCAATAATTCGCGAGTGGATTTCTTTGGTCTTCCCTCTCATTCTCTGAAGAAAGGGCAGCGACCGCGCGGTGACAAATATGAATAAAGAATTACCTTCTCGCTCGCGAGTCCAATTAGGCTCGCGAGTGAGAACAAAGGAATCCACTCGCGAGTGGTTCTATTAATTTCACTCGCGAGTGGCGAGTTACTCGAAATAACAACACTAGTGCGTATTGATGTGGACGTCGATAATTCAAGTAATAGATAGAAAATTTTCGTGAAGCGTAGGATGACTGAAAAACACAAAATCTAGGAAATGACTACAAAAAGTGCAGGCTCATATTCAAGCGACTTCTCGGTTCAAGTCGTTCTCGAATCACTCCTCTGATTGACATTCAATATATTCATCGGGACACTTTTGTCTCTCTTCGCCATTCCGAATAACTGCCTGAAATAACATGTTAATTCATTGTATTTCTACTTGCATACTCACTTGCAATGTCGCTTGACCGTCTTGTTGAGCACCAGGTAAACGAGCGGTGGAACTCCTGGGAAGTGAAGTTTTCCAAAAACAGTGTAAATTTTCTATCTACCATGTGAAATCTGCCAGCTGACGTGGCCCAACTCGATCAGAAACTGCGGAGTGGGGAAGAAGTTCATGTAGATGTACCTGCGATAATGTATCGTATTACATTATCGATTTACTCTAGAAAAGACAGTCTAGTCTATAATTCTAGCCTATATTATCGACTCATTATCGTTATTTTGCTCACTCAAGGGAAGCCGCAACATTGAAGACACAGATGATCGAGGCTTGTATAAAGATCTGAATTTGATTTCATTTAAGTCCATCGAATAACTAAAACTCACGGGTCCATTGGCAGCGATTCTCACACGACCTGTCTCTGACGACATTGCGCCCTGAGAGAAAAAAAATGAAATTGGTTGTTAGAATTTTCTTAGAAATGCTCCCATAATTGCGAAGGTGTGGGATCATATCGACGAAATTAATAATGACATGCAAAAAAAACTGATCAAAATTAGCTTGACCCCCCACTTGTTTCTTCCTCAGCACAAATATTAGAAGAATGTAGAGTGCCGCTGAGGTCATGACGATGAGGAGATTGTTGAGGGTGTGGGGCCAATTGACATACTGCAGATACCGTTTGGGATTTTAGAAGTCATTTGGAAAGTACCACTTGTGTAGGTACGTCTCCGATGAACGGATCATAGAACATTGCACTCATTGCAGAGTTGGTGAGGATCGGAGGAGTGAAGAAGGCGATGTAGAGAGCGTAGCAGGTTGCCAGTACTATTAGCTTATTAGTAAGGGACTGGAATGTTATATCTTGTGATTTGAATTACGGTAGTATCTCCCACCTCAAATCGATAGCTCATGTTCATCAGCTCGAAGAGTCGAAAAGTGACAAGCAGCAGACAGCCGACGCACGCTCCACACCACATGCCTACGGTAGATACACCATCAAACGATCGATGATTGAAGTACCGTACCCAGTCCGACGCAGCCAACAATCCAGACGAACCAAGGACGAGAGCAGAATACGGTACCCTCGATGAGAATGAGCCCAAATCCAATGGAATTGCACAGGATGGCAATTACATCAACGGTGGCCAGCCACAACATTACCTGAAGATGTTTGATGGAATTTTCATACATTTACAGATATATGAATTTTCAGTCTGAATTAGATAATTTTGTAAAGCTGATTGTGAATCTCACTCGATAGCAAGCATGGTGTCTTTCCATGAAGAGCGCATACAAACAAGGAATGTAGAGGAGCTGGAATACAAATTGAATTTTCATGTGAAAACATTCCATAATTTGCTCAAGGTTTCCAACCATTCTATCCAATCAATGGTTTTTCTGCACATTTACGTATCGCACGTACATACCTCGCAAGCGATTCCCCATAGAATAGATATGGCTCCGCCTAATGGATGCGAGACACCCCTCATCTCCGTCCATTCCATACCGACCGGTCGCACGCGACTACAATAGCAATATCAATAAAATAATTTTGCAAGTAAGTTACTAAATAGCTCGCGTTTTTAGATCACGAGAAATTGCTTAATTGCTATCAGGTTGGTGCAAAAGTCTTGCGGTTTTTTGTGTCCGTACTTTGAACTGTCATAATTCTTTTGTCACAAGTCACAATGACTAACAAACATATCAGTGTTTAGAGGTGTGCTTGTACTTTACATACACACATTTCAATCAATCCGATATCGCAATCAACGCAATAAATTATGATAAATCCAATTGCAATTGATGCTCAAAATTTTGCATTAAATTTATCTAACTGGATATTTGTTGGCAAAATTCACGAAACCTCATAGTGATGTCTGAGAAGTAGTACGTATACCCCTTCAGAAAATATGTTCCAACTGTGTCTCGATTAAGTTTGGACCGAATTACATGCTATTGAAAATATATTGTCGACGCTGGCTACATGAAACTTTTTCGGATTTTTTGCATCGAAGACCAAGCATACATGCTTCACTATGAGTGCGCTATGTTCACCCACCAAGAGGCTTTATTCTCAGAAAAAATATTGGCGCCTGCACCTTTCTCGTTTCAGAAAATTTGAATTTTTCATTTTTCAAAAATATGCGAAATCAACATAAAAAAATGCAATATGTAGTCATTTACAGATCAATGCATTTCTCAAAAGGATGTAACTTCAATAATCCATGAGAAAAAGTATGTATAGGGTAAAGATGGGAGCTTCATATAACCATCAGGAATTGAGCATTCATGCTTCAGAGGAAACATAATATTGAGAAATGTGTCGTTTTCGATGGATAAATTTTCGCAATTTTAATTTTGTCCTGCTCTCGCCTCTCCGATTGGGCAATGCTGATAGGGTGCGCATATGAAAGAGTATGCAAGGCCTCATTAGTAATTAATATACAGAAGGTCATCGGTCAAACTTAAAGGAAAATGGAAGGCAAAATATCAAAAAAAACGCAAGACTTTTGCACCAACCTAATATTTGCTTTCATATATGGACTGATGAGGGATGGAGCTCCGTTTGAATTTTCTTTTTGGGTTCGAATCGTACCTGCAGTTGTACTCTGGCATGGAAGGCCACTCCCAGGTCGGTAGCCACTGACGGACCATCGTCATGTTGTAGAGCATCGGAGAGGAAGACGAGAGAAGAGACATTTGATGGAACTTCAATGTCTTCGACCCCAGTTGATTGGAATAGATGCTGAATTGAACGCCTAATGCGTACACGGGATCATTAAATAGAAGGCGGACGATATTGAGAATGGATTTGTTCTGGGATTTATTCACATTCGCAAGGCCTTTCTCACACCTTCACCGGAAGAACAGTATAAGGGAATCCTGTGAATAGATTTTGGAAGTTCCGCAATTCAGAAGCAATTGCTCCCATACCAATTTTGTAATCTTCCGGGACTCTGGGAAGTGATGAATGGAATAGATTCTGGGAGAAAGTCTCCGCACTTGTATAGTTCGACGTAAGGTTATCTATGCTATGCTAACGGTATCCTTTTCCTATGTTCTTCTGTTCTTATGATCAAACTATAAAATACCGACGAACTACGAGCTCATCAATCTTCAGCACAGACTTTCTCTCTAATCGCATCGGGTGATGGATCCTACATCGTTGTCTCTGCAGGGGCTGTATCATTTTAGGGCTTGCTATTTTGAAACTTCATTTTGAACTCATCGATCAATTTGAATCACTTTATTTTTCACCTTTTGTAGAGTTCTAAAATGCGCAGTTGTAAAATAACACAGCCCAGTATATGCACCCTCTCCCTATTGCATAATCCGCACACTATTCATTCGCGGATAGATCAAAACAATCACTTCTAAAGAACCGTATTATTCTTGTTTTTGATGAATCCAAAGGGAGTTATTTGAGAAATCCAATTTTCAGAAAAAAAATATTAGGAAAAATAGTTTGGAAATAAAAATTTAGAAAAAAGAAAGTAAATAGTCAGTAAATAGTCATTTCATAATTCCTCATTTGAGAATTTCCATTTGAGAAATTTTATTTGGTTCCAAAGAGTGGTTCATTGATTGAAGGTCTAATGATCGCTCTCACGACACTTCTGGGTAAAATAGGAAACGAAATCCGCCGAATGCTTTGTTTAAGACTGAAACACGGTGTACGATGAATTAATGAGCTTTGCTTGTCGAACAAAAAGTATTTGAACAAATTATGCTCTTCGGCAAATCCATGAATAAGACATTCAACAGATCAGCCCATGGTGTGCGGGGGAGTAGACGCTTGACATGTAAAATGAACTCTTGATCCCCGATTTTCGAAACAAGTCGAATGGAGAATTGAACGCTTCATCGCCTCATGCATGAATAGCACATCTCAGACTTCTTCTATTGTAGGATGGGGAGAAGGTATTAGGCTCGAATCCTCATTCATGAACAGCTCTTCCTCCCTCAGGTTCCTCCAGATAACTCCCCTTGCCTTTGGGCTTTCCCTTCTGGAAGTATGCATTCATCTCACCTCCATCTTTCCAACTTTTCTAGCGCTTTGGAGAATTGCCACTTACCCGCTCATTCCATATTTATTTCGGTAAGCATTATCATTTTAGTATTTTTATCGTCGTTCGTGTAGCTATCTGATATTCCTCACAATTCTCCGCAATCCTAACAATACCACTCGAAGGATGTACAGTCTCGTTTACAAAACATTCATCTCGGGAAGAGGAGATCTCCCATTTCAGGTGTATCGTGTCTGACAAGTGGTAATTATGGCATACTAATTGCAGGAATTTTACAATGGGTTGAATTTGTTTCTGATGTTTACCATCAACTGTTTCGCTCTCGCCATGTCCATACAGGTAATCGTTTCTTCTTTCTTCACCCAATTGGCAACGACGACAGACAACAGGCAGTTCGCCCTAGTAATCACTACACTCTCGGTAATGCCATGGAGGGAGTATAGAATGTTCGCCCCCGTTCAGATCTCCATATCAATCATTCTGGCCGTTCTTCACATACCAGGGAGTGCTGCGTATGCGCAAGCTGTGATGGTCACTCTCACCGCACTTGTGGGCGCACATTCGAAGGATTTGAGAGAAATATAATGCTCAGATCCTCCTCTGTCTATTGAACATGAACCATCGCTGGAGAAAAACGCGACTGTCGGATGAATTGAGAGCTAAATCCCGTTTCGAGGAAAACATGAGAGTAAGTCACGGTTCATGATTTTTTCAGTTCAGTTAGCTTCCCAAAGTTGTACTTTTTAGTGCGTCCGCCTCGTCTTTCCTCTTCTCATTCACGAGATCCTCTTCAATGCAGCTCATCTATCCTACTTTTTCTTCGGTGGCATGCTAAAGGAATCCCTAAAAATCGACAGCCTCTATAACAATAATATCATCGGTTTTGTAAGATATCTGAGAGACAATAATGCAGGGTGGATGTTTAGTTCAATGCTTGGGACATCTTCCTCGCTCCTGTTGTTTTGTTGGAGACGATGAGAAGGATGAAAATTAGACACAGATCGAGAATTATTGTGAATGAGAAGAAGGGCGTGGAGGGAGTCACTGCAACATATTTCAACCACTTGAACATCACGTGGAAATGAAGTTCAGACTCGTGTTGGGAGTGAGATCTAGAATAAATAATTTGACCCCTACCGAGCGAGTTGCGATCGAAGTGACAACACCTAGTGGCTGAATGTTCTTGCACGAAGATCACGAAACTCACTGCCTGCAATTACGTATGGAGAAATGATGTGCCGGAGAGATATGCATTACATCTACTGGATAATCACATGCCGATTCGATTCTCGTTTAAAGTTTAATAACACTTAGCATTATAGTATCTCTTCTCGCTGGTTCTCCCTACATCAACATTGCGAGTTGTTTGCGCTCTTAGCCTTAACGCATCAATTTTACGAGTCTATCTACCAGTTTTAGTGCATACAACTCATCCCCTTCACCTTCTTCTCTCTAGCTTCACATGTCATTTCCTCTAGCTTCCCTTCGTGTCGGATTAGCCCATACAATCCCTGAATTTATTCACTGATATCATGATAGGGAGCAATTTAACATGTACATTTTTGTTGTTCTCGCTGTCCCGTCTTCACTCCGTTACCCCTTTGTTCCTTCCGAGGGATGTGCACTGAAGCTGCATTCTGAGAGAAATATGCTCTAAAATTGATGTTGTGGCCGTGGGGGCATGATGAGTGACGTCATTCAGACTTCCCCTCTAATGTCTGTGTGTTCCTCGGTCTCACTTTTAGAGTAATCATTTCGATAATTTCCGTCCTATTCGAACTATTGTACGCAACAAACCCCATAACATCCCGTTCTAACAACAAAAACAAGATAACACACGTATCACGAGTCAGTGGAGGTGTGCGGGAACATTTTCAAAAAAGTTGTGCCGAATATCGTTCATATTGCAGTGGTAGAATACCCTAGAAGTAAGATTTCGAATGACATACGTCATTGGTCCCAGAGCAGGGTTTTAGAATTTTTCCGGTTTTGCACCTGGCTATCGTGTATATCAGCTCCCAGATGAGCTACAGATACGCCGTTTAGCTCAAAATGTGCGGAAAATTATTTCCTGCAACTTTTATGTTGTAAACGAGACGTTTCGACAAGTAAAAACGCATTTTGTCAACAAATTAAAAATATTTTCTCTGGCAAGCAGTGGAGCGCAGCAGAATTTTAATGCAGATTATGAAACAACAAGTCTATGTCTATGATATAAAAATATAAAAGCCAAATTCGAAGACCCTCCAACTTGGTAATTTTCACTCAAACTTGGCACTCTGAAGAAAAAGTCGAAAAATGACATTTTTCAGAATGTTGATTTTTCTTCTTTAACTGTTCACAAATTGTTGTTAGAGTTAATTGAAGTATGCACAACTAATTATAAATAATATTGCTTCGCGAAATTATTAATTTTGTCTAATTTCGAGGTAACAAGGCCTACATATGCATTACAATGTTCATTCTCGAATTAGTATGCCCAATAATGAAATTTACCTACTTTACTCAACTCGAACAACCATTTGTGAACAGTTAAAGAAGAAAAATCAACGTTCTGAAAAATGTCATTTTTCGACTTTTTCTTCAGAGTGCCAAGTTTGAGTGAAAATTACCAAGTTGGAGGGTCTTCGAATTTGGCTTTTATATTTTTATATCGTAGTCATAGACTTGTTGTTTCATAATCTGCATTAAAATTCTGCTGCGCTCCACTGCTTGCCAGAGAAAATATTTTTAATTTGTTGACAAAATGCTTTTTTACTCATAATTTTTTTAAATGTTGTCCAAACGTCTCGTTTGCAACATAAAAGTTGCAGGAAATAATTTTCCGCACATTTTGAGCTAGACGCCATATCTGTAGCTCATCTGGGAGCTGATATACACGATAGCCAGGTGCAAAACCGGAAAATTTCTAAAAGCCGGCTCTGGGACCAATGACCTATGTCATTCGAAATCTCACTTCTAGGGTATTCTACCACAACAATATGAACGATATTCGGCAAAACGTTTTTGAAAATGTTCCCGAGGAGGTAATTTTTCATCCACCGACTCGTGATACGCGTGTTAATATAAAAAAACTGACAGATAGTATGAATGAATCATCTTTGTCGTTTGTGTGCATGATGCTTTCGTGTGAACAGAGTTTTCATTGAATGTCTCGATAACACTCAGAATGTACCCGTAATGGAGTAGAAATGAAAAGAATGAACGATAGCGGACTCCATACACTCCATTGAATCCCAGAATGACACATCACACGGATGTCTCAATATTATGGGAGGGAAGAGGCGAAAGTAGAGAGAGAGAATCTAATACTTCATTTCTCCTTCATGAACAGCCCTTCCCATCTCCCATTTCTCAAAATAGCAAATCTTGCCCTTGGTCTTTCCATTCTGGAATTCTCGATTCATTTGTTCTCCATTTGTACGACCATCATAGCCTTACGGAGGATTGCCACTTACCCTCTAATTCCATATATAATTCGGTTTGTTTATCTTTTTATATAATTTGCATTTCGTTATTTCAGCTCTCTGTTGTTCCTTACAATTCTCCGCAATCCTATCAATATAGTCAGGAGGATCCACCATCTCTCATATAGGGCATTTGTCTCGGTGTCAACAGCTCCCCCACTGCAGGTATACTGAGAAGTTGATTGCCAAAAGTGTATTACAAATTGCAGGATTTTACAAATGGAATCACTTACTTCCTCATGTTCACAATCAGCACATTTTGTCTCTTTATTTCCACACAACTAATCATTTCTTCTTTCTTCATAAAATTGGCAGTGTCGACAGACAAGAAAGCGTTTGCCTTCATAAGCAGTGCAATCGCGGTATCTGAAATGTGGAAGTTCTTCTAATTGATCGCCCGTGCAGATCTCTATTTCGCTCGTTTTCGCAGTCCTTCAGATACCCGGGAGTGGGGCAACTGCAGAAGCTACAATGATCTCGCTCACCGCACTCGTAGGTCAAAATGGGTTAGCGATGCTGACGACGTTTTTTAGATTCTCCTTTGCCTGTTGTACATGAATCATCGATGGCGGAAAACTCGGCTCTCCGATGGACTGAGAGATAAGACTCGATTTGAGGAGAATTTGCGAGTACGCTGCATTTTTTTATTTGTTGAACTCGGAAAAGTCCTGAAAGAGTACACGTTCAGTGCATTCGGCTCGTCTTTCCCCTTCTCATTCACGAGATTCTCTTCAATGCAACTCATCTCTCATACTATTTCTTCGGTGCAAGTCTAAGAAGATCTCTCGAAATCGACAGCCTTTATGTGGACAATATCGTTGGATTGGTAAGTGAACTCACAAGGAAAGGTCTTCTTGTGTCCATCGCCTTTTCGATAATGTTCAAAGCGCCTAACTAGAGTATCGTCTGGGAAGGCTGAAAGTGTTCTCCATTTTTGCGGAGGAGCCCTGAGGGCAGAGAAAAATCAATAATTGTGATTTCCCGGGATGCTCATCAACTCTTTCAACCGTCTTTCGCCAGCTGCGTTGTGGTTGAGTGGTAAGGTGTCCGACTGGTAATCCGATGAACCTGGATTCAACCGGATGCTCATCAACCCTTTCAACCGTCTTTCGCCAGCTGCGTTGTGGTTGAGTGGTAAGGTGTCCGACTGGTAATCCCCATGATGTTTTAGATTTTTCCTCCTCTCGAATGCAATTGACAGAATTGCATGATGGGACTTTTAGCCTAGCATGACTCAATTTCAGGAGCTAATGCAATTTGATAAAATATCTTCGGAGGCACTTTCCATAACTCATCCACCCCTTGAGTTGCTCATTAGCTCCTCGAATGGAGTCATATTTTAATAGGGTAAAACTCCAATCAAGTAATTCTTGCAAGAATCATGTCAAAAACTTGCATTCGAAGGCAGCAAAAATCTAAAACATTCGAAGGCAGCAAAAATTTGAATCATCATCTAACAATAGTCACTATCATTACTTGTAGTAGAATGTCATCGTTCACACAACATTGAGATTACAATGGTCTGAGGTATTCATCATGATGAGTTCGTAGAGTTCGAGAACGACACTTTGCCTTGCACGCTGCGTACTCTCTCTCAACTCAAACGGGAACCCGGTCATAAACTTTTTTCTACTGATAATGACATTTCGTTGAGCTCAAAAATCAATTAAAAAATGCCAAAACAAAAATTCAAATCTATTTTTAATCAACAAGAAAAGCATAATTGTTTATCCCACGTTCCTACTTGGATGCAAAGAACTCAGAATGGATTCCGGCTCAAAATGGATTCCGGTTTTCCAATTTCAGTATTTGAACAGATCCCCATGTTGGAGAATCGTGGCATAAATTGTCTCATTTCCAGTTCTTCTCCGTCAAATGGGATGAGTTCGGTGTCTCGTTCGGAGAGTATCATAATCGTGAATTCGTACTCAAAGATGGTTGCACTGGCAAAATCGTCACGGCCCGAGAGCTGCCCAGAAAATTTGTCATTGATGTGAGCTTTTCTTCCTCACCTGCTCGTCCATTTCATTACAATTATCACACGGATGTCACATACAGTCAGAAATTGCCGATGAAGGGCTCACCGTGTGTATTCCGGATGGCCACGCGGTGTGAGTGAATCTGGGCGAAGTGATCGAGAAGAGGGACGTCAGTAGAGTAACGTAAGCATAGTATATCTAGAATCTTTCAGTAAGCAAGATAAAGAGATGGACAAGTCAAAAATTCGAACAATTTTAGCATCCGACGTTAAATTATCTTTGACTACTTTTCGGACGAAATTTATCCTACTCAGGCTCCATTTCAATCTCCAGGCAGATGGGGGGGGGGGGGGTGACAAAATGTGATCCGACAAAACGTAAACAATTCGTAGCTTCCTCGGGATTCGAAGTAGGGACTCAGGAGTTGTTGCATTGTTACCAGTATACCCTCCACTACAAGACCCTGTTTAGATCCTCTAACTATGTGAACTTAAGTTTCTCTCACCACCAACCTATGGGGGTTCATGGTCCAAAATTGGGAATTTGAGCGGAAAATCATGGTTAGACAAACAGAAAATGCCGTAACCACTCGATTCCCATGCTATTGTGTTAGAGTACTTACCGAGGTACTAGAATACATTTTGATAACTGCACTTTGTGTTTATCTAACCATGATTTTCCACCCAAATTCCCAATTTTGGACCATGAACCCCTATACGTTAGTGGTGAGAGTAACTCAAGTTCACATAGTTAGAGGATCTAAACAGGGTGGTGTAGTGGGGTGTATACTGGTAACAATACAACAACTCCTAAGTCGCTACTTCGAATCCCGAGGGAGCTGCGATTTGTTTACGTTTTGTCTGTTCACGTTTTGTCACCCCCCGGCAGATGGGCTTGACTGTGGGGGCGAAGTTAGCGAAATGATATGCGGATTTCTGGGCCACCCAGGTAAATATCGTATTTTTTTCTTATTTGTAGTAATAATACCTAAAAACTTTTTTTCTAGGCCTTCGCATGCTCTACTTTCGTCCCGAGCTTTACAATGGACGGCCCTTCCAGCCAGGACAGGAGTGGTGGAACAACCCAGTACCTAAGAGGAGTGATCCAGTTTGGTTTTGATGAACATGAATAGAAATACTTTTCAATTCAGATCCGCTACGCTGATCTCGCTCCCAAACCACTGAGGCATCGCTGAAGGCTCTCAACGATCGATTGGAGAAACCTGTAGAATTTTCAAAAAAAAAACTTTCGAAAATGACCCAAGTACAGAAATTTTTAGGCGAATTCGATCAACTTCCGCCCCAATATCGTCGTTGACCAAACTGCGCCCTGTGACGAGGACAAGTGGGCAGACATCCGAATTGGAGACGTGCGACTCCTGTGCTGTGCGATGTGCATTCGGCAGGAAGCAAGCTACACCCCCTTTTCGACTCTGTCCATCGACCAAATTGATTCAGGTGCTGCATTCCAACGGTGGACCCGGAGACGGGCGTGCGGGAACCGGGGATGCAACCACTCAAGGAACTAAGAGAGTGAGGACATCCTGTGAAGCATTCAGTCCGCAATCGCTCTCCGTCGTAATTTTTCTACAAGGCGAATTCTAAGATTTCGACTTGCGCCATTGAAGCTGAAGGAAGTGGCTGGACAATCGCCCGTCTTCGGTGTCTGTGCATGTTCGTCCCTAACTCATTGGCAACGTTCAATGCCGTAATTGAGATTTTCAGCGATCATCAAGCAAGGCTACATTCACTGCGGAGTATTCGCAAAGTACAAACCATCCGCATTCCGAACTAATGTGTGATTACGTTCAATCACTAATCAGAAGGAAGTAAGATGAGGAAATGGACGGGAAATGGATAAAATCATGGAGATTTCCACACGCCGATGCACCCCGCAATAGACGTGTCCGATACCGATGGTGTATCAGTAGCCAGCGCCGTTGCAAACTGCAACTGAAACTGCAATGATAAAGGATCATGCAAGTGATAGTTTCAGCCGAGCTCAAAAATGTCGCATGTGCGCACAATTGCTGATCTTTGCCCTATATGATGAAAAAATAACACGATGAGAAGAATTGGGATCGAAAAACAGTTAGGGATACAGAGATCTGAGTGGGGCAGAGGAAAAGGAGGGAGAATACCCAGGAAATTTCCCCTTTAAATACTGAAAGCCCGTACTGGATGTAAGAACAAGCAGTTTGCTTGTGCTCATATCCACTTAACGTCCCGTCCATAGCAGCTTACGCATAACCCCACACTAAGAAGACCACAGCCAGAGATGCTGGGACGACACCAAAGAGAAGAGACAGTCGACGCAAACACAAGTGTCGGTGCGCTGCGCCCATCGAATTCCTCCGTTGGACGACGACCACTAGTTGATTTACTAGCCTCCCTCAATGGTCAGCACATGTGTTTTGCGACGAGTCCCTTTCCCGGAGCTTCCGAGCAGGGGGGACGAGGGCTACCTATACGGAGGGCGTGCGCGTAAATGAGGTTTCGGGGTGCGTGACCACCCCCCCCCCCCTATTTCCCCTCTATACCACTCAATTCTCTGTATCCCTCCTGATTTTCGAATCTACGTCATCTTCTCAAACGATTGCAAGACAAGGAAACAATAAAATAAATGGGAAATAACAGAACAATTTTTCAAAAATCGAAATTTTCAAATATCTAAAATTTCGGAATTTTTGAAAAAGGTAAGAGGTGCATATTTTTGGATATATTAGGTTGGCATGAAAGTCTTTGTCACTGGTTTTGTTTTTACACTGCTCGCCGCAAATGCCCTTTGGTGTTGCCTCGTTGCTAGTGAATAACAGTCAGTGATTGGCCTTTATAGTAAACAACTTCCCATTCCTTTTCCTTCAATCAAGCTCTAGTAGAACAACGATGTATGTTACTGGTGCCACTCACGTCCGACATGTTTTGCTTTGCCTCTCTCTATCCTACACCACGATGAAGGATTCGGAGACCCTACTGAAGAATGTTTATCACACACATGCCCCCTCTACAACGCCTGCAGGAATTTGATCCATCTCTCCGAAGAAGACGACTTTTCCCTCTATGATGATGATCGATCTGGGAGACCGCGTTTGATACATTTTGAGACTTTGTAGAAAGCTGCTTAAACGAGCCCATTTCAAAATGGCCGTGAAATGACTATTGCACTTAGAGTCCACCATTGCACTGTCAAAAAAGGATTGAGATATCTTGGAATGAGGAAATTAATCGGTCGATTAAAATCTCATGATCTGATCCAAGCCAGTCATGACCTTCGAGTCGACGATTCCAATATTTTCCTCATTCTCCGAAGTGGGGATCGATGGCTGGAACGGCTCATAACGGGGAATGAGAAGTGAGTCCTCTACGATAACAACCACATTAGAGCCGAGTGGGTTGGAGAAGGAGAGATTCCACAGGGTATCCCCAAACATGACCTGCACCTCAAGAAAAATACGTTTTTCTATGTTGTGTGGAGTGGATGGCGTGATCTACTCAGAGCTACTACCTGAAGGCATGACAATCACCGGGGCCAAGTACGTCTCACAATTACAGAATTTGAAGATTGAAGTCGATCGTTCAATGCTGAAGGACAAGAAAGTGTATAATCAGCAAAATGACCCCCGTCCCCAGGACTCCAATCAAGTCAAGCAGGAATTGGCTGGATATGGTCGGATGGTTCTCCCTTACCCCCCGTATTCTCCTGACTTGGCCCCTTCCGAGTAGTGGCTTTTTGCTGACCTGACCCATGCCGTTTGAGGTAGGGCCTTCAATTCACGTGGAAGTCTCGAGGTTGAACTCGAGCAATACTTTCATTCACACCCAGTCCGGTTCTAAAGGGAGGGGATCCATAAATTGCAGGAACATTGGGCACGTATTGTCAATAAAGTGGGCAATTATAATTGAACTCATGATATTGTTTCCTCAAAGAAATAAAGTTTTGAAAAAGTGACAAAGACTTTCATGCCAACCTGATAGTTTATACACCAGATTACGAAAACATTATTTACAGCAATATCCAATCATAATTCTCAATATTACCTTCCGAAATGAGTTTAAATATTTCGTACATTTTCATCTGACATGGGACTGACCGGAAGACACATATCCCGATCGCTCTCCAATTTTCATGGGAGGTACGGACCCCTAAGGGAATCCCAAAACCACTTTGCAAAGTTGCCCAATATATCTAGTAATTAAGATAATTAGCATTTTATGATTTCGATTCCCCTCATCGGTCGTTCCAAACAGCCCAGTTCCAACCGGCTCGGTGGTTCAGTGGTAGCGAGTTGCGCTCTAATCCCGATGGTTGGTGGTTCACCTCCCAACTCTGTATTTTTTTTGCTAATTTTTTTCATTTGATCTTTGATCGTTTAATTTTGTTGTTGATTACGATGACTCGTGTTTCGAATGAATAACGACACTATGAACATAATTCCCAATATATTGAAATTTGTTATTTCTGCAATGCTCGACTATACATGGCTAGCCTGCCGTTACGTGACTTCGCACTCATTTTTATATCATTTACATCTGTTGATCTTCATCGAGGAGAGATGGTGGGAACATCGTCTCTCCACTTCCGCGATGTTCTCCCCGTCTCGAGTGGTCGCTCTCCTTGCCGAGCAACTCGGCATTGATTCCGATGTATCATCGTCGACTCGAGAGGAACGGAAAATGGTCAGCACTTTCGCCTACCTGCTCACTCAAGGAGGAAGATGCCGATCCAGAATGGAGCGAGGCCGACCTGATTGTTGTGGATGACCTGCCACCACCATCTGATTGCACGTTTATGTTCTCCAAGAGAAGTACAGATTCTCGCGGCTGCAACGTTTTATCGATCGACCACCCGTAAAGCGCATCGCTCCCTCGCTGTCATGAAACATCACCATCGTTTCATTGACAACGACCACGACCTGCGGAAGTTGGAGGCTTTCGCAAAAGAAGCAAATGCGAATTCAACTCGCCGGTTCAATCAATGGTCTGCGATTCCTCTCGAACGATCCCTACGTTATGGCAATGGATGCAATGAGAGAAGGTATGTCCTTTTCTTCCTATTTTCTCTTCTTCTTTACTTTCTTTATGCGATTGTTTTATTTTATCTTTCTCACGAATTATTCATCAGGATATTCACTGCACGACGTCGACCTCCAGGTGATGGCGTTAGACATAAATCACGACAAGAACTACCTGACGAACTTCGACGCCTCACAATCGAGAAGAATCGAATCGGTTCCCGTCATGTGACGAAATTTGTATCGAATAAGAACCTTGTCGACGACGCGAAGATCAAGCAGAACGCGGATATTTTCGTGGGAGGAATTCAACAGGAGATGCAGACACGGCCTCTCGATCAAATCTGCAACGCGGACCAGAGTGGGTTCCTGAAGGAAATGCATAGCAAGAGGTACGATATATTAGAAAGAAGCTGATGAATAGTTGTGATATACAGATTTTCCATGCAACTATTCATTTTCTCTTGTCAGGAGTCTGGCCCCAATCGGAGAGAAGACTGTGGTTCGAATGTGTCAATCGACTGCATCGCTGACTCATTCGTATACTGTCATGCCCCTTATCTTCGCCGATGGAACCATTGGCGACTACCATTTCGTGGTTCTACAAGAGCCGAAGGGCCAATTTCCGAGTACCAAACCGATCTTCAACGCACCAAATCTGGTCGTGTCTGCGGGTACCTCTCACATCATGACGAAGGAGCATATGAAGGAATGGGCTGCCAAAGTGAGTGATTTTCATTGTTTATGTGTGTTGATGGGTGCCATTCAGTACATCTTCACTCCTTCGGTTGGCTCGTCGGATCTTCTCATTCTCCTCGACTCGTGGACGTCATTCCGCGATCAAGCAGCGATCGACTCCTCCATTCCTCCTGGCAAAGTCCTCCAGACTAGGTAATTCCCCGGAGGAGCTACTGGCATTTGCCAGCCTCTAGATGTATATTTCTTTCGACCCTTCAAGGGTCTTGCGCGCCGCATTCAAACCTACGCATTTAAACATTATCCCGATTTTGTCGCCTTTCAGCGTGACAACATCCTGAAATTAATTTCCCTTGCTTTCCGTATTATTCGTGCCCCCCAGTTTAAACCACTAATTCAATATGCCTGGTACAAGGCTGGTTACTTGCCATCTCCCCCCGCCTCTAGATTTAAGACTCCTGTTGAGCTTTGCTTTCCTCGATCTATCAATAGTCAGACTTGTAATTCAGTTGGTTGTCCCTCTAAAAGCTTCATTTACTGCCCGATGTGTGATTTCTGTTATTGTTTCAAGTGTTATGTAGTCGATTATAATGATTGTTAGACATAATAATGTGCATTTTCTGATTAAAGCATTCATTCGGCCTGTTTAATCTGTCAGAAATGTGCGAGAAAAAGTTGCGTAAAAAGTTCGCGAACTTCTGATTCTCTCCATTTCGCATGCTCTCTCTCTTTCTCTAACCAGGTCGATGAAAAGTTCACGAACTTTTCGACGAACTGTGTTCGAAAATCATACTTTTCTTTTGTTTTACTTACTTTTATAAACTATTTTTGCTTTTAACTTATGATTTCTTATAATGACAACCTTCCCTTAGCTGGAATAGCTTCAGAATACAACGTAGTGAAAGTAAACAGGGTTGGAGTATTTTTTTCGAAAATGGGTCGCCACTTTCCCCACCCTGTAATGTCAAGCTATTCCATCAGAGGGAAGGTTGTTCTTATACGCAGTCATAAGTTGAAAGCAAAAATAATTGATAAAAATAAATAAAACAAAAGAAAAGTACGAATTTCGAACATAGTTCGTCGAAAAGTTCGTGAACTTTTCAAGGAGCTGCGTGAAAAGTTAGAGAAAGGCGAGATAGCACGCGTTCTTGAGAGAGGGAAAAGGAAGCAGTGATTGTTTACTTCCTTTTCCCTCTCTCAAGAATGCGTGCTCTCTCGCCTTTCTCTAACTTTTCACGCAGCTCCTTGAAAAGTTCGTTAAAAACCGGCATTTATTCGTTCGAAATTCGTACTTTTCTTTTGTTTTACTTATTTTTATCAATTATTTTTGCTTTCAACTTATGACTGCTTATAAGAACAACCTTCCCTCTGATGGAATAGCTTGACATTACAGGGTGGGGAAAGTGGTGACCCATTTTCGAAAAAAATACTCCAACCCTGTTTACTTTCACTACGCTGTATTCTGAAGCTATTCCAGCTAAGGGAAGGTTGTCATTATAAGAAGTCATAAGTTAAAAGCAAAAATAGTTTATAAAAATAAGTAAAACAAAAGAAAAGTATGATTTTCGAACATAGTTCGTCGAAAAGTTCGTGAACTTTTCATCGACCTGGTTAGAGAAAGAGAGAGAGCATGCGAAATGGAGAGAATCAGAAGTTCGCGAACTTTTTACGCAACTTTTCTCGCACATTTCTGACAGATTAAACAAGCCGATTGATTTAATTAATCTCGATCTTATCACTTAAATATGAATCATAGTAATCAACAACAAAATTAAACGATCAAAGATCAAATGCAGAAAATTAGCAAAAAAAATACAGAGTTGGGAGGTGAACCACCAACCATCGGGATTAGAGCGCAACTCGCTACCACTGAACCACCGAGCCGGTTGGAATTGGGCTGTTTGGAATGACCGATGAGGGGAATCGAAATCATAAAATGCTAATTATCTTAATTACTAGATATATTGGGCAACTTTGCAAAGTGGTTTTGGGATTCCCTTAGGGGTCCGTACCTCCCATGAAAATTGGAGAGCGATCGGGATATGTGTCTTCCGGTCAGTCCCATGTGAGCCATATTCGGGCGTCAATAAATAGATCCCCGGTACATTGGAGGAGGACTGTTCCACCAATTTTCACACATGTCGAGGCATTCTACAATATGGCTACAGGTAAAGCGTCAAGTGGTTTCTGCCTGTTGAGTTTGCTACGTGCAAATTTGAGAAAATGTGAAGTGAAAAAAATGGTTTGTTGCTATCGTAAGACATGTTTTTTAAAGAGAATAATTAATCTCTAATTATGCACAAAAAGTTGAAGTACAGTACTGGGAACTTTTCCTAATAGCTAAAAGTATAAAATCACAAAGGTGCGAAATTTCAGAAGTTCAGTGATTCATCATACTTCCTTCTTCCGCATTTCGGGAAAAATCATTGGTTCGCGAATTTACGAATGAAAATTTGGTCCAAGGGGTAACATTTCACGGGGAATCGAATGAACATACTTAAAAATACACCCCGGAAAAAGTGTTTTCACAATACAAATTTTAATATTTCAAACGGTCTCAACTTTTTTCACAGATGAGCTAGCCTTTTACTCCCAACAGTAAAAATGCTTATCTCGTAGATATATTTCAGAATTACTATATATGTACGTAAATGAGGGGTGAGAGATACGGCTTTCTAAGGTCGATTTTCGAACTCTACGCGAAAAGTTACTCCTAATGCAATTTTTATTTGACATTTCATTTTTTTTGCTGTACGGTTCATAGGTAGAATTGCTCAATTCTCTCAGACAGTCACTTATAAAAGCATTTGAAACTTGACTAAAGTGACTGCGCGGAGCTCGCAGTGCCGCACCAGCCACTCTCGAGGAGATTGATAGGAATGAATGAATTAGAGTTTCACTCTCAACGAGATGAGCTAATTTGACTGACTCGCGAGAGTTTCCATTGTCTCCCCCTTGTAATATTTCGAGCACAATGAAATTATTCCATTCCGCTCGCTCGAAAGCGCGCGGTGCGGGGTGGAATGAAATGATCGGAAACAATAAATATTAACATAAATATTGTTCTCTCTCCCCCCCCCCCCCCCCCCCCCCCGATGTTTTCATGACTGACAAGCCACTCTTTCGATAGCCCATAAACTACACAAACAGCGAAAGTTTCAGCTGCGGTTTGCCTACTTTTAAGAAAAGCAGACTGAACAGTAGTATCGTTAAAACTTATTTTTCTGAGATAACGAAATGTACGGATCAAAACAGCTCGAAAAATTGGAGGGGGTCACTCGGAGGGAAACAGTCACGAGAGGAGCCAAAAACGCCCTCAAAGAAAGAGAAGCCGAGATCCCACCATGTGCAGTGAGCTCCAAATGAAATGTGCACAATGAGACTTTGGGGGAGCCTCAAATATGCCTGAAGATGCCCAAAATCGGCTATTTGAATCGGAAAAACGGATTCAACTCATTTGGCGCATTTTTCCTCACTTCCCATGGTCAGCTCGATTCTCTGGTGAGAGACCTGATATGTTCGTTGAGTGCTTGGATACTTTTCCATCGCGCGAATTGGTTCAAGCCTATCCAGTTGATGCCAAATTAGGTAGTACCCCGAGTTGTAAATTTATTTTCAGAAATCCAAATTTCAGAAAAAAATTTCAGAAAGAAAAATTTAGAAAGAAAGACGTAATAACTAATTTCGGAAATTAATTTTTCAGAAATCCATTTTCAGAAATTTTGTTTCGTAAGCTACCGTAATCGCGGAATATTCGCCACCTTCACTTTTGTTATTTAGGGTTTTAAAAAGTGTCATTTCTAATATTTTTTCTTGTTCGGATTATGCTTTTCATTGTCGTGCCCATCCATTAAAGATCATAAACATTTTAAATAATGCGAATTTTATGTTTTTATGAGCAGTTCTTTTTACCGGCTACAGTAATCAGCAATTTACCGCTAAAAATTTCTGAAAAAACGACTTTCTCAAAAAAAAATTCTCAATTTGATTTTCTGAAATTTTTTTTTCTAAAATATATTTTTCTGAAAATTAAATTTCTTAAATGAAATTTCCCAAAATAAATTTACAATATGGGGTACTACCCCAAATTACGAAGATAAATGTACACCAATAAAGTTTGTGTGAGCCCCCACTTTCAAAGGGTGCTCACACATGAATGGGTTCATGCCCATCGCCGCACGCGTTGCCAACTATGATCACAATACAGCATGTGAATCTGGTCCGCTGCGAAAGGCCTGTCAGATCGATTTTCCAATATATTTTAGACGAAATCCCAAAATCGTCGTGGATCAAACTGCGCCCTGGGACGAGGACAAGTGGGCCGAAATCTGAATTGGAAACGTGCGCCTCCTCTGCTGTACGATGTGCACTCGGTACGAACCTAGCTCAGCCCCTTTTTCGTTTCTGCTTATTCCATTTAAATGTTAAATTCCAACTGTGGATCCGGTGACAGTCGTGTTGGATCCGGTGATGCAGCCACTCAAGGTCTCAGAACTCAGAGAGTCAGGAGATCCGTTGAAACATTTATCATGTGATGGCTCTGTGTACTATTTTTTTTGCGACACAAAGTGCTTAAAAATGTTTAGATTTCGTCTGGTTCCAGGGAAGATGAGAAGTTGAGAAGTTGTGAGGCAAGTGGGACTCAACCCTCTCGATATGATAATCTCCCTATTTCACCATGATACCGATTCCATTCCGAGATTATTTGCATAGTTATGGAGCGATCGGTTCATTTCCATTTGTCGAGAACTCGAGTGTGACTCGAGCCTGCCGACCCACTCGATGCTCGATTTCAGACTCGACACTTCCCTCTTGCAGTCTAGTTGCCAGATTGGTTTGCTCATTCTTAGGCTCGATTGTTCAGACTCGAGTTGTGTGTGCATGTCGAGTACTCGACTTTCTCGACGCGATTTCTCCAAGTTGAAGCCATATACCGTGCAAAAATTGATGTATCTTCAAATATGGTGGTTGAACTATCCAACGGTCACTTTACTCTCAAACCGGTTTTTGTTCACAGCAGCATGCACTATTGATCTCTCGCGTGTGAATTCCGTGCTGTTCTTAAAAGAGCGGAAGAGAGAGACGGAGAGAAGAGAGAAGGAGATGAAGCGAGAGAGAAAGTGAAAAGAGAGAGAACGAAGTGCGTCCGCAAGAGCGAGGGATGTTATCGGCTGTTTACACCCCTCCCTGGGCACAGAAATTGCGCACGAGAGTGAATGCTGAGAAGAGAGAGTACAGAGACAACGAGCGATTGACCCTCTTCCTTCCAGTCGCTCGCGTGCGTCCAAACGTGAACCACTCGCGTTAATCTTTTGAATGTTTCCGCGTTACGCGACTTTCCGAATGAGTTAATCCATGTTATTTTTGCCATTTTTAGATGATTCTCGAGGATAAGAAGGCACTTCTAGCTTGCATTGGAGCCAGCGTCGTTACTTTCAATGTGAGAGTTCGCAGTGTTCGCCCACATAAAAGTCTTCAGAAAAGTCTTGTTTGGAGGTCTACGGGCTTTCTCGTTGCTCATGTGTTTAGGAACTCCTGCTGTCCCTTGATAACGAAAATATTCGCAGGCCTTCCGCCTCATCAAAGCCTACATCGATGCGCAGCATTCAGAATGGATTCCAGTCGGCACTGTCAAGCTGCTACAGATACATCCTCTCAAATCGGGCAGGCGAAAGGAGGTGAGGATATATAATATCGCTTGTCATTTTCGATATTTTTACCGTAGCAATTCCTTTTCATGTTATTTTTCATTCATGATTGGGGATGTTCTAACATTCTGAAATTAAATTCACTGAATGTCATATTTTACAGTTCTTTTCCATTCATTGTGATGCTCTCGGCGCCTCCTTCGGCGAGTATCGAGACAGGGAGTTCATGATCATCGATGGTACCACGGGCCAATTCCTCACCGCTCGCCAGCTGCCGAAGATGATTCTCATCGAGGTTAGCCTGAATGTTTCAAATGCATCTTTCGCGCTTCATTACTGTAGCAGATCGCGCACCCAAGTGGTTCATTTCAGTCAGAAATTGCCGATGGCGTGCTCACTTTATCAACTCCCGACGGCGGATCTGTGCAAGTAGTGCTGGCGGACGTGATCGCAAGCAGAGACATCAAGAGAACAACGTGAGTGTGCAAACAAGGAAAGAAGATATCGATCGAGTGGATGGCGAAAATAACCGAGTAACTGCACAGATGGAGATAACGAAAACAATAACTTCGCTTGTTGACAACTGCCTCTCTCAAAGCAGTAATAGTCGCTCTAAATATGCAGGCTATTCGACAACCTTCAAGCGGACGGAATTGACTGTGGAGAAGCAGTCAGCAAGCTGATCAGTGGATTTCTCGAGCAGTCAGGTACAGTTGTTACTAGTCGTTCTCCTCAAACGACACATGAATATTTGCGCCAGCCTACTCAGCTTTTTCTTTATACTTACTTTTGACTTCCTTCGATCGATACTTATTCTTGGCCATTATCGATTTTCCAGATCTGCGCCTGGTCTACTATCGCCCGGATCTCTTCAATGGGCGCCCGTGCAAGCCACAGCCCGAGTGGTGGAACAACCCGGTCCCGAAGCGCAATGATACGGTGCAATTGGTCAAATGGCATGATTCTTACTCCGATTTCAGGTCCGTTTCGTCGATCTCGCCCCTTTCATGATAACTACTGAGGGATCACTGAAGGCGCTGAACGATCGATTGGAGAGACCGGTATGAATTATCGGATCTGACTCCTCCGTGATCTACTTCCTTTTTTATCAATGTCATATTTACACGATTGTTTTCGCACAGAGATCTGCAATTTTTTGCAGGGATAATTGCAGTGTTACAATGTGAAATCAATGCAGATGAGGTCGGCCAACTTCCGTGCGAACATCGTCGTCGATCAGAGCGAGGCCTGGGACGAAGACAAATGGGCTGCGATGAGGATAGGTGATGTGCAGCTGGAGTGCTTCGCGCCCTGCACTCGGTTAGCTCTGATGTTCTCATATAATAACCTTTTTTCATTAAAACCCTAATGGAAGAATACGGAGAGCAGAGAAAATGATTTTTTTCCGTTTTTTTTGGGAAATTTCCATGATCAATGCTCGAATCAGCTGCATCCTGCCCACGGTGGACCCCGAGAAGGGCGTCAAGGATCCCGACATGCAGCCACTCAAGAAATTGAGAGAGTGAGTGCGGAGTAGTGATCGAGACTGATGTTAATAACTGAAGGTATACCGAGACGCAAATGGTTTGAGTACATCTATTAAGAGACCCTCCGCCAGAGAACGTAACAGGTCCACGATGGCTAAAAATTCGATAATTCTCAAACTTTTTTTCTAAAGTGTAGGCTCCGAGTGCTGATTGACGGTCGCAATAAGTAAGGCTGGGGGTCGATTTTTAAAATGTTTCAGGTACCTCCCATTTTTGGGGTCGAAAAAGTCGATATCTCAGAATGACATGACATATAGATTTTCTGGTGTATTTTCACTCGTAGAAACCGAATTTTGACATTGGAATGCTAAAAAATGCGAAATAAAAAAGGTTTGGTCAAAAAATGCATTTTTACCATTTTTTTGCGATTTTCATAAATTTATGAATTTGTGCGCAGATTTTCAATACGATTTTTAGAATCTACTCATGAAAAAGTATATCCCATAAGAAAATCAGATTTTTAAAATTGATGATTTTTGAGATATGACGCCCCAAATCTCGATTTTGGGGGCCAATTGTCAAATATGCTTCCATGTAGAATGCTTAATTTTTACCCCAGTTTTTTCAAATAGCTTAAAAAGTGAATGACTAGTAGTATCATTTCCATCATTCCTAATGAAAATAAGACTGATTAAAATGGAATTTTGAAAACCCCCAACATTGGAATTTCGAAAATATCCAAAAAGTGTAACAAATCGTGACAACGCTAAAACATTTTTCTGAGTGTTTTCTTATGAAAATTCGGTTTCTACGAGAGAAAATACACTAGAAAACATCTTTTGCCCACGTTATTGAGAAGTCGATATTTTTGGTCTCGACTGAGCCCGAAAAAAATATTAGGTTGAATAGAAAGTCTTTATCCACTTTTTATTTCCCTTCTTCTGACAATAAAGCACAAGAGCAAAATCAAACATATGCACCATTGTTATCTACGACAAATCTCCAACGTTCAGGCAACTTATGGATTCCCTCCTTATAGAACCCATCTCGGCGCGAATTAAAATATTGCTTGAGTGCGGCCTCGATCGCCCCACGGGAAATGAAGGATCTCTGATCGAGATGACGGGTCAGATCCGAGAACAACCAATAATCCGAAGGGGCCAAGTCAGGAGAATACGGTGTATGAGGGAGAACCATCCAGCCTTATTTGGACAGCTCCTGCTTGACCTGCCGTGCAACATGGGGTCGGGCGTTATCGTGTTGATAGTACACTTTCTTGCCGTTCAGGGCAGATTGTGCGAATTTCTTCTTGAGATTCCGTAGTTGTTTAGTGTAGACATATTCAGTAATTATCCGCTTCTCGGGTAGGAGCTCCCAGTAAATCGGGCCATCCACCCCCCACCAGGCAGAGAGCAAGATTTTCATAGGGTGAAGGCCAGGCTTTGCGACGTCCTGTGGGGTCTCATTGACATCCACCCACTGTGCCCTCCTATGGTGATTCTCATAGCAGACCCACTTCTCGACCCCTGTTATGAGACGGTCCAACCATCGATCTCCAGCGTGAAGAGTGAGTAGAGAAAGGGAATCGTCGACACGGTGGTCAAACTGGTCTTGG
The DNA here is from genome assembly GCA_036245805.1 of Pristionchus mayeri. Lineage (NCBI taxonomy): Eukaryota > Metazoa > Nematoda > Chromadorea > Rhabditida > Neodiplogasteridae > Pristionchus > Pristionchus mayeri. The sequence continues at coordinate 16,161,579 of BTRK01000004.1, read as the reverse complement.
GTCAATTTGTGGGGTATGAAACGGCCTAGCTTCTTCTTCTTGCCAATGGAGACCAATCATTTTACGATGGTGCTTTGCGATACCCCAAGTGTGGCTGCCATGTCGCGGGTATTTGGGAAGGATCCAATTCCACTACGATCCGTAGCGCATCCAAATCCAGCTCGGGTGGCCTCCCAGACCGGTCATGATCATCCATGGAAAAGTCCCCCTTCTCGAAGAGTTGGTACCAATTGCGCATGGTCTGGTAGTGAGTGGCATATGAATCGTACACTTCAGCCAACTGACGTTCCTATTCCTTCATTGTAGTGTGAGAGAGAAATACGAATAACAGAACGTTGCGGATGTGCAAGGCCGTGGGAACAAACATCGTGGTCTTACTAGTGGCAGAATGAAAGGCGTGGAATGGGGAGTTGTTGACCACATAGTCCCTTTGTCATGTGTTATTGACTAGAGGCGAGGGAACACCAAAGGTATCCTGCACTGAGCAGTGATCGAGCAAAACAGTGGATAAAGACTTTCTGTTCAACCTAATATATTTTAAATTTTGTGTTTATTATGCTCTGATGACGAGGAAATATAATGTTTATGGCCAATTTAGACATTCTGGAGTGTTTTCGGCAAATTAGAGACGTAGGCGATAAAAATTAAGCTTTCTACATGGAATCATATTTGACAATTTGCCCCCAAAATCGAGCTTTGGGGCGTTATATCTCAAAAATCATCATTTTTAAAAATCTGATTTTCTTATGGGATAAAAATCGTATTGAAAATCTGCGCACGAATTTATAAATTTATGAAAATCGCAAAAAAATGGTCAAAAAATGACCAAAACTTTTTTATTTCGCATTTTTTAGCATTCCAATGTCAAAATTCGGTTTCTACGAGTGAAAATACACCTGAAAATCTATATGTCATGTCATTCTGAGATATCGACTTTTTCGACCCCAAAAATGGGAGGTACCTGAAACATTTTAAAAATCGACCCCCAGCCTTACTTATTGCGACCGTCAATCAGCACTCGGAGCCTACACTTTAGAAAAAAAGTTTGAGAATTATCGAATGTTTAGCCATCCGTGGACCCCTGCATAGTTCTTATGTTCTCTCGTGGAGGGTCTCTTAAATAAATGTTTTTATGAAAAATTTCGGAAATTTATCAGATTTCGGCTAGCTCCCGAGGGAAAGATGAGAAATGCGCATGGCCAATCGCCTGTCTTCGGCGTCAACGCTGGTGAGTTTTCACATCTTAGTAACATCTAAATTTAATTTTAATTCCTCCACTTCAAAAATGAATCTTGCACTTGAAGGAATCGTCAAGCCGGGGTACGTTCATATCGGGCAGACGGTGTACGTGAAGTACAAGCCATCGGCATTCTAAATCGATATCTGCATGTTTTTTTCCGAAATTGAATATAAATGTAAATACAAGAAATGCAATAAATAAGTGCATTTGCGAAATTTTCTTTCAAAACACCGTTGTGAATTAACTCGATGAAGTTGGTTTCTTGTGATGTAATCGATGGCTTGCTAAATAAACGACGATTTAATCTTCTGTGCATGGAAATTGACACGTTCGATGCCAAGTTTACGCATGCTGGAAATGGAATAATTGTGATTTATTTTTGGAGTAATAGTTATTGTGATTTAGCTACCAGCAATCATAGCTGTGATATCTATCGAGTGTGGAAAATACTATCATACCTGGGCAAGCATTATTCTTTCGAATGAATTGCGATACAATTCACGTTGATAGTTATATTCGTTCTCGATGGCTCATCCTGAAATACTCATATTTTTAACACGTGTATCACTTGTCAATGGATGAAAAACATGCACCTCGGGAACATTTTCCAAAAAGTTGTTCCCGATTTGGTTCATTTAATAGTGAATGAATGCTCCAGAGAAAAGACTTCGAAAAATACAGGTCATTGGTCCCAGAGCCGGCTTTTTGGAAATTTCCGGCTTTACACCTGGTTATACTGTATTTCAGCTCCCAGATGAGCTACAGAGGTGACATTGGGCACAAAATGTGCGGAAAATTATTTCCAGAAACTTTTCTGTTCAGTGCAAAACGATTGGACAATGAGTAAGAATCCTATGACTGAAAAACCACTTTTCACGTCAAAATATAAATATTCCCACTATCAAGCGGTGTCGTGCTACAGAATTTTAATGTAGATTATGACAGAACATGAATGTGTGGGTGAAATAAAAATATAAAAAGCCAAATTGAAGGGGGTTGAAATCAGCATTGTTCATTCAAACATGGCATACTGAAGAACAAGTCGAAAAAGTGATATTTTCCATTTTTGTTCTTTCTTCATCAAATATTTCCAAAGTATTATTGGTATAATAGACAGGTGGAAAATACTCGTTTGGAAGGCCATCTGACGAGTATGTGCTCAAACAGGCAATTTGTACTAGAAATTATGAGTTTTCATCAATTAATTTCATTTTGAGCAGATACTCGTAAGATGGCCTTCCAAACGAGTATTTTCCACCTGTTTGCTATCCCAATAATACAATGGAAATATTTGATGAATAAAGAACAAAAATGAAAAATATCACTTTTTCGACAATGTTTGAATGAAAAATGCCAATTTCAACCCTCTTCAATTTGGCTTTTTATATTTTTATTTCACCCACACACATATGTTCTTTCATAATCTCCATTAAAAATCTGTAGCACGACACCGCTTGATAGTGGGAATTTTTACATTTTGATGTGAAAAGTGGGTTCTCATTCATAGGATTCTTAATCATTGTCCAATCGTCTTGCACTGAACAGAAAAGTTTCTGGAAATAATTTTCCGCACATTTTCCCAATGCCACATCTGTAGCTCATCTGGGAGCTGAAATACAGTATAGCCAGGTGTAAAACTGGAAATTTCCTAAAAGCCGGCTCTGGGACCAATGACCTATATTTTTCGAAATGTTGTCTCTGAGATATTATTTTACCATTATATGAATGAAATTGGGAAAACTTTTTTTGAAAATGTTCCCGGCCACCTCCACTGACTCATGATACCCGTGTTAATACAGTCGCGCCGGAAAGTCACGGTACACTTTTTGAATTTGTTGTATCTTTTTGCCCAGGAAATGCATCATTCTGGCACTCAGGTATGATGTTCCAAATCCATCGGAGATTATGATCATGCTATTATGATATGACGTCATCGCATAGTTATTGCGTAGTGATGACGTAATCAATCTGCCCTTTTTCAAAACGGCATTATTCTTACATAGTTTTTTTTTCTGTACGCCATACTTTCTATTATTGGAGATATGACCGAGACCTACCCAGAATAAGTTTTTGAAGGTGCTGCTCGGTCGCACATTTGTTGCAGCGAAGCTGCAAAAACAGGATCTGAAATTCGGAAATCCGCTTCTAGAGTAGCTAGTGGCCCGTTCAAAGCATCAAAATGATCGCCATCATGAGTACACATGATCCTGAGAATATGAATACGATATCTCATAATTTGCCTTTAGGGCATGAAAAAATCACTTTTTTGCATTATTTTGCAAAAATTCACTTTTTTGCATTCTGAATTCCAACTTTTTAGAGCGTTTGGATATCTTTCCAGCCCGCCGCGTACGTTTTTCGGAGGTAAACTAGGGTCGGAAAACACCCTGTTTACGCACTCTCGTCGTCTGCACTCTTTCGCCCATAGGGGTAAACAAGGTGTTTCCCGACCCTAGTATACCTCCTAAAAACGCACACCGCGGGTCGGAAAGATGAAGCCTAAGCCTAACCAATCGCTCTAAAAAGTTGGAATTCGGTTCTTCAATACATTTTAAACATTACAAGATAAAAATCAGATTTTTACTAAACTTTTCCGTAAAGTTATGGATGTCCAAAATATGGTCATGCAAAAAAGTGATTTTTTCATTCCCTGAGGGCAAATTATGAAATATCGTATTCATATTTTCAGGATCATGTGTAATTATGATGGCGCTCATTTTGATGATTTGAACGGGTCTCTAGCTACTCTAGAAGCCGAGTGAGTTCCGAATTTCAGATCCTGTTTTTGCAGCTTCGCTGCAGCAAATGTGCGACCGAGCAGCACCTTCAAAAATTTATTCTGGGTAGGCCTCGGTCATATCTCCAATCATAGAAAGTATGGCGAAAAGGAAAAAAATCTCCGTGAGAATAATGCCGTTTTGAACAAGTGCAGATTTATTGCGTCCTTTCCTGGGCAAAAAGTTGCAATAAATTCAAAAAGTGTACGGTGACTTTGCGGCGCGACTGTACGTGTAATGTTAGACATCTACGCGTTGTTAACCCAAGTTGGTGAATTTTGAATCTGCTTGCACAAAAATGGATGCCTTTCCCGTGGGAATATTTTAATCGCTAAAAAAGTTGTTTTATGATCATAAATGATGAGGACGAATCATTGAATCGTCCTTCGGAGTATTTCCTTGTAGCATCTGTACACACAGCCATTTGATAATATCGAAATTGCATTGTTCACCTAAGGCCTATCTTGCTTGCATTGTATCGTATTATAGCAGTAGGCCCGTGTTCAGGTGCACACAGAAAAAGATTGAGAGCATTTGAATCGTCAGGATACACATGTCCTAGTTGAGAACTCTATTCATTCATTCATTATTGAACTTGATTGAGCACTCTCAAAATAGCCTTTTCCGGCGAACTGTGTACGTACCGATAATTCACCATATCTCAGACTTGGCATTTCACTCATCTTATCTCAGAAGAGCGTTGTGGTTGATAATGTCATATATCACCAAAGCCGTGCCGTTATAGTCATTTCAGCGTGATATCTAGCCGTATCCACTATTTTTATCATTGAGTAATGAGCTCCGACATGTCTTCTCTTGATAACGCTATCCACAATTGGCCGATAGTTCAATTTGGGCATGTACGTTTTTGTATATTTATAAATTCAAAAACATGCCTATATTCTTTACCAGATTCTTGTCATTGCGGTCGCGTTGCCACCTGTTTTGCTGTTTCTCACTCACCTCTCCAAAATCGCACTTCACGATAACTGCAGGCATGTTTCAGTTACTGTCCGAATGCATTCACATTTTCGCAGAATTTCTAACTGCAGTATATCATCAACTTCCACAGTCTAAGAAGAAATGAACAAAATCTCTGCGAATCACCTCGATTCTCGCAGATTCCTTCTGCATGCTTGGGCCACGGCCTTCCTCGTCTGCATCATCATGCATCTCTCATTCGTGCTTCTTGATCTGATAACGGGGAATTACATTCCCGAGCACAACCATGACCCGCGTAAGTGTGCCTAAGGGATTCCAAGCGTTTGGCTTTATTTAATTGCGCATGCCTGTTCGTTCAAAAATCGATTTTAGAAATTCGGTTGCTCATATTTGCCTTCCACGGCTTCGCGCATGTTATGACATCAGCCCAAGTACGTCACATTAGTACTACATAAAATACAAGCAAATTTTAATTGATGAAAACACGAATTACAATACAAACAAATCCATTCGATGGATTGGGATATTTGCGTTCACTGAAATGGCTTTTCGATGGCAGGAATTCATGCTGTCGATCGAGCGGGCAGTCTCGTGCTCCTCGCCCGCCATCTATCACAATCGTCGTCTGGCGAAGCGAATGCTGATTGCGGGCGAAGGGATATCGGTAAGGAAGTCTCTGTAGAAGCAGCCGTAATGATTGCATGCAGGGTGCAGTGGCACTGATCTTCCTGTGGCAGATATCAAAAGGTACGAAATTGAGTTTACAATATATGTTGACGTTTATTCATTTCCAAAACTCGCCACACGACCACTCAAGATAATGTGTGAAGTACACAGACTTTTATAATAAGTCCGAGTAGCAAGTCTAGTTGGCAATGTGTTAATTGATTCAGACAACATTCTGATTGCTTGCTTCATCGCAAACTCGATTGATCTCGCATCACTCATTTGCTTGTCTGCAACTACTTATTACGTGATTAAAAGCAGACAGAAGATAACCTCGTCGACCCTCAATGAGAAGTACCAGGTAAGACGAGGAAGTTGAGTTGAAATTCGGGCCTCTGTCTAATAATGTTATGTACATTCCCGTCAAAATACCGTTCCATAGTGCAATGAAGATGCAATTATCCTAACTTCGAGTTCATCAGGAATGTAGAGGAAAACTAATGGTTTTCCAGATAAAGGAAGCGATGGCCATCACGCGAGTCATGCTACCTTGCGGTATTATTAGCCTCATTATGAAGGTATGTCAGCAATAATCAGACTAAGGCATCACACCGAGTAGAAAAACAATACGAAATGAAAATAGAGAAAAGCTGCGCTAAATTTAGGTCGCTGCTTCACTCGCGCCTTGGATTTACTCGCTGAATTTATTCCAGTCACAATACATGTTTACTCTAACGGGAGGAGCTTACTTTGTCGTAAGTGTTTTAATAGTTTGCCTTTAACTCTGTATTGTATTTCGTCAGATTGAATCTCTCAATTGCTTGATTTGCTGTGCATTCATATTGTGGAAACATGAAGGCCTCCAAAGGATCGTACGGCGAATGATGTAGTTTTCATATTAATGGATGAAGAAAATGAATGATGATTTCAGTTCAAAAGACGGGGTGCCAGTGCTCCAGAAACTCACGGTCGAAGACGTGAGCGAGATGTACTTCGAGTCGCTCAGACACGATTGGGATTGTTTTTGTTCAGTTTCAAAATCCCAATAAATAAATAAATACATATTTAAATTATCTGTTGATATCGCACTTCATCGCTAATTAGTGAAGCTGATGCATTTTTAAATATGAGATATTTAGAGAATGCAATAGATTTTATGTTTGATTGTATCAAGTGATCCTTGTCAGTTTTTCTGTTCGTTTTCGTTATAAACGAAATACTCATTTTTATCAAATACTGTTTTCGTCGTTCATCAAAATATCTTAACATAGCCTTTAATTCACTAGTGCTATTACACTAGGGAGCTAATTGACCAGACCGTTCGCACTGAAAGCACACTATTCGGAGAATGGGAGTGGAAAGAACAGGAAAACATAATTGGCTCAGGTGTGACTCATCCGTAAGACGAAAAACAAGGTTGGAAATTTATTAAGCTATGCTATATATCAAGCTAAAAACTATCCTGCTATGCGAATTTGCAACTCTTAGGAAAACACTCGCTTCAATACCTTCTTTAGGCCGCGTCTGTAGTCCCTGATGAACATAATTCTCACGATTGGATCAACTAGAAAATGTTCATGCATTTATTTTTTTTTGAAAACAACAAATTAACGAAAAACTTTCAAACCTATGGGGTAGATAGAGTAGAGCAGCGAGAGAAGCCACGGCGGTGAGTCGAATCCTAAAGAGGGAAAGAAAGGAAGGAGCATGTAAGCTGCGAGTGGTGCGTAGAGAAATGAAAGCGGTCCGAGAGACTGAAAGAGCGGTAGATATGTTGGCTGAATCGCGGCTAGTGAGGTAACTTTTTCGAGAAGTCAGGTAAGTACTTGTGACTAAAAAACCATCGATATATCGTGGGAGGATCGTTTGCTTACTTGAAGGGTGACAGCAACGAACAACTCTCGGTTGTATTTCTTCCATGACGGACTTGAAACTACTGTATGTCTCATGGCACGAACAATGCTGATAACTATGAATTGATTACCATACCTATACCAACAACCTACCAAATTTTCTTGTCATTATATATTTTTAATTAAACAACAATAAAATGAACACGTACGTTCGGGAACTCCAAAGAATAATTAAGAAGGAAACGCCACACAATGGTATCATCCCAATAATCACGCACAATATTGGCCAATTAATGGCGTTGTTGTATTAGGTTGTCTCAAAAGTTTTGCCCGATTTCATTTTTAAAGTTTTTTCTGGCCAACAATGATTTGCTGGAAATTCTTTTTTATACACGTAGGGGGTGTGTAAGTAGATTACAATCATATGTTTGAATAGATGCTAGTTCGCATATTACACGAGTAAATAAATAAAGTCTAGAAAACTCAGAAAATCACGATTTTTGGATATGCTTTGTTGGTCCCCAAAAATTTGAAAATGAGTTCACAACTGACTTTGCCCATTTGAAGGGAGGCATATCTAGAGTTACCCTTTCAAATTATCTCAAAACATCGGGCATTCAAAATGTGCAGGAAGCGGAGGATTCGAAAAACGACTGATTCCGATGATCAAATTTCGGCGCCTGGGTTTAGAAAAGTGCTGCTCTCGAACAGTTAGCTGCCGACCTCCCGAATTTAAATAGAATACTAACAACATAGAGTACTTCAAAACCCACAACAATTGAGGTAACTAGGTCGATCACAAAAGATCCAGAACTGTGAAATATCCGCGATCGGAAATGTAGCTAGTGCAAATTTTTGAATTGGCACTCATCCCAAGTTGGTATAATATGGGGTTCTTATTAAAAGGCATCCTTCAACATGACCACTAATCACACTTTACAAAAGTATGTTAGGTTTGTCCATATCACACTTCGTATTTCAACTATAAGTAAATAAAAATTTTGATTGATCATCAATTTCGCTAAACTTGGCGGTTCGCTGTGAGTGCATTTCTAAATGCAGAGAACTGTGATTACTTTTGTTCGAAAGAGTATCCAAGTAATCTTCGATCACAGAAGGAAATATGAGGATTGATCGAGTTTGAAGAGCAGGGTACGCCAAAATGTAAAATTCGTAAAATCGGGCGAAACTTTTGAGACAACCTGATACTAAATTTTGTAATTGAATGGATTGTCGAAATGCTAGCTTACCATATGCATACAATGTTCATTTTCGATAAACGAATGGTACAAAGTTCGAAAAAAACTACTGATCATGCGTTGGCCGATTGGCAGCACTTTCAATTGCATTGCTGGATATGTTTGAATTAACAAAGCAAGTTATTGAAAACGGGAAAATTCATTTCAAACTTCAATTTAATCAATATCATTGTTGCATTCATGTGTAACCTTCTTGAAGGTCCATTTATTTTAATTCATTTGTGATACTATCACGCGCGGCCCGAGAGCACGGAAATATAGTGATATTGTTTGCGCTCACTAGAATTTACGACGCGCACCTACTCTTTGCTGCCTATAAAGTCCACATGGTGCGTACCCTGCCACGTTGTTGTGTGTCCACTCTAAGCTACACTGATAACGAGCGAAGGGAGAGGAAAAGAAGGAACACTCCAACATCTTTCTGTGACCAGTTTCAGTATTCAATTGGGGAAGATCACTGATGAAAGTACAACGTCTTGCATTTGTAGTTTCTCATGTGAAATACATAGTTCCTCACTTCAATTCAATTTATCGCTCCTATCCAACTCCCTTCTTCCGCATTGTTTTACCCAGCATCAATACTTTTTACATTTCAGAAACTCTACTCTACTCGGAAATAGTTATGGTCACCAAGTGTTTTGTTGTTGGCGTCGGCATGACTAAGGTTTGCCAAAATATTTTCCATTTTTCAATAATTAATTTAGTTCGAGAAGCCAGGCAAGCGCGACTGGGACTATCCCGACATGGTCAAGGAAGCAGGTAGGTCAACTTTCAAAATTTAATCAATCGATATTGCAGTTACCAAGGCGCTCGATGACGCCAAGCTGCAGTACTCGGACATCCAACAGGCTACTGTGAGTGTTTCTGGATTATCCCTACCAGAGGACATAGCCAGTTTATTTGGGTTGTTCCAGACATCGTACCTCTTCGGCGGCACTTGTTGCGGGCAACGCGCTCTCTACGAGCTGGGATTCACAGGAATTCCCATTTATAATGTGAGCAATATCTATAATCTGTACATACAAAGCGCCATGTCATGGAGTCTGACAGGATTCTGCAGTGTCATATGAGCGTAACAGATGGCGCGTGTAAACATCTTTCGTCACGTGTGTTAGCGATAAAGAAAACTTCGTACCGACGATATGCGACCCGCCGCTGATGGATTATATATGAAAACGTATTCATCTGAGTGTTCACAGGTGAACAACGCATGCGCATCTGGCTCATCTGGTGTATTCCTGTGCAAGCAGATCCTCGAGAGCGGTACGTTAATCCTGTCCAGCGAAAGTATTGTGTGAATAACATTGGGACTATGAATAGCAGATAATCGCAGGTAGGGCTGACTGCGTGCTCGCGTGTGGCTTCGAGCGCATGGCTGCTGGGTCTCTCGAAAATATGAGCAAGCCGATCGACGATCGAGCCGTGTCTGGGGATCGCCACATCGAGGTGAGGTAGATCACGCAGTGCACTCTGGCAATGCACAAGCCAATATCAACAATTGACACTACTCTGTTGTAATGAACAGTTTTTAAACTAAAAACAAAAAAGCTTGGCTTTCGCTTAGGTGATCGCGATGACGTATGGCCTGCAACCTGCTCCGATGGCTGCTCAAATGTTCGTGAGCGCCGCCAAAGATCACATGAAGAAATACGGTTTGTATATATTTCACGACATCTATAAAGCGACTTTGAGGTTCCAGAAGTGAATTAGGAATTGAACTCATTATTGACAAGGATTTCCTTTGGTCTATTCTTAATATTCAAAGAAAGTTCCGAAAATATACAGCTGTTATCTGAATTCGAAACTGAAATGTGGAGTAATATGTCATTGCTGATATCATGCACATTTCAGGAACAAAACGCGAGCACTTCGCCAAGATCGCGCACAAGAATCATCTGCACTCGGTGCATAATGAGTGAGTATTTTCTGAACAAAAATTTATAAAATATTTCTTATTGATAATATTAATCATTCGCAGAAACTCGCAGTTCCGGAAGGAATTCTCCTTTGATGAGGTGATGAACGCCAGAAAAATCGTCGATTTCTTGGGTCTGCTGGAGTGCTCGTAAGTTTTTGGCTGCGTTCGGATTGATAATATAGTTCAAAATTAGGGAGCTCAATCAGTTTGTGTTCCTTTCTCAGCCCGACTTCGGATGGCTCAGCAGCGACCATCATCTGCAGCGAGAAGTTCCTCGAGAAGCATCCTCATCTGCGAAAGCAAGCTGTCGAGATAATCGGTAGGATTTATCAATCACTGTTCATTTATGGCGAAAACACTGTTCGTTACGTATGTTTTCTTCTTTTTATGCAAAATTCGATCCTCAGGTATGCAGATGGGCACCGATATGCCGTCGGTGTTCAAGGAGGACAATCTGAAGATGATCGGGTTCGACATGGTCGAACGAATTGCCAAGGAACTCTACAAGGAGACAGGATACGGGCCAAATGACGTTCAGGTACTGAAATTTCGCGAAATCCATGTTCTACCAACCTGATTTTTATCGATCTGAAATAATTGAAAGTTTTAATTTTATTACAATTGAGGTGATCGAATTGCACGATTGCTTCGCTCCCAACGAGCTGATCACTTACGAGGCACTCGGACTCTGTTCCGTAGGTAAGCAAACGTTCAGAAAAAAACATTACTTCTGAGGAGCTGCGTTACCTTTGTTATTTTGGAACGTACAGAACAGTTTGAAAAATTATTCAGAAAAAAACACATGCGAATCCTGAGCAGGCATACATGGTTGTTTCAGGTAAAGGTGGTGAGCTCGTGGATCGCGGCGACAATACATACGGTGGGAAGTGGGTGGTGAATCCATCGGGAGGACTCATCTCCAAGGGGCATCCTATTGGAGCCACTGGTGAGATTTCGTCAATTCTGCACCGATTCAATTATTTGGCCTGATCATTAGAGTGTATTCTCGTTCTAGGAGTCGCCCAAGTGGTTGAATTGTCGAATCAACTACGAGGTCGATGCGGCAAGAGACAGGTGCCTAACGCGAAAATCGCCCTCTCGCAGAATATTGGTACGTTATAAATTTCCTGAACTTTCTTGATTTGTGGCTATAGTAGAGTGGTTAGTATGGAAAAGTGTGTATGTGAAACATCAATTCGGCATGACTGAATCTAAGGAATCGGCGGAGCCTCTGTGGTGGGCATGTACAAACTGGCCGAGGGCGCTACTTCCGTTCAACCACTCAGCAACAAAATGTGAACAATGCACTTCGAAAGATCTTTTCCCAACTTTCCCAATATATGCCAAACATTTTGTGTCAATCGCTGGATAAATGATTCACTTATAAATTCTAAAAAAAATCTTAGGTTGTTCACAGGAGAAGGGTTAAAATGAATCAGCCAAACCGTGATATATCCAATTCTACGAAATAACTCGTGATTGACTTGTGAACGCCTGCTCCTTTTTTGGAATGACAATTGTCACCGGCGAATTTTGGAGGCCAATCATTCGCTTTATCGTGGAGATGAGCCCACGCCAGTAGTCAGCGATGAATATTATGATCACTATGGGATCTACTGCAATCCTTTAATTGGTGTGGCAATAAATATACGTCGTAGTACCGATAGGATAGAAGGAGTAGAGTAGTGAGAGCAGCCAGGATGGTGAGTAGAATCCATTGGAGGGCACGAATGGAAGGATGAGGTAGGCGACGCAAGGAATGTAAAGGAGCACCAGTGGACCGAGACTGAGAATACAAATTATCACTCTTGTTCTACGTGCGTAGTTGTTCTTCGAGAAAGACTGCCATGATTTATCAATCACAAATTTACGACTGCGAGCAGTTTTTTGGGAGGTCACAATCTGAAAATATTTATATTACCTCTGAACTTACTTGTACGCACAAGGCGATGAACAGCTGGGTATTGTATTTGCGACAAGCGTTGCTCAGTTGCGTCTGGTACAAGATAGCACTCATGATGCTGATAAAAAATTATATGAACTTGAGAAAGAGAGGTGGAGTGAGAGCGAGGCTTACGTGAACGAGCTCCAGAGAATGATGGAGAACGAAACACCGCAAAATACCATCATGGATACGATTGCTCCAAATGTAGGCCAATTGAAGCTGAGATCGTCCAGCTGAGTGTATCTGTGAATTCAATAAGTCGAAGGCTTCTTACTATCCCAAGGTAGATTATCATTTTTTCGGCATAATTTCCTTCGGGAAAGTTCTCTAAGTCCTCGTCAACTCTGCTCAACGCAGCTTTGTATCTGCAAATGAATCGTTCAGCAAGTAGAGTTCTGCTCACACTCACTCTGGCTTATAGCAGAAATAGTTCATGCTCAGCACTGTCCAAATAGCTTGTTCCAATAGAATGACCGTGATAATCACCGTCATAGTTTTACAATTTATAATGGTCGAGGAGTGCCCAATCCTTGGAAATGTGATCGTGTGATGGGCGCCCATTCGCTAATGCGAACGCATTACCTCGCGATAACACAAGCCCTGTACACGTAATGCATAGCAATTATGAGGAAGCTGACTGAGGCCACTCCGTAATAGACCGAAATTGTCCTCGCATCTGCCAACCAACCCGACCCATACGTGAGAACCACATTGTCCCGCACGATGGACGTCTAATGCAAATGAAATGAATATCTTTGGAAGGACTGGATCCAAACTGGCTGAATCAAGGCGTGAAGCACAGCGAATAGCGAATCCGTAATGAGAAATATGACGAGTAGTTTTCGATATTCACTAATTGCTCTACTGGATTTAGTGAAAATTAGCGTAAGTGTGAGGATATTCAAGCACATGGCCAGGACTGAAATGTTTATTGTTCAAATACTCTCCGAAATAAAACTCACGGAAATTTGCCCTCTCAAGAGATTGTAAGGATCTAAATGAATTGCTCATTATGCTGCTTCCGCTTCCGTCTAGCCTCGAATAAAATATGGAAGTTTATATACGTTGGACCGAATGCACTAATATGTCCCTTTTGGGATCATTTCTAACTAGATTTTAAAAATAGTTTTCCATAAATTATGCGAAAACATCAGGGGAACATTCTGGGAGCCATCATAATCTGTGAATTTTCGACGAATGGGTGGTGAAAATCCGTAAAAGTTCATTGGCCGTTCGTTGGCCTGTTGGACCAGGGGCGAAGTAAATTCCCGAGAGACCTCTAGAATTTTAACGCGGAATGGTTCGGCTAAACGATCAAGCATCAATACTACTCACGTCTTTCGTATCCTTCTCAGCTGATTTATTTTAAAGAAATCCATGTTTATCACCACCATACAGAACAACGAGCTGTTTTGTAATCATGTGTGGGGTTACTCATGCGAGACGATGCACTAAAAATCCTCCGAATCTGTATTATTCGAGCCGAGTGCGGATCCGTATCTATCCGACGATAACAACCATCGGTCACTCAGTACTTTCCAAGAGTATAAAAGGAGAACCAGTTGAGGGGGGCAGATTCACTCCCTCGGCTACCTCTTGTTGTTCTCTAGTAGTTGCCATAACTACTCGGTAATGAGGCTATTTGCTCTTCTGTCTACCTTCGCACTTGCTCTTCTCGCGCTAACTCCGGAAGAAGGCGAGTTATTGTGCGAATTCATAGAAATTGTGTAAAATAACACAGAAGCCTGCGCGAATCCCCTAATGGCCAAACTCGCTAAGGAGAGTGACGTCGAACTGAAGAAATTCGTCACCAAGTGCTTCAAGTTGATATCGGTCAGCACTTTTTCTCTGACACAACTGCTTTTGAACGGTCTCATCGAGTAAATTCGATTTCCGCAACATATTGCTAATTTCAGTCGGGAAAGCGTGATGATGTCAAGCCACTCGTCAAAAAGTTCGACCACGATAAATTCATTCGATTCCTAGACGAGTACATGATCGGAGAGTAAGTACTCATGTTTTTATTATTTTGTACAATTATTTTTTTTAAGTTGCGGAAGCTTTCGAGCAGAGTTCGAAGCGATGTCGACGTAATCGTAGAATTGCAAGAAGAGTCATATAAAATTGAAAGATGCGAATAGTCAATTTGTTTTTAAAACTTCACGAAACAAAGCTACGTCATTCTATAGAGAACTCAGTGGTTTCTTTCGCTTTAATAGATGGTGTCAGATCAGAGATCATCCATCTTACTTATGTCCGTGCTTAGTCATATTGACAGCCATCTATCGCATCGTTTTCTCCAGCCCTCTTCTCTCAAATCGCCTCCTTATTTTTGCAAGCAGAGACGTTTTGCCTTTAAGGGAGATAAAGCATTCCCTTTATTGAACCCTAGTGCATACAGACGCAATACAAGGTGTCCAAAAAGTATTGTTACACGGATAAAACAATGTATCTTTCTTTAAAAGCAACATAGACAACTCAAACGGGGCACAGTATTTATCAGTGACCATATGAACATAACAATGCACGATCACTCGATCTGGCCTCCATTGGCCGCGATGACCTCTCTGAGACGACGAGGGACCGAGTCGATGACGGCCCGCAGGTAAGGGACGTCGATCTTCTCCCATGCCTTGAGAAGGGCTGCCTTGAGGGAATCGCGGTTCTTGTGGCGAGTAGAGCAGGCCTCCTTCTCCAACACTGACCAAATGCTGAAGTCCAGAGGGTTGAGATCGGGGGAGTTCGAGGGCCATTCCTCACTCGAGATGAAGTCGGGCAGATGGGCGCGACACCATGCCTGCGTCACTTTTGCCGAGTGAGCAGGCGCTGAATCCTGTTGGAAGGTCCAGCGAGCCCCTTTGAAGTGGGAGCGGGACCAGGGGAGAAGGGCCTTCTGGAGAATTGCCCTGGTGTAGTACTCCTTGTTGATCTTGACCCCGGGATCCACGAACACGAGAGGAGTCTTGCCCGTCGAGCACACACCAGCCCAAACCATCAGTGCCTGGGGGTGGGCAATGCGAGAGATGGTTCTACCTCTGGCGTCAGCTTGCTGAGGAGACTTGGCGATGATCCTGGTGTTCTGACTGTTGTAGACCTCCTCGACTGAGAACAGCTTCTCGTCAGAGTAAACGGTAGTCAAGTGCTCCCCACGATCGGCCCGCTGAAGGAGCAGCTTGCATCTCTCCAGGCGCTTCTGCTTGTGGACATCAGTGAGGCCATGGCCCTTTCTCATCTTGTAGGGGTAGGACTTGAGAAGAGAATGAACGATGGCACACACGGATCCTTTGGAGATCTTGAGATCCTTAGCCATCTTCCTGATGGATCGTTTGGCATTGCGATTCACTCTCTTCTCCACGATTCTCCTGTTCTTCTGAGTGAGAGCGGTCTTGGGTCTTCCTGATCTTGGACGGTCCTTCGCAGTGCCCAACTGCTTGAAACGGGAGATGGTGCGATAGACTGTCATTCGGGAAATACGAAGCTTCCTCCTGATGGAATCTGGGGGGTCGCCGAGGGTCCAAAGGTTGATAATAGTTTGACGATAGCGATTTGGACGAACCATGACTATGGGAAACTAATTAGTAGGCTCCCTCAACGCACCGAAGGGTGGGCTCAAACGTGTTATTACAGGTTTTGACAACTCGACCTACATGTTAAAAAAATTCGCGTTTCAAAAGTGTAACAATACTTTTTGGACACCCTGTAAATGCTTAACACGTTTGAACAAGGAATTCTACTGGAAAATAATCCCATTCGAAGCTAAATCACAATATGTTGATGACCATTGATTGATAAATGCAAGGGACTCTACATGAATACAACTCCAAAATCGGATTTTATTTAATCAACTCATTGTTTATGATCCATTACGCGAAACAGTTGTGGCTGTCCTGGATGTGCGTGGTATTTGTTAGACTAGTTATGCGACCTCGTGAACTCCAGCGTATTTGACGGTAGTGGTTCGACAACTGGAGGATTATTCAGGCTCCCATCGAGGAGGCCAATCATGTTCTTGTGGCATTAGTCCTATCAAGTAGTCGGCCGGGACGGGCGAAAAGAAGTCGGATCTATGACGCGTTAACTATTGACCTATTTCTATATCTTGAGCGATTTTCAGGCGCAGCTAGCGCCTTCAAAGATTTCAAATATCTTGATTATTTTCAGGGTCCGACAATGGTCAAGCCGTTCCATATTCGTTGATCTATCTTCGACACTTCACAATCGTTTATCGAACACATTTACCAAACAGGCCCTTTCGAAAATTGAACGAATCACGGACGCGGTGAAACTCGTTTATGAATGCAAAATGAGGTAGTCACGCTCTTCAGTGTTTCTCAAGCGGATTATTTCGTTCGGTGCACGGAAAATCGAGGTATCGCATTGTCGGTAAAAGCGCCGAAGCATTTGTTCTTTGTCGACAGTTACCAAGATTTAAAAAAATAGACTTCAAGAGGTTTATTCGGGGTATCATCACTTTTTTTCTCACTGTTTCTTTCTCATTGAGAAATTCTTTGCTTTGCAGTTACCGGTGCTAACCGGAATGTTTAGATGAGTGCCGCAAAGTACGCTGCCCTATGCGCCATTCTCTGTGGTCTGGGCAACCTCGTAATGTACACTGGCTACGAAGCGAGCGTCTTCATATCAGAATCAGCACTTCACTCTGTGAATGGCAGGGATCCGCAGCGGTCGGTTGCATCTTCATCAAATGTATTGAATCGAAATGAGTGGCTTGAGCTATCTGGCACACATTTGTGCCACGGCATAGTCATCAAGCTAAATTTTCACTGAAAACAAAGAGCATACAAGGATATCGTGATGACTTGACAAAATCTTATTTGAGAATCGGCGCGCACGATGGTTACTACGGCCAGGCGGTCTCTAATGCATTCTACATGCTATCCACTCTGATCGTCCCCGGACTCACCAATTACTTCCGGTGTAAGGTAAACTCCACGGTTGCCTTACTATACCGACTGAGTGATAGGTCTTGATTATGTTAGATCATCCACTGATTTGAACGTGTTTAACATGTTTTCAGTGGATTCTTACATTGAGCGGAGCCTTTTTCACTTTCTATTTTCTCACCTTCCAAGTACTCAATCGATATCTCTATTTCCTTGCGTGTGCTGTTCTCGGAATGGCGTCATCGAGTAAGTTTGCATGAGCCAGAACAATCAAGTCTCGGTTTCAGCTTTCAACGTGGGCTATGCCGGATATCTCACAGAATTCTCGACACGGCAGACTATCGAAAGAAATCAAGCAATGTCCTGGTAATTTTTTTATATATTTTATATTTTATTTGAACTATTAAAAAATTAGTACAATTTCAGGGCAGTTTCCTGCTTGAGTGTTCTCGGTGCGGGAATTGTGAACTTCGTTGTTACAACCGTAAATCTGGATGAGGGAACTGCAGTGAAATACAGAGAATACTCGAGTCCCGAAATTAGGTAATCATTTGGCAAAAATTACGAAATGCAAGATACATTTGAAGATATTTCTTTGCTGTTTTCGCACTCCTGGCCGTTCTCGGAATGGCCATCTTCACGTTTCTCCCCAATCGAGTGGTGATTTTTTCCGCACTACGCTCGGGAATTTAGGCGAATTCAGGTTCCGGACAACATCGCCGCCAGCAACATTCGAGTGAAATCGATCAAGAAGCAACTGTGTAAGTTTTGATAAAAAATCTCTCGTCGATCCTTGAATTCTAGCCGTGATGTTGTCTGTGCTCGTTGAAAAGCGAGTACTCATTCTTGTTCCCTTCTACCTCTATGTCGGCATGTTCTTTTCCTTCTGGGTATCCATCATTCCCACTGCGTTGCAGTTCACAAAGGTTAGCAAAATGATGGCCAGTGCTCATCAGCGACAGCATGGTTTTCAGGCGCTCTCATCAAATATTTACATTACTGCATACCTTGCATTTGCATTCACTGTAGGAAGTTTGATTAGTAAGTTTCATGATTTCTAAAACTATTTTGAAATTTCTTCAGTGAGCTTTCTCACGATGAAGATGTCGAAAGCCGTTCATAACTTCAGCTTCAAGCCACAAATGATCATCAATGCTATCCTTCACATAGTGGGTACTAAAAAATTCCCAAATTTCTGAAAGAAATCTGCAGCTAATCTACATTTTCTGTGTTTGCATGATTCCGGAGTGGAGTACAGTGAGACCAAACGATGAGCCGTCTTTGCTTATTCAGCCCTCGTAAATTCCTTCACAAACTCAATTCAAGAAAGCGTTCTAATTGCAGACTTTTCCCTGTTCACGTTCTCGCGTTTCTCTTTGGTCTCGCTGATGCTGCAAACTACATTACGAGGTGCTCCGCCTACATTATCGATTGTTTTTATTAAACAAATAACAGGAATGTGATCAGCTCTCTTCTGCTCCCCACTAGACGACAACAAATGTTCGGAGCGTCGCGATTCTACCATGTATACGCGATACTATTATCTGTTTTTTTCCGATTACGAAATATGATCTCTACAGGGATTAGCGGCGTCCGTTCTCTTCTTTGCCTCTCCCGCTCTCTCCATCTACTCATACGTCATCATTATGTCGTCGTTCCTGGTTTGTGGTTCATCCTAGTATTTGCTGATCTTCTGATTTCACAAACTTTCGTGAACAATGGGAAATATAGAGAAAGGAAGATTTGATTAATTCGCCTACAGGTCATCGCAACGATCGTCTATCTCGTCACTTGCAAATTCATAGAAGGGGAGGAAAAGAAGACGCACGAGATCTCATCCCGTGCTGTCAGCGAAGCCAAGATGAACAATGATTTATAGTATTTAATCGTAATCGAGTAAATTTCTGTAGAATTATTAGTAGGATTCGTACAATTTGAGGCATAACATTGGGCGAATGCGTTATGAAACTTTGGATGTGAGAGATCCATGGATAAGAAGATTGGTGCCTTGGGGTACTACGTATGTAGAAAGGAATCGCTGATTATCGAGGATAAACAAACATTCAAGAACGGATTTAAAAGAAAGCCATGAATGTCATCATTAGATAATCGAGCAAGTAATTTAGGGTAAGGAACAATATCGAAAGCGCGATTGAAATAGTGTATGAATAACGTTACGCACGTATACCAGTATTTGCAAAATATCACTAAGCTGCTTGAGAAATTACATTAATTGAAGTAGGGATCTGTGTGGAGGAAATAACGTAAACTGGTGACTTTATGAAGAAAAATCTGAAAAGGAAGGTCCCTTTCTTAATTTGTCAATATTCCTCACCTCCTCCTCAGCTTTTCGCTGGTTATTAGCAACATCCAAGGCTTCGTGAAAGTGAGAACCATGGCCGAAAATATGTAGAAATGCCGGGCAAGGTTCACGAGATCAGCCTGTGATGTTTTTTCATGACCTTGGATGACTAAATTTTAGTACTCACAATCCAAACATAAATATATTTCACTAATAAAAATGACTAGAAAAATAAGTTGTTAGGTTTTCCATACAAATAATGGATTTGCCATCCCATCTTATGTGCAATATCGAGGAGAGAAGGAAAAATATACCAGGTTTGCTGCTTTCTGTGGACTCTGTTACCAATCGACCAAAAGATAAACTATGCAAATGAAAATACATTTTTCGAAGAGAATATTCGAAAATATGGATCACTCACATCTGGGTGAAGAGTGATGAAGAAGATATAGACGGTCAGTAGACACAGAGAAAAGAACTGTGCGAAGCCTACGCTCGTGAAGTGCTTTTCCGTGCGGTATGAGGCTTTCTTGCTCTCATCAGAGCCCCTGCGAATTGTATTCTTACCTTAACTTGAACAAGCGCACTCACAGTGATTTCTTCGTGTGAATTAACTTCGTAATACTGAATATGTAGAAAATAGCGCTCATCAATGCACCAATTGCATATTCAATTGCCAGCTGCAGATTGTCGGACTGCAATTCAACAACGTGGACACTTATCAATGGCATGATCATACCTGCATGATATGGGGAGGGACGTAGACGGCCACAGTACCCATTCCATCATGAATGAACGATACTTCTCCTTCCCAGAATTGCTTGGAAATAATTACGCCAGGAACAGCAATCATGATAATGAACCAGGCGGCATGGGATGGTAAAGCAGCTGAAATTAGTATTTTGAAATTGGACTACAAGGCTCGACTCACTTTTCGCAGTTTCGATAGGGGCGCGCAGACGGAGATAAGGCGAGAGAAAGAATGAACTAAGACACCCCATACCTGCAAAGCATCGAATCGTGTCGAACGTTCTTCAAAATTTAGAACAATACGCAAACAGATCCCTATCTCTTCCAAAGTACTAGAGAGATCACTCAAATGAATGAGTTACTTGAAAATCACGTGCCTGAGCGTGCATGTAAAATATGATAGTTCCAAAATAGTAGAGCTTGGGGAGGGCGCTTCCATTAGTTTCCATGAGGAAGTCGCCTCCCTGCGGCTGGTCCTTCACCACAATCTCCCCAGCGAGGTGAAGGAAGATCAGAGATACCTCGAGCAGACTCTGTAACAAGGATAAATACCGTTGATGAAATATTGCCCGCGCAACCTGGACGGAGAACAGACGGAAGAAGATGTGGTTGGTCTGTCCCTTCTTCTTGAGAGTACGCAGTACAGCTAGCAAGCGAAGGAGCAGTAGAATGGAAGGAAGGAGCACAAAGAAAGACCGTGATCCAAAACAGGACCCGGATTAGCATCATTTCGGCAGAGGGCGCAAGGAGTTTCGCTGGAAGATGCAGCACGGGAAGTG
Source organism: Pristionchus mayeri (assembly GCA_036245805.1). Lineage (NCBI taxonomy): Eukaryota > Metazoa > Nematoda > Chromadorea > Rhabditida > Neodiplogasteridae > Pristionchus > Pristionchus mayeri. The sequence continues at coordinate 16,140,247 of BTRK01000004.1, read as the reverse complement.
CTGATGTTCTCTGAATTATTGGATTGTGAGTAGTAGTCACAAGGCGAGATGAGAGCGACGTCCATATCACAGAAATGCGTGGGATGGATAAAAAAAACTTCACTTCTGAGGATCTCTAGCGGAATTAATTCCGACATCTCACGACAGCGTGATTATTCATCTGTACCAATTCAAAGCATTACCGGTGATGTTATTCAGAATTCTTGGGACGATCAGATGAATTATTTCCGCTACACTGTAGACCGTTTCTTCACTTTTGGTATTGATAAGATCGTTTATTCGTATTTGTTATTTTATCAATCTGTTGTGCCAACACAGAACTAGATGATTTCGTTAATCATTGGGTATTTTTCGGGACGGGGCAACATGGACTACGGTTGCACGGGTGTGCACAATCATCGTATTCTCCTTTGACTGCTCGGGGAGAAACGTCTGAGCAACTCTTGATAGCCCACTAACCTCGAAGAGTGTCCGCCTGAAATAACGGTCTGTTCATCTGTACAAGTAGCGGATGCACAGACAATCGGAAAGACTAACCGATATTCAGTGATAGTGAATATGAGTAGGAGGGGATCGACGAGTGGATGAGTCGCACAAGCAGGAGGAACGGCAACCGATATGTAGGGAATTGTGATGCCTGTAAGTGTGATTTGATTCAATCGTTTTTTTCCTTTTCTCTTCGAAGAACTGGCAAAAATGAAAAAAATCGCACCAAAAACTGGAAGCATTACGGAAGTCATAGCGGGATAGTATGCAGTGAAAAGAGGCACAAAGGCCTGCAATAAACTGAATTCGTTGAATGCAACACTATACTACAAACTTGATAAATTAGCGATCGAAAGAGTTGTTTGTGGAGTCGCATCGAAAACGCTCTTTTTGTTTGACTCCTGAATTTTCATCTATTGCATACTTCATTATGAAATATCCGGACAAAAGCATTCACTTCAGGTATTTGTTAACGAGAAAGCAGCATGAAACGATTGCAACGTAGGCGGACACCATTGCCAGACACATAAGTCCGGCTCCTGTGAGGCTCCACCATCGCGGACCTTCGAAAGTGGCGCTTGCCTAAATGATTCCATTCCGAAAATATTTAAAACTTCCTAACCCAGTAGAGTGCTTGCGCGTGTTTGTGTGCAGTGTCATTGGAATGTACTACATCCACAGGAGTGGAACCATCGAAGAGTGGCGCAAGAATGAGCAGACTCTCAGAGTCTGGCTGGAAGAACCAATAGAAGATTGAGAAACTGGAAAGAGAAAGGCTATTTGCAATCTGGATTTAGCCTACTCACATAAGCACATTGCACGCCGCAGTAGAAAAGAGAAGAGCCGAGAAGAATCGCAGGAAATTTTTGAGTAGATGCGGACTGCAAAATATTATTTTATAGTACATTGATCAGAATCACTCACTGCTTAATCGCAAGCAGTCGATAGAGAAAATGGAAGATGAGGATGGGAAAAGAATGACCGTAAGCGCCGAGGTAGAGAGCCACACCTGGATTATGGCTTTGGTCTCTATTTAGATTGGAAAGATAGTAGTCGTTCTATGTGATTCCGAAAAGTTTTTTTCCTACCTAGACGCTCTTGATAAACTCCGTGTCCTCGCATGACGAAAGCATTTCCGTACATTTCTGGTATCTGGAATACATGTGAAAGTGCAAAGAGAATAAGATTAAACACGAAAATAGCCAAATCCCTATTTTCTCGAAATCTATCTGCAGTCCCCAAGGATGATCAGAGAAACTGACTGGGTAAACGAGAAAGTGAAGCGTATTATAGTAGAGATCGGATAGTGCGAAAAATATGACTAGGACGCGGTATTTGCCGATGCAATCTCGTGATGAACTGAGGCGAACGATGAATAAGAGCAGGATATTGAAGAGGAATGCTAGCACAGTGACCATTAGTTGGATGATACGCGCTACTCCCTGTAATTTTCAGCGATTTCCTTGCTTTCATTTATTCTTACGTTTACATGAGGATTGGTATAGTCTTGATGGACCATTTCGATGCTGGTAGCACCTAAAACGTGGTAATAACAGGAAATATGTTAGTGATGTGAATAGGATATGCAAACACAAATAACTCGAATAAAGATAATATTGCGTTTTTTTCAAAATATGGTAGACGAGCGGGGGAAATTAGATGTATCGCGATAGTGCATCTCTGGTTCTTGCTTAGGATACCTAACAATTCGGAAGCTAAGGCGCACATGCAAAATGGAAAATTCTGAGAACGCAAATCACACTAGTCTCTGCGATTCAGCAATATATGACGCCGTACTTATAAGACTCGGACAAACGCGGGAGCAATGATTTTTCGAAAACTTGGTTTCCGTTGTAGTTTTGCATGCTGATGACGATGGTCAACTCCATTTTGCGTCTTTGACCATCTTTGGTGCGATATGGGTCTCGCTCGAACCACCATTTTTGTAGTTTTTCACGTCGTTCTCGATTGATATGTGTGCTAGGAACACGAAAATTCGGCACCAGGGGTAATTTTTAATTCTCTACACGATGCAATAAATTTCATCATCTTATTGGAATGCCTTCACTGAAATCATGACTGCATCTAGGTCTAAACCTCAAGTGCATTAAGCCGCTTTGCATGGATATTTGTCTCGCTGTCAAATGGCCATAAAGCAATTGTGGTGCGAATCGATTATTGGCTTTTTGAGAAATCAGCATTTGAAATTTCGGGGGAACGCATCATATTATGTGCGCATTGGAAGGAGGGAACAACAATCCTATCTTGACTCCAACTTCGAAGGTCTTCATAGCGCAGTCGGTTACGTGATTGCTTCTAGATCATGCTTGGAATCTTTTAGCAAGTTCGATCCCAACATGCGTGAAAACTCTTTTGCTGCTTTTTGCACACATATCAGATGCGGGAACATTCCTCCATGTTAGTGTGAAAAGAATGAGAAATACATATCACCTTCCATAAATTCTAGTTTTACATATTAAAAAGGAATTGTCAGAAGCTATAAGGAACACCTGGGGACTGATTAAACGGCATATTGCGTTGTCGCAAACTATCTTATATGTGCACAAAAAGCAACAAAAGGGTTTTAACGCGAGTTGGGATCGAACTTGCCAAAAGATTCCAAGCCCGATCTAGAAGCAATCGCGTAACCGACTGCGCTATGAAGACCTTGGAAAATTGAGTCGAGATAGGACTGTTGTTCCCTCCCTCCAATGCGCACATAATGTGATGCGTTCCCCCGAAATTTCAAATGCTGATTTCTCAAAAAGCCAATAATCGATTCGCACCAAAATTGTTTTATGGCCATTTGACAGTGATACAAATATCCATGCAAAGCGGCTTAATGCACTTTTGAGGTTTAGACCTAGATGCAGTCATGATTTCAGTGAAGGCATTCCAATAAGATGATGAAATTTATTGCATCGTGTAGAGAATTAAAAATTACCCCTGGTGCCGAATTTTCGTCTTCCTAGCACACATATCAATCGAGAACGACGTGAAAAGCGACAAAAATGGTGGTTCGAGCGAGACCCATATCGCACCAATGATGGTCAAAGACGCAAAATGGAGTTGACCATCGTCATCAGCATGCAAAACTACACCGGCAACCAAGTTTTCGAAAAATCGCTGCGCTGACCCCTACAAGGAGCTGTCCGGTCCTTAGAAGTACGGCGTCATATTATTGTTATTCAGATCAAAGAAATCTCAGATTACAGATTCACCGGTGATGTGATTTGAAAAAGAAACTACCACCTTAACCACGCATATCAAGCAACCATCTCACTGCCAAACAATCTTCCTTGCACAAGTTCGCAAATTATATGGAAAAGCTTGGTGGAACTATTGAATCTGATCTCCGCATCGCATTAACATCATACCATGAATACACTGCCGAAAAAATAGAAATGCCAATCACACTTGGTCAAATGATTCCTGCGTTACGATATCACCATAAATAATGTGAATTCCCTGAGGTTCGAATCGTGAACTCGTATAACTCGTAAAAGTAAAACTCTGGCTAATGATTACACATTCGAGAATTTTAAGAAATGCACGGAACACTGATCCCTAAATAGTTTTTTATATGGGAAAGCCTGCACAGATTGTGTTCCGGGATACTTACAAGTTTCATAAACAATGTGTTGTGTATCCGAAGGTCAGATCACGAAATTCCCTTTCTTCGAATAAAAATCTAAACAATTACAGCTAGTATGAGTGTGATATGCTTTGCGAGGTACTTCTAATTGTATAATAAGCGCCACCTCGCACATCAAACGAAACAATGCAAAACAATGTAAATCAAAATATTCTCAATAACATTTATTTTCAAATTATCTGTTTTGTGTCAAGCATCGGAATTTCACTTTGTTTTCGACGTTATGTAACTAATATCCCGTAATGTCTCGTTTATTTCATTAAGTTCCATCCTTGAAGTAGCTCCTTCCGTCGCTGGCGCAGCACTTGGTGTTGATATCCCGCTCACTATGTCTTGCCGTATCTCCAGTAGCTTCCGTCTCTTCGGATTTGCGTCTTTCAGACGGGCCATTCGACTATGGTACTTCGAGTTAAATGAACATTATATACAAATAAACAGTTTTCAACTCAAACTGAGATTCCACTTGATGGCCCTAAAACAACAATTGAAAGATATTTTTCGAAAAATACCTTCCAAAGCAATTTGTCCCATGTACTCCGGTATGGTATTCATTTTGTCACACTTTGCGATACCGTATAACATCACTCGAACTTAATTATTCTTCTATTATAGAAGTGTTGCATATCACACGTCTTCTGATAGAACACAGGCGCAGTGTTACAAAATATTCAACGTGCTCCGATCTCGACATAATTTGGACCAATGATTCATCTCAGGATTTATAGTTTTTTGCGAAAAGTCTGGAGCCGTAAACTAAAAAAATGCCTAAATTCCGGCTCTGAGAACTTTAAAAGTTCTGTAATCAATAACTTGGTTCAAAATTATCGTAGAAGGTCGCTCAAAAAACAGAAATGATCGGTGCAGCGAGCTCTACAACTTTTATGTTAAAAATATCGTGGAGTGGCTTCGAAATCACATGGAAAACTACGAAAAATCGGAAATTGGTTTACACATATTAGCCGCCCTGAAAAATATTTTGCCTTTTTCAAGTTGGTTTATTGCATTTTCGAATTCCCCAGATCATTTTACATCGGATACTTTAATTTCAGAATTTTAAATTTTAATCCCGGGCATTTATAGCTTTCAGAAGAACAAAAACATCCGGTTTTTCGTAAATTTCGAAAAATCAAAGATTAATAAATTCCGAATTCTTGCTTCCAAACTGGAACTCTCGGGCTAAAATATCATTTCGGGGTCAGTACAATAATTTTTGAGGTTTGTGAGTGTTTTGAACAAACTTTTTTCCTATCGGTTTTTTCGACACTTTTCAAGGGTTCGAAGAAATAGTGGCCTTTTTCATCCCGAAATTTTTTTATCTCGAATTTGCCTGTAAACCTCAAAATTAATTGTACTGACCCCGAAATGATATTTTAGCCCGAGAGTTCCAGTTTGGAAGCAAGAATTCGGAATTTATTAATCTTTGATTTTTCGAAATTTACGAAAAATCGGCTGTTTTTGTTCTTCTGAAAGCTATAAATGCCCGGGATTAAATTTTAAAATACTAAAATTAAGGTATCCGATATAAAATGATCTGGGGGATTCGAAAATGCAATAAACCAACTTGAAAAAGGCAAATTATTTTTCAGGGCGGCTAATATTTGAACACACATTTTCGATTTTTCGTAGTTTTCCATGTGATTTCGAAGCCACTCCTCGATATCTTTAACATAAAAGTTGTAGACCTCGCTGCACCGATCATTTCTGTCTTTTGAGGGACCTTCTACGATAATTTCGAACCAAGTTATCGATTACAGAACTTTTGAAGTTCTCAGAGCCGGAATTTAGGCATTTTTTAGTTTACGGCTCCAGACTTTTCGCAAAAAACTATAAATCCTGAGATGAATCATTGATCCAAATTATGTCGAGATTGGAGCACTTTGAATATTTTGTAACACTAGGTCTTAGATTCCTGCAATCTCTCAGAAAACGCGTGATATACACAGTCCTCAATGATCGTAGCAGTTATTATCGTTTACATTTCATACATCAACTTCAGATATAGAGCTCTGAACCTTGACCTTCATAGAAGATCAATGCTTCATATTCCATCCTCCTATGATTTGCATTTGCCCCCCCCCACACTTCATTCATCAGAAATCTTAGCAGGGAAGATATTCATTGCATTGCACGTGACAATCGCGACCTTCCACCCACTTCTTTCTCCATTTTTGATCTCACACCTCCTTCCTCCAATCCGAATAAATATTGCAACTATTTTTTGGTTACATGAATCAAAATTGATGATTGCGCAAGCGTTCATACCTTTTTATTCGCCAATGTTCTTTCAAGTTGTAAAAACTAAAGATGTTTCTGTTCCGAATGAAAGCAAATATTCGTAGACGATGACATCTAAACATGGGTGGAATTGCCGACACGATGTACGGCATTACTACGGCTATCACTAGAACAAACACAACTGAAGAAGTTTGAGATCTTCAGCAATATCTAGAAAAAAATTTTTTCATAAATTACTCACTCTCCAGGTTGCTTTTGATAACGTCCAATGTTATTATTTCATTCGCGTGCTCATTATTTACTGCTACAACTGTGTGATTTTGTGAGAATTTCAGGATTTCACTCAGCATTCATGCCCATTTTTCACTTAACAATGTCCCAAATCCGGATTTGGTTCTGGATTCCGGTCGGAATCGTGCTCGTACCATCCACAATTCTTCACGTCCGATTACTGCTGATAGTGCGTGCTGTTCAGCGAAAAGGGCAATACAAATCTCTCTTCTTTCGTCTCTTCTTCGTGCAGGTTGAAAGTTTTCGCACTTAGATTGGCCTTATTCATCTTTGTTACAGAGTTTACTTGAGCTACTCCTGATCTATCTATATCTCGCTGGGCAGTTGGTAGTGAAGGACCAGCCCCAGGGAGGCGAATTTCTTCTGTCTACTAACGGTGGTTACTTCGCCAAATTCTACTATTACGGAACAGTCTACTACTTTCTACACGTCCAGGTGACTTATTATATTTTGCATTTCTCACAGCGTACTACTACTGCATTCATTATAACATGCACGCGAATAATTCGGCACTAAGTCGGATGATCAAATAACCTTTCGGATGATAACCAAAAATAGTACCCTTTTGCATTATTTTCGGAGAAGACTTGACAGTCTGGAACGTACTGTGAAAATCCTACAGAAGGGTGTCATTACTGGTTATCATCCGACAGTGATCATCCGACCTAGTGTGAATAGATTAGGTGATCATCCGGCAAGTCGATGCTTTGCAGGTGTGGGGCGTTGTCTTTCAGTCATTCAATCGCTTTCTCTCAGTATGCACGCCCTTTTCAAAAGTGAGAAATGTGAGCAGAGTCACGTATTGAAATCAGACTTCGATGTCAATTTCAGTGGTTCGATGAACTATCTGATCTCTCTTGGTGCTTCATCAATACGACAATTCCATTTGGGATGGTGTTCAGACAACTCTTGCAAGATGAAACCTACTTCATTAAAGACTCCCGAGGAACTGTCGGTGTATACAGCCCTCCCCACGTTATTAAGGTGAAATATCCAGTTGAGTCCGGAATAAGGATATCTTCATGTTAGACACTCTTTATACTTTCACTAGCGACCGAATGTGTAAAAAAGATAGTGTAAATTAGTTCCTTGAGCTATAATCTGCCTATTTTGAGCACCATATACATTGTTGCATTGCAGTCGAACGGAACTCAGGCGGTCATCGAAACGCACTTGGTTCAGTGTTCAACGCACTTTGCTATGCACTCGTTATTAGAAAGCTGATCATCTCTAAAAGTAAACTGTGCGCGAAAGTTCACATTTACTAAAAAAACGAATTCAATTGAAGAAACTCGAATAAGTACAAGATTCTGGACCATAGGAGAGAGAAGATGTCAACGTTGGTGGCACTTGCACAGTTCACTTCGCTGTGCTTGATGACTGGCTACTTCTTCATCCTTGTGGTCGCTGCATTCCCAAATGTTAATCTTAGTTTGGTGTTTTCAAAATCACGTTACATGGTTGACATGTGAGATATCTGTCTAAATTGAAACGCAATAAGATGCAAGCATGCACACTTCACTCTTGTTTTAGAATGTTAGGCAGTGCGAGAGAGCATGGGCAAATGGATATAAGGGTATTGGTCAAGTGAGAAACAATCAAAAATGGCAGGGAGATCTTGTGCTGATCATCCGACACATCTACATTGCGCCCGTCCTGATTATGACGTTCATCAGTCCCTGGATCTTGACGATCACCGATCGAATGCTGAGGATGAAGTATGTAAGTTTGAAAAATTGAATCGAGTATCTCTCATTTCAGGGTCCTCGGGCTCAAGTTCGTCTAAGGTCCAAATGAGCATACGAATGTCGACAACCTAACACGACCATGTCACAGGAAATGCAATAGCAAATGTCCAGAATTATATTTATTTGTGAAATTATACTAATGTGCTTACATGGAAAAATGAAGCTAAATCTTTTCTAAAATGCGGAAAGGACAATCACACGCGGTGGCAGGGGGGGGGATGAGAGGGAGATAAATGCAAATGGGGAAATTCTTGCGCTTGAATGGTTCAAAGTCAGATTGCTGTCAAATGGTGGCAACTGCCACTCTCGTGCTTCGTTTCCTGTTCTGCTCGTCCGAATTCGAGTTGAGAACAGATTGAGGAGAGCGAGAGAAGATCTGTTGCACGAATCTATAAAATGTTTATTGCTACCATAGTTCGCTTATCCTCCTTTCAGTTGTTCAAAGGGGACCATTTCTCGGGGATATTTATAATTGTTGTATGCACTATTTGGCAGGAATTCGCCAAATAAACGAACCTCCGGTATGGACGGAGCACAGTGAGAGTGATGAGCGGCGAGGCGAACGCAAAGATGCTAGCCACCTGAAATGAGCTACCATTTCCCAATGCTAATTAGAGTTCGAGAAACGTTATATGAGGCCGTCCGTGATAGATTCAACAAGTCCTCGGCACAGCCCAAAAATGGAACCCACGAAAACATGTTTCCTGGGGTATTTTTCGATGCTGATCATCGTGGTATACTTCATTTTGCATAAATCGTTCATTGAATGTCGGTGTTATGCCATGCTACTTCCTGCCAAATCTGCCTTTTCGCATGTTGTTCGCTCCAAACACACGGTGGAAGCTCGAACTTTCGCGTACCCGACCAGAATTTCACGGCGAATCGAATCGTATGTTTCATTGGAAATGATATTTTCTTGTTCGCGAGAAAAATCGACATTTTGACTCGTTGAAGTGTGCGCTACGCGACATGCATAGTTAGAACCGCCTTTTTATGCTGATTCTATTGCTCTATTTATTAATGGATCCGAGGTCGGCGAAGCTCACAGCATCTTATTTAGTGATTTTTAGTGCATTTCACTGTGCAATTGAGAAATGATAGGGCGAGAAATGACTCTTCCTCTCATTCCTCGCCCTCTCATTCTCCACTTTCACTGTAAAATGCACCAAAAAGTCACTAAATAAGGTGCTGTGAGCTTCGCCGACCTCGGATCCCTTAATAAATAGAGCATTAGAATCAGCATAAAAAGGCGGTTCTAACTATGCATGTCACGTAATGCACACCACTTTAACGAGTCAAAAAGTCGATTTTTCTCGCGAACAAGAAAATACCGTTTCCAATGAAACATACGATTCGATTCGCCGTGAAATTCTGGTCGGGCACGCGAGATTTCGAGCTTCTACCGTGTATTTGGAGCGAACAACTTGCGAAAAGGCAGATTTGGCAGGAAGTAGCATGGTATCACACCGACATTCAATGAACGATTCATGCAAAATGAAGTGTACCACGATGATCTTCATCGAAAACTACCCCAGGAAACATGTTTTCGTGTGTTTGGTTATTTGGGCTGTGCTGAGGCATCGTTGCGAGTTGTTGAATCTATCGCGAACGGCCTCATATACTCTCTTCATTATATACCGTCTAAATTTTTTTTCTACACTTCCAGGTTCGACCGGTAGCGACAGTGTTTATAATGATGATATTGTGGTATCGTTTCTCTAAATATACTTCTAATAATGGCCAAATCCCTTTCTCTATTATCGTGCCGGCCAGAGCTTATGCGCTGAATAAATGAATGAACGTACGAAGTGGGCTGATCGTTGCAAGTAGAGTGATTGATAGAGTTCGGAGAAGTCGATGAGGAAGCAGACTGCTGCACCCACCATGCACGTCGGCAGGAGGGCTTGGGCGGTGAGCGAGCGAAGGATCGCCTGTTGTCGGGAACGCTCCGTCACACTGCCCTGCAACAAGATATTCACATATCAGTGCCATGCATGTCCTGTGCCAAAAATGCCGATATACTCGTATCTTAATAGACTCCCAGCTACCACACCACCACATCACTGGTGCAACCGTGAATAGCGCACGCACCAATTTGTTGATCTTCGCTATCAGCCTTACGCGAAGGGCGGCGGTGGCGCCGAGACTTGCTGAGAAGAATACGATCTCGTACACTACCACGCCTCGTGACATCAGTTTTCCGCCAACTCGGCTGGAGTACAAATCGAAGGCGCAGTAAGTCTTGTTCGCAAACACGGTCAGCTTGAACGCGTCGAACCAGCATCCGTTGTACAATCCGACCGGAAAAAAACGATTTGATAATCTGCAGGAGATTTCTCGAGCGGTCCCTCTCCCTTTTCTCTCTGATTTGGATTGGTTCCCCTAATACCCCTCGCTTCCGCCTTCGATTCATCAAGAAAAGAATCCCCATCCAAGCCGGAGTGGTCACCGTGTGATGGGAATGACCCACTAAGATATTTGGTTCTTCAGAATCTAGACTCGATCATCTCGTTGAAAGATTGATCATCAAGTCTGGAGGATTCGAGCAGAGAAGATTCTGGAAAACGCAAGGCTTCTTTTACGATCTATAGTGAGATTCTATCTATGCAATGCAATAAAAACATCCTCTCGCAAGCACACCGCAAATGACCATCTTGAAATGAGAAGAACCACTTTTCTGACCCCACATCTTGATCTGCGCCCAGAAAGCTATAACAGATAAATATTGTATTGTTATCATAATAATAATTGCAATGATCGGGTATACAGCGAAAGTTGCTGGGGAAATCCGCTCCTTCTATTTCATGTCAGTGAGCCAGTCATTCATATTCTCGGAGCATGCGCGGTGGCTATTCCTCACGCGAATCCATGCTCAACCGAGAAAGCTTCGGTTAGTGTAAACGTGGTTTGCAACTTGTCACGAGAGAATAGTATTTATCAGGTTGGCGGGAAAGTCTTTGTTCATGGTTTTGTTTTAATACTGCTCGTCGCAAGTGCGCTTTGGCGTTCCCTCGTTCCTAATGAATAACCGTCAGTGATAGGCCTTTATAGTAAACAACTCCTCATTTCCTTTCCTTCAGTCAAGCTCTAATAGGTCAACGATGTATGTTCCTGGTGACACCCACTTCCGACATGTTATGATTTACTTATCTCTATCCTGCACAGCAATGAAGGATTCGGAGACCCTACTGAAGAATGTTTATCATACACATGCCCCCTCTACAACACCTTCAGGAATTGGATCCATCGCTTCGAATAAGACGAATTTTCCGTCAATTAATGGGATCGATCTGGGAGACCGCATAAGTTCCATTTTGAGACTTAGAAGAAAGCAGTTGAAACGGACCCATTTCATAGTGCCTGTGAAATGGCTATTGCACTTAGAGTCCACCATAGCACTGTCAAAGAAGGCTTGAGATTTATTGCAATGAAGAAATTTATCTGTCGATTCATACCCCATGATCTGATCCTAGCCAGCCATTACCGTCGAGTCGATGATTTCATTACTCTCCTCATTCTCCGAGATGGAGATCGATGGCTGGAACGACTAATATAGGGGAATGAGAAGTGGTCCTTCTACGATATCAACCGTATGCGAGATCAGCGGGTTGGAGAAGGATGGACTCCACAGGGTGTCTCCAAACTTGACCGGCACCCCAAGAAAAACAAGCTGTCAATGAGGTGGGGAGTGGATGGCGGGATCTACTCGGAGCTACTCCCTGAGGGCATGGCAATCACCGGGGCTAAGTACGTCACACAACTACAGAATTTGAATTTGGAAGTCGATCGTTCACAGCTACAGGGCAAAAAAGTGTATAATCAGCAAAATGACCTCTGTCCCCAGGTCTCTATTCAAGTCAAGCACGAACCGGTTGGATAGGGATGGACGGTTCTCCCGCACCCACCGAATTCTCCTGACTTGGCCCCGTCTGATTACTGGCTTTTCGCAGACCTGTCCCATTCCCTTAGATATAGAAAAGTCAATTCCCGTGGAAGACTCGAGTGTGCTCACAAGCAATTCTTTGGTTCGCGCCCATGCGGGTTCTAAAGGGGGGGGGGTCCATACATTGCAGATACGTTGGGCACATATTGTCAATAATGAGGACAAGTATATTTGAACTCATGCTTTTCCGTTCCCCAAGAATTATACTTTTGAAAAATGGACAAAGACTTTCCCGCCAACCTAATAGCTAATGCCTCTTTGAGGGGGGACTGACCAGTGAAATCCAGCTGGGTATGGTGGAAACGAGAGTGATGGCTATCAGTGTTCGGCGAGTCACAGCCGAGGCCTTAATCGAGCATCCATACACGGTACGAGAAGGCAAGCAGCAAGAGCGTGTTGGAGTGGTTGAGCAGCGCCGAGTGCAAAGCTGCAAGGTAGAGGGTGGGTTTCCTTATGTATCTCCGCATACTGTACGACCTGATAGTACTGTACACATTGAGTGAAGGACAGCAATTGCATCCATGATACCATTCGCCATAGATTCAGCAACATCTTATAAGTATCATCTCACAGAAGATGGCGTGGCACAGCTGCGCGCTGACCATCGTACAGGGACCAGCGTCGACAAACACGAGGAAGCCATCGACGTTCACGAACCTGCGCGCGCAGATGAGCAAAAGATAATAAATGGATCGGTAATGAAAGTGAATGGGTGCTTGAAAAAGATACATGCTGATATGGAGTTTATATGTTCCATCCCAAACATATCGAATCAGATGATGCAGACAGTAAAAATAGTCCTTACGTAAGATGCAAATGTACCTGCGCACGACTGCTGCACTTGCGATTGCTGCCGTAGTGTCGACAATCGCCGTGTTTACGAGGAATACCGAATACGTTCGCAGATGAGGCGGAGTCCTTGGGAAGTATTGATACTCGCACGATCTCTACTTCCTCATTCAGCGTGCACCCTATCTCGTCGACCTGTCTGGTGAGAGAACGCCCTTGATGAGCATACATCTTATCCCCCCAGTATCATTAAAACGTTGTCTCCCTAAGATCGAAGCATAGGGTGACCTTGCTTCAAACCTTGCTTCTCAAATACTGTCATTTTCTCACCAAACTTAGAAAATTTTGTAATTGCTTATTTCTCATGACCACTAATGTTTTTTCACTCGATTTTGTGAGAAAATACTGTGAAAATTGAAAACGATATGAGAGTGATCGCTTATCATCGGCGGTGATTATTGAAATCGAGTGAAGATGTTAATAATGCGAAGACATGATTAAGATTAAGATACATCTTTACCAGTTCTTTTTATCAATTCATCAACATAGCATTACACCGTGTTCTTTAGTGAATGTTTACTCAGCAACATATTGCTTTCGTTGATCAATGGGAATTTTAATAGACGGGGAAACGTAGACTACGGAAGCCCTGGTGACCGCATTCATTGCATTATTTTTCGAGCGCTCGGGAAGGAATGCACGAGCAACTCTTGATAAACCAGTCATTGCAAAGAACGCCCGCCTGAAATTGCATAATAATTATATAAAAATATGATACACGAAGTATCTCGCATGGTAATACGCTATGAGTTCGAAAATACTAACCGATATTCGTTGATTGTGAGTATCAGTAGGAGAGGGTCTACCAGTGGATGCGTCGCACAAGCAGGAGGAACGAGTATTGAAACGTAGGGAATTGTGACACCTGCGCTTACGTTTGCAAAACAACGCTCTCATATAATTTCCGTTTTTTAAACTGGTTGTCTTAAAAGAAAACTGACCAAAAAATTGAATGAACACTGAGATCCCTGCAGGATAGTATGCCGTGAAGAGAGGCACGAAAGCCTGCATTGATCTCAACGTAAATCTTTGATGCGAAGTGCAACAAACTTGATAAATTAGCGATCGAAAGAATTGTTTGTGTAGTCGCATCGATAATGCGCTCTTTGTGTGATCCCTAAAGTCAGCGTTTATTATCCAGTTTATTATACAAATATATTTATATATAATACTTACTTCATGTACTTGTTGATGCGGAAGCAGTATGAGATTATTGTCATATAAGCACTCCCCATTCCCACACACATTATGCCTAGTCCGGCCAAATTCCGAATTCTCGGGCCGTCGAAGGTGTTGTCCTAAAAATGCCCCCCTAACGAAACGATGGTGGAACCATTCCTAACCCAGTAAATGGCTTGGACGTGTTTATCAGCAGTCTCATTGCTATGCACTACATTCATTTGAATGGAACCATCAAAAATTGGTGCGAGAATGCTCAAACTCTCCGGATTTGGCCGGAAGAACCAATGGAAGATTGATAACCTCAAAGAAAATTTTAAGAAAGCTAACAATAACGAAGGAAAATAGGAGATAATGTGATGGAAATAAATTAAAGATGAGTATTGTTTTACATTCTGGATTCTTACGTGATCGCATTACACACAACAGTAGAGAAAAGAAGAGCCGAGAAGAATTGCAAAAAATAGTCGAGAAATCGTGGACTGAAAAACATGCTTCGGATTTTCGTGTATTTGGTTTATGTTTTTTTGTCTTGACAATTCAAAGAGAACGTGCATAATTTCAAAGATAAATGATTTTAAAGAAAGCTAGAGCAAAACCCCAAAAAATGAAAAAATGAGTTCTTTGTAGCTCACTGCTTAATGACCAGGAGACGGTAGAGAAAATGGAAAATTAGAATGGGAAATGCGTGTCCGTAAGCGCCGAGGTAGAGGGCCACACCTGGAGTTTAGAGGATATTTCTCAATTCTTATAGGATCAATAATTCGAATAACAGTCTACCGTATGCCCCCCACCTAGTCGCTCTTGATAATAACCGTGTCCTCGCATAAAGAACGCGTTTCCGTACATTTCGGGTATCTGGAATAATTGATGAGGGAATAGGTGCACAACATGACAGTGGCCGTATCGTTTCTCGAAATTTGTATCCCTGGAGATGCAAATGTGGACGCACTGGGTACACGAGAAAATGGAGCGTGTTGTAGTAGAGATCGGAGAGGGCGAAGAATGTTAGAAGGACGCGGTATTTGCCAATGCAGTGAGCGGAACAGCGAAGAATTATGAATATGAGCAGAATGTTGAAGGCGTATGCGAGGATAAAAAGTATTAGCTGTACGTTTTGCGCAATTTCCTGAAATATTCACAATTGAATTATTGTTCCCTTTTTGGCAATGATGCCTACGTTTATGAGAGGATCGACATAGCCTTGATTACCCATTTTTAGTAAGAAGAACCTAAACAACATGAATTATTTACACAAATGAAATGCACGGAAAGAGTATAATTGATGTATGATGAGTAAAAATAACGATGAAAAAATTGACCATAATTAAGAATTTTTAAATCTTTTCACAAGAATGAAATCTATGTTGTTTGAATAAAGAATAATAATGACTATAATTGGTTTAACGCCTGCTTTACCGTATCACATTACGACAAACTGTAAATCCCCAATGGTTCGGGCAGTGAACTCATCAACGCAGAGCTTGCGAGAATACTGAGAAATACAGTGCACCGCTCGATTAGTAAGCAATGTATAGGAATATTTGAAAAAAAAAATTGTTCCGAGATATTAGGTTGGCGGGAAAGTCTTTGTCCATTTTTCAAAAGTATAATTCTTGGGGAACGGAAAAGCATGAGTTCAAATATACTTGTCCTCATTATTGACAATATGTGCCCAACGTATCTGCAATGTATGGACCCCCCCCCCTTTAGAACCCGCATGGGCGCGAACCAAAGAATTGCTTGTGAGCACACTCGAGTCTTCCACTGGAATTGACTTTCCTATATCTAAGGGAATGGGACAGGTCTGCGAAAAGCCAGTAATCAGACGGGGCCAAGTCAGGAGAATTCGGTGGGTGCGGGAGAACCGTCCATCCCTATCCAACCGGTTCGTGCTTGACTTGAATAGAGACCTGGGGACAGAGGTCATTTTGCTGATTATACACTTTTTTGCCCTGTAGCTGTGAACGATCGACTTCCAAATTCAAATTCTGTAGTTGTGTGACGTACTTAGCCCCGGTGATTGCCATGCCCTCAGGGAGTAGCTCCGAGTAGATCCCGCCATCCACTCCCCACCTCATTGACAGCTTGTTTTTCTTGGGGTGCCGGTCAAGTTTGGAGACACCCTGTGGAGTCCATCCTTCTCCAACCCGCTGATCTCGCATACGGTTGATATCGTAGAAGGACCACTTCTCATTCCCCTATATTAGCCGTTCCAGCCATCGATCTCCATCTCGGAGAATGAGGAGAGTAATGAAATCATCGACTCGACGGTAATGGCTGGCTAGGATCAGATCATGGGGTATGAATCGACAGATAAATTTCTTCATTGCAATAAATCTCAAGCCTTCTTTGACAGTGCTATGGTGGACTCTAAGTGCAATAGTCATTTCACAGGCACTATGAAATGGGTCCGTTTCAACTGCTTTCTTCTAAGTCTCAAAATGGAACTTATGCGGTCTCCCAGATCGATCCCATTAATTGACGGAAAATTCGTCTTATTCGAAGCGATGGATCCAATTCCTGAAGGTGTTGTAGAGGGGGCATGTGTATGATAAACATTCTTCAGTAGGGTCTCCGAATCCTTCATTGCTGTGCAGGATAGAGATAAGTAAATCATAACATGTCGGAAGTGGGTGTCACCAGGAACATACATCGTTGACCTATTAGAGCTTGACTGAAGGAAAGGAAATGAGGAGTTGTTTACTATAAAGGCCTATCACTGACGGTTATTCATTAGGAACGAGGGAACGCCAAAGCGCACTTGCGACGAGCAGTATTAAAACAAAACCATGAACAAAGACTTTCCCGCCAACCTGATACTTCACGAAGATACTGATCAATACTTCTTCGATGGCTGATTATAAATGAGCGGGAATACCGTAATTTCCAATATTGTGTTCATGTACACGGCATCAAGGTAAAAATTATTATTATTCGACGTTTCAACTTCGCATCGACAAAATAACGGAATAAATAAGTGATAATCCATCTTATCG
Organism: Pristionchus mayeri; assembly: GCA_036245805.1. Taxonomy (NCBI): domain Eukaryota; kingdom Metazoa; phylum Nematoda; class Chromadorea; order Rhabditida; family Neodiplogasteridae; genus Pristionchus; species Pristionchus mayeri. The sequence continues at coordinate 16,122,862 of BTRK01000004.1, read as the reverse complement.
TCTCGTTCCATCCTCGAAGAAGATGCCTCCATCGATGGCGCAGTACTTGGGGCAGATGCCCCTCTCTCCCTTTCCTCCTGACTCCCCTGCAGCTCCCGGTACTCCCGGCTTGCCATCTTCTCCAGGAGGTCCGTCCGGTCCCGGCGGTCCCTTCTGGGTACCAGGCTCGCCTGGTGCTCCATCGGAACCGGGCTTTCCAGGTTCACCGGGATGTCCCTCTGGCCCCGGCTCTCCGGGTGGACCCGGCTCGCCCGGAGCAGTTGCCCCTTCTGAGGCTGCGTCTTCTCCGGGTGGTCCAGGCGGTCCGGGTTCGCCATCCTTGCCCGGTGCTCCAGGCTCTCCCTTCGGACCGGGTTCACCTACCGCTTCCTCATGGGCTCCTGTGTCGGATCCAGGTGCACCGGCATCTCCAGGCTCTCCGGCAGGGCCGGCTGGGCCGGGCGGTCCCGCTGGGCATGGATGGCAGGGCGGCGGAGTGATGGGCGAGCAGGGCGTGGCGGGGCCGCCCTTGCCGGCACTTCCGGGAGATCCGGGTGCTCCGGGTTTGCCGGCCTTGCCCGGCTGACCAGGAGGTCCGGCGGGTCCTGGTTCGCCCGGAAGACAGCAGGCATCGCAGCCACTGCCTCCTCCTCCTCCTGAACCTCCAGATGCCCATCCCCCTCCAGACCCACCGGAACCCCCTCTCCTTCCTCCATCAGCCTCCTCCGATGATCCTCCTGCAACATAATTCGTTACAAGTCTTCTCAAATATTCGGTCAAATATTTCAAATTATTCTTGAAACGAATTATATTTGGTAAGTAGTCGTTCCCCCCCACGAACCTCCTCCTCCTCCTCCTCCTCCTCGACCTCCACTACTGCCGCTGTACGCGTGACGCGCAGTTCTGTTCGAGCGAGTCGCAAGGTCGGGGAACCGCTTGAGGTGTCGCACCTCGGTCCAGATGTCCTTTGCCGATCCCTGCGCATAATACATGACAAAATCGATCATTGCGGTTCTCATGCAACCTCGCGTACAGAGATAAGCAAGGTGACCCAAACACATTTTCCAAGAAACGTAAAGTTCGAAAATTGCATTATTGGCAACGATTTGCTTGGCCTTATAGCGTCAAAAACAAGATCTTATTCAGAATCTCAACCTGGCAGAATGCGATCTCGCCGTGCATCGTTCGTCTGATGTGATGGACGTAGGTGTAGACCATCGGCAGCGTCACGCACACCGACAGCACTGCGACCACCTGCAACAAGTCGACTACAGTAACCTTCCGATAATGAATGTGTTGGGTCACTCTTATGGATATCAAGTTAAAATCGGTAAACAAAGCTCTTCACGCTAACTTAATTTTGAAGGAAATGCATTAATCTTACCGAGAATGCGACGGAAGAATACGCAACGAAACGATACGCTTTGACGCGTGTTTGGGCCATGATTGGAAGAAGCTGGGGGTTACTCAGTAACTATCTTTTTTATAGTATCAAGAGCGCGCTCCGCCCTAAAGGGTAGGTGCAGAAAACATTCCCGTTGTTGTTGTGGCCTATTGTGAATGGATGAATGACCAATTGTACTTTCGCTACACCGCGGCTATTCACAATACAATCAATGGGATGATACGATCTCATATAGATTCCAGGATGCGGATGGTGAAACGGTAGCGCTAAAGAAAGTAGAATTTCTGATTCATAAATCTATTCTTTACTTTCTACACACTTCCGGGTCAGGATTTGATAGTGATCGCGCTGATTTCGGTGTCTACTTACTTTTAATGGGCGATAAATCGGACATATCTCGCCTTTGATCAAGTCTTCGATATCGAACCAGATCTTCAGTAATTTCGCTCTCTTTCTCCATTTCAATCAGGAAGAACATTATGAGTACTGAATTGTTTTATCTTTGCTTTCAATCTAAGCGAGAAACACAATGCATACTATGACACAATTGCATACTAGCGTAAGCAGAAGATACTCACTTAGTGTTCAGTAACTATTTGTATCAAGACGCTCACACTCCGGGGGGTCCAAGTAGCTACCGGTGTTTGCTACATCCTATTATTCTCTATTATTCGTAGCATAAGGGAAACGTTGACATTCGTTTCGGTCTGGATGCGGAACGCATCTTTTCGCTTATTCATTATTCAGCTTAAAAGATACAACTATTTGTGTGTACAATTGTTTCTACTCGATCATTATCCCGACCTCTCTTCGGCTGTTCGACTATAACAATTTTGCCACGTTGTTCTGGTAAACCGTTAGGTTGAAATTTTGATGACGGTTTTTTGAACGAATCTTTACGGAAATGTTCTTCAAAGAATAAACGAATTTCAAGAAATGGTGGCAAGAAATGCATCAAGTTGAATGCAGGATTAATGTTGGATCAGGTTTGCTGGCTGAGCATTATTTGGCTGGAGGTTTCCTTTGCTTTCGGCGTGCAGAAGAGCTCTCGCGTTGCCTGAAATTGAAAACGTCTCATTCGACTATCACTTTCACTGTACCTCTCGAAACGTCTTGATGCAGGCCATTGAGATGGTCATGTTGAGACCTGTGGTGAGGAAACTCAGAATATCCACGGGTTTCTTCAGCCACCATGGAGACTGCACTGCTGAAGAGGGAAATGTGACACCTTCAGGGTTATATGAGAGGAATGGCGAGAGAATCGAGCATTTTAGGGGGATTAGCGGCGGAGAATTTCAAGTTTTGCTCGCTTCAGCTGCAATTTTAGTCATAAGTATTTTGAATGATGCTCTTTCGAACTGCGTCGTCGGAATTCCGATATCTATCGTCATCGTCGAGATTCAGAAGGCCAAACTTGGTACTATCACTTTTCGATGGTCAAATCGCGCTCACTTAAATGATCATAACATTGTGTAAAATTGAGATAGAAGGTCGTTCTTTGTTTCAAAAGAAAGCCACCGTCATGCGCTACAACTTTTATGTTGCCGTCATCATTCCTGGACCTCACCCTGGTGCGGGGCGTTCGGGTGCACCAAAAGTAACGTAATCCCCCGAGAGCGCGTTCTCTAGCCGTCTGGCGCTCTCGCCGCCTGACCTCCCTTTTCCTCCTCTCTATTTAGCGCTCTCCCGGGCGCGTTTCCCGTCGTTTCTGGCCAAATTCTAGGCGATGTAGCGCGCTTCAACGAATAGATAGAGACTCACTTTCAACAGATAAAATGTTCAGCACATCGAGTTCTACCTTTTTAGCTATAACTCGGATCGCTATACATACATCCACCTAAAGCACAGTTTTGAGCTTTTCTTTGAATTCCTCAGATGAAAAATCGTATTTATAGGTGCCCACTTTCTTTGAGACGTTTCCAGGGATGTTCCTACGTTACTTGCAACCGATTTAGTGCAATAGCACCCATCCCGTAGGTTGTCGATTTTTGAATTTAAGGTCATAATGTAATTTTTGACCAATGAAAGTGGTATAACTATTGGGGAAACAACTTATAATGTTTTTTTTAATGTTTTTGAATGTATTTGCACCCAATAGTGGCCAATTGGAGCTTTGGAAGTATTGCTGTCAGGGACCGATTTCGGGGTCACCGTACAAAAAGTGAGACCACTTTTTGTTACCTCTCTCGATTTGCCTGATTTTTGGGCACAATATAGCCACCCATAGGCACTATCAATTTCGCACTAGACCCCAATACTTTTTTCCGATTTCCAAAGTTACGTCACTTTTGGTGCACCCGACCGCCCCGCACCAGGGTGACGTCCAGGAATGATGACGGCAACATAAAAGTTGTAGTGCATGACGGTGACTTTCTTTTGAAACAAAAAACGACCTTCTATCTCAATTTTACACAATGTTATGATCATTTAAGTGAGCGCTTATTTGACCATCGAAAATGTGATAGTACCAAGTTTGGCCTTCTGAATCTCGACGTTGACGGTAGATATCGGAATTCCGACGACGCAGTTCGAAAGAGCATCATTCAAAGTACTTAAAATGCTAGTTCAATATGACGTATTTGAATTCACCGCCGCTGAGTGCTCGATTCTCTCGCGATTCCTCTCATATACAATTATAGAGCTTTGGACTAATCAAACTAGTGGTGGTCAATAATCAGAGTAGTAGACAATTTTTGGAAGCGGATACAGGACGCCACAAAATATGTCTCATTAGTGTGATGAATCGCAAGCGTACCGTGAATGGCCACGATCGATCGATATCCCTTGCTGCTCATCGTGATCGCGGGCACGAGACTCTGCAGAAGGAGGGCGAGAGCAACGTGCAACTCGTTCACGCGCTTCGTCCTGCTTCCAGAACTTACTGAAATCAACCCGATTCGAACAAGCTACGATTCTCAACGGAAGCCATAGTAAACGAAGCGACTATGATAAAGTTATAATTTTCTAAGATCTTCATTTGGAAACTCCAAACAGCTGCTGACAGCATAGAATGAAATTCACGAAAGTTGCTCGCGAAACATCTGCCGCTTTCACCCATCATTTCGCAGGATATTTCGCACGAGAACACACTCCTCTTCCTCATCAAATTCGTGGGAACTCACATCGCCTCCTACGGTGTTTGATGAGATAACACGCGGTGACTGCGTTGAGCACCACGGCAATCAGCGGAATCGCGAAGATGTACAGGTTCCAAGCCTGCAATTTGGGCTTTGGTTGTGGGGGACACAACTAGTAATTTTCCCTCAAATTCCACCGATTCCTTGTTTAGGAATACGAAGGCTAGAATTAAGGGATACATCGGTGAAACTCACGAAAACCCAGGCAGTTTGCTGCTTGTTATCGAAGAAAAGGAGTGGTCCACAGACGGAGTTCTCCCGCCTCGTGCCAGATGCTATCGCTTTCAGAAAGAGAGCGATCTGAGATGGGAGAGGGGTTATTGCACTTTCGAGAGAGGTAGTGAGAGAGAGAGAAGGAAATCAAAAGAATGGAACACTAACAATCGGGAAGCTGGCGAGCGCAAAGAAGCCGAGATTCCGCCTGATATCGCATTGTTGATCAAACACGACGGAAAGGACGCGCGAGACACTTACTGCCTGAAAACGTCCATTGTTACGCTCTAGCAATCCCCCGGCTTTCACTTTTAGCTAGGCATTTCCCCCGTTTCCATTGAACTCGATCTTGTTTACAGAAAAAGCCAAAACACCCACCGTGAGCGCATTATAGGCGCAATAGTTGAGCACTGACAGGCCCATTCTCGTCAGTGTGCAGGAAAGTTCACTCGTTTCGATCTCCTCACTGACGAAGAGGGCGAACCACGAGTTGAAGAGAGTGTAGGGCAACGAGACCAAGCATTGCACCACGCCAGAGAAGATGATCGTGTTCTGCGTGCGAACTTTCCCTTAGTTTCGTAGAAAAATGGAGATTAACACTGAATACATTGGAGAGTAAACACCTGACGAGGCGCATAACGGAGATCATGTTAGAGAGAGAAGTGTGAAACCGTGAGAGGGGCTCGTTTTCCGCACTTTTCTTCACTACGATCTCACCTTATAACTGATGCGGATGAAGGCATTTTTCCTTGCCAGTAGGGCTAGAATGTAGATGGGCACGTAGCCAATGTGGAGTAGAATGGCGTTCCTGACAGCCTCTGGACGATGAGCCGCGTGATAGAAGGACATTTCACTCGGAGTGGAATAGTCGGCCATTCTACTGGAATCGGTTAGGATTACACGCGCGTGGGAGAGAAAGGGACCGAATGAAACGAAAGAGGGCAAGAGCCAAAAGAAATACTTGAGGAAATTGACCCTTCAAGCATCGGGTGGTGTGCCTAAATGAGTCAGGAGGGCAAGGCGTACTAAGTAAACAGACAGTAGAAAGGTAGCGATGAGAAGAGAGGGGGGAGATAAAGGGTGGTTTGAGCGGGCAGAACAGATGGAAAGGTTTCGCTCAACTTTTCCCTCTCGCGAGCGAGTGGGCGCCCGGAATTCGTAAGAGCTTTTTACATTATTAACGCGGTCTTCTGGTCTTCGTGCAGTCATATTGTAATTGAATAAAACCTTCCTTCAAGCGAGATGAATCTCGCTTGAGAGAAGGTCATTGCATTACTTGCACAGAGGACATCGTTTTCTCTAATGTTTCTCCATTGCATTAATTTATATTTTAAAAATTGGCCAATTCAATCGAACACGCAAATTGTGGCTAAACTGAGCAACGTGTGTGTTCGTTCGCAAGGGGCTCGCACAGAATTCTCGATCCCTGTGGACTCGGTACAGCAGAATGGCTAATGCTGATCGCCAATTGGTGAAAAGTGGAACCGTGCAAATCGCTACTTCCAACGATTCCGGGTAATTTTCTGTCAATAACACCCATTAAGACACACAAATGCTTTATCTTCATTCGTGGCAGGCCACCGACATTTGTAAATATGGTCTGGATTTAATATATTTTTGTTTCCCGAACGTTACACGTAGTGAATGCTTGGGTGACAGCAATGACGCGCGGTTTCCTTCTTCTCCATAGCATGCTAACGGCGCCATCCCGGTAATCTTTCATAAGTAGTATGATAACTGCCGCATCCCAGAGGGGAAAGGCAGACACGACTGATGCACTCATTTCGGGCGACACGAAATCGTTGATGTCGAAGAACGGAGTGTTCAGAATGCTCACGTAAGGCAAGTAGACACACAAGAGAGGCACGGCTGTCTATAATAATATTTTTAAACTGCTATTGTTGAAGGTTCGTTTGCGGAAACCCCGAACCTGAGTGCACAATGCGATCAGCACTTTTCGCTGTAATATCCTGTACATTTCCGAGAAGTGAGTGTTGACGCGGATATGGTGGAATGTTAGCGTTGCTAGAGAAATTGCAATTACAAATGAAGTGATCAAGAAAGTATCAACAAAATAAGCAAGAGGAAGGGACGCAGGGCGAAGCTTCCAGATGGCTAAAAATGATTCGATAAATTATTTAGGTGGAATGAATCGACCCAATGCTCCATCACAATCCATCCATCTCCGATTGTCACGTTAAATCTTGCAGTGTAGGAATTACGGAGTAGAACCGTCGCAGGGTGGTCCAGAGCTCCATCGCAAAAATTTAATAGCATCAGATACCTTAGATGTCATATTGACGAGGGTAAGATGTTGAATTATGTCGAAATTAAATAAGGATGATCTTACCACCAGGTGCACATTAAAGTTATGCCGATTACGACTGTCGCTTGAAACGTATTCTTAGAGAAAAACAGTATTTTCTCGGGACTGAAATTTCAATTACAGGTAATTGGTTAATGCAAAGTCGCACCTTTTTATAGCCCAGTACCGATAGAGGAAGTTAATATTCGTGAGCATGAAGGGGAGCGTGTAAATTGCAATGTGCACACAGGGGATGTGCTGTGATGCGAGTTTGAATGAATATTATCATATTTTGTTATGCCCACTCGACTCTCAATAAATGTTCTGCCAACCACACTGATTATAGTGCCAATACGAACTACTGTCTGCAAATGAAGTAAAATACAATTTTTTTCTGTAAGTATCAGAAAGGCGAAACGTACCACGTTTGATAGCGCTTCAATCAGAGCAAGAATGATGTCTTGAACAGCGAAAATGGATAGCAAGTACTTGTAAGCTCCCAAGTCCTTGCGAGAGGATCGATAAATGAGAAAAAGGAGGAAGAAATTCAACGGAATTCCAACCGCTTAATTCGATCTTGCATTTGTAAATAAGAAAGTGTCAAACCGACCAAAATTGAATGTTTCCACCGCACTGTGAAGAGGGAACATGGCTTCGTGAGTTCAGCCGATGATCTATTTGTTTACAGTGAAAGGATGGCCGATGAATGAGCGAGGAATGGTCAATCGTCCACCTGTATTGAATTACACCTCCAGTGACAACAAATCAAAAATTCGTAATTATACACAGTTGGATGCTCAAAGTTACACGATAATAATGCGTTGAACGATAAATGCATGAATTTTTAGGAATTTTGTGGAGAAGTTTTTTTCATTTACGAACTCTTCCTCTCCACATGCTGTTTCACATCCAAAAGCGAGGGCAGTGGTATCGTAATGGTCCACATTTTAAGATGTTTATGATCCGTAGCAACTACCAATCCTTGCTAAAGCAGGTCATCAAAATGTGTCACCACCGGGTGCCTCTTCTTGAGGATTAGCAGAGGAAATTGCTGAATAAAGCCAAAAAAAATTGTCCAAGGCACGCACACAATGCTTTGACGAAAAGGTCTGCCTATAACAAACCGAAGTGCGATTAAGGAACTACTTACTGCATGTTAATCTTAAAAACATGTCGTTTGATGTGACAAAGGATAGAACATTTCCTTGCTGTTTACGCTACCACAGCGAGTGAAATGAAAATTTATTGACAATTCCGGAAATAAAGTAAAGCTATTTCTCGAATAACTTCTTCTGTGATAGATTTGCACACTGATAACACACGGTTCAAACATACCCATCATATGATGTCCGATAGTGCATTTTACACTTAATAAATCGATGACACTTTATGAAGAATTAAGTTATGAAGACTCTATTCACTCTCTGCCTAGCAAGGTCGATCGAATCGTCGCACTAGCTTGAACGACACTCATCACGTTGCGAATTCAACTTCTAATTGTCAACTCTTGTGCCCATGAGTGACTGGCAAGATCAATACGGCTTCAGGCTCTCTGGAATCGTCACAAATCGGACGTTCACCACGATTTCTTTCAACATGATGCGCGTCAACTGGCAACCGGATGGCGGAGTGAATGCGATCATTGTATGAATTCGACTTTGCAGATGGTCTACCGTTCTGTTTGGCAATTCGAGACTGCCTCGTCGTGATTGCAACTGAAGTTCAACACTTGATTCTGTTAGTTTGCGATAAGTATTAGGTTGACTAGAAAGTTCTGTCGCATTTTGAGGTCTCACTTCTATCTGTTCGTTCTCATTTCTCTATCGATATGGGTCGCCCCATTTTTTAAGTTAAGGAGGGGTTCACAGGGGTGTTCTAGATATGTTTTAGATTTGGTAATCCCAATCACTTTAAACCAGATACAGTACCGGACAAAAGTTTCGCAACAAATTTCTCATTGTCATAACTTCGTTCAAAATTGAGCTAGAGACTTATGGTTGGAAGCATTCGAGAGGAAATATCAGTAGAAAATAGTCATACTGTATTTGGTCTGAAACACAATTATCGCGGGTTTCTGAATTTAAATTTCTGCATCACAATTTTTATGTATTTTTTGAAACTCAGCCGAAAGTCGATGTTACATCGCACGAACTGTGATGAAAGTATAACCATCGATGTTTACAATCCACTATCTGGCTTGCTCGTTGCACATCGGAAAGGGCTAATATATCGATATTCCGAGACCTCCGAGATGTGTTTTAACTGCTATATCGTCGCTCCCAGTTGAGCGATAGGGCCCCTATTTCGCAGGTACTATAGACTAGTAATGTAGAAACATTTCGCCAAGTTTGATAGTGATCAGACATTATACTTTCATAACAGTTCGTGCGATATAACATCGACTTTCTGCTGAGTTTCAAAAAATACATGAAAATTGTGAGGCAGAAAATTAAATTTAGAAACCCGCGATAAATGTGTTTCAGACGAAATACCGTATGACTATTTTCTCCTGATATTTACCTCTCCAATGCTTTCAACCATAATTCTCTAGCTCAATTTTGAACGAAGTTATGACAATGAGAATTTTGTTGCGAAACTTTTGTCCGGTACTGTAATTACACAAATAATCCAAGGAGTGTTCTTGTTTTCACGGCATAAATATATTCTTATCATTCTCCGCTTTCAAACCAAAGGCAAGATAACTCCCTATAGCGTATGTGTATCAGATACATATTCCCTCTCTACCACTGCGCGAAGTTGGTTGAACGATGTCGATTATATGGCGGTAGAACAAATAGATTAGATTCGAGCAGATGGATCTACCTCACTAGACCATCGTAGTCTTCGATTAAATGCAAACAGTGGCCTCAACCACATTATGCGCGATCTCACCACCACTATTGGGGACAACCATCCCACTTTGAATCAGACTTGAGATATTCGGATACGTGAGAAAAAACGAAAAACATTTTCTTGGCTGAAACCCAGATGAAACCCCCCCCCCCCTTCTGACAAAAACAAAATGTTGAACGTGTCTCTGACTTTGTCCCTTCTCAATGGCTCATCAATGTACCTGGACAATGCTACTTCATGATATGATTACTAAGTGTATTGCGCAAAAAATAAGCACAATTGCTCAAATGATCTTGCTGCTTGGTAGGCAGTATCTCATTCCAAACACAATTTTCGATGTTCAAAATACCATTCTTCGACCAGATATGTCGAAAACGCGTTGATTCATTCCATTCCAAAATTGTATATATCATGGATAATTTCTGTGCTCACTATTGCCACAATTTTAAGCTCCATATCGAAAGGACCCATCCCGGACGTCTTTTATTCATCCTCCCACTCAACATGAGCTGTGCCTTCCCCATACGATCTTCACTTCCTGGGATGGCCTGCTAAGACTAATACATTCTACTGCTCTTGGAATATTCCTTGACCATTGCTCATTCCAACTATCACTTTCTCGCGGATCTAGTTAACTTCTAAGATGAGCGTGAAATCAAAGATCAGGAGTCCTTCAAATGCAGTTGGTCAAATTGTTCGAATCATATACCCCATAACATTGACAGTGAGGTATCCGTAACGGTATAAATCTGTAGTAGGGAACTATCCCTAGCATTCATTATAGTACTTAGAGGATGCATCCTTTTGAACTGTATTAGTGGGCAAAAGTTTAAATACGAAAAATACGACAAAACTTTCTAGTCAACCTGATATCTTAGCAATCAAACAAGATATAATATTTGGAATGCATTTGATTATTTTCACTAATGACATTTCCTCTTGTATTTGCAACCAGAAACACCTGTTTGGAAATTACCTGCGATCTGATCCTTTACCGAGAAAGTTGTCAATATCCGTTTGTTTATTGTTAGTAGCGTTGAGTTCCCCAGTATATCCCCCCAGGACCAGCGATAACAATCCTTCTTCTAAAGATGGAAATATCACGATGCGTTATATGTCGAATCTCTTTCTGTTCTATGTCGTCAATATTTAACTTTTAAGATTTATATTTCAAAATCGGGCCGGAAATATATTGTTGTGCACAAATGTTTTCAACTCTTCAGTTTGGTTTCAATATCGACAGAGATTTCATTATTCCCGTATATTTCAGGTCAGTAGAATTGTATGTTGAATTTCTTGCATCAGTTTCAAATTTCCGCTGAGGCTCTTCCTTAACTAGACCGGATATAGAAACATGCCGTATAGAGAAAATATTACCGATTACAGATTCCAACTCGTCTATGGAGTTTTCATTCTCGGAGTTCACGCAATTGCATTGTATCTTCTCATCTTTCACAGTACACAATGGGCGAGGGGAGTGAGGGCCGTTTACCTACTTAATCAGGTACGCATCATCACTGCTTCATATTTCAAATCTTGCAAGATTATAGCGTCTCGAAAGTATCATTACAAAAGACTTGAGAGCCAAATTATTATAGTTCGAGCGTACGGTGACTTTATTATTTTTGTAAACCACTTTGACGAGGATTTACGATTCCTTTTCACAGGGTCATACTTATTTTTGTAATCAATCTTAGCGAATATCTCAATTCCCCCTTTAAGACGCAGATGCTTGCGCACGACGTGTGGGCGTGCTTCCTTATGCGTGCCTACTCACTCCTACCGTATCCAGGATACTTCTGCGAGGGAGTTGCCTGTCCCCTGCTCGGTGCATACAATGTATTTGTGAGTAATTGTGAACTTATAACTGACAATAATGTTACATTTATCCCTCGTGGTGAAGATTCGAATAACGAAATTGTGAAGATTATATAGAAAACATTAGTCATGACAATACGAGCAAACGAATGATCGACAAAAAATAATTTTGGAAAGAGAAATATCGAAAGAGAGAGAAAGGAATTTTCAGACAATCGAGCATGTGTTTATGGTTCATTCTGTCTGTGTTCTTCTCTTTATGCTCCTCATTGTGCATCAACAAATATTTCCTCCATCCAGTCGATTTGTATTCTCTAAAAGGTGGATAAATATTACGACTTTTTAGCAAATTCTGACATTGCAGAGTGCGTGTTGCCTTTATCATTACACTGTATCTTTTTCTCACTCTCAATCCACTCACCGCGCATCTAACAGGATCGGATGTTCCGAACATTCAGCAAATACTAAACGTATTGATTTGAATATGTTTCAGAATTGGATTTTCGAAAATCTCATGATGATATTTAGTTCTTTTAGCGAGATGATCTCCAGTGGACGAGACAATTCGCAACCGGCTACATTCTACTGGGTGACATTGGCTCCTCAGGCGACTATAAATACGGTATGGTAACGAATGATGCGCCATTCTTACTAGATTCTTAAGAAAGATCTACGAACTTTTCAGAAGCCTACCTCATTGTAATGTCTATTGCAATTATTGCGCCACTTCGTATTTTCCTCGTCGGAACATCCATAAGATTCCTAAAGAAACAGGTTAGAGGACTTATTTTTTCATAATATATTTATTTAAATCGAAATATTAGGTGGTTATCACTTCAACAGCCATGCGAATGAAACGGCTCATAATTTCAGTTCTTATAAAACAGGTTAGCAAAAATTAATGCGTTCTTGAGTCTTAATTCATCAACTGAAATATTTCAGACAGCTTGCGTATCATTGTTCTACATCTATCCATTGCTTCTTCACAACGTCATGTTTCACTTTCAAATTGCTTTCCTTCCCGACTTTTTGCTGGTATCTGTTCGACTGATCTTGCTGGTAAGATAAGACGTGTGCGGTCTTTAAATATTTTACATTATTTAGGTTTCTTACATGCTTAATTCAATCGCTCAATTTATCGTAACACTAAATGCAAATAAGATCTTCCGGGATGTAAGTTCTTCTATTGAATTATGCTTATTGAAACGTTGAGGTATTAAAATCGAGAGCGTCGAATGTGCTCAATTGGTGCAAGGGAAAGCGGGGAAATGGAACTGCACAGATCGTTGCTCCTCTAAATTCATTGTCATTGAAAGGATTTTCTCTGTATAAGTCGAGTTATCGATCAATGGGTGAATAACATGTAAATGGATGATCTGAGGCGATCACAATTTGAATTAATTCATCCTAGATCTCCTGGTAGATCCGCAAAGATATTGAATATAATAGTGCCGTAAACAAGGAAGAGGACTCGCCATATTAAGAGGGGTGTACGCAAGAACAAGGAACATTCAAAACATGTGTATCATCAAGCTCAAAATCCAATTCTGTCACAAATTGCAATGCAATTGTTAGCCTACTGTATGCTCGTCTCCTGGGCATAGTATTTAGTTGAGGGAACGACGTAAGTAACTGTGTCATTTCGAGTATATTTTCTCCTCCACACGAGGCTAATTGCGCCCACGCGGTAGTCCCTCATTAGCAGTATGATGACCACGGCGTCCCAGAGGGGAAAAGCGGAAACGAACGAGGCGATATTCTCAGGCGGGACCAAGCTGCCCATGCCAAAGAACGGCGTGTTCAGCACGCTTATGTACGGAAGGTACACGCACAACAGTGGTACTGCAGTCTAAAAAAACTTGTAGTGATTTACAGGGAAATGAAGGCACTCGTCTGAGCAGGTTGGCATACCTGAGCACAGAGGGCTATGAGCACTTTCCGCTGCAATCTTCTGTAATACTCCGAGAAAGCGGTGTTGATACGAATGTGGTAGAATGTCATTGTAGCTAGCGAAATCACGGTTAGGAAGGAGGATAACAAGAAAATATCAGCGTAGAGAAGAAGGAGAAATGGCTTCAGCGCGAATCGCCCATTGGGCTGAGAAATGAATGGGCTTGAGGAGAGAAGTAAATGAATACTGACCCAATACTCCATCACAATCCAGCCATCGTAAATGGTTACGTTGTGCTTTTCTCTGCACGCATTTCGAAGAGCGATAGTTGCAGAATCGTTCGGCTCTCCATCACAGAAATGCAGGAGTCCCAAATACCTATATGCGAAAGATCCAGTATTATTGAAAGGTAATTCTGATATAATTTCATTATTAGAAGAACTAACCAACTGAAACATATGGCGCTTGCACCGATTATTAATTTTGCTTGAAAGCTTTTGCAATAGAATAGCGAAATGTTACGAGGACTGAAATGTTGCTTTAGATACCCCGTTGCTGATTTCACGCACCATTTGATGGCCCAGTACCGATAGAGAAAGTTTAGATTTGTCAGCAAAAATGGGAGTATGTAGAATCCTATATGAGCAGATGGAATATGCTGGAAAATCAGCATTATTGTGAAAACAATTTTACTCGCCCTACTCTCCCAGAATGTCCTGCCCACTACGCCGATTATCGAGCCGACGCGAACAACAGTCTGGAAAAATATTAGTTACAAATTTTAACATATCATTTTAATAATTACATCCATGCTAATTCTGAATGTGAACAACGCACCACATTGGTAACCGCTTCGATTGCAGCTAGAATTATGTCTTGCGCAGCAAATATGGTGAGCAAGTGCTTGTAAGCGCCTAATTCCTTGCGCGAATATCGGCGAATGAGAAGGAGAAGAAGGGCGCTTAGCGGAATGCCAACAGCTGCAACATTGAGCTTAAATTCGAACCTTTTAATGTTCCCCACCGAAATTTATCGTCTCCACAGGATTGTGATGGGGAAACATACACTTTTCACAGTTGACGAATGCCCGACAAGTTGAATGTGAGCGGAAGTAAGCTGTAATTATGAGTAATTTCTCTAGGGAATACACCAAAATCAAAAGATTCACGCCATAAAAGATGCATTGCTATAAAGGCGATACTATCAAGAAGAAAATCACATAATCGTTGCTGTTTTTGCCACAGTATCTACTTATTTGTACCCGAATAATGTAGCTTCTGCGAAAAATTTGTTTTCTTTATGAATACAGTAGTTATATCTTTTGTAGACCGCTATGCATATTGCATACAAAATAAAAGGTAACAAATAAACAGCCAACGAAAAATCGGTTTGATCGGGACTGACATGCGAAAAATCGTGTGGGTGGTTCACATTCTCACACGCGGCCTGGGAAACTATGGAAACTACGTAGTATTATGTCGTTGCGACAATGTACAGTTCTTGTGAGTACAGTAGCTTTGTTGGCCGCTACATCATACAAATATTGCAGGAGAGCGGGTAGATTGTTGTAGTAGACTCGCCAAAAGTTCAACGATTATTTTTAAAAGATAATATTGATCTGGAATCTGAATTAATGGAGCCGAGGCGGTTTGTTTTAAATAAACAAGAAGCGAAACACGAACAATGTCGAGAAGAATGTCAGATCCATTTGATGTTGTTTTCAGTCATCTTTTCTCAAAATCGTACTCCTCACTGACTTCAACTCCCTTTCAATATCTCAGAGATTAAAGAAAGAGCAACGCGTACAGAATACTCGCTCTGTGTGCCAACTAACTGTGCTTCATTTTTAGGTTGAACGAACCTATTAAAATTCAAAGAAAAATTAACTACTTGTTTGGTGCAGTTTTCGGACGCATCCAGCATTTAGAAAGAGCCCCCTCAACTGTGCCACCAATTCGATTACCAGTGCTAAGTATTTCTTTTCCAACAATGCAAAATGAAGAAATTACTACTATACTCACCTTTTTGCCTTTGCGATTCTTCCTTATACGATACAAGCACAGGTCGAATGGCCTGTCGACCATTGCTCGTGTCAACTAATCAGTCGCTTCTTCATCGTTGAATTCTCAGTAGCGATTGCTTACGCCATCCTGCCTCCATTTCCTAACTTTCCGCTGCGGACTTTCCGTAATTGTAGTCGTCAAACTCGATCCAGAATTTATATGCATGTCCTCCGTTGTTAAGAGAAATTATGTGTGCTTGTTCCTGAGTGGTGAATATTTTAATGAAAAATTCGGCGATTTCGGAGGAATTATCGAGATAACGCTGTTTGTTCATTAGGCCCTATGAGAGACGAGCAAGTATTACTCGATGAAAGAATACATGCGTAATATCATCTCCAGGGAAAGGACAGTAGTGCTACGAGAAGAACTACATTAGTGTAAGCGGAGAAAACATGCGCCGAAAATGGCTTTGTGGTTCGAATTTGGGGTTGCCACTGGGGAATAAAACATACACAAAAAAACAAAAACATAGTGTTCTTCTTCTTTACCAGATCGAATATCATCAACTAAGAAAAAATTCATTTCCAAGACGCATCGAGCATATTAAAATATGTCACTGAAGACTCTTCCTTTGAGTATGTGATATACGAAGGAGCGTCTGATCGCTGCTTTCTGAAAAGTTGCTTTCACAATAATGCTAGAGACATGCGGAATACCTCTTCCTGAAAAGCATTTTTCTTGCAGCTCCTTTCAGGGAGCGATGTTTCATAATCAGATAGGAAGAAGAGAAAGCGCAGGTGAAGCCGTGAACCTGCTATAGTATTCAGAGAAAAAATTAAATCGGAAATTACGAGAAAATAGATCGTTTCGATCAACGCGTGAATGAGCGGTCCATCATAATAGCCGAGCAGGAAGATGTACGCGTACGCTATGGAACAGGCAAGCAGCTGCAATTGAGGTTTTCATGATTGAAAATGAGCGTAATTGCACCTTGATAGCAAAACTGCCCAGATACACCGGATGCATTGCCACGGCGAGTTGATACGCTTCTTTAACCTGAATTTATGCGTTCATTGCATTCATTGATTGATTAACTGAATACCTGATACCGAGCATTGAGCGTCCCCTTTGCTTACAAATCACGGTAGCGGCCTTCGCAATAGCTAATGCCAATTCGATTAATCTGAAAGTGCGAATTCGATACTTCCCACGCGCACAAACGAACTATTAGCGTCGTAACATCAATCAGATTGTACATCAAAATTCCTTCCGTAAGTAGTCCTTGAATGTACAGAACATGTCCAGCGCAAAAGCCGAAAGAATACTTGAAAAAAGTTGTACCATCGGGCGTGAATATGCTCATCTTACAGAGATCACACTAGCAATCGCAAGAAATACAAGGTTAAGTCCGGATTTGTGATAGACTGCGGGCCAGGTCGTGGAGAAGATTCGCTCCAGCGCAATGAACATTTCCAGACACGAGCCACCAGCATATGTGGTCGAATGGAGAAGGAGCAGATACGATCGGTAGTCTGAAGAACACACATTTCAACATCTCTTAGAAGACAGCCTACAAGGAATCTTGAGGGAGCGGTGTAGATATCCGGTGTCGTAGGAGAGCGAATAGAGTGAGATCAGAGCAATATCGACGAGCATGGCGAACAGGGTGATCGACCAAAGTGTGAGAAGAAATCGATAATCGATCATTATCATGTGG
The DNA here is from genome assembly GCA_036245805.1 of Pristionchus mayeri. NCBI lineage: Eukaryota > Metazoa > Nematoda > Chromadorea > Rhabditida > Neodiplogasteridae > Pristionchus > Pristionchus mayeri. Next base: position 16,105,541 of record BTRK01000004.1, on the reverse strand, counting down.
GAAGGATGTACTGACCTACCGGCAGTTCTTGTGCAGAGCAGACCTCCTTATAGCTAGCATCAGAATGACTACGGGAACGGCGCAAATCGAGCAATAAATGGTGAACAGTGGGGGCAGGATCGGATACGCATCCGTCAGTTCGATGATGACTCCGATAAATTCGCCAACAACTGATTCATTGGCGCTTGAGATCATCATCGAGCTCTGTTCTATCGTTGGGCGGCGAGAGAGATCAACGAGCAGGGTCGATAAGCTGGTTATGACATTTACACTTCTCACATTGGCGCACAACGAGACCTTTTACTCTATGTCATCCTCATTAGTCCTGTGATGACCAATGTTCTTGTTTTCAGCTTACGCTCGTACGCGATGCTCACTTTTGGTCAACGAACTTTACTCGACAGCTCATTATCATAATCTTTATCGAATTGAACGGTTCTTCACCGAGGTGTTTCATCGATCCATCCCATTCAGTTATGGGATGTATCGATGAAACTCCTCAAACCAATGCGCGGAGTGCTGCTCTTCCCGCGGGGGGTGGACAAAAGATCAACGGAGCGCCATTAGCTTTGGAATCGAAGTGGGATCTTGGGAGTTGTTGCATTGTTACTAGTATGCGCTCCACTATGCAACGTTGTTTAGATAATCTAGCTAGGCGATCGTGAGTTTCACTAATCACCTATGAAATTGAGAAAATTGTTCATGGTCTAAAATTGAGAATTTGGGTGGAAATTAATGGTTAGATAAACCCCAAATAACGTAACTACTCTATATTGCAGTACCCCCGTAGCCACTGTAACTGAGTATCATGAGTATCAATTGGTTACGGCATTTGGGCTTTATCTAACTATGAATTTCCACCCAAATTCTCAATTTTAGACCATGAACCCCTATTCATAGGTGATGAGTGAAACTCACGATCGCCTAGCTAGATTATCTAAACAACGTTGCATAGTGGAGCGCTAGTAACAATGCAACAACTCACAAGATCCCAATTCGATTCCCCAGCGAATGGTGCTCCGTTGCTCTTTTGTCCGTTACTCTTTTGTCCGCCCCCCCCCCTCCCACAGTTCGCTTTCTGAAGGATGACCAACCTAATGAAGCGGGGAGGTGACATTTGCCAAACGGACATTTGCCAAACGAGTCACCGTTCGCTTGCAATTCGGCATAGCGACTTGGGTATTGTTTCATTGTAACAAATATGTGCTACCCTACATTTGCATATAGATATCATCTTACCAGGCGATCATGAGTTTCGCTCTTCACCAACGACCAGGGGATCATGGTCCAAAATTGAGTATTTCAGTAAAAAATCAAGGTTAGCAATACACAGAGTACCGTAACCAATCGATATTCTAGTACCCCATTTACTACTGTATCCTAGTATCGATTGGTTACGGCATTAGGTGTTTATCTAACCATGATTTTCTACTCAAATTCTCAATTTTCGACCATGAACCTCCGGTCGTTGGTGAAGAGCGAAACTCATGATCGCCTGGTAAGATGACATCTATATGCAAATGTAGGGTAGCACACACTTGTTACAATGAAACAATACCCAAGTCGCTATGCCGAATTGCAAGCGAACGGCGACTCGTTTGGCAAATGTCCGTTTGGCAAATGTCACCCCCCCCCCCCAATGAAGCAACAACAGCTGCCTCGGAAGCAGAGTAGCCTGAATTTTATAATGTTAGAATGATACTTTGCTCTATGAACGGTACCAAATACGCTAGGAACCTCCAGAAGGAGCAGAGAATGCGCCGGACGAGTATCTTCGAAAACCTGAAGAGACTCTCGTTGACAGTGACTCTTTCCTCTCAATCTAAACAAACGCTAGATTGACAAGGGAAGGCTTCGCGATGTCTTTGGACTTTCGGAACGCGACCTAGTGGGATGGGTAGATACCTGAATTCTAAGAACTCCTCTTTAGTTAAATTTTGCTGAACGCCCACAGGGCACGTAAAAAATCGATATTGGTGCCCGCGTTGCGGGTATGCAAACACTTCCAAAACGCCTTGCTAGCAAGCATCTGTGGCTGAGTGGTAGCAAGTCGGGTCAGTAATCCTATGGACGTAGGTTTGGCTCCTCTCCGGGGAAACTTTTTTTGCACTATTTTTGCGTGATAATCGTCATCGTAAAAGTCAATTTACAATCAAGCTGCTGATTATTCCCGTATTGGTATCTCAAATTCATTGTATCTGTTGAATTAATTCCAACAAAAAGCCTAGAAACGAAACATCGAATGACAATTCACATTTTAACAACGGTGATATCTAACAATGAAGTGCTCGAAGCATAGAAAGTCCAGAAAATATGGGGGATTGGAAGAAAGGAGCGCAGAAGACATAATACATCTGTGAGACGATCTGAAAATATACATGTTTGATCCAATATTCTTTTGGTGAGTCTATCATACAGTAGAGGATCAAACATGCATATTTTCGGATCGTCTCACAGATGTACTATGTCTTCTGCGCTCCAGACTTCAACCCCTACTTGGCTTAAAGGAGGAGGAAAGGGAAAATGAACCGGATTTATTCCTTGAACGACAATAGAAAGCCAAAATTTGAAAAACGGAGATCAAAGATCAAGGGAGATACGCGCACGGGTACTGTAATTGATAGCTCAGGGAAATGGCTGCGAAAAGATTGCGCAGAGCACACTATCTCACTACCTCTTTCTCCTCTTTCTAGTTCGATCTGTAGAGCGGCGACAACGAGAGTGGGAAAGGGACAGGTTCGATTCCCGCCGAGGACTAACATTTTGCCGCGGTGGTTTCTGCATTAATGCAATGAGGGAAACCTATTTAGCATATTGTGACACTCATTTCCATTTCTTTTATCAAACATTTTCATTTTTACAATGCAATACAACAAAACAGTACAATAAAGAGATTGAAGAATTCGATTTTCCGTACAAATTCAATCCGGTGAACAATCATGATTGTAGATCATTCGTTTGAGTCTCTATTCTGACCCTTTAGACAAGTGTCTAGTCAATCGATGAAAGATGCACGTACGCAAAGAATGGGACAAACAGCTCTTTTCAAACGATTTTATCATTGTCATGATTGTTTTTTTTTCATTACACAAGTTACATTATTGTATCACTAATTGATCGATTGATTGATCTCTAGATGACATCACTTCCCGATCCCTTTCTCCCCGACCCCAAGCAAGCGGACAAGATTCTGGCTAGAATCAAAGCAGCCAAGGAGAGGGAGCAGAAGATCTTCGCAGATGGGGTTGACCTCGAGAAGACTGTGGAGTGTTCCTGCACTCGTTGTCCCCCTAGAGATCTCGAGGAAAAGCACAATTACTGCTGCAAATCGCTGTTTCTCTACCCTCTTCTCAAGAAAGGAAATCTCTTCAAGGAGGGATTGCTGGATAAGCTGAAGGACCACGGTAGGAAAGCCTGCATTACGCAGGATCAATACTTCAAGGAGTACCTGCTCACAGAAGCGGTTAGTTACTATACTTCCTATTGTTGATAACTTTCATCTCAATCACTCACTTGAGGGTACGGAAGCTGCAGTTGCCCTCTACGGCTATGCGAGTGGACATGTGGCCATCGATGCGAATCAGTGAGTTCCCCTTTCCAACAATCGTTTACTCTATTGAAAGGCTATTGTATCCGGAATACACTACAGTACGTGCTAATCGCCTTGGTCATGTGCGTGCGCGGCGCTGCGCGGCTTGCGCGGATTGATTTTGCGTAAAGAATATTGCTTTTCTCGATTCGAACCTATTATTTTCGAATTCTCCGTAAAATTTCACATCGGAAGGACTATTCATTCATATTTTTAGAAAAAGAAATCAATATTTTGAATTCTGTAATGCTGCAACCTACCATAATCCCAGTTTGCGATACTGTCGCTATCGTAAAGTGAGATTACGGTAGGGTGCAGAAAATCCGCATTCAAAATATTGATTTATAAATATAAATATATCTTTAAAAATATGAATGAATACTCCTTTCGATGGGAAATTTTTCGGAGAATTCGAAAGTAATAGGTTCGAATCGTGAAAAATAATATTCATCCCGCAAAATCAATCCGCGTAAGCCGCACGCCGCCGCGCAGCGCGGCGAACCCACATGGTCAAGGCGATTAGCACGTACTGTATATCAATCAAATAGATACCATGGATAGAAAGAATGAAACTTACTATTGAGGGCGAGAAGACACGGGTGCTATCGAGTGATAGTGGCCTCTCTTCTCGGACCACTCGGACGAGGACAGAGAGTTCGACTCCCCGCTTGTGTCATCGATGCCGTCCGGAAGAAATGGCCAAGTGCCGATGGACATTACACCGGCTTCAAGCCATCAGCGCTATTCGATGAAGAATAGCTATGTCATGGACTAAATGATAAAGTATTTGTATACCCACAAGCTAGTATTGCTAATTGAAATGTAATATTCATGTGCAAACTATCGTCGATACTATATCGTCTGCTAATGTAATCCTCCCTATCAGATGCAACGACGAGCTTGCGTCGTGTGCCATCAGAGGAAATTCCAGAAAGAGATGCACGCACTTACGGAAAATGAGAAGAAACGGACAACGTGGATAAACGCTGTCCGTTCAACCCCAGAAGGAAGAAGATCTCTCATGGCAGTGGTGAATGCATCCAAGTGTCCCTATCTCTGTGCAAGTCACTTCTCCCCCTCTGACTACACATACTCGGCAACTGCTACCGTACTTCGACCTGATGCTGTCCCTTCCTTTGTGGTGAGTAATATACACAATTAAACGGGAGAAAATATATTTATCTATCTCATACAACGGAAACAGAGGCCTTTAGGAGACGACTGCTCCATCTACAGTATCCCAACCATCTATCGTACTCCCTCCTACCTGTTCCCCTCTTCTCTCGCCCTTCCCCTCTTCATCTCCCTTCGTCTTTCCTCGCCCTCGTCCTCTTCAATCCTCTCTTCCGTCTTACGTCCGTCCTCCTCCACTCCTAACTCGATCTCCTCTTCTCTGCTGCGTCTGCTGTTGCCGACCTGAACAGGTATTCATTAATTATCATTACTGCATTCCATCTCGCACTAAACTAACTCAAATTAGATTATTAAAAAATGAGGTATTTTTGATAACTACTTGAAGGCTCGAGATATGAACGAAAGCTCCGAATGGACTCCTCCTACCCCTGCCACTCCTGCCACTGCCACTGCCAGAAATATCACTATGACTCTTCTCACAGTGAGTTCGGTAGATATGGCAATGGAAGAGAATCAGTGTCATTCTAGGTATGCAAGGCAAAGTATATGGAATCGGTTAGATTTTGGGTAAAACCAATCATAAACCGATGCTATGATGCCGTGATAAGTGCTCAAGGCAATGGGGAGTTGGCACAGGAGAAGTTCAGGGCCATTCTCCTCTGCATTCAGGGCAAACACAGATTCGATCAAGTGTGATATTAGAAAAAAAACAGCATGGGCGAAGTATTCGTGAATTATTCTAGGATCCCTCGTTCAAGCTCATCAACGAGTGTGGCCACACGTCCTCGTACAATCCAGAATATTATATCAAGACTAAAAGGATCATAGATAGGCTAGAGGAACAGGTATTATCATATCTAACCCCCTCCCATTATCACTCTCTCGCAATAAATACATATAGATATTCACCAGCAAGAATATCGAGGATATCGCATCTGTCTCATGGATTCTGCAGACATCTCCTTGTGAGAGCATAAACGCTCTCGCTTGGAGATACGCGCCGAAGGATTATTTTTACGTCAGGTATTTAGTCTTCTAAGGTAAATATTGAAACCATTAAATAGATCTGGACACGAAATGCGCACTCGATTAACTATACTGCACTGGAATCATCTCAAACAGGGTGTGATTGACGGAACGAGACCAGTGGTAGGAGAGCAATTCTAATAACCTGCACTAAATGTTTCTTTCATGTGGGAAAAAAATCATACACCAATCCGTCCCATAAAAAGAAAGTGTGGAGGAAAGTGAGGAAAGATGCTACCCACACTTGGAGGACTGACGTCAAGAATCTCACGTACCTGGTTCGGATTGTGATATAAAAAAACGCGCCTACACTCCTACCCTAGGTACGAGGAAGGATGATCGAGAGCCCAGAGACTACGGAGAAGAAAAGAAAAATTGCTCTCGCCGAACAAAAGGTAAACAAGGAGAGGTAATCAATTTACGAACCATTTTTAATTAAGAAGTTGTGGGAGACACTCACCCGTCCTCTTCGTCCTCATGGAGTCGACAGCAACTTGGAGGAGGAGGCGCCCGAGAACGACGACGAGGGCGAGGACGACGCCCTCCTCCCCCCTCCTCTTCCTCATCTCCCTCTCCTCAATTCGATGGCAGACGAGGCCCTAGGATATATGACTGATGAGGAGTAGTAATAAAAAAAGTTTATCATTGCTACGGACTGATATTTATTGCTTTGATTAATTTTCTAGCGTAATATGTTTGTATATTTTTAATATTTCTATCTAAATTGTTATTTGAATATCCTTAACTTATTTTACGATAAATGAATTGAAAAGGTAATCATTCACAAATAAAACACGAGTAATATTTAAATATAGGCCGAAGAAAGAGAAACGAACCTTTTTCGCGATGGCCTTTCACCATCGGAAGGGCCATGATCTTGGCCGGACGACGTTGGACGTAGTTCTAATATACAAGAATGAAATTAATCGATACAGCAAAGTGGGAAGCAGCCAAACTAACTGACAGGTCTGGGAGAAGCGAAGGCAGCACCGTCCATGCCCATTTTTTATCATCGGTGATGACCGCTGACCTGGCTTCAATGAACAATTAATTAAACGGTAGAAAATAAAGAAAAAAATGAGCAATTAAGCAAGGTTGAAAGCAAAACATGTAAATAATAGATGGGCCAACGACGAAAAAGAAGAAGTAATTAAGACGACGCATTTAGGGAGAAATTGTGGCAATCGGGTCAAAAGTTAGTTGAAACAGAAGCAATTTAAATATTATCGACGTGGAATGAGTAGAATCACAGATAATCGCCCCAAAGAAGAAGATAGAACTCATGAATCCAATTGAAAAGGAATGCGCGCGTGAAAGGGGTGGATGGGAAGAGATCACACAATCGATCGATTGAAGTAATACTGATTTTGAAATAACAGGATGAACTAGAGTACAGATATGCGTTTAGCAACAACGCAACACAATCAAAGCGAGCAAACGCAAAAAATAAGAAAAAAGAGAGACGCTCCGTAGCCAAGAGCCGCGTCGGGGACCGGTAATTGGTGTTACTTTCACTGTTTTTAGCATGGCCTGTTTTTAGCACATTGACAGCCGGGGCATTTCGTGGTAGGATGAAATACGTTCAAATTTCCAGCTTTCGCTTTCATCCTCCTTTAACAACGTTTTATGTTCTTTTCTTAAATGCTGAGAAGGCATGAAAGGCGGAAGTCAGGAGGGTAGTGAAAGCGATAGAGTGTGTGCAGAACGAGATAGGATAGAGAAAATATTTTCCCTAAGATGTCCAGAGCGAAAAATAGTACATTTCTGAAGCATTTGTGCGTAAGACGTGTTTACTGTATGGTAAACTGAAAATAGTGGAGAGCCGTTCTATTGTTAACTGTCATGTGTTGGTGATAATCTCGTCTAATGCATTTCAGAGCATGTGCTTGTTTCTACACACGGACAGTCAAGGCGGGACGCAAGTTCGCCTGTCGACAAGGAGACAGGAAATGTGTGATCAGAAAACGTGAGGCCACATTAGATTTTGAAATGTGGGGGCTTTCGCCTCTTTTTGCATTTTTTTAAAAATTTCTCGATCACTGGATAGATTGTGAAATTGAGGTTATCCAACTATCCGTGGTGCATTTTCGTCACAATGTTCTGCCCTATCCTGCTAATTCCAAGCCATTTCAGATCAGAATTACATGTGTCGTAGATGTCGGTACGATAAGTGCGTGGAGTTCGGCATGATCTACGAACCGCGCGCGAAAAGAAGACCGAAAAATAAGGAGAAAGCGATTTTGGAACTGCTTCAAAGTTCACCCCTCGTGGAAAGGAACGAAGAAGCATCCCTCATTGATCGAATGGAGGCCGAGTATAGGTGAGCAGTATAACTCTTATTTAAAGAAGTTGGGTCCCTGGTAATTCGAGTTGTTCTTCTAATATATTAAAAATCAATTTAATTTCAGATCAATGTACGCTCGAAGACTAGTCCAAGAAAAGGAATACGTTACCCAGCGTAAGCTAACGCGCTATAACCACCCAATTCAGGTTTGTGAACACGTTCAGCACTTTCGAGCCACATTTGAAAAAAAATTTCAGGAATTATACCTCTCAGACTTTCCCGCATTCTACGAACTATTTCGAATCGCTATAAAGGAGTCGAATGCGATACTTCAAAATGTTTTCGAGGAGTTCACCAATTTTCCTATCGAACACAGGGTACTCAATGGTCCCATTGAAAATATTCGTATATTCATTCCAGGTCACTTTGTTCAAAAATTTCCTTGCTAAATTTAACATGATGGAGGGCATCTATTTATCTACGAAGTATTTCAAAAATTCGACTATGTATGACAGAAATATTGGGGTGTCCGGAAAGTTCGTATAATGCTTCGGAAAAAAGTCAGTTCGCGATCAAATGCAGTGATTGCGCAATCTGTTTGTCAACAATGTATTGCGTCACTCTGACGTTAAGTGGGATGTGGGTTGGATCAGTCTCGTAGTTTCTACACTTGTTGAAGTGGTGAAGTATAGCCGATATTTTGATACAGTTGTGTTGAATTACTGTCGGAAATCGCTCTATCGTAGATCGGATCTTCGATGGACAGATTCCATAATAGACATGTGCGAGGAGTGAATCATGTATAATAACCCAGCGAAGAGACAACAGTGTTTCGACACCGATGCGAAGCACAAACCCGTTCCCTTGAAGAAAATGAGGAAATTCACTGATTCTTTCTATCATTACTTGTTCCGATCTAATAAGAGATCCTTCCTACTGGAACCGCCATCAATGCCGACCTCTTCTCTGAACAACTGGAAGAAGTCGCGATCAGAGTCCCTCCCAGACTCCTGAACCAGCTCAAAATTCTTCTTCTGATGGACAATGCCCGCCCACATCGAGCGAAGATGACCCAGAAGAAAATGGACGAGCTGAAGATCGAGAGGATTCCCCATCCACCGTATTCCCCGGATCTCTCCCCATGCGACTACCACTGCTTCCGCTCTCTCTCTGACTTCTGCAAAGGAAAGAAGTTCAAGAATCGAGATGAAGTTGTGAGGGCTTTCGTGAACTGGGCGGTCTCGAAGAAACCCGCATTCTGGAAGAGAGGAATCGAGACCCTGCCCAATCGCTGGAGGGAGGTAGTGAGAAAGAAGGGGGCATACATTGGTCACTGAGAATTGTAAAGCATTGACTAAAAAATAAAAACAAAAAATTATACGAACTTTCCGGACACCCCAATAGTTAAAATATGCAAAAATCCATTCTCCAGGGTGATGGCCTCATTAATTACCTGCGGCGATATGAGTGATCAGGAAGAATGGATGAAAAACGAAACAAGAATCGTTAAGAAGGAGGCTTTTCTTGTGTAAGTTTCATTTTTTATTCCGCTCATATCGTATACTGCACAAACGCCTTTACTAATATTATTGATCACCGTCAGATGTTAACCAAAAATACCCGTGGTTTTGCAATTAAGACTGCCGTGGTGTGAATCAATTGCGGAAATACTGGATAATGGTGCATTACTTGGTTATCATCTGATACTGATCAGACTTCGTAGCGCCTTTCGTTGCAGTTCGGCTAAAGGCTTCATGAACGAGTACATGGAGCTGTTCGGTTCAATTGGAAAGCTGAGTCAGTTGACAGAGCGCGAATTCTACGCCCTTGCAGTGCTAATTTACTGCGATATTGGTGAGATATTCGGATTCAGAATTTCAGTTTTAAATCCCCTACCTCTCGAGTGTCAAGTTTTTGTTTATTTCTCTGTTCTCTCGCGCTCTCTCTCTTGCTCCCTCCCTCTCTTTCTATCTCTTTGCAGACACATCTTCCGATCTACCGGAAGACATTGTCGTAGTAACTCAGAAAACACGCGAACAACTCTTCAAGGAGCTGCAGAGGTACTACAGGATGAACTAGAGTACAGATATGCGTTTAGCAACAACGCAACACAATCAAAGCGAGCAAACGCAAAAAATAAGAAAAAAAGAGAGACGCTCCGAAGCCAAGAGCCGCGTCGGGGACCGGTAATTGGTGTTACTTTCACTGTTTTTAGCATGGCCTGTTTTTAGCACATTGACAGCCGGGGCATTTCGTGGTAGGATGAAATACGTTCAAATTTCCAGCTTTCGCTTTCATCCTCCTTTAAGGATGGTAAAAGGCGGAATATTTGTTAACAGAGCCAACGTCACCTTCCTGACCCCTAACCAATTCTGTTTCAATGCACAATTCACAATGAAATATTAAATTTCTGGCTGCGAAAACGATCACCTCTTGAAGTACCCATATTTGTCTGGACTTTCTCTGCTTCGAGCACTTCATTGTTAGATATCACCGTTGTTAAAATGTGGATTGTCATTCGATGTTTCGTTTCTAAACTTTTCGTTGGAATTGAAAAACAGATACAGTGAATTTGAGATACGAACACGGGAACAATCAGCAGCTTGATTGGAAATTGACTTTTACGATGACGATTATCACTCAAAAATAGTGCAAAAAGAGTTTCCCCGGAGAGGAGCCGAACCTACGTCCATAGGATTACCGTCCCGACTCGCTACCACTTAGCCACCGATGCTTACAAGGATGCCTTCTGTAAGTGTTTACATACCCGCAACGCGGGCACAAATATCGATTTTTTACGTGCCCTGGGAGCGTTCAGCAAAATTGAACTATACATGAGTTCTTAGAATTCTGGTATCTACCCATCCCACTAGGTCGCGTTCCGAAAGTCCAAAGACATCGCGAAGCCTTCCCTTGTGAGACAAATTGTAACTTCTGCAGGGGCGGCAGACGAAAATGAATAGGAGGAGACGGGACAGTCTTGAAACCTGAAGGAAGAATCTCGGATAACATGTTTAGCCCCGGCGCGAAGCGCCGGGGCAATTTTGGCAGGGAAACGTTCTTATTGAACCTGAAATTCAACGTTTCGTGCCGCTCGATGGAGCTAAGGCAGGTTCAGGAGCGGTTGTTGAATACTGAACAAAAACATGTCCTTAAGAGATACTGAATAAACATCGATAGTGATGTCATCCACGCTCCTATTTCCGGAGCACCTCCAGTTCATGCCGGGGACGCACAGTAGTTTCCGTCCGATCCTGGCGATCCAGTTGCGCCAACTTTGGCCAACTTGGTCATGACCTACACAACACCAAACAAGAAAACATGTCCAATGACATTCTGGCCGTTCTTTGTCTCTCGTTCCTGGTCTACACGCTTTTCTCAATGCGAGACGTAGCCCCGCCTTTCCATGTCATATCAATAGCCTATAAGATATGTTCCCCCTCCGCTTCCAATTCTCATTCGCAGAATCTTCCTGCTTAACCGTCTGCATATCCACAGTAATCCACTCGAAGCGTCGCTTCGTTTCATTCTGGTCTTCTATTGATCGCTACTCCAAAGTAGCCTTCCTCATTCTCTGGATGATCCCCGATTTCCAATCTCCCAGAGGAGGCTGATCTACTGCACTCCAGTGCTCCTCCTCCAATCTATGATGAATACGCACCATCCAAGCTGCTCCCTCCATCATTGCGACCTAATCTCTTCACAGGTACGCTCCGCCTCCCCCAATCTAATTGTACAAACAAAATTATGGTAACTCTTAATAAGCGATTTGCAGGGCTATGTTTCAAGTCGATCGAAGTTTCTCCCATCTGTATCGTCCCTGCTGTCCCGAGAAAGGTTGCGTCGAGATCGTCAGCATCACTGTCGACGCCTTCCTCGATACGCTCGCCTATTTGCTCTTTGATATGCTTATTTCGAACTTCTATCGGCTCTTTTCTACCGTATACAAACACTCTGCAATGTTAGTTCTTCGTATATTGCATGGCGTAAAATCACTAATATTCTGTTTTTTCTTCATTATTGAATGTGTTTGTAATATGTTGATGTTGTCTTTTTGTTGTTCTCTCAAGGCAAGTATTCAAATTTACAGCTGGTATTCAGCCCCAGAAGCGGAACATTCATGTGAATTCATGTTTATTTAGTGTTACTATGTAGAAAAAAGACAAGATGTCTGTCTGTCACGCTCGTTTTTCGCGAATAACTCAGCTCAATCTCATCGTAGACCTTCAACTAAGGTACCATTCGAACCGCCTTGGCACGGCGTTTCAAATTTTATAGCGATTGCATCATAATGACGCAATATTGCATCATCACTACGCAATATACCGTTTTTTGCTCATAACTCGCTTCAAACTCAGCCTAGAATGTCAAGTCCTTCACCAAACGAACCCTATCGGCGAGCTCTATCAAAATCGATAATGATTGCGTCATCACTATGCAATATTTCATCATCACTATGCAATATCCCGTTTTCTGCTCACAACTCGCTTCAAACTCAGCCTAGAAGGTCAAGTACTTCACCAAACGAACCCTATCGGCGAGCTCTATCAAAATCGATAATGATTGCGTCATCACTATGCAATATTTCATCATCACTGTGCAATAGCCCGTTTTCTGCTCATAACTCGCTTCAAACTCAGCCTAGAATGTCAAGTCCTTCACCAAACGAACCCTATCGGCGAGCTCTATCAAAATCCATAATGATTGCGTCATCACTATGCAATATCCCGTTTTTTGCTGATAACTTCTTTCAAACTCATCACGCGTGACCAATATTGACATCATACGAACCCCCTCGGTGAGCTCTTTCTATTGCATCATCGATTGCGTCATCATTATGTAAGATGACGCAATAATTTCTGATATCGGCACCAAAGCATTACCCAGATTTCAGACTTTGACCATTAGACCCCCAGGGCGAGTACTTTCAAAATTTGGTATTACGTTATCATTATGAAATAATCGCTTTTTGGCTGTATCTCGCTTCAAACTTATCGCCCAGAGCCCGGACCTTGACCATTATACTTCTGAGAGTGAGCTCCTTCAAAATTTTGTATTACATCATCATGATGCAATATGACGTAATTTTTATTTCTCGCCCATATCTCGCATCAAAGTCATCGCCCAGACCCCGGACCTAGACCATTCTAACTCCCGTGGCAGCTACTTTGGGCTTACTGACATTCCTTGCGGAATTTATTCAAAAATGCTTCCCAACCTGCTCTCACTCCCCGCAGCGTGAGCGTTGTGAGAGGCTCGTGAGGCAGAGGGCGATCCGAAAAAGTTTGAATGGGGCGAAGCCCCATTCCAACTTTTTCGGATCGGGCGAGGCCTCACGAGCCTTTTACAACGTTTTAAGCAGGCTCTCACCAGTCGCTTACAATTATATTTTCATGCATAAATCTGGTGCTAAACGAGGTTGACTGACATTCCCAGCGGAATTTAATCAAAAATGATTCCTTACCTGCTCTCACTCCCCGCAGCGTGAGCGTTGTGAAAGGCTCGTGAGGCCGAGGGCGATCCGAAAAATTTGGAATGGGGCGAAGCCCCATTTCAACTTTTTCGGATCGCCCGAACTATAAATTCCGTTACACCGAAACCTTTAGTGGATAATCAGTCTAACATATTTTACCACCTATCTAGCAGATATTTTCAATCGATAATTCGGAATCACAATGATTCGAACAGTTAGATGGGAGAGGAATATGCACTGTAGAAAAATCAAATGGGAGAAGAGATGACTCTCTCTATCAATCCGCATCGTTTGACATACTGCTCTTCCGTCCTGCATGAGGTACTTCCGCAGTACCTCTGTTTGGATGCCCAGTACCCTTAACCCAATCATTAATTGTCTCCTGGAAATCTTCGCTCCGCTGCTGCACTTGCATACTCTTTTCGAAGAGTGACAGTAATTTACGCGGCAATTCAGAATGAATATGCAATGGTTAGTGGGTTTTGGAGGACCATTAATGGCTCTCGAGTGGCACATTACTTCCATTGCCTTCTCTCCGCTTTTCGCAACAAAATAACGGTGATAAAGGGGTCAGAAAATAGTCTTCAGATACAGCAGTGTCTTGCGAACGGATCTTTGTTCTCGGGTGTAGCTAAGAACGAGGAAGAAAACTTCCTGGTTACGTAAGGTATGGCAACAAAAATACTTCGTTTATATGGCAACAAAAATACTTCGTTACATAATCGCTGGAATTCGTTCACACGAAATCAACTTAATGGTAGAGTATGTAACGAGCCTAAGAACAACATTTCCAATGAGGAACGAGGAAGGGGTGATCGGACTCCAATTCAAATATCCATACCTTCATTATTGCAATTCTAGCGAGAACAAACGCAACTAACACTTGACCAGCCTCACAAGAGCTCGCAATTGCTCGGATGCTTGCGCACTGTTGTATCACATGTCAGCTCTATTTCAAAAACTAAACGCGCACATTTCGCCGCATTTGATTGACACGAGGATCAGGTTTGGTCAACGAGCTATATTCAACATATCAGCATTGTTATTACCCTCTTTATCGAATTGAATGATTCTACAATAATCGTTTCATCTCTACACAGATTCTGTAGCGAAACGTGTGCTTGAATGAGCTCATCACACGTGAAGTGCACCCCATCCAGTTGTCCGCTTTCTGAAGAACGAGTAGCCAGAAGGCGCAGCGGCAGCAGCAGCCGGCACTGAGTATCCTGCATTTTACACAATTACAATGCAGAAGTTGATGTATAGGCTCATTCGCGTTATATTGAACAAACCTCCGGATGGTGCAGCGGAAGCTTTAGGAGCTGCGCCTTCGCCCGAAGAATATCCTGAAAATCGTACAATCAATCACATTGTAAATTTTCTCGCGATTGAAATTAATACAAAGCGAGAGTAAAGTAATTCGGGTTGTACAACGCAATACGTATTCCATACCTCCTCCAGCCATGACGCTAGACGAAGCGTAGCCGGCGGGAGCAGCAGCGGGCGCCATGTATCCTGAAAACAGAAGACTATCTCTTTGAGAATTCTGTTTCAGCCACTGAATTTCCAACTTTGAATGCAAGGAGTCGCATTTACTGTGAACGATCCACACATAGAACGCAACAACTACTATTGGTCACGTACCTCCTCCAGCGGGTGCAGCTCCGTCTCTCGCTGGACACGGACAGTAGGCGCCGTCAGACCCTGGCGCTCCAGCAGCGCCAGCCTGACCTGGCGAACCGGGACCCCCCGGCTGTCCCGGGTTGCCAGGTTGACCTGGAGGACCGGGCGGACCAGCAGGACCCGGACCAGCCGCGTAAGCTGGTGCTCCTGCAGGCCCGGGTGCGCCCACGGGTCCCGGTGGCCCAGACGGTCCCGGGTTCGACATTATCATTAGTCCACCGGCACCGGCACCTCCGGAACAGCCGGGCCTTCCGGGTCCGCCATCTGGACCTGGGTCTCCGGGAGGACCTGGAGGACCAGGCATCGGGTAACCGCCCCCGTTGCCCGGCGGTCCGTGATCTCCGGCGGCTCCGGGTGGACCAGGAGGCCCGTCAGGACCCACGAAGCCGGGCGGACCGGGCGGGCACTTGATGCACTCCATCATCATTGGGTACGCTGCAGCCATACCGGACATGCCAGAAGACCCGGGCGCACCGGGCATCCCGGGAGCTGCAATTGATTGAATAATGAATGACCCGAAGGTATTGAAATGATGTGATATCTCACCTCCAGCCTCTCCGTTCTCTCCGGGTGGTCCAGGAGGGCCGATGGGGCATCCGGATGCCTTGGCAGCGCAATTGCAGCCACCACCTGCAGCTGCAGCAGAAGGAGCAGAGTATCCCCCTGCAGATGAAGCTCCGGCGTATTCACCACCTCGGCCAACTCGAGGAGCTCCAGCACCCTGCAACGAATGCAGATAAATGATAGTGTTGGTGATGCAGAAAATATATCTACGGAATAGAGAACACTCACTGCGAAACCCGAGCCTCTGGTAGCGCGCACGCCTGCCATGAAGGTGGAGTCCATCGTCAGCGAGTTCCACGTCGTATCGGCGAGGTACTTAAAGTAAGAATTATTTTTCAAAAAAATGTCCACTCAATAGCGTCATAGGAAAACAGTGACTTTCGCTAAAATAGAAGAAGGACCAAAAAAGGCAAAATTCACCTTGAACTCGCCTATCTCGATCAATGTCTCGGCGTGCATAATGTTGACATCTTGAATGACGGAAAGAAGGGAAGCCATGGAGATGAAGAGAGTAACGACTGAACAAGAGCGATTACACGCAGTAGACTATAGGGGAAGATCTACATGAGAGAGAGAGAGAGAAAGAGATAAACTATCCCCATTAGCATGCTCTATCGATAGCGGTTCTCGGAGGGAATGTTTCCTTTTCCAGTGCAAACTGCCGTGATTACGAAGTGATTGTTTCCCCTTTTCATTGCCCTATTTTGCTTTGGAAAAATAATAATAAAAAATAATCATCGCAAAAAAGCATGTCCACCTAAGCCGACAGAAGCCGTAGCCAGCACGAAGTTGTGCCCAGATGAGGTGGTGCTCATCTGGCTTGGCTGAAGAACTGGGATTAATGCAATCTTTGAAATCAGAGCGGTCCATGAAAGTGAAATTTGTGTTCATATGCCTTTAGCGCACTTCCGAACGATTTTATAGTGTCCGGTGCTTGGAAGCACAATGAAATGATATAATTCCTCAGGTTATTGGATTACGGCTAATACGATCAAGGAAATAGAGAGAAATCGAAGAACAGGGAAAGGGTCAGCGGGCATTGATTAATCCTTTGTTCCCGTCTACTTTGACTAATACGGATTATAGGGTACGTTTGATAACTACTTCAGGAATTCAAGAAGGGTTTTGCTTCTGTGCATTTCGTGTTTCGTCGCTTATCGGACTCACACAACGGGGTTACAAGCTTCATTTCTGGAAAACAAAATATACGCAAAATGATTTTGAACATCTTCCCCGGATATTGTTGAATGTAATGGTTATTTATTTGCATTCATAGCTTTATGTAGTCCGAATCGAGGAATTGTAAGCTATATTCCAACTCCGTTGTAACGACTCGAAATAGTCCGTTTGTGGAACGACATAATTTGGCTTATGCAAACTGCAATAAAATAATTGATGAAGCAGTCAACAGTGACAATCACTTCTTGTGCACATTGCGATCAATGACAAAGGTCAAGATCAGTGGTAAGGTAGTGGGAAATGTGACCAACTCGAGAAATAGCTGTTGATCTAATTGCGATGGATGGGAAACACACTGAAAAATATCAGCACTGTATCACAAATTATATTGCACCTGACCAGAAAGTAAATGAACAAAGCAGCTGACGTAAAGAGTGATAAAAGACTTTGCGTAAACTCGATCGGAAGAATTGTTAAGATTACTCGCCGATTCTCTAATATCTGAAATGTCTTTTGACATGCGGCCTGGAATATAAATTACCTGGTATGAGACCCCGAGTGAAGTGCGTTTCGTGGGTTTTCTCACGTAATTCAAGTACAAATCGACGCAGAGCAACAAGAAAGAAAACGAGGTTAATAAAAGAGCCGTAATTACAAAATTCTGCAATTGTCAAAATAAAGTTGTCGAGGAAGGAAAATACCTCAAAACTGTCTTTGTTTTCAGGTAGACGCTCGTAGAATAGAGCAACTTTTCTCTCCTTGAATAGCGTGAATCGCACCGTAAGTTGCATCATTATGCAGAAATAGGTAAGAACGATCTGCATAGTTATTAACATAAAATTGAATTGCGTTTTTCATTCACACCGATGTCAATGCTAGAAACACAGCAAGAAGTTTGCTCGAGTTTCGTTCGAAGTGAGCCGGGAAAATAGTCGAGTATAGCCGCTCAATTGACAACACGAGAATCAAGTTCTGAGCCGCTACAATTGTGGCAATTCCAACACATCTGAATTTAAAATCAATTTGAAAATATCACATTTCCTATCCTTTGCCTGGTTAGGATTATGTAGCGGAAATCAAGCAAGAAACACTCGAATCGTAAACTGAAAATCGTCTCGAATACTACAATAAGTAAAACATAACTTACCGTATCAGTTCCGAGAGATAAACACATGCGAATATTGAGGCGAGAATTATGTTTAGAGCGAAGTAACATTGGAACCAAATTTTTGAGTTTTCGTGCACTAAAAATCGCACTCCCGAAAGAGGAAAGACCGTGATAGAGAAATTGTGAGGACGTAACGTATTTCCTCCATGTCAGAGAAACTCGAATCGCTCCCGCCAAACAGATGAGACCCTTGACGGAAACAATGGCATGGTATTCCACGCTTTGCGATAATTCATAGAAAAGATCGCACTGTGACGAAACCATAGATCTGAGCAAGAAAGTGATATACTTGCATGCAATGATTACAAATAAGAACAACAATTGATGCAAAATAATGATTCATAAAAATCAGGTTTTATGTAAAGAAACAATCAATCTAATTGTTTCTGTTTCTTCTCCATTCTCCATTCTCCATTCATATGAATATGAATATATGTAAAGAATACCGACTAGCAACTGACAACTTGGGAAGATGTATTCTCAGATTATTGTGACTGACTACAAAACTGACTACTATATTGTATTCTCTTAGAATTGGAAATTTGTATTTTTCGAAAGTAAAAAAATCAATGATTTATCCTGAGAATTTCAAATCAATGCGATCTTTTACGATGCCAAATATTTCATTCGAATCCTACGCTGAATTCCTTCGTTTATCGAAACACGCACTGTTGACAAGAAGACTTTTCACAAGAAAAACGGAAATAATGTACATGGCCTTCTATCTATTTCTTGGAAAAACGGAAAAAAATAGCAAAACTCCAATAATGCAGTAAACAAATTTTGGCATCTTGCCCTGATGTTTCGATATGCCGTTCTCATTAACAAGTTATTATGGCTGTCCGTTTCGGAGATTCGTAAACTGTATCCCAACTCCTTCTTAACGACTCAAAATAGTCCGTTGTCGGAACCACATGGTGTGGTTTGTACAAACTGTAATGAGAGACATTAATAAGGCAATTAAGAAGGCTGCGTACTTCTTTTTCATACTGTGCTCGATAAAGGATTTCAATATTAGTGGTAAGGCAACTCCCAATGTGACCAGCTCGAGAAATAGTTGTTGCCCCAAAGGCGATGGGTTGCGAACACACTGAAAGTAGAAGCCCTGAAAGTCAAACCGAGAATCCAACCCACAATGAAGTAAATGGCTAAAGCTGCAGCCGTAAAGAGTGATAATAGAATTTGTGTTAGCTCAATTGGAAGAATTGTTAAGATTATTCGGCGATTTTCTGATATCTGAAATGACTTTAACCATATGACCTGATATGTAAATTACTTGGTATGAGACACCGAGGGAGCTGTTCGTCTTGGGTTTTCTCACGTAGTACAAATACTCAAGTACAAATCGACACAAAGCAACAAGAGAGAGAATATGTTCGATAAAACAACCGTAATAACAAAATTCTGCAATTGTCAGAATAAAGTTGCAGAGGATAGAACAAACCTCAAAACTGTCCTTGTTTTCAGGAATCTGTTCGTAGAGTAGAGCCAACTTTCTTTCTTTGAATAGGGTGAACCGAACCGTAAGCTTCACCATTGAATATAAATATGTAAGTGCGATCTGCATGTTCAGTTTGTGTTTGATGGAATCGCTGTTTACGCTCAAACCGAAGTAATTGCTAGAAAATAAGCGAGGGGTTTGCTCGAATTTCTTTCAAAGTGAGCCGGAAAAATTGTTGAGTAGAGCCGTTCAATTGATAACACGAAAATTAAATTCTGAGCAGCTATAACGTTAGCAATTCCAAAACATCTGTAATTGAAGTCGATGTAACGTAAAAAATATATTGTGTGTGTGCATTACCTCGTTAGGATAGTGTAGCGGAAATCAACCAAGAAACATTCGAATCGTAACCTGAATATCTTCAAAGTGATAAGAGTAAAACAAAAATCTTACCTTATCAGTTCCGAGAGATAAACACATGCGAATATTGTAGCAAAAATTACGTTTAGAGCGTAGTAGAATTGGAACATAATTTTCGTGTTTTCGTGCACTAAAAAACGAACGCCCTGCAGAAAAAAGTCATGTATTGTCAACTCTAGACACGTAACATATTTTCTCCAAGTCAGAGAAACTTGAATCGCTCCCGCCAAGCAGATGAGACCCTTGACGGCAACAATGGCATGATATGCCGCACTTTGCGATAGTTCGTTGAAGAGAGAACACTGTGACGACGTCATGGATCTGAGCAAGTCGGTGATATAAACTTGCTGGAAATCGTATGATCGCAAGAAACATGAGACGCATGTAAACAATTACGCTGAAAATAATGAAGATGGGAATTGATGTTGAGTGAGCGTAATAATGTTATGTCTTGCTAGAATGTCATTCACCTGCAAACGAGGAAGGGATTAATCTCCAAATCGTGTAGCCGGCAACGATCTGCTTATAAATAAGGAAGTTGTGTGCGCAAAATATAATCATAATAAGAACTCATTTAGTGCTCCACATAAATTTATTTTTACGATATGATTAACCAACACCGTCAATAGAAGCTGAGATCGGAATAACAGACGAAAGCAATATTATGTATTATTATTGCATCATGGTCCAATATTGACTAAGTGAGTGGAACAGGGAGACAATTAGTGCACTTTAATTTTCGAGTTATTTCCTTCCACGTCCACTAGCACGGATTATCGGAAAGGCTTGATAAACATTACGGGAATGCAAGTAGGCACATTATGTCTTTACTACATTTTATTTCCATGAAATGCATGCCATAATCATACAAGTATTTCCAGCTTCATAAAAGCTAATATTGCATTTTTGCTTGGGTCGCTATTGATGTTATTGAAATGCTTATCTTTATTATGAATTGGTTGGTCGTTTCGGGGATTCGTAAACGATATCCCAACTTCTTCGTAACGACTCGAAGTAGTCCGTTTCCGGTAATACAAGATGTGACTTGTGCAAACTGCAACAACACAAATTGAGAAAACAATTAACTACACAAATTCGGAAAACATTCTCACCTCTTTCGCACACTGCGTTCGATGACAAAGGTCAAAATCAATGGCAAGGCATTTGGTAATGTAACCAGCTCGAGGAATATCTGTTGCTCTAACGGTGTTGTATTGGCAACGCACTGAAAACATGCAAGTTCTGCAGGACAAAGTGAGAATTTATCTCACCATAAAGTATATCGCCAAAGCTGCAGTGGTAAATAGTAATATAAGAGTTTGCGTAAGCTCTATCGGAAGAATTGTTAAGATTATTCGACGATTCTCGGAAATCTGAAATATGTCCAACTATACTGCAATAGTTGTGGCAAATAGCAAACAAGTCAAATAAGCGATAGATCGCACATAAGCAAGAGAGTCGTTTGTCACGAAGTGTTCCCGAATATATTACCTGGTACGAGACCCCGAGAGATTTGTTGTGCTTGGGTTTTCTAATGAAGTTCAAGTACAAATCGATGCACAGCAATACGAAAGAAAACGTATTTGATAGAGTCGACACAACGACAAAATTCTGTGATCGAAAAATTTGAGTGAAGAACATAGACAAAAATACCTCAAAACTTTCTTTGTTTTCAGGGACACCTTCATAAAAAAGGGCCACTTTTCGTTCTTCGAATAGAGTGAATTGAACCGTAAGTTGCATCATTGTATAGAAATATGTAATTGCGATCTGCGCGTGCATTTGCAGATAATGAAAGTGTTAATTCGCGTTCATACCGAGGAAAGTGCAAGGAAAATTGCTAGAGGTTTACTCGAATTTCGTTCAAAGTGTGCCGGAAAAATTGTCGAATACAGACGCTCAATCGATAGAACGAAAATTATGTGCTGAGCTGACACAACAGCAGCAATTCCAACACATCTGAATAAATAATGGTTAAAATCAAAATGCTTGTGGACATTGCCTCGTTAGGATAATGTAGCGGAAATCAATTAGAAAACATTCGAATCGTAATCTGAATGTCAGGCGGTAAAGACAATGGGTAATAATAACTTACCGTATCAGTTCTGAGAGATAAATAAATGCGAATATTGAGGCGAAAAATATATTTAGAGCGTAGTAGAATTGGAACATAATTTTCGTATTTTCGTGCACCAAAAATCGTACTCCCTGGAACGAAAAGTTAAAGTTAGATAAAGCGTTTACTCGCAACATATTGTCTCCATTGAAGACAAACACGAATCGCTCCAGCCAAACTGATGAGACCTTTGACCGCAACGATAAGATGACATATCGCACTTTGCGATAGTTCACGGAAAAGATCGCACTGCGACCAAGTCATTGATCTGAGCAAGTCAGTGATTGAACTTGGAATGAATCATATTAATGAATCGAAAGCAAGTGACGAGCACTAAAAAGTAGATGATAACGTATGAGAATTGATATTGATAAAGATTAATATTATCCCGTCTTCTAGAATGCGTATTGAATGGCAGCTGTGAATGAGAGAGGCTGTATTCTCAGAATATTTTAGCTAGAAACGAGCGACGTTGTATTCGCTTACAAATGGTATAATAAGTTTTTATGAGCAAGATAAACAAAAAAAAATCTCTTTTTTAAAATTTCTCCCTATAATTTCTTTTTTCAATACTACGACTAACGATGTGCGACAAAATACGCGGTCTAAAATGATCTCAAGGTGATATATTCGAGCACTGCCTGACGTATATAGTTGGGATATGGATATAGATAGATATGGATACGAATATAGACCATTGGGTGAATTACATGAACAGTTGATGAGGAGAAAAAGCGAAGAGAATGTACACGGTCGATGTAAAGAATTGGAAATGACGTGTAATTGTTATATGTCAGCATCATTTTAAGGAATAAACAGCTTGACAAGGCACAGCAAGGGTATCGCAGGACTTAGCACATGTGAGCAAACAACCACCACACAAGACTCGTCTTCTCCCGATGCCTTCTCCCCCGTTCTTCCTATCAAGAACGACTGAAGATGCTCAACCTCTCTTCTCTCTCCGATCGTCATTTTAAGATTGATCTACTCACCTGTTACAAAATTATTTTCGGTTTTTATGATATTGATTGTCGTTCATTCTTTAATTTCTCCTCTCGAATAATTATCACTAGAGGTCACGGCCTTAAAATTTGCCCATTTCGCACCACTAGTCAACGATTTGCCAGTTTCTTGTCTAATAGAATAGTACCACATTGGAATCGTCTAGACGATTCCATTATCAGTAGTCCTAATCTCTCTATTGTCTCAAATTACATTAAAAATCTTGACTTCTCTTCTCTATAGTACCTTTGTATAGTACTTTTATCGTTCCTTCGACATCGTAATATCGAATTGTGATGACTACTCTTTTCTATATAATATCCACCATCTATTGTTCGAATCCCCGCCACGAGCGATAAATATATTATTATTTCGGAGAGGTCTGATTACATCTTCATTCGGAATCTCGCCTTCGCTGCATTTATGAAGCTGTCGAAGCAGCTACCTTCAATTGTGGCTTCCCGCACTCATCCCTGTCTCATACAGCGTACCTTTAATGTCTGAAAGGGCTGTATCTGAAATGCTATCTCGTCCCATAGAGAGGACCTTCAGTTTTGAGTCCGGGACAATGACGCTCATGAAGTGCATCTGACAGGTGCAGTCTGAACACACAGACTGCGGAAGTTGTCGAACGCCTTTATTTTCCGTGTTTTCGCACTGGTTTACCCTTATATGTTGACCTTACGGAGAATGATAAAACAATTATTATGGTAGATTACATGTACTGCATGTCGCTGTTAGTGTAAGTAGATAACGATCGATGTGTTTATATCAGTAAATATTTTAAGCTGATTTGACTTCATGGTTATTTTCAAAAACCAGTGACAGTAAGTGCACAACATATGTGCAATCCGTTCGATGGAGTAGAATTTCACTCCATATTCGTGCAAGTAATATATTGAACGAAGATTGCACCAGGGAAATTCCTAATAATTCAGCATAAGTGCATCACAATTTGCAATTCAGTATGCATGTTGTCATTCACTTGATACGTATTGTTTCATTCTGAGTACAATTACTTGTATAGATTCAGTGATAAATGTGTGACTTCGCGAGTTGCGAAAAAATGCATAAAGTTGATTTCTCAAACATGATATTATCGAAATCAACGACAATTCACGTTAACTGTGTCCTGCTCTCCGAAGAATGCATTATAGAGCTAAATATCACGACATACAAAATAAACTGAGTTGCATTTAGTTATATGTTTTATTTGAAATACACTTTCCGAAAAGCTCAACAATCATGTACAAGCAATATCATCGATAATCAGATTTCCACTTTGTAATCGCATGTTTTTATATGTACAAATATTAATGCATTATGGTTTTCTTTCGAGCAGCTTCACGAATAGTTGTCCGTCTTTCGGGCCTTGCAGCGCATTCGCCGTGATCGTCTTTAGTTCCGCCTGAAAACATGCTTTCCATCATTTTCCATCATTTTCCATCATTTTCCATCATTTTCCATCATTTTTTTCCATGATGGAAAATGATGGAAAATTATGGAAAATGATGGAAAATGATGGAAAATGATGGAAAATGATGCACTTCCGCCAGTACAGTCTTGAATTCAATCTCGGCGAAGCGCGCGCCCACACAATTGCGAGGACCGATGCCGAAGGGAAGATAAGGTGGCGACCAGATCGCCTTGCTGTTGTTTATCATATGTTGTTTTTTTCCTCCATGCGATTATTTGATGACTATTCGATATAATACTTGCTTATGAGAATCATCTAAAAAATGAAACGCACCGTTCGGGAATGAACTCCATAGGCCTCTCGTAGTTTGCCTCGTTCCACATCACGGTGTGCACGGGAACTAGAACATTCACTCCCTCGGGAACGCGGATCTTGCCGCCGATTATGGTCTTCCTGACAACCGTTTACATTTTCTACTGAAAAAGTGCCAAACGTGCTTTTCTTTAGTAAATCATCCTTCTAGTAAGTTGCTAAGGAGCTCAAAGATTGAGATCTTCTAACGGCAACTTTAATGAGTCATTTGCAAGTCACTTGATGCATCTCCGTCCGGTGAATGTGACCACTGGAGGATATACACGAAGAGTCTCGGAGAAGACTGCGTGCTAAAAAGAGCATTTATTGAACCAGCTGCATTGCTCCAAAGTATTGTCAACCATGCGGGCACGAACCATATACGGGAGTTTCATCATTCGCTCATAATCGATCATCTCACTATCGTCGAAGGTCGAGGTGATCTCCTCGTAGAGCGTTTGCTGGACTTGAACTCAAATTATTGATTGAAAATTATGACTTGAAAAATAATTGCTAAGCAATCGAAGTTTATTCATATATATATCACGCCTCTCATGAGAGAATCGAGCTGAGCATGGGAATGGCGAAATGAGTTCTAACCGGTTTCGGGCACCCTGAGGCATGTCTGAGTGACCGCCGAAATCTTTTTGTGCATGCTTCATTTTGGAGCTCTCTATGTAAGGTCGGATACCGGCATCACCCACTTTGAGAGCAGTTTTCTTCGATAAGGTGTAAGATAGAGCAAAATTGACCTCTGAGTGACCCCAACTCATTTTTTGAGCTCTATCGATCTATACAAACCAATTTCTCTAAAACCCATTTTGAACAGAAGTTTCACCACCGTGCCCGGACTTTTTACGCAAACCACTTATTGGAAAGCTCTCGCTGAGCTGTATCTACTGTGAAATTTTCAGCTGCTGCTTGACCTACATTTTTGAGAAAATTGGCCTGAAGTGTGCTACTGTTCAAAATGGGTTTTTCGCTTCTTATCTTCTCGCAAAAAATCCAGAGGCGAGTTGTGAGGCTATATCACGCCATTCACGAGAGAATCGAGCTAAAATCGCCATTCCTGGGAATGGAGCTGAAATCGTGAAATGAGTTCTAACCGGTTTCGGGCACCCTGAGCCATGTCTGATTGTCCCCCGAAAAATCTTTGTGCATGCTTCATTTTGGAGCTCCCTACGTGGGGTCAGATATCGGCATCACCCACTTTGAGAGCAGTTTTCTTGGATACCGTGTAAGATAGAGCAAAATTGACCTCTGAGTGACCCCAGCTCATTTTTTGAGCTCTATCGATCTATAGAAACCAATTTCTCTAAAACCCATTTTGAACAGTAGCACACTTCAGGCCAATTTTCTCAAAAATGTAGGTCAAGCAGCAGCTGAAAATTTCACAGTAGATACAGCTCAGCGAGAGCTTTCCAATAAGTGGTTTGCGTAAAAAGTCCGGGCACGGTGGTGAAACTTCTGTTCAAAATGGGTTTTAGAGAAATTGGTTTCTATAGATCGATAGAGCTCAAAAAATGAGCTGGGGTCACTCAGAGGTCAATTTTGCTCTATCTTACACGGTATCCAAGAAAACTGCTCTCAAAGTGGGTGATGCCGATATCTGACCCCACGTAGGGAGCTCCAAAATGAAGCATGCACAAAGATTTTTCGGGGGACACTCAGACATGGCTCAGGGTGCCCGAAACCGGTTAGAACTCATTTCACGATTTCAGCTCCATTCCCAGGAATGGCGATTTTAGCTCGATTCTCTCGTGAATGGCGTGATATAGCCTCACAACTCGCCTCTGGATTTTTTGCGAGAAGATAAGAAGCGAATGAGAGGGCGGTGGAAGTCGTTTCGTATCCAGCAAAGAAGAGTGCCCACGCATTCGAGACGACGACATCGTGGTGCAGTGGCTTCTCCTGCCATTGGGAACACATTTAGAGAACAACGTCATAGTTTCTTTCGTCATAGGGGTCGGTATGTAAATTCAATATACATATCTTACTCAATTCTCCACGCGTTTCTCGTTTTCGGCGAGGATCAAATCGATAAGATCAGGTAGTGGACGAAGCTGCAAGGTGGAGAATTACGTCATGCTATTTTTAGGTTTGAACAAGGACTCATCGATGACGCTGAATTATACTTACGCTTCCAGCGGCGCGCTCCTTCGTTCGCTCCAGAATGATGTCGGAGAGATTCTGAATGAGGATGTACTCTTCGCGACCGAAGATCGAGAAGCGACGGAGGTACTTGAAGACCGGGAAGAACACTGCAGTTAATTTGCACGTTTTTTGAGATCTATTTGAGCAAAATTGACAATTGAGTTGTTCAAAATGGAACTAACGTGAAAGTTTGTAGATCAACGATTTGTTGTACTGCATGTTGTTGCTAAAGATGCGCGCTCGCGAATAATACTCGTTCGAGCGATCCTAAAGGAGTGCATGATTGGTAAAACATATACAATAAGGTTTTTTCCTTTTTTGTCCAATATTGCCAAGACTAACCTTTATACAGGATATGTTCTGCCCGAGGGCGCATCTTGCAATCATGTCCATAGTCATCGCTTGGTATTCACTGGGAAAGTGATAATTATCTAGACGAACGCGATTTACCAAAATATGTGCCTGACGAACGCATACATGTCCATCTTTCCTCCATTCACTTTCGATTTCGCTCTCAACTCCTCTACGAGATTATCCATTTGGTCATGGAACGTGGTGCATCTTCAAAAGTGATCATATTATTCCCACATTGCTTACTCGTAGTCAAATGCGTGTTTGTCTGCATTCAACGACGATTGGCACATGAGTACAGTAGACAGAACTTTGTTGAAATAACTATGCCACAGGTCAAAGTTGGTCAGGCGGAATAGGAATTGAGGAGATTTCGCAAATTGGGAAATACATTGTTTACGTTTTTCATCTTTCCAGAAGTGAAAATAGCCGAGACCACCGACCGCGTTTCCTTCCAACCAGCACTTACAAATGCAATAATTATAATTACACGCATAAAGAAGTTCTCATTCCGATCAGATTCTCCAATTGTAATGTCTGCCATTTCCCTGATGTCCATTAAAGAACGGATATACCATGTGTATCGCGACTTTCTGCAAATTGATGTTTTGCCAGAACACTTTAAAATTCTCATCGTACTTTTCTAGCGATGAAGTTTCCGAATTGCGATCTGAAAACTTCCTTGATTATTTCCGGATCAGTTGTGACGATCTCGAGATTCGAGCCGAAGTAGAACCTAAACTTTTGCAAGGTGTTGTAGTGTAAAATAACAATTCGCAGGAAAACATGACATTACGTCGGCTAAGAACCATTTGGCAATTTCGCAACATCGGCCCTTTCACTGCCACTCCGAGTTCTCATTCAACCAAGAGGATTACAAAGAATAGGACTCGCCCAAATGTTGAACCGTATATCCTTTCTAGCTCAGGGTAGACATAGAGAGTCGCCTCGACACCTTTTTAAACAAAATATATCAATTAATACACATTGTTCGCCATCGTCATATTTTGCTCCAAATGATAAGATGTCCGCACTCACAGTATTGATGACCTCGAAGAGATAGACCAGATTTCCCATGAGGAACGAGGCGGGTGGTCCGGACAGCCCGATCTCCTCTCGAAGGCGCAAATGAGCACGACGCTGTCTAAAGACAAATATCGGGCGCAATCGGACTAGTGTTAGTCAAATTATGCCAGACTGAGTAATTGCTCTTAATATCATTGTTGCTAAATAGGGATATAAACGGAAGCTCACAATATCGAATGAATCAGCCAAGTGTTGCCTCCAAGTAGAAATATCACCCAGATCATTCTGAAAAATGAAAATGGATGATAAATGCAATCACGAGTGAACACAATCACAGAGTAAACAATAGGAGGGAAATGGAAGGAAACACTTCTTAGATTAGATACGAGGGACACTCTTTGCTCGATTTTGCGGGGATTATAAAAATCGCACGCAACTTCCGTTCCCTGCAAAAAGCAAACTACGAAGATCGAACACCCTCTGGAAACACGCAAAAACTATGTGAAAAGCTGTCAACAGAGAGAGGCAGAAAATCGAGCCCAGGGAGAGAGGGGGCGGGGCCTATCGCGCACCTCTCTAAGTCAAATCACCAAAAATTTGGGCAGAGCTTCGCCATTTCCCGGATGCGCCTCACCCTAATAAGGTGAGACGAATGAGGGCTACGCCCGCACTCTCTCGTAGGAGCGCTGCTCTCTACACACGCCGGGGCAGAAACAGGCGAGAAGAGGGAGGGCGAGGAGGCGGACTTTCGCGTTTGCCTCTCTCTTAATGAGCTCTCCTCAAACTGATCTTCTTTGAAGCACGGGTTAGCGCCTTAACTTTTGAATGTTCTGTTTTGATAGAAAGTTGCCTTAGGGCTTGAGTAATAAATGGCCAAAGGGGGAGCTAAGTGTTTCCACTTTGAGGGATGATTTCGCTTTTTCGCAACCTTTAAGTCGTATGCTGACCAACTCAAACACGAACTTGGATGTCCCGCCTCAGGTCACTGATAGATAGAGGGGAGATCTAGACGAATCAGTTTAGAGCGATCGATTTGGTTGCGAATGAAGCTCGTGCTCCCTAAATCTTGCTTTAGAGAGGAATCGTGCCCCAGCAAAGTGGGCGGAGCTTACGGTGTCTACGTATAACCTATAACGGAAGACAACTATGTGATATGATAAAGAAGATTGCAAACAGATTGAAATTTTCGAAAGGTCTTTTTTTCTGACCTATTCCACTGATAATGAAATATGTTGACAGAGAAGTGGGTATGGAAATTAAAGAAGGAGTGTCAGCAAAGTTGAACTTTTGAAGCTGACATAATCATGGCGTAGCTTTTCATAACCATGATAGATTTTGAAAATTTCAAAATCATATGTTTATTTTGAAACGAGTTATCACTAGTTGGCAGAGTGCCATAGGCGCTGATAGTCCTTGATAGGGCAGGGACGTGCGGGAATTCAAATATTTCGACGATTTGTCAAAAATCTTCGAGTGGGAATCGAACTCGCAACATCCCTATCACACGACGGCTGCTCTACCACTGAGCTATGGAAACGATGGTTGTCTACCCTCTTTGCTCGCGCTATGATCTTTCGAGGGTTGGCTAAGTCATTGCTATGACAGCGTCAAATGGTCAACTTTGCTTACACTCCTTCTTTAAGCGATCAGAGGAAGGAAAAGTAAGATTAAATGATGAGAAGTTATCGTTAGAGCATTTTGAGTAGGGTTGACAAAGGAAGGAGGAGAGGAAGGCCTTCCTCTCGATTCTGTTCAACATGCAAATCGCCCATTCCTTGCGGAAAGATGCGAGAGTGCGGTCATCCTTCCGGAAGGATTGCGATCATTGAGGAAGGATCATGAGGTGAAAATGGGCTCAAAGATGTTCAATCTTCACCAAATTTTAGGATTTGCATGATTAGTGTATGCGGTTCGATTACGATGCGATTTGCATCATTCTCCGGGGGTATAACGCTCCTTAACGGGAGGATTTGGATCTTTTTTTCTCTTTCTTCCACATTAAAATCCTTCTACTGTTGTTCCTTGAATGTGCGTGCATTCCATGTTATGGCGAAGCGTCTGTCTTCTCCGTCCTCTTCCACGGAAACAACACGGTCTTCGAGATCTACTATCGGAGGTCGCACGCCGTTTTCTGGCTATTCCGCCATCTTCAATCATAGCTAGCGGCTCTTTTCCTCCGTATTTTGATAGTATGTAAACAATCGACTTCTATCAAGATGAGAATCCATATTTGAATCTCATGCCAAGAATAGTGGGAGAAGTTCTTCGAGGGAGACGACGAAGGGTCTCCGATTTCGTCAGTGAGGAATAACCACATTATTTGACACATTCGTATAATTTTGTTTGTTATTTCATTCATTGAAGTTCTCTTTTACATTGTTTTTGTAGAAATTGATTGATTTTGAGTCTTCGTTTTTGTTTGGAAGACCTGTACAGGCTTGATTATAGTGAAATTCAAATGTTTTTCGGCGTTTAATGTGATAAACAATCGTTTGAAATGTATACAAATTGATCCTACACAAAAAAACAAGAAAAACGATCATTTTAAGCCTTGACTGCGATCCCTCCTTCCATTCCCCTCCCCATCCTTCCGCAAGGAATAATGGGGCATTTTGCATAGACTGTTCTTCCTCGTCCCTTCATTTCTTCCTTTGTCAACCCTAATTTTGAGCACACATTGATAAAAAAAAGTCAACGAAAAAAATTACACGGATATACGGTTGATGGAAACATAAATTTGATCCAAAAAATCTATGTTCTAGATAAATCTCGCTTTATATAAATATAGACGACAAAGGTAAGCGTAAAGGGTAAAATGCAAACGATTTCTTTTCATTTGAATTATGGTGCTAGGGAGCCGTGACCGATGAGCTGTCTCACTTGAGGCAATTCGTTTTAACAATGCATTTTCCCCGCTTTCACTTCGGTGGAAATCGATCCCTGGCATTTCACAAGGCTTAATGTGAGCGATGTGTTAAACGGAACCTACGGAAATGCATACATCTCATAATTGTTGTTTGCATGCGCGGCCTGTGATGAGTTATCTTAATTTGCTCCGATATCATCTGATATATTTCTGTGCACATCTCAATCATCACTTCCAAGATGTGTTCTGAGTTCTGCGGTAATAACAGTGACACCCCACTAGTGAAATTACCGTATATTTCGAAAAAAATATTCCGCTTTTTCCAGTATAGTACGGCTTTTGCTACAGTAACCACTCTTCAAGAGCGAGTATGTGACCGATTGTATGTGTGTTTGAACATTCAGGATTGCTGCCGCTTCCCATTTCTTTAGATTATTCTTTGAGATTTCCTCTGCAGTCCGATGGGCGTTGCAATTTCGAGACCGAACAGACCTCCAGGGGGTAAGCAGAGTCAAGAATCAGATTCAGGAATGCATTGCGCACCAGATATGACGCCAATCACTGTGTAAGTATCATGTTTTTTCCAAAAAAATACTATAATATCATCATTTCCTTTTCATCTTTTCGCCCTCACACTATAACAGGTGTAAGGTCTCCATTTTCAGTGTGATCCAGGATAAAACGAAGCAAGCTTCAATCTCGAAAGCCATAGACAAATCTCTTGAAAAGGAGAGAAACGACAACAAAAGAAGAGTAAAGATTCTCCTATTAGGTTGGTACATTTTCTTATCCGAATAATATAGCTTGGCATGCATTTCAGGAGGCGTTGATGCTGGAAAGTCAACGATTTTGAACCAAATGAGGTAGACTTATTCTGTATTGCTGTAATATATGTATAGTCAGAATTATTCACAAGAACGGCTTCAGCGATGACGAAATGCGCAATTTTGGCAAGCATCTGAGATACAACGTGTTCCAGGTTTGCAAAATTGCCTTTGTGTACCAGATATTTCACAAAATGTCATCGGACTTACAAAGGAGCCGTACTAATATTGATGATACTGAGAAGGTAGAATGAAGTCGATAATCTAAACAGAAGTGAATACTTTAGCAATTGATCAATCCATTCGTCGAGGGACTTCCGTGGTTCAAGGAAATCGAAGAAGAGGAAGCGAACGATATTCTCATATCATTTCAGAAATTAAAAGTATCGCATTCACTTTCCTGTTTTAATGATCTGATGTTCCAGTGCGTAATTTCTTTCATGGAACGGCACCCAAGCTACGCCTCGCTTCCCGATAACGCGCATTAGTAAGTCATCCAATCACATAATGAGAATATGAATTGTTGCGGAAAATTCATCGTGAAGCATTGTATTGTATAGATTTTTGCATAGTATAGCATTGCATAGTATTGTCACGGCTTCATTTATTCTTGATTAAATTACACCAAATGAAACTACTGTACAGCTTCGTTCCCAAGCTTGCGGTCGTACTCGCCAAGGATTACGTGCCCACGCCAGAGGACATCCTTAACATGCGCGTACCCAGCACAGCTGTCAATGAAGTCACCTTCAACTTTGGAACGAAATCCTTTTGGTACGATCTTGCTTGCCATATTTCTGCAAATTCGATTTAGAATGATGTTGATTCTCAGGAATTCCGGGCAAAGGCTAGAATCGCAGGTTAATCGACGTTGGCGGGCAGCGTACGTACATTGAAAAAATGGATTCATTGCTTCGAAGGCATTGCTGTTGTGCTCTTCGTCGCTTCCCTAGCCGCCTATGATCAGGCATGTTTTTAAATATATTAAAATAATATTTTTATAAAAATCCAGCGTGAAATTCGCGCACTAGGACGAATGAGAACCGTCGGATGAGAACCAAAAATAAAATAAGACGTTTTGTCAACTTAATGTGAAAATACTGGAGAAGTTTACTTTTGTTGGTTCTCATCCGGCCTAGTACCTAAATTCACATACGTGTTTACTCTTTCACTGCATGATCATGTCGGGCGATCGGCTGAAAGAGTGTGATAGTTGAAAATACTTACCCGATGAACTAGGTCGGATGATTATCGACGGATGATAACCAAAAATTATAGCCCTCTGCAATGGTTTCACACACGATGTTTTCCTCCTTTTCCCTCTCTCGAAGACAACGATCTCTAGCCCTTCTCTGATTTTTCCGCAACAATTGCGCAATTGTATACTCGCTTATTTCAAATGACCCGGTTAGAGAAAGATAAATAGCACGAGGGAAATAAGTATCCGTTTTCCGGACCACAAAAGATCGCGAACTTTTCGCGCAAATTTCTGACGGATTTGACAGACCGATTGTGAAAATCGTACGTAAGGGTACTTTTGGATATCGTCCGAAAGGTTGTTATCCGACCTAATGCAATTCCCGAATTTCGGGTTGTGTTCGATCGCGTTTCATCGCCAACCCTAAATGAGGCTATTTGAGGAACTAGATGATGGGGATGCAGAGATCAAGCCCGTGCTCATTGAAGATGTACTTGAGAAGGAAGCGAAACGAAGGGTGAGGCTGCAAAGGGGCGTCCAATTTTATTTATACACCTCATGTCTTGTTTGTTCTCATGCATTCAAAATGGAAATTTAAAATATTTGAGTTCCTGCAATTGGTATCTCCGTTCTCAGTGGGGCGAGACTTGGCATTTAGTTTATAAGGTTCAGAGGGTCAGACAAAAAGCCAAATTTCACGTCTCTAGCTCTACGGAGAACGAAGATACTAATTTGTGGGAATTCAAATATGTCTCGTTTCCATTTCCTGAGAACTAACACCACATCAGCAGTTAAGAGACCAACTCGTCTGCGAGCATCCGTTCAACTTTTCGACGAAATGATTCGATGCAAATTTCTAAAGGCCGCCGCATTCATTCTCTTCTTGAACAAGGTATTGCACGGCATGCTTTGGATTGCATCTAAACTTCTCAGAAAGATCTATTCGCGAAGAAGCTACCGGTCCGTCCGCTCAACAAGTACTTACGTGGATACAGTAAGGAACGTCTGACGTTATCCGTAAATGTACCTTTTGAGCCGGGAAAAACACGGAGCAAGCTTCCGATTTCATCAAGCAGCATTTTCTTAAGGTAATTTTACAACGATGTACGCAAAATCTAGTATGAATGCAGCGTAAAGATCAGAAAGATAGGGAGCGTAAGATCTACTCCCACTTCACTTGCGCCACCGATACGCAGAATATCGACGACGTCTTCAAAGCGGTCTACGATATCGTCGTCCAAAAAGGCCTTAATAACAGCGGAATACTGTAGAGTGTTTGTTTAGAGATTTCACACGACATACTCTTGTCAGTTTACTAGAGGAATAAAACAGCTACTGAGTAACAAACGGTCTCCGAATTTCTAATATAATAGTCTCTCATGGCATAGTTCTCCTTGAGCTAAATTATTCGCTACAGTAAAATGATGGGTGGTTTGGTAGATCGTTAACTTTGGCAAATGCCATATCATGCCACTCACGAGAGAATGTTGACAATGAGTTGACATTTAAAATAAACATTTTTTATTTGGCATGGTTTTGAGTTTGGGCTTGGGTGGTAGAACATACTCCCACATCGATTCCATCCTATTCGCTCTTGCAGCTGCAGTAGGCTGCTGCAATGGTGAGACGAAGGCAGTTGGATTTAGGGTTTTCCACGTGAAAAAATGGTAGTTTTTGTTGACCAAAGTGTGTTTATGATCAAATTAACTATTTTGGATCACTTTGTAAATTTTTCACTTTTGCGACCCTTGCAGCAGACGCATGGGTGACAGGTTTTTAATTTACCGTGGTGAAATACATTTTTTGGTTCACACCAAACTTAACCAGTTCGTAGAGCTTGAAATTCTGCGCATTCCTTAATTTTTGCAGATTTTATCTCGGTGGTCCTGCTAGTCTCCCAGATCGACAAAACTCTCGTAATGGGTTGCACGGTTCACCCTCCGTGAAATCAAACTCGCAAGGTCGCAGGTTCGAGTCCCAGCGAAGGAAAAATTGTCTTTTGCAATTGGTTTTCATATCACGCGTCTTCTGAGAGAATGCATGACCTCGAGGAACAAGGAGCCGAAAGTTTGAGCAATATCTTCAAGATAATTATGCCAGAGTATGTTGGCGACGAGAAAACTTTTGGCGTTGACGGTTTTTTTGGAACCGGCTTTTAGGCATTTTCCAGTTCTGCACCCGGCCCTACCGTATATCAGGTTCCATATAATCTACAGGGCTGGAAAAGAGCTCAAAATGTGCGCTAAATTATTTCAAACAACTTTTATGTTGACACCAAATAGATACGACTTTGCCTTCAAAGTGAAAAACCTCAAAAAGTATGTCCAAAGGTACAAAATAAAATCTACTGGATCTGGAACCCCCCTGTTTACCACTTTTTTATTAAATATTTGAAATCTGCAGTATCGATATAGTCTAGGAAAATATTGACCCGATAGCTGTAGGGGTGTGGTAAGTTTTATGAGGCATCGAAATGCCGAAAATCCGAATTTTTGCATTTTCTTGCTTTTTTTGTTCTCTCCAAATAAAATTGTCACATTTTGTTAATTGGATGCACGCTGAATTAATCTATCCGGATTATTTAAGAGACCGGATCGGTAAGATTGGACCTCCCCCGGACCTGTTTCGTTAGCAGTGAGATTCAGGCGCCCATGCTTTGTGCATGTGTACCCCTTGGCCCCATGTACCACAAATGGTCACTGAATTCCTGATTCCTCCTGTGTACAGGCAAAAAATTGGTGACAAATGTTAAAAATCGAAATTTCATAATTTCTCAACCCGAAAAGGTGGAGTCAAAATCTCTGTTGTTGTTCTAGACATCACTAATAACCAAAATTTAACCATCCAAATCGAATCATACTCTATTGTTATGGTGGTTGCACATACAAAATTTTCACTTTTTCACGCATTCAGTTGATAGTTTTCATGATTTCTCAATTCGTGATTTCTCAAAATATTTTACTTATAATTTGCTTATTTTAATTGTTGGAAGAGGCTATTTCGCAATATTTCATCTCACATTCTACTCTAATATAAGTATATGATAAGGATCACGCGATCGGCTAAACATCTGATGAGATTTTGAACCACAAACAGGGGTCCAATCGTGAGTTCGAGAGGTGATTTTTCAGAAATTTTTAAAACTCGCGTTTTCTCAGCAGTTTTTGATCTGGATGGGCTTAAATTGACATAATATTACTAAATTATGTATTTTTCATCAGCCATCTCGCCATCAATTTTTGTCGACAACCTCCATTTTGCGAATTGGAGCATACGAAAAATTGTCTTGAAAACCGTGCACCAATCTTTTAAGCGAGATATATAATTACGTCGGTACATAGTACTCAGCGTGCTAGGTGTTCATTGTAGAAGACTTTGTTTAGGTGGATTTCAGAAGCACAAAATAGAGAACTTCGGTGGGTATGAAACACGACTTTACAGAATGGGATACACAAAATGTTTTTTCGGTTCCATTTAACGGCATTATTATTTAAACGTATAAATAAACCCACAGAAACACAAAAACGTTGGTATATATGTCAAATGCGAAAAATCGTGACCAGCCAAATGTGACACGCAAAGATTCGGACCTTAGGGAGATCATGACGGACAATCGAAATTGAAATCGGTTGCATGATATTCGATGCAGAATTCAATGGGCTACATTTTAAGACCTGGGGGTCTCTCAATATATCAACTGTATGCGTGAAAAAGTGAAAATTTTGTATGTGCAACCACCATAACAATAGAGTATGATTCGATTTGGATGGTTAAATTTTGGTTATTAGTGATGTCTAGAACAACAACAGAGATTTTGACTCCACCTTTTCGGGTTGAGAAATTATGAAATTTCGATTTTTAACATTTGTCACCAATTTTTTGCCTGTACACAGGAGGAATCAGGAATTCAGTGACCATTTGTGGTACATGGGGCCAAGGGGTACACATGCACAAAGCATGGGCGCCTGAATCTCATTGCTAACGAAACAGGTCCGGGGAATGGCCATTATGGTCGATTCTTTCCGATCCGACCTCTTAAGAGACCATCCGCTAGAAAACGGAAAATGCCTCGGATGGCCACAATTCGAAAAAAACCATGAACTTTTTTCCTGAAGTATCCTTCAAAAATGTTGCGGTGTGGGACATATTGATAAGTTTAGATATCGATTATGAAAAAAAGTTACCGTAACCCACCGATTTCGGGGTCGAAAAAGTTGAAATCATAAAAATACATGAAATATAGATTTTCTGGTGTATTTTCACAAGTAGAAACCGAATTTCTATTTTAAACTTACGATAAAATTGAAAGAAGCAAGTTCGAGTGCGTGAAAAGTCAGAGAAAGACGAGAGAGCGTGCATTTCGGAGAGAGGGAAAAGTAAGTGAACAATCACAGCTTCCTTTTCCCTCTCTCAGAAATGCACGCTCTCTCGCCTTTCTCTGACTTTTCTCGCAGATTTTCATCGACCTTTTTCATCGAGCTCGTTGAAAAGTTCGTGAACTTTTCTTCGAAGTTGTTTTGATTAAAACGTTCTCCCCTGCCCATATCATTTCTATATTTTCTATAAATTCTCGAACACTCTGCTGATGAAGAGCCCTTGTGGCGGACGATAAATAAAATATAAAATAAACTAAAGTAAGCTCGGTATTTTAAAGAGAAACAGTTTTCACGCACCTCAGAAGTTCGCGAACTTTTTACGCAACTTTTCTCGCACATTTCTGGCAGATGAAACGGGTCGATCGACTATTTTGACCCACAAAGTGGCGAGTCAAAATTTGAAAAATCAAAAATTTTCAATTTTTTCCAATTTAGTACCAGAAATACGTTATACATTAACGAATGAGTTAATTCGATAAGAAAACAATGTGATTCAAAGATGTAGAGACTAAAAAAATGAAATCTGGAGCTGCTTTTTCGCGATTTTCGAAATTCAGTGCTATAAAAAACAAAAGGATATATAGGATATATCAATATTTTCACTCTAACTTGCTTCTTTCAAATTTATCGCAAGTTTAAAATAGAAATTCGGTTTCTACATGTGAAAATACACCAGAAAATCTATATTTCATGTATTTTTATGATTTCAACTTTTTCGACCCCGAAATCGGTGGGTTACTGTAGTAACTTTTTTCATAATTGATATCTAAACTTCGCAATATGTCCCACACCGCAACATTTTTGAAGGATACTTCAGGAAAAAAGTTCATGATTTTTTCGAATTTTGGCCATCCGAGGCATTTTCCGTTTTCTAGCGGATGGTCTCTTAAATAATACGGATAAATTAATTCAGCGTGCATCCAATTAGCAAAATGTGACAATTTTACGATCGTGCAACATAAAACAGCAATGTAAGAGCAGGAAAAATGATAAATGAGCACATACGGCAAATAAATGCCGAAATATGTGCCTATATGTGCCTATTTATACGATTTTCAGAAATGAGAACAGAAAAAGACAGCAGAATTGTAATGCTGAAAGGGAGTAAAAAAACGTTATTCGAAAAATATATCTGTGTAAAAATCACTAAGTTTTCTTTCCTTTTCGCTTGTTACCTACCCCTTGAACATCTGTTATCTTTAATACATCATAGTTACATTTAAAAATGGTTGTGCCAAAACCTGTCACTTCTATAATTTTATATTTCTCCAAGAAATTACAACATTCAGAGAACAATGTATCGACTCTTTTATATAACTAATACCCTCTTATTATGGTACATCAGCCTTCCTTAGAAATGCTTGAAGCTGTCAGTCGATCCAACAATGCAAGGTTCTTTCGAAACGGTGAAAGGGACTTTCAGGATAAGAATACTCCTTGAAGTTGTGGTCCTCTCTCTCTTCAAGCGGGCATACCAGCTCATGATGATTTTAATGGTGGGAATATCTTCTCCTGGACCTGCACAACTTATGCTTTATTTGATCCCCTTCCAATTTTGAAGCAATGGAGCAAGGTCGTGACATTCGTTGAATCACTGCTGGAGCTAACTCACGTATCCCATCCAAAAGCTCAGTTGAAAACACAATGCATTGCTTACTGTTGGCACTTGAGTGATATCGAATCAAAGATCATGTGATTAAAGCCTAAAAAAGTGTAAGTGTGAGCGCGTGATAGTAAACGTGTTCGGAGGTTCCATTATAGAACAATGTATCGACTCGCCTTACTAGTAAGATGAATATCAGCTTTGGTTCGATAATGCGAATGAAATATTTAGAGCATGAATATCAACGTAAAATATGGCGATAAGTATGGCAACTTCAATATGGCTTTCGCCGTCAGCTGGAATCACAGTGTGATTTCACGTTTGGGGGTGATAAGTCACAGGGAATAGTGAAGGGACGTTGGAGGCAGTGCGTGATATTGATAAGCCGAATGACGAGAGCCACTTCTCGTCTGAGCACACGCGATTCCTTCCTCTCGTCACAATATTCTCGCCCAAAATACGATTAGCACCATTTCCCGCATGATAGAGTCATGTAGAGTGGGTATGTTTAAGGTGGACTATGCCTGACGACGACGCGGACTTTCGGCAGTGTTTGGTGTGCCAGACACCAGTTCGGACGCTGCATCTGGGCATGGACGTGTGCCGGTATCAATTTCATTGTAATAATTTCTCTAACTACCGCATATTTAGAGCTTGCGCATCGTTTTTCAAACGCGCAAAATCCATCGGAGCGGAGTATCCCTGCCGACAGGGTACTGGCAAGTGTTCGGTTGCGAAAGGTACGAAGAAGCAATATTTAACAAGAAAACAATCTTTGAGATGGAAGGTTCATGTGTCGACGATGTCGATTCGACCGTTGTGTAAAGGTGGGGCTAGAGTACGATGGGCAGATGAAGTGCAGACGGCCGTCGGCAGGGAACTCATTGCGACGAGTTGGAAAGGAGTACAGGTATCAATATATTAATCTAACATGCGCATCTTTATTGTTCGATATGTTTACTGTGATATGTTAGGAAAAAATCATTACACTTGTTATCAGGGCGCTTATTGACCGAAGAAAGAGAAGAGAACTCAAATTATTGCGTACTTGTGGTGTACGTTTGCCTCATCCAAGAGATGTGAGCTAACCAAGTAGCTGATGATCAGAAAGAATATCAGGAGTTGTACTACATCAACGTCCCAGCGAGTGTCAACGTGCTCTCAATCGCTGTAGAAGAAGCAGTTCAATTCTACGAGAAAGCCTTTCCATCTCTGAAGCAGCTCGCCAAGAATGAGTGGGTGAGTTATTGCACGACTCTATTCCGAAGAAAACTGCATTTAGGAAATGATCTTCAAAGAATTCGTTGCTAAGCTGACTCTGATATCGGGCTACTATTGCGGGAGGAAACTCTGGGGAAGCTCGCGAACAAAGTGAGGGCACAACTGGAATTTAATGAGTTGTCGATGAAGTTCAGAGTGATGTCTTCGGTAGTTACTTGTTATGACCGCGAAAAGCCCTTTGAGTTTTACTATCCCGACGTGAAGGAGAACAAAGGGGCGTTCAAAAGGTTTGCATAACTATTTTATCCAGACAATTTACATCTTTAAGTTCGCTTCGATCACACGCAGATGACCACAATGCAATTTTCAAGCCAATTTTCGATCGAGCGAACATTACAGAAACAGAGTTTCACGCTTTAGCCGCACTTATCCTCACTGAGCATGGTATTGTCTCTGCAATTACGTGATAATGTGTGAATTTCAGATTTGCAAATATCCGAGAAAGCCCTTCAACAAATCGATACTATTCGACACGGGATCTTTAATAATCTCCAAGCGTACTATCGGGAAGAGCTTGCTCTGACGGACTACTCGACACGACTAGGAAATCTGATGAGCCTGAATCATGCGGTCCAAGTTAGTGTTTCAAATCAAAATTTTCCGTACATATTGCATGTTTCAGGAGAGCTGTGCGATCTTCAAAGTATTCTTTGGATTCTACTCTACAATTTTCGACTCGTTTATGGTCAATCGTTCAATGGAAACAT
Organism: Pristionchus mayeri; assembly: GCA_036245805.1. Taxonomy (NCBI): domain Eukaryota; kingdom Metazoa; phylum Nematoda; class Chromadorea; order Rhabditida; family Neodiplogasteridae; genus Pristionchus; species Pristionchus mayeri. Next base: position 16,064,308 of record BTRK01000004.1, on the reverse strand, counting down.
TGTTGTTAGGGTCATGAAAATATGCTAACCACCAGATAAAAATCTTCCTCCGTAAATGACGCAGCAATATTCATGCATTTTAGTTGTGTCTCGCATTCCACAGGACTCGATTTGTATCATCTCTAGTTCAGCTGTTTGCCCCTACTCTCAAATAACTACTCTCCGATCTCTCCGCTACCCTAGTAACGGGCCGAATTGAGGGAGAGGCCTGCCAAGAATTTCTAGTCATCGCTACACCTTATGCACAACTGAAGTTCTCGCGTATCCATTTGTTTACTTCGATATACAATTATTGCAAGCTAAATCATCGAGACATCTGCGCTGCACAGTAGCATTATCAAATTTGGAGTAATTTAACCCTTCGATTCAGTGAAAATGAGTCACATTCGCTGAGTCATTCGCCTTCCGATATCTCTGTTTCTCTCAACACTCTTGTCGAATTTCTCCGCTTTCTCAATCTCCGCTTTGGGCTTTACGTTTTCAGCGAAGGCTACATACTCTCAGTTGTTTCAGTGAAGCCATGGAGTCGTGAGGGTTTCATGGGGACGTTTGCTCAGTTTCGGCTGCTCCTCTGGAAGAGCATAAGGACAGCAATCAGGTCGCCGATATGGACTATTTTCGAGGTATTTGTTCAGGATTTTTTATGTAAATTCCATTTTTCCACAGATTGCACTTCCACTCATTGCCTTCGCCTTGCTCATTGTGGCGGTAAGTTATTAACCCATTCAATTTTAACAGGTGACTAACGTTCATTAGATGATGTGACCACGCTTCATAGGTTACGCTTCTCCAATGAAAGCCAATACGTCGAAGTTGTTGAAAAATATTTACCGAAAACTTTCCAACATCTGTAACTTCAGACACGTCAAGGTCCTCCACAGCGTCCATTAGAGAGACCCAAGGATGATATGTTTTACACATCTCTCGATTTCGAAAAACGCCCTCCCAAGAACGAGTATGACATCATCAAGTACTACTACTGGTTAGTATGGCATTTTTTCCAATGAAACCATGTACGTTTCAGGTGCGACAACGCCACTTGCAATGAGACCGATCTAAATCTGCACCGATTCTGCAAGAAGTTTGCGTGCACGCCAATCTATGTGGCCACCAAAGGGTTCAGTCTATAATAAATCAAATATTTGTATCCGTTTTCCAGCTATAACCTCAACACACACTTTCACAAATTCGGCGAAAAGCAGCTGGACGTCACTTTCTATGGTAGCTTTCTGCAATGTGCATCGGAGAAGATGATAAAGGTTTGAAATAATCGATTGCTTGTCATTTTTAAAATTTTCAGGGAGCATCAGAGGAGTTCAATTTCCGCTCTAGGCAATCTTATAGACTAGACAATGCGTACAAGCTCCTAGCGAGTTTTGTCAAAGAAAATTCGGTATTGTCTTCGGGGGGAAGCACAGTTTGATGTGAACCACTTCTTAGAATATTTCGACACCAATCTTCGATCACGAATTGGGTATGCCTGAGGCGCAGCCCTTGACGTTTCCCGTTACACTGGTTAGTTGATGACGGTTTTTTATCCTTTAACGGTGTTATCCACTAAGAACTCGCGCACACTATACGGAAGTGTGAACACAGCGAAAGAATTTAAAATACGGTGGATTCGGATAAATCTCTCCTCTCCGCCTTGGATTTCAAAACAGTCTTTCAGGCCTTCGAGCACCTCATAATTTTCATCTCTCTCGTTCCGATGCTCTCTGCAATCAACGTCACCCGCGAGATTTCAGCCGAGCGAGCGAGCAACATGAAGGCGAGAGAAAGCCTCTCCCTCTCCCTCCCCCCTATTAGTCACCACCCTCTGGGAGCAAAGCGCACAGAGACCAATTTGACAATTGGTCGAAAAACATGGAATAAGCCCGCTGAAAAGAAGACTTTTGAAAACCAATTTAAATTTCCAATGTACCAGTAAATGACATAATCATTCGCAGGAATATCTTCTCGTGATGGGCATGGGCCGAGGCGTTTACTATGCTCATCACCTAGTTTTCGCACTCCTGAAGGCACTGCCAGCCACCATTGCCGTCTCAGTGCTCATCATTATCGATCAGGTGATCGAAATGTCTCTAAACTATGAAAAGGGTCAATTTATTATATATTTTTCTTATCCAGGTCGGTTGAAATTAACTTTTTTTCGAGGCCTACATCGGCCTCCACTTTTTGCTCGTTTACTTCATCTTCATCGGAGTGCAAATATCTCTGTCCGCCCTAATCTCGTCCATCGTCAAGAAGCCTAACATCGCAACGATAAGTAGGCCAACAAATCGTTTCTGAACCATTTGTATGCTTTTGCAGCTGCCTTTGTCGTCATTCCCATGACCTCAACGTTGTCGATTCTATTTCCAGTGATGACTACAGCGGTGGGGTTTTACTTGAGAACAGTTAAAAACAAGTGAAATGGTGATTGAATAGAGTGAAATGTGATTGTTTTCAGACGCCCTGGTCGTTCCTTGTATGCTTCAATCCCGGGCACGCGATGCAACTAGCAATAGACGCCCTGAGAGAGGCGTGCTATCGAGGTGTCCCAGCACCAGTTGCCAGCCTATCATGTGCATGTTATTGCAGGTTTCACGGTGTACTGGTTCAGCGATGGCAAATATGCCCTTCCGTACGGAGCCATCGTCATTATAATGACATATGATGTTTGTGAGTCACATATTTCCAAATTTGTTCTCATACTCTAATTTTAGTCTTGTTCCTTATAATCGCCGTCTCTATCGACCACTTCGCTAGCACGACCGAGAACATTTTCTCCAAGCTCAAGAAAGCGAGAGAAGTACAATGGCATTTCCCTAAATGCCTGAGTGGAAGAATTTCCTCCAATTTGTCATCAACATATTCCAGAAAGAGGCTCATGAGGATGACTTGTTACTGAACATTCATGAAGTCGATCCAGCGCTCAAGGATGCAAAAGTGGACATTGAGGTTTAACGTTGGTCAAGTTCGAAACGATTTGCCGGCTATAGTTGAGCAACGTGCATAAGACGTGGCCGTCAGGCGAGCGCGCCGTTAGAGGAATCGACGTCAAGCTGTATAGAGGGCAGGTGAGTCACGGATATACGTAGCTTCTCTCTTACTTTGATTGTACGTAATTCATGAACAATTGGATTTTATTTGGAATTCAATCAATCATTTGACTGTGACAGGGACTTTACAATGGCATATTGAAGATGTAGTAAGACATGAACATACGATGTCCGAGTTATTGACAAAGGGAAAATTGGAAATGTGGTCCCAAGAGGATTGGATCATCTCCCAGGAGCCTCAATTCGAAAACAGATTCGAATAATTTGCAGGTAACTGCGCTGCTGGGTCACAACGGCGCCGGCAAATCGACGACGTTCGCCATGATCGCTGGAATGGTCGTGCCGAGCATGGGAACAATAAACGTAAGCGTGCTTTCGCTTCATTTTTGACAATTTTGTCCAAATACCGAAGGAAACTATGAGTTCACATTCATGTCGTACCGTTCATGCATTTGTAGATTGGAGATAGCGAAGGGAAAGGCTCGCAACACGCTGCACGCCAGTCCCTCGTAGGCTTCTGTCCCCAGTACAACCCGATCTTCCCGAGACTGACCGTGAGTCGTTCAGGCAACAGCCTCAAATAAGCAGATTCTCATATTGGTGGTCATAATCATCATTACTACCTGAGATCTCGAAAATAATATGTTTACATCACTAATTTAATCTTAATTGGGATATCTTCAGGTAAACGAGCACCTCGACTTCTTCGCTCGTCTCAAGGGCGTCAAGGAATGGAGAGAAGAGGGTACAAAACTGCTAGAGTTGCTACTCCTCACGGATAAAGCTAACACGGTATGAACTATTGAAAGGGAAGGTCGGATGAGAACGATTTCGCAATACCGCCTCGGAAAATCAAATTGGTTCTCAATGAGTAAGCCTTGGACCTGGCACTACACACATGGCTGCTGAAACAATGGAAACATAACTATTGTAGCTCTCCTCGAAGCTCTCTGGGGGAATGAAGAGGAAACTGTGTATTGCCATGGCGCTCATCGGTGAGTAAATCTGATGAATCAGAGTAGGAATACTATGTGATGTAGGAATACTATGTGATGAAAGATAACAATATGGTTCAATTTGCTCTGAATTATGTATTGAATGTACTGATATCAGGGAACAGTCGCGTCGTGCTTCTCGACGAGCCCACAGCGGGAGTTGACACTGGCGCCAGGAGGGACATCGAACGACTGCTCATTCAGCAGAAGAGGGAACGGTTCGGCACCATAGTGGCCCACGCCGGCGGCGACATCCATGAACCCCTATTCATGGTGGGCCGTTTCCCCCCTCAAATCGAGGGGGGAGCGCCCCATCATGAATAGGGGTTCATGGTCTGAAAACATCTCGCCACCAGTGTTGGACAACTATGTTAAGCACGCTTTTCAGTTCCCGCCTTTTTCTCCAAAATTGGAACAAGCCTTGCAACGTTTTACCAGTCTCACAGATTGGCCAAAAACCCAAATACAAATACAGTACGTTCCTGCTCACTACGCACTACACGGATGAGGCGGAGAATCTGGGAGATCGCGTGCTAATCATGGCGGGAGGAAAGGTCGTCTGCTCGGGATCGCCCAGCTTCCTCAATCGAAAGTTGGTCCGCATACTTACTTAGAGACCGCTTCGATCCAGGTTCGCCAGTATTTTCTATAGTTCGCTCGAGCACATTGGCTATGCATCCGGTCTCTCAGTTCTTTCCTCTCTCAACGAAACTCTAGGTTCGGCGCTGGATACATCCTCTCATGCGTGTCGGTCGATTCGAAGAAGCTGCACAGCATCGCGGACGCGACTCTTCAATTGGTCCAGGTATTCGTGGGCGTGCTTCGCATAGTACTGAAGTAATACTTTTAGTACCACGTCTCCAACTCGAAGCCAGAGAGGCAACACGGTCAGCAGTTCGAGATTTGGATGGACAAGGAGGAATGCGAGAAGTATGATTGACTTCTGATTTAGATAATGAATCGGGAAAATATAATTTGATGGACCGCAAAGCATTGCCGGTAGAGCTCAGAGCCGGACTACGATTTGTAGATTTCCTGAGCTATTTCGTGCGCTGGAAGAGCATCACGAGAAAATCGGCATCGAGAGCTACGGACTGTCGATGAACACGCTGGAACAGGTCTTCCTGAGGTACGAAAAGCGAAGACATGATTTTCGAAGTGATTGTTACCAAAGAGTTACTGTTGCAGAGTAGGCGAGATGACAGGAGCAAAGAATCGAGAGGAGGAGGTCAATCATGCAATGAGGGTGCTTCTAACTGAGAATAGTGAGCTAAAGTAGAATTTCTCGAATTAAGAATTTTTCAGTTAATCGAGTGAGCGGAGTGGGCGGCGTGTTCAATCGATTTACTTACCTACAGCACAAGAGGATGATTTATGAATTGGTGCGAGACTACTGTCTTTTCTATGGCCTCATATTTCACACCCGACAGATCAACATCAAATCGCTCATTTTCTACTTTTTGCCTGTAATCGCCATCATTTTCGCCTCATCAAGGCTCTCCACGATCAACTTTGGCTCAAACGGTCAGCAAGCGAGACTAGGATGGGTAGTTGACTTCGGGGTAGGATACCACGGACCCTTTCTTTTACGCACTTCCTCGTCATTCGACATAACCGGAGATTGTGCAAAATGAAGAGAGGAAGACCCGAACATCTAACAACGAGCCTCCGACCGGCATAGTCGATTTGAGTCACTTTGCAGTACCGTATGCTACTGTACTGTATGCGTATGCTGCTGTATGCTACTAGCCGCGTATGCTGCGGCATCACTTCGTCGTTATTGATTGCAGGTGGCGACACGACTGATTTGCTCATTTTCCCGAAATGTGCGAGAATCGGCATTGAGAAGTCGACCGGACTCACAGAGAAGTTCAAGACAGCCCTTCCGCCGAAATCGGACTGCATTGTGGTCGGTATTGGCATTAAAAACGAGATGAAATCTTCGCATTTCCAGATCGAGGAAATCGAAGACGCCATGGATTGGTACGAGAGCACTGCCATGGTGAGGGAAGAGATTTAAATATATTTTTTGTTGTTTTTTTAATTTTTATTTTAATTGGACATTGAATATTCTTAGTTGCGCCGACCGCCGATCCTCGCGGCAATAGCAAGGAATGACACTGCAGGAGGCATAGTCGTGCACAGACCACTGGTAATCCAGCAGCCTTCTACAGAAATTACATTTGCTCATTGGAAAATGTAATAATAATATGAGGAGGAAGTATGCTTCGAAAATTGAGAAACATTTCTGAAGATTTCTCGATTTCGAAGCGGAAGCTGAAACTGAACAATTTCTCTCCCGAAATGTGCTCAGAGCATTCCTTCACTTTTCTATGACGATTCCTTGCAGAACCAGTACATCGCGATTCCAGCTCTTACGGCCACGCTGCTTCGAGCAATGAGCACGCAGAATCTGATTGTGACTGACGGTGAAATATCCCGATTTAAGAAATCCTTGCAGATCGCGATGGACAATCGTCCAACGCCACGGGATTCACAGCCGGACCGAGTTGATCCTTCTACTATTGGCGTTCGATCTTGAATCCATACAGTTGATGATGTACCATCTTCAGGTTGCAATGAACGACATCGCAGTATTGCCATTTATGCTTGTTTTCCCCTTCATGATCTACCGAGCTGTCGGATTCTACGTCGTTGAGCGATCTGTAAAGTTCGGCCACCAGGTATGTATGTCAACCAAAACGAGCGGGAAACCTTGATTATAGCAATTTCTCACCGGACTCTCCAAGCTCTTGTACTGGACTGCATCTTTTGTATCCGATTGCTGGACATTTGCAATTTATTACATTGGGATGGTCGTGTGCTGCCTTATCTTTGGCTTCATGAAGGATCGACTACTGGAGTAAGATCAGAACTTAAATCGTTCTTATCTTTCTGGTTAAATAACACTAAAATTATGTTGATTTATTAAAATAAATAATTCATCAGATTAACGCCTCTTTTCCTGCTCGCCTCGTGCATTTCGCTGTTCAAAATCTATACCATCCAACGAATGTTCATCTCCAAGATTAAGGCAGAGAACTTCGTCAGCATGATTCTGGTTAGTTTCTTGGCGAGTTAATTATGACAATCGTAATATTTTTAGATCATTGAATACATCGCTTTTGCTGTACTACTCATGATCAACGTTTATTATAAATCAAAGGAGATTATAAATCAAAGGAGCCCGTTTATTATAAATCAAAGGAAGTTTGAAATTGCACTGGTAAAACTTTTTCAGTTTCTCTTCAAGTCGGAAATTCCAGGATTACCCATTCCTTCTCGATCCGCAAGTCACCATAATGGCCTACACTCTGACCCTCATTAAAGACGGTTTGCCCTCAAGTGTGATGTTCTTATGCATACATGGAAACAATCCTTCAGTCTCCACTGCCTACTTCATTCTGCTCGGCCAACTCGTCGTCTTCTTCCTCATCTTCTGCTTCTTCGAATGCGGTCCCCTCATGAGGGCCATACAACGCTGTTTCACCCCATCACTTCCCACGGTAAGACATTCATGCTCTCAAAACCTCGCCACTTTCGGACGACCAGTCCTTCCAATATCCTTTCTTATTGTAATAGAGCATCGGCACCACTCCTTCCTCCTCGCAGTCCAGTGTGAGACCCAAGGAGAATCTCGTGCTCGAGGTCAGTCTCAATTATCAAATTCGTAACTGATAATTAGATTTCAGGTTGACAACCTGGTAAAGAGGTACGGTCGGAAGAACATCGCAGTCAAAGGAGTATCGTTCGGAGTGATGGAGCATGAGTGCTTTGGTCTGCTCGGAGTCAATGGAGCAGGTAATACTGCATTGAGCACAGTCACAAATGTATGGAAATTCAGGCAAGACTTCGACCTTCGAAGTGCTCACTGGAAATGCGACTGCGACTGCGGGAACTGCAACAGTGGCCGGAGTGGACTGTGCTACACCGGCGGTTAGATCAGACTATTTTTTTCAAATACATTTTATCAGTTTTGATACTAATCTGTGAGCTATACTTGAAGCGAATCGGTTACTGCCCTCAATTCGACGCACTCATGGAGGAGATGAGCGGACGGCAGAATCTACTCATTCTTGCAGGTATTTTGCAGCGTTTGCCTTTTTATTACTACTGCTACTTCTGCTCATCATTGCCGGTATGCACATTGGAAGGTTATTTCCAGCCCTTCACGGCTACTCCAATCCGGCTGCGGTCACGGACACGGTCATTGAGTGCGTCGGAATGACTGCGCACGCAAACAAGACTAGCAAGAGCTACAGGTAAAGTCTACTTGGATGTACAATCATTTCACACACCACCACACAATTTGATGCATTAAAGTGGCGGTCAGAGACGGAAGATCTCCGTGGCTGGCGCTCTTCTTGCTCAAAATTCCCTCATTATCCTGGATGAGCCAACGGCAGGCATCGATCCTGTGGTAATGCCTGTCTGCTGGAATTCGTGAGAACTATAAATGTGTAGACTCGTCGCGACATTTGGTCTGTGATCTGCGCACTGCGAGACTCGACGAAGACTGCCATCGTGCTCACATCTCACTCAATGTGCGGCATTATGTTTCTTTTCCGAAATTTCGGCAAAATTAATTTGACGAGGACGTAAAAATTTACTCGAATCTTTCTGCTTATTCTCAGGGACGAAGTCGAGGCTCTCTGTTCCCGAGTAGCCATCATGAAGGCAGGTCTGATCGCGGCCCAGGGCAGTTCGCAGACGCTCAAATCCAAGTTGGTGGTATCAAGATATATTTTCGAAATCATTTGCTTAGATACGGCAACTACTTCAAGCTCTCCCTTGTGGTTCCACTGGAAAACCCGGAAACGGTGCAAGCAGCCGTCAGAGGAGCTTTCCCCAAGGCGAACCCGTTGAATGGCAGTTCGAGCACGTTCATCTTCGAGGTATGTTTGTATACATTTCCAAGGGAATACAGCAAGCACTGCAGATTCCACGAGCACCGGGCATGCTGTGGTCGGAGACGTTCTCGTCAGCTATTGAAGTAGCGAAGAATTTGAATGCTAAAGACTACTGCCTCTCTCAAGTGAAAATAGGTTTTCAGACATCAAGAAAAAGTTCATTCAGGCAAGTCTCGAGGACGCATTCATTGCCATTGCATCCGGGGACGTTGAGAAGAAAATGTACTAACAAGAAAAGATAGCTATGAACCAACCTTTCAACTGTGATATTCCATGCAGTTAATATCGAGACATATGTTTTCCATTTCGTATCCCAAGTGCTACAAGCGTGTTCGAGATGACCTTATTCGTGATTTCATTTCCACATTTTGTTGAAAATTGTAACTTGAACTACTATTTTTTTGTTTTCCTTTCGACGTGTGATGTAATGGAATCTTTCCGATAAATAAATTTATAAAAGCTCATTTCTTGATTCTTGTTTCTCTCGTTTTTTTCTATTCATTTACCCCATCCTTCACCTTTGCTTTCAATCTTGTCGATATCAATTTAGGTGACAACGCGGTAATTCTTTCTTTGAAATACTTCAGTTATCACCAAAAGATGGTGCGAGAAAAGTATTGTGACACAATTCAATTAAGCCCCACTTGGTGCGCAGTGTTTTAATTTATCCCAATTTTTTGCACCATGTACCTTAGCTATGTAGCTATTTAGCGCTCATGTATCAAACAAATATTTCTTTTAGATTACGAGATTTAATTTATTAAAAATTTAGTGAAGAAAAACGATCATGTTTCTCTCACTGCATGAGTCGTATTCTTTAATGCCGCATTACAACAATGTAATAGGTGGCGAATTCCATTATTTTTTCTTAAGAAGGGCACTTGTGCCCGAGTCTAAATATGTGTCCATTTAATTTGGAGATTTGGTTATACAGCTTAAAAATATTTAAAAGTAAGCTGTGACGAACGGCCCTCGAAAAAATTTTCTCGAATAAAGATGTCGCGTCCATCAAATAAGAATGATATAAAAATATAAACGTATGTATTATGGTACACGTCCATTCAGTAGTGCAAATATGCCTTCAGTTTAAATTGGGAAAGCGAATCTGCTTCTGTACCTTTTTCGAATCTGTCCCAAGTGTCGTTTTCAGCCATATTTTATCATGTATGGTTCAGTAGTTTAAACCATGTTTTCATTCAGTTTGACGCTACTAAAATTCATAATTCGGTCCTTGCATATAACATACAAGTTTATATCTCAATATATGGATGCTGAGAAAGAAATTCGAAAATGTGATTTTTCAAAAAGATAATTCCGTATCAAAGTGTGATGCAGTTATTTTCATATTTCTCCGTTTCCTGATATCGTATTTCCGCCTAAACAAGTATACTTTAAAGAGGAATGGTTGCTCTCATACTCAAGTTGAGAAAGTGGGGGAATTATTATCCGAAGATTTTTTATTATTAATTAAAGAGAAAAATGAGCTGCGGGCCAAGGGCCCATTTTTTCGAACTTGAAAATCGAAAAGCTCTGAAAGACAAAATCGATAGATGGGGAACTGTGATAAAATTGTTGGAGGTACTGTTCGCAGGCATACAATGGCGAAAGCAGAAATCTATGCTATCATTACTTCGCGAGATATTACATAAAAGACTTGTCACCATACTTTTCTCGCACCCTGTACTTGGATTTGAGTTTGAACGGATGTCGATACCCTACCCTCTCAGGAACCTTTCCGACCATGGGGAAATCTCGTTTCCCGGCCAAAATTGCCACGGCGCTTCGCGCCGGGGCTAATCGATAATGTTTTTAACAAGAAACTGAACGTGTTTGTCGATGATTTCGAGGACTACTTTCCAAATTTTCTCGTGCACCCAAAACCCTACTAATTTGCATTCGCTCATATGTTTATTTTGCCTCGAACACACTCTGGGATATTGAGAGGGTGATTGATTTGAAAGAATCGATTGAATTTGCCTCCATCTCACGGTTGGGACTTCAAGGAGTTGTCAAAATGCGCAGATTATTATTTTTTTTCTACGAGGAATTCAAATTGCCGAGCCGCGTTGATGAGAGTATTCGAAAGTGTTTTGCCGATGATGCAGTATCGATGAGAAGAAGAGGACGCCGATCCAGGCTAGCTATTTGCAGTGGAGTGACACAAAGCAAATAATAAACATATCTTTCTTCCAATTCCAATCTTCAGTTATTGAAGACAGAGGCGTAATGCATTCATGCAATGCCGTGTTCATTGCGTTCATGAACACATAGTGTTGCGTAGCATGTGTTCAGACAATACGAATAGAATTCCCGATAGCGAAAACAAGCTGCAAAAACATTTGTTCCGGTTTACTAATTGTTATCGCGTTCTCATCTGCTCAGCCGTGGTCGCTTACATAAATATCAAGTGAGCACAATTCATCAATGCTTGTTTCCAACGATACTCTGGCTAATGCAATTTTCTATTCGGGGAGTATCTATCTTCGAGTAGTAAGTGACGATTTTTTGGTTGGGAGTATTTTTCCACTTTAGATGATTTCGTTACGCATAACGCTTGCGTGCATATCACTTGCGCTTCTCACAGTTCTCCATTTCAACAGAAAGTGAGTAAATTAAACTCAAAGCCTTTGCATATATGTATCCTTGTGGATTGTTGTCGTTTTCATCGTTTTTTTTGGCCCTTGTAGTCGTTTAGTAAAGAGATTACAGCAAATTCGTCGGTCATCGAAGCATCACAGTTTTGCTAAACATACATACCTATTGGATAATAATTTTGTGCATTGCAATCGTGGTTGATCACACTTATACGATATACCTTCTTTCGAAGTTAGTTTTTCGATCTCAATGTTCATCTGAAAAATTATAAGATGAAATTAAGAACGTTTTTTACCAGATCTCCAATAAATCTTGTCCACAGCGATTTAGCATGTATTCTCAGGTTTACTCCGAAAATCACAGCTACTTATGGTAAGTTGAATCACTTACGTTATTCATAAGTAAACATATCGATGTCAGGATCAGTTTCCTCTTTGTTTGCCATGTCCATCGAACGATACATTGCATATAAAAACTTGCGCACATACGAAGATTCTCACAAATATTACGGGCATATGCTAGCTGTTTTGCATGTAAGTCTTTCAATGTGGCGAATATCGGGCGCTTTGGTTATTCACATTGTTCATAAAAATGCCCAGCTCGAAATGTACGAGAAAAATTTTACGATTTTTCTTTCACTATCTATGAATCAGATATTGCTGGCTTGTCTCATTTCTTGCTCAGTCGGACTCTCATATGGTCACGAGAGCGGGGGAACTGCTTACTGTAATGTCGTGTCGCCAAAGGGAAAGCCGGTCATCCTATTTTGTGGTGTAAGTAGGCAATTTGAAACAGTCGAACATACGTGAAAATTGTACTTCCATTATGTGCAGAGCATTATCTTTTCAATGTTAGTATGCACAATAGTTGTATTCGTATTCCTGCAAAGAAAGAATCAGAGCCTACTACAATCCAATGCAATGAGCACGTTGACTGCGCGGTAAGGTGTAAAGAGAGGCGTATAAATCATGAGAATCCTAAAGGTACCAAATATCGGAGAACTTACGCATTATCAAAATCATTCAACCAGTCGTAACGTGAGTGTTTGATTCATGAAATGGAACAATGCGAGATGTTAAGAAGTCATATAACGATAACCATGTTCACTCTCACATCATGTATCACAACATTTTACATCATGGAGCTTCCGATTATATATGCACCGTTGTTTGAAGTACGATAAGGTTAGATTTAACGAAGCTATATAACGTGCAATAGGAATCGATCAACCTCGTGTTTCTCCAAGGAATATGCTTGCCTTACTTCTTCTTGCGACAATTCAATTTGGTTGAGCCAATTAATACAATTCTAATAAATTTCATTGATTACCAATTGAATGCAAAATATTTGCCCGAGAGGCACATTTGAAAACATGCCTTTCATGCATAACACTCATTTAAGAAGGGCCATATAATGATGCCCACTCATTCGATATTGTGCAAAGCAGGTATCTACAAATTAATCGAAAAGAAAAACAAATAGAAACATGGCTCCTTAACTTATAAGTTAAATGTTGGCAGATTGGATGTTGGCAGAGCGTGCTCGCCAAGTGATGGATATAAACACATCCTCTGGAGAAATACTAACAGCAAACCACACGGCAGTGATTCAGGCGAATTGGTGAGCAGATGAAACGCCGATTCTCTCATGCGATGTTGTCGTAAAACAACAAGAAACAACTCATGTGATGTTATCGTCATATTGTCGTAAATGCTTTGCAAATGTAAAATTTACTGGAATTGATCAATACTAGATAATAACAGCTTATATTCCCTACAGTTGGAAGGAATCTTTGGAGATGGCACATACGTCGTTAATTTCTGATACGATTGTTTGCTGCGCGAATATTAAAGGGCATAACTAAGGTTCTCCACCCGCTATATTCATAACAAACCACTCATTTGATAACCTACGATAAACTGGACAAACTGGAATCATATCAGCTGCGCCTTTGACTACACTTTCGAGAAAAAAATAGCCTGAACTGTAGCATCGTTCAAAGTGACATTTGGAGGATATGAAGTAGACAGATCGATAGAGCCCAAAAAACTAGTGGGGGTCACTCAGATGTCAATTTTGCTCTATATCTTACAGTAATCTCGATATGCGCTTTCAAAGTTAACGCTGCGGAGATTTGACTCGGCGCATTGAGCTCCAAAATAAATTTCACACAATGAGACGTTCGAGGTCATGCCTCAGGAAGTCCAAAACTGATGAGAACTCATTTCACGATATGCTCGTCGTTCCCTGGCTCAGCTCGATTCTATCGTGAGAGGCGTGATATTGTGTTGTTCGCTTGGAAAAAATAAAGTGCTCGATTACTGTAACTTTTCAATATAGGTAGAGACCACAATGCGTACTGCCAAAATCATCATATGATGCAGTTTGTGTGCCCAATGCAACCCTTTAGGACTGAATAAGATCATGCTTCTTGATTTAGACCGATATCTAAACTTTGCGGCGAATTATTATCTGAAAGCCTTGCTCTCCGGAAAGTATGAAAAATGAACTAAGCAGAAAGTTCATGTATGAATCAGTCTTGATCTCGCTACACCATCTGTTCATTTGGTGAAGTGGTAGAGGTCTACCTATAATGTCCGAATCCCCCAGGTTCGAGTCCCCTCATTTTTTATATTAAAATCTGTTAAACTGTCCGACAATTCGGAGAAACGTCTATTTGTTTTCTAATTTTCTGTGAAGTATTTGAATAACATGAACTACAAACTACGAATGGAGCAGCTGTATACGAGTAAAATGACCCATTTTACGTACATATCACGCCTCTCACGAAAGAATCGAGCTAGAATGGACATTCTTGGGAATGGAGGGAAACTTGTGAAATGAGTTCTAGCCGGTTTTGGGCATCCTAAGGCATGTCTGACCACCTCCCAAAGTCTTATTGCGCAGACTTCATTTTGGAGCTTCATACACCAGGTCGCAATTCGGCATCACTCACTTTAAGGGCCGATTTCTTGAAAACGGTGATAGATTGAGCAAAATTGTCCTCTGAGTGACCCCGACTCATTTTTTGAGCTCTATCGATCTGTCTAAACCATATTCTTTAAAACTCATTTTCAACGGTGATACACTGTAGGTCAATTTTCTCAAAAATGTAGGTAAAGTAGCAGCTCAAATTCTCACAGTAGATGACGCTCAGCGAGAGCTTTCCAATGAGTGGTTAACGAAAAAAATACGAGAACCCTGGTGAGAGTTTCGCCCTTTTAACTTCGTTTGAACTTTATTTTCAACAGGGATATCGATTGGAAATCGATCATTTTCGGCCGCCCGCTCCGAAAAGAGCGGTATGAAATGAAAATAGTCTGTTGAAAATAAAGTTCAAACGATTCAGGTGCAGTTAAAAAGGCGAAACTCTCACCAGGGTTCTCGTATTTTTTCGCAAACCACTAATTGGAAAGCTCTCGTTGAGATGTATCCACTGTGAAAATTTGAGCTGCTACTTTACGTACATTTTTGAGAAAATTGACCTACAGTGTACCACTCTTAAAACTGGGTTTTAGAGAAATTGGTTTTGACAGATCAATAGAGCTCAAAAAATTAGTCGGGGTCACTCAGAGGACAATTTTGCTCAATCTATCACCGTTTTCAAGAAATCGGCCCTTAAAGTGAGTGATGCCGAATTGCGACCCGCTGTATGAAGCTCCAAAATGAAGTCTGCGCAATAAGACTTTGGGAGGTGGTCAGGCATGCCTTAGGATGCCCAAAACCGGCTAGAACTCATTTCACGAGTTTCCCTCCATTCCCTGACTCAGCTCGATTTTCTCATGAGAGGCGTGATATCTGATCTTAATTTACGTAATTAGAGTTGTCTGATCGTGCTGCTACAGTGGTAATTTGTGAAGGATCACAAGAGTTACCGAAATCACTTTTGATCGTCCGATTTGGTTGAGAATTCGAATTGTCGGACCAATATTCCTGAAAGTGGGCGTGGCTTGTGGTCTCTAAATATAGGAACATCGGAAACCTAATCACAATCGAAAATTGAAATATTTAGATAAATACACGTATTGGCCAGAAAACTCTGTTTTCAATTGATGAAGCACTCTTGTGCTGTGCGATAAAAACTGTAAAAATGACAGGCGCGAGAGCGAGAAATGTGCATTAGGATAATATACTTCCCGAAGAGAATCGAATCAGCATCCTAGTATTTTGAGAATAAGTTTTGATAGTTTCATAGAAAATAACGCAGGATCCTACTGTAGCGTTTTCTGTGAATGCTCTTTGAGAATATCTTGAAGCTGCTGCGAAATTGCCTGAGAAGGATACTATTGCTCATCCGGAAGGTGGAAAGAGACCGGTTAGCTTCAGACTGCGTCGGGTGCGTTCGGCAGATGTCATCTGACGAAATCTACAAAAAATATGATTTCCAAACCACCTAACGCGTCTTGTTAGAATTGAACATGTGTGAGCCCCTCACCATCTTGAATGTTATGATTGCAAGATAAACTAGGCTAACCGCAACTTTCGTATAGAAAAAATCATTTGTTGAGTGCACGGTACCGTCGATCAATATGCGCAATGAGCGCTGCTAGAAGGTCCTCTCTGAGTGCGCAGATGGCTCTTTGACCCTCCTCCGACAGATGATTATCTGCAAACGCACTCACTGATGCTTTCGCTTTGATTTATGATAGTTAAGATCCACAACATAAGGACCAAAACTACTGCCAAAATAAAACTTAATCAATACCCACACGGCATATCTCTGAAAAATAAACATCTAACTTGAATCGACGTATTACCGAGCTTGGAAGTAACGACCGATTGTGGTATTATAAAGAGCTAGGTATGCACTAACCGAACTGTATCAGGCTCATGGTCTTGAGCAGACAGTACTCCTCATAATCTACTTCCATATCTTTCATCGGAATCCCGACCATTTCCACCAGTTTCCGAGCGATCACACCGTATGTCCTCTGCCATCTACAATACGCGTTTTGGTAGAGGTATACACAATAAGTCTAATTCATGCACAAAGAAAGAAAATTCAGTATAAAATGTTCACAACTATCCCTTTCAAATCTAGCAAGGTCGGTCCAATAAAAACGATGCAAAGGTTAGAGAATATATAATAATACATAACCCGAAAGTCTCTCATACCACATAAGGCCATTATTTTTTTCATGATAACGCAACAGGTCAAAAGTAGATAAACTTTCATTATCGAATTCAATGCTCACTTGGGCGCCATCATGGCAGCCTCCTCCTCCCTGTAGGGGATGTAGCTGCCATTGCCCAGGGGCACGCCGATCCTCTCCTGCCTCAGCAGCACCGATCGATACACGAAGTGCATCCAGCTGAAGATCATGAAATTCTGCCGGAAGGGCAGCAGCTGCAAGCGAAACTTTATTCACTTAGCGTTCAACAAACTTTTGAAAACGGATCTGGACATTCTTACGGGGTGTAAACACTAATTTCACCGACTGCATATCGCGCCTCTCGTGAGAGAATCGAGCTAAAATCGCCATTCTTGGGAATGGAGGGAAAATCGTGAAATGGGTTCTAATAATTGTTGACCATCCTGAGCCATGCCTGACAATCCACCAGAGTCTCACTATGTGTAGTTCATTCTGGGGCTCCATGCACCAGTTCACATCTCGGCTGCTCCCACTTTGAGAGAGAATATCATGATTCCAGTGAGAGAAAAATTGACCTCTGAGTGACCCCCACTATTTTTTCGAGCTCTATCGATCTGCCCGCTCCAGATCCTCCAAATGTTAATTTGAACGATGTTACAGTTGAGGCCCCTTTTCTCGAAAATGTAGCCGCAGCCGAAATTTGTAAAGGTTGAGCAGCTCATTGTGGGCTACCGAATGAGTGGCTTGCGAAGAAAATAGCAGGGGGGGGGTTGTTTGTTCTGATTCTCTCGTGAGAGGCGTGATATCGTTGTGGATCAACTATCCGACGCGAAGATTCTAAACTACCATCAGAGTCAGCTCTATTGGTCAGGAGTCACAACTGGGTAGATGCAGGCACCGTGGATACCTGATCTGTCTGAGGCAGCACGCGGAACTCGGGAATGTCGCCGGCCCACTCAGACAGCAGCAGGAAGGCACTGAAAAGAAGTGAAAATCGGAGTGAAAACGACTATCAAAGGGCGACCGAATGCTTATTCTCGAAAAGCTCTGGTGCACTGGTGGTCATCTACAGAAGAATAACAACTAAATCCTTGTGGAATTATCATCAGATGCGATTGGCTACTGTAGCGATTATGCAACTCACAGGTAATACGAGTGTGTTATATCGGCGTCGGTCATGATACGTTCGCAGTGCCAGTTCTGTAAATAGGAAAAATTCTAGATTGTGACTCCTCATTTCACGCCATTTCTCGATTCTTAGAGCACTCGAATTTCGAACTCCAGCAATTATCCCGAAACTTGTTTCAATGGTTTCGGTTAGGTTGACCTCTACTCAGCTCTTTCCCTCTCTAATCCTTATTTCGCTCAACCCGTTTCGAGTGCCCATTCACGAGGCAACACAGAAATCGCATTTTCCCATCCCTTTCATCTCTCTTTGCTACACTCGAGCCAGACCCCCTCCGCTCATAAACCATGTGTATACGCACGTAAGCAGAGGTCTTTGACTCACACGAGAGGGCAAACTGCCCCTCGAGTGGGTCAAAGAGATCGAAACAAGGAACAAAGAGTTCAAAGTATCACATCGTGACTTGGTATTTTGATCAAGCACAATGGCCTCCGGATGTAATGGCTAAAGAGGGTTTGATGTAGACAAATAATCTAGCTACGGTATAACATTCATTTCTAGTAGAGTTCGATAAACGAAACGGCCCTATTCGCACCTTGGTATCGGGCCTCTTCATTTTTTTTCGTACACCGATCTCGGGCGCGGTGCGACACCGAATGGCCCGCACCGGATTGCGAACTATAATTTCTACCGTACTCCGCATACCAAACTCATGTCGATGTCGGGAATCGCGAACTGCTCCTTCACTCTCCTCCGCAACTCGGCCCTCTCACTTCTCAGCCCGCTGTCTAGTGCCCGCTCCAACTCGCACAGTCTATCGAGGATTGGGTGCGGCTCCACTGCAATTGAACAATTGTGGATGGTAATACTGATATATTTTTGCTAGATTATCTAGCCTAATAGTCAGTGAAGGTTTTCCGCTCACAAATTTGAGCTGCAATAGCAATACAAGGCATACTATCTTTCCAGCACCTCAAAGCGAGACTCGTTATCCTCTCACTCTATTATTATGAACAATTATGTCGTCTTCGAGAGGTAAATAATGCCTAATCATGGTTCAACGCGTACAAGTATGTGGTGTATATGCTAGCAATGATCTCGGACAAAATACCCGACTACAGCTCTCATACACGAACTCTATGATCTTGTTGATATTGAATCATGGCTCCTGCAAGAATTTCTCTTTCCCACATCTCTATGAAAGTCCCTACTACTTGCAGTCATTCGATATGAGCTTCAAGGTATTCAAATGGGGTTGATCTAGAACTAAATGTGCCGAGAGTTAAAAATAAAGTTTTCCAAATCCACTACAGACTTTTAAAATTAGAGGTAGATGCGCCAGGTATAATACTCCCCAATCACAACTTGTCGGGCGCGTGAACATTCGATTGCACGTTATTTCGAAATTCGTCTTCGTTTCACACAATCTTCGCGGTCAAGAGATTGGGTCAAATGAAGAAGTGATTGACCGAATTCTACCTGGCGATTACCTGGCGGTTCGCTGGATTCATGCTCGTCCGAGTCTACCGCGGGTCTCTTCGCTCGCTCCTCTCTGCATAAGTCATCAGTATTTATCACAATTCAGAGTAGGCAATACCTACTACAAATGGCCTCGCTCCCTTCATTCTGATTATCTGTCGCAGGTCAAATAGGCGAGATAGTGTGCAGAATGAAGAGAGTCAGTTCTTGCTACCCCATTCCTAACTGAGAGTAGGAAAAAGTGCGCTCGGGAAAAATAAATAGAAGTCGGCCCAATCAATGCATTTACCTGACGTGCTTCGGATTCATTCCTCCGGCGACACACTTCTGGAAGCGGCAGGAGCGGCACTGGTTGCGGTTTTCTGCAGCATACTTTTGCTCAGATTGGAAGTTAATTTTATTAGGTTGTCTCAAAAGTTTCTGACTATATATTTTTTCAAGTTTGCTCTTGTCACCATCGGATGTTTCAATTTTCCTTTTAGCCCGAGTAAGGGTCTTTGTAGTGTAATACTACCATGCATTGAAATCTAAACTATGATGCGCGGTATGAGAGAAATGAATTATTTTTGCCGAAAGGTCGAAATATGCATATTTTTGGCGCATTTTGCTGATGATGAATTCTCGAATAGGATTGCCCTGTTGATTCCGCCTGGCAAATGAGGGATAGGTCAAGGCCTAATTGTTCAGATAACCTCGTAAAATACGGAAATCAATGCTTGCTTGGAACGGGAGATTGTGAAAATGGCATATTTTAATGCTTGAGATTCGACTTCCACATTTCGATACGCTAAACTCAGTAACGGATCGTTCAAATATCTACTAATTCTAGTCATATATTTATTGGGGAAAGTACTTCACAAATCACCGCAAATGAGCTATCTCGGATCCTCAACACAAATCCAGGATCTATTGATGCTGCTTCGTGAATTACCAGCATGTGTAGTTTTCAGATTGTGCGCACCCTATATACGTGGATATAACAGCACATCTATCAAATATGACTCGTTAATAACATGTTGGGAGTACTTCACAGAAGTGTATTAAATTTGCACCTCACACGGTTTTCCGAAGAATTTTGAACCTTTGAAAAGGTTAGTCCCTTTGCCATCTCGTTGAATTTCAGAGTTAATGGCGAGAATCTTACGAGCTCTTTAGGACTGATGTTATGTGCGCTAGATAGAGAACCCAAGCCTTTATATATGGTCGAAAACCAAAAGCAAATCGGTCACCATCCAAGGACAGGACAGGTGAAAACATGAAAAAATGAAATAGTCAGAAACTTTTGAGACAACCTAATAAATATTAGGTTGGTAAGAAAGTTCTGTCGCGTATTATTTTTCCATTTTTTCTCGACTGCATTGCTCGTCTGGAAATCCAATCTAACAAAAGTTGAAGTGACATAAGAGTGACTATCTGAGAGAATTGAGCAATTCTACCTATGAACGGCACAGCAAAAAATGAAATTTCAAATAAAAATTGCCCTACGTGTAACTTTTCACGTAGAGATCGAAAATCGACCTTAGAAAGTCGTATCTCTTACCCCTCATTTGTTGTTCCGCGCTGAACTTGAGCGGTCGGTTTTTGTAATTTTTTAACGGCTCATTCAAACCTCATAAATGTATAGTAATTCTAAAAAAGAGCTCGACGAAATTAGCATTTTTGCTGTTGGAAGTGTACGGCTAGCTCATCTAGGAAAAAAGTTGAGGCAGTTTGAAATATTAAAATTTGTATTTTGAAAACAGTTTTTCCGGGGTGTATTTTTAAGTATGTTCATTCGATTTCCCGTGAAAAGTTACCCTAGGACCAAATTTTCAGCAATAAATTGGCGAACCAATGATTTTTCCCGAAATGCGGAAAAAGGAAGTATGATGAATCACTGAATTTCTGAAATTTCGCACCTTTGCGATTTTACTTTTAGCTATTAGGAAATGTTACCAATACTGCACTTTTAGCTATTAGGAAATGTTACCAATACTGCACTTCAACTTTTTATGCATAATTAGATAGTATTCTCTTTAATAAACATGCCTTGCGATAGCAACAAACCATTTTTTTCACTTCACATTTTCTCAAATTTGCACGTAGCAAACTCATTAGGCAGAGACCACTTGACGCTTTACCTGCAGCCATATTGTAGAATGCCTCGACATGTGTGAAAATTGGTGGAACAGTCCTCCTCCAATGTATCGGGGCTCTAGTTATTGACGCCCAAATATGGCTTAGATGAGAATGTCCAAATATTTAAATTCATTTCGGAAGTTAATTTTGAGAATTATGATTGATTATTGTTGTAAAACTGTTTGTAAAACCAGTTTCTAAAACCGGAAAAACTGTTTTCACAAAACAAATTTTAATATTTCAAACTGTCTAATCTTTTTTCCTAGATGAGCTAGCCGTACACTACCAGCAGCAAAAATGTTTATCTCGTCGGGCTCTTTCAGAATTACTATACATTTATGAGGTTTGAATGAGCCGTTCAAAAATTACAAAAACCGACCGCTCAAGTTCAGCGCGGAACAACAAATGAGGGGTGAGAGATACGGCTTTCTAAGGTCGATTTTCGAACTCTACGTGAAAAGTTACACCTAGGGCAATTTTTTTCTTAAATTTCATTTTTTGCTGTACGGCCTGAGGTAAGTCCTCTCAGATAGTCACTCATAAGTAGTATACAGCAACAAGTTTAAGTCAATCCTAGTTCGCATTTATAGCGAGTAAATAAAGAAAATCTCGAAAATTCGGAAAATGGCGATTTTTGTGTGTTATTTTTTGGACTCTACCGTTTTACTACGAGCTAGCAACTGCTTCTACTCCTTTGATGTGTGATAGCAATACAGTTGTGCTTCCAGATTATCACACAACATCCGGCATTCGAGATGTGTGGGAAGCTGTAGATTGAAAAAACTGCTGATTTCAAGATCATATTTAGGCATCAGCCTTTACAAAACTGTGGCTTACAAACGGTTAGATGCACCTCTCTCCAAGGGTCAACCGCTAAATCTTCAGGAATGTGAAATGCTTATCAACACAAATCAATCTAGTGTAATTTTCAGAATTAGCGCTGATCCCAGGTTGGAATAATGAGGCGTTCGTATTGTTACACACTCAAAAGCATGCCCACTTGTGGCACTTTGCAATAGTGGATTAGTTATGTCCATATCACGCTTCTTGTTTCAACCATGAGCAAATAAAATTTATGGTTTACCATCAATTTCACTGAATTTGGCAGTCGACTGTGCCAGAATTAGTATTTGGAGAAAACTGTGATAACGTTTTCTCGAAAGAGTAACCAAGCACTATTAGTCAACTGAAGATCGTATGAAGATTGATCAACTTTGAAGGGAAGTATAAACCAAAATGTAAAATACGTAAAACGCGACAGAACTTTCTTACCAACCTAATAATTACTGAAAAAAATAAGCAATTGAATTACCCCGGCTACTACTGGAAACATGGGAATTTCAATGGTGTCCCATAAGCGTCACAATTAATGAACATCTATTTCGTGGTGCACTTTTTTTTGTTTGTGACGCCCGCGGTCCCAAATTGGCCAGTTTCACAGTATTTCCTTGGCATTGATCATATCAATTCGATAATAGTACCGTCGGTGAGCTGGCACTTGCCCTCTGCTGAGCACTTGTACTGCCGTCGTTTGTAGACCGTGCGTCTGCAAAGCTTGGTGCTTCAACTACAGTTCGAGAAACGATACGACGTTCTCTTCACTATGTGTGCTAAATCGCCGATCGACCGGTCAAGAGAGTGTGCGATATCAAGAGACGGTGACCCGAATTGCGAACTCTAGTTTCAACGAATCTGATTGTAAATCAACCCTTAATCTGATTGTATCAGCTATCAACACCCCCTGCCCTCCCTTATTCACATTTTTCAGTGCAGTATATCGACCACGGACAAATGTTGCACCCTTTCTCCGAACCACCGAAACAAGGTCCATCGGTCAAAATGCGTATAATTTGGCTATTCATGCTCGTATTGTATATCAGATCGTGAATAGCGAGCGAAATTGAATCGCTGACTATTTTCGCGTACCTAAAGAAGGCTTTGCAGCCGTGGCAGCTCATCGCATTGTAGTGGATGCTCACTCGCTCGGTCGAGTCGCAACCGACGCAGTGAGGCGCGTCGTCCGACATCGACGCCGACGTCATCGATAAACCTAATCGATAGTTTGATGATGTTATCGACAGAGATTAAGAACATGCTGAAACATAGTCTATGTAACATAGATCGGCCAAGGTGCACCGGGAGATGAGGGGGGAGAGAGAGGGGGGAGAGAGAGAGGTGGGGGAGAGAGAGAGGGGGAGAGAGAGAGAGAGAGAGAGAGAGAGAGAGAGAGAGAGAAAGAGAGAGAGAGAGAGGAGAGAGAGAGAGAGAGAGAGAGAGAGAGAGAGAGAGAGCGAGAGAGAGAGAGAGAGAGAGAGAGAGCGAGAGAGAGAGAGAGAGAGAGAGGAGAGGAGAGAGAGAGAGAGAGAGAGAGAGAGAGAGAGAGAGAGAGAGAGAGAGAGAGAGAGAGAGAGAGAGAGAGAGAGAGAGAGAGAGAGAGAGAGAGAGAGAGAGAGAGAGAGAGAGAGAGAGAGAGAGAGAGAGGAGAGAGAGAGAGAGAGAGAGAGAGAAAGAGAGAGAGAGAGAAAGAGAGTAGCGGAGGGAAATGTACAAAGCTGCGCCCAAATTCTAAATGCCGCTACAGCTGGATGAACGCCTCTAAATTATCGGGTGAACATGAAAGGATGGGGTGGCTGAACGTCCGAGCATAATAAGTTTGGTCATTGTGCAACTCATACACTCATACGAATTGTTGTGGGATACGAAAAAAGGTAAAATAAATAACATCAGCATTACTGATACACCTTTGTCAACAACTCTCTTCAAAAAGATGAAAGTGGAGAGAGCAGACCCAAGCACCACAGTTGCACTTTTCCCCCGATGGGGTACTGGTGGGAGTTGTGCTGGATTGTGCACTCAGCTAGAGACCGACGAGAAAGGGAAGGGGAGAAAGGAGGGTGTGAGAGAAGAGAGGGTGGGGAGGGTAGGGAACTGTCGATCTCTCCCCCCCCCCCCCTTATGCGTCCTTTTCCACGCTGGAAGTGCAGGTGTAGGCTAAGATTTTACAAGTTGAGAGGAAAGCATTTCTCAAAACATCTATCCGTGAGACTGCTGGGATATCAGGAAAAGGAGATGCCGGGGGAACTGTTTCCATGAACACCTTTTCTCACTGGGGAGTTGCTATAGCATAGATGAAGCCACGGATGGAAGAGCGAGAGCGGAGAGACGGGAAGTATTGAGATGAGAGGGAGCAAGTAAAACACATGAATGCGGTCATTAAAGGGTTCACCACACCAGACATCAGCTGAGAGATAAGGGAGAATGGAGAGGGAGCAGACAGTCAGACAGCGCGCGAACCCAAACATAGAGAGAAGTGAGAGAGGAGGAAGATCTGGAGTGGAAGGAACTGAGTGAGAGAAGGCCAAACATGTGGCGCAAGATCAAGGAGTTCAACAGAAAAATATAAAAAGTTGCTCGGGAAATGCAAAAAATCTGGGCCGAACAGGGGACCTCTCGCACCCGAGGCGAGCACCATAGCCCTAGACCACCTGACCACTAGGAACAGTCCATTGATTGCGCAATCTCGAGCTTGAATGGGGATTTGCTCATTTTGACAAGCTTACTTCACATATTCCATTGATGAGGTGCTGATGTCCGCGTTTCCCCGTGCTTTGGCGCATGACTTGGTCGTTAGAGTATTGGGTGCGTACGTCTACTTATCCGCTCTACCTTGATCACGTTCTTTGTACGAATTTCACTTACAAAACTTTAAACTTTCACTTTAAAGGGTATCATGAACGAAAAGAGCGAGATGGTGCTGTTGCAGTGCTCCGCCTACTCCTTTCGACTCTTCCTCCTCGAGATGCGCCCTGCTCGGGCCTGATTCACCATTGACGTGCTGTGCCAAGGACTTGCCGCTGTTCGTTCTCATACTTTGCTAATCATAACCTTACTTTCTCATTTTTACATTATTTTTTTTAAACATTAAAATGAGGTTCTGGGAGAAACGCGAGTATACAGAGAATGCGAAGATAATGAGCGACTATTGTTGCTGTGTCTTTCCGACATCAGATGTTACGGTATTCGTGTCTCTCATGCATGCTTTGCCGCTCTGGGAGCCATGGTGCATGGAGTTCAATCTGGATGCTGGGATAATTTTATAGCTCTCCGAAATGAGAGTTCCATTTTCATGCATCCTTCAAATCAGTAGTCGCATGAATCCGCTGACGTCAGCGACGACGAGGGCAACTGGCACATCAACGTTGACGACGACATCAGTAGCTGGAAGTGCGACAACAACTCCATCAAATCCTCCTACAAATGTGGCTGTGACAGCTGAAGCTAACGGAGAAAGCCACCTCCAGTTCTCTTTCAGCTTCAGCTGTCACAGCTACATCTTTTTGTTCACTCGGAGCAAGCATCAATCGAAGGTCAAAACACGTCACCAAGTTCCTCCATTCATGTTCCTTCATTACTCTTCTTTTTTTATTTCAAAGGGTGGTGGCAATGCAGTATGTTCCGCATAGACACAATAATTTAACAAATTGAAGCAAACAATCCAAATATTATTGTTACTTATTTTATCCGGATTTACATGCAATATTTATCCCATGGATAGGGCATTTTGAACTTTGGCGTATGGCGTTTGCATCACATAATTCGATATTGTACGCGTAATAAAACGAGAATTGCACAAGGGTTGGTGAGGTGGTGGCTAGAGTGCGGGGTATACTGCACTACATGATGGCGACGATTACCACTCCGATCATGGCACCGAGCAAGGCGACGACGTTTCCCACGAGAGACATCATGCTTCCGGCAGTCTCGCGGAGTGGGGGTTCGACGCTCCTGTGTAAGGAATTTTTAATAAGAATTTATAGAAAATACAATTGAAAATCACGATTGGAACGGTTCGTCGGCGCTTCGGTCAGGTTGTCTCAGAAATCGAAAGTGAGCAGAAATTTAATTAACAACTTTTTTACATGAATCAACCCATCAGTACCCTATTCGTTCTCCAATACGTTTGTGAATTGCGGGCAAATGTCTCTTCATTTCCCACACTTTCTCAATGCTCAAATCGACTCTCGCAACTCGAAAGATATAGCACAATGCAGAGACGTCGGCACTAGGACGGATAATAACCTACTTGATAACGAAAAAATGGTCCTTCTGTAGAACTTTCACAGAATCATTTTTGACACTTTGGGAGCCTACTGTGAAAGTTCTACAGAAGGGTCCAGTTTTTGGTTATCAACCAGTAGGTTACCATCCGACGGCGATCATCTGACCTGGTGCCGAGATGATTGTTCTAAGTTCGAGTTAATTGTTTGACTCACTGAATTGCTTTCACGTAGGCGTGCGAGTAGCAGAATCCGTTGGAGAGCGCGAGCGACATGATGAGAAATACGAAGACGGTGTCGTTGCTGAGTACTCATTTGGATCTCGTTTACGGTGCTCTGGGTTGCGTTTTGCCCGATAGGCGATAGATACGGGTGATCTCGCTCTTGTGTTCCTCTATCTCAATCTCCAATCTCCTACTTTGTCGCTCATCTCTCCTACCGTATGAGCGAGGGCGAGTGGAGGCGTGGTTGGACGTCGCAGACTGCGATCAGAGGCACGAGCAGCATTCGAGCGAGAGTGACGTTCTGCAGCTGACGACGCGACTGCAAGAGACGCATGAAACATGTTCAGTCACACATGGCTGAGAGCTAGACCTTCAACGACAGCAAGCTAATAACACATTTCAATGGAATTTTCCCTATTATGATGAATAGTATTTCAAACATACGATTGGTGTACGTGTAACTTGGAAATATTTTTTTTTTAAAATACAAGCTAACAATGCTGATTCTGCTCGCGAAGACACGCCCGAGTAGATCCGCGCATCCGTAGAGGAAGAAGCAGCAAATCGAGGAGAAATATGCTGCAATTTTAGGCCTATCTTTATTACTATTTCTAAATATTTAGCCAAGTTTGAAAATTCTGATATCGGAAATTGATAAAGCAATAAAATGAGGTAGAGTGCAGTAGAGAAAAAAATCATTTGCACAATTTGTCAAATAGTTGATATGGCAAATTGTGTCGTTTAGCAAGAAAATAGAGTTTCGTGCCTTTCCAAGTGGCGTTCTGCGTCTGAGTGCGCACTTGCGACGCGAGTGCGGGGAAGGCGGAGCACGTGACCACGATCACAAGCATCGCACACGTCATGTCCGCGCAGCTCTGTAAGGGCGACTTCGCAATGACGCTGGGTCGGATAATCACGTGTTTTCCGTAGCACCTTTTTCAGACGCTTTCTAACAATGCATGTACCTTTTGAAAGATGCCTGCCCATCCTTCGAACAGCGAGGACGATGGCAAAGGCGACTGCGAGATTTCTCCTTCTTAAAGGTTATTTTTTTAAAAAGTTATTTAAAATGCACTAAGAACATTTGTTGTTGCTTGTTTTTGCAGACTTTACTCAGTGATTTGGGGACTCACGATGGTCCTCCGTCTCCACTCCAGCAGACTCCTGGCTATCGTCGCTTTCCTGTTCCTCCTCCTGCTCATCCAATAGCTGATTCCCGTCATCCACTCTGCATTTTCATTTGCATTGCCTATATATCACGGGTCTTCCGTAAGAATGCAGGAACGTCCACCAGAAAAAAAAGTCATAGTCACGGATTTCGATGAAACTTAGTTTATGGATACTATTGGGGGTCCAACGAAGATATGTCCACTTGGTTTGGTCAATTTCGCTGATTATCGATTTTTTTTATCTACCCTTTGGGAGATCATAAATCGGTCAATTTTTATCGTACAGCTTACTTTTTTTTCCCATTTTACGCAGAATTTCGAGATCTACAAATTCTTCTTCACTCCCCTCAACCGATGACGTCGTCGTTGGGGTGTTTTGGCCGAAAAACCTGTTTTTGGGCCATGTTTATCGATTTTTTTCTTCATTCCCCTTCGATATTATTTTTGCATTCGATTCTCCAAACAAAATTAGTTGGGGTCTATGTTGAATATCTTTCATATAACGAGGACTGTTATGACGAAATAGTAAGTGGAGTCCCGGACAAAATTTTTGTTTTTCTGGTCTATTTTAGTTCAAAATGGTCCAATCCGACTTTTTAAAAATGAAATCGATAGATCTCGACGAGAACAATAACTTCGACGAAGGTGGTTGAAACTCTAAAATGACTGGTTTTCGAGATATTTGAGAAATACTCCCAGAAAGGCTGGAAATGTCAGGTTTTCGCCATGGATGACGATATCTTTGAATTCATAGTCGTACTTCATGACATATTGAGGATAAAGTATTCATTTATATTCATTCTAAAATTACAAAAAACCTTTTACAATAGCCTGTAAATGTAAATCGATAGCGAAATCAAACAATCATTGATTGAATACATCAAACTTAGGATCAGAGAAAATCGGAGTGGAAACATCGTCGAATAAATCTGTCTGGGCATAAATCCAGTCATAGAGTGCGTCACTTGTGACAATTCTGTCGCTCTCCGGAATCACAGGGACTTCATCCTCAATCCACGCTCCTTCCTCATCCATATCCTTCTCCATATCTGCGATGATGGCCACCATTCGACGATTCCTCTTTCGATGCTTCTTCAATTGTTCATCCTTCTTTCCAGCGAGAAGAGTTCTCATTCGGTTCTTGATCTGGTCGTGGCTCATCCGTTGTGATGGCAGGATATCCTTCCTCTCTCTCATTCTCCTCTCAGCCTCTTCCGGGCGCAGCTTAGTTCCAGCTCTGAAGAATTCCTCGAATAGATCGGTGACAAACTGGTTGGCAACTGGATCGTAGGGAGCACTCTTCTTTCTCGTTCGCAGGGCCCATCCCTTGGGTCTCGGATTCTTCGGCGCTTCTTCGTACTCCTTGAACAAATCCGCGAGGGGGCCTATTACGACGCCTTGTTGAACCTCTTCAAGCATGCGCTTGTAAAGGCCAAGGGCGAAGTCGTACATGGCCACCTTCTCCGGTCGGATTTTATGCCGTCCATTTTCCAAGTGACGGAGGAGATTGAAGTGGCGGATGAATGAAGGAGAGCAGATATCACAGACGAAGAGAGGTGACTCGTCAGATTCGGAAGGAAGAGGTGCAGCTTGTCCAGTAACAACTTCGTCATCGACGTCATCTGGCTCTGGAGTGTTCGCCTTCTTCGTCGGGAAGAACCAGTAGTGGGGCTCCTCTCCTTCGACGATCTTCTGCATGTCACGTTCCTTGTAGCTCTTTCCATCCGAGTCAGTCGATGTCTTTCCACCATGATTGTGGAAGACAATGGAGCTGTCGATTCCCTTCACTCACTTTCCACTCACTTTCATTCCTGGTCCGATGACACGGAATCTCCAGGCCGAGATCTCATCTCCATTGAACTCGAAGTGCCCGAGTTTCGAGATTCCCTTGATGGTCCTCATCGTCTTGAATTGTTAATGAGGAATATCATAAAACACATTTGTGACTGGAGAAAGTTGCTAAATGACGAAAGATATCGTCATCCATGGCGAAAACCTGACATTTCCAGCTTTTCTGGGAGTATTTCTCAAATATCTCGAAAACCAGTCATTTTAGAGTTTCAACCACCTTCGTCGAAGTTATTGTTTTCGTCGAGATCTATCGATTTCATTTTTAAAAAGTCGGATTGGACCATTTTGAACTAAAATAGACCAGAAAAACAAAAATTTTGTCCGGGACCACTTACTATTTCGTCATAACAGTCCTCGTTATATGAAAGATGTTCAACATAGACCCCAACTAATTTTTTTGGAGAATCGAATGCAAAAATAATATTGAAGGGGAATGAAAAAAAATCGATAAACATTGTCCAAAAACAGGTTTTTCGGCCAAAACACCCCAACGACGACGTCATCGGTTGAGGGGAGTGAAGAAGAATTTGTAGATCTCGAAATTCTGCGTAAAATGGGAAAAAAGTAAGCTGTACGATAAAAATTGACCGATTTATGATCTCCCAAAGGGTAGATAAAAAAAATTGATAATCAGCGAAATTGACCAAACCATGTGGACATATCTTCGTTGGACCCCCAATAGTATCCATAAACTAAGTTTCATCGAAATCCGTGACTATGACTTTTTTTTCTGGTGGCAAAAGGGGCTCGTTTTCCTGCATTCTTACAGAAGACCCGTGATATGATGTTGAATGTGTGAAATATCCAACTACTGCTCTCCCTCTTCCACGAGGAGGTGAACTATTAGGTTGTCAAGAAAGTAATGTTAGATTTGGACGATCATGTTTGAGCCCGCCTAAAATCCTTTTCGTTTAAGATCTCAAGCTAGCTCGGTGGCATATATTAGAAGTTGACCCTGCCAATATATGCATCTGTTCAAATCGCGTCATGCCTTGTGGATATCCTAGAAATACAAGTTGTGAGAAATGTGAAATTTTAAAAATATTCTAAAAAATATTTCCCTCCTCTCATATTTTGCTTTATTGTTTCCTGCTTCGAGGCGCATTCAGACTGGCATGCAAATGAGTGCGCTTCCATGGTACACTATGCTGCTACATATTACCGAGAAACATTTATACTCTCGCCTTTTCAGCTTTTAGAAGCAATATATTTTCAGTATTGCTGATTAAGGAGCAACATTGTCAAAATTTCGATTTTTGATGTTCGGCGAATGAATACTTTACTCCAAATGGGATGTAGCCCCTGATTTAGCCCGGCCGCATAGTGCTAGATAAAGAGTTGCTTTAACAGTTAAGCGCAAAAGTTCGGATTTTTCACCAATCCTAAAAACATGAAATTTTCGAATATTCGAATTTCGATGTTAAAATTACAATGTCAGGTTGATGAATGATGCATGTTTTGGTAGAAGTATTGAATGTCCATATAAATAAAATTTTAAGTTAACAATGGGAAACATTTTTCAATTTACTACATTTGAGATCGATACATCTATTGTGCCGCATACGCTGTGAGAATGAGTATTTCCTCTTATGTTCAGTTAGGGACAAGATCATAAGTGGGTACATTTTCTGATAGGCCTTTCACAGCGGACCAGGTTCGCATATTGTATTGTGGTATACGTATGTCGTACTTTTCGGCTGTGGCATAATATTTGCCCTATCTTAGCTCTCCACGGATTGCTGGGCCAAAACGTAACTTGTTCAACTATTTGTTGATGCACCTTTGACTTGATCTCGTGGCCTCAATACCTATTGGATAGGCTTGAACCAATGCGCGATGGAAGGAGTATCCAAGCCCTCAAAGATCATATATGACACTATGATAATCAGGCGGCAACAAAAGACGGGGTACCGCATATTCGAAAATTTGCAAATCTAACATTACTTTCTTGACAACCTGATACAAACTGCCGTTGCACGCAGCTAATCTACGAAAGCTGCAGTGTAACTAGTTATCTTACACTCGCTGATCGACAGTCTTCTATGAGTCGACATGAGTGTTTTAGGTGCTCCAGTGAGCCCACCGACTCATGTATCACAGTTAAAACCTCCAGTCTAATAACATTATAGTTCGTCAAACTGCGGAACCATAATCCATAATCACAAAAGCCATCACATCCACCTCTTGACATTATCAGGTTCGATGAGGAAGTGGTAGCAGAAGAGCGAGAATATTGTCCAAACAAAGGCCAATCCTGGAACAATAACGGCATTCAGGATAAATCAATTACAGTTTATTGATTACAATGAAATGACCATCAGTCCTCACCAAAGTAGATCCTCCCGTTGAGAATTGAGTTTGATGTCGCCGCCTACAACAAGAAGAATACTTATAGGTAGAGTTCGAGAAAGGATGCCACGCTCTCTTCATTATACACACTCTCTAGACCGGTAGATCGGCGAGAGAGTGTGTAGAATGAAGAGAGCGTCGCATCGTTTCTCGAACACTACTAATAGCCAAAAATATATCAATGGCAAGTGTAATGTGTTATTTATCATAAGTTGCAAAACCTGGCACGCGACGGAGAGCAAGGAAGTGCAGATGCCGGCGACTGCGCTCCCGACGATCACCAATTGCATCTGAAGACGTGGTTTTTTTATATTTTTAGCTAACTTATTATTCCAACCAATTAGAAAAACACGTAATTTCTGGCACCCCATATGATCTTTGACGCTGCCCTATCAGTGTTCACTCCCGAGTCCACTATGGACGGATGGATCTGCTTTATCCTAATCTAACTGATCCTTGTCAAACACATTGTATCTTTGCGAATATCGTATTATAAAAGGTAGCTGCACTTTACTCGATCTGTCGAGTTGCAAGGGGACGTATGGAGTGAGAAGATCGTCGTTTATCTCTTCCTCTACTCACATGCCATTTGGTGTAAGTGGCAGCCAGTCCAGAGATACCCGCTCCGATGAGTCCACAGCAGGCAAAGGAGGAGATGGAGGAGAAGAACATCGACATCCAGAAGAAGTGCACCTGGTCTGGAAGGTAATAGGTCCGATGGGAACTATGACGACATGCCGCCTTTAATATATCAAAAGCACCATCATGTCATAATTCTCATCCTACCTAGTGCCGGTCTGGAAGGCACTCGAAAATCTCCTTCTGATGAAAACAAACACCCTTATTCCAGTATAATCTCTTGTCAATGAAAGACGCGGAAAATGAGCTTTGCCCTTATCC
The DNA here is from genome assembly GCA_036245805.1 of Pristionchus mayeri. NCBI lineage: Eukaryota > Metazoa > Nematoda > Chromadorea > Rhabditida > Neodiplogasteridae > Pristionchus > Pristionchus mayeri. The sequence goes on along the minus strand of BTRK01000004.1, from coordinate 16,031,401 downwards.
AAGATCAATTGACAATTCTAAAAAGAAAATTTAATATTTGTTTAAATACGTTTCCTTGAATGTCTCCAAAAAATTGAAGGTGAGTGGACTATGTAAACAATATGAGAGACATCACGAAAGAATCACCCATTTGAGGAGGGGCCGCGGCGGTAAAACCAAACGCCATCCTATCCTGATCTAAACAAAAAGTAAGGTATTTCAAATAATTCTCCTTCAAATTGCGTTGTCAGAATTTTGATAACTGTCAACTTCGAGATTCAGAAGGCCAAACTTGGGTCACTCACTATTTATGGGTCAAATCGAGTCCACTTAAAAGATCAGAAAACGACGGGAAAGCGCAAATTAGAGGGGAGGGAGAGGGAGGTCAGACAGCGAGAGCGCGCTCGCTCGGGGGATTTTAGCCTATTTCTTGCCAATTTGAGGCAACACCGACCACCACGCACTGAGAAGTACGCAAGAAATGCTCGAAAGATGTAGAGAATGTTTTCAGTTTCCTTCTAAGCAAAGAACGATTTTCTATCTTCATTTTAAGAGACCCTCCATGAGAGAACGTAGCTTCTGGGAGGTGTCGACGGATGGTTTTTTTGCAACCCCCCTCACTACTTTGCTGGTGAAGTTCTCATACCGAGTGCTGATATTTGGGCCAATAAGAACGATCCTAGTGCACTTCCCCAAAAATGCCAGATCAAACCCAAAAAATATCGAAATTTTCATCCTAAAATAAAATACGTGCAATAATGTTTGCCGGTGCAAAAACACGAAATCGTCCTATCCTGGTCTAGATAAGAAGTAAGGTATTTTACATGATGCTCTTTCAAACTGCGTTGTCAGAATTTTGATAACTGTCGTCATCTTCGAGATTCAGAAGGCCAAACTGGTGACTCTAACTTTTCAGGGGTCAAATCGAACCCATTTAAACGACCATAAGTCCGTTTAAGAGACCCTCCACTAGAGAACGTACCTACCTAACGGACGACTTTTTTGCAACCCCCCTCAATACTTTGCTGGTGAAGTTCTCATACCGAGTGCTGATATTTGGGCCAATAAGAACGATCCTAGTGCACTTCCCCAAAAATGCCAGATCAAACCCAAAAAATAGCGAAATTTTCATCCCAAAATAAAATACGTGCAATAATGTTTTCCGGGTGTATTTTGCCATGAAAATTCGAAAAAAATGGTTCTGGAAGCGATTGGGTTACGGTAAAAAGTCGAAAATTGAATTTTTCGTCTATTTGTTGTCTTCCTGAAAAATCTTTGTTCGCGTTACAGTGAGATAACGCCATTTTCGAATTCAGCGTGAAATTTTACCCCCGGTACCATGTTTCGCATGCCTTGGAACTGGGGCTGACGGACGTTATAGCTCTCGGGACGATGAAAGACTTGTGTCGACGCTAACATTGGCCCGGTGGTAGGACAGGACTGCATCTTCAAGTAAGGCGTTTTTGAGGTGGAATTACACCTTTGAGTCACACATATCAGTTTTAAACCGAATTTCGGTTTATTTGAGCTGTATTCATGAAAATCGTATTTTGCAGTTGAAAGCCACCAGAAATCCACAATGCCCGAACCCTCGCGAAACCCTAAATTCTACTTTATTGGTGCTAATTTATGCTCAAAATAACTTGTATTTACATTACTCATAAATTTGCTTGGATAAAAACGAAATCAAAGATTTTACGAAAAAATCGATTTTTCAATGACCAGGGGAATCAATTTTTTTCCGAAAAAATTTTTTCGCTCGAATTCCGACAAAAACCTCTCAATATGCGGAAAATGGTCATATTAGGTCATTTTGACCAATCCTTAGACGATATGATAATGTGCAGTCAAATAACCCACCTGCGATTTTTCGAAAAATCGTTAAAAAGACTCATTTTTTGGGTTATTGTGATGTATACTATCTTAAATCGCGTATATTTCACTTGAAAATATTGCTTACATTATGCTTGAGATCATTTCAATTGATTTATTGGATTTATTCGATCAACTGATGTATTTTTTCCAAGTGATGTTTAGGTTACCTGAGAACAACCAAAATCATCATCATCATCATCATCATTTTATCCAGGTCGAAAAAGAAAACAATAGGGGTCGTACAATAAAAAAACAAAGAAAAGAAAGCGAAACTACATTCTTCTTCAATTCTTCATCTTGGTGTAGTCCTCGCATCGTCATCTCTTCCTCTCCACGCTAGGCGGGGTCTGGATGAGCAGTTCGCTCTCTCCATAGATCACGATTGAGTGCGTGTCTCTCAGTCAATCCTTTGATTGCAAAATCCTGCCGGATGCATCTCATCCAAGTCATTCTCGGTCTTCCCACTGGTCTTCTCCCTGGTGGTTGATATAATTGGATCTTTAAGATTGGGTGATCTCGGTCCCTTCTCTTCATATGTCCATACCACCGCAATCTTTCCTTCCTCACTTTCTCTATTATTGGCGCGATTCCGAGCATATCTCTAACTCTTTCATTTCTCACTCGGTCTCTCATTTTTACTCGGCAAATCCACCGAGCCATCCTCATTTCCGCCGCACTCAATCGTTCTTCCAGTGCCACTGTCATCGCCCAGTTCTCGCTTCCATACATCATCGCTGGACGGATAATAGTTCTGTACGCCTTTCCTTTCAAACGCATTCTCACTCTCTTACCATGCAATATTCCTGCACATGCGTTGAATCTTGCCCAGCCACACCGAATTCTGTTACTAACGTCTCTTTCCGATCCACCGTTCTCATCAATCATCGATCCTAGGTACCGGAATTCATTCACTTTCTTTATCGGTTCACCATTCACATCATTCATGACTCCATTTCCTCCACCAATCACCAAAAACTCCGTTTTCTTCGTATTTAATGTGAGTCCTCCCGCCTGCAGCCGCCTCTGTATCTCGTGCACTTTACTCTCCAGTCTTGCAACATCTGTGTCAATCAAGCACAGATCATCAGCATAAGCCAGACACCACGGTGCACTCCCCATACAGTCTCCCAGAACCGACTCGAGGACGACAATGAACAGCAAGGTGCTTAAAGCGCTTCCTTGGTGCACACCCACTCTGCTTGTAATGTCTTCTGTTGGACCGAATGGAGTTCTCACAAAGGCTGTTGCATCCTTGTACATTTCTTGAATCAGCTTCACATACAATTCCGGCACTCCCTTGTCTCGCAGGCTCCTCCATATTTGCCTTCGTGGCGTCCGATCATATGCTTTCTCTAAATCTACAAACACCGCAGCTAATCCCTGTCTGAACTCTGTATGCCTTTCTACCAGCTGACTCAATAAAAACATTGGCTCTGAGGTGGACGAGCCGCGAACGAATCCAAATTGTCATTCTAATTGATTTTGCGAACGAATCCAAAATCGATACATTGAAATTTCGAGTTTCACGAATACAGCTCAAACAAACCGAAATTCGGTTTAAAACTGATTTATGTGACTCAAAGGTGTAATTCCACCTCAAAAACGCCTTACTTGAAGATGCAGTCCTGTCCTACCACCGGGCCAATGTTAGCGTCGACACAAGTCTTTCATCGTCCCGAGAGCTATAACGTCCGTCAGCCCCAGTTCCAAGGCATGCGAAACATGGTACCGGGGGTAAAATTTCACGCTGAATTCGAAAATGGCGTTATCTCACTGTAACGCGAACAAAGATTTTTCAGGAAGACAACAAATAGACGAAAAATTCAATTTTCGACTTTTTACCGTAACCCAATCGCTTCCAGAACCATTTTTTTCGAATTTTCATGGCAAAATACACCCGGAAAACATTATTGCACGTATTTTATTTTGGGATGAAAATTTCGCTATTTTTTGGGTTTGATCTGGCATTTTTGGGGAAGTGCACTAGGATCGTTCTTATTGGCCCAAATATCAGCACTCGGTATGAGAACTTCACCAGCAAAGTATTGAGGGGGGTTGCAAAAAAGTCGTCCGTTAGGTAGGTACGTTCTCTAGTGGAGGGTCTCTTAAACGGACTTATGGTCGTTTAAATGGGTTCGATTTGACCCCTGAAAAGTTAGAGTCACCAGTTTGGCCTTCTGAATCTCGAAGATGACGACAGTTATCAAAATTCTGACAACGCAGTTTGAAAGAGCATCATGTAAAATACCTTACTTCTTATCTAGACCAGGATAGGACGATTTCGTGTTTTCCGCCGCGAAGAAGGTGTTAGCAAATGAACTCTCACGCTCATCTGTGTCGACGAAGGTGTAGAAGATGGTAGGCAGGAGCGAGAGAAGGACGATCGCGTGCCCGCTCAGCACACGGAAACCGTTCGAAAGACTGAAACGAGTGCCTGTGCAAGCAACAAATGCGATTTCCCACATTCCTGTGAGCATGTTATCTCGAGCTAATACATCACTCAGTTTCAGTACAGCCGTTACACCCTCTCAAAGGACTCACCGTGAGAGTCAAAACACATCACCCCGAGATCGATGCTGAAACCACGTCTACCGGTCCGATATCTCACCTATATGTGGTAAGAGTATTCAGCAGCGATCCCAGAATGCAGGTGACTCCGCTCGTCACCGTGAACCATCCCTCGTACGTCCGCTGCAGATCCGTCGTCGGCTCGGTCCCTTCAATCAATATTTTAAATTTCGCGATAAAAGATGTTGTGATTTATTTATGCCACGACAAGAATCACGGGCAAAAGTGAATATATTGTTGATATTGTAACACTCGCGTCTTTGAAATGTTAAAAAGTCTTGCCTATGAGTGTCTGATTGGAAGCATCAAGTAGATTATCATTTCCGCCGATGTTAGTTGTATTCCGTAGTTTATAATAGAAGTACTGAACATTAATCGTTTTTTACTATTCAATGTTGAATAATTGGAGCGATTCGATCTGCGCTGCACGAATTAATACAGTAGCGCCGGAAAGTATTGATACCTTTTGCGCTGATTAATTTAGCAATTCGGATGTTGTGGCACTACGTACCAAATCCATCGAGGAATACGATGTGAGTATTGCGTCATCAGTTGCATCATCACTGATTGCGTAGTGATGACGCAATCGAAAGACACTTTTTCAAACATCCATTATTCTTAAACAGATTTTTTCATGCTGGCGAAACTTTCTGAGGTTGGAGATAGGACCGAGGCCTAACCAGAATAAAATTTTGAAGTTGCTGCTCGGTAGTACCTTTGCTGCAGGCTTGCTGCAGAATGGAAGTCGCAAATTCAGGTTTCGGTTTCTAGACAAGCTAGAGACCCGTTCAAGGTATCAAAATGATCGTCATCGTGAGTCTAGACGATCCTGAGAATATGATAATAATATCTCGTAATTTGCCCTCAAGGCATGAACAAATCACATGACCACTTTTTGGAGATTCATAACTTTTCGGGAAATGTATATACAAATCCGATTTTTGCTTAGTCATGCTCACAATGTTTTAGAAATATGATTCCCAACTTTTTAGATCGTTTGGATATCTTTTGTATCCGCCGCGATCGGTTTTCGGAGGCACTATCGAGTTCCCGACAAGCTATTTTCGCCTGCACACATTCTCCAACTGTGCCCAAAGTTATTCAAACATTTCAAAAAGTTGGGAATCGATTCTCCAGAACATTCTGGACTTGTGCACATAATAACAAAAGTTTTCCTTGACTTTCTCATAAACTTGTTTTCGGAGGGTCATGCAATGAGGACCATGGTGCACCTCCGAAAACCGATCGCGGCGGACAGAAAAGATATGCAAACGATCTAAAAAGTTGGGAATCATATTTCTAAAACATTGTGAGCATTACTAAGCAAAAATCGGATTTGTATATACATTTCCCGAAAAGTTATGAATCTCCAAAAAGTGGTCATGTGATTTTTTCATGCCTTGAGGGCAAATTACGAGATATTATTATCATATTCTCAGGATCGTCTAGACTCACGATGACGATCATTTTGATACCTTGAACGGGTTTCTAGCTTGTCTAGAAACCGAAACCTGAATTTGCGACCTCCATTTAGCAGCAAGCCTGCAGCACAGGTACTACCGAGCAGCAACTTCAAAATTTTATTCTGGTTAGGCCTCGGTCCTATCTCCAACCTCAGAAAGTTTCGCCAGCAGGAAAAAATCTATGTAAGAATAATGGATGTTTGAAAAAGTGTCTTTCGATTGCGTCATCACTACGCAATCAATGATGATGCAACTGATGACGCAATACTCTCATCGTATTCCTCGATGGATTTGGTACGTAGTGCCACAACATCCGAATTGCTAAATTAATCAGCGCAAAAGTTATAACAAAATTACAAAAGGTATCAATACTTTCCGGCGCTACTGTACGTACCGAAATTTGGATAATCATCTCGATTTACATTCGTTCTCGAACGGATGAGTTACGAGATACCTTTTTTCGATGTCTCTAGCATGAAACTTGCCTGGTGGGCATTCAGGAATAGGTTGTACGGTATGAGGGATGTCATTGCAACCACTATGAAAGCCAACACAGTGCGCACCCGAAACATCCTTAAACTGCTGAAAATATAATAATTTCAATATTTATTTTTCAATTTTTTTGATAATTCAAATCAAATCAATATCCCTAGAAAAAAACGACTGATAAGAGTATATTCTACGAATATTTTGAAAAGATGATTTCAATTGACCGCTGGTCATGCACAATACAAACTACGCGCGTTTCATGGCGCTGTTTCGGCCAAAATATACAGATAACGAGGGTGAGACGGTGCGCGCAAATAAACTCACTGGCTAGTGTGTTTGCTCTACTTCATTGGCCGAGAATGCACCTCCCGTATTGTCTCTATCTGCAGCTAATTATTAATGGAGATAATGGGAACTCAAAGCGAAGAACTTTTAAACAAGTTCGAAAAAGATTTGCTCGAACCGGGAGTGGAACGCGATTATTTCGCGCTAGAATGCAAACTATTGTGGCTAAGGAAAAGCCAATTCACAATAATTTGCACTCGCAAAACGATTATCAACGAAACACTTTTAATCTAAAAGGAGTACAACGAGAGCTTCAAGTAGAATTCATGAACATGAATCAGTTAACTTTTCACGGATCAGATCGAAGGGGAAAATGCTCCCGCAACAACCTGCTTTCCGTGCTCAGGTGAGTGGGATGACAGGGGACGAGAGTGAAAGTAAGCAAGGGACGAGGCAATCGGCTGACTATCGAATGATCTCCCGCACTGCTTTCTCAGCGGGAGAGCGTGTGAAATGAAGAGACGATTACGTTCGTAGTGCGCCCTCCATAGTCAATTCCATTCTCCCTTACATTGTCTACCCAGAGAGAGAGAGAGAGAGAGAGAGAGAGAGAGAGAGAGAGAGAGTATGCAGAATGAAGAGACGATTACTCGTGTACTCTACGCTCCCAATAGTCTATTCCTCTTTTGTGTACGATTCGCATCGCACTATTCAGAATTATTCCCAGGAAAACAGAGGATAAAGGAATGAGAAGAGGTCAAATTCACAAATTGTTGATATAAATGGCACGTATGATGGATTTAAAACAGGATTTGCTTCGCCCAGTATGCAACTAGGCGAATTGTTTTTGATTATGCCAGAAAAATGTGCTTCGAGAACCACTAGAGAGAGAGAAAACGATAAAGACCATTTTCCCTCCGTATTTCCTCTCTCACCTATTGTCCTCCCCCCGATGTCATGCCGTGATAGCCTCTGTCCCTCACAATGATTCGCTTCGCTTGCATTGTCGCTATCACTAGTCATGATCGTGCTAGCTCGCTTCAAATATGAATCTGCAAAAAAGGGTCAGAGCGTTGCTTGAATTGAAAGTCACTATCATGAATCGAGTTGAGTTCAAACGTCTCCCCTTCTTCTTATCAGCTTTTCAAGTCTAAGGAAAATTATGACTAAAGATATGACAAAACACTTGGTTTTTATGGCTGGTGACCGAACTTGCGACTTGGAGAACTCACTTCCACTGCAGGTGAACCGTGCAGCCCGTTATGAGATTTTCGCTGGCTTGGGAATGTACGATCTTTTTTTTCGATTTTTCAGCGTTGGCGTGTGCTCACTTTCCCATGTCTCGTAATTATTTCTCTATTACTCACAAGGACAACATGAAAGCCTGAGAATTTACATGCGTCTACGATTTAAAACGATTTTGAAAATATCGAATTGCTGCACGAAATCACCAGTCTACAAAAAACATGCGACCATCCGAAACGAGTACTGCTCCCTCTCTCTAGCGACATGATTCAACCGTTATGTAATCCTCTGACTTAAAAATATAATACATGTTGGTCGTTTGAATAAATCGAGAGCACGGGAAACCACCAAGCTTCGCGTGTCTTTCAATTCCGTGTCTTCATTGCACTAACGAGCCGTGGGTGCATAAACGAATACACTTCTCTTTCGGTATTGAGGCACTGCTGGTCATTGCAATTCGATGAAATTTAATTGCTTTGCATGGCGCTTTTTTCCTGAGGGCGAAATTCCCACTCCCACCAATGCGTTATCGTATAAATACAGCTGAAGCATCATATCTTGTAGCAATAGAATGGTTGACGATACGGTAATATTTGCGGCCTACTTGAACATTGGTAGGACGAGATCCATTTTGCACATATCTTTAACCTTTCAGTTCCATGTATCATACTGAATCTTCTAGTAATTTATCTAGTTAGAAGATTCTCGCCTAAAAGCATGGGCAAATACAAATATCTAATTATTTGCTTCGCCTCTTGTGATGTTGTATTGGTAATTCTGAGTACAATAGTCAATGTGGTTAGCTTAGACATGATCATTTTTTTTGAAAATATGCAATGCTCAGAAAGTGCTTGATCGAGATCGCACATTCGGCGAGATTTAGTTGACTTTCCCGGCAAATAAGCACGTTATTCTCATTTATGCTGCTGTCTTCACAGTGCCTTTCTGCCTGCTCATTCTCCACTTCCTCTACCGATACTGGATCATAAAACAGTCTGTTTTGCAATTTATTTCATGTACGCAAAGTTTTCAGATCACCTCATATATTTCTATTCGACAACAAGTGGTTTTTAGGCTGTCTTTTATTCTTATTCGCAATTGTTGGAGTGTTCAGGTAAAATCGTGTCCTTACTATATCCAATTATGTTCGTGTTTCAGTTATATGTGTTTATTGCTGGGCACTTTGGTGGACGTTCCTGGTGCTGTAGAAGAAAAGACGAAGCTCGCGATGGAATTGAATACTACATCTGTTGATGGGTGGCTCATTTTTCGCATTGTGAGCTACTGTCACACGATTGAAACAAAATCCACTTTTCAGAATGCTGAGGTGGCTTTGCTCTCCAAAGTATCAGTGCTCATCATGGATTTCCTATTGTTATCCTGCCTTGCTGTTTCGATTATTCTCGCGTGGATGACCTACTACTGCATCAAGAGAACGAAAACGCTCTCGGTCAAAGAACACTCGATGCAGCTCGTTCTGCTAGCCGTGGCCAGTATCCAGGTACTTCTTAAGCAATATCTTTGAAAGCATCTTGAAAAGTACACACAATATCGTTTCCTGCTCATAGAAAAAAAGTTCCGTAGAATGACTTTGGACAGCGTAGTCCTAGCAGCAGTCAGCCTCACCGCACTGCTCCACCTAGCGTAGTCTTCTCTTGATGAATATTAAATCGCTTGACGTGGCTTCCCCTTATCATCGCTTCAGACCATCGTCCCCTTCAACTGTGTCTACCTTCCGTATCTCTTCGTGCTCAACCTTCCCTTTGTCAACTTTGGCTCTACAGCATTCACTTATGCGGCGCCGTTCTTGCATTCAATTTTCCCGACTCTCGACGCCATTGTAGTAATCACAATGATCAAACCGTTCCGCGTGGGGCTGATGCGGATTATAAAAGGGGAATCTTCAGTTCAACATTCCAGTTCGGTCAAAAATAATGCGCGTTGAACAATTACTATTCTCCACCTATCCAGCTTACGATACATTTATCTTGAGTAAGTAACTAGCTGCTGATTGCTTCACTTGTCATTATCACATTGGATTAGCATGTTTTGTTTTTATACATATTCGTGCAGGTTAAAGACAACGTATTTATGCAAACAAAAGTTGCATTTGTTCTAAACATCTATATTCAAAGATCCACACCATACTCTATCAGGAATGTGCACATATCTTAGCTGGCCATTCGGGTTCACTTTCTTTGTGAATTTCAGCACAGCACGGTAAGGAGGAAGTATGATGACATTTATCATAGGAGATGAAAGTGATAAGAGAGACTATCTGAGCCATTGGACACATGCTTGGCAAAGTTCAAAAATTCGAATTCCTCCATAGTGCGTGTACGGATAGTGCTCGGTGAGTATAGCACGGAGGTCACTTATGGAGTCATCCAGATAACGCTTTCCAGGAAATATAGGTATGACGAAATTTTTCAAAATTTACTTTATCGCAACCGTTTCGAATGAATGGCATCTTGAAAAATTCGCAAAATTCAAGTGATCTTACTCACTAAATTTAATGCCGAAATGTTTTCATATTCTTCAGAAAAATCTAAATATCGACTATAATTTATGAATGAAAAATTGTAGCTCTATCGGATGGGTGGGTATGTCCCTTTTTTATTTCATCATTGTATAGTGCAGCCGGGCTACATTCTTTGCTAGAAGTATGAACGAAATTTAAGGATGAGTTTTTGAGAAATTGTCGAAAAAAGGGATGAAACCTCGGAATAAAGCCAGTTGGTGATACCCTCAATGGCCTACCGTACCCCATCCTAGATGTAGTACTCGATGAGTGAAATCGATCTGCATTAGCAGCATGTCGATATTCCTTCGCGCGCGCGAGAGATCAGGTCTTAAAAAGCTACCGTGCCCCTGTAGGATTACGGTAGCTTTTTAAGACCTGATCTCTCGCGCGCGCGAAGGAATATCGACATGCTGCTAATGCAGATCGATTTCACTCATCGAGTACTACATCTAGGATGGGGTACGGTAGGCCATTGAGGGTATCACCAACTGGCTTTATTCCAAGTTTTCTTCCCTTTTTCGACAATTTCTCAAAAACTCATCCTTAAATTTCGTTCATACTTCTAGCAAAGAATGTAGCCCGGCTGCACTATACAATGATGATATAAAAAAGGGACATACCCACCCATCCGATAGAGCTACAATTTTTCATTCATAAATTATAGTCGATATTTAGATTTTTCTGAAGAATTTGAAAACATTTCGGCATTAAATTTAGTGAGTAAGATCACTTGAATTTTGCGAATTTTTCAAGATGCCATTCATTCGAAACGGTTGCAAAAAAGTAAATTTTGAAAAATTTCGTAATACCTATATTTCCTGGAAAGCGTTATCTGGATGACTCCATAAGTGACCTCCGTGCTATACTCACCGAGCACTATCCGTACACGCATTATGGAGGAATTCGATTTTTCGAACTTTGGTCTTCACAAATATGTTCACTGACTCAGATAGTCTCTCATAAGATATTGAACACCTGTAAGGCATTGGGCATCTGTTAGCCTAATAATTCGGAGTCCTTCCGTCTTGTCGCTGGCGCCCCGTCCTCATTTCATGTTTGTCGGTCAGCTGCTGTGCCCATTCGAGTAGCAATGAGGAGCAAATCAGAAACAAACGTTAACCCATTGTTGAATCTTCCCAGATACCAGCACTCATGCGACACGCGTGATAATACCAAAGTCTATATGAATTTGAACTGTAGGTCTGGTTTTATTCACCTGCTTTCTAAAATGAGCACTAGCGAATCACAATGTGTGAAACCAAAACAAAGCACAACATTACAATTAGAAAATAATGCAATGTGACATCATACTGTATCACTTTCCTCGCTAGACACTTCTCAATTCTGCGTTTATCGAGTTCACATCGAATTTGACCCATTCCCTTTAACATTTTGACCTGATGAGGAGACTAGTACTTCCAACTATTAATGTCGCGATTGATAAAACTGACCCGGCCAGCTTTCTTAGATGAGCCTCAAAGACGGCATCGATCTTTAAAATGGCGATCTAAAGGGCTTAAAAGCCTTGCTCCAGCCATGCTCCCCATCTACTACCGTTGCGCGAGTTGAACACAATATGCCCAATGCTACATTAATATATACCATTTCCCGGGACACGACATCTGAGGGACATGTGCAAACTAACGCACAATCTTTCTCATTTTCGTGCATTTTCAGGAGTAGAAGAGTGAATTCTAAAATGAAATAGGGGCACATTCGATTCACCAGTGTCTCGTTCCTCACCTCTATAACGTCCTAGCGGTCATTCATTGTTAGCCGAACGCTCGGATATGAGACCGGTTCTCATCAATGCTAAGCGTTATCTCGCTCCTCTTCAATCCGAAGAATGCAGGGACAAGGATTATCATAAATGAAGCACAAATGAATTACAACTTACCTTTGAATAAAGTAACTAAAGGTGCGTTGGTGGAATAACACTTCCGCATGTAAGGCTCAAGCAATACGAGTTCAGTAAGGGACGATAGTGAAACTTCATCTCAATCTGGTCGCGTGCACCCATTTCCTTTTTCTCCTCTTTCTCTCTCCATTCATTAGCAGTTCTTCGCCAAGCTCCTCTTTCGATCTTCTCAGCCAATCAGCGATATAAAAGCGAGTTCGAGTGGTCATACTCGCTATTGGAAAGCGATGAGACGAACGGTTCTCGTGCTCCTGCTATGCACCACTGCTGTAGTCGTGCTAGGCCAAGGTGAACTCATTTATCGATTATTTGCCCCCCCCCCTCCTTCCTCCCAGCTTCGTCCGAATACATTTCCATCCCCTGAGTGGGATGCTCTCTCACGGGCCGCCGTGTATCCATCAAAAAAAACCCGCTTTTTAGGTCAATTTGGGCCGCCGGGCACTAATGGAGGCTGGGGAGGTGCGTACATAGTCTTCTCGGACGCCATTAATTAATGAGGCAATTTAGATACTTGTTTTGCAGGAAACGGCGGATGGAACGGAAACGGGGGAGGAAACGGCGGCTGGGGTAGGGATATCATACCCATGTTCCTTAGAATCACTGAGTGCATCACAGGAGGTAATGGCGGAGGCAACGGCGGCGGTTGGGGAGGCAACAATGGTGGAGGCTGGGGAGGACAGGGTGAGTTAAAGGGAATTTGAGCAGCCAGCAAAAACATTTTTCAAGGCGGAAATGGAGGATGGGGAGGCAACGGCGGAGGGCGAGGCGGATGGGGAGGTTAGTTGGCTGGCCATTAGGGGGGATGATAACCTTCCGAATGATAACCAACACTTGCACTCTTCTGCAGTAGTTTAGCAGAAGTGCGATGATCATCCGGACTAGTTCCGTAGCTTATTGTTAGAAGGTCGTCCATTGCTCGGTCATGGATGACCGTGGAATCGGGCCGTCTCGTTTCTCGAACTCTTGCCAAAATAAGAAGCGTTTCAATTAGTGAGGAGAGAGAGCGGGAAGACATCGAAGCAAACGGCGAAATCGAACATCCTTGTTATTGATCTGATCGATGGCCCGCACTACATCACACAAATTGTTTCGCTTTCCTTTTGCTTTTATTGATTTTTCAATTTGCGATTACTGTAACTGAAGAAATAAATATTCGATATTCCAGGAAACAACGGAGGTGGTTGGGGAGGCAACGGCGGAAGAGGCAGCTGGGGCGGTAACGGCGGAGGTCGGGGAGGCTGGGGCGACAATGGTCAGTTCTTGAGTAGTGCTCATTGGTACTCTTGCCATCTCCCGGCTAATGCTTCAGACTCATAATTAGTGTGAGAATACTACGCGAAAATTGCTGGAAATCATACATTTTCCACTCGAAAATTGCAAATTATCCACAGCGGGGTTTTCAGTGGTGTCTTGCTGATCTTATCTTTCCAGATGGGCATCATCATCATCACCACAGCCATGAGCACAGCCACAGCCACAGCCACGAAGGAGGAGGAGGACGAGGAGGGCATGGAGTAGAAGGGCATGGACATGGGGGAGGAGGACACGGACCGCAGCCTTGGGGTTACTTTTTTTAAAAATTGTTTCGTTTGCTACCGAATTTTACATAAGACTCACGCGTCTAGAGTTTACTTTGGATGACTTTGCATTACTTTAGGGTAGGTTTAATGAGTACGAACTATCTAAATAACCGTAAGGAAATTCGAAATAGCCCGAAAAGAGATATTATCCTTAATGCCGGATCATTTCTCGACTTCGATCTTTGCAGAGCGAATCGTTGGTGCCATCCTTGGATGATCAACTCGTTCATTGATATTTGATCTCTCTCTCTCTCTGTATATGACGTGATGTTTGCGCTGCATCGAATGATATCAATCGAATTATCGGAGTTGAGTGAACTTGAACTGCATCGTATTTGGGCGCAATCGTGTGATCATCGAAACGGGGTGAAGGATAGTGCAATAGAAAGGCGAGCTGTATCGATTGTCGAGCCACAACTCATTTAGGGCGCTGATTGTGTTGGGTAAAATGAAGTACAAAGTTCTCAAATAAATATATCTGCCAGTGGATGCCGTTGCAGTTATTTACCATATTATTATGAAAACTGGGCACTCATTCGCTCTTCGTCTTGAGTGTGAGAGGAATTGTTCTAAGCGATGCCTTAGAAATCCTGAACGAAATTAGCAATAGAATAATGATCATGCTGATTCCACTGAAGACAGCAGATAATGCGAAGGCGCTTGCGCAACTCCGATCGTATCAGAGCAATTTCGCAAAACGTCTTTAAAATTACAGTTTCCTCTAGACACCGTGACTTACTTCCCAGGACTTCGCATCCGACCAAGTGCTGCTCCAAACCAACATTGACGAAACTTATCGTACCGTATTGTTCAGCTCGATCCAGTTCATGTCCTAAGACTGCGCTCTGAGCGCCTTCGAGGGGCCGAATTCCGCCGCGAATTCCGTGTATTTGATCAGTTTTTCCCTTGCGGTTCCCCCGCAGCATGGAAGACACACGACGAGCCTTCTCGCGATAGCTTTAATAATATTATTATTATTATTATATTATTATTATTATGGTGATGAATATACCGCCATTTTGAAAACAATCTTTTGTCCTCCAGCACCTCTTTGATGATCTCCACTAATCGCGCTGACTTCGACAATTCGGACTTGTCGAGAATCTGAATAATTCTTTCTCACTTTGTATTCCAATCCATCCGAGTGATCTTCTGAATCTCCATAGTCCATACGCTCTCCCGTCTGATCAGACAGTGCAAGAATGCACGTGCATATGAGAGAGCCACTCGATTGCTCTCACCTTCCCCAGCCCGTTGTGTTCCATCATCGCGGCGTTTCTCGGGTGATCGGCGAAGAGTTGGATAAAGACGCCGGGCACGCCGCGAAGAGCAGTCTCTTGCGCGGTGCCCATTCCCCCGAGGGAAACGAACACAGACACGTTAGGATGGGCTGGACAATTCATTAAAATCCACATTTATTAGGTTGACTCAAAATTTTCGCTACATTTTCACACCGGACGTTTTTGAACTATTATTTGCTTCGAATTTTATCAATTCTCTAATTCCTTTTTGTTTGATAGTAGTATGTGTGCGCTCTCTATAGCGCATCTATACGCATACAACATCAATCGATTCTACTTTAATGTCAAGGACCGAAATGCTACCAACTAGAAACATAGCCACTTTGATGGAATCGTACTCATTGCGTAATCGTCATAGCGCCACAACAACACTATTTTCGTAAAGTGTTTTGGACAGGCATTCTCATTGCAGACGTGCGTCGGATCAGCCGTGAAACTGCCTGTCAAGATAGGCAGGAATTTCATAGTTCTAAGTTCTTGAATATTGCGGAATTTGTTTCTTGGAGCTGTGCGTTTTTGATGAACAAGCTAGTTGTCTTAAATTTATCAGAAGTGACAGAGCATAGCATGTGTATATACTACCATAAAATAATTGAGGAGATTCAGTATTTCAGTCAAAAGCCACATTTGGAATAATCGCAAGATCGAAATTTGGTGGCCGGTTTCGCTAATTTTGACTGTGTCCGCTCTTCGAGAGTCTGAAATTCCCTTTTTAAATGTTTGTTGGAAACATTGACTCTTACTGATTATTCATGAAATTGAGTGGGAAGATGTCCAATAACGATTTTTTTAACAAGATCATTTCTCGGGGAAATTCAACAGCTAGCAAATTTAACAATGAGCTCCATTTAATTTCATTTTTAGATGACTTCAAAATTATACATATGAGTGACTATCTGAGAGAACCGAGCAATTTCACATATATGCCGTACAGCGAAAAACAAAGTACTGATTTTAAGATCTCCCTAGGGTTAACTTTTCACGTAGAGTTCGAAAATCAACCTTAGAAAGCCGTATCTCTGGCCCCTGATTTTATGTGGCGCGCCTCAACACTGTGGACGGTTTTTGTATCTTTTGAACGGCTTATGCAAACACCTTACATATATAGTAATTCTGAAAGAGCTCGACGAAATAAGCATTTTTACTGTTAGAAGTGAAACGCTAGCTCACCTGGGAAAAAACTTAGCGCCATTTAAATTATCAAATTGGTCGTCGTAAAAATGTTACATGCCAGACGTACTTTTAAGTATGTTCATTAAATTCCTCGTGAAAAGTAATCCCTGAATGCAAATTTTCGCGCCAAAAAAGCCGCATACGAGGGGTCTGCCAAATGGAGGAAAAGGGATCAATTGTTAGGAATTTCAGGTTTTTCCTGTCTATCGTCTCTATTTTCACTATTTCGAAGCAGAGGTGACGAAAAAATAAGTTTCAAGATTGGGGAATGTGAATTATCATCGAAAAATCCGTTTTTGAATCGTTCGAAAAATATCGGTTTTCGAATTCTCGTTTTTGCTCAAATTTGGGAATCTTAAAGTGTCGATTTTTGAATACATGAAGATGCGCTTTCTGCATGAAGTAAAGAAGTCAATTTGGTGATTTCACTCCACAATGCAATTTATAATGCAAAAATTAAGCAGTAAAAATGGCGGATATCTTATTTCGTAAAAACAATGACTCAAATGCTCGATTTTCCCAACGTTTACCCACTGAAATTTCAGCTAATTCGCTCTGATAACTATCGCAATTTATAGTGAGATATGAGAGAGTAGTAGATTAGTAACAATAATCAAAAATATGTTCGACAGCTGCTCCACTTTCAAAGATATTTTGGATCCAATTTAGTCAAAATCTAGATTTCTCAAAATAATTGATTGCGTATTTACGTACTAATTAGCCGAATTTTTTGATTTATTTTTGCATTATAAATTGCATTGTGGTGTGAAATCACCAAATTGACTTGATTTCAGTCGATTTCAATCATAAAATGTTTGTCGATAGTACCAATTTTGCAATGTTGAATGTCAAAAACCCGAATCTAGAAGTGCGCACAGAAGCTTAAATGTACATTTTCTTATTTACTTGGAAGTATTCTTTACTTCATGCAGAAAGCGCATCTTCATGTATTCAAAAATCGACACTTTCAGATGCCCAAATTTGAGCAAAAACGAGAAATCGATAACCGATATTTTTCGAACGATTCAAAAACAGATTTTTCGATGATAATTCACATTCCCCAATCTTGAAACTTATTTTTTCGTCATCTCTGCTTCGAAATAGTGAAAATGGAGACGATAGACAGGAAAAACCTGAAATTCCTAACAATTGATCCCTTTTCCTCCATTTGGCAGACCCCTCGTATGCGGCTTTTTTTTCGCGAAAATTTGCATTCAGGGATAACTTTTCACGAGGAATTTAATGAACATACTTAAAAGTACGTCTGGCATGTAACATTTTTACGACGACCAATTTGATAATTTAAATGGCGATAAGTTTTTTTCCAGGTGAGCTAGCGTTTCACTTCTAACAGTAAAAATGCTTATCTCGTCGAGCTCTTTCAGAATTACTATATATGTAAGGTGTTTCCATAAGCCGTTCAAAAGATACAAAAACCGACCGCCCAAATTCAGCGCATCACACGAAATGATGGGTCAGAGGTATGGCTTTCAAAGGTTGATTTTCGAACTCTACGTGAAAAGTTAACCCTAGGCAGATCTTAAAATCAGTACTTTATTTTTCGCTGTACGGACAATGGTGAATTCTCTCAGATAGGCACTCATATAGCGATTCGGGCGTGCAGACAATGAAACGGTAAAGGCCTCCCTTGGCTACCGTCAGATGACTGCACATTTACGTATACCTATCAACGAAACTGGACTATCTGTGTCGTAAACAAGAGGTCAACTGGGCATCGTAGAGCGTCGTCTCCACATTGCTGCTGTCGTTGTCACCATCGACGAGCCTCCCATGACTTCCGTGGTCAATTTCTGCAAATATCTTGAATTGTGGCTGATGAAAATACCATAGCACCCCAACATTGTTTTAGCCTATTTTCACCATGATGCGGTCACTTCGCACCGTTGTTAGATCGTAGTTTACGTAACGCCTGGAACGCTAAATCAGTGCGCGTTTACCTTGGAGCATGTGATCGTTGTGAGCATCTCTCTCCTGAAAGGGCGGATGAATATGGCCGCAGCGAGCGGATTGAGCAACGTCGAGATGGAAGAGAGTGTGTTGGTGATGGTTGAGAGCCAGGCGGGCACGGAAATGCCTGCAAAATCGATTTGCGAACTGTTGTCACCGTATTTTTGTTTAACACGTGTATCACGAGTCAGTGGATGAAAAATCCAACCCTCGGGAACATTTTCCGAAAAGTTATTTCAGACATTGATAATATTATAGTGTTATATTGTCCTAGAGAGAATATTTCGAAAAATAGAGGTCATTGGTCCAAAAGCCGGCTTTTAGGGATTTTCGGTTTTGCACCTGGCTATAGTGCATTTCAGCTCCCAGATGAGCTAGAAAGTTGGAATTGGTCAGAAGAGTGTTCAACGGAAAAGTTTTTGGAAATAATTTTTCGCACATTTTAAGACCAATGCCAACTTTCTAGCTCATCTGGGAGCTGAAATACACTATACCCAGATGCAAAACCGGAAAATTCCTAAAAGCCGGCTTTTGGACCAATGACCTCTATTTTTCGAAATATTCTCTCTAGGACAATATAACACTATAATATTATCAATATCTGAGATAACTTTTCGGAAAATGTTCCCGGCTACCTCCACTGACTCGTGATACCCGTGTTAACGTATTGTCTCGATCGTCTGTTTAGTATGTATTAGGTTGGTGCAAAAGTCTTGCGGTTTTTTGATATTTTGCATTCCATATTCCTTTCAGTTTGACCGATGCCCTTCCGTATATTTATTACTAATGAGGCCTTACATACTCTTTTATATGCGCGTCCTATCAGCATTGTCCAATCGGAGAGGCGAGAGCAGGACAAAGTTAAAATTGCGAAAATTTATCCATCGAAAATGACACGTTTCTCAATATTCTGTTTCCTCTGAAGCATGAATGCTCAACTCCTGGTGGTTATATGAAGTTCCCATCTTTAGCCTATACATACTTTTTCTCATGGATGATGGAAGTTACATCCTTTCGAGAAATGCGTTGATCTGTAAATGACTACACATTGCATTTTTTTATGTTGATTTCGCGTATTTTGAAACTTGAGAAATTCAAATTTTCTGAAACGAGAAGGATGCAGGCGCCAATATTTTTTTCTGAGAATAAAGCCTCTTGGTGGGTGAATGTAGCGCACTCATAGTGAAGCCTGTATGCTTGGTCTTCGATGCAAAAAGTCCGAAAAAGTTTCACGTAGCCAGCATCGACAGCATATATTCAATAGTATGTAATTTGGTCCAAACTTAATCGAGACACAGTTGAAACATATTTTCTGAAAGGGTATACGTAATACTTCTCAGGCATCAGTATGGGCAGTAGAGCTTGCAATCCGGGGTGGGTCATTCGGTATCGCACCCCGCCCCGCGAGCGGTGAATGAGAGGGAGAGAAATGCGGGTCGGCCCGCGAAAGTTGAGGGGAGGCCCGATACCGGGGTGTCCTAATGGTCGCATTTTACTATTCATTGCCCTATTAAAATAGACGTGAATTATCATCATTTCGACTCACTTCGGTCGTCCGGATCGGTCTCTCGCGATAAATCAGGTTGGGCGAGTCTTCTATTATCGAACAGTTCGTTTCCCTATCTCTCCTCTCTGAGTTATTTTAGCAGAAACTATTGCTTAAATGAGTATTTGCACACTTAACCTTGATAAGGCTTTGGAATGCTTGCGTTTTCGACTTTTCCCGGCTCTGAAATCTCACTACACGGCGACCCACTCGGGGAGACCAACGCCTATGGGTACCTCGGATATGAGCTTCGTTGTGACGGATCGTTACAGACGGCGCTACTGATGAGGAACAGAGCAGCGTGGGCCGCCTTCGTGAACATATTCTATCGAGGAGTATGCACAGATTCCTTGCAACCCCGGACAATCCAGGAGATCGTCAGTTACCAGAGTGCTCCACCGTCATTGGACTACGCGCGCGTGCAATAGAGAAGACTGGCAGACATTGATCGCAGCGCCGGCTTCTAAGTAAACATCTAAGTAAGTGCAATTCATTTTGGGATTAGTCAGTGCTAAAATAGAACTGTTAGAAAAGATATGGAAGCGAACAGAACGATAATAGAAGACTCGCCCAACCTGATTTATCGCGAGAGATCGATCCGGACGAGCGAAATGAGTCGAAATGATGATAATGCACGTCTCACGATATTTTATTAGGGCAATGAATAGTAAAATGCGAGCTTTAAGGCGCCCCGGTATCGGGCCTCCCCTCAACTTTTGCGGGCCGGCCCGCATTTCTCTCCCTCTCATTCCTCGTTCGCGGGGCCCCGCGGTGTCGGGTCCTCTCGTTTATCGAACTCTAATGGGCAGGTTTCGTGAATTTTGCCAACAAATATCCAGTAAAATACATTTAATGCAAAATTTTGAGCATCAATTGCAATTGGGTTTATCATAATTTAATGCGATAATTGCGATATCGGATTGATTGAAATGTATGTATGTAAAGTACAAGCATACCTCTAAACACTGCTATGTTTGTTAGTCATTGTGATTTGGGACGAGAGAATTATGATAGTTCAAAGTACGGACACAAAAACCGCAAGACTTTTGCACCAACCTGATATATCCCTGTCTCAAAAAAACCATGTCTCAAACTCTACTAAAGAATTCAGATGGGGTGAATGCTAATGGGAATGTGCCAACACAAAAATGCCGGTCAGTGCAGAGATTAGCTTACCATACGAAAACAGCAGCATGAAGAGGATGGTGGAGCCGAACGTGCACGTGACAGTAATCGATTGCACTAGCAGCCCGATAGAGAGGTGCAGCTGGTCCCTCTCCTTGTGACTCATTTGACCGGACACTGAAGTTGTGCATAACAAGTTCTTAATTATGCGAGAAAGACTCGATGAGTGTACGCTGTCTGGCTAGTATTTTGGCACAAAATATGGCACAACGTCGTATGGGATCTATGATGTCATGCCACCGTGGATATATCAAAGGCGGCATGTCGTCATAGTCGTTCTCATTCGAACTCGTGCCCGAAATATTAGTGCGTTTGCGTGAGCATTTCGAGATTTGATGTAAAGAGGAAATTGAAATACGGACTCGGGCAATCAGATTCTGAAATCCCAGAAGAGATTTTTGCAGTTCCCTTCGGGATCCGAATTTTAGGCGACTGCGTTGATTTTGGGAAATCGGAACGACTCCCTCTATTCTCACAAGGGGTCGTCGCGGAGTGTCCATGGAGTTTCATAACGAGACATAGCGCATTCGAAAGAGGAGAAAATTCTAAGAACCTCTGTTGTTTTCAAATTTGCTAAACGATCTTGTGGAGGTCTGGGCTGTATGGAAATGTAGGGCCTCAGAAATAGCATGGTTTTGGCCTTTCCCCACTATGAGCCCAGACTTCCACATGATCGTTTAGCAAATTTGAAAACAACAGAAGTTCTTAGAATTTTCTCATCTTTCGAATGCGCTAGGTCTCGTTATGAAACTCCATGGACACCCCCCGACGACCCCTTGTCAGTGCACTTCATGAAAATTTCCATGAACCCACTAGAGATGCTGTTCTTGAACTATCATATTTTCCACAAGTGTGTAGAATGAAGAGACGATAGCCCGAATTTTGAAATATTGAGCTTACTGTGTGTGGACATCTTCCTCCTATGATGCATGAGGAAGACCAAAATTCGAATATTACAATAGTCCGTTATGACGATGATGCACGTGAGATATCCGAAGTAGACCTGCAAATGCCTGATTGCATTTACGCCAGATCCTTGAACATCAACGATCCCCATCTCTTCTCTCATTCCCGAAGCATAGAGGAGGAAGCCAATTCCCCGCCTGCCTACCTCATTTCGAGATCCGATTTTCAAGAATGAGCAAAGAAGCATGCTAACTTTCTCGGCGCGGTTTTATCTCGATTTTTATTGGAAAAGGCACGAAGGAAGGTTGCAGTGGCACTAGATCAGGAAATAACAGTTTACTCTCGTCATCCATAGTCAACTGATATCTCTTATCAGGTGCTAATGCAACATTCCCTCGTTCATTTTCCATTATCTCCCGATCTAAATCTGCACTGAGAAAATGTTGCCTTGCTCCCGCTTACAATTGGTCTGGCGCTCCAATCGATCTTGATGAAGTAGGGACACTCGTCGTTCTTACTGCTCGTGCCAAGGAAGAAGACGAGCACGAAGTAGAGGTACTGCAATCGGTCGTTCATCGCGCTCAACAAGCAGAGAAAGGGATTGCATTTTATCAAGCAGTTTCACCTAATGTGAAAATAAATAGAGTAGTTTTTTTTGCAAAAAAAGTAGTCCGATGTTGTGTACGATTCTCGACTTCCTCTGGCACAGGCTTACCAGCGGAGCTGCGAGAAGGAAGTAAACAGCGACGAGGTGTGCCAGCCGCAGCTCCCTATCGTGAATCACCAGCACGTAGCGAAGAATGGCTATCGCCTGAAGATGTTCGATTTTGTCTGCTTCCATGTATTTTTACACTCGAAGTTGAGAGAATTTTTACGTATAAACACAATTGCGAAATAAATTAAAATTAGATTTTTACGCAGGAAATGGCGAAGGAACTGTTCATGGTCGCTGCGCAGAACTGCTTGATGAATGAGCAGACGAAAGTCGAGATGAGGAAGGGAGGACTGAAGGAGAGCAGGAAAATGTGAAACAAGGAGAGTACGAATCATCGTCTTATCATTTTGCACGCTCTTTACGTACGGAAGTTCTGTCTTTCGAGAGATTGAACTGAATAATGACCCAATTTCCCTAGAGGGTCTACATTTTTCGAAACTGATAAAAGGACGAACCTCAGAGGAATGACGATGATCATAAAGAGATTGAAGCAGAGAATAGGCACCGCCAAGGAGAAGCCACCAAATGTGAGGAAAACTACTGTTAACTGAAATCGTGCGTATGTGGATTCCGGTCTGACGATTCAAGCACTCACTTTGTACTGCTTGTACATCTCCCTCCTCCGATAGAGTATCGTCGCTAGCATAACGACAGCTATCAAACCTGCTTGAGAATCCGTTTAATTGTCGTAAAAAAATGCCCCTAACTTACCCGGCGACATTGTGACAACATTTCGCACTGCAGCCATGAAATAGTTGGGATCGAACGGGTGTAGATCAAAGATCAATGG
This sequence comes from Pristionchus mayeri, assembly GCA_036245805.1. NCBI lineage: Eukaryota > Metazoa > Nematoda > Chromadorea > Rhabditida > Neodiplogasteridae > Pristionchus > Pristionchus mayeri. The sequence goes on along the minus strand of BTRK01000004.1, from coordinate 16,007,891 downwards.
GGGATCGGAAGAGTTTATAGACATGAAGGAAGGGCTGAAATGGTGGAATGGCTGCAGAAAGAACACACCTCGAGGAATCGGAACGGCTCCCACGTCATTACGAAAAGCGGAGCAACTCGTGAGATTAGATAAGTCAATGAAACCACAACGTGTTCGTTTTGAAAGGAGACTTACGTTCTTGGGCAAATGTAGAAAGATAAGGCAGGAGATCAAGTGTACGAGAGTCTCAACCACTTCAACTAAGCCCGACTGCATCTCCCCTCTTTTTTCGCAATTTCTGAGGAGATTGCTGCCGAATACCGCCGAGTAAGTGGATATTGAGGCAGGAAGGAGTGCAGGTAGTGAACTGAATGCACGAAGTGATCAGAGTTCATGCCGGGGAACTCCAAGAGCCTTCTCGGGTAAATGAACAATGGAGCTCAGACAGAAAACTGCTTTTTTCAAATACATTTAGCCGTTTATTTCGACCCCCCTCGCCTGCAGATCCACCCAGACCACGGGGTTAAGAAATAGGTCAGAAATCCCCCACCACGTGCACACAACACGGGCTGTAGCCTCACGCATAGGTCGCTGATAACCTCAGGACAGACTGAACGCAGAATTGGCGCGGGGGTGGCAAACCAGCCTAGCTTGGATGCCTCAACTTACGTTTTTTTACGTTTATTACAAATGAGGAGCTTTCGGATATTGGGAGAATCTATATCGATCATGCTGTTCAAGGAAACGCTTAATATTGACACTGCGAATATTCATCGTGGAAAAAAATTTCACAGGTGGCCGCGTTGAAAACGCGTTGAAGCGTTGAAAGGTGGCCGCGTTGGCTCAATAACTCTCGAAGCAAGATGAATTTTAAATTTCAAGTAAACATCTACACAGTTGACTATTTTTCGCTATTGAGAGGCGAGAGAGTATGGGAAATATTACTCCAATAGGAAATATTACTCCAATTCGAACTCTACTATCCTGACACTGTGCTGTCCGATATTGAGGGTCTCATCCGAGTATCCAATTTGGCCTGTTATTTGAGTTGGCGTACTCTACATGGAGAGTGGAGTTCGATAATCGGGCCTTTCTCGCTTCATTTACCTCACCGCTGGACCGATCTTGAAGGTGCGTGAAATAGAGTGATGATGGTCCATTTATCAACATTTAATGGGAAAGTCATTCAGGCACGGGTTATGGGAATGGCTCTCGACTGGGTAAGATCGGCGGTCTTCTTGAGAGCCTCAATGGTGAGACGGCCCCTGTCGGAGAGCGAGGAGCGAAGGGAGTCGAGATTCTTGTCTTCGGGCAGAATGTACTTGCGGACGAACGATCTACAAAGTTACTGCAATTATTCGAGATATACATTGGGGTCACCATCTGTTCAATTCACGTGCTCTTTTCACTGGTCGAGCTGAGAAGAGAAAGGGTCGAGAGAGGGAACATTTAAGAGACAGTGATACGAATTGCCGGGTCCATACCAAAACGTCCCCCCTCTCTAAAGGGGTACTACCAAAACGTCCCCTCCGCGCGCTACCAAAACGTCCCCTTACCAAAACGTCCCCCCTCTACCAAAACGTCCCCTCTACCAAAACGTCCCCCACCAAAACGTCCCCTCGCCCTCCCTTGCCTGTGGGCATGAACTCATGATCACTCATGATCTCTTGTCAGTTGATCAGTCGGCTCCATAGAGGGGGGACGTTTTGGTATGGACCCGTGCATACATTATGGTCTTGCGATTTTCATTCCCCCCCCTACGTTGTGTGGAAAGAACAGTACGTAATAGATACAACAGTTTTATCACAATGATCCAAATAGAGGAACGACAATACATATCACTTTACTTTAGTTCTCAAACTTGTCTCACTCTCACTGTCTCTCATATCTCTCTCAGAACTCTCCCATTGGCCTCTTTTTTCTTTTCATTTCTTCTCAGTTCTTCTCACTTTCTTCTCATTTCTTCTCACTTTTTACCCTCCTTTCGAGTTGAAAGTTGAAATCTGAAAATTAATAATAAGTGAATAGATTTGTATGGCACATGAATTGTTTAGATATTAATAGATTTGAATGGCACACGGATCGTTTCTGATTATGCAAAAAGTGCAAGCACTAAATATTGAATATGAGATTTGATAACCAAATTCTGCTAGTTTCCAAGTTTTAGTTCAGTGTTTTTTGTTGCAGAATTTGGTCATCTCATCTAACTAGTCTTCTTCTCCCTTCTATCGAGTTGAAATCTGAAATGAGTAAAATTAGTTGTAGAATTGTTTGTTTGGTACAAGGATGGTTTCTAATTAGAAACAAGTGAAAGTGCTAAATATAAATGGTAAAAACTAGAATAGATTACGAAATTCTACAAAAGTTTCTAAGATTCAGTTAAGTTTTCGTGGCAGAATTTCGTCATCTTATCTAGGTAACTCATAATCTCAGCATTGGTTGGGTCCCTCTCCTCCAGAATCGAATCGAACTCTAGCATGGGTGCCAGAGTTTCGATCGATCTCTTCTCGTCCTCCTCGCTCAGCTCGTAACTCGATCCATTGTCCAGATAGTGCTTCATAGAAATATTATCATCCAATTCGGTATTCTGATGTATAATTATCCGTTATTGTCGTACGATACCATATAGCTCACCAAGAGGAATTTAACGAGTTCCATGAGTGGGGGATGGTGACCGAGGAAGTGACTGAGCAGTCCTCTATAAGTTAAATAATTTAGGATGCACTCTGGTTTTGTTTCATTCATTCAACAGAAATCTTACCGGTGCCAACTCTCAACGAGATTGGTGGTTCGATGACGATCGACCATGAACTTACACACCATCGCCTCCGGCTGAGACATCCATTCGGACTTGAAATACTCCAGGAAATTATGGGCTGCTGTGTAAGCAGGGTGTACATTGGACACAGGGACCACGAGAAGGCCACACCTGGAAGAAGTAAAAATGAGTATCGAGTGAAGGAAAGATATTCGTGAATAAACGTACTGGTCAATGTACACTCGAGGAAGGAAGATGGACGCACGAATTCGATTGAACCACACACGCACAACAGGATGGCTCCTCGCGAATGCATTTAGCCCGTAGGATGAAATTTTGTTATTAATGCATTTGAGGGCATGGAAGGAACAACCTTGGTGTGTTGCCATCGGAAGAGTAGTTCGGATAGCCTTTATGATCCCCGTCTCCCAATCACTCACGATCCGAACTCCTCTCAGGGGGAAATTCATCTCCGAGAAGATCGAGAACAGGAACTATACGATGTATTGGTTCAAACAGTCACAGCAAACCTCAAAAAGAAGGATGTACTCGGAGGCGGCCTTGGATGGAAGGAGAGCAGCCATCAGCAGAAAGCTTGTGTTTCGGCAGCAGACTCGGATTGTGAAAAGTTGGTATGCTCGTTTCTTAGTACAAGTGGGCATGGGAGTGAAACCGAAATTACCGTCAACGAGAAGGGCTTCGATTCCCAAATCGATCGCCAGTTGGAACGTTCGTCTCGCAGCCAGGTAGATTCTCTTCGAGTCCTCCGGGTCTGAAATTCTGTACGTCTCTTTCAGGCCTATAATTTCGATATCCTTATCATCTATCTGATCGTACTCCTCCACTCTCGATACTCCGGTTGCTCTGAAATTATTAGGAATGGGGAAACTATTTGTTTCATCTCATAACCGACTATGAAAACTAACTTTTTCACGTCCGACGACAGCTGCCGTTTCCTCTTGTTCTTGTTTTTGCCTCCACTGTACAGATCGAGAACCTCATCGACGTCACCTGGCAAGATAAGATTAGCAATGCCCTCTCTCTTGGCAATCATAGCATTGCATTCCTTGTATGCACGGGATGGGTTCTTCAAATGACCCGCTGATGCAGACTCAGAGTTCTTGACGGAAAAATCCTTCCTGAGGATAACACTTTCATTTATTTATGATAAACAAAACTTATAAATAAAAAATATTTCTCACGCAATTTTGGAACTAAAGACTACTGCTGCCCTGCACTTCTCGTCCGTAGTCCAATCGCATCTGTGGCGAGAGGCATCAGCGGGGTTCGAGAGGAACACCGCTTGACACTCATCGGGAAAGAACACCCGTACGGTTGCTTTCGTGCTTGCAGAGGCGGATCTTTCACTTGAGATACATGCATACTTAGCCTTCCGATTGGTTACAGGGACTTCATCTCCATCGATTTTATCTTTGAATCGGAAAGACAAGATGTAGTCCTGCTCTCCACTGATTCGGTATGCGGCAATCTTGTTTTTGCCTTACAATGTAAGATGTAATGAAAATCTTTTTGTATGTGGTAAAGATAAACTAAATACATAATAACTTTACGTACCTTGGTTGCTCGGTAAGGAAAATCCGCTCCACGTGTTGCTGATTGCTGCCATTTCTGAAGAGAAGCAAAATCATAAACCGAAAAACAAACGTCATACGCTTGCAAATGAAAAACGAAAATCACATATCAGGAATTATGGAAAGGAAAATATTAAAAAATAGAGGAAGAGAGAGAGAGAACGCGCGCATGTGTGATGCACTGCTCTGAGGGCTCCCTTATATAGGGGAGAGGGAAGGGGGGGGGGGTGGCAGGAACCTTTCTTTGTGCGGAGGGGGAGGGCAGGAACCTTCCGTTGTGGGGACGGGGGGGGGGGCAGGAACCTTCCTTTGTCGTCGGATGTGGCTGGAGCCGACTGATCAACTGACAAGAGATCATGAGTGATCATGAATTCATGCCCACAGGCAAGGGAGGGCGAGGGGACGTTTTGGTGGGGGACGTTTTGGTAGAGGGGACGTTTTGGTAGAGGGGGGACGTTTTGGTAAGGGGACGTTTTGGTAGCGCGCGGAGGGGACGTTTTGGTAGTACCCCTTTAGAGAGGGGGGACGTTTTGGTATGGACCCGAATTGCCGTCAAAAAATCGGAGAGGATGAACTTGTGATTAAAAAAACAAAATGCAGAATTTTCTCTGTTTGCAATAGTTTACTGTAATTTGTCACCTCTTTATGGATCCGTATTCATCGCTCTGCTCCTCTTGATTTCCCTCGATCGTCAGATCGTTTCCATTCAGATTCACCTTGACCTCTTCAGGCTTGAATTGAGAAACGTCTACGATCACAGAGAACTTCCACTTGGTGTTCTCATCCTAAATGGATCAGACACTAACCTCTGTAGAGTAGGATACTCATGGACAAAACTACAACGACGTACGGTAGACCACACAGTAGGTCATACTCACTCCTCCGCATGTCACATCAAGGGACTGCGGGTGGGGTACGAGTAGGGATCTCAAGTATTGGCAGCGGGATGCGCTCTCGTATTTCAACATCTGCAAGTGATTGGAGCATCTGTTGAGCCATCTATACTGCGAAAATGAGACGCCATAGGGCAGGTGGATGACTATGTGAACTTTGAAATTCATCTCCGGATTACTTCAACAAGTCTAGCAATTCTGCAGGATTGCGCTGTCCTGGATTGCAGTCCCCTTATCGAATTGTTCTACTACTAATCGTCTCTTGAATCACGTTACCTTATGGAAGTCGCGGATCAAGAGTGGTAGCAAAAGCGGAGAGTACTCAATGAGGGATATTGTTGGGGGCGCTGACTGACAAGTGCCAATCCTTGTTCTTTTATATGAGAAGAGCAGGAGGCGGCAGCAGTTTGCAGATGTGTAAATATCTGGAAAACAAGCTATAGTTCTATCGTTCACAAGCTATAGTTCGTGACAACAAGCTATAGTTCTATCGTTCATTGGAATCGAATACTTTACACCAAGTACGATACACTACATTCATTTTGTGCATTGTTTATTACAAAAAAATATGTAGTGTGGAAAATATACTCATGGAAGAAATGTATTTACGAGAACAGGCAAAAAAACCCGTTAGTGCAGACAATTGAAGGAACGGTTGCTCCAAGAGTCAAACGTCGCAAATTCATGCATGTGTTCATTGGGAAAGAATATGTCTGATTAGTTTGCGATGTTGCAACTCTTCTGATACACCAGATCCTTATGAGTGGCAATTAGAGTTCGAAATTCGGGTAATCGCTTCTTCTCATTACTCTCTATTCGCTCGACCGATGGAAATACTCTGGTCAAAGTTTCCCTGTGCGATGCCTACAGGGTACCAAGGGAGAAATTTCATGGTGATGCCACTGGGAAAGTGACTTGAGCAGACTTTCTCAATGGGATCACAGTGGTTTCCGAGTGCTATCCCTGTGTAATTTCGCAGTTGGTACCCTGCAGGCATCCCACTGGGAAACTTTTACCAGAGTGGCGTGCTGAATCAATTTACGATTTCCCAAATTTCGAATTCTAGTGAGGAGTAACTGGGGATGGGAAGGAAAAAGTTATCATAGTATTGGACATGGGTAGGTCACTTAGCCTCTGGTAATTGGAATGGCTCTCGACTGTGTTTCGTCCTGAGTCTTCTTTGGAGCTTCGATAGTGAGACGGCCCCTGTCGGAAAGCGAGGAGCGAAGGGAGTCGAGATTCGTGTCCTCGGGCAGGATGTACTTGCGAACGAACGATCTACAAGGGGTGCACTTTTTTGTTGCTTATTTTTTAAACTTTTTTACGCTCTTGTTTTTCGATTTACTTTCGCACGAACGATCTGAGAATATAAATAATTCTAATAACAAAATGCGATTACATAACGGATTTATGAGGATTTACGTCCATTTCAAACCCAAACTGTAAATTGGTCGGCAAATTTCATAGCCTAGCCAAGAGCAAAGAGATCATAGATTGCATCCCATTTAGGAGCGGACAGGGGTATGATGGAAAGATCAAAGATCAAAGATGTCACCTCTTGATGCTTCCATACTCATCGTTCTTCTCTTCATGATTTCCCTCGATCGTCAATTCGTTGCCATTCAAATTCACCTGTAAGAGCAATGGACTAACTTTGTTCGCACTTTTCATCAGAGAAATCGATAGAACATGCGAAATGAAGAGAGTTAGATCATGCTCTTACCCTGACTTCCTCGGGTTCGAAATTAGAAACGTCCACGTTGACGGCAAACTTCTCCCTGGAGTTCTCGACCTGGAAGAGTACTGTAGGGTACTGTAGCGTAATCTGGATCGGTATGTCGAACTGTAGGCTACACTCACTCCTCCGATGGAGTCTCCCAGGTGGAGTTCATTCTCTCTGGGAAAACGTCTCCAGTACGAGAACGGGGTGAAGAAATTGCGAAACTCATCGTCGATCATCTGAATACAATATCCATTTATATTAATAATGTTGAGGAGGAGCTGGTAAGAAGTGACACTCTTTATGCAGTGTGTTATCTCATGGTTTTGACCAGACATAGACAACACGATTGAAGGCGTTGTCTTCCGAAACACTAATGACAACACGAGCTAGTCTGGGGAGTACGGTTTGATACTGTAGGCGAAATCGATTATCGTACCTGATCGAAGGAGCGATCGAAGTTGCGACCGAGCGATCGATCGAAGGGACTGTAGCGCATGAGCGACATCGTGTACGGTAGCAGGAGCAGAGCGAGAATAAGTGACTGCATTCCACGCCTCCCTCCTCCCTCCTTTTCTACTCTTGCAGGGAGGAAGGGAAAGAGGGAGGGAGGGGAGGAGAGAGAGAAAGGAGGAGAGCGGGAGGGGAGGAGAGAGGAAAGGGAAGGGAGGGGGGGAGGGACTACTCTCGATGTTGGTATTGTGAAACCGCCGAGATTGAGTCCTTTTCCGCTCTGCTGCAGAGGATTTGGGAGGCCGTCAACATGTGAGAAATATCAAGAGCAGTGGAGAGAATGCCAGACAACAATGCAGTGACCATGAAGATAAACAGCAGAATGCATGAAAATAGCGCGCGGAACGTTCCAGAAAGTCTGCTGTTGTTGATGGGCAAAGCTATTTCGAAACGGGCAAAGCTATGATGAAAACACGGTCCAAAGTTTTACTTGTTGAAGACACGAAGAAGAGGGATGCCTCTAGAAGCTAGTTACTGAACGCTTCGATCTTATCGAATTGTGTTCATTCGAACCAATTATAATAATTTGCTGTCTTACACCATGTCAGTGATTATTTATTTCGGCAATGGTGAGCAAGAGATCGGGAAAGCTACTCAAACAAGAGTAACAAAGGAATCGGATACCGTTATCATTCAAAGAAGCGGTGAACTGAAACGGCTAAGCAATAATAGTTTCTTCAACAATCTCAAATGATACGAGCTTGGTCCTGTGTGCGAAAAAATCCAGGAACTCAGATAAAATATGGATCAAAGTGATGTACAACATGCGTGGGCTCATCTTCTGGCGATAGGAATGACCCTCAGCTTCTTTTCATCCTCGGTTTTCTTGGGTACCTCAACCGAGAGGCGGCCGGAGTCGGAGAGAGTGGTGCGAAGCGATTCGACATTTGTGTCCTCGGGGATATGGTATTTGCGGACGAACGATCTTATAATGATTGTTTTCATTCGCAATGTCTAATATTTATTGTTTCATTCGCAATAAACTACTATTGATAATGCATGAGATACTTGTTTGCTTCAACGCTTTGCTACTTGTGTTCCTACGAACTAAATATTTAACTGTCAATGTTTTGGGCCATAGCAGTGATTATTTATTTTTCGACAATGATGTGCAATGAGAGATCGAGAAAGCTACTCATACAACAGTAACAAAAGACTCAAAAAAAACCGGTGATCACAGAGGCGCTAAATCTAACGAAACGGCTAGACAATGATGGTTGCTACAAGATACTAACATGCAAACGAAACGAGCATGTTTTGAAGAAAGAAAAACTAGGAAAACTAGAGAACAAATTATCAAAGTCATGGGGATAGGGTTAGGTCATACTATGAGTTAGGTCAGGGTTAAATATAGGTCATGCTGGACACGGTCAGATCATAATCTGAAGACGGGAATGGCTCTCGACTGGGTTTCATTCGACGTCTTCTTGGGTGCTTCGACCGAGAGACGGCCCCTGTCGGAGAGCGAGGAGCAAAGGGAGTCGCGATTTGTGTCCTCGGGGAGACGGCATGTGCGAACGAACGATCTAAGAATATAAAATATTCAAAAACAAATTCGCAATATTTCTGGTGAAAATGAATGTGAATTGCGTGAAAAATTAAAGATCAAAGATAAAAAAATCTCACCTCTTTATGCTTCCGTACTCGACGCTTTTCTCCTCGTGATCTCCCTCAATTGTAAGATCGTTGCCATTCACATTCACCTATAATAATCAACAATTTCATGTACAAAGTTGGTACAGATATAGTGAGGAATTTAGCCCATGTATCACGAGTCGATGAAGCAAAAACAGCACCATCGCGAACAATTTTTTTCAAACCAATTCAAAATCGACCGTACTATGGTGGGATGATATACTAGTGAGAAGATTTCGAACGAGTAGGACCATTTGCCCCAGAGCCGTCTTTTATGAAATTCCCGGTTTTACAGCCGGATTTACTGTATTTCAGCTTCCAGGTGAGCTACAGAGATGGCGTTGAGCTCAAAATGTGCGGAAAATTATTACCTGAAACTTGCATGTTGAAAGGGAAGCTCGAAAAGCTGCCGTTAAGAAAGTAGAGCTGGAAAAGCGGAATCGGAACATGAAAATAAATATTTTCACCATGACAGAAGTCGAGGCCATGTAATTTTATTGCACATTTTTGAACTTGATTAGTCCTAATACATAATAAAAATATAAAAGTGGAAATCAATTGATACATGTTTTTTGATATTTCACATTCAATGTTGATCAGTGGCTATTTCGCACAAGGGAATTGCTCGTTCTCTTTTCCCGCTTATTCAAATCGCATGAATGCAACAAAAATTAGAGTTGCTAGGCCAGATAAGTTATATTGTACTCCAAGATCGAAGTTTTATCAATATCAAAAAAATAGTATTTCAGCTCCTCCAAAAATCCCAAGTTTGCGTATCAATAATTCAAGAATCTCAAAAGAGTAGATGCTGATTCAGTATACATGTTGTAAAAGATCTCCATAAGTAAAATTTTTTACAAAAAGGCCACGCAAATCATACATAAGGAATAGATATTGTTGTTAGAAAATGGAAAAATCGGAGGTGACTTATGTGAAAATAATTATTTGTGAGCTTAGTTTTGTTTCTCCATTCTCCATTCTCCATTCTAGCGCTCGTGATGGGCGGTCGTCCCTGACCCCGCTCTTTTCCGACCTAGTTTGGGGAATCCTCTCCCGTCAGCTTGGGCAACCCGGAGAGTATCGTCTACTTGGTACACTTCAAGAGGAGGAGCACGGACGGATTCCCATCAAAATGTGCGGAAAATTATTACCTGAAACTTTTATGTTGAAAGGGAAGCTTGAACAGCTGCCTTTAAGAAAGTAGAGCTGGGAAAGCAGAATAGGAACATAAAAATAAATATTTTCACCATGACAGAAGTCGAGGCCATGGAATTTTATTGCACATTTTTGAACTTGATGAGTCCTAATACATAATAAAAATATAAAAGTGGAAATCGATTGATACATGTTTTTTGATATTTCACATTCAATGTTGATCAGTGGCTATTTCGCACAAGGAAATTGCTCGTTCTCTTTTCCCGCTTATTCAAAGCACATGAATGCAACAAAAATTAGAGTTGCTAAGCCAGATAAGTTATATTGTACTCCAAGATCGAAGTTTTATTGATATCTAAAAAATCGTATTTCAGCACCTCCAAAAATCCCAAGTTTGCGTATCAATAATTCAAGAATCTCAAAAGAGTTGATGCTGATTCAATATATACTTTGTAATACGTATCACCATAAGTAAAAATTTGTACAAATTGGCCACGCAAATCATACATAATGTACCGATATTGTTGTTAGAAAATGGAAAAATCGGAGGTGACTTATGTGAAAATAATTATTTTTGAGCTTAGTTTTGTTACAATTGATAATCTTTGTAGGTCAATAATTATATGTAAGGGAGTGTAATCGCATAGCATCGAAGTACCGACAGTTTACATGATTACTCAAATTTCAAAATATTTACTGTTGAAATTTGTGATTTTTTTAGAATTGATAAAATTCACGCGTTCCGCAATGGTTTCTGAATTATATTCTTGAGATTTAATTATTGACCTACAAAGATTATCAATTGTAACAAAACTAATATCATATTTATCCTGACGTCAGGCACAACGGTCCTGCAGGAGGGTGACTTCAGTGTGGAGGGAGGGAATGGGGATCTTCGGTCTCATAGCGTCGTTAGGTCAAGGGATGGGATCTTCTTTGGCTTCTCTGGTCAACTGTAGGGACGATCGTGACGGATCTCCGTTGAGCATCGAAGTAGATCATCCTGCCGCCGAACACCTGACTTGCGCCGGTTAGGAACTCACAACGCAGACAGCGAGGCTTTCTTGACGGTAGATCACTCGAGACGATGGGAATCCGTCCGTGCTCCTCCTCTTGAAGTGTACCAAGTAGACGATACTCTCCGGGTTGCCCAAGCTGACGGGAGAGGATTCCCCAAACTAGGTCGGAAAAGAGCGGGGTCAGGGACGACCGCCCATCACGAGCGCTAGAATGGAGAATGGAGAATGGAGAAACAAAACTAAGCTCACAAATAATTATTTTCACATAAGTCACCTCCGATTTTTCCATTTTCTAACAACAATATCTATTCCTTATGTATGATTTGCGTGGCCTTTTTGTAAAAAATTTTACTTATGGAGATCTTTTACAACATGTATACTGAATCAGCATCTACTCTTTTGAGATTCTTGAATTATTGATACGCAAACTTGGGATTTTTGGAGGAGCTGAAATACTATTTTTTTGATATTGATAAAACTTCGATCTTGGAGTACAATATAACTTATCTGGCCTAGCAACTCTAATTTTTGTTGCATTCATGCGATTTGAATAAGCGGGAAAAGAGAACGAGCAATTCCCTTGTGCGAAATAGCCACTGATCAACATTGAATGTGAAATATCAAAAAACATGTATCAATTGATTTCCACTTTTATATTTTTATTATGTATTAGGACTAATCAAGTTCAAAAATGTGCAATAAAATTACATGGCCTCGACTTCTGTCATGGTGAAAATATTTATTTTCATGTTCCGATTCCGCTTTTCCAGCTCTACTTTCTTAACGGCAGCTTTTCGAGCTTCCCTTTCAACATGCAAGTTTCAGGTAATAATTTTCCGCACATTTTGAGCTCAACGCCATCTCTGTACATCATCTGGGAGCTGAAATACAGTAAATCCGGCTGTAAAACCGGAAATTTCCTAAAAGACGGCTCCGGGGCAAATGGTCCTACTCGTTCAAAATCTTCTCACTAGTATATCATCCTACCATAGTATGGTCGATTTTGAATGGGTTTGAAAAAAATTGTTCGTGGCTTCCTTCACTGACTCCTGATACCTGTGTTAGATAGATGAGTGTAGGAACGAGGCAACAATGGATCAACTCTATCTATTTTTTCTCACCTTGGTTCTTCTCACCTTGATTTCCTCGGGTTCGAAGTAGGAAACGTCAAATTTCACGGCGAACTTTTCCTTATTGTTTTCGACCTGGAAAAAGAACCGTAGGCTACGGTAGGATATTCTGTTTCGGCAAGTCATAATATCGGTTAAACGTACTCCTCCGATAGCGCCTCCCAGGCTGTTCTCGATCTCGCTGGACATGCCTCCCCAGTAGGGAGTATAGCTACCGTGTTGCTCTTCCGCGAACATCTGAGCACACAATCTATAAATTTGGACGGGTTCGAAGGATTTCCGCATGTTGAGTCACTGGAACACGTGCTTAGACAGTAGACGAAATGTAGGTTTACGAAATGCAAGAATTATAGAAGCTTGCCTCGCCGAAGGCGTGAATGAGCGCTAGATCGAAACAGGGTCTGTTGCGACGGAGCGGCATCGTGGGTGGAATAAGGACGAGAATGAGCAGTGACGGGGCACATGCTACGACTCGTCACTATTCCTGCAAAAGAAGAAAGGGGGAGGCACGAGGGTGGAGGGATTGATTGCCTTGCGAAATGGCCTAGAGAACAGGTGGAATGAGGAGAGATTGTTTACTGCATGCGAGGTCCAGAGAGTGAGTGTGCGTCCACATGTCAGAGAGAGAGCGCGTGAGCGACGAAGGGTGTGCCAGAGAGCGGCAGAAAGGACACTGGCGATAAACAGAGTGTCTGCAAATAGCGTGCGAGGTTCTAGAGCCTCTGCACGGGGAGAGTGATATTTCGAAAGCGCCGATGATGAAAGCGCGCTGCAAGAAAGTTCGATAACTGACCCTTTGTCTCTTCCTTTCGCATACTCAATAGACTGGTCAAGCGGTGATAGAGTTTTGGAAATGCAGGGACGAAGGTCCGTTTATCGAACTCTAGATGCAATGTTATGATGAGAGTGAAGATTCCTGCACGAAATGGAGCTCTTTGGAAAAAAATTGGTCCAAAACCCATTGGCCTTCGTATGCCATCAGACGAGACATTATGGAAAGAGAGAGCACCAGGCGGCGAAGATCAGTCTGAAAGAATGCGCAGACGTGTGAGTGTTGTATTCTTTCCACATGGAATGATCTGGAGCAGGCGCAAATGAGCAGCTTATATCGCTAATATCGCAAAAGATCGATAGGAAGATACAAATCGCTACATCGATTTAAGCGAAACCGAACCACAATACCGCAATAACACATTATTTCTTACACTTTTGTTTATTGCGCACAATAGTTTACAGTATGAGATCGACGTTCTTCAAATCAGACTATGGTGTTTGCTAAAAGAGGATGATAAGGTAGCATACAATTTCCGATGAGATTGGGGCCCATAGGGCATAACGGGGTGAACAAGGCCAGAATAAGGGTGGCTGGGGCTATTAATTGGGTCATTGGGGTCAGGTAGTAGGTCGTTTGGGTCTGGTAGTGGGTCATCCGGGGAAAATTGTGGGGCTTTGTGGTCATCACGTGGATCACCGGGGTCAGGTAGTAGATCATTGATGTCAGAATATGGGTCACTGGGGTCGGGTAGTGGGTCAGTGGGCCCAATCAGCCCCTCGTAATGGGGATGGCTCTCGATTGGGTCAGGGAGACGGTCTTCTTGGGTGCTTCGATCAGCAGATGGCCCTTGTCGGAGAGATTGGAGCGGAGCGCTTCGAGGTTTGTGTCCTCTGGAAGCAAGTACTTGCGGACGAACGATCTACAAATAGAGTTCGTAATTCGGGCCGCCGTCTCTTCATTTTACACAATCTCTCGACCGGTCGATCGGCAGGAGAGTTAAAGAGACCGTGGTATCGTTTCTCGAGCTCTATCTCCAAGTAATCAATTTCTAGAATAATTCAGTAAAACGTATATGTGTCGCACTCTATCACGGTACATACGCTTCATTAATGTTTCAAGTTTCGAAGCTCATTCCCCGGTAAGTCCGCTGTCTCTGTCGCTTATTTACATCACTAGTTTCTACGAGAATGTCGAAATTACGTATTCCATTTAGGAGCGGACAAGGGTATGATGGAAAGATAAAAGATCTAAGATCAAATATCTCACCTCTTGATGCTTCCGTGCTCATCGTTCTTCTCTTCATGATTTCCCTCGATTGTGAGCTCGTTTCCAGCCAGATTCACCTAAAACAATTAACATTTCAAATGTATAACATCGGTGCAGATATACTGTGCACTGCAGGTAGCGATTGAACGAGGGAAAATGGACTAATCTGTTCGCCGGTCAGGAATATCTCGTCTTTTCCACTTTCTGTTCAGAAAAAATATCGAGGAAACAAGCATAATGGAGAGAATTAGAGCATTTCTACCTTGATCTCGTCTGGCCTGAAGTGCGAGACGTCCACATTTACTGCGAACTTCTCATTCGTGTTCTCGACCTACAATTCGCCCCTTGAGGATACTGTAGCTCGGTAGGTCAGAGAATGTGTTAAGCAGCTTACCGCGCCGAGTGCGGATCCGAGGTTGAGCGAGTGCTCGGCCGGAACACGATTCCAGTACGGATGCACAGAGTAGAAGTCGTCGTCGAACATCTGCAGAAATAACTGTAGTTGTTGGGTGAAAGGATACGGTATCTACAGCTACCGTTGTGAAAATATTAGGAAACCCCTGAAAACGGAAGAAAGTGAACGTTTCAGCGGAATCTTCAACATTTCCGTGGAAGCGTTCACTTTCTTCCGTTTTACGGGTTCAGTCACATACTCTATCGAAGGCGCGCCTCATGTGGCGATCGAACGGAGTGTAGCCAATGAGCGACATGACGTAGTTTGCAGAGACTTAGTCGAATGCCTCCCTCTCCCCGCCTTTTCTACCCCCGAGAAGGGAGGAGGGGCGCGGAGGCTTGCAGGAGCTGGTCAATACACGAGAGATTGCAGGAAAAGTAGAGATTGCCAGTCAGAACGAGCAATGTCTCTCGGGATAAACAACGTGGGGTATTTTTAGAGTATTTGCATGCAAATAGTCAGCCAGCAGCAGTGTAGCACAAGGAACGATCAGTAGAGCTCGAGAAACGATACGACCTCAGGACGCCACTGGGTCGGTTGAAAACTATGACGTAAAGCCGCCTTTGATACTATGAACAGTAGAGGAGAATGAGCGGGATCCCGGTCTGTAAATACAGGATTACACTGAAAATAGTAGGCGGAAATAAAAGATTATTGAACAATTAGAACGATGCAGATGTTAATATACAGGCTGTAAATGAGAGTGGGCGAATACGATACGCGACTACGCAAAAGTATTGTACATAAATTTAGTTTTTTTTTGTCGTGTGGTGGAAGGGTGGAATACGGAATAGTGAACCACTCAGCCAATCAATAATGCTCTTCTCGACTAAATTTATTGTGAATCCGTGAGGTTACATTTTGAACCACAATAACATCAAAGTTTGCAATTTCCCGCGCTCTGTTTACATTCATTTCCTCACTTATAAAAAAGCGTCAAAATGATCCAAAGCGGAAAAAAATGTTCCAAATAACTTACAGTATATGCCACAAAGTGTTTGACGTCATGAACAATGGTCCTGCAGGAGGGTAACTTCGGTGTTGAGGGGATTGGGTATATTCGGACGCAAAGAGTCATTAGGTCAAGGGATGGGATTTTCTTTGCCTTCTCTGGTCAACTGTGGCGACGATAGTGGCGGATCTCCGTTGAGCAGTAGATCATCCAACTTCCGAACACCTGACTTGCGGCAGTTAGAAACTCAAAACGCAGACGTGTGCGGGGTTTTTCTTGGCGGTAGATCACTCGAGACGATGGAAATCCGTCCGTTCCCCTCCTCTTGAATTGTATAATTTTCTTCGCTGTGGACAGTCAATAATATAATTTTTAGGTTTACCAAGTCGATAACTCATCCTAGAGAAACGTTATTTGACAAACAAACTTTGGTGCGATGCTTTTATAAAAATGTATATTTGATTAATCGTCGTTTCTTCTAGTAGCAGTCTCCAGATGTTACTTGGGTATTGCTTATTGCCGCCGGGGTATGAAGGATATTCCAGTGCCTCGCAATCAGTCAGATATCAGAAACCTTCTCTATATGACCCTGGCTTTCAGCTTGCCATTTATCGCGGTATCGTTAGAAATATTAATCAGATTGTTTCGAAATACTTACTTGCCATGTCGCGTTATGTTTTATTCAATTCCAGATTTTAAATTATAGATACTTTTGGAATTTCCTATGCCGTCCATTAATCCTTTCGATTGGAATCTTGCCCGGGTCTTCTATGGTGTGACAGTCATATGTGTGGAATTGGCTGTAACTTCATTCTATTTTCTACAATTGTGAAGACAAAGTGAGCTCATTCTACTCAAATTCATGTACATGAAAGTGCCAGAATTGAACGAACATGATATTTTTGTTGGTTCTCAGGACTCTTCGGTCTACTTGCAATAATCGCTGTTTGCGCAGTGGGCGATATGCTCCATCATGTAATTATGCCTACTATTCGATAAACGGGTCTTCGTCTCTTCATTTCTCACACTCTCCCGCCACTCCACCGGTCGAGAGAGTGCGGGAAATGAAGAGACGAAGGCCCGTTTATCGATCTGTAACGCCTACTCCATGTGCAATCTCACGCCTATCATGAGCTTATTGAGTTAGCACAGACAGGGAATGGAATGGACATCTTGATATGCGATCTAATCAGTTTTCGTCATCATGAGACATGTCTGACGGATCCCCAAATCCTCGCAGTTCATTGATCAAATCGTGACTCGGATTACGGCAGCCCTAACTTCGAAAGCGCATATCAGGCCTCTCACTAGGGAATCAGAACAAAACGAGAACATTGTTGTACAATAAACAAAATCGATGTTTGAGTTTTTTGCAGCTCTTGGGATAATCGTTGGTGCTGAATCCGATTCCGGGTAGAACGGCATCCAATATCTATCCGCAAATGCAGCAACTTGCTGCAAATTTTCAGAACTCACACTTTAGAGTGTTCGAATATGGCTTCAAAATATCTTGTTTATGCTAAAATTTGTTTTTTTGTCCATCAGAAACAAATTGTGCTCTATCTCTCAATGTAATCGCCATATTCGGTTTCAAAGTTAGGTCTGCCGATATCCGACCCGGTGTAGGAAGGTTCAAAATTATGCACACTGAGACTTCGGAGGACGATCAGGCAATGAGTGAACTCATTTTTGCCGAATTTTACTTCGTTCCCTAGATTGAGTATTCCAGCCCTATTCTCTGGTGTGTGGCGTGATAAAATCTGAAGATTTCAGCTGGGCCCCCACCGCCAATTTCATCTACTTTTCGGATATTATATCGAAATTGACATGGATCTTACTCATCATGGTGATTTTGTTGTTTTTTTAAATTCAGGTAGAAGATCTTAGAAATTAATTTGTAGTTTCTACCCGAAATGGGCATCGCCATTTCGGCCATGTGCGTACTATCAGTCGGGTTGGACAGAATGTTCTCCGTAATGTTCACACTCCGATATCGAACTATCAACAATCGCCAATACCACACGGTTGGCTTTGGGACGAGTTGCAAGCTTTGTGTAGCAAAGCTTCTACAGGGTGTCCCAAAAGTATTGATACACTTTATAATTTGATGACTCTTCAAACACATATGACTAGTCGGTCCCACATTTTAGCATTATGCAAATAAGATACTTGCCAACTTGCATGCTAAATATTAGAAGTTTAGTCCGAACATTTCAAGAGTTATACATTCTGAGACATATTTTTACGGAAATTTCGCTAGTTTTCACAAGAAATGCGACTTGGTTCTTGTCATCCGCATTCCAACAAGAGTAGTCATTTAATAGTCGTCCGATTTATGATGGATAGAGCAAATATCATTGGTTATAAATATGGTAATCATTTGATACAGATGATCGGGTTTAAGTACGCATTGAATTTTTGAATGATTTTTGTATGAACGGCACTCAATGTACGGTTTTTGATTAAATGATATTCAAAACTCTTAACTATGAACTTACGCGATTCATTCAATTAAAGTCCTGATACGCTACCGTTATTGTTTGTAAATATGCACTTTGAGCCCAGCTGAATACTAATAGTGTAACAGAATAATTGTCCAAATGTTTCCGATTGCCGCTGATTTTTGCTGATTTTTTGCGATTTTTTCAGATGCTTATTTGAGCTATTCGATCATCGTTTTCATCCATTTTTATGATCCTAAAATACATACCTCGAAACTGTTAAAAGCCGTAGAATTTTGTATCCCATTATCACCATGCTGAACAAAATTCCAAAATTGTGATTTTTATTGCGCCAAAAGTATACCATCGCAAAATGACTATTTCTCGGCATCTAGAATTCGTGGAACCATTTCGTCATAAGTGCCTTAAAGTGGAATGGTTCCCCTCTATAACATGCTTGAGTAACCATTGATTGCATATCTGGTCTTCTTTTACAACGACTTTTTCGTGAAAATCAGTAGCGGGTCACGGTGACGCCGAACAGATATGCATTTGACTCTGCTACAGAATTTTGTATGGATTGATTTGGATCCAAGGCAACTAATATGCAGGTATGGCATGGAGGAGTATTCAGGCTAGAGTACAGATTCTCGTTCACAGAAGTAAATGAGATATTCGAGGTAACATGTGTATCAATACTTTTGGGACACCCTGTAGAACCTGGATCGGGAAAATGTCTGTCATGTGAACCCGACCAAGACATGAAATATAGTCAATTCCTAGCAATAATCAAGTGACCACTATAATCAAATAACCACATGCCTCGTGGGGAACATGAATGATTAACGTTTTCCAATGGCTGATGCGTAATAAGATTCCAAAAGAGAGTGATCGAGTTGGTTCGCGTGCTGTTTTCTCTAGTTGCCTCCCGCGCCGTCGGATTAGAAGTACACACGAGAGAATGGAGAGCGAGACGCGAGAATCAGAGATTGAGAGGGAAGGAGAGAGGGGGAGAGAGAGACGTGATAAACAGAGAAATAGAGGGAAAGGGAGCAGGTGAGTGATGTGAAGGGAAAGTACGATCGATTCGCGCTACTCTTCTTCCCCCTCGCCGTCAATGGACAGCAGCGTCTGCCTTATCTGTGCTGTCCCCATAAACTCCCTCCATCTGGGCATCGAGGCCTGTCGGTGAGTAAACCACTTTATTTTTCGCGCTAAAACCCTCTTTACGTACCTTTTATGACTACTTAACAACGTTTTATGTTCTTTTCTTAAATGCTGAGAAGGCATGAAAGGCGGAAGTCAGGAGGGTAGTGAAAGCGATAGTGTGTGTGCAGAACGAGATAGGATAGAGAAAATATTTTCCCTAAGATGTCCAGAGCGAAAAATAGTACATTTCTGAAGCATTTGCGCGTAAGACGTGTTTACTGTATGGTAAACTGAAAATAGTGGAAAGCCGTTCTATTGTTAACTGTCATGTGTTGGTGATAATCTCGCCTAATGCATTTCAGAGCATGTGCTTGTTTCTACACACGGACAGTCAAGGCGGGACGCAAGTTCGCCTGTCGACAAGGAGACAGGAAATGTGTGATCAGAAAACGTGAGGCCACATTAGATTTTGAAATGTGGGGGCTTTCGCCTCTTTTTGCATTTTTTTAAAATTTCTCGATCACTGGATAGATTGTGAAATTGAGGTTATCCAATTATCCGTGGTGCATTTTCGTCACAATGTTCTGCCCTATCCTGCTAATTCCAAGCCATTTCAGATCAGAATTACATGTGTCGTAGATATCGGTACGATAAGTGCGTGGAGTTCGGCATGATCTACGAACCACGCGCGAAAAGAAGACCGAAAAATAAGGAGAAAGCGATTTTGGAACTGCTTCAAAGTTTACCCCTCGTGGAAAGGAACGAAGAAGCATCCCTCATTGATCGAATGGAGGCCGAGTATAGGTGAGCAGTATAACTCTTATTTAAAGAAGTTGGGTCCCTGGTAATTCGAGTTGTTCTTCTAATATATTAAAAATCAATTTAATTTCAGATCAATGTACGCTCGAAGACTAGTCCAAGAAAAGGAATACGTTACCCAGCGTAAGCTAACGCGCTATAACCACCCAACTCAGGTTTGTGAACACGTTCAGCACTTTCGAGCCACATTTGAAAAAAAATTTCAGGAATTATACCTCTCAGACTTTCCCGCATTCTACGAACTATTTCGAATCGCTATAAAGGAGTCGAATGCGATACTTCAAAATGTTTTCGAGGAGTTCACCAATTTTCCTATCGAACACAGGGTACTCAATGGTCCCATTTAAAATATTCGTATATTCATTCCAGGTCACTTTGTTCAAAAATTTCCTTGCTAAATTTAACATGATGGAGGGCATCTATTTATCTACGAAGTATTTCAAAAATTCGACTATGTATGACAGAAATAGTTAAAATATGCAAAAATCCATTCTCCAGGGTGATGGCCTCATTAATTACCTGCGGCGATATGAGTGATCAGGAAGAATGGATGAAAAAACGAAACAAGAATCGTTAAGAAGGAGGCTTTTCTTGTGTAAGTTTCATTTTTTATTCCGCTCATATAGTATACTGCACAAACGCCTTTACTAATATTATTGATCACCGTCAGATGTTAACCAAAAATACCCGTGGTTTTGCAATTAAGACTGCCGTGGTGTGAATCAATTGCGGAAATACTGGATAATGGTGCATTACTTGGTTATCATCTGATACTGATCAGACTTCGTAGCGCCTTTCGTTGCAGTTCGGCTAAAGGCTTCATGAACGAGTACATGGAGCTGTTCGGTTCAATTGGAAAGCTGAGTCAGTTGACAGAGCGCGAATTCTACGCCCTTGCAGTGCTAATTTACTGCGATATTGGTGAGATATTCGGATTCAGAATTTCAGTTTTAAATCCCCTACCTCTCGAGTGTCAAGTTTTTGTTTATTTCTCTGTTCTCTCGCGCTCTCTCTCTTGCTCCCTCCCTCTCTCTCTATCTCTTTGCAGACACATCTTCCGATCTACCGGAAGACATTGTCGTAGTAACTCAGAAAACACGCGAACAACTCTTCAAGGAGCTGCAGAGGTACTACAGGGAAGAACTGAATCTGCATGATTACTCGAAACGACTCGGCAATCTGATGTCACTCGTTCACTGCGCAGGCGTAAGCACTTTTGGTTGGCACAATGCCAAGTTTTGTTTCGAAAGACAACGGATCATGTGAATGGAAGAGAGTATTCTCACTCATGTGCCTCTCACAATCAGATCAGCGGAAACATCTGAAATTTAGGAAGCGGCACTGTTGATATACGAAGAACAGCGAATGTATTCGACTATGTTCGACGTCTACTCGGATGATCGCCTGTTGAGAGAGTTGTTCACCAATTAAATGCTACGTACACGTAAACTAGAATGTTTTGTATTTTTGTGAATAAACATTGCTCAGTTTTATTCTCCATCACAGTTGATTTCTAGAGTTACGATAGCAGACCGAGTAATGATGGGTCTGTATTCCGTGGGTCATTTGAGGCTATCACCGCAGATAAAAAAACAGATCGCAAATTCAGATATCTGCTTCGAGATGATCTAGCTCGCTCGAAACGTCCAAACGTTCACAATTATAAGTTCGTATGATAATTAATGATTATACGAAATTAATTGCAAAAGTTTCGCAATTAGGGGCAGTAAAAATCCCTTTTGCATGGCTTTTTTGCAACGTCAATGGTTGTTATGGAATCCTTGCGCTCCCTAAATTTCACTTTAGCACTCGAACGTTCTCGCAAAATTCACGCAGACTCTATGCACTCGTAGTATTTACAGTATTCATGAACTTCTCGACAAGCGTTCGGAGATGTGGCAGATGTGAATGTGGCAGGTGATCCAATTACGAGGTGAAGAATCGAGGTTCGCTTGGTTGCATTCCATCAGTGGTAGTATGGCCCAATTCAACACCTCCCCCGAACTGGCATTATTCATCGTCCATTTCGTGCATATTGTCGGTGGTTCATCCTTGATTCTGTCTGCGTGCGCATTCTATTTCCTCCTTTGGAGGACACCGCAAAGTGCACAAAGCTACACGAGATACATAATACACACCCAGGTCGATGATAATTCTATATACTTGTAGGTCCTGGAGAACTAATTTTCAGTGTGTATAATAAGTTCTAGTTCTAATATGGTGCTCTTCTCTTATAGCGCTGATATGTGTTTCAGTTTGCACTTATAGGTTTGGGTGACCGCTCTGGATATCGTTGCAAATA
The DNA here is from genome assembly GCA_036245805.1 of Pristionchus mayeri. Lineage (NCBI taxonomy): Eukaryota > Metazoa > Nematoda > Chromadorea > Rhabditida > Neodiplogasteridae > Pristionchus > Pristionchus mayeri. The sequence goes on along the minus strand of BTRK01000004.1, from coordinate 15,985,339 downwards.
TTCTGATTGCTCCAGTGCCACTCTTTTCCTTCTTTGGCCTAATAATCTACGGGCTAGCTTTTGAGCTCGGAATGGATCCGCATTGGACTTTGGTTCACATTTATTTTTTGAAATAATAGGAAAAACATATGCAATGCAACTTTCAGGTTGTGGCTATTTGGGCAATGGGCAATGTTGTGGGCGCAATGAATTTATGCATTAATTTTCGGTTCAATGCTGCTTCGTCCATCGGCTTTGCATCGTCTGCACAAGTTCGTCTCTATTGCAGAGTTACACAATGGCCATTGCCTGCTTCCAGTACTTTACTCGCAAGTCTTTCCATGCAGGCATCGACCTTGAAGCTGGTCCGGATCTTCGCCATTCGAGCCTCCATTATGCTTCTGTCAATGCTGCCATCCATCGCGCTTGCCTTTATGAGCACTTCCTCAGGCACATGTCAATTCGAAAATGTTCGTTCGAAAGTTTTATCAATTGCCCCAGCTATTCTCCAGATACATATATGATTGTTCAGGAACATAACAAGATGGCTTGGGTTTTTGAACGGAATCTCACCGTTCTCGTATATCCCATGAACGCGACTGCAACAAGCATAGCATTTGCGGTGGCCATTATGGTGAGTTTTACTTACAGCTCTTCTCATGGAAATCTGTTATTTGAAGTTTTAATTAGAGTTCTGTTGTTGGAAATTTGCCGTTCTCTTTTCGAGAATGTTTCAGGTGCGCTTAATAAAAAAATGGTCATCGGTTATTTAGCGATCTTGAATCGTATCCTTGAAAGCGACAAAATGTGTTCAATAGGAGAACTCTAATCTTAATCGTCAGGCGTTGCTAATATGCACTGCTCTCTTTGGGCTTCAATCGCTGTTCACTTTTCGCTCGCTCCAGAAACATGTTAGAGATTTTTTAAATGTTAAAACTTTATAATAAATTTCAAAGGGTAATCTGATAAGCGAGCGAACGATTGCAATGCAGAAGAAATTAACCAAATTATTGATTGTTCAGGTGAACTTATTTTATTTCCTTGTTTAAAACGCGTTCTCTGTAAGACTAGGAGAGGGGTGGCACAAGGATTTCAAAAAGCCGTCCCATTCTAACGGAGAACGCGTTTTAAATTAGCTTTCTTTACAGGCCTTTTTCCCACTCTGCATATTGGGATTGCCGGCGTTCGTTTATGCGTTCTCCGTAGTGTTGGGAATATTCGATTCGAGTACGTATATGAGTGACTATCTGAGAGGACTTACCTCAGGCCGTACAGCAAAAAATGAAATTTCAAATATATATTGCCCTAGGTGTAACTTTTCACGTAGAGCTCGAAAATTGACCTTAGAAAGCCGTATCTCTCACCCCTCATTTGTTGTTCCGAGCTGAACTTGAACGGTCGGTTTTTGTAATTTTTGAACGGCTCATCCAAACCCCGTCATTTTTAAAGAGCTCGACGAGATAAGCATTTTTGCTGTTGGAAGTGTGCGGCTAGCTCATCGAGGAAAAAAGTTGAGGCAGTTTGAAATATTAAAATTTGTATTATGAAAACAGTTTTTCCGGGGTGCATTTTTAAGTATGTTCATTCGATTCCCCGTGAAAAGTTACCCCTAGGACGAAATTCTCATTAATAAATTGGCGAACCAATGATTTTTCCCGAAATGCGGAAAAAGGAAGTATGATGAATCACTGAATTTCTGAAATTTCGCACCTTTGCGATTTTAAACTTTTAGCTATTAGGAAATGTTACCAATACTGCACTTCAACTTTTTATGCATAATTAGAGAGTATTATCTTTAATAAACATGTCTTACGATAGCAACAAACCATTTTTTTCACTTCACATTTTCTCAAATTTGCACGTAGCAAACTCAACAGGCAGAGACCACTTGACGCTTTACCTGCAGCCATATTGTAGCATGCCTCGACATGTGTGAAAATTGGTGGAACAGTCCTCCTCCAATGTATCGGAGCTCTAGTTATTGACGCCCGAATATGGCTTCAATGAGAACGTCCGAAATATTTAAATTCATTTCGGAAGTTAATTTTGAGAATTATGATTGCATATTGCTTTAAATAAAGTTTTCGTAATCTGGTTTATAAACTATATCCAAAAATATACACCTCTTACCTTTTCAAAATTTCCGAAATTTTTGATATTTGAAAATCAATAACTAGAGCCCCGATACATTTTAGGAGGACTGTTCCACCAATTTTCACACATGTCGAGGCATGCTACAATATGGCTGCAGGTAAAGCGTCAAGTGGTTTCTGCCTGTTGAGTTTGCTACGTGCAAATTTGAGAAAATGTGAAGTTAAAAAAAATGGTTTGTTGCTATCGCACGGCATGTTTATTAAAGATAATACTCTCTAATTATGCATAAAAAGTTGAAGTGCAGTATTGGTAACATTTCCTAATAGCTAAAAGTTTAAAATCGCAAAGGTGCGAAATTTCAGAAATTCAGTGATTCATCATACTTCCTTTTTCCGCATTTCGGGAAAAATCATTGGTTCGCCAATTTATTAATGAAAATTTCGTCCTAGGGGTAACTTTTCACGAGGAATCGAATGAACATACTTAAAAATGCACCCCGGAAAAACTGTTTTCACAATACAAATTTTAATATTTCAAACTGCCTCAACTTTTTTCCAAGATGAGCTAGCCGTACACTTCCAACAGCAAAAATGCTTATCTCGTCGAGCTATTTCAGAATTGCTATACATGTACTTGGATGAGCCGTTCAAAAATTACAAAAACCGACCGTTCAAGTTCAGCGCGGAACAACAAATGAGGGGTGAGAGATACGGCTCTCTAAGGTCGATTTTCGAACTCTACGTGAAAAGTTACACCTAGGGCAATTTTTATTTGAAATTTCATTTTTTGCTGTGCGGTTCATAGGTAGAATTGCTCAATTCTCTCAGATAGTCACTCATATATACATAGTAAATGTACATATATACGTAGGGTCCACAACGTGGATAGCCGATGTTTCGGAATCTGGACAAAAGTTGGTTAAAACAGTCCCATAGGGTCTCAATAACATCCTCCTTTTGGAATTAGATCGATATCTCATCTCTAAAGCGAGATACAGCTCGAGAAGCACGCGCGACGAGCACAACGGGAGAGGGGGGAAAGGCGAGACGAGAGGAAAAGTGGGCGGAGTCAATCTCTCCTCTCTTCTCCTCTCCCCTTTGTCGCACCCCCCTCCATTATTCCGCCGATTTCGCTATACAAATAAGTGAAATACCGTTCTAATCTTCGCTTAAGATATCCACCGATGCTTTTGTGTGTATTGTAGGAGCATTCAAGTAAAAAACATCACATTTATCGATTAGGGCCACAATTCACGCGCAAAACAACATAAATTAGCACAATAAAATAAGAAAGCGAGTGAATGGTGCCAGCAGACCATTTAATTCTCAGAAAGACATGGAAACTAGGGAACAGGGTATGGATACGGTAGGTGGATACTGTAAGTGGTCAGAGAAGGCCGAGATAGATAAAAAGATAGAAGAGGGTAGGGGAGGAGAAAATACAGAAGGAAAACAACCAGACGAAATGGCAAGCACCTACGAGGGAAACATTCGTGCTGAGCACAAGAACAAAGATCGACAGAATATAAAATTTCTGAGAAACAAATTTACAATAATTAGTCATAAATAAATCTATTGAATACTTTGGAATAAAAATATCTGATATACTCAGAATAATATGATATAAAAGATCGATCTACAATAAGAAATGCAATGACTATGCAGGCTGACAAAGAAAGTTTAAATTGGTGGGCAAGTGGATCAGAGAAGATTTTCGAGCAAGTCGAACAATAATCATTTAGGGAGGACTCTAACTGGGAAAGGGGAGGGGGTGGTCGAAGGAAATTAGGGGAAATGGAGGTGACCAAACTGGTCTCACCTCTCGTGAAGATCGAAGAGACGACTCCATCCTCTCTCACGTCTTCTTCCAATCGATGCTCTGGCTCTGAAAAAGTAGATTTTACAATTTAGAAACAATGCGCACATGGAAACCACTATCTCCATATAAATACCTACCAATTTAATCGTACAAATAAGAAATACGACTAGGAAAATAACTAAAAGCGGCGAAAAATCTAACGAATTGGACGAACCAAAGCATCACGGATGTATACAACTCGTTAGAGTGCATGAACAGAGGTAACTGATAGCGAAACATAAAGGTTAGCTAAGAAGAGTAATCAATAATCACAGCAATACTTACTTACGCGTTAGAGATGGAGAGAAAAACGGATCAGGCCGGCTAATCCTACCAATTATAAGTGTTGAACGCATCGAAACCGCACCAAAACGGGAACAATGATAGACCAGTTCACGTAGACTAGGAACAAGCAAGAAAATACATAAAATAATCGATGAAAACGCGATAAAAATCTATAAATCGATAAAACAGGCAGCCGAATATATCGTTCAGACAGTATCTGTTACTGCATTCACTGCTTGTCTTAACCCTTTCCGACAAATATCGCAGCGATATTTCGCGGTCAACGGAGAAATCAAATCAGCAATTTAAATTTTCTTATTCTGATTTCAGCTGGCTCAGGATGGGCCCACGCAACACAACGACTGTTAAACTGATACACAATACGACGAATTGATTTATCTTATTTTCTCCAATCTGTTGTTTAAAACTTTGATAAATTATCTATACTTCACGGTGGTGGTGGCACAGTGTTGTGCGCCGCTTGTCATGCAATAGTCCCGAGTTCGATCCCCCGCCTAGGCAGACCAAGCCCTCAATCCCTCCGGGATCGGTAAATTGATAGTGACCTCGGTCGAGAAAGGAAACATTCCCTAGAAGTACTTTGGACAGCAGGGATACGTAGACCTAGCAGTAGTCGGCCTCACCGCACTACACCACCTAGCGTAGTCGTTTACGACTGTAAAATCGCTTGGCGTGGCTGCACCTTTACTTTTTTTACCTTTTACTTCACTTAGAAACATTTACAGTAGACAGTCGATTGGGTACTTCGATGTGTGACCGGAGAAAAGCTGGGCAACGCGGGAACAAGTGGAAGACGAATCTGATATCCATTCTTTAAAAAAGCAAATTTCTGCGCAACTGACTCTCTGTACGGTAGTATGTACCAGAAGCACACTGCTGGATTGATGGTGGGGGCGGCGGCACTGCCAACTACAACACTCTTATGCGAAACGATCTATAAATGGGTGAACCAGGTAGGTCACAGCCTCCATCTCGGAGTGGCGGTATCCGAGTGCCATTACGACCTCTCCCAGGCAGCTGAAGATTACGTTGAACGGGAGGAGGGCGTTCACCACGAAAATATGATGAAATTATCGAGGTTGGTTGATCATCCAGCAAGATTTGCAAAAAAAGTGAGTTGATGTTTACTGTCTCAAATTGCCCTTTTGGTCTTATTTCATTATCTCACCTTGAGCAGCAAACGTCGCATCCGTATCGTTTTCGCGCTCATTTCATTCGAAGTCATTTCTGGAGGACCTGAACTTGTTTCGTCCCCATCTAGTCCTAGGACTGTACGGGATAGAACTCTCCCATGGTTCTGGGAAAGGCAGTAGGTGTTATCTACCAGAGATGGAGCGCTTGCCAGGAGGCATGACCTGTCGCATCCTAGGAGAAAGCCTCTCTGTAGCCAGAGGGAGTGAAATGGCCACGCCGCTACTAGGAAGCCTCCCCTCTGCAAAGGCGCCGACACAAAAGGCAGCCGCGGGCTTCCTGGTTTGTTGTTCCTAGTTGGTCATTCCTAGCGTCAGCTTATCATTCACTCATTATCATGTCCTCGTTCTCTCCTCTCGCTCTTCTGCTGATCTCCGTGTCGTTGACTACGGTATGTGGGGAACTGTAAAGTCGTGCGGGAATTACTGTAGTTTACAGGGGGAGCGGTAGGTCAAACTCTAGTTCAGGTCTCGGCGCGGTTCTTCTCACTTCGGTTCTCACTGCCTTCTTCACCCGATCACTCCTCATTCTCCCTCTGCGTGCACCAGATGGGATATCCAGGTACTGTAGCAATTTACTGACCATCGTTTTTGAACTCTGTGATGGATTTGGAACACATCATATCAACATTTCGTGCGTTCTAAAATGTTCGGTGCTGAAATTATCCGTTACCATTACGGAAAAAATTGAGTGCTGAATCTGCATCCTGAATAAAAATATGAATCTTGAATTGCTAGAGATTCAGGACTAACGTGAAACCCTTATCTCAGCTTGCTCGATCATCTCAGCAGCGGAGATTCCTCTGGATGGAGAGCAGCTCACCGAGGACTTCATCGCGAACGCCACTCGATCCTTGGTAGGTCACTCTCGGCCCTCAGTTACGGTAGTTTCTTAGATCCTTGATTGATCATGAGATATCGCGAAGTGACATTCGTCCTCAGTTACGGTAGCATCTATTGATCAAATCCAACAAAAGACTGACGAATGCTAAATGACTCATCCCGAGCAATGGTACCGCTCTCTCTTTTCCACACTTCAGTAAACTACTTCTCATCCCATCCTCACTGGGTCGGATGTGAACTATGACGTCATGCTGCCTTTGATATATCAAAGCTGACGTAATAGTTCTCATCCGAATTAGTGCCATCCCATCTCTTCCAGATCCAGCAACACCTCGTCTTCGAGTCAACTCTGATCGTGCCCGACTTCGCTCTCCCCGTACGCCGTCGCGAATCCCTCCGACTCTTTCTCAATCAGGAAAGATCACTCTGGATCGCGCCCGGTCTCGCGCTCAAGGTCACTCTCCACTGCCAGAAGTCAGTTTCATAGCATTTTTCAAATCTCTATCGTAGTCACTATCAGTGTAGATACTTTTTTCTCCAATATATATATGCAGAAAACACGAATTAGAGTTAGTCTAAAACCGTTTTCCGAAGAATATGGGCTTGAAACATTCAATCATCTTCAACACAATCACCTTTCCTTAATTGACTAAGATAGATTCAATATGGATTCAATCAATCAATAAATCAATCACAAAGGAGTCGTTGCAGACACTACTTCGGTGCTTCGTGCAGCGTGCGTTGTGCGCCGTCCGCGCGCACTCTCTGTGAGGCGGCCGGCCGCGTTGCGTGCGCCCCGGGATGGACCGGCGAAGGATGTGCGACCCGTAAGTCTGAGATCATCCACAACATACCGTAACCTTACCTACCGTAACCTAATTGGGATAGTTCGAAAATGTTCGAATGAAACTTTAGATATTGCCTTGATGAGTGAGAAGAAAGTGACAAGAACTTTGATATATTTCAGCCATCGTATCTACTACCGTAGCCGTGCCTACCATAACTTCAGTCGAGTCCGCCGACACCTTGGATCTCTTCAGTGAAGATAACACGGAATATCTGATCGCTTTTTGCATGCGTGAGTGACCTATCAATTATCGATTTTTCGTGCCTTAACCAGCCACATTTATCTTACCAGTATACAAGATACTGTACGTTTATACCGTCCAACATAAAAAAGTCAGTTCCAGTGCTCGTGGTGTGCCTCTGTCTGGTCGTACTGTACTCGGTGCACAAAACGTCGGCCGCCGTCGCCGCTCTCGGCACACAGCAGAACAACCGGCTCTCCGCTCATCTCAGCACGCTCGAGAGAAGCGCCGATGAGGGACAGTTATCGGATGCATCGATGCTATTCCGAGCGGCCTACGAGCACGTCCGAGCTTCGCGTCACGACCTGATGAGCTCATAGGTTTCGACCGAAGGAGGACGATAAACAGCAAGAAACTCTAGATATCTGAAAATATGTGGTTTGATTTAGATTGCACGCGCTAGCGTCCCTGATGTCTCAGTTGTCGATGCCGAGAGAAGTTACGTGCAACTGTTCGTGTGATCTACCTACCGTACCCCTCTACTTTATTGATTTCACATTAGAGTCAAAAGATGCTGCCAGCCAACATGTATTAGTTTCTCACACGAGTGTCGTTCGCTAATATTGTCTAATCATTACTTACTGTACCTCCCATCTCTCCCCACCCCCATCCCCCTTCGTCGGCACTAGGTCGTAAGAGAACTATGACGTCATGCAGCCTTTGATATGTCAAAGGCGGAATGACGTCATAGTTCTCATCCAACCAAGTGCCCTCTTTCCCGTATCACTCTTCGCTGTACCATCGCTCCGGAACATCTGCTCCTATCCATCCCTCCGATGCTCGAATAAATTGGATTCATCCCTTGACCTACCAATCCTTGTGTGGGCAACGCAATCCAATGATGCACACTACATCATATCCCTGCCCACAATACAATATTTATCTGTTGTCGCTTACTGGGCGCAGATCAAGATGTGGTGTCAAAAAAGGTCCTTCTTCTCATTTCAAGATTGTTATTTACGGCGTGCTTGCGAGAGGGTGTTGGATTGCATTGCATAGATAGAACATAATATAGTTATTATCGTTCGGACACGGATGCCTATTGTAATTTCTTTATCGATAAGTGCATCGTTCACATAAAACAAACAAAAATAAATTACTTCCATACATAGTTGTGATTCGCAGCGGAAACATTATTGCCGGAAGCTGGTGAGACGTAACATACAGAATACATTCGAATTGGACAGTTGGTTGTCAGATTACGGTACCTATGCAACTACCGTAAGAACTGAAAAACTACCAGGAACTTAAGAGGAATTGGGCGGAGCTGAGCTATTTGGTTCAACGTTATGCGGTCATAGCGTTTGCGCAATAGAGATACATTCGAGAAAAGCTGCTTAAGATGTCAGTCGGAGGGAAACGAACGATTCTAGAAACTAAAGAAATGGAGGGAATGGATTATGTGATCGAGGGGAAATCGGGACTACGATATATCCGCTTATTAAAACGTAAATCACGATAGGAACAGATAATGTTGGCGAGAAAACAGCAGACAATTTGTAATACTTCAATAAACCATCGCTTTCTCTGTGGAAGGCTTGCGAATATAAAACCATTGGGAGGATACAGTATGCAACCAATCGATAATTAATAGGAAGGGATGGGGGAGGTACTACAAGCGGGGTACTGTAGACCGATCGATATTTCTGGGGGTACTGTAGCTACCGTACACCTCACATGAGTCCGCACTGCCGGAGGTTGTCTTGGATGATGATGTCAGTGACTGCGTCGAACACGAAGCGGATATTGTTTGTGTCGGTGGCGCAGGTGAAGTGCGTGTAGATCGTCTTGTGCGAGCCGTCCTGCAGATTATCGATTGATCCATGATACCGTACACCTGCTCTAATCGCCACTACCTTAATCACGACCATCACTTCTTTTCTTGAACTTCAGGTATAAGGTTCAGGTTGTGCTAACAAGAGCTGATTGTGAGGCATATTAATGTAAAACCCATCCATATTGACGAAAGATCAGAAAGAATAGGTAAGCTAGAATATCAAGAATTATTTCGTTACTTCACTAACTCATTCATTTCTTCGGGGGCATGACAAAACGGCAACGGAGCATAGCTCGCTTGGAAGTCGGTCCTGCAGCTTGGGAGTTGTCACATTCTTATCTGTGTGAGGTACCGTAACCCTACCGTATCCCAGTTCAGTGGGTCAGATTCAGTTCTTCGGGTCAACTATTTTTCCAAAATTTCCCAATCGATCGAAAAATGATTCTGCCATGATATACGGTCTCCTGACTGATGTAGAATCATTATGTGACAGATTACAGAATTTTAGAAAAATAGTTGACCCAAGGAACTGGATCTGACCCACGGAACTGGGATACGGTAGGGCTATGGTACCTCATACAGATAACAACGTGACAACTCCCAAGCTGCAGGGCCGACTTCCGAGTGAGTTATGCGCCGTTGCCGTTTTGTCGTTTGCCGTTTTGTCATGCCCCCATTTCTTCATTAATTATTTCGAAGCAGGGGTACTGTACCATATTGTGGTACTGTAGCCACTTCTCAATCCCCACTCACCGGTGCTCCCTTTCGCTTGTTGAGGTTCTCGAACTGCGTCTGGATGTAAGCAGCGGCCTCCTCGTACGTGTTCGCTCCTAAATAATCGTCAGATTACGGTAATTGTTTAAAATTCGATATTGCTGGAGCAACAACCATCCTTACTAAATGTACGGACAGTACATGGTTTTTCGTGATCCTATTCCAGAGATCGTGTAAAAGTCATGTCCGAAGTTCCTAATCTCCGGGCCACCGTGTACAAGAGCCAGGATTATCGTATCCCAGGCTATCGTATGCTACTGTGAGAACAGAATGCGTAGTCCGTGGTGTGGTGGGCGAGAGCTATCACATTTTGTTGTATTACTCGCGGAACTTTTTTTCTCCCGCGTTCCGCGAGTAATACAACAAAATGTGATAACTCTCGCACACCACACCACGGACTACGCATTCTGTTCTCACAATAGGGTCAGAGTCACATTATCTCAGGACTACCGTATACCCCTGCTACCGCACCTGAGTACTCAGGGAAGGCGATGGTGAGCGGGCTGCGCTTGATCTTGTCCTCGAAGAGATCCTTCTTGTTCAGGAAGAGGATGATCGACGTCTCCGTGAACCTGCGAGATTCATTGTCAAATAAATAACAAACAGAAATTAAATTATACATGTTTTCTTAAATAACATCACAGTATTTTATATGGCTAGAAAAAACACAAAAATTACACATCTCTAATTCCCACTGCCAAACATGGATATGCTACTAAGGGAATGTTCGGGAAGAGGCATTCGCGTGTACTATAGAACTGTACTAGAAAACTCTAGAACACTAGAACACTCGTGAACTCTAGAATACTGCGAATACGACTGATCGCTGACCACTTGTTGTTGCAGATGGAGTCGAAGAGGCGCATCGATTCGACCATTCGGTTCTGCAAAGAATTCGCCTTATGAAGAAGTCTACAAATGGAAAATCATGGCCATTTTGACCATGCAACACATCAGGAACTTTAAAAAAAGTTATCATTTGGGTGTTACTCGTCACAAGCTACTACTATGATCATGATTATACAAATTTAAATTAAATAATAAGTTTAAATTTAAAAATAAAATAAAACCACAAACCATCTCGTCGTCCTCCGCCAGCATCATGTCGTATTCGCTCATGGCGACGCAGAAGATGATCGCTGTCACGCCCTGAATTGAAATCACACGTGGACAGGGGTTGACAATTAGACATGAGTACTGGTGGGATCTACGTTAAAAATCAGGGGAGAGGGATGGTGCAATAATTTAAGTTCTGTTTGGGTCGAAGTTCCAACCCGGTGGGGTCTTGAAGTCGGCTTCAATAGTGCCCACGTATGATTGTAATACTGAACTGCATAGACCAAAGTTTAGGCTGACACTCCATAATCTTCGTATTTTCAATAATTCTGTAACCAAAGGTCTACAACATTTATAATCTATCTACATATTTAAGTTGATATTGCTCGCATTCGCTCGCGAATACAGAGCCTATCAGCCTAACACCATCACAGAATACCATTCAAATGATCATTCAAACAAATACGATGAATAATTCATCGTCATCATGAATTCCAGCCGAAACGAGTCAGTGATGTCAGGCAGAGATCATGATTATCACTTGGAACCAATATAAATTATCAGCAACACCCGATATTCCACGGGGAAAAAGTTCCACATTAAAAAACAACAATTTTTCCACGATATTAAATTATCTAGTACATTTTTACGAATCGTATCCTGCAGTATCGTAAGTAATTATGCGGGAAAACAATGAAATGACACTGTGTCCCACCTCGAAGCAGTGGATCCACTTCTTTCGCTCGCTGCGCTGCCCGCCCACGTCGAACATCCTGCAGAAGATTCACTAGTCAGATTATATTTTCATCTGGTCTGATTCCATCAATAGTTCATCAACAGGTACATTAATATTGGTTCTAATAGTGCTACTAATAATATCTCACCTCGTCTCCCATACTCTCTCACCTTACTGAAATTAATGCCACTACTACTGGCCCTAATAGTGAAATTGGCTCTCCTCTAATTCAGTGCTCTCTCGATGAGCAGAAAATGTAGAGAGTATGGGAAACGAGGAGGAGAGCTCTTTCCACTACTCATGTACCTGCTGATTAACTAATGGTAGAATCAGACCAGAGTCATTCCCACAGATGTAGCAGCCATTCAATGGGTCAACAAGTAGCTCTGGTATGCGCGCAAAAGTTGGAATCAATCTTAGTGGAAACGCTTGTACTTGATTCTAACTTGGGCACGTACACTAGAGCCCCAAATTTCGCGTATTTTAAGTTAAACCTATTTATAATGCAGTTTCTTTAAATACACCATCGTCGACGATTCGTCATAGCAAAAGATAACTCACGGGAAGAGAATAATTCAGTAAATATTATATATTATTAATAAGATAAAACTCGCTTGAAGTGGAGGTCCTTGTAGGTGAAGTTCGTCTCGACGATGCCCGTTGTCTTCACGCGCGTCCGAAGCACGTCGTCCTTAATTAGATAATTATAATTAAAATTTACAGAATTAAAATTAAAATTATAGTTAAAATGTTAAAAGTTAAAATCAATTCGACTAATCAATAACAGGACAAAATTTCGCCAAATATATTCATCTTAATTAGAATAAGGTCGTTAGCTCTCAACTATGGCAAAGCATTGCGCTAACGTTCATCATCTTTAGAAAAGAGCAAGCAAAAGTAAAGCGCGGTTTTGGTGGACAAACAAAGGATGGAACGCCAAATACATAATCAGTACAACTAGATAAGTAAACAATATTCCGCGGCACTCCTGAGTGGGTATTCAATGACTACTCTCATGACAAAGCACCATTTCTTGCCCTTCGGCCAACTTCACCTAGACCAGGCGGTACGCATAAACCTTTTTTTGCCGGGCAAACGCAGTTTGTCGGGCATTTGCCGGCGAAGGTTTGCACGTACGACCTCTGAAAGGACAAACTCTACTCATCTCCCACCTGGGTATCTGAACATTGCACGTTGCACGTGATGCACCTGGGTACCGTTCAGGTGCAATGCACCTAAGCATCTACGTGAACGGGCACAGTGGTCGAAATGTAGGTCCAAAATGACATAATGTGTCCGCTTTTTGGAGTTCGGACCAGTGCAAAAGTAGAAAACGTAGAAAACAAATTTTTTGAATTTTTTCTTTCAAACGTACCCATTTTCAAGAATTTCATTTTAAATTTTAGAAACGTGCCCACTTTTTTTTTTTTCAATTTTTGTGACCTACCCTTTCGGCACTCAACGGGCAAACTGAAACCGCATCTGACCTGGGTGGGCACGTAATTCGGCTGCGCGATGCGGTCGAGGTAGTTGAGGTAGTAGGCGGCCGAGTCGTTCAGCTGATACTCGCGCGAGCTGAGAGGGGAAATACAAATCATTACTTTACAAGTTGCTCGTGCCCATGTCGGCGTTCTAGTGACTATGTGTATTTGAGCTATGCTAACAATGCAATGGTCATGTAAGATATTGTAATGTGCGCATTTTCTGCATACCGTAATCTCTCTCCCTCAAACTACCGTAATCCCTCTCACACTCACCGCACGAAGCACTCCTGGACGCCGGCGTCCGCCCACAGGCGCATCATCGCTGCTGCCAGGTCCGGCGACAGCTCGCCCTCGTCCGAGTTGAGCGAGAGCTGCCAAGAAATTCAGTTATCGATCGATAGCCAAGTGATTGCGATTGCGGCTATAACGACACTGTATTGCGCGGAGGAGGAGCAACTGTGGTCAGCGCCATCGTGCTCTGCACAATGTTTGTCAATATCGTAACGCGAATTTTTCAGTACCTAGTAGGTTTCTTTTGGCAGCATGCCAACACGGCACGACTAACGTAACGCTACAGTGCCACGGCTACAGTACCTGGAAGAAGCTTCTGGCGTCGTTCTGTCGTCTGCGGTCGGCGAAATCGACCTTGAGCTGATTCATCGCGCGTAGAATCGCCATCATCGACTGGAATCAGGAAACATATCACATTTCTTAGATCATAAAATATGAAGTATCTTACTCAATACGATAGGTATTCAAACGATAGGTAGGCACCATTGAAGCCAACTTCAAGGCCCTACGTGTTTGAATCTCCAACACAGGCGGGTAATACATTTTTCCACTTTCAATCTCCCCGATTTTTTGCACATCACCTTATCGGTATTCAGTTCTCAGCTTCAGCCCCTGGCCACTTTTCATCTCAAGACCATCCTACGCTTACGTTGATCTTGCAATGGTTACCACGCAATCGCTCGTAATAAAATATTGCAATGATATTCCCATCACGTAACCAAGCTATTACTCCCACAGCATAATCTCCTACACTACGCCCACACGATAATCTCCTGCTCGCAGAACTAGTAACATCGATAAACATTTATCATGAGAGAGGATCATGCGATACCAGAAGAAGCAAATTTGCTACAGTAACCTCAGTCCAAAAAAGCAATAAAGACAGACATGACCTCATATTATATTAAGCATTATAATCCAGAAATAATATGAAATCAAACTCGAGTAATTTACAAAAAAATATCTTTACTTTGTATCCACTAGCGAACATTCCTCCTCCCTGGTTCTCATCATTTCATCACATAATCAAATGCTCGAACATCCACCCTTCCCCCATTTCCGAATGCGTGCAACGCAGACAACACTCGGATCACTCAATTTCCATTTAGATGAAAACGGCCTTGCCATAAATAACCAAATCAATCCAGCGCCCATCATACAAAGCCGCCGACTTCCACCTCCATTCATTTGCATTGCTCGATTGATGCGGCCACCCCCCATAAATATTGATTATACTACCGTAATTCCCAGCATTAAGCTCAATCTTGTAAGGGAACCCTGCCTAGCTATTACACCCTCGCCGTAATTTAAATAACCTTTTGAATTAGCCGCTTCGGCGATCTTCTTAGATTACAGGAAGCGTTCGTCTTTCTTTCCCTTCGTCTCAAGTTGCTCCGAGCGGAAACAACACCCAATTAGTGCGCCTCCCTAAGGCGATTAGAAGAGATGTTTGGTCGCAAGTCAAGAGGTTAGTAGAAAAAGACGAAAACATCCTCTTCCCTAATAATGCAACTAGCCTCTATTTGGTGTTTCCCTCCAGGAACCTTGGCTCCTTTTGGCATCCAGGAAGCATTGGAACAGGAAAAGAAGAACCTGGCATGTGAGCCCTCCCAAATGCATTATTCATGGGAGAGAGAGGGGCATGCGCATGCACCTGGACATTCTAGTCGACTGATTTAGAAAAAAATAGAGAATGTGCTCATACAATTCACGTTTGCGTACGGTAAAATCATGCTTTTATTTTAAGACACGAGGCATTTAAGCAAAGTCTGTTCAAACACCCTCACCATGATAAACATAATAAATAATTCGCTCGTAGACCATACATTAGTGATTAGATTCGTTTTCGCGATCTCATTAACTAATGTGGTGTTAAAAAATCACCGTTCGGATCTTTGTCTCTAATTCTGTGCCGGGAAATACATTTGTTCACCACCACCCTCGGTCTTTGGTCCTCGACCCTACGGGCATCCAGTTTTCAGCTTCAGCTCCTGCCCACACATGGCTTAGACGATTCTAATGTCCATCCTACGTTTACGTTACTCTTGAAATTGTTACTACGCAGTCTCTGGTAATAAAATCTATGGTTCTAATGGGCACCTGTATGGTATTGGAGTAGACGACCGGCCGATATGCCTTCCTCTCCTCCTCCCCGTAGCCCGTCTCGTGGATGATCTTCATCTGCTTTACGATCGTAGACTTGCCTGCAGAGTTTGCATTATTAATATAAATATTATAAAAATTATATATTACAAAAATTATTTTTGAAATATATTACAGCGTGAAGAGAATTGTACTACTTGTGAACTTCGCGTGCAATGCTCAGACACCGATAGTCTCCAATAAAATATAAGCAATTGTATCATACAGTGCAAAAGTCCCGCACAATAACCCCGGCAAGATTTGGGTACAGTATGTCAATCCGTAATCACATGAGTGGCATCGCCAAGTTGTAATGACGGCATCGATCGCTTAAAATACGAAACGCCTGCCTAGAGTGCGTAAGAAGTTATAATATTAAGCCTAGATGATAAACCTGACTACCACGGGAATATCGTGTAAATTGACAAACTTTGAATTGCAACAATAATATTTTTTCGATAGCTAAGCATGATTACTTGAGCAGTGATCTTCTATACCCGTCGCCTGCAAGGCCTTACCCCTACCCTATCCTGCTTTGAATACAGTATAAGTATAATTAAAATTATAATTGCCCTCACCCGACTCTCCCGCTCCGAGCAGCAGCAACTTGACGTCGCGAGCCGCCCGGTCGCCTTCTTGCCGCAGCTGCAAATAGCATATTTTCGAAAATCCGACCATTCCTGACCCCTTTAACTAACATCGAACTACTCTGCTCACCATTCAAAAAGTTGGTCAGAAATAGTAATGTGTAAACAGAACCTACCATTGATAACGAGTGTATACCAACAACGGGCACTGATTAGGAGAGATAATCGCATAGAGAATTATTCAAAAATTTGAACTGGCTCGGGAAAGGAAAGGCGCATACTAACCAAGCATACAGCAAGGGAAAACTCGAATGAATCAAAATAGTAACGCTGTTCTTCACAAAACCAGTTCGACTGATAGTGTATGGCTTAGACTTAGGCTTGGGCTATTACTCAATGCTTAGTGTTTAGGTTTTAACACTTAAGGTTACCGTTTTACTGCTTTTCAATAACAAAGCACGTACCATGTCATCGATGGCCTTCGAGCGCATCTTGGCGTTCTTGTCTGTGCTGTTGACGCAGCCCATCGTCTACCTGCGAGTCGCCGTCCCGATGCTCTTAATTTTATAATTAAAATCAATTAATTAACTTAATTAATAACAAAAACAAGAAGCAATACAAAGTGACGCGCACACACGCGACATTAGTGATGCAGGATGTAGGGCCGAAAGGAGGACAGGGTAGCGGGATGGAATGGGGTACGAGAGTTCACGCTGAGAAGGAGAGCCAATGAATGGGACGAATGCAGCCAATTCAAAGTGGGAAGAGTAGAGAACGAGGTGAACGGAGAGAACGCAGGGAAAGAGAGGAAATGAAAGTGAATGATGGAAGGGGAATGTGGGGAGGAAACAGCGAACAACGCGTTAGCTCGTGGCACGAATGAATTACTGGCGGCGGGATCGGTTGGAATCCACAGATTTTATAGGAGAGAAGCCAAAAATCGGAAATTAAGAAATGAGAAAGTAGGCAAGTAAAGAAACAGGTAGCTAACATTAAAGATAAGGCAACATATCAAATTAGTGGAGTCGAATTGACGCAGTTGATTAATTGAACACGCACACAGACGGATTCAGATGTTCAAAATCAGATTTTTGAAACGGCAAATATCGCATAAAAAATAAAATTCAAACTTGCGAAATTGCCGCTCCCGTGAACTGAGCGCGCAAGACGAGAATCAAATGCGCCTTACATGTTTGCTTGCGCAATCGCTGAAGAGCGGTTTCACACTACAGTAACCAAAATGTTTTAAACGATTTATTTGTTGTTATTTAATAGTTACAAAGGTTTCTAATCTTTTTTGCAACAAAACATGGTTTCTGAACAGACATTCGAACCCCCATATCGTTCGCTAGTTCATTAGAGCAGTAGTATCGGACGAATGCAAAGAGAGAGAGAAAGAGCAAATGTGGTGATTGATGTAATGATAGGGCGGCGGCAGTGCTGGATTGGGAACGAATAAAGAGAAGAGAGGAGAGAGAGAAGTGATAAAACGAGAAGAAGTTATTGCATCTGCCCCCCTCTCTATCGCTCCCCGTATGTGGGAGCGCGACAATTATTCCATTTTGATCTCGTCCGTAAAAGGATGATAGCAACACCCCAATTCTCCAGTATGGATTGGCTTTGCAAGGGCACTAGGTCGGAAGAGAACAATGACGCCATATTGCCTTTCATTTATCAAAAGCGGTATGACGTCATAGTTCTCATCCGACCTATCTAGAGCCATTTGCAAGAAATGAATCTCATTATTCTTCCTACACTCTCATCGGTCAGATATGAGATCGTTTGCCTAAAAGTCGAGCAGATCCGAAATATTTTGGCACAGCAAAAAAAAGTCAATTTTCCAATTTTGAGTAATTTGGGGTTATCGATGGCGCTGAAGAAGATAGGCATACTCATTTTGTACGTCGAGCTTCCGTTGGCTCCAGACGACGTTGCGTCGAATTCACATTTTGAGACTTTCCACAGCTGAA
This sequence comes from Pristionchus mayeri, assembly GCA_036245805.1. NCBI lineage: Eukaryota > Metazoa > Nematoda > Chromadorea > Rhabditida > Neodiplogasteridae > Pristionchus > Pristionchus mayeri. The sequence continues at coordinate 15,967,165 of BTRK01000004.1, read as the reverse complement.
TTGAGCGCTAAAATTAGTGGAACGAGTTCTCTGGGGTGAAATTTTATGGCGAACACGTCTGTGTATTTCAATTATCTCGATTTTCTAATTTAAAAATTAAAAATTCAACTTTTCGCTCCATCAAAAGCGAGCTTAGCAAATACATGGATGGAACCGCCGTGACGAGAGGATTTCAAATATGTAATTTCATCTAAATACGACATCAAACTTTTGAGAAATGTTGCAAATAGTGCTCCGTTTGAACCTAATTTGGCGAGTTATCGTCCGATCTTCCTCCTTCACTTGACCTCAAACCCTCTGGAAGTCCCCTCCTCTGCCTCTATCCCACGCCCCCTGGCAGTTTCAGTGCATTGCCTCGTCCAACCTCGCGTTTTCATCTGTTTTTAGCGCAGTTATTTTTAGTTTTCTCAAAAGTTTGATGTCGTAATTAGATGAAATTACACACTTGAAATCCTCTCGTCACGGCGGTTCCATCCATATATTTGCTAAGCTCGCTTTTGAGGGAGCGAAAAGTTGAATTTTTAATTTTTTAATTAGAAAAATATGATAATTGAAATACACAGGTGTGTTCGCCATAAAATTTCACCCCATAAAACTTGTTCCACTAATTTTAGCGCTCAATTGAGCTGTGGAAAGCCTCAAAATGTGAAATCGAAGCAACGTCGTCTGGAGCCAACGGAAGCTCTACGTACAAAATGAGTATGCCTATCTTCTTCAGCGCCATCGATAACCCCAAATCACTCAAAATTGGAAAATTGACTTTTTTTTGCTGTGCCGGGCTCTGATCGAATCTTCGGCAAACGCCCTCATATGAGGGCTGAGTGCGCAGAATAAAGACTGCAATTTCCTGCAGCCCCACCCCCGATCTACTGCATGAAATCGTCTTACTCTAGTCCGCCCACTCTCCATCATAATCAGATGCTTGAAAATATGCAAAATAGAGAGAGTATTATGCCCGGGTGTACGGCAATCTACCAACAGGAGAGGGCGAGAGGTTAGACAGTGTTGCGAATAAGAGGTCTCCTGTAGTTACACGGGCACTAGGTCGGATGAGAATCGTTGGATAAGAACCAAAAAGTGCCCGTCTATAGTATATCTCGGAGCGAACCTTACTGGCATTCTGCCCACAAAACTACCAGCATGGGCAGGTGGATTTACATCGTTTCCCACCCCCCAAACTTGTGAATCTGTCAACTTCCACAGGAGGCAATACCGCCTCGCGAAGGAGGCTTCTCACGCCAGGCCACTAATTGAATAACACGGTATGTGCAAGCGAATACGTGCCAAATGGGAACATGCGGAAACATGCGCACAACTTGATTAATTATTCTTGCATGCAAATGACACTTAATGCACAGATTGAAAGGGTGGAAACGGAAATGAAAATGGAAAAGTGTGCGATCGATCACGGAAGAGGTGAGAAAGCGCAGTGAAAGAGAGACTGTCTCTCTTCCATTTCCATGCTCTCTCGCTCTCGGGACGTCTGGAACTGGCATTGTGCCAACAAAACTCCGTGTGCTTGGACTGTCAGAAAATTCTAGCAGAGCCGGCGAGCAATAGAGGAAGAGAGATTGCAACATAATCGAGTAGTGTTTGCGCTCTCTCTCCCGGGAGTAAGACAATACCTGCAAGAGGGATTACGACGCTCTCTCCAAACTCCACGCTCTCTCACCCTTCCTACCCCCGCAAAATAGCCAGTCATAGTATGAGGTGGATGCGGAGGCGGTTTAGGTATCCATAGCAGCCCCCTTAGAAGAGCAAGATGCACTGACACATTGAGCAAAATATCCACGAATAGGCTTCAGACCGATCTGTACGTCGCGAAATTGAGAAGGCCTGGGGCCATTCTCGAGAAGGGCCTTCTTTCGTTTGCCAAAATAACCTCAGGCTCAGCCACAAACAGGTCAGCACGTCGCCCCGAATGTTTGCGAACATAGGCGAGAAAGAGCCGACGGAATGGAGAGTGCTGGTCTGGCTCTCTCCCATTTGCACACTCTCTCGCTTTCTCTAACCCGCGAGAGAGTGTGCAAAATGAGGAGAGTCAGAGCACATTGTCCAGAGTGCCCGGATCACTCTCGAGAGAATGGCCTTGTTTTTCCCGCCGTGATTGAAGCCGAGCCTATTCTCTTTGGATAATTGCCAGATGAAAGAGCGCGCGCTCGCTCGCTCCGCTTAATTACATTCTATAAATGCTTTCACGGCGCGTCACTTCTGCAGATTCGTCCATTTCCTTCTGCGATATGTCAATGCTGAAAGCCGGTCACGGTACTGACAGTATAGTTCTAGAACCCCAAACCGCGGCCTCTTCATTCCAATAAACAGGTAAAATGAAAAGAGACGGCGGCATGAAAAACGGACTCTAGTTCTGTGAGAGCTCGAGCTCTGATCGCATGGCTTCTCCCTCTTATTCTCAATAACGGCGCCACAAAGCGAGTAGGGCACGAGCCAATGCGCTGACGGGAGCAGGTTGAAGAATGCCAGCAGACTCTTCATCTTCACACTCTCTCGCCGGAAACGAGAGAGTGCAGTGAAGGAAGAGAGCGTGCTATCGTTTGTCGAACTCTAGCATATTGACAGGGGGCAAATGAGGGCCGAATTGAGCTATTCTTGCCTTGTTTACCGCCTTGCTGAATGGCTGAGATGCGGGGGAACGATAGAGTCTTGTGCAGCAACGCTCGAATATGGGAGCTCGCCCCCCCCCCCCCCCCCCCCGAGCACACAAACCACTTTCGATTTCGATTCGATGGGGGGCAGCCACTCTCTACTCTCGCGTATTCTCCAGCCCTGAACGATCGGCGAGAGAGCAGGAGAAATTTGAGAGAGTGCCAGACGATAAAGAAGTGAAATGGAGAGCACACGTGTTAACCAGCTGCGCTCCCGCTTGCGTAATAGTGTGCATGGCCAAAAAACGGGTGGAGTGGCGGTCGAAATTTGAGAGCGAGCGAAGGAAGGAAGGGACTGGATGAGAGTGTTTGACCTCGACTCGCAAGAGATGAAGGGGGATGAGTGGTGGGGGTGGAGTCGCGAGATTTGAATGCGAACAAGACTCATCTCTTTTGAATCCGTTTATGGGATGTTTTCGAACCCATTTCATCGGGAAAAGCCTACTCAGGACCATTAGTTTTCCGGGTGAGTCAGGTCATTTGGAACAGAGAGACTTAAGGAATTCCTCACTATTGCTCGAAGAATCATTATCACATCTGGCACGGTGTCTCGTCCCCGAAAAATAGCAATTGGCGATTTGCCGTGAGTCAAAAAGTTAGCTGGATTGCGTGAAGAACTAAGTGGACGCGAGAACACCCTCCATTAGGCGATTACGACGGCTAAACTCGAGAGAGCGAAAGATTTGGGCAAACAGTTGCACGGTTCAAGAGTATTTGGGTGGTATTTGAGCTACGTATTTTGCAGGGTTGACACATCCAAAACTCCTTGATCAGCTATGATGTTATGGATTGAGCCTTATCAGATCAGGAGAACACTCTTTGCTTTGATCGCAGTCTCTTTGATCTTTGACATCGTCGAAACAACATCTGCATCGGGACTAGCGGTGACAAGTCGGCGCCTACTCTCCTCGTTTCACATGCTCTCTCGCTGTCTCTGACCGATGAGAGAGCACACGAAAAGAGGAGGGCGCCGACTTGGCAACGGTTATCGGGACAACATCCAGGCCACTGAGCAGCTGTTTCTTTCGGCTGCCTTCGCCTTTTCCATTTGCGACTGACGAACGTCTGAATAATAAAGTTACCAGCCAAGGACGAAATCATCATCCCGAAGTTGCGCATCGTCTATCTGAAGATTAATTAATAGTAAGTGGTCAAAGTCGTCCTAGGCTGTTAAAGGAGGATTAAACTCAAAATTCAATTTTTGAAGCTCTCATATGCACGACATAGAGCTCCACAACGATAAGAAGCTCCGAAATTTTCACATTCATATCTCCATTCCGAACAGAGTTATAGCTATTTGGCTGGGAGCCAGATCAGGGAAAGCTCAGGGAAGGGGGCGAGAGAGCACGCGACTTGAAGAGAGTGCGTCACTAGGTGAAACATATTTCAACCGGATACGCGCTTGCATTTGCTCCTCCTTTAACTTTAAGAAAACTAAACGGAGGGGGTTTATGCTGGCGCCAATTTTGATAAACAATATAATTCACGGTGTTATTGCACACTATATTGCACACGAGGAGACAATACGTGGAAACACATTTATCACTGCTACAACTTCAATTTCATTTTATCATCAAAGTCAGATGCTCGATCAGATTTGATTCATCTGTAGTTTGTTCGTAATCGATAGCAGAATTCTGCCCTCTATGGAACGAAGGTCAATTGGAGTATCCATTTGGCCTGTGCCAGAACCCTCCGAATTTGCTCGATTGTTCAGCAAACAGGCTTCAATGTTTAATTTCGAAAAAAATCGGAGTACCCCTTGTTCTTCTCCCTCTTTTTTCTTTGTTCTTCTCATTCTTGCGAATTAAGGATAAACATATTTTCAGAAGTGATGGTTGCCAACGAGAAAACAACGTGAGAGGACGTTGACCGGTGAGTCTTAGAAAATAAACAGATAAGCGTTGTGCATGAAAATAGCAACGGCGTTCTTTAATGGTTTAACGTCCATTTTCATGCAGCATTCATTATTTCTTACACATGTTTTTACGGACAGAGATGTCGTCATGCTGATAGAGCAGGAGAATCGAATAAGCAAATTAAAAACGAGTCAACAAGTTTGCCATCAGTCAACGTCTTTGGTGTCTAACAATGGACGATGCCAAATTGGAGTACAGTTTGCGATGAGAGAGTAGGTCACTGGAGTGGCTCATACCCTGGTAATCGGGATAGTTCTGGACTGGGGGAAGGTTGCCATTCTCGTTGGGGCTTCGATCCTCCGGCAATCCTTGCCCGAGATCAATGCCCTGAGTGTCTCGAGATTCGTGTCCTCTGAAAGCAATTACTTGCATACGAACGAACCAAAGGGATAAAATAAGCTGAGAAGAACTCGCGAATGACATATTTTTAGTTAAATATGACGCTGTTACGTTGTTTTTATAGTTGGGGTATGGCAAGTATTACCGTACTCAAAATAAAAAAAGGACATCAATAGGTCACAGATCAAAGATCACATCACCTGTTGATAGTGCCGTGTTCTTCGCTGTTCTCATTGCGATTTCCGTCGGTTGTGATCTCGTTTCCACTCCGATCCACCCTGGACTCATCGGGTTTGAAGTGCGAGGCGTGCTTGTTGATTGCAAACAGATCGTTCGTATTCTCGACCTGCAATTAGCGTACTGTAGAATCGAGATAGTTTGTTGGGTCAGGCGGTGGACCATGATACTTACTTCCCCGAGTTCACACCACTCGTGTTTGACGGGGTACTCGGTTGGGACACGGTCCCAGTAAGGGCACAGCGCGTGGTAGTCATTGAACATCTGTTAAGATTACAGTAGCTATCGCCGTTTTATTAAAAACTGAAGAAAAATAAAAGTGGACATTTCCGCTGAATTTCAAAATCTTCGTAATTTAACGTACGGGATCGAAAGAGGGATAGCCGATGAATGACATGCCTTAGTACGCAGAGAGTTGGGGCGACTGCCTCATTATCCTCTCCTTTTCTACTCCCGAGAAAGGCGTGCAGAAGAGACAATCAACTAGCGAGAGATTGTGGGACATCGAGAGAGTTGATACGAGTTGTCTCGGGATAAACATCGCGTAGAGTGATAACATTTAGCGGTAAATAATTAGACGTGCAATGCAAAGAACGGCCACAACGTCATTACAGTAACCCAACACGATCTCAACTGCCTTCCTTCTACTCCCTTCTCCTCCTCATCTTCTCCACGTACCTCTATAAGATTCAATATGTGGCCACATACCGAATTTGCCGTACGGACACAAATTTAGCCACTCAGACAGCAAATTTCTGGCTTTATTGTCAAATTCAGACAAGTAGATTCAGGTCATAAGGCGATAGGTTGCTATTTTGAGGAAATTTATCGTATTGATTACTCGTTGTGTAACACGTTCTTCAATTCAACAGTCTATCAGTTAGAAATTCCGATCAGACAGGAGTCATCTGAAGTTTGTTCGTTCTCGGCAGCAGAATGCTTCCCTCGATCGGACGGAGGTCAAGGGGCGCATCCTGAACAGACAATATTGATTGATTTGCCCAATAACAGATCCCTCTTCTCGTCTATCTCTTCTCTACAACTTTCTCTGTGCTAGAGAAAGAATAAGATATGAGAGAGAGGGTGATAGAGATAGCTGCTCACCTTGGGCGGCAGTAGTCGATACTTCTGGAGTATGGCAGTGACTCCGAGGAACAATTCCATCCTCGCTAATCCTTCACCCGCGCAGATTCGACGACCGAGCGAGAAGGGAATCACGTGGTCGAGGGCGTCCTCAATTCGACAATTTATCCTTCGAGCTCTCACAAATCGCACTGACTAGATGACGCATTATACACAATTATTTAAATTTCATCGCTTTTGCTGAACGAAATTCAAGCATAATTTGAAGCCTTTACTTACCCTGTTTGGCGTCTTCCCATCCTTCATCAGAAATCGCTCCGGCCTGAGTGATAAGATTATGAAACAGCTCATATCGTTGCTTCTGCTTATTAGTGATGCCAAATCAGCGCGCGCTCTCCTCGTTTCACACGCCCTCTCGCCGGTCAGACAGAGTGAGAGAGCGTGTGAAACGAGGAGAGCGCGCGCCGATTTGATATCACTACTGCTTATCAATAACATACAAAAACCTACTTCATCTCATCCGAATCTTCGAATAACTCCGATCGTCGCATTACGTTGTAGATCTGTGGCATGACGAGCGTGTCCCGAGGAATGGAAAGGCCGAAGACCTGGAAATATCCGTATTGAAAATTCCGAAAGGCCTGTTATCGATAGACCGCAGACTATGGTTGGTTGCTGTAGACTACGTGCACAATCAGATTGTTGGCCAGATGGATTGTTGGATGATAGGTCAAGTGCATCAATAAGATGAAGGATTATTGTGCGAATAATTAGCCATGATCACTATGAGAGCACAAACTTGCTCACCTCTGTATCATTGCCCGTTTTGTGGACGAGATTGAGCGGTAGAATGTTGGCGAGACGTTGAATCTCGCTGATTGCAGCTGAAAAAGAACTGGGCTTGTCATTTGTAATCAGATCATGCTCAAAGGCGACAGTGAGAGATGATAGACAACGAGAGACAGCTCTCTCTCTCACTGCTGGCAAATATTCCTGACATTATAACAGCAAAACTGTGAATTGTATTATTTTTCCTCGCGAGCTATCTCCTAGGTCAGATCGAGTAAGGAATGCGGTGATTAGAGAAAGATAGAGAGATAATATGAGAGAGAGCGAGTAAGCCAACTCACCCGTGGTGTACGGTAGTCGCGTGCGGTCAGACATGCACACCTCGCCGTGCTTGCCCACTACAGAGAAGATCTCAGCACGCATTTTGTCCTGAACGGAAATATTTTCCCCTGGATTATAAATTTCATTTGTTTCTTTTTTCAAAAAATGGCCAGTTGTCGATAGGCCGCTGACTACGGTAGGTTACTGTACTCTACCTGCACATCCAGATTGTTGGCCAGATGGAGCATGCCCCATCTCAACGTCGTTGACGTCGTCTCCATGCCGGCGATAAAGAAGTCGGAACAAACGTTCACCATCTGCGATTCACTGAAATCGATTTTTTGGGAAAAAAGATTTAAAAAATATTACACACTTTCTGATTTATTCTAGCTTGTGTCATCAGCCAGCTCATTAGCATTAGAAACACTGCTATCAATGTATGTTCTACATCGAGTTCCTGGACATTTCAAAGAGCGTTGTAATGCACTGCACTTGTGAATTGTTGAGTGAGTGAAATGAAGTTGCAATACTGCCCAACTCACTTCAGATGCTGGTTCTTGGGCATTCTCTTTAAGTAGGCGTGCACGAAGCATCGCGGCTCGTCATTGTCGTCGAAGGTCTTCTGACAACGAGCGACGTCCTCCTGGGCGTGATCGAGCAGCTGAAATTACAATTATTAGGGTGTCCCATAAGTTTCCGGACATTATCAACATTTTGCTTTCTAAGTTAGATATATAATCTAACAACATTCTACCATACACTATATGAACGCGTGTGATACTACTTTCAATATAAATCATTAGACCAGCATAGCTGGTTCTTTTGGAGAGCGCTACATATTTTTGAACAAAAAATAGCAAAATCCAAAAAATGATTTTTTAAAATTATTTTGCTAATGGATGTGAGTTGAAATGTAATTACAGTCTTTAATTAATACAAACAGGTATTCAATAATTTTAGGCGCATTCCTGATATCCGGATTTGCTTTGCTTCATCGATACGAAATTTGTTTTTTTTGCAAAGTGTCTTCAAAGGCATTGCCTGGTTACGTTCTAAAAACAACCTAAAGAGGTTTAGAAAATGTTATCATCACTTTTAAAGCTGTTTTTGATACAAAAGGTTAGCGAAGCTCTAAAATATGCTCGAAAATAAACAACTAACCCTAAAAGTGTAAACTTGATTTTCGATTTTTCCATTTTCCTACTACTGGAATGGCAGTACAACCGATGTTAATATATTAGTATATACACAACAAGATATTGATTACACCACACACATCTGGCTCTCCTAGAATCTCGCGGACAGGTAGCAGAAAAGCAAAACGAAGTGCTCAAAAAACGAGCATTTTCAAAGATTGCATGATCACTATGCTATGCAAGCATCGGATAATGGCATTATGTAACAATACACCCTCTGCCACTAACTATGCGCAAGTATTTTAAGTCCTTACTCCAATGGCTAATGTAGTAGATGGATTGAAAGAAAAGTCCGAGAACTTATGGGATACCCTAATATTTTATTAATTTTTTAGATTACATTTTTTAGAATTATGCTGAAATTATTTTGAATTGAAAGAGCAAGTTATGAAAGCGTACCACAACAATTCTTTCTGTCTCTCTAATATTCACCTACTCTCTCTCTCTCTCACTGTGCAATAGTAGTATACCAGATCCATAAACCAATGTAATTCCTGGCTCAGCTTAGACTGATAACAACCAATTTGACCGCACAATTTTCTACATTTTCACCAAAAGCACGGCTTATCCCATGATTACTGTAGCTTATATTAAATGGCTACCGTTATTCACCCTCCAAATATTCTACATGGCTCAGACAAGCCAAATTATGTGCACCGTAACTTCAAGAATTAACAATAATATGGTTACTGTAAATCATGCGCTTTCGATGTTCCCACTGTCATTTGTCATTAATCATGTCCTCACACTACCGTTAATTGATATTATTTCTGATTCCAGCCAAGCGTTAAGCCATATCTTATCCATATCCATATCTTGCCATACCTTGTATCCATATCTAGCTACAGTTAGGCACCATAAGCTCCGCCCACTTCCTTCTGACACGATTCCCCCTCGAAAGCAAGATAGAACAAACACAGCGTTCATTCTTAACCAAATTACTTGATCAAAAAAGAATTCGAAAGCTCTCCCCGTGTGTTTTCAATATTTTACTATTCAAAAAACAGTTTTTGCAGCTATCGTGTTGAAAAATCGAACTTTGTAACGCGATCCATCGTTTTTCCCAGATTTTTGCTATGCGTGAGCAGAGAAATTATGATACAAGGTTTGAATAGTGAAATTATGATAGCCAGCAACCATTCAAACAAGATGGTGAAAAGAAATCGAAAAAATATTGATTTCCCTGTCTGTGTTTCTAAGTAAACCAGTCGGTGCCTGTGCTAAAAGATCGCCCTCTCCCTCTCCTCCCTCTCCTCTCGCCTTTTTCTGACCCGTCCTGTGTAGAGAGCGCGCGCTCTAAAGAAGCGTGCGGCCGCCTCCCTCGCCTTACCTCACAAGGGTAAGGCGCAACCGGGAAAGGGCGAAGCCCTGCTCAAATTTTTGGCGATTTGACTGGGGAAGGGTCGGAATAGGCTCCGCCCCATCTCTCCCTAGTCTCGTTTTCCTACCGCTCTCCGTTGACACTTTTTCTCGTACTTTATGACGTCTAGTGTGATTCTGAGAAAAGATATCGACAAACGGCCAAAAGCATGACCTTGTTTGGTTCCGAGCGGGCAGTTTGAGCATAGTTAGGGCGGCATAGCTTCATTTCGGCTCCCTTGTGGTCCCTAGCTACAGTAACAACAATTTTTCGTGACTGTAGCCAGTTACATATTCCGTACTCCACTGATACCGTAATCCACAGATACAGTTCTCCGCTTACCCGCTCGATATTCTTCCTGTACTGTCCCCTTCCGAGCCATCCGATGACCGGCAGCCGGGAGAGGAATGGAAACTGCTGCAGGACGAGAACGAGACTACTCTGGCGCATCGTCTCGATCTACAATCGATAATTAATTATTAATTAATGACATCTGCATTGTTTCCTCATCTATTCTCATCAATTTTATAACCGCGATTATTTAGGAGCCAAAGAAAAGTGTGGCACGACAGTTCACAAAAACACGTAAAAATTAATTCTCAAGTGATTTGCAATATTTCGTAAAATGGATAATTGTTTCTCTATTTCAAGACGAATACCCGACGTACGAACTCATAGGGATAAATGGAGACTTCCTCTTACCTGCTTGGCGAATGTCTCCGAGTAATCCATGAGTCTCTTGCAGTCATTGAATTTGTAGTGGTACCCGAAGAGCACTTCGTTGATGACGTTCGCTACCAGGATCTGCGCGATGGTAGGGTTAAGTCGGGCATTAGGAATGGGCACTAGGTCGGATGATTACCATGACGTAAAGCCGCCATTGATATATCAAAGGCAGCATGACGTCATAGTTCTCATCCGACCTATATCCGAGTCTTGTCTTTGCTCTGCTTCTCCTCACCTGCAGTGGCCATCTGAAGTCGACGGCGCTCTTGTCTTCGATGCTGTCAAGATGCTTCATGCACTCATCCATCGAGGACTTTACCTAAAAGTTTGGGCAAAATAATGTGGAATTGCTTTATTCCAGTTCCTGTTCCTGATCATTGATCATTCATTACTGAAATGTTTGGTCTCTCTATCATGATCTTTGATCTCCTTTCCACCTCTTCCTTCATAACACATTTCGCATTGATTGAATACGAAATGTAGCCGGTTGAATATATCATCGATGCGAATTTTCTTTCCGCTATCCTTGATCTCTCACCTGTTCCTCCATGAGATTCTTGCCCATTCCGAAGTCTCTCATGATGTGAATAGCAGCCCTTCGCTGCTCTCTCCAGCTATCGCCCTCACTGCAGAGGAAAGTGTCTGATTCTCTCCCGTTCTCATTCTTTTTTCGATCTTTCTAACAGACAAATGAATGCACAAAACATATTCGAAAGGATCTGAAATGCGCTCTCGGGAAAGATAGCATCGCAAGACAAAGAGCACATAGCGATGAGTGTGCTACTCGCCACCTCGCTTTTCTGATCTTTGATTTCACCTGACTATCAGGAATATCTGTACGCCTACGCCTACGCCTAATACGCCTGATTGATAGAAGATGTCTTGCAAGTGTGTCAACATACTGTGAAAATCGTACTGAAGGGTACTTTTTTGTTATCATCCGACTGTTATCATCCGGCGAAATGCCCTTTCAACCGGTCGGAAGAGAGCGAACTTTATTTGGCTGACGAAACAAGTGCAAAAAGACACCTCAATATCTATCGGATCTCTTTCCCCGTTAATACCATAAAATGAATTACTTAACTTCTCATTCGCAAAACAAAGTTAATACTGCTTATCTACATTTTGATATCGATTTTTGGTCTTTGATCTCTGACCTGAATATCACTCCTCCGTTCTCAGTCGTCATGAAGAGATCGTCAGGATGCTGCCCGATTCGACCAGCGAAGTCATCACCTGAAGACATGGCCAATGTCTTATTTTGTGGGCACTAGGTCGGATGAGAATCCGTCGGATGAGCCCCAAAAATTACCCTTGTCCTGAACACAGAAGGTCCCCAAAAATGCTTCTGTGAAAGTCCTACATAAGCGTCCAAAGTTATGGTTCTAATAAGGTGGGTTTACATCCGACGGTTCTCATCCGGCGCAGTGTCATTTTGCGCCTCTGAGCTTGGTACGGTGCTGATGGACGATTTGTCATTCGGCAAGGCTACCGTTCAGCTGTACATTACCAAAAAAACAACAGTGCTGGAGAAATGATGCTTTAGGGTTCTCCAGCACACCAACCTTCATCCAACCTAGTGTCATTACCGCATACCTACAATACAACCGTATACCTACAGTACTCACCCTTATTGACGAGTGCCTCTTTAATGGCATCGTAACTCATGAGCACGACCATCGGACGAGGGGTGAAGACTGTGAAGACGTCGCCGTATCTGCAGTGTGCTACCGTACTCCTCACCTCACACTACCGTATTCCTGACACTACTGAATTAACAGCAATACCGTATGCCTCACACTATCGTATTCACTAGGATACCGTATTGCTCACACTACTCTATTCTCGGGAATACCGCATTCTGCGTAATTCAACAGCATTTATCCGAGAACTTATGCTGGCACTGGTCACATAGTGACAATTGGAATTTCTACCTATCTTCTAAGATGATCTAAAGATGGTTGCATTATTTCAGGTGTGTCTTGCTCTCGTTAAAATTACTGTATAAAGAAATATCGTAACGTCTGTCTGTCTGTCTGTCTGTCCGTCTGTCTGTCCGTCTGTCTGTCACGCTTTTTTTCAAATCGCTGTAAATCGGCTCAAAATCATCGTAGCACCATAGGACCTTGACCGTTGGTGACCCCTTGACAAGAGTTTTCAAAAAAATGATCTTTGATCTTTGAACTTTGTAGTTTGCAGTTTGATCACTTTCTTTCAAACCGCTCTAATTCGCTTCAAAATCATCGTAGCACCATAGGACCTTGACCGTTGGTGACCCCTTGACGAGAGCTTTCAAAAAAATGATCTTTGTAGTTTGTAGTTTGTAGTTTGATCTTTTTCTTTAAATCGCTCTAATTCGCTTCAAAATCATCGTAGAAGGATAGGAGCTTGACCGTTGGCATCCCCATGGCGAGCGCTTTTTAAAGTTTGATCTTTGATATTTGTAGTTTGTAGTTTGATCTTTTTCTTCAAATGGCTCTAACTCGCTTCAAAATCATTGTAGAAGGATAGGACCTTGACCGTTGGAATCCCATGGCGAGCGCTTTTAAAGTTTGATCTTTGATCTTTGTAGTATGTAGTTTGATCTTTTTCTTCAAATGGCTCTAACTCGCTTCAAAATCATCATAGAAGGATTGGACCTTGACCGTTGATATCCCCATGGCGAGTGCTTTTAAAATATGAAACTTGATCTTTGATCTCTTTTATTCAAATCGCTCTAACTTGGCTCAAACGCGTTCGTGTGACGTCGGACCTTGACCGTTAGCATCCTCACGACGAGCACTTTCAGCGTACCACACAACATGGTGCATTTTAGGAAATCGCAGAAAACTCAAATGCACCCCGTGCACCACCCGCCACACCATCCCAACCTGCTCTCACTCCCCGCAGCGTAAGCGTTGTGAAAGGCTCGTGAGGCTGAGGGTGATTCGAAAAAGTTGGGATGGGGCGAAGCCACATAGCTGTTGTAAAATCTGCCCAACTTGCTCTCACTCCCCGCAGCGTAAGCGTTGTGAAAGGCTCGTGAGGCCGAGGGTGATTCGAAAAAGTTGGGATGGGGCGAAGCCCCATCCCAACTTTTTCGAATTGCCCGAGGCCTCACGAGCCTTTTACAACGTTTTAAGCAGGCTCTCACCAGTCGCGTCCAATTGTTATCCTTAAAACACAACCCCGCGAACCACGTAGCGACCGAAGGTCGCTAGTTAAAATTGTCATTATTTTCTCTGTTTGTTTCATTCAATCGCACAACTGGTTTATGAGATGGCTAATGATGCGAAATAGATAGAGTTCGAGAAAGGATGCAACAATTTCTTCATCGAATATACTATCACACCACCGGTCGAAGGAGTGTTAAGATTGAAGACCCGAAGAACTACCCGAATTTCGACCTCTAACAAAAAGAGAGGAACGTACTTTGTCTGAAGTTCCTCGAAGTAGTGGTGAATACGATGCGCTTCGAACTGAATTTTGAATATTTGAGATCGGATAAGAACCATTAGTAAGCATAGTGGGGCGTCTTTCTAACCATACAAAAATATTTAAAAATATTCGAGTACAGAAAGATAAATCCTAAATACGGCCAATTCAACCTAAGTGGTGAGAAAATGAGAGATTCGGGGTCAGATTTATCTTACCTGATGGAGATTTCCGATAAGCGGCAGCGGTCGGGGTCCTGGCGGGAATCTCCGCACGTACTCATAGTACTTGTAGACGTAGAAAATAATGAAGAGTACGATAGCGAGCAGGAAAAGCATCACGAACTGAATCGAAAATTGTCAAATTGATCTACCATAGGATGAATAATGAGTGTCAACAAACATTTTGATGGTAAGATCAGTTGCTACAGCTTGAAAATTATGAAGAGACAAAGGAGAAAAATTGAAACAATGACTGTTCGAGGGAGCATATATACTCCGTCGCTATCATTTGCTCGTTCTCAACACGCGATCCCTTATCGTTGACTATTGTAGACCTGTTTTGTGCTAATTTACTCGAAAGCGTCCTCAACTCATAAATTCACACATTCACGACGTTCTCTGTTCGTGCACTCTCGCCCTTTCTCTGACCGGCGAGGGAAAGTGCGCTCGATGAAGAGATCATCTCCGTCTCGCCCCTCTCTAATCGCTATGTGCGCAATGTTTGCTCGTTTTGTGCACGGGGGAGCGTTCCCACCCTGGGTTGTGCCTACACTCATTTGCGAAGTTCGCTAATTGTCACCAAATACTCATTAGATAAGACAACTAGAAAGAACCAACATGGACAATGATGTTATCGAAAATTTTTGAGCGGCAAGCCTACTCTTTGAATTACGAAACCTTAGCAGAAAGGGAAAATAACAGGAAAATGCTTGATATTGAGAGGTCACAGGCCAGGGAGAAAGAACCAGATGAGAGTGAGGGAATAGAAATTGGACAGAGTGCCCGCGATGCATCAATCGACGCCCGGCGATGAATTCGGACCGAGTATGCCCATAGGGCATGAGAATTTTGAATAATTCGTAGATTATGACATAATTTCGAACAGCTTGAATGACGGCTTTGTGAGCTTATTTCCCTACATGAAAATTTGCAAACTGGATCAATTTTTCACCAATTTTTTTTATTTGTCGCACGGGAGGAGAGAGAGATCAGGCTAGCATGACTTCGCTTGAAAAGTGCGCTCTATCGCTTTCGAACAGGTGAGAGAACAGGCAGAATGAAGAGAGTCTTCCCATACCTGGATTAGACCAGGAACTCTCAGAAGGTCAGACCGCCTCACGAGATCAGTTTGTTGAGTAGATCGTTGACAGAACACCACCGGCCTGTCCTCACTTCCTATCAAATTTACGATGACAGCTAGAAAACGTCAAGATTTAATAAAAAAAGTCACTTGGTTGTTCAACCTAAGCAAACCGTTCTGGCATTTCCCGATTCACACGATTGACCTTAATTGATTTTCTTTGATTCATTTGATGTTTTCGCATTTGCCTAATTATCTCCAATATGCGCATTTATTTGCGGTGCCTTGAAAAAAATAATGGTATGCAATTTCGCAATAATAGTTATTGTTAATGAGAATTTAATCAAAGGAATAATTGTGGATGATGCTGCCGAAGCAGGCAAGACTTTCCATTCCAACAGCTTGCTGCGGATGCTGTTTCCTGGAAATATACTAAATTTCGATCCCTTCGATTCAGTAATCATAGCTAATTACGAACATCAACAACAATTATAATTCTAAGTTTTTTACAAAAATGATGAAATTTTATGCTGGTAAAATAATGCGGTTGCTCACTCACTGATAGTTCGGTTCAGCGCGAGGTATATGAAAGGTTAATTTTTCACATTTCAACATTTAAATATTACGAAACAACAAAACCATGAGCCAATTGCCAACTGTTTTTTGCACCAGCGAGAATGAGGCAACGATGAAGTTGATGTAGACGAACCTGATGAACCAAAGTTAGCCGTTTGCTGAGAACAATTTGTATAACTTTCTCTTACATTGCTGAAGCAAAAATGTGGACGAGGCAAATACTCGATGATTGGATGAAAATCTGAACAACTGATATTCTGTGTAGGGGATTCTAATAATAATCTGAACAGGCAGTAGAAGCCATCATATTAAAAAAACAGATTAAAGATCAAAGATTTGCAGGCTCGTGTGAATGTCGCATGGCGCGGCTACGACTGGACTCCAGCGCTCTCTGATAAATTCAATTTTCCAAACGCATTGTTTTCGTCTTTATCTGCCTTGATATTCACATTTTCAAATTTAAGCAGAATCACGAAGATTTCATAGAACACAGTTGACAGTGTTTCGATGACAATGTTGTTGAAGGCATGAGCAATGGAATAGTACTGAAAACACATTTTTCCGGTTGTTCTATTATTTACTAACCTCATAGTCATTACCATCGTAGATCACGGGTGTGAATAGGAGCAAGTTGTTTTTTTGGAGTGAATGCAACCCTGAACAGCATGCACATGTTTCTACCGAAGTTCTGACATGGGACTGACCGGAACTCACATATCTCAATCGCCTTCAATTTTTTGTAGTGGAAAGGTACCCCTATAGGATTCTCAAAACCGTTTTTAAAAGTTGCCCAATGTGTCTAGAACTTAAAACAGACTATCTGAGAAAATCGACATATTTCTTCAGCGACTTGGCACAGGCCGAAAATTGAAATTCCTACTGACTTCACCAATAGGTCGGCCTCGACGAGGGAAACCGACGAGCATCGCCAGATTTTCGATCCACTTCCGCGCGCGCCGCGGCGCGGATTTTGAGAAAAAAATACATTAATCCTCGAAAATGTTTATATCACTCCCAATCACTGCGGCGGGAGGGGCGCTGTACTCCTTGACAAATTTTAAGACTTTTTACTTCAGAAAGTTTTTCGATCAGATTCCATCTAACGCCGGAAATCGATAATTCCACTTTTATTTCGGACATGAATGCAATTCCCCAGAAATTTTTCAAGAACTGTAGGAAATATTATTGGCGATTTAGCTTTCGCTTGAACCGATGCATACTTGATAAGGCGCGAGATATAAGGTGCCTTAAGGAAGTCAAAATGAAATATGAATGAATTATGGTGTAATTTTTGGGTTACTGTAAGCGAGTGCAAAAGTTGGACGACTTTTCCCAATTGGTGTAGAATGGTCTAAAATCGATTTTCAGGCCCCATAGCACCAATTGGGAAAAGTCGTCCAACTTTTGCACTCGCTTACAGTAACCCAAAAATTACACCATAATTCATTCATATTTCATTTTTACTTCCATAAGGCATCTTATATTTCGCGCCTTTCTACTGAAGTATTCATCGGTTCAAGCGAAAGCTAAATCATCAATATTATTTCCTACAGTTCTTGAAAAATTTCTGGGGAATTGCATTCATGTCCGAAATAAAAGTGGAATTATTGATTTCCAGAGTTAGATGGAATCTGATCGAAAAACTTCCGGAAGTAAAAAAGTCTTAAAATTTGTCAAGGAGAACAGCGCCCCTACCGCCGCAGTGATTGGGAGTGATATAAACATTTTCGAGGATTACTGTAGATTTTTTCAAAATCCGCGTCGCCGCGCGCGCGGATGCGGATCGAAACTCTGGCGATGCTCATCGGTTTCCCTCGTTGAGGCCGACTAATTGGTGAAGTCAGAAGGAATTTGAATTTTCGGCCTGTGCCAAGTCTATTTCGATTCTGTCAGATAGTGTGTTTTAAGATAACTAAGGTTAAGGAATTTCGATTTTGCGTTTGCAGTAATTACCACTCATTTCTCACTTTTCATTTCCAACTGGCTCGGTGGTGTAGTGGCTGTGAGTTGAATTGAATTGTGAGAGCCATGGAGAGCATGTCAATTCGCAACACATTTTAACGCATGCCTATATGTGATGAACAATGCAGAAGGTGTGATCGGGAGGTAGAGTTCTTCCTGCTCCGTTGTGCGCAACCTCGAGTATTCGATTTCTCTTTGAAATCAAAATGTTCGAAGTTACGAATTGACACGCTCTCCATTGCTCTCCCACGCATGTGGGTGACAACGAACAATACTTTATAAATCACGCATTCATGATGTTACGTTGATATCTTCTTTATTCAAAACATCAAAAAGACAATACAAAGCAAAGCGAGTTCAAAAGAGATTTCACATATCAAAAGTGGTAAAAATTCAAAATAAATCCATTGTGGGGATACGAACCACCGACCCTCCACATTGCAATACAACTCACAGCCACTAAACCACCGAGCCAGTTGGAAATGAGGAGTAAGAAATGAATGGTAATTACTGCAAACGCAAAATCGAAATTCCTTAACCTTAATTATCTTAAATTCTAGACACATTGGACAACTTTTGAAAACGGTTTTGAGAATCCTATCGGGGTACCTTTCCACTACAAAAAATTGAAGGCATTGAGATATGTGAGTTCCGGTCAGTCCCATGTGAGATTCGGGTTCTCGTCATTACCGAATTTCGATCGCAATCTCGGTCTCTCGCAAAGCAACCGGCCGAAATATTTCTAGTAGAACTCAAATATAGTTCAAAAGGAAAGTTATTTAATTTAAAATTTCTCTCTCTCAACAAATCGATTCGGAATCTCACGGTTCGAGCTCTTGCAAGCGCTTTTTTCGTAAACCTGATCCCGCAACAGATTGACATTCAAGATTTACAGGCAAAGCATTCACAACCAGCGCCGTCGCTAAAATTTCCATCTCTCAAGGGACGCCGCCCCGCTAAGCAGCACTATTTCATATTTCGCACCTTCAATAAATTTATATCACAATATATGTTCTCGGTTTAGTAGACGATTCCGAGAGTAAAGAAATTTACAATAATTTGGGAGCAGTGTCAATTAAGAGAACAAAAAAAGTCCTGTCGCGACATTTTTTACGCCAATTTTTACGCCAGGATACACGCAGGTTGGGACGCTCAATTTGAACGGAAACACAACGATCTTCATTCTCCGACGATGCAAATAGACGGGATAGTGTTAAAATGAAGATACGGTGGTCCGAATGTCGAGCTCTATTCTCCACAATTCCTTATGATTACCGGCCATAAGTCATGACACATCGCCAGTTCATTTGCTTTCCGCCGTTCAGAATCGTCTCAATCTGCTCCCACGCCGTCACAACAATCATACGCAAGGCAACACCTCGACATTATAGTGTGTGCGATAGCGTAGGGAGAAGGTGGAAGTTAATGGGGAGGCGAGAGGAAGAGAGAGGAGGGCGATGGAAAGATACAGATGAGAGAGATAGAGATAGAGAGAGAGAAAGAGGGAAATAGTGCTAGAGTAGAGATCGAGAGACACTCGCGTGCACACTCAATCAGCCAAGCAACAACCCACCCGCGCAATCGACTCCTTTTTCGAGTGAAAAATGACCGAACCAGCCGGAAAGTTGGCCCGGAAATGTCTGATCTGTGGGGTGCCAGTGACGGCCGCGCACTTTGGCATGGACTGCTGCAGGTATCCATTCATTTCTCCGTAAAAACATCCGGTTTTTTACATTCTTTTTTTCAAGTATTCTGTTATTTTAAGCAAAGGTCAGCAGTCAAGCATGGCCTGGCACGCACATCAGAGCTTCATATTGAAAAATGCGTTAAAACATAACTGAACTTCCTTTATTTCTCTGAAATCTGTAATTTCAGAGCATGCGCCTCCTTCTTCAAGCGCACTAAACTGTCAGGGAAGAAGTTCGCATGCAGAGCTGGTGATCGCAAGTGCAACATCGTTAAGGGTAGGTCAAGTTGTTAATTTTTTGTAATTTTTTTTGTTTTTCATTCAAAATGCGCTGATCTAGCATTAAGTGCCCCAAGTCTCTAACCCGGAACCGATGTCTTCCGCGTTCAAATTTCGCACATTGTACTTTTGCGAAAACATTCATATTTTATTAAAACACTTATGCAAATGTAAGCAGGTCGCATAATTGAGTTTTTGCAAAGATCAAAGATCAGCACTGCAGAGGACAAGTTCACGTGTCGCCGCTGCCGCTTCGATCGATGCGTCGCAGTCGGGCTGGTGTACGAGGGACCGCTGAGGGTGAACAAGAAGACGATGAGGGACGATGTCGAGGCAAGCACTTATTCACTAAGATTTATTTTTAAAAAGTTAAAAAGTTAAAAAAAAATGTCTGAACGAGCAACTAGCATGGTCCAAATAACATATCTTGGTATCCGGCAACTGACCAACAAATTATTTTGAACAATTATAAAATTACGTTGCGTGAAGTTCTGACTATTCGAGATTAGTAGCTCTATTTAGTCGAAAAACAGATTTTAGAGTTGGTCAGTTGCCGGATACCAAGATGTTATTTGGACCATGCTAGTTGCTCGTTCAGTCATTTTCAGGTGTAGTGAAATGTAGGAGAAAATTGGAACATTTTCGTTCATTGTTGCACAAATCCGGATGGGGATATCGGAATTTACGAGCGCGACTGTCTCCTATTGCTCCGTCTCTTCATCCTCAATTCTCAATCATGCATTTCACTTAGTCTCGATCCCAGATTAGAGATCTTTAAACTAAAGTGTTGCCTCTTCTTTCCCACTTGTATCCTTGAGGGCATCGAAACAACCGATGGTATGTTGCTCCTTTCCTTGGTTCATTGGTCAGAAAGTGCAAGGCAAATGGAGCGACATTTTGATCTTAGTGCGGACTGTGTTTAGGGTTTTTGGTAAATAAACACACACAATCGAACCGCAATAATCTCATTTTTTTATTCGAAACTCTAATTTCTTTGATTGCAGACTTCTCCCAGCACCAGTAGCGCATCAGAAGCCGCGAGCCCCTCGACGTCGAGGGCTTCTGAATCCATTCTAGAGAGGATCGGGCGCGAATTCGAGTGAGTCTTCCACTTTTCCACCTCTATTCGTTCTAGGGTTCCCTTTCGGGTGCATGTACTTTTGGGCACACAAAATAGCACAACAATTCGTTCTTCGAAAGAGTGCAAGTTCGGAATTGCTTAGCTACTTTGGGGGATGCCCCGTTGTAAGGTCTCAATAATCAACGTGGAGTGAAAGGGCTCGCAGAGTTCAATGCGCGGCGTACTTTAGTGCGAGCTTGTGCCACACTCTCTTGAAATGTTATCTCACCCAGCAAGGGATAAGCATCGAAAAATGAACGAGAAGCATGAGTACAAGCGAACTCATTGTTTCCGTGGTCTCTCTCTCTCTCTCTCTCTCCCCTAGGGATAGAAAAGTGGCCGAACATTGCTGATCAAACACCGTGCCCTTTCCTCGCACTTGGAAAATGAACAAAATCGCATCAAAGATCCCCCGTGCCTAGGGCATTGATAGGATTACTGAATAAACGCAAAGATAACCCGTTTGCTTTCTCTAACTCAATCACTTTTATGCAAGAGAACGGGGATACGATCTTTAATCATTAATCATCCTCATCAAGGGATTACGCGCTGTTTTAACAGAAGAAGATCTTCACAGAAGAACAGAAGAAGATCTTTAGATAAGGAGTAGGTCAACCTTGATGAACTGATTGCTTGAGTTCGAAATTCGGGTGATCATCTCGTCATTTTCGACACCGGTCGAGTGGCGAGATAGCGTTGGAAATTAAGAGACCTTTTGTAAAGAATAGTGATTTCTCAGTCGAGCGACGTCGCGTCCAGGAGGTCCGGATTCTGGAGCAGTGCGACGAGCGGACGCTCGTTCCGCATCCCACACAGGTAGGGAAGGAGCCGTCTGACTCTCTCAATGCCACGTGCTCTCTCGCTCTGTCTGGGACGGATTCTGAAGCATCCTTTCCAGAATTAAGAAAATGCCAGAAATAAAATAATGTATCGATTTCTCAGAAGATCTACCTCGCCAACTACAAGACCTCCGTGCTCACGTACAACGTTTGTGTGGCGGAGACGCTCGTCTTCTTCCGAGAGGCATTCCCCTCCCTCGCCTCCCTCAACGACCGAGAAAAGGTGAGCAATGCAGCTCTGCATGCGCGAAGCGTATCAACGCTTGCGGAAAAAACTGACGCGAAACCTCTGTTGTCCTTCCTTACGGCTTCCCCAAAAATTTCAAGCAAAATTTCAGCTTGATGTTTGGGTAGTCCTATCCGATTTGCATACTCTCCAGACTAGGAGTGTTTGAAAAAAGGGCTGATTACTCGAATTCCATGAATCGATCGATGATCGATGAATACCGTAATCCTTAATTTCCTCGCAGGACCTGCTCTTCAAGAGCTACATCGCCAAGTTCTCCATGATCGAGTCGCACTATCGGACGCGGAAAGTGTGGGGCGAGCTGAAGCGATAGTAAGTGAAAATTCAGAAAAATTCAAACACCTCTATAATTTAGCACATTTTAATGAAAATTTTGAACTTTTTGATCTTGATTTTGAGCTCGTTTTCGCCAAAAATTAAGAAAAATGGGGAAAATAAGATTGCAGGATGAGTTCAGCCCTGATCCGACATCGCGCTACTCATTATGTAGAGAGAATGAGATAGAAAAGAAGACAGCAGAATGATTTTTGATCTTTGAGCGTTATGGGCAGCGTGCTGATCTGCGTGGATCTGGAGTGCACGGATCGATGGCTGGGCGACGAGGAGGGAGGAGAGAATAGGCAGACGCTGCTCGAGTGAGACTGATCTTTGATCTTTTACCTTGGATGATTCTCGATTCTCAGACATGAGAATTATCTTGACCATTGATATCTTACACGATTGTTTTAGATTTTCAGTAAAAGACGTTTATGGGCTAACAAAATTTTGAGTGAGAAACGATGATAATAAGAGTGACTATCTGAGAGAACTGAGCAATTTCACTTACAACTGAGCAATTTCAATTTCACGTACAGCAAAAAATAAAGAGTTGATTTTAAGATGCCCCTAGGGCTAACTTTTCACGTAGAGTTCGAAAATCGTCCTTAGTAAGCCGTATCTCTGACCCCTGATTTTCTGTGGCGCGCCTCAACGCTGAGGTCGGTTTTTGTAAATCGTGAACGGTTGATCCAAACCCCAAACATAGATAGTAATTCTGAAAGAACTCGACGAGATAAGCATTTTTACTGTTGGAAGTGAAAAGCTAGCTCATCTGCGAAAAAAGTTGTGGCTTTTTGAAATTTCCAAATTTATGTCCTGAAAAAGTGTTTCAATGTGTGTCATTTTAAGTAAGATTATTTGATTCCTCGTGAAAAGTTACCCCTCGAACCAACTTTTCGTGGAAAAATTCATGAATCAGAGGGGACTCCTAAATCAAAGAAAAAGAAAAATGGTTCCCTTTTCGCAAATATATGAAATTTTAAGCCGAGTAACAGCGAAATCCGATCAACTCTATGCACTGCCTAACTATACTAAGGTAGGGTAAAAATATAACACAGGAACAACGACCATATTCTCAATTCGAGAAAATTCGATTTTCTTAACTTCGATGTTTAGACTCATATATCTTTTCCATTTCGATACAAATTCCCAATTTTCTAGGTAATTCTAGTTTCACAGATGAACATAAGTCAGAAAATATTCAAAGTTGGGTCATCACCTATAAGGAAGGTTGTCATATTTGTCCTTAAAAGTGCAAAATTTAGAGCATCGGAAAATAACAAATTTAATAAGCTCCGTTGTGTGCAATTCTGCTAAATTATATTTTTATGGCACTTTTCCAAACAAAATGACTAATATTTTATGTATTATTGCGAAATATGAGACTTTTTAAAAAAAATTTAGATTTTCAGGTGTGAAAAAATCATATTTTTGTAGATTAAGTGGATGTGCAATTTCACAATTAAATTATAGTTCGCCTATGTTGAAAAAGTATTTTACTGCATAAATTCAGCCGATTGTCTTCGAAATTTCGCCTGTTAGCATTAAAAACATATTTTTTTCAAACCCAGCGGTGCATTTTCAAGGACAAATATGACAACCTTCCTTATAGGTGATGACCCAACTTTGAATATTTTCTGATGTATGTTCCTCTGTGATCCTAGAATTACCTAGAAAATTGGGAATTCGTATCGAAATGGAAAAGATATATGAGTCTAAACATGCAAAAAATCGAAGTGAAGAAAATCGACTTTTCTCGAATTGAGAATATGGTCGTTGTTCCTGTGTTATATTTTTACCCTACCTTAGTATAGTTAGGCAGTGCATAGAGTTGATCGGATTTCGTTGTTACTCGGCTTAAAATTTCATGTATTTGCGAAATTGCAACCATCTTTCTTTTCTTTGATTTAGTAGACCCCTCTGTTTCACGAATTTTTCCACGAAAAGTTGGTTCCAGGGGTAACTTTTCACGAGGAATCAAATAATCTTAATTAAAATGACACACATTGAAACACTTTTTCAGGACATAAATTTGGAAATTTCAAAAAGCCACAACTTTTTTCGCAGATGAGCTAGCTTTTCACTTCCAACAGTAAAAATGCTTATCTCGTCGAGTTCTTTCAGAATTACTTCTATGTTTGGGGTTTGTATCAACCGTTCATGATTTACAAAAACCGACCTCAGCGTTGAGGCGTGCCACAGAAAATCAGGTGTCAGAGATACGGCTTCCTAAGGTCGATTTTCGAACTCTACGTGAAAATTTACCCCTAGGGCAACTTAAAATCAACACTTTATTTTTTGATGTACGGCCTCTGGTCAGTTCTCTCATAGTCACTCATAAACGCACACATAGATACAAGATGCAGGTCGATTCGGTCCTACTCGAATACCCAATTCACGCTGCTCCTTCCGATGCTCAACAAGGCGCAGATTACAAACAAGGAATTCTACGCGCTCCTAGCACTGGTCCTCTGCGAAATCGGTCAGATTTTCAGTGGAGTTTCGTCGCGAACTAATCATTGTATGTCCTCCATTCACAATCTGACCTTGCATACATGCTGCCATAGACAATAACAGTTCCATAAAGACTAGACTTTATTCACAGATTAGTGATGGATTCGCATGCAATAACTCCCGTCATTCTGTTCTTATCGATCAGAGGGACTAGAATCTCGCAGAATAAAAAGAGATATCTCTTGATAAGCCATCCCTATAGCGGGTAACGCTCCCTAGAAGCACTTTTGACAGCAGGTATCCGTAGTCCTAGCTGTAGTCGCACTAAATCACGTTGCGTAGTCGTCTCTTGACGACTGTATTATCGGCTGACGTGTGGCTACACCTTTACCTTTACCTTTTTATCCCGATCGCAGATGCGAGTGATCAGCTCGACGAGCACGTCTTCTCCGTCGTCGAGGGCATTCAGAAGGAGGTGCTCGACGACCTGCAGAGCTACTACAAGGATGACATGGGTTTAAGTGATTTCTCAACGCGCCTCGGCAATCTGATGACGCTCAACCACTCGGTTCGTGTGAGTTCCTATTTTGATCGTTATTATCTACATTGCATCGAATACACGAAATGAACGGCACTTGATCCGACGAGAACTATTGCGTCATGCAACCTTTGATATATCCCGCAACAGTTATCATACGACCTAGTGACACATACCATGGTTTTTCGCGATATTTGCAAAAAGAGCGTAATCTTTTATTTTCTTCAATGAAAAATCCATCAGTTTCCATTACAATTTTCACAATTTTCTTGGAATATTCAGGAGTGCAACTCGCTCTTCCAAGAGTTCTTCCGCATGCACACCACTGTCTTCGACTTGTACCGATCCGAGGATTTGATTATGGAACTGTTCACGTGATCGGCTCTGCCGCACTCCTCATAAGGATGCACGAAGAGAAGTACACTGTGATATATTCTGCCCATTGATGTGATAAACTAAATTGTCATTCAGTCTGTTTTTGCTACGAAAGTTGATGGTACTCAATTTGTCATCGCACCACAAGAATAAATGATCGCCTGAAACGTAAATTCCAAAGGGCACTATATTCACTAAATCCATGACACTTTGGTTTTTAATAGACTCGCTTTCCATTTGTTGGTTGGAGTTAAGGACCGGAGACCCAAATGCAGCCTCTATAAGCTCTGAAAACATTACGTGGTCTATCATGGGCTTTAATCGACTCATTGATGAAGTGAGGACATACCGTACTGCCGTAGTCTTCTCTTCTTTCGAGAACTTTAATCGTGCTTGACATAAAAAATTTATATTTAAAAAAAATTTAAAATTTTCCCGACTTTAACGTTCTCCGGTGATGCTTCTGTACGTTCTCCTCCTCTCCTACTCGATCGGTGCCATCGGAACCTCGGGTAACGGCCTTCTCATCTACGCAATTCGCCGGCAGTCCGTAAACACTTTCGTTTTCCAAATCCAAGACTATTCCAGAATCCCCAAAAGCCTGCGAAACTACGCCACTCTCTTTCTTGCTTCTGCGACGTGCGTCGGACTGCTAGCATTGCTAATGACTGCTGCCAACTCGGAATTTGGTGTCTTTAAAGAAAATATGTTTCGGAGAAGACGTCTTCCGAGGCTCGTGCATGCTGGCATTTCCGAGTGTTTGCTCGTTGATAAGTGAGGAGGCGTGCTGGACCTTTTTCGGTGCGGTTTTCAGAAAACATTATCCTCTTCGCTTCTAACATTTTATAATATTTACTGAATGTACCAGAACATCAGCATATGTTTATTGATTTCTCATTCCGAATTCTGAATATCATGTTCTCGATTCAGGCGTGCAGGAGCACATGTACTGCACGGGGTCTCGTTTCTCTGCCTCTCGTTCTCCTACCGCTTCAATGCCATCGGCGGTTGAATGCCACATTCGCAATTACGTAATTTGAACAGCACTTCAATAGAATACGAACACTTTCTCATGTGCTTTCAACCGTACACTGGATTTTGTATAATTTGTGGTTAGGCAATAAATGAAAATAGTAGTTAGCTTTTCCATTATAGTTAATTATGATAGATGGACGACCCTCGTCGTCGAAGTTTCATTTTGATGTGACGTACTAACGATGCTCGTATTATTAAAGTTCAGATGGGTGAAGATATTTTCGCGAATCGTAGGATTCAACGTCAAATAGACCAGAGAAGGCGTGCCTCAAATAGGATCTTGAGCAGGGACTGGCAATTTATCTAGTACCATGCACCATCATCCAGCCGAAATGGGCGAAGTAAAGCGCGGAATCGACCGCTCTAGCAGGCAGAAGTTGCAGTACTTGGAATGCTGAAAATAGTTTTTTGGGTGTTTTTATCTTATTCACGCGATGTTTTTGTTATCGTTACTTTTTACAAATTCATAGTAATCTCGTACTCATCATGGACGTCAGATGAATGGAGATGATTATTCCCGACTGTACGAAAATTTGAAATTTCGCATTGCTCAGCGCGTTCGATTCGCTCCACTTTGACAACTGAAACTGAGATAATTTTGCGTAGTTTTGCATTCAGCTAACGCTGCCGTGCTTGTGCACGATTCCCGCCAGCATCAGGAGGTAGAGAAGAAGGGAAGCAGTGGGCATGAAAGTAACGCATGCGAAGTGCACGTAGCTGTCGTACTGTAATCAAGAAGATCAGTTGATTTTCACTAGAGTTCAAAAATGAAACGACGGCCTCTGTATTCGTCACTCTAGCTCGAGAGTTTGAGTATATTAAAAAAATATCGAAATATCGAACGCGATTACGAACCACGAAGCGGCCTTCGAATATCATGGGATCGAAGAAGAGCATGTGATGCGTGGAGTTGAAGAGCATCGGAGGAGTGAAGAGAACGAGTAGAAAGATCGGAATGGTGCAGACCAGAAGCATCAGCACTGTACGTGATCCCTCAACATAAAATTTACGTCATAACAGGATTACGGTTGGCTGTGCGCCGTCGCATTGCTGCGTAACACCCTAATCTTCCGGATACCTTGGCGAGCGAGGCGTTGCAACGTTGCAATTTGAGTTAGCTAGACGGGCCATCTCGTCTTTTTACACACCCTTTTAACCGGCCATGCGACGAGAGAATGTTTAGACTGGCGAGATGCCGCCTTTGAGGGCGGCATGACATCGTGGTTCTCATTCGACCTAGTACCGCTAATTCACATGCTAGTACCTTGAAGATCCGCGTAATCGATTCGATGAATAGCATCTCTCCGAATCGGTTTAGTGCCAGAAGGAAGCAAGCTGTGGTCGCGCAGAAAAAGAAAACTGCAACATTTGATTTGCCTTTAGAAAAATATTTTCGGTTTACATTCGAGTCCCATCGAGAACAGAAGTTGGAAACGGGGATGCGCACAGTAGACTTCACCCTGAATAGAAATGCTGTAAGCGGGAAAATATGCAGTTAATACTATGGCGTTTATTCTGTAAAATTCGAAAGGTGTATACGACATTTCGAAAATATATTTCGTTGCCTGCTAGCATGGGAAGTTGTTATTCTAGTTTATGATATAAATGGCCACACCGTTATTGCCATAATTCCGTAGCCGATGGACGCGAAGAGTAGATCAGAAATATCGGCCGCAGCGAGGTAGATCATGATCTGGGAAGAATTGTTGACGAAGTGTGAGCGGACGACTTGGCTTCGATGTTAACCCACAGCATGTCACGCCCCTCATGAGAGAATCGAGCTGGGCGTGGAATGGTGAAATTGGTTCTAACCGGTTTTGGCCATCCTAAGGCATGCCTGCGTGACCCCCAAAGTCTTATTGTGCTGACTTCATTTTGGATCTTCCTACACCGGGTAGCAATTCGGCATCACTCACTTCAAAGGCCGATTTTTTTTATCACTCACCCCGACTCATTTTTTGAGCTCTATCGTTCCATCTAAACCAATTTATCCGAATCCGATTTTGAACAGTGGTACACTTCAGGAAATTTTTTTCTCAAAAGTGTAGGTGCAGATGCAGCTCAATTTTTTTAGCCTAAGTGAATGCAGCTCAGCGAGAGCTTTCGAATGAGTGGTTTGCCAACAAAATACGGACACGCTGGTGAGAGTTTCGCCCTCAAAAATGAATCGTGGGCTCTCAGAGGTCAATTTTGCTCAATCTATCACCGTTTTCGAGAAATCGGCCCTTGAAGTGAGTGATGCCGAATTGCGACCCGGTGTAGGGAACTCCAAAATGAAGTCTGCACAATAAGACTTCGGGGGTCACTCAAGCATGCCATAGGATGGCCAAAATCGGTTAGAACACAATTCATGATTTTCCTCCATTCCCATGAATGGCAAATTCAGCTCGATTTTCTCGTGAGAGGCGTGATATCCTTTGTGATCTCGCGCAATGCCTACTCGGCCATGACTCAGATACGATTCTCTCGATGACTACAGTGTGCTTTGTGGTGTACCTTGTATGCTGAGAGCTCTTTCATGGAGACCATGGCTGCTGCGCAAGCCAAGTACGGTGGAATTGCGATCGCGCCGAAAAGAGCGCAGAAACTGCCGAGATATGGTCGACGAGTGCCTTGTGCGGACCAGTCGATGTCTCCAAGAGCACTGAGATACGAAACAATCATTGAAAAGCTTATAAAAAAGCTTGATATTGAACAAATTAAACCATTTCAAATAATGCACAATTAAAAAAACACCTGCAATTGTACTCTTCATATTCATCCATCCAGATGTTGAAGCGAAGGGTCGGAACATTCGTTCTGAATGCATTGTGGGAAGGTCAAGTAGTTGATCTACGAGAACGATGAGAAACATCGAAAGTTATTTATAGGCATTGTCAGTGGAGCTAAAAGTGACCACAATGATCAGCAACATACACGTATGTAGGGTACGGAACGAGGAACTGAAGTATGATCGATGTAAATTCAAAATCTCTACAGGGAATTCTATAAGCGCTTTACCTACCTTCGCAAACAAACTATTTCGGACCAATTGTAGTTCTCATATTTTTGGTATATATTCAGACCCTTTCTGCATACGAGCAAACATCCTTTCCCACTTTCGATCACAATACAATTATAAATCCACACTAAACCAGTATCGTAGTTGAATGAACGAATATATGGCAATATAACACTAAATATACTTTTATTATCGAGTATGGAGTAATGGGAATTGAAGAAAAATTTTCTTGATTACGTAAAGACGATATTTATTTCGTATTCATGCTTTAGTCTATGGACATCGCGCATTTCGTGATAGAATCAACACATCAAGGAGCAAAAAATCTCATACGGCATCAATGGTAGAAGCAGATAATACAATTTCGGAGGGGTTTGCTCGACTTACATTAGTATTTCTGGTATTACCCTGAAATGTAAACTTAATTTCGTAAATGCAAATTTTGGAAAAAATTTTTTAGAAAATTCATTTTTTTGTAAAAGCAAGAGATGGAAAATAAATTTTAGAATTTCACATTTTGGAAATGCCCATTTTGGAAATCTTTCCATTTCCGGTAGTACTGTAGCCGAGCGGAAAACTATCGTAACCTATAGCATTTTCTTCATTTATTAGCAAATTCGAAACATAGTATTTTTTTCCTTTATTATATTATTATTGTAGTTACAATACTAATAATTAAAGAAAGAAAATATACAAAATAATGTAAAATCCATGTTTAATCGTTCTATTTCGCGGTTATTTCGATGCAGCGAAAAATACGGTAACCAGTGGAAACATTTCCAAAACGGGCATTTCTAAAAATTTGTTTTCTTAATTTAATTTTAAAAAGCAAATTTTCAGATATTTTTTCTAAATTTTATTTTTACGAAAAATTCGTTTACAAAATGAAATTTCCAAAATAAATTTTACAAATCGGGGTAGTACCGTATTTCTACTCGTGTTTTCTAATTGGATATTCTAAAAACGGGAGATAAAGAGACCGGCCATATTGAATTTTCAATGGTTATAAGAGTGCGAACAACGGAGAGTATATTAAAGGAGGAGCAAAGTCAAAATTCAATTTTTGGAGCTTTCATATGCTCGGCCTAGATCTCCCCAACGATAAGAAGCTCCGAAATTTTCACAATGATATCTCCATTCCGAACAGAGCTATTGGTAGTTGGCGGGGAGCCAAATCAGGGAAAGCTCAGGCAACGAGCGAGAAAGCACGCGACTTGAAGAGAGTTCTCCTCTAATTGAAACATATTTTAACCGGGCGCGCGTTTGCCTTTGCTCCTCCTTTAAAGGAGTTTCCAATAAGTGTCCATTTCTGTTTCCACCAAACGATCTCTAATGCCTACTTGCTGCAAGTGCTTCCATGCAATCATGCACCATTCGTGACAGCAGCTCTTTCCGAGAAGCAGGTTAGCTTCCTGATTGATCCCTGGGGATAAGATTGAAGAAGTGGGAAGTGCAGGGCAATACATCTGATTGATCCCTGGGGATAAAATTGAAGAAGTGGGAAGTGCAGGGCAATACATCATCATTTTAAAGAGAACGTAACATATAAAAGAAAAAGAATCATTACTGAACGAATGAAATTAACTGAATGATAATCTGGAAGTTAAAAACCAAGGATCCAAAAGAATACATTCGAAAAAGGATCGTTGGTTGTTCTTCCTGACCGTTGCTCATCGATCATCATCAGATTGCACTCACTTTGCTGCCCTTCCGGAAGATATGAAACAACAGCCTTTGCAAAAAATAATTACTCAGCTGTTTCCGAGAGACAGACTGCAGATTTATTGATGAGTCCTGGCAGGCCATAAATTGATTTTGTGCTGTATTCGATCATTTCTCGAGAGCTCACGAGAGCATGTACGATTTGACGGTAAATAGAGCAAAGAAGTAGATGGGAAAAATCATTTCCTGTTCCATTCGTTGCTAACTAGTTACTAAGTCAAGGTGTTTATGACATCGACTTCTGGAAGGGGGGGGGGGATTTGTCGCCGCCTCATGTATCACGTTTCATTTCTTACGATACGGTCCAGTTTTGTATGGGTGAATGACGCATATATGCCTTTGTATCCCTTTGATAAATACTGCCTTTCTAACATTCATACCATTCAGTCACCAATCTTTCGTCATCTGCAGTTATCTTCGTATGTTTCTCAACTGCAACGAAAATCTTACGAATTCTGAGTAGAGTGCTGAAAGGAAGAGGGCAGAGCGCGCGGTGTGGGAGAAATGAGAGGGAGAGAAATGCGAAAGTGCAAACTCTTGCGCAAGAGTGAGGGGGAATGGGGGCTCTTGCGCAAGAGTTGGCGCGGTAAAACACCGTTTTTGACGCTTTTCGATCGGAGTTCTTATGTAATTAGCTATCCATTTGCATAATCATTACACTTTGCCTACTCCGATTTATATAGCGGAACAAATAATCAAGTTGATCATCGGTTTTGATAAACAGGAGAGGTGATGACTATCTCTGGTCAATTCGTTACCGGTAGGTTCACTGTCCTGTTAGTGTACAACCATAGCTGCCCAGAGCTGACGGCGCTTGTCCACCCCCCGTCCTACCATGAATCCCGGGTCATGGTCGTTTGTTCACCCCCCGTCCACCCATGAACCCCGGGTCATGGTCAAAAAATCGATGGTCGATCAAAAAAAAATCGAAAAAAAAAGATTTAAAAAAATCGATCAAAAAATCGAATATTTTTTAAACCTTCTGACCTCAATTATTCCCCGCACTACGCAGTAACTAAAAATTGTACCCTTCCTCACTATTGTCGCAGAAGATTTACTGACAATGTGGGATCATACTGTGAACATCCTACAGAAGGGTACTTATTTTTTTCATCAATATCAGTTTATCATACGACGGTAATCATCCGGTCTAGTGACGTCTCAGCATTTCGCGAGCCGCAGAAGGACAGAGACGGTTTGTGCGCGCATGCGAATGCCATGCGCTCCTCAAGACTTCGTCGCTCGTTTTGTTGAGCTGGAAAGCGATCTACACCTTGATCCGAAATTCTAAGCTTACCATTGGCCGAGGTCGCGATGGCCAACAGAAGAGGCACCTGAAAATGACGTTTCGGGTGAAAAATGAATCGGGATTGTGATCTAGTCACGACCTATTTACTCTTCCCCTGATTTTGGAGAACACGTTTAAAGACCAACGATCACTCACCAACAGTGCTCCGCTCCTCATTCGACCTACCGTACTTGGGAGGAGGCGACGATGTGAGGGTGGCTTCCTCTCTTCTTCCGCTTTGTTTTGCCCCACGGGCTTTCCCTGTGTAACATCGCTCTTTGAAGGTGGTGCGAAAGGACAAAAGAAAGGTTTGGAAGTGAAAGTGAGCAGGCGAAGATCAAATGCCCAAACGGCCAAATCGCGTGTGTGAAGATTGGAGGAAGGAGGCTGTCGAATAGGAGTTACGTGTGCCCTTGCCGCTTTTTTAGTTGTGACAGCTACTAGTGTTGTCAAGGCGGAATAAGCCCTCCTCATATCGTGTGTTCTCTAACCGGTTAAGCAGAGCGAGAGAGTATGCGAAACGAGGAGAGCACGCCGATTTGTCTTCACTAGTAGTTTCCCGGTAGCCTCGCTTCTAGCATCCTCGCAATCAGCTTCGTGATTGCATCATGTCACGTTGCACTGTAAAAATAAGAGTGTTCGGTCAAGGTCGACCAATTCAACAAAATACTCGCATGTTTACTAATTTTCACTAATTATTGTCCACATACTCGTACACTCGAATGCCTAATTTTCCGAAATTATAGAATACTCGGGTAACACGATTTGAGAGCAACATTGTTCACAATAGGAGTTGTAAAAACACTTAGGGTTAATGTACAAGCTGCATTCCGAGAGGGACCAAATACAATACACGTATCGTACCTTTCATTTTCAACGGTACAATGAACGAGTTGAAACGTTTTGAAATTTTCAAAATTTTCAAGGCTCTTACGGGCTTCCTAGCAATTATATCTGAAAATCCTTTCATTTCTGGGTTCCTCGTATGAGATTACATTAATTAGAAATAAATTAAACTAATATATTTATATTTTTCTATTAGAAATGGCTCTTTAAAATCATGGGAATTTTTCCTATGTTTAGCATCGTCGGCAATCGCAAGCTCCGCCCCCTTTTATATCACTATAAGTTATCCATTTCTTATCGAAATACTGCATATTTTGATTTGATTTCTCGCGATGTTATGTAATTTAATGTGATAAACACAGAAATGTAAGGATGTACCTCTATTATTGTTAGGAAGCCAGTAAGAGCCTTGAAAATTTTGAAAATTTCAAAACGTTTCAACTCGTTCATTGTACCTAGGGACAGCAGGCGGGTTTCTTCAAAATGCTTCTAAAATAAAATGCGCATGTGATCCGATGATTTATGAGCTGCCGATACGATTTCGACAACAAAAAATTAACAATTTTGCGAAATAACTTAATTATGCGAATTAACAAAATCAACGTCGTAGCTAAGGTACAGTACCCCTCCTTCTGACACCATTGACCTAATCAGCAACTGACTTTTTATTTTCACATTTTTCAATATTTATTTTTCCTCGTTTTTAATTTAAAATTATATGAAAATATGTTTTCGTATTGATATAAATGTCATTCTGGGAATCATAGACCGGGGAAATAGTTTACCACTGAGATTAAATGGCAACTCGGGCAGGTTTCAGGTATACAAATCGATACAACTCCATTCCGTTCATTGTCTCATGGACGAGCAACACCAAAGTATACGCATTAGTGTCCGTAGAATGCAATGGCATATGGCTTTAGCATGAGACAATGAACGGAAGAGCGATATCGATCGAAGTAGGGCAAAATTAAATCAAATTTTGTTAAATGGCTATTAAGTGCAATATGAGAGTGTCACAAGAAGTCAAAATCGTACAAGGGGCGAATTGAGAACGGGAGAACTCATGCGTCAAAGAAAAAAATAATTTTATTAAAAACAACGTTTTGAAAAAAACCGAGAAGATTTCGAAAGGTCACTAGCGGATTACAATCGCAAACTGAACAGGGTCAAGGTGTGATAGTCGATGTTTCCTAAGTATACTGTCACTTGAAAATGCAAAAACGACAAGGTCGCGGTCCCTAATTGTACCGTTGAAAATGAAAGGCACGATAGAATCATTTTGTATCAAGGCTCAATACGGAATCAGTTTATTTTTAAACACTAACATTGCACAATAAAAAGAGTTTCGACAAATATGTAGAAGATTGACTATTCGATGTGACCAATTGTTTTTCTGTCCCATCGGCTGACTATACTCGCAGTTTGTAGGTGACAGTCTCGTCGCTGAAAACGCCCAGTAATCGAAATAATTCGTATGTCGTTGTTAGGCTCTCAGCCAGAGTCTGCAATGATTTGCGATCAAACGAGTTCATATTTGAAATTATTAAAATAACACAGGTATCACGAGTCATTGGAGGAAGCCGCGAACAATTTTTTCACACCCATTTAAAATCGATCATACTATGGTTGTATGAGACAATAAAAAACCCAGAGACAATATTACGAAATAACTAGACCATTTGTCTCAGAGCCGGCTTTTAGGAATTTTCCGGTTGTTGATCCGGTTTTACCATATTTCAACTCCCAATTGAGCTACAGAGATGGCACAGACACCAAAATGTTCGGAAAATTATTCTGAGCAAGTTTTTTGTTGACAACATCCTACGAAAGTGAAAACTAAGAAAGTGGTGTTCGAAAATTCGACGCCCACATGAGATTATAAATCATTCCACTATCAAGCAGGTGCGTTGCAGTGAATTTTATTGCGGAATATAAAAGAACAACTCACTAGGTGTCTAACATAAAAATATAAAGGGACATTGAGGGGGGTCTTTTTTCAATATCCGTGACCAAACATGACGCACCGACGTGGGTGACCTTGAAATAATTTAGTTATGGAGCTCCATCCGTATAAATTCGCTTGATTCGATCTCTTTCCAATGTTTCATGGCTGAATACAACATAAACTACTGTGAAAATCCACATCTTCTGACTTTCGAAAATTCCCATTTTCAGAACTCGGATTATTCACACATATTGACATTCAAAAGTTAATTTTATCTGATAAACGACCACTACCAATGAACAATTTTTGAAAAAAATTTGGCGGTACACAGTATCCGACCAACTTGAACTCCCATCTACTCCTTACAATAACGATATTTGTGCTTGAAAACAGCGGAATCGCAAGTTCAAAAAATGTAAAATTAATTTTCAGCGACATTTACGCGCGGATTGATCGAATTTGATAACTATTTATCTATAACAGTCAGCATTATTAAGAATTAATGAATATAATCACCAATTTCGCAGTATTATGAAATATGTAAGATCACAAAATTAAAAATGTTGATTAGTTTTAAGGGTCATAAATTGCGTTTTGCGAAACGTTTTCAAACTGATACGTACTGAACGTTATATTTACTTATCAAATTCGATCAATCTGCGCGTAAATGCCGCTGAAAATTAATTTTACATTTTTTGAACTTGCGCTTCCGCTGTTTTCAAGCACAAATATCGTCATTGTAAGGAGTACATGGGAGTCCATGTTGGTCGGATACTGTGTACCGCCAAATGTTCTTCAAAAATTGTTTATTGGTAGTGGTCGTTCATTAGATAAAATTAACTTTTGAATGTCAAAATTTGTACATAATCCGAGTTCTGAGAATGGGAATTTTCGAAAGTCAGAATGTGGATTTTCACAGTAGTTTATGTTGTATTCAGCCATGAAACATTGGAAAGAGATCGAATCCCGCGAATTTATACGGATGGAGCTCCATAACTAAATTATTTCAAGGTCACCCACGTCGGTGCGTCATGTTTGGTCACGGATATTGAAAAAAGACCCCCCTCAATGTTTCTTTATATTTTTATGTTAGACACCTAGTGAGTTGTTCTTTTATATTCCGCAATAAAATTCACTGCAACGCACCTGCTTGATAGTGGAATGATTTATAATCTCATGTGGGCGTCGAATTTTAGAACACCACTTTCTTAGTTTGTTGTCAACAAAAAAATTGCTCAGAATAATTTTCCGAACATTTTGGTGTCTGTGCCATATCTGTAGCTCAACTGGGAGTTGAAATATGGTAAAGCCGGATCAAGAACCGGAAAATTCCTAAAAGCCGGCTCTGGGACAAATGGTCTAGTTATTTCGTAATATTGTCTCTGGGTCAACATACAACCATAGTACGATCGATTTTAAATGGGTTTGAAAAAATTGTTCGCGAGGGGTCTGATTTTGCTTCACTGACTCGTGATACATGTGATAAATAACCAACAAAAACAAACCTTTACTTCCTGTAGCATACACATGAGCGTTCCGATTCGGCTCGCTCCATTTTCGAATTCACGGTAAATAGAGCAAAGAAGTAGATGGGAAAAATCATTTCCTGTTTCATACGTTGCTAACTAGTTACTAAGTCGAGGTGTTTATGACATCGACATCTCGAAGGAGGGATTTGTCGCCGCCTGATGTATCACGTTTCATTTCTTACGATACGGTCCAGTTTTGTATGGGTGAATGACGCATATATGCCTTTGTATCCCTTTGATAAATACTGCCTTTCTAACATTCATACCATTCAGTCACCAATCTTTCGTCATCTGCAGTTATCTTCGTATGTTTCTCAACTGCAACGAAAATCTTACGAATGCTGAGTGCCGGTGAGTTGTCAAGATGCGATATTTGTTCACAAATATTATCTTTTATCTTATCCCAGATTCATTGCGATCCTAACGAATACAACTGTGGCTCAACGGGAGTCGCCTCTAAATTTATTGGAATTTATGATATTATTTGAACTCGTTTCGCTTGTCATTGGTCTTGTAATATTCACAGTCTCAATATACGTTTTCTACCAGGTGAGAAGCTGCTGAGTCTATTGCGAAAATCATGTTCAGGGAACATCAATTCACCCGAACGCCAGTCGACTTTCCGCCTCCTTTTGCGGCAACTTTTACATCCTTTTCTGCAGCAGAATAGTCCTCTTTGCATTTGAGAGTGGACATGCAAATTCAAAAGGTTCTACAGAGATGGGGAAACATGACATGACTTTGCTTTGAAGATGACGAGAACTTGATTTTCGCCGCTTCGATTGCCCATATTCACGAATGCTGCTTCGGCGTGTATATTTTCTTTGCAATCGTGAGTGATTGGTTCAAAATTCCTGTGTGATTTTTGACAATTTCAGATAGTAGAACGGGTCTTCGCAACGATCTATATCGAAGAATACGAGGTGTTCAAAAGCTTCCGATTACTTTATTGCTATTGCGTTTACGAACACTATTTTTCCATCCCAAAATAGTGTACATCCAAAATTTTTTTTGATTTAATTTTATGTTGTCTAGAAACGTAAATGGCGCTGCATTTCAACATCGACAATCGCGATATCTTTCGCATGCAGTTTTATCACCGCTGTCGCATTATCAACTGGTAAGATATAACATCGTTGAATTCGAAATTCGAAAAATCGTCACTGTGTGAATTCCTCTTTTCTGTGTGAAAAATGTGCGTGATCCCGATTTCGAAACTCTAATAATTAGACAGATTCCGTAATCTACAATCCCTCAGGTCTCTTCTATAACGTTATGGATACGGTGTTGCTATTTTTCACGATAATCACTGTAGTCGAATTTGCCGGAATATTCGTGAGTTGTATTCACAGAAAGCATATTTTGTATGTTTCAGATATTGATAATGATTTATCAAATCAACAAAAAGTACATGAAATTGGCGGAACTGGCTGTAATATATTCCCTGTCTTCAAGATTTCAAATAATCGAGAATTTTGGCGTCTTTCGAGTAAGCATGATATTGTTTACATCTATTCATTGTTGTTTCAAGGCAATGCGCAACGTCGCTGTTGTAACAGCGATATTTGGAGTGCTCGGCAACGTATCATTTCGACTTCATGCATTCTACATTTACAAAGTTGTCAGCAAAATCATATTGTGCGAACAAATAACCGTTCAGGACGCGTATTTATCCGCGATGTTTGGCGAAACGTTCAGTTTGCTGCACACAATGTGAGCGATTTATGCAAATTGCAATTTGTTAGATATTTGTGAGTCTGTCTGTCTTACTGGAGAACGATCTCAACAAAACACAAATTTTGTCTAGAATAACACATTACTTTAGCTCCGTTATTTTCGATATTGTAATCTTCGTTGCATCCCAACCTTCACTCATCAGAGATTTTCGCCGGCAACTAAGCAAAATGCAAGTTTTATTAACAACTCCATTCGTTGAAAATAACAAGGATTGTCAATGGCCACATTACTTCAGATTCCCTTGCATTCATGCACCTTCGACTTTCTCTGTAATAATTGAAGGAATGAGCGCGGAATTTCATTTCAAAGAACTCGGAAAGACTTGGGATAATTACAATTTCGCTGCGCGCGACTGATTCTTTTTATAGTTATTTTTCCTTTTTTACTCTAATAGTTTCTATGAGGAAGTGTCTCGCTATTGCAAACACATGGAAGGATATTAGAAATAGATATGCTGGTAGATACATTTTCTGAGTATTGATGTCACACGTATTTCATTCTGCATGTGCTCATATTCCAGGAAATAATACAAATTTAGTTGTATAGCTGCAACATGTCACGTAAATTACACGATCTACTACATCTATGCAAAACTACATTATTTCTATACAATCACGTTTTCGGTTGCTACCATACAAAAAGTGAACGACGTCAGACTTCTGATGTTGACTAATCGTAGTCGTCGGGGATGCCCAGGAAGGTGCCAATCGAGGGGAAGTGCAGCGTCGACTGCCCGTTGGTTCCACCTATGCCAGCAGCAGGAACTGCCCAGTGACCGCCCCATTGCACCTGAACTAGAGACCAATAAATCAAGTATTTTTTAAGCTCGAAATTACTAGATCCTTGACACAGCAAAAACAGAGTGAAAGGGATCTCTTACTTTGTATGATATTTTAGTAGTGTATTGCTTTAGCACAATGAGGAAATTGATTATTTTTGCAACAATTCCCGAAGGAGAAACGAAGATCGTCACCTGTCCATTGAGCCAGTCTGCCCCGACGGACTCCGGCTTGTACCACCACTTGTTGGCGGGGTCTCGACTGTGAGGGTCGTCCGGATTCGGTTCCCAGAGACCCGGCTTGGTGAAGGGCGATCGGGAACGAGGACGATGAGCCAGTCCACGCTGATAATCGAGCAATTATCGCAAACAAAACATATCTGACTTTTCGGCATATTGTTTATTGGCCTACTACGAGACTTCAGATACAAAATGTTCCATAAGTTTTTTATCCATGGTATACCAACTTCAGCATGTAAGGGATGATAGATCTTTCCCATCTTAGTGTTGTCTCGAAAAGAATACATTCACAGCACCTCGTCGGTAAGTCCATTGACTGCAGCGAATGGATCGTTGGAAGATGGCACCAGCCCCGCTCCATAGGCTGCGTCCGATGGCAGCACGGGGAAGGTGCGCGATTGCAGAGCCCTGGACGATCGCATTATTACATGCACCCACTTTATCCTGCTTGCTCCTATCACTTTCATATTCGCCGTCATATTCAATACATTGGTGAAACAAAAAATAAAAAGCTCACCTGGGAGGCGATTTCGACTGCTTCTCAGCGTAGGGTTCGGGTGGGACGATTAGAGGCAGCTGCTCGGATGAGGAAGGCGGTGATCGAGAACGAGGATCCTCCGCCTCCTTTGGCGCATTTCTGGAAAAAAATGCTTGCAATTGGATGTGTGAAGAAGAAGATGAGAATAGCCAGTTGGATGCACATTGGGTTGCCTCAACGTGTGTACCCGAAGCATAGCTGTCCAGCAGTGGCGGCGACCTCGAGACCATGAACCCCGGGTCATGGTTTTTTTGGCAGGTGGTGGGGAAACCACAGTCGTTGAAGATAGACCTAAGGTACCATAACCGTCGTCATGTACATCGACACGACTGGTATTTGTCGGCTACCGTAACCCGCACTACCGTAACCTGAGTGCTGTGGGCACACCACGATGTGGTAAAACATACCTTAGACGGATTGACCTACCCATGACCTACCATCGATTTTTCGACCATGACCCACTATACGATGGTGAGCCCCCACTTTTGGTGGGGGCTCAACCATGGTTCATGGAAATTTCATGAAAAAATTAAGTCAGTTCACGATTGCTAGCTATGGTACTGTACTTGGGTTACTGTAAGTAGATTACGGTACGACGGCCGAGCTTTCCTGATCCGTCTAAGGTATGTTTTACCACATCGTGGTGTGCCCACAGCACTCAGGTTACGGTAGTGCGGGTTACGGTAGCCGACAAATACCAGTCGTGTCGATGTACATGACGACGGTTATGGTACCTTAGGTCTATCTTCAACGA
Source organism: Pristionchus mayeri (assembly GCA_036245805.1). Lineage (NCBI taxonomy): Eukaryota > Metazoa > Nematoda > Chromadorea > Rhabditida > Neodiplogasteridae > Pristionchus > Pristionchus mayeri. The sequence goes on along the minus strand of BTRK01000004.1, from coordinate 15,926,005 downwards.
CTGTGGTTTCCCCACCACCTGCCAAAAAAACCATGACCCGGGGTTCATGGTCTCGAGGTCGCCGGCGGCGTGGACAGCACTGAACCGAAGCTTTCTCGGATTCCAGCAAGGCGCATGCAAGAGAATTGCTCACAGGTCTTTCAGAAGCGAAGAGTCGGGAATGAATATCCAACGGCGTCGCTTCGGCGCTGGAGCGTCTCTTTGTCGGGCCAGCTTATCGGGATGCGGTGAATCTTCTTTTACAGTGTCAATGATAGGCGACGAATCAGATGGTTTCTCTACTGCTGCAAAATTGAGTTTTTTTAAACTTCTGACCTCAAACATCACCGCACTACTCAGTTGCCAAAACTTGCGCCATTCCTCAATATTCTCGCAGAAGACTTATTGACATAGTTTCCCAACACTGGCGGCGAAGTGTTTTCAGACCATGACCCCCTATTCATGGTTCCGCACTGCGCCCCTCAAAAGTGGGGCGCAGTGCGGAACGACGAAGGTCATGGTCAAAAATCGATTGGTAGGTCAATGGAAGGTCAAGACTAGGTACCGTACCCAATCGATAGTACATTACCCCAGATACCGTATACCACTACCGTAATCCCCGAATATCGCAAACTAACTTTATTTTTAAAATGTCCTGGTACCATGACCAATCGATTATACAGTACCCAAGTAACTACCGTAACCCAGTTCCTTGGGTCAGATCCAGTTCCTTGGGTCAAACATTTTTCATTTTTAGAAAAATGTTGACCCAAGGAACTGGGTTACGGTAGTTACTTGGGTACTGTATAATCGATTGGACATGGTACCAGGACTTTTTAAAAATAAAGTTAGTTTGCGATATTCGGGGATTACGGTAGTGGTATACGGTATCTGGGGTACTGTACTATCGATTGGGTACGGTAACTAGTCTTGACCTTCCATTGATCTACCAATCGATTTTTGACCATGACCCCCTATACGTCGTTCCGCACTGCGCCCCACTATTCGTGGGGCGCAGTGCGGAACCATGAGTAGGGGGTCATGGGTGTCGCCGCCGGCGTGGGCAACTATGCTTATTGACCATATGCGATCATACTGTGAATATCCTACAGAAGGACACTTATTTGTTCATCAATATCATCCGTTTATCATACTACGGTAATCATCCGGTCTATTGCCGTCTCACCATTTCGCGAGCCGCAGAAGGACAGAGACGGTTTGTGCGCGCACGCGAATGTCATGCGCTCCTCGAGGGTTCGTAGCTCGTTTTGTTGAGCTGGAAAGCGATCTACACCTTGATCCGAAATTCTGAGCTTACCATTGGCCGAGGTCGCGATGGCCAACAGAAGAGGCACCTGAAAATGACGTTTCGGATGAAAAATGAATCGGGATTGTGATCTAGTCACGACCTATTTACTCTTCCCCCGATTTTGGAGAACACGTTTAAAGACCAACGATCACTCACCAACAGTGCTCCGCTCCTCATTCGACCTACCGTACTTGGGAGGAGGCGACGATGTGAGGGTGGCTTCCTCTCTTCTTCCGCTTTGTTTTGCCCCACGGGCTTTCCCTGTGTAACACCGCTCTTTGAAGGTGGTGCGAAAGGACAAAAGAAAGGTTTTTAAGTGAAAGTGAGCAGGCGAAGATCAAATGCCCAAACGGCCAAATCGCGTGTGTGAAGATTGGAGGAAGGAGGCTGTCGAATAGGCGCTACGTTTGACATTGGCGCTTTTTTAGTTGTGACAGCTACTAGTATTGTCAAGGCGGAATAAGCCCTCCTCATATCGTGTGCTCTCTAACCGGTTAGGCAGAGCGAGAGAGTATGCGAAACGAGGAGAGCACGCCGACTTGTCTTCACTAGTAGGTTTCCGGTAGCCTCGCTTCTGGCATCCTCGTAACCAGGTTCCTGATTACATCATTTCACGTTATGAAAGATTGCACTGTAAAAATAAGTGTATTCGGTCAAGGTCGAGCAATTCAACAGAATACTCGCATGTTCACTTTTTTCCCACATATTACTCGCACGCCTGGATGCATAATTTTCCGAAATTATAGAATACTCGTGTAACACTTCGAGAGCAACATAAGTCACCATAGGAGTTGCAAAAACACTTCTGGCGAATGCATCCCGAGAGGGACCTAATACACACAGAATCATTTTGCCTCAATGCTCAATCTGGAATCAGTTTATTTACACTAATATTGCACAATAAAAAAGTGATAAATCTTCGCCAAATATGTAGAAGATTGACTATTTGATGTGGCCAATATTTTTCCTGTCACATTGGCTGATTATAATCGCAGTTTGTAGGTGACAGTCTCGTCGCTAAAGACGCCAAGAAATAATTCGTAGGTCGTGGTTAGGCTCTCAGCCAGAGTCTGCAATGATTTGTGATAAAACGAGTTCATTTTTACTATTATTAAAATAAATAACCAACACAAAAACAAACCTTCACTTCATGTAGCATGCACATGAGCGTTCCGATTCGGCTCGCTCCATTTTCTTCCCCGATAGTGCATCTATAACGATCGACCAACTCCGCGATGATATCTGTACGATTGCAGCTAGCTAGTTGTTGTACCTCGTCGCTCGCTTCAATATTCTCTGAAAAATTAAAAAAAATGTTCTATTAATTTGGAAATGCAGCTCTTATCTTATCATTTCTATTTTAATAGATATTTTTAAATATTTATTATTTAAAAATTCTATTAAAAAATATCTTACCTAAACTCCAGAAGGCCAGGCCCATGAGCGCGATAAATTCTTCCTCCGAGATATTGGAACGATTAAGCACGTTGCTCGTCATATCCAAGGATTTTTTGAATAGCTCGGGAAGAATCCTGATACATACATGCGATTCATCACATTCATTGTAGTTTCTGCTTAGAGGTAGCTAATTAGCTAACTAATTAGAGCAGAATTAGAAGTACTTCACTGCTGTTTCGATGTGGCTTTTATCAGGGCAGTCGCTGAAGAATTGGTCGAGGCAATCCCACGAGAGATAATTCGTGTAGGATCCAAAGAACAGCCTGCAGCAGTGCAAAAAACCATAAAACATTAACAATTATTCCTGTTTCGTTGCGCCACTGAGCGAAGATCAATATATAAATGGGGTCGGTCTTTTCATCGATCAAAGTCACTCAACCAGTTATGTTGCTAGTGCGTATAGAATGAAAAGATTGTGGTAGAGTTTCTACAACTCTAAGGAAAACAATCTACTTAAAACATATTTGATATGTTTTAATGAGTATTTTTGCTATTTCTGTATCACAATTAATGGACGTACACGGTTGAGTCTTTCCCGAATGTTCGCAGAACTCTGAATGCCGAGTCCAAACAATGGAAAGTTCTATAGTAGTTGCGTATGAGAAGCCACTTAAAATTGAATCATTTTGATTCTGCGTTGTTTCTCACTTGCTCATTCGCGTTCAGAATTCGAAACTCAGGAAAGATTGATTCGATGAACTTGAAAAGGCCCGCGATCTGAATCTTCTTTCCGTCATCCATGCTCGTGTATGTGCACGGGAATAGTAGCTGAAAATATGCACACAATCACCCAGAGCCAAATATTGTTTTCAATAGCCATGCTCCCGAAGACTTCAGCATGCATAGAACAAGCACATATATCAACCAATCAGAGTGTTCAAACAAACATTGATCTCGCTTGTCTCCTCTGACGGATCTATGCTGATTCCGCGAATTTTGAGCTCGTTAATTTGTCGAAACCGTGACAGCGTACTTGAATAATTATCCAGTGTTAGTAGTCACATAACAAACTTACCGATCCTCCTCACGCATCCACTCAATCAGCGAATTCGCTGCAGTAAGGGGATGCAATCGACTGAATTGTAAGGTCTTTTATGTTACTTTTCCACAAAAAGTACTGTAGACTAACATCTGCGGTTTTCCAATACCGGCCCTGACTACGGCTTCGAATTTCATCAGACGACATTTTCTGCAGGATGCAATCTTTCTGTTGGCGCAATGCAAGTACTTGTTTTGATTTGGCCTGGAATCATTCTCAATGCTGTCTGAATTTGCATATTTGGCGACTGACCGGACGCGAAAAGGATTAACATTGATGCACACCAGTTTATCGCGGATTTCACGATTTCTCCTGAATGGATAACTGTGGTTTCATATTATAAAATGGGTCGAGAAATATGTTACAAAGTTGGAAAACTGAATGCCAGCCAGCCTAACCGATAGAAGACAGAACAAGCACGGCAGACATTCATGCCCAAGTGAGTTGAAGAGGTCGACTTGCCACATACTAAGCAGCAATCGGCCATTTCTAAACGAATCATCAACGACGAAAGTCGGCATGGCTCTAGGTTGGATGATCACCGTCGAAATTCCGGAAGAGAACCATAAATTGTACCCTTCTGCAGTATTCAATTGTTCACAGTGCAGTAATCTACTGTGAAAATTTTGTAGAAAGGTACTTCTTTTGGTTTTCATCCGACGATGTTCATCCGAACTAGTACCGTCGACTTTAATAGAACGGAAGGCGAATAATAATAATAGATTTTACCGTGCCACTCATTACTATTGAGGAATGAATAAGAATGACCGGTAATACGACGGAAAACAAGGAAGAGGCACGCACAGGACTATTCATGTAGCGTAGTGTGTTTTCTCGCCAATGTTTGCCACTTTCACCACCATATAGCCCTTGAATACGATACCGTCCACCAGAAATCATCAAAACTAGAGCATTTGTGGTTACGTGAATGAAAGTGAATTGATGGAGCGCACAAATTAATGTGTTCATCATAATTGAAACGAGACATGCGCGAATGAACAGGGAACAACTATTTTTTTGTCACTTTTTACAGCTGATTCACACATCAAAATTATCAATATCTGTTCATTGTATTCAAAATAGCGTCGACGATAACCAAACAATGATATGGAAATGACTCAGGTCACATGATCAGATAACTAAAGACCTATTGCAGGTACTACGCACAATAGTATACAATCCGAAAATGCCGTTACATGAAAACAAAAGTACAATGTGCCAGTGATGCGTGTCCAGGGATGAACAAATGGATTCAGATTGCCCATTTAGCGTCGCGCGAGGTCAAACGCATCATCCAAACTATCCGTTCTCGTTTTCGGATAATCCATTCGGTTTGGATAATCCAAACCTCTTTTAGTGCATCAAGAGCGCATCGCTGCGGTTTTTGTAGTGATTTGGATAGTGTACAATCCAAATCTCCACGGCGCACGTGCATTTGTTAATGGACAACCGAACTGAATTACGTTAATCGAACCGAATTACCATCCCTTGTGTCCATAACTGATGTATCAGGTTGATTCATCATATTCGCTCCAACACTTTTCTATAGTTTACTCGCTTGTGGTTCACTTTTGTTTAGGACTACTTTGGCATTATTTGAGTGACAATAGGTGCACATAAATTAACTGTTTTATGTGAATCAATTCCACTTCGTTCTGCAGTGAAAAATTTTTTTTTCGAAAAAGTGATAAATTGACCGGATTTTGAGTGGTGTGTTCAAGCCGTCGCTTAAACAAAACGAATGTGATACAAGCGGTGTATTTTTGAAAAGTCACTAAGTATGGGTCAATGTTTCCGATAAACACTTGAAAACGGAATTTCGGACTGTCTCGAAGAGCAGGCGTAGTCAAAATTAGCGAAACCGGCCACCAAATTTCGATTTTGCCATCATTCCAAATGAGGCTTTTGAATGAAATGGTGAATCTCCACAATTATTTAATGGTAGCATCCACGTGATATGCTCGCCCACTTCTGATAAATTTAAGACCACTAGCTCGCTCATCAGAAATGCGAAGCTCCAAGAAAGAAATTCCACAATATTCAAGAACTCAGAACTATGGAATTCCTGCCTATCTGGTCAGGCAGTTTCAAGGCTGATCCGACTATAAGAATGCCATTCAAAGTACATTACGAAAATAGTGTTGTTGTGGCGCTATCATGATTGCGCAATGAGTACCATTCAATCAAATTGGCTCTGCCAAATTTCAAGTTTGTGGCATTTCAGTCTCTGGCATTCCCGTAGAATCGATTGATCATGTATGAGTATAGGTGCGCTATGGAGAGCGCACATGTACTAATATCATGTAAAAAGGTATGAGAGAATTGATAAAGTTCGAAGCAAATAATAGTTCAAAAACGACAGGCTTGAAAATATACTTGCGGACCGTTTACCGCACAAATGCACTATAATATAATTAGAAAGAAATATGTCTTGGTCGAATCGAACTTGCAATACTTCAGGGACAGTTTTATGGCGCAAAATATTATACAATACAATTCCGAAGATGCAACACGATGCAGATCGAATCACACTTGCAGGGTGTATGTGACCGTGTCCTCATCGAATGCCCCCAGCATTCGCAAGACCTCGCTGTCCGCCTTCAGACTCATTTCGGCTCGCTGGAGCAAGCCAATCAAAGTTATGTAGTTGATTTTTTGCGCCCAACCTGACTAAGCATTCAATGTTCAGAGCTGTCCCAAACAAAAAAAAACATGTACACCCAAATGCGAAGCACGATACTGTTACAGTTTTTACACGGGGGAACGTGTATTTGGGAATAAAAGATGCCTTTGCTTGTTTCTTAGACATGGCTGCCTCCTCCCCTGATATTGTTACATGCTTCACGTTTTATAAAAAAGCGCGAAAAAACGAACTCTAAGATCCTGGAGCAGACACAGTAGCAGCCCGATTCTACTCGCCACGCTCTCACTGTCTCTGGCGCTTCGTCGGTAGAGATCCGTTAGCTCAGCGATGATCTCAGTCCGATATCGAGCAGCCAACAAGAGCAAATCATCGTCGAGATCCACGTTTTCTGCAATATGAGCTACGAAATTAAAGGAATAGTGTACAATCACGATTCCACATTGAATTCGTTAGGAATCTCAAGATATGTTTACGTCATATTGTCATATTTTTCTGAAAATCTCAATAATATTGGCACTCAAACGAAACTATTGCGTCATGTCACCTTTCAAAGGCAACACAATACTTTACATTTGCCCTAGTATCAGGTTGAGTATAAAGTTTTGTCGTATTTTTGATATTTAAACGTTTGCTTACTACTATTGCTCAAACGGGTGCATAATCTAGATATTCTATAAATTAATGGTGTTACGGGCATCTCACTGGCAATATTTTGGCATCTGTGGTTCGAAAAAGTTCATTATTTGCATTTCAATGACTCGTGATCTTTGACTTGCCGTCCATCTTAGAAGTTAGACATGGCTGCGAACAAGTGATAATTGAAATGTGCAATGACCAATGAATAAAATAAGTGCATTAGAAGTTATCATTAACAACAGGCCTTCCCAGAAAGTGAAGCTTTTATAGGGACGGCGCAAGCCATGTGGGGTGAGAGGTAGAAAATTTCACCTCCCGGATGGGTACTTTCGAGATGGACCTTGAAATTATGTCAGCAGTGAACATTGACAATAACCATTATATCCATGCACAAAGTTTTGGGCAAGTTTGAATCAATGGATTTTTGACTTATTTTTTTAAAAATAATGGAATTTTTAGACTGCGAAAATTGCCTTTGGAATGTTATCCTGCCTACCATGATGTAAGATCACGTGATTAAATGTGCTAATTTTTTGCGCTCTCCACTTATCAATCATCCCATGCAGTAACATTGCCTAGGCAAATGGAACAGCCTCGGATAAGGGACAAAGTCAGAAACACATTCATCATTGTGATATTGCGAGAATCCCTGTTTCAGCCATGAAAATATTTTCTATATTTTCACACGCTTCGGAGCAACTAAATCCCATGGTTTATGATGGAATAGATACCCCGAATATTGATGTTGAGATTGCGCATAGTGGGATTGAGGCTATTGCCTGCTTCTAAAAGAGGGCGCTTAACGACTGACGATGTAGGTTCATCAGACAGAATCTAATCAATTTGATTAAACCAATTATTGATGACTGTATCGAGCCAAGTTCGCACATCGATAGAGAATGGACAAGTCCCTGATATGGATGCCCTAATTAATGTGTACCTACCTTTGTTGTCAAGGTAGAAATTAATAAGAACATCATTGTGTCATGAAAACATGAACCCTCGTTGACGAACTTTTAGATTTAACTCGTTTAGACAGACAGCGATTACCAAATGTAGATCATATCTAAAGTGTCCCCTCGCATACCTCATTAACTTGAAAAATAGGGATTCTGCTTTTGACAAAGAAAAGAGAACGAAAGTATTGAAATGGGTCCTCAAAATGCGACAGAACTTTCTACTCAACCTAATACAATAATATTACGCACCGACGCTCCAGAACGCCAGACCCAGTAGGGCGAGAAATTCGTCTTCGTTTGGGTCCAGTTCTCGGAATTGCTTGCTCAGACTGGGAAAGTGCTCGAGGAAGACGCCTTTTAACGTCCTGGAATTGTTGCACTTTGCATGCCAATTTCGATTATTATATCTAATTTGAAGTGTACTGAATCATGACAAACTGACTCCGTAGCAGCAATGAAATTGGACTTGTCCGGACAGTCTGTGAAGAAACTTGCGACTGTTTCTAGTGAGAAATACGTTGTGTAGGACGCGAACAAACTGAAAATCGTACTTGCATGATTGAATACTCGGATTGAAACGAACAAGTTAAATTTTCCTTTGAATTTTCTCCAAATTCTTAAGGTAGCGTCAATCAAGAAGAACGTTCGATGGTAGTTGCGAATTAGCAACCACTAAAAATAACAAAATTAAACTTCTTTTTCGAAGTTATAAACAAATTTCACAACCTTATCTGTGTTTGACAGCTTGGTAAATTCGGGAAATGTGATGGAATGAAATCTAAGAGGCCTGCGATCATTATCTTGAATGACTCGTTCATGATTAGATATGTGCTTGGAATCAGCTCCTTAAATGATTGTATTTAAAAAAATTATAATTCATGAATTTTATGATACAAATAGCGCACATAATTCTCCTTTCTCGCCTCATGCTGATCCAATTCAATTCCTCGCATTTTTAGCTCTGCTGTCCGCCTGTTCGCACAGAGCAATCTTAGAAATACGCAAATCTTTTTTTCACCCATACAACATGTGCAATAATTACAAAAATAATCAAAGTTTTGAGCAACCTACTCGTGATTAGTTCGAATTGTGTCGATGATATACTTTTCTGGGATCACACGCGATTTCTCACTGAAACAACAAATATGTTCGAGAGGTTTTCGAAGCAATATAAAGTTACACGATCTCCTGCATCGTCCGCTCGAATTCGATGGGCTTCCGATTCTCGTTTATAAATAGCTCTGAAGAGGGCGATAGCAGTGCATCGCCACCCTTGTTTCCCGCCCTGATCACAGTCTCGAATCGAGAAAGGCGGCACTTTCGGCACGGGAAGATGTTCTCTGCAAACAAGCAACTTTTTTTTGTTTGCGAATCGACGATTTCAAGATTATGCAAATGTTTTTCATATGTTGTCTACATAAAAGTCGAAAAGAACAAACGTTCAAAGTTCGTGAAGCAACCATTGTCGTGGGAGAATTTCAGGGTGTGTGCGAGCGCTCGATTTCGTCTAAATTAAGATTTAATCACGTCAAAAGGGACTTGGGTTCCTGAAGTCTCTCGGACCACGTTTCTCTGAAGAACAACAATGTGTTTAATGACGATCAGACTCACGTGCGCAGAGATAAGCAGTGAAGAACAAGAAGAAAGAAACAAGGTGGAAAACAAACAATGAACAAACATATACATTCCCCAGGTTCATCGATAATTCCAGGTCTGCTCACCGGTAGAATGTGGTGCACGCCCGGCAAGCGTCCATGCCCATGCTAATAGAGGCAGTCGGCCGACCACAGACGAGACAGGCGACGGGCATTTCAAAAGTCTGAGCCATTTTTGACAGTGAACGATTTTAAGAAATCATTCTTATGAATATCCAAAAATGTGAAACTCTTATAAAAGAGTTAGTAGCAAAAGAAAGATCACAAAATAAGCGAAAGGGGTAAATTAGCGGCATATTGTGAAGTGTCAAATGCCGATCGATCCTAACGTACGCCACAATAAGGAGAGATCGGAAAGAGGAGAAAAACAAGGTGGAAAATTGCACTATTGGACACCAGGGACTACTCCTCAATTGCACGGATTTGGCGTGTTGATGTATGTGAAAACGTAGTCCTCGCATTGAACGAATTGGAAAAGTGACTTCCGAATTACATAAAAATATTCGACTACAAGGGAAATCGAATACAAACAACAATTGTCATTTCGGATCGACAATTGAACACTGAGTGAATTCCGATGATGACTCTTGATGTCCATTCCTACCGGACACACTGGATGATAACATCGTTGTTTTGTTCCGTCCAAGAGTGCGAAGTGAGTGTAAGACCGATCCGATAGTAAGGAATCAAACAACATCGAATCTTTGCATGCGAACGAGCTTATAATCGATTATAAAAAAGCTATAAAGTTTAATCGAAATGTCTACTGTAGGTCACTTTCCGTACAAACAAACAAAGAAAATGAAAATGCAAGAGCAAACACAGTAAATGCGATATAAGCTCCAGAGCAAAGCTCCGGGGAAATTTTGGCCGGGATCCGAAAAATTCCAACGGTTGCAATTTTGTTTCACGAAAACAAAATTAACATTTTTTTCTCACATTATCACACCTCCTCAATTTACAACACAAATAGTAGCATAAATGTCTTAATTGAATTTGTTGTATGTCCTTGCTCATAGACGGAATTTTTTTTATTGCACATGGTCACACTTGCAGCATGTAAGTGACGGTGTCGTCGTCATACGCTCCCAACATGCGGAACATTTCACCGTCAGCGTTCAGACTCATCTCAGCTCTCTGAAAATGAATGCGAACTACCGCGTTTAATACATAAAGCTGAGTTCTTGTATAAGGAAGAGTAAGCGTACCCTAAGATCCTGGAGCAGGCACAATAGCTGTCCGATCCGAGTTGCTGCCTTTTCGTGTCCGATCGTGCTTCGATATTGAGCCATCAACTCAGCGATTATCTCCGTTCGATATCGAGCGGCCAGCAACAATGTATCGTCGCTTAGCTCCAGGTTTTCTGCGAACCTTCATTTTGAAAGGTCTAAAATCGCGGAAAGCTGATGGGACTCTCTTCATTTCTAGTAATATGAGAGGTCTTCTGAGAGATCGCAGGTGGCATTTGACAAACTGTTCAAAGTGCTTCAATCTGAATGCCCTTATGGCGGTTGATGTGACTGGGGCATAGTAACTTTCAGTTAAGTCGGTGGGGCCGTAAATTCAAAACTGCATACAATCCGGCTCTGGAAATTTCGAAAGTTCAAAAAATCATATTTTTCTTCAAAGTTACGTAAAAAAGTCGATCGAAAAAGCAAAATGACCGTCCCGTCGAGTAGAATAATTTCGTTGTTGACGATAACTCTGTAGAGAAACAATGAAATGCCGTAATTTACAAAAAAATTGTTTTGGAGGTTGAAAAAATGCATGTCCTGAAAAAAATATCACTTTTACCTGATAGATTATTTTAGATTCGAATTCTACGTCCTTTTCCACCCCGGGGAAAGTTGGTTTCGTAAAAATTGCGAACACACTTTTTTTTGTTTTTTTGCTGTTTACGTGCCGGATCTCGTATTTTTTGAGAAATGTTCACTATATTTTTGATTGTAGATACTGTTTGCTGCCTCCAATTGCCTCCAAATTTGGCACAGAAGTCAAACTGGAGTATATACACGTGCCCAATTTTAAAATATGCAAAATTACAAAATTGTTGAAATTTTGCACATTTTGAATTTCTACACGGGAGTATAGTTCAGTATGACTTCTGGACCAAATTTGGAGGCAATTGGAGGCAGCAAACAGTATCTACAATCAAAAATATCATGAACATGTCTTAAAAAACAGGAGATCCTGCACGTAAACAGCAAAAAAGCAAAAAAAGTGTGTTCGCAATTTTTACGAGACCAACTTTTCCGGGGTAAAAAAGGACGTAGAATTCGAATCTGAAATGATCTCACAGGTAAAAGTGATAATTTTTTTCAGGACATGCATTATGCATTTTTTCGACCTCCAAAACATTTTTTTGTAAATTACGGCATTTCATTGTTTTTCTACAGATTTATCGTCAACATCGAAATTATTCTACTCGACGAGGCGGTCATTTTGCTTTTTTGATCGACTTTTTTACGTAACTTTGAAGAAAAATATGATTTTTTGAACTTTCGAAATATCCAGAGCCGGATTGTATGCAGTTTTGAATTTACGGCCCCACCGACTTAACTGAAAGTTACTATGCCCCAGTCACATCAACCGCCATAAGGGCATTCAGATTGAAGCACTTTGAACAGTTTGTTTGCTGCCTCCAATTGCCTCCAAATTTGGTCCAGAAGTCATACTGAACTATACTCCCGTGTAGAAATTCAAAATGTGCAAAATTACAAAATTTTTGAAATTTCGATTTTTTCGACCATTTCGACCGAAAAAATCGAAATTTCACCATTTTTGTAATTTTGCATATTTTAAAATTGGGCACGTGTATATACTCCAGTTTGACTTCTGTGCCAAATTTGGAGGCAATTGGAGGCAGCAAACAGTATCTACAATCAAAAATATAGTGAACATTTCTCAAAAAATACGAGATCCGGCACGTAAACAGCAAAAAAACAAAAAAAAGTGTGTTCGCAATTTTTACGAGACCAACTTTCCCCGGGGTGGAAAAGGACGTAGAATTCGAATCTAAAATAATCTATCAGGTAAAAGTGATATTTTTTTCAGGACATGCATTTTTTCAACCTCCAAAACAATTTTTTTGTAAATTACGGCATTTCATTGTTTCTCTACAGAGTTATCGTCAACAACGAAATTATTCTACTCGACGGGACGGTCATTTTGCTTTTTTGATCGACTTTTTTACGTAACTTTGAAGGAATATATGATTTTTTGAATTTTCGAAATTTCCAGAGCCGGATTTTAGGCGGTTTTAAATTTACGGCCCCACCGACTTAATTGAAAGTTACTAGGCCTCAGGTACATCAACCACCAAAAGGGCATTCAGATTGAAGCATTTTGAACAGTTTGTCAAAGGGGGGTCTCGATTTCATGCAATCTCTCAGAAGACCTCTGATATATTGAATGTTTTGCTCGGATCATTCCACGAATGCTCTAATTCTTCACAATCATTCGACTCACAATGCAGTACCCGAAAAATTATCCGTTTTTAACAGTTTCCGAACTGAATCGCTAGTTTCCGGCAGATACGGGTTGAATAACTCTCGCTCACCCACACTCCAGAATGCCAGCCCGATCAGTGCCATGTACTCGTCGTCTGTCGGCTTGATCTGCTCGAAATGTCGTTCTGTGACCGGAACGTGCTTCAAGAAACACTCGGTGATCATGCTGCAACCGAGTTGGTGGAGACCTTTCAGGATGCTAGAGTGCAAAATTCGGGTAAGTGTCGCTTTATTCTACACGCTCTCTAGACGATAGAGCGCGCTATTCGGGGAAAAGTATCTTCATTTCGCACACTCTCTCGACCGGTCTAGTGGTGAGAGAGTGTGAGAAATGAAGAGACTATTACCCGAATTGCTACAAGACGAGCCGAGCGGCCGAAGTCTAAAGGGAAATGAGGGGCAATTACTCGAATTGCGCATTACAGTCAACTCACTCTGTGGCTGCTTTCACATTACTTTGGTCCGGGCAGTCACGGAAAAACTGATCCAAGGAGTCGAGCGAGAAATAGGTCGTGTATGTGGGCAACTGCCTGTATTTGTAAAAGTACTTGCGACAAAATAATCGATAATCCTACAACATGGCGCCCTGCTTGAATCGCCTGATCAACCTCAGCTTTGAGTCGATCACGAGAAAGCACCGGTGGTAGTTGCGAATTAGCAGGCACTCAAGGACATTGCTAATTAGAAGTTTATATGGTAATTAGAAGTTTTGCTAATTAGAAGATTGACTAATTAGAAGTTTAAATGTAAAAATAATACAAATTTAAATGGTTATATCATTAGCTAGAGAAGTGCCCGAGTAGGTGATTGCTCACTCTGCTCCACTCTTTAATTGACTAATTAATTAATTGTCTCTTCAGGAACGTGACTGAGCAATGCAAGTGAACATTGCGTCTAAATAAGCGAAAATGTGCTCACCTTATCCTCGTTGCGAAGAGCATCAAACTCCGCAAAAATTGCAGACACGAAATGGCAAAGGTCCGGAATGAGCGCTCTCGTTGCCTCGTTGAACAATCGGTACGTGCTCGGAATCAACTCCTGCGAGTGCCGAGATACTCCATTGTACGGGATTTTTAAAGTCCTGTTTGAGAGTATCTACTGTACCGTCGTACAAGTCGATACTGACATAGTTCTCCGTGCACGCATCCTCTGGATCCAGTTCAATTCCTCGAATATTTAACTCCACCGAACGCCGATTTGTGCTGAGAACCCTGCGATAGGCTTCTTAGTTTAGGTTTTAGTGTAGGATTTACTGGGTAAGACATTGCTTTCTTTATTGTGCTCTGTCCTGTGAGAGAACACCGAACGATTTTTTTACGATTATATACTTTGGCATAAATACATTTTAAGGACATTGACTTACTCGTGATTCACTCGAATCGAATCGATGATGGACCTGATCGTGTTTCTACGTGAGTTGGCACTAAAATAACTGGTGTATTCCCATCACTTGATCACTCGCACATTAGACAGTGGAGCTCTCTTTCGAACTCGATCGGCTTCCTATTCTCGATCAGAAATGCGTCTGAAGAGGGTGAGAGGAGGGCGTCGTCATCGATGTTCCCCGATCTGATAACGACCTCGAATCGGGACAGACGACATTTGCGACATGATAGCACGCTCTCTGCAAAGCATTTCGTAACATACAACTGTTGGAGGTTATTGATGGATATGCGCTCTTTGTCAAACTGATTACGTTTTGTTCCGTTCATGTTTTCCTTTGGTTTTCCTTTCCTTTGTTTTCCTTTTTCGTTCATGTTTTGTTTTCAAAGAGGTTATTGCGGCTAACGGATATGCGGGAAAGCGTGATACATAATAAGCATTCAGAGTATCTGTATCATGTACGAGTTAATAACTGGCTTTCAATGTCCGTCGTGCACAGATTGCCATTGGCACACTTATAAGTGTGTGCGTTCTGCCGTTGTCGCCTGAACAATGCCGATTAGTATGCATCACTTCAGCAGTTTACATTAATAATAGTACTAATTGTCCGCTAATTATACAAATAATTAAGCGCTAACCGATAGAAGGCGGTGCAGGCGCGGCAGGCATTCATGCCCAGGTTGGTCGCTCCCGAGAGTCGCCCACAGACAAGGCAGTTGAAGAGCATCGCTGAAGGGAGAAGGGGATTCTTACATGACTTCATGGAAAGATAGATGAGAAATGAGAGAGTGCAGAGAAAGAGAGAAAGTTATTTTTTACATAAATTATATTGAAGCAATTCGCCGCGAATAGGCAATGTCTTTAATAAATGATAAAAGTGAAACAAGTTGATTGGGCTGGTAGTGCATTGAGAACATGGAGTGCTACCCTTGTGGCAAAAAATTGGAAAAATGCTGATTGGGACGTGCGAAATAAAATCTAATACAAAACACGGCCCGGGAACGAAAACAAACACGCAATGTGTGATCACCGCTCTTGTAGGGCAAATATCAATGATCAGCCACGTTGAATTTTCAATGAATATGAATACAGCATTTCAAAATAGAAGGTGTAAAATTAAGTCTCAACGAGCTTTATGATTGTTGCAGTCATTGCCGGACTGTTCTGATCACGATCAAATACCCGTTTCTCCGAACACTTTATTTACGTGAATGGCGGTAACAGCGAAGGTGATGAGAAATAAGATATTGGAGATAGTAGATCAGAGATCAGGAAGAACGATGGTAACATCGTTGTTTTGCCCTGCCAATCGAGAGGTCGCGAGGACAATGATAGAAAAGATGACCAATGACAAGGGAAGAAATGGAAAATCAAATTTCACGGGAATTGTAGTCATGTAATATTGGTACAAACTATTTACAGAAAATCAAATAAAGTTGTACATGATACGGTTCTTTGCATCCAGTTTCATGCAGAGACGTGCATTACATCCGGAAATGTCACTTTTTAAAAAGGATTTTGATTTTTCAAACTTCAAAGATTCAATGTCTACCTTTTAATCTTTACTGCTCCTCCGATTTCGAGGACGACCTCAAGCAGATCGTCGACCTCGACAGACTTCAGAATGTTCTGAGGGCACTCGAAGAGAGTCTGAAGAACGAGACCGATATCGAACTTCTGAAGGAGGTCTACGCAAAATCTAAAAAAATCGCGTCATCCAGTTTACATTATTTTTATTCCTGGACTCAATCCTCTCAGCATTGACTCATCCTGATTATCAGATTTAATAATACAGTACATGCTAATCGCCTTGCCCTATATGCGGCTGCGGCGGCCCGCGACGGCCCGCGGATTCCGCGGATCGATTTTACGGGAAGCATGCAATTTTTCACCATTTGATTTTTTTGATTTTCAAGTTCTCCATAAAATTTCGCATCGTATGGACTATTCATTCATATTTTAAAAAATATATAAATCAATATTTTGAATGCGACAATGCTTGAGCCTACCGTAATCGCAGTTTGCGATATCACTTTGACAGTCGCTTTCGCAACTGAGATTACGGTAGGTTGAGGCATTGCGGCATTCAAGATATCGATTTATGTATTCTTTAAAAATATGAATGAATAGTCCATCCGATGCGAAATTTTATGGAGAATTTGAAAATCAAAAAATCGAATGGTGAAAAATTGCATGCTTCCCGCAAAATCGATCCGCGGAATCCGCGGGCCGCCGCGGCCGCATATGTGCAAGGCGATTAGCATGTACTGTAGTGTCCGCATTTGGTGTTTCTCATGTAAATAATGACGAAATGAATTGATTTCCAGACCGGGAATTTCTTTCGCTAAAATACTAAGTGTGTCAAATCGAAAATATAAAATTGATGCGAAGTCAACTCGGAGCAAAACAATGAATATCGCTGGAGCTGCAATAATATAGTGTACACAGTCATCGGTATACTTTTATCGGTGCGAAATTCAACGAAAAGGAAAAGCGCATCAGATCAGGAGAGATGACACATAGATAATTGATGGAACAAGATCTGTTTGGCTGATCATCAGGTTTCTTCGATTTGCTATATGTCATTTAAAGTTACCCAACAAAATGCCTTTCTATATTATTTAACAATGTATCAGGTTGGAACAAAAGTTCTGTCCGATTTCAATATTTTCGTTTTCTTACATTCAATATCCTTCCTTTTCGACCTATTTTCAAATGGTTGTTCTCAAACAATAAGTGATTCAACACTCTATATAGCGCATGTTTGTACAGCTCTATAACATCGGGATTGTGGTCGCAGTGCGAGGCAAAAGTTACAGTAATAGGTAACTGGGCTATTAATTTCTCCGAGTTCCAATCTATCGGTCTGAGAGATAGTGTCAACCGTATTATATTTTTGGAAAGTACCATGGTTGTGTATTACAACAGCAACTTAAAATAAATTCTAACACCAAAGGCCAATTTGAAAAAATGCACCAATTGGCCAATACTGATGTCCTGGACATGATCTCAGATTAATTTATCTACCGTGCATTCAAATAGTGAGACTTAGAGATTAAAACATACTGAAAATGTATAGATAGGGCCCTGTTCAGCACATTATTTTAGTTAGGTAATTGTGCGATCCTCCTGTCACAAGCCAAAATTTATTTTAAAAATGATGACCAAAATTCAACATTAAAATCGACATATTTTACCAGTTCCTGTCTCACATACAGTTGATCAGCTCGTTATTTTGTGATTACATGCTGAAGCTGACCCTACCCTATTGCATTGTGGCTTGGGTAAGTTGGGTAATAAGTACTTTTGGTAAATAAGTAATCATAGCCTGGGCACCAAAAGTCGGAATTTTGCATGTTTATCAAGTATAATATGTTTTTGAAAAATCACAATTTTGAGAAAGATGAAGATCAGTTCAGCTAGACTTTTCTCATTTATGAATGGCGCAATAGTAGTACACTATATCGCCCATATTCTAAGAACTGTCAGTTTGATTATCGGGGCAGGAATACTAATTGATTGAACAGCTCCATCACTCCATCTTACTCTTTGTTCCTCATGTAATTCGGGGAAGGGATGGATCAACCCCACCATTCAACGCAGGTTTAGAAAGTACTAGACATGGCCTTCTCAATAATATATGTGAAGTTGCCCCACAATTTTTCTCTTCTGCAAAATAGTGATCCAAACACTTTTGAAAAAAAATCTGAAACTTTGATGACAATCATCAATTTCTCGTATACCCTGAGCCGCTTATTTTATCTGATCAGATGTAGGGAATGTTCAAGTCTTCCATCTAATTATGCTACTGAGTTAGCCCAATGTGATTTGAGATGAGCATTTTACGCGAGCTCAAACGTCGTTCACGAAATCGGACAGAACTTATGTTCCAACCTAATAGTAGAACTGGTTCTAATCAGTTAAACTGGAATAATGAAAATAATAGAAAATCAATATTTGCAACAACGTGGAGCCGTAAAGTTTCAGTCGGAGTTGCCTGATCACGCCCGCTCTCTCTCTTTTACACACTCTTTCGCTCGTTTTGTCGTGATCAGGGTACTCCTGCCAGTTCAAATTATTTACATGGGTGTTGGGAAACTTTAAACGCTCTCTTCGCAATACAAATGGAACGGCATTAAATCTGAATTTGCTTACAAGGGAACCGCAAAAGTATAACTTACAACATGTGCATTTTTACACTATTTACTATTTACTATTTACACGTGTACTATTTACACGTTTCAAGGGACCCCTAAGCCCGTTCTGAATAGTTGCGAATATTGCTTCCAAAGACTCTAAAATGACTTATGACTCGGGCGGTAGCTGGGATTTCACACAAATTGGGAAATGAGAGGGGTATATCACTCCTCTCATGGGAGAATCGAGCTGAGCATGGGAATGGTGAAATGAGTTCTAATCGGTTTTGGCCACCCTGAGGCATGCCTGAGTGACCCCTGAAGTCTTATAGTCCTACGTAGGGTCGGATACCGGCATCACTCACTTTGAGAGCTGTTTTCTTGGATACCGTGAAAGATAGAGCAAAATTGATCTCTGAGTGACCCCAACTCATTTTTCGAGCTCTATCGATCTATCCAAACCATTTTCTATAAAACCCATTTTCAACAGTCGTACACTGGGGGGGGGGCAATTTTCTCAAAAATGTAGGTGAAGATGCAGCTCAAATTGTCACACTAGATGCAGCTCAGCGAGAGCTTTCCGATGAGTGGTTTACGAAAAATATGCTAACACTCCTGTGAGAGTTTCGCCCTTTTAACTTCGTCTGGATTCGTCTAATATATTATTATGATATCACAATAGTTCAGTAGATTCTTCGCTGAAAATTATGTCAACATCTAACGATGTCCCTCTCTAAATATTGCTCCTTAAAGGGTAGGGAACCTGTGCCGAAAAGTTCCCTATCCCATTTCGCACAGCCCCTTTCCGCACATCTTGACCAAGCCTAAATTTTAGTTTTGGATTTCACAAAACGGAAGGGCGTACTCAATCGTACAATTGTTCAGGAACCCTAGTCATTCCGTCCGTCACCTTGTACCGATAATACGACAATGAACATTATTAGCTCTGCCACGCAAATGAGCCCTTCCCCCATCTTTGAAAAGCTGTGCAGAGCTTTTCCGAGGATGACAAATGAAGGGATCTTTCCATCATTCGCTATGAGAAGAGGGTTTTTCCTAAAAAAAGGTTGGGTGGAACTTTGCTTCGAGTGCAGGGACATGCGAATAACGAGTTGGGGTTCTGTACCAATATGGGGGTCCCAATATTTCTGTACCAATATAAGGGTCCCAAAGTATTCTGTACCAGTATAAGGGTCCCAAAGTATTCTGTACCAGTATAAGGGTCCCAAAGTATTCTGTACCAGTATAAGGGTCCCAAATAAAATTTTGCCATGAATCTGTAATACTGCATCATAACTGTGCAATATCGTGTTTCCGATGTGTTTAATGGAAATCAAGAACTGCATGTGTGTTCCTTTCGTAATTCGTATCAATATCATCCTAGAAGGCTATGCGCTTGGCTGGGCTATTCGAACCAGCTCGAACTCTTTTAAAGTTCCCAACTTTTATATTTGATAACATTTTTGTATATTTGCAAACATATGTCTCTTACACATCTGTCCTACATTTAAGAGTGGCCAAGGACATTGTCTTGTAGGTTGAGTTTGAGCCAATTTGCGAAGGGAACACAAATTCAGAGCTGGACTTCCTTTACACACTACAGAAACACGGTGTTACATAGTTATGATGCAATATCACATATTGATAACAGCATTTGAAATTTTGTTTGGGACCCTTATACTGGTACAGCTTACTTTGGGACCCTTATACTGGTACAGAAATTCTTGAGACCCTTATATTGGTACAGCTTCCTTTGGGACCCTCATATTGGTACAGAATCCACCTTGGGACCCTTATATTGGTACAGAGCCCGAGGTCTTGTTGTCGTGAGAATTGGAGACAATTATTGCCACGAGCCAAAAACAAACAATTCGAAGGAACACATTTGGGTAATCTGGGATACTTCAAGTACACAAAAATACAAATGTGGTGAAGGCTTTTATCGAAAAGATGATGTGCAGTTCCACTGATCAGTTTCCTTGTGGCCACTGAAATTTGAACATGCGGAAATTAAGAATAGATTAGGCACCTACATCCCGAGCGCACTGAATACGATATTGCGGACGTCTCTGATTATGTTTGCGACCAATTGGTAGATGGCATCACCGAGTCCTTCGCCTTGCAATACCTGACGGGCGATCCTGCCAAGCGGGGCTGCAAGAATAATTTATTTTATTTTTAAAATGGAAATTAGAGACTAATGTCGAAACAAATTTAGAATTGTGATCTATCCCTTTCATTTTACAAATCCTTTTTCAAAGACGAGTCACGCGTTGCAAATTCTTTCTCACCTTGACCACTATCGGTTGTCTCAGTGAAGGCATTTTGCTGAGAAGCGAATGGTGCCACATGCTCTCTTGCGGGAAGGCCAGAAACGAGACCAACGAAGGTCACCAGAAGAAGAAGAGAGACACTGCTTGACGATAACATTACCAGTACTAGGATAAATGAGAGAAGTATCAAGCTCAAAATGAGCCTCCTCCTTTGCTCATTCATGCTAGCAATATATAGCCATATTATCTGAATATGTTTTCAAGGAATCTAAGAGTACACTACAAGTCAAACATTCTAATCGCATATTTGTGCTGATTGCAGTGTTGATTTCTGTGAATAATCCTGCACAAATGATTTGAATCCGGAAAAGTATCACATATACTTAAAGTTAAATCACCATGATAAGTTCTGCAATAAAACGATGATTTTTTTCCTTAAATATGTATCAATTTTTCACAATTCATTGTTCTCATTATTTCGGGACATATGCACATTATTATTATTTGAAATAACGTATTTGTACTCAATTGCTGCATTGAACCTTAAAAAGGGACTAAAAATACACTAATAGGAAATAAAGGAAGTCGTTGTTATCGGGTTGAGAAGAGTAATAGGATTTCTCACGCCATGCATTCACAAACAATTTTTTGACTCATTCATTTGTCCCGCTGGCGGTGACACCGCAAAATAACAGCGATGCTGTGCAATAAACTATAGTCTAACACAGAAAAATACACATAATATTAGGACATTACGCCGAAAACATGACTAGTGGAAGGATCGTTTTATCTAGGATGTGTATTAATTGTTAATTGAGCAATTCACCAATGCAACATCATGTATTCTAATTTTAAAAACAATGTTCTCATGAAGCAGATATCGAAGAAGATTGCATTCTTGTTTTATGAAGTGTTGGAAAAAAAACTATCATAGTATCTGGATTCCGCTGGAAAATAAACATTGGTTGTAAGTATTTGATATGTGTCGGTATGAGGTACAAAAGTGTCGATATTGTGCTCGCAATCGTGATTCAGCATCATTTGAGTGTTTGCGCAGAGAGGAAAGATCATCAGATGGGAGGGAAAGGGAAGAGAGTACAGAGATGGAGAGAGGCAGAGAAGGGAATATGATGAGAAGAAGTGAAAGAGGAAGCGGGGAGTACACGTGATCGAGAGGTGCACAGACGCGCAAGAAATATACATTCTATCCTCCCAAAGCGCGCTCCACGTAGTTCATATTTTTCGCATTTTTGTTTGGCTTATTTTCGTTTACCTATCAGTTTTGCAGAGCTACAATGGCTGATGCTTTGGAGTTTCGCGAGTGTCTCGTATGCACCACTCCAATCACCGCGACTCACTTCGGCATGGACACGTGCAGGTATGAACGTATACGTTATGTAAAATATTAAAATAAATATTTAAAACAAAATAATTTTTAAAAAAGTACCAATTTCTGCGTAGGGCCTGCTCTTCGTTCTTCAAGCGCGTCAAAACATCGGGAAAGAGCTATAATTGCCGGAGGGGAGATGGGAAATGCTCAGTTATTACAGGTATAGTGCATTTGTATGAATTTGTAACATACTTATGAGACGCACGGATGATTTTACCGAATTTCTTCAAACCATTGATGGAATGTAGCAGCGTGCCCTCAGCGGCGCCATTAATCTTTATTTTTTCATTTATCTTGAAAGTCCAGCGAAGAAGGCGGTCTGTCGCAGCTGCCGCTTCGAAAAGTGCCTCGCTATCGGACTCAAATACGATGGACCACTGCGAATAAACAAGAAAGCACAAGAAGATAGTCCGGTAAGGTAGAACAACGATATGTATCCATACTATCGGCTAGGATCCGGCTCATCCGCTCAACCTTACATCAGCAACCGCCGAAACTGTTGTGGATCGGATCGGAAGACAGTTCAAGTTCACTTTTTTTTCGTTTATCATGATAATTCAAATTTCTATTTTTTTAAATTTCCAATTTCCAAAATGATGGACAATTATTTAAATTTTCCGTCTCATCATACCACGTTCATATCTAGATTAATGTCCATTCCAGCACATCGATGGAGACTCGAAGAGTGCAGGAACGAGTCTTCCTCAGCAAATGTGATGAGACTGCGCGAATTCCGCACCCGACCGAGGTTTCGAAAAAAACGTTTGAAATTGTAAATGCATCAAGTAGAGTTCGAAAGTCGAGAAGTAGATTCTTCGTTACTCATTGAGCTATTGCTCGTCGTATGGGGATAATCAATGCTGGGCTAGCAAAACACTAGGATATTTTAGAACATTTCACGCAAATATGACGCCTCTCATGAGAGAATCGAGCTGAGCATGGGAATGGTGAAATGAGTTCAAACCGGTTTTGGACACCCTTAGGCATGCCTGAGTGACCCCCGAAGTCTCATTGCTTATACTTCATTTTGGAGGTCCCTAGGTAGGGTCGGATATCGGCATCACTTACTTTGAGAGCTGTTTTCTTGGATACGGTGAAAGATAGCGCTAAATTGGCCTCTGAGTGACCCCCACTCTTTTTTTGAGCTCTATCGATTTATTAAAACCAAATTTTCTAAAAGCCATTTTTAATAGTGCTACACTCTAAGTCGCTTTTCTCAAAAATGTAGGTGAAGGAGTAGCCAAAATTTTCACAGTATACACTGCTCAGCGTATACTTTGAAAATTTTGGCTGCGCCTTCACCTACATTTTTTTGAATTGCGGTTCTAGCTCGATTCTCTCTTGAATGGCGTGATATTCTTTCTTATTTATACAAAGGTTACTATCGACGAATATCAGGAGTTGTACGTCACAAGCTACGATACGCTGTTGCGCACGTATGATTTCGTCATCACGGCGACTTGGGAGCTGTTCAAGACATGCTTTCCAAGCTTGCAAGCGCTCACTCTGTCCGAGCAGGTGCGACGATTATGACGTGTTTGTGCAAAAATAATTCGACTCTGCATAAATGCTATAAATATACAACAATCTAAAAAAATAATGCAATACAGGTAAATAATTGCAGGAACAGCTCTTCGGTCAGTTTCTTCCCAAGTTCAGCATGATGGAAGCGCACTATAGAACGCGGAAAATATGGGGAAGCGCTGGTGACTAGTGAGTTCTTCGAACTTTAATTTCATGTGAAGTCGTGACCAGATCATGCGGGTAACTTGATCAGGGTGATTAACTTCCATGCTGCACAAGTTAAGCTGTATAAGGACAAATTCACACTCTTCACCCCTCGAACCTTCCCTCGTGGATGGGGTACCCATCATCTTTATAATTTCCAAACATTTCCAGTCTAATTGCCTCTGCGCTCGTTTGTGCCGACTTGCGGAACCCAGATAGTTGGGTGGGCAGGAATGATGGAGGCTCCAACAGGAAATCACTGATTGAGTGAGTTTTGCCGGTACTAGATCTAATGAACATAGTCGGTTTGCAATCGACCAGAATTTTCGCATTAATGTTAGGGTCACACACGAACAAAAATCAAGTTCTGCGAAAATACGGGAAAAGATGCACATTTGCAATTTATTCAGTTATAATTCGACGGTTTCGGCG
Organism: Pristionchus mayeri; assembly: GCA_036245805.1. Classification (NCBI taxonomy): domain Eukaryota; kingdom Metazoa; phylum Nematoda; class Chromadorea; order Rhabditida; family Neodiplogasteridae; genus Pristionchus; species Pristionchus mayeri. Next base: position 15,901,475 of record BTRK01000004.1, on the reverse strand, counting down.
ATTTTAAATGAATAGTCCAGGAGAATATTCCGTGAACTGAGCTATGAATCTGTTCAGGTCGATCGCTCAGTACACGAACGAACAGTGCGAGATCATTGTCCCCATGATGAATCGGGTCCAGATGACGGCGAAGGAATTCCACGCTTCACTCGCTTTGCTGCTCTGCGACTGTGGTCCGCTTCCTTCTAGTTTTTAATGCTTTCAAGGTTCAAATAGGGTCTCCAATCATACTGTTCGGCCGACTAAACCATGCACAGAGGCTGCATCTTTACCATCATATTTTGTATATCAAATACAGATTTTAGCTTTTAGACGCTGCACAAGATGCCTCCCCGCTGCTCGACGAGATTCAGAAGGAGGTCATCGATGAGCTCCAGCACTACTACAAGATGGCCCTTGGATTGGCCGACTTCTCCACGAGATTGGGCAATCTGATGACGTTGGTGCACACGGTCAGGGTGAGTGGCTCATTGAGAGAAATTACGAAATTTAATTTATTTATTTATATTTATATTTTTTTCGCATTATTTCCTCTCTAAAGATGGTGGAATTCATCGAGTCATATGCCCGAGCTGTTGGTTACGGGCAGGTCTTGCGCAATCATGAACACCACCACCTGCCAGTGCTTGAGTAGCTGCTAACTAGAGATTTTACAAACTTTCGCAACAGGGCTAGTGTGGTGGAGTGCACATAATGAATAACGTGTTTTCTCAGCAATGAAGAGAAAAAACTCACAACACTCGCGCACACTATCATCTTAGTTTCAGGAATGTGCTGCGCTCTATCAGGAGTTCTTCAGGGCACAGGTAGCCCTGTTCGATATGTATACTGCGCAGGAAAAGTTCATGAAATTGTTCCTTTAAGACGTAGATAATTCTTTCGTTTAAAAAAAATCAGCTGTGTGCTGTGCTCACCGTCTGACCTATGAACAGTTATTCGAACGAATTTGAAAGAATAAAAACATTTGAACGTATTCCTCGTTATTCACTCCTACACGGCATATAGTTCATTACTAGAGCGCAAATTCTATGAGTTATTCATACTATGAAAAATAGGATCGCTAATTATGTGAATTGCTCAATACCATGAAGTTTTCTGTGCATTACTAAACATTTTTTGTCACTGGTATTCTTTATCTTCTTGCTAATGGTCACGAAATTGAAGGGAAATTTAAACTTTCTCTCCTTGGAGTTGGCAAGTTCCCCCTTGTTTTCAGCATGTGATGGTGCGATGGATGAATAACTAACTACATGGGCATGAATCACCTGCAGATTCACCTGTCCTTCCTCGTGTATTATGTTATTAGTCTTTCATAAGTTTGATTGGCAATTACATCCTCGTTCCGGCTGCTCATTCGATCTTCCAACTATGAGTAAAGGCAGCTGCATCAGAAGCCCACTCAGTCAACACAATCTCTCCCCCACACTCTTTCCTGCTCGCCTAGAGACGTCATAGATTCCATCTCCCCAGGCACCATCCATTCATTTCGCTCAATCTAGCATCTTCTTGAGCAATTCCGTACCCCTTAGTACGACGTGTTTTTCAAGTCTCTGTGCGCACTATTCGCCAGCGAATTCAGTGCGCGAGAGGCGGAGTCTGCACCCTTTCTTCTGAGAAGGCTTCCCTTTGTAGTCTCGGCCGATGGAGTTCGCCTTCTCATTAGCTGACACTGCCATGGAGCCTCCTCGCAACACATCCTCTCCCTCCTCCTCAATTCTCGATCGCCACCCCATCCTGCAAGTAGTGCAGCTCTTCCCCGTCTCCTTCGCCTTCCCCTCGCTCATCTTCGTCTTCTCCTACCTCAATCGAATGGCGCTCCACGCCAACTGCAGGTTAGCCTCGAATACAAAGCACATTTCATTTTGAAATAATCATACATTGCCATTCGAAGACTTGCGTGAAGGAAACCAAAGGGATACTACACTTTCCAGGAATAATTCTGAAAGTTATACGCAATGAGAAGTCAACGGGAAAGTTGCAATATGCTTCAGAGCACTGATGTTCCTGTGGATTGGTGCCTTCATTCTCATGGTGACTATCAACCTGCTGATGGCCCTGTTCGACCTCTCCGCCGGCCACTACAACCCCCAGAAGATCAGCGAGACCGGTAATGCTATAGTAGATATCCTATTATCTCGGCGGTAGGTCGGATGATCGCCATGATTGGTAGTTGCTCAGAACTCTTCCAACTGAGAAAGTAGGGGAGAAGGGTACTATTTTAAGATGAGTTCCTTGATCGTGGAATTCACCATGTACAGTGAATTTATCGTCTTTTGTATTTTATATTAAAGCTCAAGTCGAAAGAATTACGAAAAAGTAAGTTATGGATAGGGAGCCGTAAATCACGCTTTTATTCCCTCAGGAGACTAGTGTGAAAACAGCGATCAGCCGACTAGAACGATAAGGAAATCCCTAACACCCTCAAAACAGGGAATTATGACATCCTCGATAATGATCATTGAATGGAAATGGATTTGGTGCTGTTTGTGTCGGAAACCTCGTAACGGAGATTAGCTGCACTCAATGTGCTATTGGCAACCAATTTACCGCTTTTGAAGTTCAAGGAATTTCTCAGAAAATAACGTCCTGATGAGGCTCTTAGACCGCATATCTCAATCCCATTCCAAATGAAGTACTGATATCATGCAGCCATGAAGATGCGCAATTATAGAAGTCCGTTTCAGCGTGGGGACCGTACCTGTACACTGGACACGGAATGACTCACGCCTTCTCCTCTGTCCAGGTGATCCCGATTGTTTATATTCCGTATTTATATTCGTAATTTTCCGGCCTTCCTTTAAACTACTAAAAAGTGCATTGACAGCGTCTGAGAATTTCCTGTGTTCTCGAGAACCTTTGAATGATCGTCACGAAAACTTAATAATTTTCGTGTTTGCACTTCTGGGAAGAACAGTGAATCGAGTGAGCAAGTGCTTGTTTGAATGATCGGAAGGGAAAAAACTGGAAAATAATAGTAAAATATCCAGAAAACCATGTTGCAGGAGCTGTACATCGCGGTGGAGCGCGCCGTAGCTTGTCATCGACCAGCCAGATACCACAACCGACGATTCAGTTGGCGCACATTTCTCATTGCAGAAGGAATCGCTGTGAGTGGTTTGCATATGGCTAAGGTTAAAGCTAAGGCTAAGGCATGATAAAGCAATTTTTAACCAACAATTCGCAGTTCGCCTGGACCTACTGCTACATGCTGATCATTCAGACAGGTGAGAATTCGAAATTCGAAAATCGCCCCTTCATTAGGAATTCCCTCTCGTGATACTGCGAATGCGCGCTAAATAAAAAGTGTGTGTGATGTGCTGTGGTGACCAGGAAACATACAATCACCTGCAATACGCACCCATGGCATCACTTTTAGAAATGTAACAATTCTTTCTTTGATTCACAGCAGCAAATGAAGCCTCAAAACAATTCTTAGAGCTTTTCTCACAGGTATTAGGTTGGTGCATAAGTCTCTTTCCTTTTTATTTTTCAAATTTCTGTTGACGTGTGTAGACTCTCATTATTTTCTGAATATCATGTGTAATGGCCATGATGGTAGATTACTACCATACATTTGATTTGGATCTACGCTGCATCGTGAGCAATTGACAACACTCAGAAAAAAAACGTCGGAAAATTGCTATTTTTAGCATTTTGGGTTGTATTCTGCTTAGCGAATACTTGTAGGATTCTGATTCTGCCCAACTAAGAAACACTTGGAGAGGAGGTGATTGTTCTGCTAAGCACGAAAAATCCGGATTCGAACGTGTGTCGGAGACAGGGAACACGAAAAAGTGATGATTTCACCGGATAGATCTGAACATGATGATTTCGAAAACTGGAGTTCTTGAACCGGAAGACCTATATTTTCCTAAATGTGCTAGCATAATTATAGGGCAAAGTACTTCACAACCCACCGCAATTGACCACTCTTCAACGTTGCGTAAGAAAATGGCGCTCAGCAATTAGAGATCAATGATTTTCAAAGGTTGTAGATATTTAATTGGGCCATTTCTGGTAGGTTTCTCATGGCAGATTTGGTGGGTTATGTCGTATGACATACCCAGTCATAGTACTTTACAGTGATGTGCTAATTGTAGCCTCTGCGCTATTCCCCTTGGAGCCTAGAGCAATTGAAAAGTCGGATTGATCGACCAGGTCCTACTAATTCCGAACCAAATTGTTCTATTCTAATTGATCTTATCAACATATTATAGTATTCGATATAGAGTGTATACATGTTATCAACATATCAACAGCTAAAACAATTATTTGATTGGTTCATTGCGACGGTCTGGGGAGGTCAGAATGTTCGACCATGAAAAAAGAAAGAAACTTTTGCACCAACCTAATAACTGTTGTGAGATTACAATTTTGAATTTTGCTTTCCAGACAACTTCTTCTACATCGGAGCCGCGAGCAACACCGTGGATATGTCTGCGCTTTTTGTAAGTTTCCACTGTCATTTCTCAAAAAGTTGGGCACTTTATTCTTCATTTCACTTAAGCTTCGTTGTCCCTTGATCGGCTGAGCGTTGAGAACGATGCCATAGTTACCCGTATTCAGTAGATCTTCCGGTACTCAGAAATAGTAAAGTGCACTTTCTTGCCTTTCAGTGCATGATCATGGGATCTCGCTTCGTGCGACGAATGAACCGCAAAGAGTACGACACGCTCAACGCTAAATATCAAGTGAGCCCACACTAAATTGTCCGCAAGTGCATATTCGATTGGTGCATTTGGAAAAACGTCTCTACATCGTACGCGCTCACCGCTCGAGTGGCTAGGGAAGGGTGGACAAATCCATTTTCAGGTCAGAGAAGCGTCTACAGTCTCCCATATCATCCTAGTTATCGGCTTCGTTAGCCTGTTTTCCAAGGTATTCTTAGCATTGCTGCGGTATTGCCGCTTAATTAATCACTAATTAAGATGACGGCAATGATTTGGGTGTGGCTGTACGTGGTGGGTATTGCTTCCTTCTCCATCATCACTACTAGCGCGGTTATGGTGAGTCAGCAGTTAGTATTATCATAAAGATTAGGCATTTCAACCATAAAGTTCATATATGTGGCAGCGTAGGGATCCATTCGAAGAAGCATATATGCCAAGAAAAGCTTGCTAACGATGACAAACACATTTTTTTGCCGACACCGCGATACTAGAGCCTGAGAGAGAGCATGCCAAATTAATAGAGAATCTCTTAATTTACACACTATATCCGCTCACCGTTACACATAAAGCTTCTTCGGCTACGAATCCTTCCAGCGGAAAGTTCAGGCATGTGCCTGCCTAGGGAGTTATACAAGAATATGATGATAAAATGGCTAGCTAACGAGCTAAAAACACCACCCAGCGATCTCGTAGCAGCGAGTAGCAGCGATATCGAGAGGGGTTGAATGAAATTTGAAATATATTATTTCTAAAGAACATTCCGAAGTCTTAGAGGAGGACTGAACTCATCAGTTTCTTTAACGAATCGTTCGCAACTGCTGATAAGATAGCTTTGAAGCTAATGTGGAAGGGCACTCACAAGATTGATAAGATACAGGAAAGGGAGGTCATGGTCGTCGTTCAGATGCACACTGTCAACTGCGGGATCGTCGGCTATCTGCTGATTTGGCTGCACGAGGGCCTGAAAAAACGGGTGGTCGCGCTCCAACTAGCTGTGTGCCAATCGCGCTCAACCGGTAAGTGCTTCCCTTCACTCATATTTTGCGGTTAACATGCTTATTTGCGAAGTTATCAGTGCGTTCCAATCGCTTATAAGAACTTTTCTCCACTATTGTCGCTAAATCATTCCTTGTGTTATTTTTAGCAGCAAACATAATACAGGAAGTGTGAGAATAGTAATGAATAGCGAAAACAACGGCACCGAATGAGATATTTTTGATAAACACGATGCGCGTCGATATTAGACCGATACAGAGTGGCTATAAGCATGCATATTACTGAGAATATTGGATATAACAACAGGATATTGCTCCTCTCAGGCACTAGGTCGGATGAGACCTATGACGTCATGCAGCCTTTCGTATATCAGGCATGACGTCATAGTTCTCATTCGACCTAGTACCCTTCGCTCACTACCCATTTTCTTTCGAATAACTCACCAATCGACGAAATTTCAACATCGAAAATAGCACTTTCCGTCATCCTCATCATCTGACAGTGGATCGCGATTGCAGGAATCATGCGGTACGCGGACATCGAATTGCGCGAGCGCTACACGAAACTCGCTGCCGCAGCCACGGAGACGCACTTCACTGAGCTTGCCCGGTACTGGGCGTAGACGAATGCTGTACCGACGAAGTCTGTTCATTGCGAAACGGGCTGAATACACATCTAGAAACTTGCTTGTTATTCCACATATCTTACTTTTTATTGTTTTTGTATCAGGTTCCACGCTGGTTGTGCACAATGTCCTCGCCGTTTTGCTGAGCTTTGGCAGAAATCAGTCGAGCGCTTGACATTTGTATCTGTGGACACAACAAGTACTACGGGCGTGTAATAAAGCACACTTCTCTCGTTTCGTAGTTTTCTGGACAAGTGTCCTACTGAGAATGACGGGGAAAACAGCTACATTCCGCTTTGACATCTATCCACTGCCTACTGAACAGCCTGCCTACTCTACTGAACAGAGCAGAGACAAACACCATCAAATACTTAAAAGTGAAAATTACTACTAATAAAGCTGTCAGGCATCAAGATATGCACTATTTCCAGCACTATTTAGTGTTTGTGATCAACTCGTGCCCGCGTGTGTCTCACACGTAGTCACACACACTCTAACCCACCGGCTCTCCTTCCTTTTCCTCTCTCTCTCTCGCCCCTCACTCGCCCATCGCAGTCAATCAATCAGTAAGTGTAGTCTATCCTGGTACTCGTCCCTCTTTCGCTCCGTTTTCGTCCCTATTCGATCAGAGATGTCGTCCACTGCGCCTGGGAAGAGGCTCTGTCTCATCTGCGGAGCTCCCACCAGCTACGCTCACTTCGGCATCGATTCGTGCCGGTAAGCGATATAAATAGGAAATTGTGCAAATGTCTCCCCATTTCCAATGTCTATAATCAGTGATGTGGCTTTACTTACTATTCCCGGCGCGTGATCTGACGATCTATAGTTATAGTCCAACTTTGGCTTAGCCCGCACTATGACGCTGTTCAGAATAATCCCAGGAGTCTCATTACATTTATTGAGATTGCACCCAGACTCTTTTTGGGAAATTCATCTCATGATGTGACCTTGAGAGTAATAATAGTTCTCAATTTTGTGCGCGATGTTTTATGAATCATTTGCAAAAGCAAAGATAAATCAATATGCATTTGCCTCTAATTGTTTTGACTACAATGCTACGTATTTGCATGTGTAAGATCATTGTGTGTCGTTCTCCCAGGGGTGATGATAATACCAGTTTGTGCCAATTGAGTTTTGTTGCGGGAATTGCGTCCACCAACTAAATGAGATGGTCTCTTGGACTGTGCGTTAACGAAATTAGACAGTTGAAAGTAACTTTATCACCCCATGAAGACGTTCATTCGCGCCAATTACCCTCATTGTCTCTGTGCTCTCTCTTTCTCAATCCTTGTGCTCGTATTATAGCCTGTGTTGTTAAAAGAATGTAGTATTCCCTGATTCAGCATTTATCAAAAGCAAAAATCAGCATTTCCGGTCGGGCACCAAGTAGTATCTGCATTTTTGCAGAGCCTGTGCTGAGTTCTACAAGCGTACGCTCACGACGAACAAGAACTATGCGTGTCGACAGGGCAATCGACAGTGCACGATCAGCAAGAGTGAGTGCATCCACCTATAGTCTATAGACGAGATTTTTGTTGGCCTTTTGGACACAAAGTGAAGGCAAATAATAGTACATATTGACAATTTCATGCACAATGTTCGAACATCGACAAATGATAACCAAAAAAGTGGTATTTGTAAAGTCGAATCGTGAAAATGTTAAAATACTAATCTTGGCTCGGACGATATTTCCGACAGATAGCAACGTTTGTTGTGGAAGCGAGACGATGCCAATTCAAATCAAAACAAAAGTTGCATGCGATCGCTTCATCTGTCGTCGTTGTCGCTTCGAGAAGTGCAAGGACCTCGGGATGTCACTCGACGATCCTCGGAAGAGGAAGAAGGTCGTCGAGAAGCCAATGGCTGGACCTAAGGAAGAGCCGCGTCCCTCGACGTCCGTGGATCCACCTTCACCACAAAAATCCAAGGAATCGATTCTAGACAGAATCATGAGAGAGCATACGTGAGTATTTCTGAGTGATAAAATCATAACATTGTCCGTTAACTCCTTTCAGTAGTGTAGAGCTCCATAACAATGCCAACGTGACAGTAAAATGTGTTAAAAGTGAAGTGTCTCCATAAAATCTTTCATTAGCCTAGATCTCTGTGAAATTGAAAGCGTGGGAGGTGTTTTCCGGTGAATGTCGAGACCAGTCAAATGTACAATTGAAAGGGATAAATCAGGACTATCTAGCATTTCAGGACGTCCATAGCTCGTCGCAAGTTCGTCGAGATGTCCATTCGTCCGACTTCTCTTCGTGAGCACATCAAAGTAGATCACGAGGAGGAGGATCTGCTGCTGTGCACCTGGTCCTTCCTCATGGACTGTCTCAGGTGGGCATTGGAGTGACATAGGAGTTTGTTAGCAATGCGGGTATTACCGGCCTAAACATTGTAAAAACGAAGTTAAGTCGTTGTTACTCTGACACCTTTCGAATGGTTCTTTTGCGGTGGTTTTGATAAACGATTTCCGATTTCCTAATTCGAGATTTCTCTCTCTCTCTCATTCTCTCTCGTAATTTTCTACTATCACATCTCAACCAGACAAAACAATATAAAAACGAAGTAAAATCGTTATTACTCGGACCCCTTTCTTATGGTTGTTTTGCGGTATACTAGTTTTGGTAAATTAATTCGTTTAGGATGTACGCTGGTGATTACTTCACGCTCGCAGCTGCCTGCTTTCCCGAGTTTGACGCGCTGGCGCTGGACGAAAAGGTGAGTCTTCATAGTTATTTTTTTAAAATGTTCTGCAAATAGATTTTTCATGGCAATTTTGAGAGCGTATGTATGGAAATGGTAACCGAGTGGGGTGCAGACCGAGAAACGATTCGACGCTCTCTTCATTCAACGCACTCTCTGGATCTGTCGATCGAGAGAGTGAATAGAATGAAGAGGGCGTCGTATCTTTTCTCGAACTCTAGAGTGAAGGCGATTACGATATTTCGGAAAAGCTGAATTGCAGCGCTTGATGCTGCAGAGCTGCGCCGCCCGCATCTACATCCTCGAGTCGCATGCGATGACTGCGAAAGTATTCCGGACCGGCGAGGGACCATTGTGAGCAACAAAAACAATAACAACACTATGAACAAATAACAACAATAACAACCCCTTCAGCTACATGATGACGCTCACAACGTGCTTCAATCGAGAGAACATCAAGTTTCTCATCCAGGATTCAAACGATAGCACACGACACGATGACATCGTGCGGTAGGTCGTTTAAAGGAGGAGTAAATGCAAACGCGCGCCCGGTTGGAATATGTTTCACCAATGGACGCACTCTCCTCAAGTCGCGTGCTATCTCGCCCCTTCCCTGAGCTTTCCCTGATCTGGCTCCCAGCCAACTAGCTATAACTCTGTTTGGAATGAAGATATCAATGTGAAAATTTCGGAGCTTCTTATCGTTGTGGAGCTCTAGGCAGTGCATATGATAGCTTCAATAATTGAATTTTGAGTTTTCTCCTCCTTTAAGGTTTACAATTATTTGAATCTCGAATTCCTCGAATTTGATTACTAGGTGTGTACAGTGACAATTTATCAAAAGTACTTGTTCCGATCTAATTTTTGAAATTTTTTCCTCCTTTTCCTGTGATTTTCAGCGTCTAATTTAGATCCATGGCTTACTACATGGAGAAGCTCATGAAGATTGTGTGGCCGATGCTCCGGAAAACGAAGCTGACCGACACGGAATTTCACGCGCTCTTCGGCCTTGTTATCTGGCAGATCGGTAGGTAACGCACCCAATGAGTGTTGTCAAATTCGCGCGAGCCCTCCTCATATGGTGTGCTCTCTCACTGGCCAAAGAGAGAGAGAGCGTGTGAAACGAGGAAAGCATACCACCTCTGCTTCATGGTCATATCGGGATGGTATACTCGGCACTAGGTCGGATGAAAACTATGACGTAATGCCGCCTTTGATATATCAAAATCAACATAACGTTATAGCTCTCATCCGACCTAGTGCCGTATACTCAGGTGTACATGTAAATGTCCATTTACACATATATCACGCCTCTCATGAGAGAATCGAGCGGAGCTTGGGAATGGTGAAATGAGTTCTATCCGGTTTTGGCCATCCTTAGGCATGCCTGAGTGACCCCTGAAATGTTAAAGTGAGTTCTTTATTTAAGAGCTCGTTACGTAGGGTCGGATCCCGGCACCTCCCACTTTGAGAGCTGTTTTCTTGGATACCGTGAAAGATAGAGCAAAATTGATCTCTGAGTGACCCCAACTCATTTTTCGAGCTCTATCGATCTATAAAAACCATTTTCTCTAAAACGCATTTTCGAAAGTGGTACACTTCAGGTAAATTTTCTCAAAAATGTAGGTGAAGATGCAGCTAAAATTTTCGTACTAAATGCAGCTCAGCGAGAGCTTTCGAATGAGTGGTTTGCGAAAGCCATACGAACACTTCTGTGCGAGTTATGTCCTGTAAACATCATCTGAATCGTTTGAACTTTATTTTCGACAGACATGCCGATCAAAAACCGATAATTTTTCACCGCGCTCTCCGAAATGAGCGGCGTGGAATTAAATTGTCTGTTGAAAATAAAGTTCAAACTATTCAGATGATGTTTATAGGACATAACTCGCACAGAAGTGTTCATATTGCTTTGGTAAACCACTCATTCGAAAGCTCTCACTGAGCTGCATCTAGTTCGAAAATTTGAGCTGCGTCTTCACCTACATTTTTGAGAAAATTGACCTGAATTGTACCACTTTTCAAGATGCGTTTTAGAGAAAATGGTCTTGATAGATCGATAAAGCTCGAAAAATGAGTTGGGTCACTCAGAGGATCTTTCACCGTATCCAAGAAAACAGCTCTCAAAGTGGGAGGTGCCGGGATCCGACCATACATAACGAGCTCCAAAATGAAGTACGCACTTTAAGATTTCAGGGGTCACTCAGGCATGCCTCAGAATGGACAAAACCGGTTAGAACTAATTTCACGATTTCCCCTCCATTCCCAAGAATGGCGATTCTAGCTCGATTTTCTCGTGAATGGCGTGATATACTGGCATAAATGTTACTTATCAACACCTACATTTGCAGACCCCTGTCAGGCGCTGCCTGATCGGCTGATTGATATGGCTGGAAAGGTGACTAGTATCAATTGAATCCGGCTATCAATTAATATGTGTTAGATTCGCACCGACATCTATGCCGATTTGCGTCGATACTATCGAGAGGAGCTCAAACTCGAGGATTTCTCAGTGCGCATGGGTAACCTCATGTCTCTGGAGCACGCCATTCAGGTTAACCTTTTTATTATTTTAGAATTAGTGTTATTTTATCGATTCGGTTCTATTATCACTGCAGGTAAATAAATTCGAATTTTCTCAGGAAGCCAATTCGCTGATGGGCGAACAGATGCAGACTTTTAACCTGCTGGACATGCTGCTCGCTGATACCGCATTCCTCAATGTAGTCTTGCAAATCAAACTTTGAACTCTCCTGACCTCCCTAACTTTAAAATTTTCAAGCCAGTCTGAAGAACAAAAACAATAGAAAGTGCGTTTCGGATTTTTTTATTCAGCATTGTTTTGCACTCTGTTCTCTTCGAACACAATACCATGCTCACTAGCGATTCGTAAGTACACTGATCATGAGCGAGCGCTATGTCACGAGTTATTGTGTTGTTCGACCTCTTCCCCTGACAATTTATTGTGCCTCTGCGTAGTAGCTCTTACGTGTATTTGACAAATACGGAGTCCTTGAAGATATAAAATTGTGTTAAGATAAATACTTTATCACAAAGTCGATGTATTTATCTGCAAAGTTAGCAATAATCTTTGAATATATCGAAAGAGGCAGAATATTACTCTGCACAACAGTGCTATACCGCTGCGTGCACAATTTACCTGTAGATGGAGTTTAATTAATTTTACTATAAATTATTCGATGGTCCTCTTTTAAATGACATTCACATTAGGGATGGCAAACGGAATCTGCAAGTAAAATTGTATGCGAGTACAAGTTAGCTTCGTCGTTTAAACTGCTATGCCTTTTCATCATCACATGGTATTGATACGAATGGAAGTCACAAAGTGAGCACGAGTATGCGTAACGCTACGAGATGAAAGGTGACTAGTGATAAGCCCAGTGATAACCGCTGAGAATGCAGCTCTAAAGGCAAACAAGCATGTGCATATTTCCCATACGTCTGCAATTATTGTATTGAATGAAGCGAACATCCGACTTCCGCCACCATACACCTGTCAAAATCTATGTGCTACCAGAAGTGTGGTAAACAATACGTTTCCTATTCTAACGGCGACTCCCCGAAAACCAGGATAATAAAATGTAAAACATTGCAAAAACTGAAATCCTTGCAAATGAAATCCTCTTCCGGATCAAACAAGTAGTCTCACGTGTTTTGGCCATACATCTACGGGGATTTCGCCCTTTCCTGATGTTTTGCTCACTCCCAATTCGCCCCTTCCATCCTCACCTCTTGCCCCCTTCAATCAGCCGCCTATTATAGTGTGTCATTCTCCCGCCACACGCGAATCCACTATCAACCCATTGATTTTGGGTGCCGTCACCTGTTCCACGTTCTACGAAAAAAAACATGACTTCTGTGATGGGAAGACGAGTTTGCTTAATTTGCGGAGCCCCCACCAACTACGCACACTTCGGCATCGATTCATGCAGGTTGACTTTTTCGAAAACATTTTAGTTTTGGAAATTGTTCCATATTATAATTAGCCGGCATACACGTTTATAGATTTGTTTTTTAAAAGCATTTGAACAACGTCAGGCTGCAAACTTTGAAGGGCTTGCGCGGAATTCTACAAGCGCGCCGTGTCCACGAACAAGAAGTACGCGTGCCGCCAGGGTAATCTGAAGTGCACGATAAGAAAGAGTCAGTTTCCACTCTCTCCTATTCCTCCCATTTTTTCTATTCTATCATATATTTCATCCTTATCATTCACATCTTCAAAACAATGCGACTCGATCGAATATGGTAGTACATCGATTCATATCTATGAAGAAAGATGTGATAGTAGGAGGAAGAAGAGGTCAAAGGACAAAGTGAAGAAGAAATATACTTTTTTGCGCTTGACTAGGAGACCTCCCATGAGAGAACGTAGGTTTTGAGGGGAGCAACGGATGACTTTTTTTGCAAACCCCCACCCCATATTTCTCTGGCGAAGACCAAGGGCTGATTTACGATATTAGAAGGTGAAAGAAGTTGATGCGTTGAAGATGAACGTTTCGTGTGTCGTCGTTGTCGCTTCGATAAGTGCAGAGACTCTGGAATGGTACTCGACGACCCGCGAAGGAGAAAGAGAAGGGAGGAAGCGGAGGAGCCAATGGTCGAGACCATCTCCCCGGGACCATCCCCTCCCGGTGATCTGCCCACATCAAAGGAATCGATTATCGACCGAATCACCATCGTGCACAAGTACTTGCTTGCATATTTTCAAGCAAAAAGCGTACTTCATAACGCATATCGGATTCTGAGTCAGTGCTCTATTTTGCGCTTCGAGCAGTCGATAGAGTGGAAAGAGAAGGCTCTAGATCGGATATGCTATTTCGCAATATCCCTGTGATGCACAGATGCGACACGATGCAATAGTTCGAATTAGTACGAGAGAACTTGCGGATTTCAGTGAATTCGTGGCTGCTCGGAAGGCGGAGGAATTGCGCATTCGTCCCGGCTCCCTTCGCGAGCATGTGAGAGTGCCGCACCAGACGGAATACTTGGAGCTGACTTCGTGGAAGTTCCTTATGGATTGCTGCAAGATGTACGCCGGAGAGGTAATGTAATGACAAGGTGCATCCCGTCTTCATGACTGGACTCGCGGGAGAACCCTGCTAGGCGTAATCTTGCGATAGAGAGAAGTATGCCAAAGATATTTGTTGCATTTTTCTGAAAGAAAAAACACTTTTTGTTGATTAATAACAGTCTCTTTACACTTTCAGGTTTTCGCTCTGGCGGGTTCTTGCTTTCCCGAATTCGGCAAGTTGTGGATCACAGAGAAAGTTGGTACAAAACCCACTATTTGAAAAATCGTGTGCTCAATGATACCTTCAATAGCTATGAGTTATAGATGGGTTGATAATAGCTGGTATTAGAGTACAAGAAGGAGAGACTATTTGCTTAAGACTATTTGCCAGTTCACGATGCTGCGTTGCTGCGCGGTTCGTATCTACCTGCTGGAAATCGCCTATCAAACGATCAAAAATTTCGGACCCTCAGAGGGACCAATGTGAGGAGTTTTTATCTCGAAAATAGCTTATTCTAGTGTATGAATCATTGCAATATTTCAGGGTGATGGTCTCTCTTACAACGTGCTTGGATCGAAAAAACATCAAGTTTCTAATAAAGGATTCGAATCCTAGCGCCCGGCACGGCGACATTATAAAGTAGGCAAATTACTTGATACGGGAAGCACATTTGCATTACTTTTAAAGACAATTTACTGGTTACCATCATTCACTGTGATTTGACTTTCTCTTATGCAAGTCAGAATAATGTGTGTTCAATACAGCGCGATGACGCACTACATCGATCGCCTCGCGAAGATTCTGTGGCCGACAATTGGAAAACTCGCGCCAACCGAAGTCGAATTCCAGGCGCTTTTCGGTCTCGTCTTCTGGCAGATCGGTAAAAAAATTGTTTCCATATTTAAACGCATTTAAAATATAACTCATAATTGAACATTTTTTCGCAGACCCTACTCATTCCTTACCCGATCGGTTGGTGGAACTGTCTGAGAAGGTGAGTTGATAATTTTCGATCGCAATGCTTATTCAAAAATCAGAATCGGCAAGAGATATTCGCGGATCTTCGTCGATACTACCGAGAAGAACTGAGACTGAACGATCACTCGGTGCGACTCGGGAATCTGATGACGATCGAACACGTATTGCAGGTAGATATGACGACGTCTTACTTGAAAGACTCGGACAAACATTGGAACAGCGATTTTTCGAAAACAGGCAATTTGGGGTTGTTTTGGATCGCATTATATTGAGAATGAAAAACTACCCCCAGGCAAAGCTATTTTCGTTTTTCTTGCTTCTCTCTGAATTGTGACAACGTCATAAACAGGAAAATATGTGACTTTAAGACGCTCCATAGCTCATCAAATAGGACCAAATATGCAAAATTAGTCTGATCATCGTCATCAGCATCCAGTACAATACCAACTCCTGGTTTTCGAAAAATCGCTGTTCCAGCCCCTACAATGAATTGTCTGCTTCTTAGAAATACGGTGTCATATTCAAAAGAATTGTGTGGAAACGAAAGAATAGGGGAAGTAGCAACAGGCAAGTGCGTTCTGACACGTCAACCTTCTGCATAAATGACTTTAAAAATGATTTTTCAAATGTTTAGGAAGCCACGTCTCTGTTCTCTGAGGACATGCAGACATACAACCTACTGGACATGCTCACTGCAGATGCGCCCTTCCTACGTCTCGTATTGCAAATCACACTGTAAAATATTGAGAAAAAAATATTTATAAATATATTTTAAAATATATTTAATATATTCATTCAAGATTAACAGACATAATATAGAAAACAAAAGAACTCGGCTGCAATTACGTTCTCTGTTAATCCAATTTCAATTGTTCGACGCTATGTGTTTGATCAACAACCGATCATGCACTTTGTACAAACTACAAATTGAACATACAACATGCAATGTTTACACATCCGAAAATTTTTTTTACAAAAATATTCAAGAATTTGCACTTCTCTTCCTGTTGTTGCGATCGTCTGCTATATTGGCCTTTGATTTGCTCCATAAATCGTCCTTTATATTCCATGCAATCGTTCAAGGACAAGACTAAAGCACTACGTTACCCTGCTACATTCCGTCCCCATTTCGTAGTCTCCAGAATACGAGTTTTTTCAACAAAAACAATGGCAAGTATTACAAGGTATGTACATAACTCGAGGCCTGTTGAGTTGTTTAAAGAAGGAGGAGTGTCAGCAAAATTGACTCTAAAATGAGACAAGACAGTTTTGTGGCTCACCAAAACCTAACTGGAATTTCCAAAACGGAATTTTCATATATCTTATTTGAAGCAAGTTACGACTAGTTGGCTGAGAGCCAAGTGATACGCAGGCAACGAGCGAGAGAGAACGCGACTTGAAGAGAATCTATCTCTATGTGAAACATATTTCAACCAGACGCGTGGTTGCTGAGAGCCTTTAATACCCATGAACCTTTGGAGATTTCGCAAAGGATATGGGAAAGCATCTTATGCCCACATGCGTTGGTTGAACTGCTCACCAATGCAGTTGAACTACTAATAAATCTGTGAATGGATTTGTGCAACGAACATGTGTAAAGTTTATCTCCTATTTCCCATGATTCATAGAGCCTACAATTCGTAATCAATAATTCTAGGGAGAATCTTGGCATGCAATAAAATTCTGTCATGAACGTTTGCATTCTCCCGTGAATTTGATGCTAATGAAGGAGGGTATCATCCTAGGTGTTTGCACGCTTGCATTTTTGTGCTAAAGTTGTGGATAGGTCTGCTGAAATACGTATGATGATTCTGCAAAACAAACACTAATGAAAAGCAGAGATAAGGAGAATCAAACTGAGTCAATGAAATCAATGCCGATATGTCATTTGTAGTCTGACGAACCTGATTGATATTTTGGCAATTTGATTCATGTTGTGCAATTAGAAATTGAGATTAGAAGATAGATATTGTTTTATCGGACGAATTGAAACAAATCCACACACATGCAAACATGTGACGTGTTTTTCTCTACGGTTCTTTTCCACTTTGCCCTCCCCATTCCCGCGTTCAATCGAATCCGCGTAGTGTATCCTCACTCCCCCCCTCCGCTCTCGTCCCCTATCAATACCCATCCTGTTCAATGCAATTCTCTTATTGGTAATGGAAATGACTAAGTGGATACTACTTTAATACTCTCTATAATTCTGCAGTGCACACTCGTTATTATTGAAATTTTAATATGACCGGCCCCTTCGTCTGCATTTATTGGAATTTCCAAAAAAAGAAAACTACTGTTAACAGCAAGCATTATGCCGGCGGTGCTTGCTGCTAAGACCTGTCTTGTGTGCGGCGCCCCGACTATTTACTCCCACTTCGGAATCGACTCGTGCAGGTCAGCACACTTTTTCGTATTTATAATTTGCAAAAATAATTCACTTTTACACTCAAGATTCCGGTCTCAAAATCAATTTGAAAATGTCAGAGCATGCGCGGAATTCTACAAGCGAACTGTGTCGACGAGCAAGAAGTTGGCCTGCAGGCAGGGAAGTCGAAAATGCAAAATCAGCAAGAGTGAGCGATCGATTATGTTTCCCTTGCAATCCCCACCCATCTCAAAACAGAAAATCGTGTTACGTTAGGTAACCGTCCGCTCAAACATTAGGAAGTGGTTGCAAACAAGACTGCATCATATAGGTAATCTGTGAACTCATGAGCAATAGAGTGTTGGTCACGTGTGCCTATCAGTGATTGTTATCGACACTTTTGCACTATTGAGGCACGCGGACTTTATCAGAATGTTATGACAATCGAATTTCATGGGAACTCTGAAGATACACAAAAATGTTCCGAGAAGTTGTCCTGGATCTGAACTAGATGTGGGCAATAGTGGGCATTCTATAGTGGTCAAGAGAACTCGATACAGATGGGATCGTTGCCTATGGAAGTGAGTTTAGATTAAACGACTTTCTAAGTGTGAGCAAGCGAACTTTTCGGCATTTGGTTAACAAACAAATTACATTTTAAACAATTACATCATTAAACGTACGTTATAACATGCTCGGTGGCACAAAATTTAGATTTGTTATGCCAAGAGTGTCATCGTTGAAGGCGAGCGCTTCATGTGTCGACGATGTCGCTACGAGAAGTGCAAGGACCTCGGCATGACCTTGGAAGATCCCCGGAAGAAGAAGATGAGCCAGATGTTAACCGGGGTGGAACCCGGCCCATCTTCATCTCCCTATCAGCCCTCACCGCCAGTCACTCCAGGAGAGTCGATCCTACGCAGAATCACCAATGCTCACAAGTGAGTATTCAATGATGGTCGTGTTCTTGACGCTCTTAACGAAATTTGTGATTATATTTGGCAGTTAGTTTATATCATTATTGCGAATAGATCTGCGAGCCTGCTTCGACAATGTTATTTTTAAAAAGGTTTTGAGCTGGATGTGTGTGTGCACACGTGTGAGGGGTCGGGGGGGGGGGGTGACAACTGGTAAAACGACAACTGGTAAACTCGTCGCCGTTCACTTGCAATATGGTGCAGCGACTTGGGAGTTGTTCCATTGTAATCAGTATGTGCTCCCCTACATTTGCACATACAAGTCCTCCTAAAAAGCGTTCATGAGTTTTACTCCAAATCAACGACCCGGGGTTCATGGAATGTGCATTTCCATGATACCCTATACGTTGAAACTTATGATCGCCTGGTAACAAGACTACCAGTTGTCGTTTTACCAGTTGTCACCCCCCCCCCCCCCCCCCGAGGGGTCATCATAATGTCTCTTTCCTCTCCTATCCCCTAATTTCCCCTACCACACTGCGCCTTCGAGAGAGGGAAATTGGGAATGAGGAAATGTAGGGAAATGGGAGGGGGAGGGGGGAAGAGACTCGGAAAGCTCAAAAGCACAAAATCAAAATTTTCGAAAGCAGATTTTGCGGGCCACACTGATGTGAGAAATTAGCATCGTTGTCGGGAAAATAGTAATTGGGGCAAGACACATCGATTTTCAGTGCAGCGGTGTCGCTTCGCAAGCGCGAGGAATTCTCCTCGAGGCCCTTTTCCTTGCGAGACCACATTCGGGTCGAGCACAACATCGAGGACCTCGAATTGTGCTCCTGGTCCTTCCTGATGGACTGCCTGAAGATGTACGCCAGCGACTACTTCCAGGTGAATGTAGGCTCTGTAAGATGCGTTATCCTAGCAAGCAGCAGGCCTCTCCCGACGGCTCTGCCTAGGCTGATGACTAAGTGGAATCACCTTTACACTTTTAACTCTAGTACTTCCAGTACGCCGAATCGGCATTTCCTGAACACACACAGCTAACGATCGAGGAGAAAGTGCGTTCTTTTATTTTTAAAAATATAAATGAAACTAAATTTCTACTAGTTTTTAAAATCATATCCATTTTGAGTAAAAGTTTAAATTTGAACCCATTTTCAAGGATTTTGCAGTTCCTGATGCTGCAAAGTTGCGCGGTGCGCGTCTATCTGCTCGAGGCGGCAATTTTCACCCTGCAGACCTTCGGCTCGCTGGAAGGACCGATGTAAGTTTGAAAAACAACAACAAACAACATCAACAGCAACAACAAGTACTCCTTCAGGTACATGGTGACGCTGACGTCGTGCGTTGACCGGGACAATCTCAAGTTCCTCATCCAGGACGCAAATCCGAGTGCGCGCCACGCCGATATCGTCAAGTAAACGGATTAGAAAAACATACATATCTAGATATACACTTAGAACTTACAGATCGCAGCAGTGACGGTCCTTGAATTGCAGATGTAGGCGCACAATGTATGGTGATGTGAGAGAAACGTTTAGGTCACTGGCGTATTGCCTGGACAGGCTGACGGGCATTGTGGGACCGGCGCTCGGGAAGATGTCACTGACCGAGATGGAGATCCACGCGCTGCTGGGACTAGCGCACTGGCAGATTGGTACCGTTTTAAAGAAACGTTGACAAAATATTGGAAAGATCTGCAAACAGCATAGCAGATTTTAACAGTTTATTCCAGTTTCAATATAAACTATCTGTCATAGAGTTGCATTGTCCTTATTTAAAGATCCGAGTCACGCTGTGCCCGAGCGCCTTTTGCAGATGGCTGAAAAGGTAACACCTAGAATTATACAGGCCCTCGTCTCTTCATTTTAAATTCTCTCTCACCGATCGACCGGTCCAGAGAGCGAGTGCAATGAACAGACGGGGGCACATTTATCGACAAAAAACTCTCACCGGATGAACACCCTCGTTTTGTTGACATTCTCGAGAACTAACAGCCGTGTGTTTGCCAAGATACTGGGGAAATATTTGGGTACATTTTGTGACCCAAGGTTCTGATCCGACCGCGGTGCCTGCCGAAGGCTGCACCGGATTTTCCCATATCGACATCTGACTGTCAGATTCGAAAGGAAATCTACGCTGATCTTCGACGTTATTATGTCGAGGAGCTGCATCTGGAAGACTTCTCCGTGCGCATGGGCAACCTCATGACGCTCGAGCACATTATCCAGGTGATAGTTTGTATATTTCCTTGAGTAATCGTGATGCCTCCTGCATTGCAAACCCACATTCTCCCGAAGGCCGAAGGCCAATGTGTGTTTTGATTCTCGGGTACCTTTCAATTCAGCGGTTCAGTAATGTGAGTAGTATGTATGTGAAGTATGTTCAGTAGTATGCTAGGTTTGGTATGTGACTGTCTCAGGAAGGCAACGCGCTGATGGCCGAGGACATCCAGACATACAACCTGCTGGACATGCTGCACGCCGACGCGGCGTTCCTGCAGATTGTGCTGCAGATCAAGCTGTGAAGTCTTCAATAAGTAACAAACGAGATGAAGAATCTAGATTCAGATCAAGATTCAAGATGCTAAATTGCAGATTCGTTAAAACCTGGGAAGGGATCCCAATTATATTTTTGAAAACATAAAATAATACTGGATCGCATCGATGATTGTGACGATTGTAAATATAAATTTTTATTATACATTGTGAAGTTGGAAAACAGATATGACGCTGGTTGCCCAAGAATCGAACATCGCTGTGAAGGTCCTGGCACATCAAATTTTCGAAAACTTGTGAACAGGGGTTATTGAGGGTGCTGATCATTATGGTCACCTTCATTTTGCGCCAACTCGACCGGCTGAGCCAGGCTGCATGTAGGCTGCATACACCGGTCTATCCATAACTCGTTAACCGGTTGACTAAAATGCATGAAATTTGGACTGTGTTCAAATAAGCCGGTAAGAAGGATTCTGAAATTAAATTAGCATTTTTTCATGATGTGCTAATTAAGTAAAAATATTAATCTCGAATATAAGGTTCGGGCCAAAAGGGGGAGTGGTACAGTAAGACGCGCCTTGATCACACGATCATTTTTCGTATGCTATGTATGGAATTATAAGTAGGCACATTTTTGGTATCCCTACTTTGTAGCGCCACTCTACGTTTTGCACCGCGCAATTTGCGCAGAGAGCGAGGAATGAAGTGAACATTATTGGCCCATCCTCTATTTCGTGCGGTGCAGAACGTAGAGTAGCGCTACAAAGTAGGGATAGCAAAAAAGTGCCTACTTATAATTCCATACATAGCATACGAAAAATGATCGTGTGATCAAGGCGCGTCTTACTGTACCACTCTCCATTTGGCCCGAACCTTATATTCGAGATTAAAATTTTTACTTAATTAACATATCATGAAAAAATGCCAATTCAATTTCAGAATTCTTCTTACCGGCTTATTTGAACACAGTCCTAATTTCATGCATTTTAGTCAACCGGTTAACGAGTTATGGATAGACCGGTGTATGTAGCCTGGCTCAACCGGTCGAGTTGGCGCAAAATGAAGGTGACCATAATGATCATCACCCTCAATAACCCCTGTTCACAAGTTTTCGAAAATTTGATGTGCCATACCTTGTTTGATTCTTAGGCAACCGGCGTCATATGTTCTTTGGTTCTGTAATATTTTTGGCATTTATCGTTGAGATCATTCATTGCTCAAATTGTCAATTATTTCTAGAAATAAAGGCAATAATTGTGTTGGAATTGTGTTGCTGTTTAAGAATTTTGTTCATTGGGAGATTTATCAACAATGCAAAACGGTTTATTTGCATAGCAAACTCGGTAGGAATAATTCCTCTGCGACTGTATTAGTGAGGTTCGCATACATTTACACATTTTAAAACTATTTTTCAATTACTGTTACACCTTCCTCTTTTGCTAGTTTAAAAACACGACAATTTCTCTGATTATTTCTCCCTCATAATTATTTACTACCCCACTTGAATAAGAACGTGAAACGGAATACAATTCTCGTTCAAATCTCTGCTCAAATGTGTACCTCCTCCCCTTCTCGCCCGTGTTTGACTACAAACTACGAGTTGAGCGATAACAGAGGAGGGAAGGGAGAAAGACACGCAAGTATCGAGCCAGGTGAAGGAAGGAGGGGAGAGAGACAATGGGAGGGAAAGAGAGAAAGAGAGAACGAGAGAGAGGCTGCCAGAGAAAGAGCGCATGAGGTCACAACGAGGCAACGCGATACGGCGCCCCTTTCGCTCCCTAGTTTCTATCCATCAGCACTATTTCGAATTCCTTTTGTGTTCTTCTCTCATTCGCGATCCGTTCCCCGAGCGGGAAATGTGCGTCCCCAATCCCTACTCTGTTCCAGCCGGCAAAATGCCCAAACAGGAGTCCCCATCAATGGCTGATGAAGAGGAGATCACAGCCAAGGAGGTTAACGTAAGTTTTTTTTAAATTTATTTTTTTTACGAAATAAGTAATGAATGATTTTCATGAAATTCGATATGCGGGAGAGTGCAGAGAAAGAGAGATCGATCATCTTGTCGCACTGCGCTGTCATTAGATGATATAGCAATTAAAAGCATTTAAAAACAAATGTCGAAACAGGGTTTTTATGTTCGGGACTGCCTCGTTTGCGGTGGCCCAACGCGCTACGTGCACATGGGTGTCGACGCCTGCCGAGCATGCGCCATCTTCTACAAGTACGATCATTATTGCTAATAGTTCAATCTACAGGCTTTATACACGTGCTAGTCTTGCTATAGTTCAAATTTGAGATTTGTTTTTGAAAGTTATCACCTTTCTAGTTCATATTTGATTCTCAAATGTTTGTATTTCAAGATCTAAGAATAATTGGATAATTTCCTTACAGACGGATTTCCAAGCGAAAGCGACCGCTCGTATGTAGGACCGGATCTCTGCAGTGCGACACCACTAAGAGTGAGTCGCTTGATGCTTTCTGCCGGATGAATACTCAGGCTGCGCGAGACAACTACCAGAGAGTGTATTACGAAATAGATCTCATCCGACTTAATGTCTTCCTTCCAAACTAGAAACTGACATCATCTCAGAAACCAGATGTGATGAGCACACATTATCAGAGAATGTTGCCGGGAAAGAATCGCAAAAGCTATATCACGAGGTCACGTTTCCAGATGACAAATACTGCTGCAAGAAGTGTCGCTACGACCGCATCAGAGCTGTGCTTGTAGAGAGCAAGGTGAGATAAGCATTTAATTTCACGCTGAATACATAAATTTGAAAACAAAGTTCATTTCGAAAAGCCAATATGCATGAGCTATGCATAAAAACTTGAAGCACGTATGAGCATCGCTAAAAATTTCCTTCACCGCTGCCCATCTCGTTGAACACACATAATGTGGTCCTGAAATACCTAAATTCCTCTTCTCGTGCGTTCCTCGATTTTTGAATAAATGTATCAGGTTGTAACATAAGTTTTGTCGCGTCCAATCTCTTATGCATTTTAACCTCAGAAATTCTTTGAATTAATTTAATCTCAATTTCGTTATTCATCGTCAGTGAGGGCCTTCGTACTCTTTCTTACGCGCTTTACTTCAGTCCTGTCAAGGCAGTTGAGGAGGCACATTAGTCAGACAAAGTTGTACTGAGATAAGGATTACAAATCATTTTCACGCATCAGCTCTTCTTGAAAAGGATAAATTATGCCGATTTTGTGTGATTTGCGTAAAGTACTACATATGTGCATAATTTTGAACCACTCACGGATAATGACAAACGAAAATCGTTCTAGAAATGTAGACGAGTTTGTATAATGTGGATGGTTGGTGACGGTCGCGAAAACTTTCGCAAGCCGAATTTTCTTCTCAATAGATATCCAGATCCAAATAGTGGTGGAATATAGTTCACCCAAAGTGGTCAGTATGCAGACAAAGTTTGGGGTAGATTGGGTTCTGTTGAGATAAGTGGCTCCATTCAGAACGATGGTATGTAAATTAAACTAATGAAATCGGCACTTTGTTCATATTCCTACCTCGCACACATGTTCAATATCTGATTTGTTGTGTCCATCCTAACCATAAACCCTTCCCTTACTAGTATCTACTTGGGATAAGTTTGGAAATAAATAGCTTTTGAATGACAATCTTTAATTCGAAACACCTAAACTTGCATATTTTGGTAAAATTGTGCGCGAATTGAATTAATAAAAATTCAAATTTCCCACAAGTGGAGTGTTCTTTCTCTCACTTGTTTAATGATAAATTATACCTCCATGAGTGGTAATTGGAACGCACTTATGTTAGTCAGTGTTGTTGTAATTCTGGATTCAGAAGAGTTGGTCAAGTTGGCTACGAATCAGCGGCTAACCTTACACTCAGTGAAGTATATCTTTGATTCCGCTCAACATAGCACCATATCTGGCGTATATTTTGAAAGAGCATTGACGGGGTATATCACCATGCTGTAGAAGTTTGGTTCATTATTCATCTCTGCGAACTAGCACCTGATCAAACGAATTAAAAAAATCTGCACCAAATTTAAATCAGTTCATATTAATATTTTTCGCATAGCCAGCGTGCGCAGTTCAGCTCTACCCTATGGTTTGAATGTGCATGAACACCCCAAACATATACTAGGAGGTCAGGCATTGATAATGTTTGAGAAGTATCCTTCATGGAAATATTGTGAACCTCCGAAATGCGACAAAACTTATGTTACAACCTAATAATAACAACGTTTATCCATTAAATTCAGAAACCTCGCAACGATTGGCGCATCGATCCGACTCTGCTCACTGAGGAAGAGAACGTGCCCTCCACAAGCAAGACCAACGTGATTCAGTAAGTTGCAAGGTTATAATAGTATAATTTGTGTGACAGGTTCTTTTTATAACTATAGTATGAATGACTGGATATAGTGAATCTTCACCAAAAAGATGAAACATCGTCAACCGATAAAATTATATAAAATTTAAAAAAAATTGAAATTCCCAGTTACAGATTTGCACCTCCGCTTACGAGGAAAATCCGACAGGATCACGACGTTATCGCCGCAGTGCGAAGAGGCCATTCGTAAACTCCATTTCTTTATTTTTCGTATTTGTCTTACCGTACATTTTAAGTAATTCCACAGAAAAAATGTTTTAGAGATGAGATCTCAAATAAAAGAGTTCTAAGGTTAATTCAGATTGATGAACACGATTCGGCGCACTAGCGAGCTGAGCACGCGCGCTGATGTGTCCGCCGACCAGGGTATCATCGTCGATGGAATGGTGAGAAGGAATGGAAGAAAGGACTCGGCTAGCCGGCTTGGATGAGCTTTTTTTCTCGGAAAGCCTGATTGGACGAAATTCCGTTTTTTCATGATTGTGTAATTGTGAGGTGTTATCGTAACTTCTAGCAGCGATACTTCATGGAGGTGATGGTAAAGTGAGAAGTGAGGAGCTGTCTCTATTTGTGCAGCGCCTGGGACTTTTTTTGAGAAAGAAAACACTTTTTTTAATTACGGAAAATTCAGATAGTTGTTCCGATGAAGTACGGGATGATGAATCAAGTCACGAAAATTCTCATATCGTCAATCTTCGAGTTCGCCTCGACTGCCTTTGAAGAGTTCAAGACATTGAGCAGTCAGGAACAGGTATTTTGCGAGACAGCTTACATTTTATGAAACATATGAAGAAATGCGACAGATCGTACTGAAACTATCTGTTCTTTGGTTAATGAAATCGTTTTCGCCGGTTCGTTTTTTATTTTTGTTTAAATAATTTGTTACTAAAGAATTTTTAGACTCTTCTCGTGCGCAACTTCTATCCATTCTTCACCACACTCGACTCGTCTTACCGTATGCACAAGCTGCTGCCCGAGCGTGAGAGCATGTGCGTTATTTCTATAAAAACATTTTTTTTCATTTTTTTATCCCATCGATCCAGTCGGTATTAAATACTGAAACAGCATTAGCGTTCAAAATTGTATTAATGATATCTCCATTCTTACACTTTCCAGACAAGGGAAACTCCAGGTAGAATGGCAAAACTTCGATATCAACTTTCAAACTTTATTCAGCGCATTTCAGGTGTTTCGCTAGCTATTCGACCTATCTCGACATCGACACAATCGATGAGTTCCTATCCGACACTCCTCTCTATTCTACCGTAGACACGCCGAGCACCAGGACTAGAGAGGATGCCATCAGGTTATTTACTTACTGTCTTCTAAGAAAAGTGTTCCACCATATTCAATAGTTTCGAATAGGGGGGGGGGTGACCTGGTGATCATGAGTTTCAACGTATAGGGTATCATGGAAATGCACATTCCATGACCCCCTATACGTGGATTTGCAGTGACACGAATGATCGCCGTGTTACAAGGAGTCATTTTTGGAACTTGGGTAGCCTCTTATGGGACCGGGGTGGCTTTACGCGGTGCTTGGGTAGTCTCTGATGATACCAGGGTCCTAATCTTGAACAACAAACTAGGCTTGGGTCCAGGATACCGAATGAGCCGTTTTCGGCATTGAATACTTTATAATTACAGCAAAATATTTTTGTTTTTGGCTCTGATTCAATATCCATACCCCAGGCCTCGGACCCTTTTCCCAAAAATATATAAGGTGGGGACACCTATCTTATCAGAGACTACCCAAGTACCACAAAAAGCCACTACGGACCCTTCAGAGGCTACCCACGTTCCAAAACTGATCCGTTTGAAATCCCATGTCCCAACACAGGCTACCCAGCTCCAACAATTACCTGGCTGGGTACAATAACAGGGTTCCCATGTCCCATTATGGGCTTCCCAGATTCCTTAATTAACATAAAAAGCTACCCAGGCCCGTCGCCTGCTTCCCAGGCACTCAAATGCATCATTTGCCCATCAAAGTCCCTAAAATTTAAAAAAAAATAAGCCAATCACTTTATCAGGAGTAGGTTAAGAGACCGGCTCGGTAAGATTCGAGGGTTTGCCTGTTGTGCCCGGACATCATGATCTCCGATCTGGACCAAACTTTTTTTTCTGGATACCCCCATGGGTCCTCACCACTAAATGAAGTACTATTTGGGTCATGCTGTTGAAACATAGAAATGCCGGGTTACCAAAATTTTCAAACTCGAAGTTCAGCAAAAATAAATTATGAGATCTAGGTCCGAAGTTAGTGTTGCTTATTAGCATACTACCCTAGATGACAAAAACGCGATATATTTCGATCCTGTAATTCAATCGCAAACTGGTTTTTCATGTTCGAAAAATCAGTTTTATTTTTTTATAAATTTTAAATCAAAAATCCGCAAACAAACGAATATGCCACGTTGTAGAGCATAAAATTCTGCGTCGAGTAAGAATAAAAAGCTCTAAAAATTTTGGGGCATGTTTTGAGATAATTAACCCCGAAAGTAGATCAAAATTAAAAATTTCTCGGAATCACCTTATCATTAGGCCCATTTTGTAGAGCTCGTCGAGCTGATCAATGTTGATGTTTACCATTTTTTATGCTTTTTTGTTCCTGATGAGTTATGAACTCTAGAAAACACGAAAAAAGAGCCATTTTCCGCATTTCTTTCTACAGTCAAAAATAGGGCGTTTTTTCGTGTTTTCTATAGTTCATAACTCATCGGGAACAAAAAAGCATAAAAAATGGTAAACATCAACATTGATCAGCTCGACGAGCTCTACAAAATGGGCCTAATGATAAGGTGATTCCGAGAAATTTTTAATTTTGATCTACTTTCGGGGCTAATTATCTCAAAACAGGCCCCAAAATTTTTAGAGCTTTTTAGGCTTACTCGACGCAGAATTTTATGCTCTACAACATGGCATATTCGTTTGTTTGCGGATTTTTGATTTAAAATTTATAAAAAAATAAAACTGATTTTTCGAACATGAAAAACCAGTTTGCGATTGAATTACAGGATCGCAATATATCGCGTTTTTGTCATCTAGGGTAGTATGCTAATAAACCACACTAACTTCGGACCTAGATCTCATAATTTATTTTTGCTGAATTTCGAGTTTGAATATTTTGGTAACCCGGCATTTCTATGTTTCAACAGCATGACCCAAATAGTACTTCATTTAGTGATGAGGACCCATGGGGGTATCCAGAAAAAAAGTTTGGTCCAGATCGGAGATCATGATGTCCGGCATGTACTGGAATCTTACCGAGCCGGTTAACTATGGTTTTCATTCAGATTCTTCAATAACTTTGGATCATCGTTCGAATAAGGTGCTCTACGGTACCTAAATCAGAAGTTTGAAAAAATCGACTTCATAAATTCTCGCATTCTGATGTCCTTCGCGTCTGTTTTGAGTACTTTTATATCAATGAATTTTTGAGTAATTTTGCACCCAGGGGTAAAATTATTAGGTTGATGCAAAAGTTTCTGACTATTCAATTTTCGTAGATTCTTCCGGTGTACTTTGACTGCCTGGCATTCCTTCATGGTTGTAGTTAAGGACTTGCTAGTAGACTACAATAATATGTTTTTAGCCAATATAGCTCATAGTGTGCCTGAGAAAATCACTTCCACATCAAAACACGCAAAAATAGTCTTTTCGATTGAACCCTGCCCCTCGAGTATCAGTGTCCTACCGAATTAGCCCACTATATCAATAATAGGGTAAGAGTTGCTTGTTCAGTTAATGGTGAAAAAAAATGTTTGCCACATGTGTGAGTGAAATGAAATTGTAAAAAGTGCCGTTTTCGGCGTTCGATTCTCTACATCCCGATTTCGAAGCACCGTATTCCTGAACAGGTAGATGAAAGGGCTCCTAAATTTAACTGTATTCTAGGATGGAATGGTACTTCAGAATGTGCAACACCTTTTCTTTATTAATCGATCCGCACTTGTAAAACCCCGGCAAATGCATATTCGCAAAATTACAACTGGTGTTGATCTGTCCTTGTGAGGCATTTTCAAGTGGACGTTCGATACCAGAACTATTGGACTAGGTAATTTAGAATGCCCATTAATTGTCCTTTAAAAATATGAAGTAGTTTGCTGATATCATGGTTCTGGAATTATGATCAATTCAAAATTCAGATTAATCGCGACCTTTGTAGACTTCGGGTGTGAACAGTCCTAGCCCTATTGATCGAGTTTGCCCAACATAGCGCTAGTAATATGGTGTTCCCAAGGCCTCATCAACCGCCGACAGCCATTAGTTGATTGGCCGATTTCGAAGAACTGGACAACTCATTATGTCTGAACATGAAAATAGTCAGAAACTTTTGCATCAGCCTAATATATGGAGAATCGAATGGAAACGTTTATTTTGCACCGGGCGTTATAAAATTTTTCAGGGCATGAATTTTTAGACACATTTTAGATTTAAAACGGCCACAAATCTTTTCACAGGTGAGCTAGCCTTTCACTTCCAACAGTAAAAATGCTCACTTCGTCGTGTGCTTTCAGAATAACTATACATGTATGGGGTTTGGATGAGCCGTTCAAAAAATACAAAAACCGACCACCCTCCAACGGCCAAAAACCGGAAATGAGCGGTTAGAGATACACCATTCTAAGGTCGATTGTTGAACTCTACATGAAAAGTTACCCCTAGAGATATCTTAATATCAACACTTTATTTTTCGTTGTACGGCCTATAGGTGGAATTGCTCAGTTTTCTCAGAAAGTGATATATGCAAATGTATGGGAGCGCCTACTGATTACAATGAAACAACTCCCAAGTCGATGCGCCAAATTGCAAGCGAACGGCGACGAGTTGAGCGATTGTCACCCCCCCCCTCGAATAGCATCCTCCCTTCCGCTATTTCATCGACAATACGTGTTTTGGCCATTGTATTTATGACGATGAACGTCATTCAGAATGATGAACTGCTATCTGACGAAGGACGTGTGGACGATGCGCCTGAAGATGAAGCGATGGAACCCGACGGAGGACGAATTCAACGCCTTCCTCGGTCTCAGCTTCTGGTCTTTGGGTGCGTTCTTAATACCCGACTATTTGAAAGAACATGTCCTACTAACTACGGTCATAGACTACTTACATAAATTGCGCACCAAATTTATGTTGCAGTACAGAAAATTGTCACCTGCTCGCGTCTACAGTGGCATTTTGTAACTGCATTCTGAATCCAAGATTTGCAGAGAAAATTGTCGTGAGTGAAGAAGTTCACGCGATTGCGGATAAATATCGACGAATGCTGTTTCTGGAGTTGGATCGACTTTATAGGTAAGAGAAACTATTTTGAATGGGATAACGCATATCCGAAAATAAGTGATAGCATTCGTGAGCTTGAATAGACGAGCATTTGATTTTGTATTGCTGGAGAAATCACGATTTCATAGGGAGACCCTGCGTCAGGATGACTACGCGTGCAGATTTGGCGAAGCCTTGTTATTCCTATCAGCCATCCAAGTGAGTTGAGAACAATTGTGTCGGATGAGAACTAGTGCATCATGCAGACTGTCATATATTTGATATAGAGTTTTTTTCTTTCAGTATTGCTTCTTCGAGATGAAATTCAAGCTGGGCGTTTTCAAGCTCATGGACGTATTCGACGACCAGATGCTAATGGTGCAGTTGCACGAATGAGACTGCAAACCGACATTAGGTCGGATGATGACCATGCGATTTCCAAACCAAAAAAAATACCCTTCTTCAGCTTTGGAAGTGATTTTTGCTTGCTAGGAATGTCTTGTGATATTCTAGAGTAGTGTGCCCGTTGCTCTGTCCGTGTGATTGTTGATAAATCCCCAGTGTAATTTTGATAGGGATGGCCTGTGATATTTTTTTTTCATTTTTTGGTTTGCTCATTCCGTCGTTTCCAACGCTTGTTTGTTCTTCGCCATATCTTTTTTTGGAAAAAAGGACTTTAAAATACGTTCTCCATTGTTTGTGCATATCATACCGACAGGATAAATATTCAGAATTTGAAATAAATGTTGACATTCAATATTCGAAACATAATTTTAAAATATTGATTTATTGATATTCCAAGGAAAATCTCGTTTCTCGGTTAAACAAGCGCAAATGCACATATAATATTTACAAAAGATAACAGGAAGACATAATTACTGGATCGAGTGGGGCATCTACAACCTGAACATGCTCGTTTTCTCATCAAAGACATTTAGCATACGGTAGAGCTCGTACTCCCACTTCATGTTCATTTCAATTTTCTGAAAAATTTGAGTCTTGCAAAACTTTGTTGACATCAACTTGCAGTTGTAAAAAGTCACCTTGATTCCCACAAGTAGCGAGAATAATTCGCCGATGCGTATTGCTCCCTCTTCTACACCGATTGTCCGTCGGTATCTGGAACATTTCAATACTTTATGGTATGTTGAACACACCTTTGCATACGGGAGGGTGACAAAACAGAAACCGACAAAACAGAAACAAATCACAGCTCCTTCGGGAGTCGATGTAGGGACTGGGGAGTTGTTGCATTGTTACAAGTATGCGCTCTACTACACCACTCTGTTTAGATCCTCTATCCAGGTGATTATGAGTTTCGCACCACCACCTATGCATAGGGGTTCATGGTCCAAATTTGAGTATTTCAGTGGAAAATCATGGCTGGATAAACACCAAATACCGTAATAAATCGATAAGTATTTTACTGAGATGCAGTAGTCACTGGAGCATCTGGATATTGATTGGTTACGGTATTTGGTGCTTATCCAGCCATGATTTTCCACTGAAATACTCTAATTTGGACCATGAACCCCATACATAGGTGGTGTTGTGAAACTCATAATCACCTGGATAGAGGATCTAAACAGGGTGGTGTAGTAGAGCGCATACTGGTAACAATGCAACAACTACTCAGTCCCTACATCCAGTCCCGAAGGAGCTGTGATTTGTTTCTGTTTTGTCGGTTTCTGTTTTGTCACCCCCCCCCCCTTGCATACTAATGGGCCCAGCTCAAATCTTGAATGACCTTGGGCTCCTAAATTTAACTGTATTCTAGTATGGAAGGGTACTTCAGAATGTGCAACACCTTTTCTTTATTAATCGATCTCCGCACTTGTAAAGCACTGGTAAAACCCCGGCAAATGCATATTCGCAAAATTACAACTGGTGCTGATCTGTCCTTGTGAGGCATTTTCAAGTGGACGTTCGATACCAGAACTATTGTATTAGGTTGGTGCAAAAGTTTCTTTACAAAATCACTTCCCCAGTTTTCGTGCTATATCTTCCTTCGCTATTGAGCAATCTTGATGTGGTGTTTTTTATTATGTTAGTAGATGTATACTCTCCATATCGCACCTTTGCTCAATCCTGCTTGATCGGGTGTTCAGGCGGGGTAAGATGCCAAAGTCAAAAAATTCGAATTTCCGCCGGACTATTTGATAGATTATTTCTCTATGCACTGTAGTGATCATACCACAATAACATCATTTTCGTAAAGCACATTTACTGGGAATTATATTGTATGAGCTGCGCCAGATCAATCATGAAATAGCTTGCTAAGGGAGGGACGATTTTCGGAAACATCATTTCTTGAAACCAGCATAATTTTAATAATCGCGCTCCACCATTTTGCCGGATGAGCAATTGGTCCCATATAAAGCTAAATCAGAAGAATATATTATGTTAATGTTCCAATAGGAAAATGGTCGTGATTCATTGTTCCTCTCAAGAGCAGCACTTTTCAAAGTGCTGATTTCGAAATTTGATCGACGGAATCGGTCTTTTCCACCTCATACGATTTCCACGAGATTACAAAACCACCAGTTCAAGGGTTCGGCGGACATATCAACCGTTATTGATAAACTTCTCAAAAGAACGAAAGTGGCATTCCGTTCACATAAATGTTATGATAATTTTTGCCGAATACCTAAAAAACGCGAATTTTGCGAATTTTGGAATAGCACTATTTTTCCCGCGATCGACGTAAGATCGATTCGATAAAAACCAATGATTGTGGTACGTCTATGCTGCCTCAAATGATGCCTGAGTAGTTTTTGGAACAAGTAAAGCAGTTACGAGAAAACTTCGAAAATACCTTGTAAAGAAACTTTTGCACCAACCTAATACTAGGTAATTTAGAATGCCCATTAATTGTCCTTTAAAAATATGAAGTAGTTTGCTGATATCATGGTTCTCACTGGAATTACTAATGGGCCCAGCTCAAATCTTGAATGACCTTTCGGTAAGATCCGTCAGAATCTCAGTACGGTAACGTGATGCGAGTGAGATCAACTTGTCACCTGTCTCAGCGTTTTCTGAAATTACATAATGAACCATAAATTCTTGCGAATTGCGTTGCTTACGAATGCATTAGGTCTCTTCTAGATTCTAACCAAAATAGTACCCTACTACAGTATTCTCACAACGGGCTCCCAGAATGTCAAGAATAATCCGGAAGTTTATCGCATCCGACTGTGATATTTAGCGCCAATACGAAGCACATCTTATTAAGTGCCTGATAAATATCGTTCAAATGCAGCTTACCGATGCTCCAGAGTGCGATGCCCACCAGCGCGAGGTACTCATCCTCGGTGGGATGCACCCTGCCCATCTGCTTCTTCATCCCGACGCAGTTCTCATGGATGCACTGGCGCATTGTGCTGAATATGCACTAGGTCGGATGAGAACTATGACGTCACGCCGCATTTGACGCAAACGCGGCATGACGTCACAGTACTCATCCGACCTAGTGCCTCTGAATGATGCATTGTAGTTGATAACCAAGCTGTCCCCCAGCATGAGCGGGGCATTGAAGTACTCCGTACTATGAATTCCGCCATTTAGTTGAACTCTTCTGGAAGAAAACACGAACCTCACAGCTTCTCCAACATTTTTCTGGTCAGGACAATCGCTGAAGAAGATCTCCACGGTGTCAGGTGAGATGTAGGTCGTGTATGAAGAGAGAATGCTGAATACTAGTGTTCACCAACTGTTAATTTGCAATATTTTCAGTTGAAAATCGGTTCCAATCATAGTTGCCCACGGCGCCGGCGACCACCATGAACCCCTATTCATGGTTACGCCTGACAAAATGGCATGAAGGGGGGTTCATGGTTACGCCTGACAAAATGGCATGAAGGGGGGGGGGTCATGGTTACGCACTGCTTGACAAGCCGCCGCCAGTGGTGGGCAACGATGGTTCCAATGGGTCCTTTAGCGCCACTCACAAGTCAATATTCATGCCCCATCGTGGATGCATCCGCATGGCGCTGTCGATGATGAGGAACACCGTATGGAAGTTGCGAATCAGTAACCACTGCAATACACTCATATGCATGATCATGATAGAAATTCAATTAGAGCAAATTGTGTTAAAATCACAAACACAAATGTTTGCTCACCTTATCTTCAGTGGGAAAACTGGCAAATTCCGGAAAGACCGCAGGGATGAAATCGAAGAGGCCGCTGATGAGAATGCGCGTTGTCTCGTGCATGGTCTGATACGTGCAAGGGACGAGATCCTACAATGCTTAATGATTATGATAAGGATGCTATTTTTTATGATACAGTCGTTGATGCATTTATCGTATATTGTAGACAGTGAATCTGATTATCTCACGTATACTTCTTTGGCCGCTTCGAATGGATCCAGTGTGATGCCTAGCAATCGACATTCGGCAATTCGTCGCGTGGAGGAAAGCGCCCTGCAGTGTAGAGTTTGTAGAGTTCCACATTTGGGTAACCCAATACCCCCTAGTTCTGCCCTTATCATAGAACCGAGCTATACAACGTACCGATGACTATCTCGGGTTCTCTCAATGATGGACAACGAAGCTTTCTGAAGAGGAGGACCGCTTCAAGTGCAGGACAATTTTTTAAACGTTTGAAAAAGTAAATATTTCGGTACGCTTACATATCAGCTGAAGCTCCTTTTTCCATACTGAGCAAATCGGCCTGCTCAGGTCGGGATCTCGGGGTGCTAATAATATCCTTCGTATCCTCCTTTTTTCCAGCTGCCATAACATCATCGAAGCGAGCCAGCCGGCACTTGCGACATGAGTGGATACTCTCTGGAATGAATGCATTTTTTTAACAAGTCCATTTTATTAGGTTGAACAGAAAGTCTTTATAAACTTTTTATTTCCCTTCTTCTGGCAATAAAGCGCAAGAGCGAAATCAAACGTATGCACCATTGTTATCTACGACAAATCTCCAACGTTCAGGCAACTTATGGATTCCCTCCTTATAGAACCCATCTCGGCGCGAATCAAAATATTGCTTGAGTGCGGCCTCGATCGCCCCACGGCAAGTGAAGGATCTCTGATCGAGATGACGGGTCAGATCCGAGAACAACCAATAATCCGAAGGGGCCAAGTCAGCAGAATACGGTGTATGAGGGAGAACCATCCAGCCATATTTGGACAGCTCCTGCTTGACCTGCCGTGCAACATGGGGTCGGGCGTTATCGTGTTGATAGTACACTTTCTTGCCGTTCAGGGCAGATTGTGCGAATTTCTTCTTGAGATTCCGTAGTTGTTTAGTGTAGACATATCCAGTAATTATCCGCTTCTCGGGTAGGAGCTCCCAGTAAATCGGACCATCCACTCCCCACAAGGCAGAGAGCAAGATTTTCATAGGGTAAAGGTCAGGCTTTGCGAC
Organism: Pristionchus mayeri; assembly: GCA_036245805.1. Classification (NCBI taxonomy): domain Eukaryota; kingdom Metazoa; phylum Nematoda; class Chromadorea; order Rhabditida; family Neodiplogasteridae; genus Pristionchus; species Pristionchus mayeri. The sequence continues at coordinate 15,865,659 of BTRK01000004.1, read as the reverse complement.
GTCCTGTGGGGTCTTATTGGCATCCACCCACTGTGCCCTCCTATGGTGATTCTCATAGCAGATCCACTTCTCGACCCCTGTTATGAGACGGTCCAACCATCGATCTCCAGCGTGAAGAGTGAGTAGAGAAAGGGAATCGTCGACACGGTGGTCAAATTGGTCTTGGGTCAATTTGTGGGGTATGAAACGGCCTAGCTTCTTCTTCTTGCCAATGGAGACCAATCATTTTACGATGGTGCTTTGCGATACCCCAAGTGTGGCTGCCATGTCGCGGGTATTTGGAAAGGATCCAATTCCACTACGATCCGTAGCTCATCCAAATCCAGCTCGGGTGGCCTCCCAGACCGGTCATGATCATCCATGGAAAAGTCCCCCTTCTCGAAGAGTTGGTACCAATTGCGCATGGTCTGGTAGTGAGTGGTATATGAATCGTACACTTCAGCCAACTGACGTTCCTATTCCTTCATTGTAGTGTGAGAGATGAATACGAATAACAGAACGTTGCGGATGTGCAAGGCCGTGGGAACAAACATCGTGGTCTTACTAGTGGCAGAATGAAAGGCGTGAAATGGGGAGTTGTTGACCACATAGTCCCTTTGTCATGTGTTATTCACTAGAGGCGAGGGAACACCAAAGGTCTCGTGCACTGAGCAGTGATCGAGCAAAACAGTTTATAAAGACTTTCTGTTCAACCTAATACAAGTCGACTGAGCTATTATTACACAGTGCACAATTTGAATTACCTTGAAAGTTGGTGCACTTGTCGTTGCGCTCCATGCAAACCAGGGTATTTCTTTTACTGCGTTGCCTTCTAAACATGAGATTAGGAGTTATGGTATCTAAATGTATGAGGAGGCTGACCAACCTAAAGAAGACGGTGCACGCTCGACAGGCATCAATTCCCAGATGCGAACCGCGCGCTTCCCTTCCACAAATCAGACAGGCTGGCATCCTTAAGGAAGATGTGAAATACGAATGATATTAGGAAAGCATAGTATGTAAATGGTTTAGTTTAAGGTGAGGTCAATCAATATTCATCAACACGAACAATAACGTAGTTCCGACATTAATGGTACCATCATCTGCGAGATCTGTTGAGCAGATTTACATTGAGAAGAGAATAAGGAATAATACAATGACGCAAGGGGTGAGCAAATACATGTCTGGCGCTGGTTAACTTCACAGTTCACTGATCCAAGAGACTACGCCCAAGAACATAAAAATAATGATCAACAGGGATGGGGGACAGAATGACAATGACCGAGGTCGTGCACGCTAACATCATCGACGGTCTACTTTACAACGATTATTCGAGCAAACCGAATCTCTGCCATGATTTCACCAAAACCCCATTTTTTCTGAGCTTTTACAGAAATAATAAATGATAAAAGTGTGGTGGAGAAGAGGAAATTAAATAGCGGAATCACACACGAGGAATCAAGGCGGCTCGCTGTAAAGAGACTGGTACCTCTTTCAGCAGAGAAAAGGCGTATCCCAACACAAGGAGGGCACGGGTTCAATACGCAGATGCATACAACTACAGCAAGGGCACGCCCCCAAGGAAATGTCAAATAATAAGGGAACTATCCATGTAGTTGTATTCCGATCGTGTTCAAAGCTACAAGTGCACACATCGGGAATATTAGTGCGGTTATCATAATATTAGTGCGGTTCAGGTAGAGACGCGAGTAAATGTAAAACAGTAAAAAAATGTATTATTGTGCTTCAATAATAAATAATAAATTGATATCTTTCAACAACATCATATAAATAATCGATTTCGCACATTAATAAGAGTGGTAGCTTATGTAAGTTTAGGCACCTGCGTATTTAAGCCGGCCATCTTACCATGCGATATGTAACTCGTGATGGGATACGTAATTCCTGTGCCGAAATCAGTGCAATGTTCGCTCTAGCAAGACATGGCGATGCAAGTTCTTGATTGCATTTCACTATATATTTCCGCCCGCCATCACTGTTCCTTTTCATGCTACCGCTAGTTACACCTTCGTTCTTTTTCGACAGCTCTCGTGTTATTTAGGATCTTCAGCCTGGTACTCGTCTCTACCTGAGAACAGAGGGTGTCATATTGCGCGAATAGATATTTACTACGAGTACCCTCGGACTTTTGCAGAGTACATAATGCGTTTCAATGGTCCGAACGTTGATCGCCACGGATCGCAAAGCACCATTCGGCACTATGCCGAATGAGAACTATGGCGTCATAGTTCTCATCCGACCTACTGCCCAACCATCAAGCGTCACGCACTACACAATGACACGATACTATATTAATATTTTGATTTCTGTTCGATGCAGCGAATTGTGGTATGCATCATTTTACAATGGCAGCCATTCAATCAAACAACGCAGCGTCGATGCTGCTCACCGAAGACTCAAACGAAGAAATATTGATTTCACTTTTTTTTTCTGACGGTGCTGCTCTAAGCCAGGTTTTCCATTTCTCATAATTAAAAATGCGTTACCATAAGAGAGATCGAACGCAAGAATGGATGACTTTGCTATAAATATTATTCCCTACTTCGATCGATCACTTTTCTGCGTGTTTTCTACACTTCATGTACAGTCTCTGACACCCAAGAGTACCCTTCGCACTTTTGTGTATCTTTAATCGGATGGTTGTGGCGAAGTCTACTAGAGAACATCACACACCACTGTGCATGCGGTGATCTCTGTTGAATAGTATTCTCGATAACAACAATATGTAAGTGTCTGTGGGGGCTCGCCTGATTCGGTTAAATTCTCTAGTCATCGGTTTTTTTCGTCCCCAGACTGCCTTCATTTACTCGTGTTTTCATTCGATCTGACCAGTCATTTTTCGGTGCACTAACTGTCAACAGAATTTTGAATATCACATTATATGCATGTCTCGAGTTGTTGATCGCTTTATTTATCGTGCTATCAAATGTTCGAGGTGAATTCTACTCGTGAAATACTGGAAAGATTGAGTTGACTAAGTGGAAAAGAACGTGCTAGAATAGGTACAATTGAGTTGTTGTTATTCAGGACGAAACATTCATGAAATGTGAAGATACTAACTGAACGTGCTAGTCGTATTCTTTTCCATCGTGCTCGATCACTTGTCGGCGTGTTTGGCCGGATCTTCCTGTACTCCGAAGCTGCTTAGGGCGGGCACGGCATTCTTCAGCCATCTCATGTAGAAGAGCTCCTGGCGCTCGTGGGGATTCACCAGCGAGGGGTTCGCCTGAACAAGTTCAATCTTACATCCTGCGCTGTATCTCTTCGCAGTTTTCTTGTCGCTGTTTAGCAACGAAGAATCGTTTTATTGTGCCCTTTCTCTTCGTTGTCCTAGTCACTTCAATATCGTTACTTGGCTAGTCTTGAGAGTGCAAGGTAAGGCTAGCAACGTGAGGAGACTCGCCTGGATCTTGTAGTAGGCCCAGTGCATCGTGACGATCAGCGCGCCGAACGCGCCCCATTCCTTGAGAGTGCGTGCATTGACCATACTCAGAGTGCTCCTGAACTCAGTAATGGTTGTCGGCGTGAAAGAATAGCTTCAGCGGAGGCGCGACGAGAACAGAGAATGCAACGGAGATAATGGATTAATCGTGAGAGGAATAGATTGAGAAAGTATCCATGATTTGAGCAATGATCTGACTGTCTTCAGTTTGCACGCTCTCTCGCCGGTCAGAGAGATGAGAGAGCGTGCAAACTGAAGAGAGTCAGACGATTGCTCCATGATTTGATCGAAGAGCACGGCAATGGTTGCGCTCATTAGTCGTAGAGGATTTTATTTACAATTGGGTGCTGCGTTGGATCCCTTTAGTCGCACGCAGTCAACAACAAAAAACGGGGAGAGGGAAGCGTTGCAATGCGACCTCGCAAATGCATCACAAATGCATTTATTGTCGGTTGGTTGGCGCAGGTTGGATTGAGGTGACAATGGATCAATAAATTATTTGTGAATCAGGGAAACACGCGAATAAATTAAAAATTCACTTGCTAACCCCTCATAGAGTAAGGAAGAGACGGAAAGGGCAAGGAATTGATTGCATAGGTGCGGAGAGGGAAATCGTGCAAATGACCCGGCATCTTTCTCCTTCTATTTGTCACCATTTCCCTTAGCTTATGTAGTGGTGGGGCACACTGCGCACAGAAAACACGAGAGTTAAGGGAAATACATACGTGCTTGACTAGAAATGTTGTCCCCGCCAAGCACAGTTGCTTCATGCACAATCCTAAAAGTCACGTAATTGCATACGCTGTCGTTAGTAGGAAGCGAGTGCAATGTATCTTCGAGAAATAGGAAAACAGATTTGTCACGACCTTAACATCTATTTTGGTTAGAAAATCTCGGTCGGATGAGAGAAGTGAAAGCGGCAAACCGAAAGAGCGGGTTAGGGAGGTATTGAGAGCGAAAGAGCGGGTTAGATAGGGAAGGAGAGAGAGAGAAAGAGAGATAGAAAGAGAGGAAGTGAAAGAGAGAAAGCAAGTGGGATAGACAGATGCAGAGCACGCTCAGAGACCGGGAAGCAGTGTGCGCCGCTACGTCAAAGAAACAAGGCGAAAGGGAGAGCGTGTGACACTGGTTACCTCCCCCTCTTCTTCTCCCCCTTTTCTTCGCCACCCTCGTCGTCTCCTCTTCCCACTATCTATCCGCTCCGCTCCTATCGACCGCTGGGTTGCTTACCCGAATCTGCTGTTTTTTGTTGTTTGTGTCGTATTTCTGCGTATATCTCTACTCTGAAATAGAGTAATCGTCTGACTCTCTCCTGTTTGCATGCTCTCTCGTTTGCTCTAACCTATGAGAGAGTACAAAAAGAGGAGAGTCGGATCATCGTTTTTAATGTGCCTCAAATGTTCCCCCCCCAGGTCAAAGTTCGTCGTATCTAATCTAATCTGTCCTATCTCTAGTCGTTCATTGATGTGTGCCGCAATCGCGAGTGTTGATTGAGTGCCAATTTTGAATCAATCCATCTATTTGGATAACCCTAGTCCCTCCACCCTCTAATTAATGCAAATCTCATTCACCATCACACGCCGACATTGCTTGTCACTACCTCTCCGATAGCTTTCACTCGTTTACTCCCTGTCACTACTTCACGCGAGTAGTTCGGGCGCGTTTTGTTGGCGCATTGTGCAAACACGCATGATCTTTCCAGTTCCGACTTGTAACTGTGCATTGTTTCTGCGTATCTAGGTCTTAAATAATGTAAAATGTATAATTTTAATGAATGTAAAGGTTTAGGCATGCCAGACTGTCTTATCTGTGGGAAGGAAACGACGGCGACGCACATGGGCATGGACGCATGCCGAGCGTGCACGGTCTTCTTTCGGTGAGTATTTTGGAACCTTAGATACTCGAATTGGAAAATCTTCGGAAGGACAATTTCGCACGCCTTCTCTCCATAAGGAAGGGCTCCTCGAATCGACGCACGAGAACCCAATCCGAATCGAATCGACGTACGCACGAGAATCCTCGAATCCTCTCCTCTCCTCTCGCCTATCCCATATTCTATGCATGGTTATCCAAGAGATTATGCACACCCACAAGTGAGAGAGCAATCTCTGTCATGTCTCCGCTAAAAAGCCGATCCCTACGCAAAATGATAAGAGCCAAATAGGCAGTTCGTACAACTAACCAAGTAGCGTCCCATCCGCGTGAGAGTAGAGCCATTATTTATCTTTTTCATCACATGCAAGTATTGTGTTTCACAATTTCGCTGTTTTTCTCATCATACTATCCGGCCAACTTTCCCCTTTTCCTAAGCTACCAAAAATTCTACGTGTGTTTTCCTTCGCAAACAACAGGCGCTGCACTATGGGCCTTCTATTCTGTGCCTCGCCACTGTGCTTTCTAGTGGATAGTTAGATACGCTATATTTATACTATGCAATAGTGATGCCAAATCGGCGCGCGCTCTCTTCGTTTCGCACGCTCTCTCGCTCTGTCTGACCGGCGAGAGAGCGTGCGAAACGAGGAGAGTATGCGCCGATTTGGAATCACTACTATGCAATATTTATTAGAAAGCTGATCAGGTAACACAGTGATTATGAATAGAGCTATTGCCAGCATGCAAAGTTCGCGAGTGAAAAATATGTGATGATGACAAAATGTGCCTATGGGAAATTGGGAAAGTTCAAAGAATATGACAATTTCAGAAGAAATCGGGGAGCACGGGGCAGGCTGCAGTGCATCAACGGCACCAGTAATTGCAAGGACTATCGAAGTGAGAGTTGAACCAACGTCTTGGATTGTGGACTAATTAACGCTATTTCACTGCTCTAGACAATTCAACTCATAGACTCCCTGCATAGCGAAAATAGTGTGTTTTCGCCGTTGTAACCCTAACAAAAGTCACGCGCCGATGCACGCGAGAGGCAGGGGATGACAACAATCGAGATGAGACGGGGCAAAGTGAAGAGGTGAACGGAAGGGTGATAGGCTTTCGCCACCCTCTGTGTAACAACGTGTGCTACAGCTAGATCGGCGTAAATTCCGGGGCCTGAATGTAACACCCAAATTGCATTCATTGATCGTTCCGATGATCAACTCGGCCTGAAAAGTGTGGGGAAAATAGCTATGAGAAAAGCGGAAGAGGGCAGGTGTCATATCGTGCTTATCTGCGGTTTTGATCGGCTACAAGTCAGGCACAAGGAATCCGAGGAGTCGTAGATATGACCAAGAGATTCTCAGAGAAATACTTGAATCCAACATGTTTTGGAACCGCTATCCCAACTCCAGCGCTGTGTATTATTTGAAGCGGACAAAAGGGAAAAGAATGCACTAAAACGATTGTTCTTTCCCCGTTGTGAATCAGAAAACAAAACTTGCAGAGGGCATCTACACGTGCCGCAAGTGTCGACTGGACCGCTTCGATGCTGTCATGGCGGCTGGAAGGAAGGGCGAAGTGGAAAATCAGGTGTGGTATCTCTCTATCTCCTTCTCTCTCTAGAATCTATCGGATCCTATCTATTGAGAGATTATTGCCTAATTAGTGCCAGTCATATGTCTAATTTCATATAATTCAGGACATTACGATCACCCCATCTCCATCCTCATCCCTGGACTCGCCCATATACATTCCCGATCGGCTTTCCTTCGAATTCAACACTGCCATGGAGGAGGGAACCTCGGTCGAGAGGTAAGCATTTAATTGTACTGAGTTTTATTTGAGAAGAAAACAAACAATAAAGTATAATTGTAAAGGCTCCGAAAAAAGTTCACCAGTTAAACAAGGAGGTATAAGGAAAGGGAAATATCTCAACTAAAGTCGTCGTCTATAAAAATAAACTGTTATTATCACTGGGGGGCAATTAATTGAATTATACTACGCTCCAAAATCGCGCAGAATAAGTAAAAATTGTGCATCTCGCGTCAACAGTAACGAAACAAATTTATCTAAAGGCACACGCCACCCCAGACGCCATCGATGACTACCATCGAGCGGATTCGGGCAGCATATAGGTGAGAATCAAATATTTATACCTATATGTATGTATTAAAAAGTATGAGAAGAACACAGCATTTTGCACAAATAATTGCCATCGCAATTTTTCTTGTTATCGCGATACTTGCCATCTGCTAGACGCATGACGCGAAAAATTTCAGATAAAAAGTTCTTTGAAGGTCCTGTTAATTACATTAATTGCAGAGCGCTTTCCCTCATGCGACGAACGCACGAATTTCAACTGCGCGGCATCTGGATGGATCCATTCGAGGCGGAAAAGGAGGAATACGTGAGCTTTTAAAATAATATATTATGAGGGCACTAGGCCGGATGAGAACTATGACGACATGCCGTCTTTGATATATCAAGGATGAATTATGTCATAGTTCTCATCCTACCGAGTGTCATTATGAGTGACTATCTGAGAGAACTGACTAGAGGCCGTACAGAGAAAAATGAAGTGGTGATTTTAAGACGTCCCGAAGTGAATGAAATAAATTTTAAGACTTTTCACGTAGAGTACGAAAATCGACCTTAGGAAGCCGTATCTCTCACCCCTCATTTATTCTTCCGCGCTGAACTTGAGCGGTCGGTTTTTGCAATTTTTGAACGGCTCATCCACATCCCATACATATATAGTAATTCTGAAAGATCTCGACAAGATAAGCATTTTTCCAGTTGGGAGTGAAATGCGAGCTCATCCGTGAAAAAAGTTATGACCGTTTGAATTATTAAAATTGTTACTGTGAAAACACTTTCCCCGAGGTGTAATTTTAAGAGACCCTCCACGAGAGAACGTAACAACTGTGCAGGGGTCCTCGGGTGGCCAAAAAATCGATAAATTCCAAACTTATTTTCTGAAGTGTGGGTACCGAGTGGTAAGTGATGGCCGCAACAACTAAGGTTTGGGGTCGATTTTGAAAAAGTTTCGGGGGACCCCCACAATTGGGGTCGAAAAATTGACTTTCTCAAAAGTACATGAAATATAGATTTTCTGGTCGATTTTGACGCGTAGAACACGAATTTCAACATTTGAGAGCGAGAAAATGCGAATTGAAAAAGATACATTCAAAAAACTGAAATTTTCGATCCGAAAAGGCACATAAATAACCATAACTTTTTTAAGAAAAATAATAATTTGGGTCATTGACATTTTTTAAATCTATAAGTGATAAGAAATATTCACGATTTGTTTCAGAATTTTAAAAATGGGTAATCATCGATTTTTTCGAGCCTGAATTTTATCATATTCGGTCAAAACGAAGGAAGGGGATACTGTAATTTCTCAAATATGACTTCACAGTTGTTCATGGTAAGAGAAACCTCATTAGAATGTTCAAAAGAACTTCCACCATGAATTTCAAGGTGTTAGATTAACTTGGGTTCTCAAAATTTGGAATTGCCAAAAATCGTGATTTTGACCTAAATGATGAGATTTTGGAAGTATATTTCGCCGGCATATCGCCCTCGTAACATATGCTATGCTAATTATTAGTTAGTATAGAAACTATTCTTACTATTTATGGCTATTCCATAGGATAATTGAAGTTCCGCTTGATGAGCTATCCAGCTATTATAGTGATTTCGTCCGAAAGTTTCGGTTTTTCGACCATGTCTCATTTATATCACATTTTCATGAGTCGGTAAATGAAAAAATCGGTTTCAGCGAGAGAAAATACACAAGCAATATATATTGCTCCAGATAATCATGAAATTAAATTTTTCACGTTTTTCGAAAAAAATCGATTTTAAAAATTTTCACAAAACGTGTTAAAATACGACATTTATTGTATATTTTTACTCGCTGAAACCGATTTTTTATATACCGCCTCATGAAAATGTGATATAAAAGAGGTCTTCTGAGAGATTGCATGAATTCGAGACCACCATTTGACAAACTGTTCAAAGTGCTTCAATCTCATCCCCACCGTGGAGGTAGATGTACATATGGTCAAGTAACTTACATTTAATTTTGTGGGGCCGGAAATTGAGAAGTGCCTAAAAGCCGGCTCTGGCAATTTCAAAAATTTGAAAATTCATAACTAACGTCCAAGTTGAGTAGGAACTTCAGCAAAAGAATAAAAATTATCGCCATGACGAGATGAATAACTTTTATGTTGAGGTCGACAACGAAAAATGAATATTAAGTATTGATATTGTAGAAAGAGTGTTTTGTCGATATCCCAAAGTTGAAAAAAATCGATGTTGTGAAAAATAATATTCCAATTGCTAATGAGATCTCCTCGGATTCGGAATCTACGTCGTTTTGTACACCGGGAAAAGTTCTATTTTCAAAAATCGCGATGGTGCATAAGGGTTGGTAAGCATCTAAAATTGAAAGAAAAGCTATTTCTGAGCGATTTTCATACAAAAATTAGAAAGTAAAATGTTGGATCTTGAGCAAAAACACGCGATCTGACATATTTTTTGAAAATAGAACTTTTCCCGGTGTAAAAAACGACGTAGATTCCGAATCCGAGGAGATCTCATTAGCAATTGGAATATTATTTTTCACGACATCGATTTTTTTCAACTTTGGGATATCGACAAAACACTCTTTCTACAATATCAATACTTAATATTCATTTTTCGTTGTCGACCTCAATATAAAAGTTATTCATCTCGTCATGGCGATAATTTTTATTCTTTTGCTGAAGTTCCTACTCAACTTGGACGTTAGTTATGAATTTTCAAAATTTTGAAATTGCCAGAGCCGGCTTTTAGGCACTTTTCAATTTCCGGCTCCAAAATGTTACTTAGACGTTAGTGGGCCTTAGATGTATCATCCATGAAAATTTTGTGGAGATTGAACCCCGTTGAACAGTTTGTCAAACCCCACCTGCGATCTCTCAGAAGACGTGTGATAAATGAGATATGGTCGAAAAACCGAACCTTTCGGACGAAATCACTATAATAGCTGGATAGCGCATCAAGCGGAACTTCAATTATCCTATGGAATAGCCATAAATAGTAAGAATAGTTTCTATACTAACTAATAATTAGCATAGCATATGTTACGAGGGCGATATGCCGGCGAAATATACTTCCAAAATCTCATCATTTAGGTCAAAATCACGATTTTTGGCAATTCCAAATTTTGAGAACCCAAGTTAATCTAACACCTTGAAATTCATGGTGGAAGTTCTTTTGAACATTCTAATGAGGTTTCTCTTAGCATGAACAACTGTGAAGTCATATTTGAGAAATTACAGTATCCCCTTCCTTCGTTTTGACCGAATATGATAAAATTCAGGCTCGAAAAAATCGATGATTACCCATTTTTAAAATTCTGAAACAAATCGTGAATATTTCTTATCACTTATAGATTAAAAAAATGTCAATGACCCAAATTATTATTTTTCTAAAAAAAGTTATGGTTATTTATGTGCCTTTTCGGATCGAAAATTTCAGTTTTTTGAATGTATCTTTTTCAATTCGCATTTTCTCGCTCTCAAATGTTGAAATTCGTGTTCTACGAGTCAAAATCGACCAGAAAATCTATATTTCATGTACTTTTGAGAAAGTCAATTTTTCGACCCCAATTGTGGGGTCCCCCGAAACTTTTTCAAAATCGACCCCAAACCTTAGTTGTTGCGGCCATCACTTACCACTCGGTACCCACACTTCAGAAAAAAAGTTTGGAATTTATCGATTTTTTGGCCATCCGTGGACCTGTTACGTTCTCTCATGGAGGGTCTCTTAAGTAGGTTCATTAGATTCCCCGTGAAAAGTTACCCCTAGGACCAAATTGTCACTAGTAAATTCGCGATGCAATGATATTTCCCGAAATGCGGAAAAGGGAAATATGTAGAATCACTGAATATCGGAATTTTCAAAACTTTTTGATTTCAACATTCTACCTATCATGAAATGTTCCCAATACTGTACTTCAACTTTTTATGTATAATTAGAGAGCAGTCTCTTTAATAAACATGACTTACGACATCAAAAAATCATTTTTTTTTCATTTGACAATTTCTCAAATTTGCACGTTGCAAACTCAACATTCCGAGACCACTTGAAGCTATATCTGTAGCCATATTGTAGCATTCCTCGACATGCGTGAAAATTCATGGAACAGTTCTCCTCCAATATATCGGAGCTCTAGTTATTGATGCCCGAATATGGCTTAAATGACAATGTCCCAAATATTTAAATTCATTTTAGAAGTTAATTTTAAGAATTCTGATTGAATATAGTTGAAAATAATGTTTTCGTAATCTGAGGAATCAAATACGTCTGGAAAATCCATCGTTTGAACAATTTTGAAAAATCGAAATTTTCAAATATCTAAAATTTCGGAAATTTTGAGAAAGGTAAGAGGTGCATATTTTTGCATACAGTTTATACACCAGACTACGAAAACATTATTTTCAACAATATTCAATCAAAATTCTTAAAATTAACTTCTAAAATGAATGTAAATATTTCGGACATTGTCATTTAAGAGACCCTCCACGAGAGAACGTAACAACTGTACAGGGGTCCTCGGATGGCTAAAAATTCGATAATTCCCATACTTTTTCTCTGAAGTGGGGGTCCCAAGTGCTGATCGCCGGCAGCAATGACTAAGGTCTGGGGTCGATTTTGAAAAAGTTACTGACACACCTCTCTTTTGGGGTCGAAAAATTGACTTTCTCAAAATCATGTTTTTTATAGTTTTTCTGGTGTATTTTAATACGAAGAAACCGAATTTCCATATCCGAATGCGAGAAAATGAGAATAAAAAATGTTATTGTCGAAAAACTGAAAATTTCGATCTTAAAAGTTACATAACGTGCCATAACTCAATTTATAAAAATGGTATATTGGGTGATTGATATTTTTGGAAACTTGAAGTGATAACAACACTTCCAGAATTTTTAAAATGGGGTCTTTTGAGATTTTCGAGTCTGAACATGGCAATATTGACTAAAATCGAATTAAACCCAAATATTTTTATCACAAATATGGATCCAATGCCATCTAAGCATATATAAAACTAATAGCAATATTCGAAACTGTTATCTAAATCAATTTGAAACGTCGGCTAAATAGAGGGTCCTCGAAAACGGAGGTGCTCAAAATCCAGGATTTCGGCCTCATTGTTCATGGATTGAACTTTTTTCCCCCGACATTACGTCGTATATGTTACGTACGTATGTGGCGAAACATGTATATAAATGGATATACTTAAAAGTAAAATCAATTCCGTGGAAAATGAAGTCGTGGACGTTCTACAATCCTGATAATGGAGCTAATTTGCCCGAATTTCTTGGTTTTTCGAGCTTATCTCGTTTATCTCACGTTTTAGCGAGTTCGCATATGTAAATTCGGTTTCAGCGAGTGAATTTACACCTAAAAACACTTTTAAATCAACAATTCAGGATTTAAATTTTTTTTGAAAAAAAAAAAAATTTTTGTACTTCTGCAGGAAAAGTTTCTTATCTGGTGTAAATTCACTCGCTGAAATCGAATTTACATATGCGAACTCGAAAAAAGGTGAGGTAAGCGAGATAATCTCGAAAACACAAGAAATTCGGGCAAATTAGCTCCATTATCAGGATTGTAGAACGTCCACGACTTGATTTTCCGCGAATCGATTTTACTTTTAAGTATATCCATTTATATACATGTTTCGCCACATACGTACGTAACATATACGACGTAATGTCGGGGGAAAAAAGTTCAATCCATGAACAATGAGGCCGAAATCCTGGATTTTGAGCACCTCCGTTTTCGAGGACCCTCTATTTAGCCGACGCTTCAAATTGATTTAGATAGCAGTTTCGAACATTGCTATTAGTTTTATATAAGTTGAGATGGCATTGGATCCATATTTGTGAAATAATTATTTGGGCTTAGTTCGATTTTAGTCAATATTGCCAAGTTCAGACTCGAAAATCTCAAAAGACCCCCATTTTAAAAATTCTGGAAAAATTACAGTAGTGTTGTTATCACTTCAAGTTTCCAAAAATATCAATCACCCAATATACCATTTTTTATAAATTGAGTTATGGCAGGTTATGTACCTTTTAAGATCGAAATTTTCAGTTTTTCGACTATAACATTTTTCATTCTCATTTTCTCGCATTCGGAAATGGAAATTCGGTTTCTACGCGTTTAAGAGAAACTATCTGAGTGAGTGAACATTTTTGTGGAGACGCTTGGCACTAGCGAAAAATCGAATTCCTCCAAAATTGGCATACATGTAGTACTCAGTGAGTATAACCCAGGGATGTCTTATTTAGTGTTCTAGATCACGCATTGAGAAATGCGCGGCACTTTTGTCCGAAAACTTCAATTGTCGAACTTTTGCATTTCGCAATCAATCGAAAGATTGATACTTGTAAAAATGCAGAATATTCAAGTGATCACACATGCCAAGTGCCATAGCGATTTAATGAAAAGTCTTGATAAAAAGCGAAAATTCGATCAAATTTATATTATACGAATTATATATCGTTCTGATAGGAGAGCTGAGAAAGTTTTGAAGTTTTAAATTTGTAGCTATGGATACTAACTATCTATTACATTAATATAATTAAAATCAAAAATAAAGTTTGGAGAAATTGGCAAACAACGGTCGGCAACTTGAAATAAAATCAGTTCATGATAGGATCTGGCCTACCGTAATCCAAAACAGAAATGGAGGACAGGCGTTCTAGGATTACCCTACACGTAGTACTCGATGAGAGAAATGCAACAGCACGAAAGAAATTTCGATGCACATCCGCGCGCGCAAGAGCGCCGCTTGTAAATCAAATCGAGAGATTACTGTAACTATTTAACATAACCGCTCTGGCGCGCGAGGATGCGTATCGTAATTGTATTGACGCTGGTGCATTTCCCTCATCGAGTACTACGTGTAGGGTAATCCTAGAACGCCTGTCCTCCATTTCTGTTTTGGAATACGGTAGGTCAGATCCTATCATGAACTGATTTTATTTCAAGTTGCGACCGTTGTTTGCCAATTTCTCCAAACTTTATTTTTTTAAATTTTAATTATATTAATGTAATAAATAGTTAGTATCCATAGCTACAAATTTAAAACTTCAAAACTTTCTCAGCTCTCCTATCAGAACGATATATAATTCGTATAATATAAATTTGATCGAATTTTCGCTTTTTATCAAGACTTTTCATTCAATCGCTATGGCACGGCATGTGTGATCACTTGAATATTCTGCATTTTTACAAGTATCAATCGTTTCGATTGATTGAGAAATGCAAAAGTTCGACAATTGAAGTTTTCGGACAAAAGTGCCGCGCATTTCTCAAAGCGTGATCTAGAACACTAAATAAGACACCCCTGGGCTATACTCACTGAGTACTACATGTATGCCAATTTTGGAGGAATTCGATTTTTCGCTAGTGCCAATAGTATTTTCATTCACTCAGATAGTCTCTCTTAAATACACCAGAAAAACTATAAAAAACATGATTTTGAGAAAGTCAATTTTTCGACCCCAAAAGAGAGGTGTGTCAGTAACTTTTTCAAAATCGACCCCAGACCTTAGTCATTGCTGCCGGCGATCAGCACTTGGGATTCCCACTTCAGAAAAAAAGTATGGGAATTATCGAATTTTTATCCATCCGAGGACCCCTGTACAGTTGTTACGTTCTCTCGTGGAGGGTCTCTTAAGCCATATTCGGGCGTCAATAACTAGAGCTCCGATATATTGGAGGAGAACTGTTCCATGAATTTTCATGCATGTCGAGGAATGCTACAATATGGCTACAGGTAAAGCGTTAAGTGGTCTCTGAATGATGAGTTTGCTACGTGCAAATTTGAGAAATTGTGAAGTGAAAAAAAATGTTTTTTTTGCTATCGTAGGGCATGTTTATTAAAGAGACTGCTCTCTAATTATACATAAAAAGTTGAAGTACAGTATTGAGAACATTTCAAGATAGGTAGAATGCTGAAATCACAGTTTTGAAAATTCCGATATTCAGTGATTCTACATATTTCCCTTTTCCGCATTTCGGGAAATATCATTGCATCGCGAATTTACTAGTGAAAATTTGGTCCCAGGGGTAACTTTTCACGGGGAATCTAATGAACCTACTTAAAATGATACCTCGGAGAAAGAGTTTTTACAGTAGCAATTTTAATAATTCAAACGATCATAACTTTTTTCACGGATGAGCTCGCATTTCACTCTCACCAGTAAAAATGCTTATCTCGTCGAGATCTTTCAGAATTACTATACATGTATGGGATTTGGATGAGCCGTTCAAAGATTGCAAAAACCGACCGCTCAAGTTAAGCGCGGAAGAATAAATGAGGGGTGAGAGATACGGCTTCCGAAGGTCGATTTGCGTACTCTACGTGAAAAGTTACCCTAGGACAATATTTATTTGAAATTTTATTTTTTGCTGTACGGTTCATAGGTAGAATTGCTCAATTCTCTCAGATAGTCACTCTTATGTTCTATTCACTGAATGTGGCAGCAAGCATTGTATTTGACAACCTATTACTCTCCTTATGTATGCCACACGTCCCTTTATGATTTTTTCTCAGGATCTCATTCCGTGCACGTATCAATTGATGAACGAGGGCACGCGAATTCTCATCACCGGCCTCTTCGACTTCATTCCCTCCGTATTTCCCGAGTTCAACACGCTGTCCATCGCAGATAAGGTGAGGTAATTAGTAAATATTATTCGAAGTGGAAGGTCGTTCTTTATCCGAGAGCATACCACAAAACCAAAAGTCTCGTAATGTCTGTTTGGGGTATTTGTAGACGTCTAATGAAAACAAATAACAAAATAGAAAGAAACCGTCTAATCACGACGCGATCCTAATCAGTGTGCTTATGTATAATTAATCAAAGTATTCCAGTGGTTGTTGATTCGCAACTACCAGAAGATCTTCCACGTCGTCGACTCCTGCCTGCGAATGTATCGACGATACGGAGAACATTCGAACTTGTACGTCCTGTACGTCACTCTTTTATTCCCGGCCAACAGTGAGAAAAAGAAAGACATGGGAAACATTTCATTCTAATCGCATCATTCGAAATGCAATCTAATCCCACTCTTTCAATACAGCGGCTTCGGATCCTACACGTCCTACCTCTCGACGGAAACCGTCGAGGAGTACTTCAGCGATTGCACCGACCAGAAGAATGTGCTGGAAGCAGCGAGGTACCTTTGTTGACAGATTGCCCGAATAATTCGCCCCGAGAGCAACTAGAACGATTGCTGCTTTTATTGTCAGACTGCCAGAAACATAAATTGCACAATTCACTCGTAGCGCTCCAGAAGTTTGAAATTAAAGTACAGTAAACTGGTACGTCGTCTCCTGATTTCGAGCATTCTCTAGACCGAAAGAGTATGGAAAGAAGAGGCGGAGGCCCTTTATCGAACTCAAATTGCAATGTTTTGACCAAAAAATTAAAAAAAACTAGTATGATCTACTGTTCAGGACGCTGCGGGACTGCCTGCAGGAGAACTGTATCAAGATGAAGAGTCAGGTGTGCCGCATGCAGCCGACCGAGGAGGAGTACCTCGCACTGATGGGAATCGCCTTCTGGAGCATCGGTATGACCATCAGTGTATTTTGGAACTCTTTTCGTGAGGTAGAGATAGGGTATCTGCGAAGGTATGAGTGGGCACACTGTATGAGGAGTGTACGGCAGGGATAGCAGAAGGTGGCGGGGGCCTGATAGAAAGCATACGGTATGGCGTGGCGACAGAAGCCAGGAGACGGCAACTGAGCCTACCATTGGAGCATAAATCTCAAAAATTGCATCATTTTGGTGATCATCACACAATTCTCATAAATTTGACGTACCTTATTTTCTTCAAAAATAGGATTAGATCGTAATTTGGCTATACAATTGAATGGTAAATTGCAGAAAATGCGGAGCCAAACGAGAATTTGGTCGAGCTCGCGTCCCGATACCGCACCGAGATTCTGTCTGATCTTACTGCGAGGTGCCTACTTTTCATTATCCATACAAACTATTTCCTAATCACTAATTCAAAAAGTTGTTGTGAATCACAATAAAGCTAATAAAAAGAGTAAATTTTAACAGGCTTTCATATTTTCATGTCGCACACTTTAAACTCGGGTCGAGTGGAGAGAGATAATTCGAAATGGAGAGACGAATGACTATTTGTCGAACTCTATTTGCGCTTGCAGGTACCGACAGACAATCGGCGAGGAGGAGGGAGCCATTCGAATTGGCGGCCTGTACTGCCTGCTCATGGGCTTCAAGGTAATCGTTGCCTCTGTTAGCCAATGTTCATGTGCAATTTGGAATTTGTGTGCAAAACGGCCTTGGAAAGCTGATATTTCATAGAGATCAGCTGAATTTCTCCATTCAGAAAGCGGAGATGAACATGAAGTGGGAGTACGAGGTGTATCGAATCCTGAACGTCTTCGACGACAACACGTACATGTACAAACTGCAGATGCATCGATCGGACATCGAGGAATAGCAGAACTGCACGAACAGTATGGGTTTAGTGATAAGCCTAGTCTCATCTTTTACGTACGTAAAATGCGAACTATATTTCTGTTATTGTTTCAACATGTACAAGATGGAGATGCATCGGCCTGACAAAGAGATTTATAATTTGTTTTATTTTGTGATAAGATTAGTCCCTTTTTTCAAACCTGCTGTGTTACTGATTGTGTTCTCTCAGTATTTGCTCAAAATTCAATCGATTTTACCTCGTGATCAAAAAAAACCAGGATAAATTTTGGCAAAACATTTTCAATTTTCGCTCAATTTTCTTTGATAAAAAGTGTAGTATTTGTTCACATTTCCAACAGAAACTCGTCAGAATCGAGGACAGAAGGTGACATAGTACGTATCAGAAGATGTGGACTCCACCTGAAAATTCGGCATCAGCTCGATTTTTTTCCGAAATTCGGGCTCACTCGTATTTTCTTTTCCTGGAAGCAGTCTTCACGCAGACACTTAACCGCCGTTGATTTGTGGCTGAATAGTTGTTAGTTTGTAGGAAACCCTCTCACAGGTCGCTCACAGGTATGGCGCCACAGACATTGGAATGTCGAATCCATTCTCGATGCTCACTCCGTACTGCTTGGGATTGGAGTGACTGTCGATTATAACCTGCAAATCGGATCTCCCACGTTGGCTGGCGTATATGAGAGGAATCGCGAGAGAATCGACCATTTTAGGGGGGTAGGCGGCAGGGAAATTCAAAATGAAACACTCGCACTACAAATTTGGCACAAAGTATTTCAAATGATGCTCTTTCAAACTGCGTCGTCAGAATTTTGATAACTCTCGTCATCTTCGAGATTCTGAAGGCCAAACATGGTACTATTACTTTTCGGAAGTCAAATCGGGCACATTTAATTAATCATAACATCTTTTAAATTAAAGATAGAAGGACGTTCTTTGCTTAGAATGAAAGCGGAGATCCAGGGCTACAACTTTCATGTTGACCGTGTCATTCCAAGTGCACGCTCCTGTGCGGGGCGGTCGGTCGGACTAAAAATGTCGAAATTTTTCAAATCGGAAAAACCCACAAAAGTTATTATGCGGAAGTTATAGTCCCTATAGGTGACTAACTTTTCGCCAAAAATCAGACAAATCGTAAAGATGAAAAAAAAGGGGGCGCACTTTTGTAGGGTGGTCCCAAAATGGGTTCCAGACAGAGAGACTTCCAAAAGGGTACTTCCAAAAGTTGGCTGCTATCGGGCTCAAATACATCCATAATCATCCAAAACAACATTTCAAGTTGTTTCCCCAATTGTCGTAACGCTGTAAATGGCCAAAAACTACAGTATGCCGTCAAATTAGAAAATCAATATTTTTACCTTCAACAACCTATGGGATGGGTGCAATTGCACTAAATCGGTTCCAAGTAGTGTGGGAACATCCCTTAATAATAATAATTCTTTATCATGCGACAGTGCAGAGGTATAAAATAGATGTTACAGGGAAAATTAGAATCATGATAATTACGATGTCATATCTAGATGACAAAGGGAGTTTCATACTAAAGAGTATGATCTAGGGTACATCCATACAATACCTAATCCCAATCAGTTACCCGTTCCCTGGGGAAGTCTCATGCAACCCCTAATCCAGTAATAGTGGTCGGGCGCGAGCCATGGGCCAAGAGACCGGGTCTATCGCGAGTCCAGTTACTATCCCTGGATATAACCCTAGCAATCCTAACAACCCAAGTGTACCGTGAGAGCTGCCAGGCTATAGAACAATGGTGTTAGATACAAGTTTATCAATAGTGTTACAGATATAAGTTAGTAAGGGGATGGAATGTCAGAGCGGAACATAGTTGATGAGAGAGATTGATAGAAGAGGTAGAAAGGCTGGTAAGAGAGGGAGGAAGGAGAGGACTCGGACAGAGCCCTCTCCTCCTTGAGTGGAGCGGAGTGAAGGCTGGTGCAGATGAAGTGTGAATGTCCTAAGACTAAGACTGCTTTCTCATCTTACTTCCGGGATTTTATACTAGTCAGTAAGTAGGCGGAGTTCGGACCGATAGAGACTCTCTTGATTTCACATTGACTCTCTGATGTTCTCTCTCGTCTATGTCTCTCTTATCCGTGTTGTCTCTATGTCATCTCTCGCCATCTGGCAAGAGGCAAAGTGCGATAGGACTTAGAGCCGCGGGCTCATTCAGCTTTTCCTCCTCTTGATCTCTCAACTCATCTCATCTACCTATTCTACCCATGACATCACCACTCTTAATTTGCTGACGCCCCGTCAGCATCTTCATTCGTCGATTCACGTTGATTGGGTATCTTCTCTCTTCTTGATAAGCATGTCCTTTCCGATATAGTAGAATGTACATGGACTGAAGATGAGCTGCTGATGTCGATGGAGATACAATACTATAACTAAACTCTCTAAACAATTAAATTGTACAATTCAAGCTACTTTCTAGTTCTAATATTAGGTTGAACAGAAAGTCTTTATGAACTTTTTATTTCCCTTCTTCTGACAATAAAGCGCAAGAGCGAAATCAAACGTATGCACCATTGTTATCTATGACAAATCTCCAACGTTCAGGCAACTTATGGATTCCCTCCTTATAGAACCCATCTCGGCGCGAATCAAAATATTGCTTGAGTGCGGCCTCGATCGCCCCACGGGAAGTGAAGGATCTCTGATCGAGATGACGGGTCAGATCCGAGAACAACCAATCATCCGAAGGGGCCAAGTTAGGAGAATACGGTGTATGAGGGAGAACCATCCAGCCATATTTGGACAGCTCCTGCTTGACCTGCCGTACAACATGGGGTCGGGCGTTATCGTGTTGATAGTACACTTTCTTGCCGTTCAGGGCAGATTGTGCGGATTTCTTCTTGAGATTCCGTAGTTGTTTAGTGTAGACATATCCAGTAATTATCCGCTTCTCGGGTAGGAGCTCCCAGTAAATCGGGCCATCCACTCCCCACCAGGCAGAGAGCAAGATTTTCATAGGGTGAAGGTCAGGCTTTGCGACGTCCTGTGGGGTCTCATTGGCATCCACCCACTGTGCCTTCCTATGGTGATTCTCATAGCAGACCCACTTATCGACCCCTGTTATGAGACGGTCCACCCATCGATCTCCAGCGTGAAGAGTGAGTAGAGAAAGGGAATCGTCGACACGGTGGTCAAACTGGTCTTGGGTCAATTTGTGGGGTATGAAACGGCCTAGCTTCTTCTTCTTGCCAATGGAGACCAATCATTTTACGATGGTGCTTTGCGATACCCCAAGTGTGGCTGCCATGTCGCGGGTATTTGGAAAGGATCCAATTCCACTACGATCCGTAGCGCATCCAAATCCAGCTCGGGTGGCCTCCCAGACCGGTCATGATCATCCATGGAAAAGTCCCCCTTCTCGAAGAATTGGTACCAATTGCGCATGGTCTGGTAAGGAGTGGCATATGAATCGTACACTTCAGCCAACTGACGTTCCTATTCCTTCATTGTAGTGTGAGAGAGGAATACGAATAACAGAACGTTGCGGATGTGCAAGGCCGTGGGAACAAACATCGTGGTCTTACTAGTGGCAGAATGAAAGGCGTGGAATGGGGAGTTGTTGACCACATAGTCCCTTTGTCATGAGTTATTCACTAGAGGCGAGGGAACACCAAAGGTCTCGTGCACTGAGCAGTGATCGAGCAAAACAGTTTATAAAGACTTTCTGTTCAACCTAATACAATTAAGATGTGTATAACTATTCCTGAATTTTCATTTTATTTATATTATAGTTATTTCATAATAGAATTATTTCAATACAGAAATATTTTTATTAAAAAAATTGAATTTAGATCCTCATTTAGAAATTTAGACTCACTTGGTAGTAGTTGTTGCTATATTCTCCATCTCCTCGGTGATCTTGATCGTCCTCAGTATCGTGTGTAGTTCACTTGGTCGAATTTTCCATATTACATTGTTCTTCAATTTTTTTTAGATCGCATACACTTTCTTCAGTTTTATCCTTCCTTCGAAAATGTGTTCGACTGCAGTT
Source organism: Pristionchus mayeri (assembly GCA_036245805.1). Classification (NCBI taxonomy): domain Eukaryota; kingdom Metazoa; phylum Nematoda; class Chromadorea; order Rhabditida; family Neodiplogasteridae; genus Pristionchus; species Pristionchus mayeri. Next base: position 15,843,782 of record BTRK01000004.1, on the reverse strand, counting down.
ATCGGAGAAGAAATGTGATGGCAGAAGGCGAGGGTGGATGGGCAGTTGTTATCTCGCCAGTGGAGTTGTAGAATGTGGAGATGGAAGTGATGGATAGGAAGAGAGTGAGAGTCAGACGAACTAGAATCAAAGTCGATGATTTTGCAGTTGTTCCAAGCGATTTTCTGATATATGTTGACTCAGATAACTCTCGAGTCGAGTCTTGATCATCCAGTGTCCAAAAATCGAGTTTACCTATTCGAGACATTTCAAGAGAACTGGATATTTCATGTTAATTTGGGATTTATATTACATTATTTGTGGTTACAAATAGAGATATTTGTTGATTGAATCATTGTCAGCGGAAATTTGACGGAACTATTTCATTTTTCTTCATAAACTGAGGCACACTCTTCCTCAAATCTATTCGTTCGCAAAAGAAGTTACTGCTTGGCGGTGACATTTGATATTTTGAAAGCCACTCCTTCACTATCTACCAAACATTTAAAATGTTGAGGCGATACGATAGATTTCCCAACTAGGGAAGTTAGTAGCAAAAGTATGCGTCCACACTTGATACCTGTACTTCCTGATGGGGCTGCGCTATTCTTCATTAGACGATCGTCGATTCTTCATGGTATGTGTAGTCCCTTAGATGTCCGTCGTTTCTCCTCGGCGTAGTCCTCTCCTTGCCCTTGTTTTCCATGTGGTCCGGCCGGACTTGAATTCGATTTGAAGCGCAGCAATTGGGCGAAAATGTACAAAAAATGGAGTAGGCACTACTTACTGAAATAATATACACGGGACTGTTAATTTTGGGCGCCATTTATACATAAAATTACCGAAAAGCCGAATTTGGGAGATTCAGAGTTACTCATCTCAGTAGAGAGTGTGTGAGTGAGTACTATCTTCGCTGATGGACAGTTAGTAGTAGATGTTATAGTCCTGATTCGATTCCACAATCTATACTAGTCTATTCGAAAAGAAGAAGATAAAAATGAAGCATGAGTTTCACTCTCGCTTATCTTTCTCCCTCTCGCCTATTGATTGATGAAAGCAGTTTCTTTTCGTGTACTCGCATAGTGTAACTCTCTTTGAGTGACAATAGAGATGTTCGTTTCCTGGGTAGACTTGCTTCTAAGAAGACCAGTTCGAAAGGAAATTGAACTGGTTTTCATTCGTGCAATTGACTAAGATTCAGATCAAAGGTAGTGCGATCTTGGGTGACTCTCAATAAGATGGAAAAGGCAGATGTTGTCAACTAAGTGGTTCTGATGTTCCGAAAGATGTTAGTGAGTAAATTTTGAAAAATTGAGGACCGTGATCTACCTGAGATATAAAAAAAAGGTTAGTGAGAAGAGATCAATTGGTTAGTTCGAGGACCGTAACCTAACTTCTAATCGGAAATGATACCGAAGAGATGCTTACACAAGAGATTAGTGATGAGATAATATGTGATGTGATTAGTATAATGATGAGGATATCATTACTTGATACATTTTAAACCTGGCAGTCTCCCGGGGCACATTTCGAAAGGGAGAACCTCCATTTCATACTAAAGAGTATGATCTAGGGTACATCCATACAATACCTAATCCCAATCAGTTACCCGTTCCCTGGGGAAGTCTCATGCAACCCCTAATCCTGTAATAGTGGTCGGGCGCGAGCCATGGGCCAAGAGACCGGGTCTATCGCGAGTCCAGTTACTATCCCTGGATATAACCCTAGCAATCCTAACAACCCAAGTGTACCGCGAGAGCTGCCAGGCTATAGAACAATGGTGTTAGATACAAGTTTATCAATAGTGTTACAGATATAAGTTAGTAAGGGGATGGAATGTCAGAGCGGAACATAGTTGATGAGAGAGATTGATAGAAGAGGTAGAAAGGCTGGTAAGAGAGGGAGGAAGGAGAGGACTCGGACAGAGCCCTCTCCTCCTTGAGTGGAGCGGAGTGAAGGCTGGTGCAGATGAAGTGTGAATGTCCTAAGACTAAGACTGCTTTCTCATCTTACTTCCGGGATTTTATACTAGTCAGTAAGTAGGCGGAGTTCGGACCGATAGAGACTCTCTTGATTTCACATTGACTCTCTGATGTTCTCTCTCGTCTATGTCTCTCTTATCCGTGTTGTCTCTATGTCATCTCTCGCCATCTGGCAAGAGGCAAAGTGCGATAGGACTTAGAGCCGCGGGCTCATTCAGCTTTTCCTCCTCTTGATCTCTCAACTCATCTCATCTACCTATTCTACCCATGACAGGAGTATAGCCGTCAGTTACAAGCGAGAGTGAATTAAAGATAATGAGAATAATCAATACTATTTATAGCTCTAGCTCTGAGCGAGAACAGTTCACTATTTCTAGAGATTACAATATTATTAGGGATACGGTTCCATAAGGGCACAACTCTATTTGTGAGAAATGTGTGGTAAAAAGCAGATATGGAACGATGTTTACGTAACTGGAAGAGATTGGGGCGCCTAGGTCGAGGGGGGCGAGGAGGAGAAAGGAAGGGCAGCCTATGTCTACATCTTCGTGAATAATTTTATATACGAATGCTAAGTCAATATTTGTACGACGATACTCTAAAGGTTCTAAATGGAAATAATGTAGGCGATCAGGATAAGACCTGTTAGGGTCGCGACATTTAGGGAGTACAGATTTGGTGTATTTGCGCTGGACACGCTCGATGCTATTAGACAAATCCCTACTTTGAGGTGACCAAAGTTCAGAACAATATTCGAGGATGGGGCGGATGTATGCGACAAAAAGTCGAGAATAAAGCTGAGGATTTTTTGAAACGAAGGTGTGCAAGCTGTAGGAGCAACGAGAACGGGCCTTTGAGATCTTACTAGATATGTGAGCACTAAATTCTAGTTTATTAGAGGATGTAATTCCTAAGTCGGTGAATTGGGATACGGTAGGAAGAGAAATACCATTAAGAGTAAAGATAGAGGGAGGATGTGACCTTCCTATAAGCATTGTCTCGGTCTTAGTGAGGGATACGGTAAGGCCCCAATCAGAGGACCACTTAAAAAGGATATCAAGAGAGGATTGGAGAGAGGCAGGATCAGAGTAAGACCAGAGTTTGGCATCATCGGCATAAAGAATACAGCGAACATTTGGAGGAAGTAGGGAGGGTAGGTCCTAAGACAGAGCCTTGAGGCACGCCTGAGTGGGCAGGGAAAGAGGGAGAGGAAGAGGTATTGACTGATACTGATTGTGATCTACCGAGTAAGAACGAACGAATCCAAGATAAGAGGGATCCACAAATGCCTAGAAGTGAGCATTTGTGGATGAGTAAGTTGATCGGGATAGAGTCAAAGGCACGCGAGAAATCGAAACGTGTCAAAGAAAGAGGGCACCTGTAAACATGATATTTCGTGCGATGAATCCGTGGAAAGACGCAAAACTGTAATTTCGGCCAAAATAGTCGTAGCGTTCCGTCTCATGGCTAGAATTGTAGAGCATGATGAGCTGAACATTTCATATGTTGAAAGTTAGCTTCTATCTATTCACTGCAGCGCGCTAGAAAGCATGGAAGACAGCCAGAAATCAGATAGACTCCGCCCTAGGGCGGGCGCTCTAACCGTCTGGCGCTCTCGCCCTCTGACCTCTCTCTCCCTCCCCTCCTTTTAGTGCTCTCAAGCGCGCCTCCACCATCGTTTTCTACCATCTTCCACGCTCTCTAGCGTGCTGCAGTGAATAGATAGAAGCTAACTTTCAACATATGAAATGTTCAGCTCATCATGCTCTACAATTCTAGCCATGAGACTGAACCCTGCGACTATTTTGGCCGAAATTACAGTTTTGTGTCTTTCCACGGATTCATCGCATGAAATATCATGTTTACAGGTGCCCTCTTTCTTTGACACGTTTCAAGGGATGTTCCTACACTACTTGGAACCGATTTAGTGCAATTGCACCCATCCCATAGGTTGTTGAAGGTAAAAATATTGATTTTCTAATTTGACGGCATACTGTAGTTTTTGGCCATTTACAGTGTTACGACAATTGGGGAAACAACTTGAAATGTTGTTTTGGATGATTATGGATGTATTTGAGCCCGATAGCAGCCAATTACACTTTTGGAAGTCTCTCTGTCTGGAACCCATTTTGGGACCACCCTACTAAAGTTCGCCCCTTTTTTTTTCATCTTCACGATTTGTCTGATTTTTGGCGAAAAATTAGTCACCTATAGGGACTATAACTTCCGCATAATAACTTTTGTGGGTTTTTCCGATTTGAAAAATTTCGAAATTTTTAGTCCGACCGACCGCCCCGCACAGGAGCGTGCACTTGGAATGACACGGTCAACGTGAAAGTTGTAGCCCTGGATCTCCGCTTTCATTCTAAGCAAAGAATGGCCTTCTATCTTTAATTTAAAAGATGTTATGATTAATTAAATGTGCCTGATTTGACTTCCGAAAAGTGATAGTACCATGTTTGGCCTTCAGAATCTCGAAGATGACGAGAGTTATCAAAATTCTGACGACGCAGTTTGAAAGAGCATCATTTGAAATACTTTGTGCCAAATTTGAAGAAGGATTGGTTGATTTTGATTTTCATTGCCGCCGAGTAGTCGATTCTCTCGCGATTCCTCTCATATAAATAATGAGAACTCATTAACAGATACGCGGACTGGCCTCAGTCTTGCCGATCGCACTCGACTTGTACACACTCGAATCTCCCCGTGCCTGGTAGTACAGTATCTGCTCGTTTGGTTTCAGGCATTTCACCGTACGCTCAGCTCCATTGACCATCGCATGCACCTGCAATTGAGGTTAACGATGGACATTTAACAAATCATGCTTGGAAAATTATGCAAAAGGAACCATGAGAAAGGAAAGTTCCGAAACCTCATCACTAATACTTTGGAGAAGTGAGACCTCTAGGAATCACCGATAGACGCTTTTCACATCACAAATTCCAGCCTCTCTAAAAATGTAAAAATTGCTCACTAGCGCCATAAAAATAAGTCAAATAAGACAAACAAAATTTGCAAGACGCAAGAGATACGTTCGAAATGTCTAACAGAACGAGCAATACCGTAATGTCGAAGAGATCCACAAAAATAGTTCAAAATTGACGGTAAATAAAACATGTTAGACCACGGCATTACTTCGCATGAGAACTATAACGTCATGCTGCCTTTGACATATCAAAGCAATGGCGTCATAATTCTCTAACAACCAAGTGCCTGGATCGCTTACCGTCACGTCGACTTTACATCTGTTGAGGAAGCGGATGATAACAGCATTCGAAGAGACCAAAAGAAGCAAGAGCAAGATGAACGCCATCCTTAGAAAGTAGATTTAAATCAGTTATGTATTGAAAAACTCCGATGGTGCGCATAATGTAACGTCAGTCACTAATTAAATAAGCTCCATTGTTTGCCAAAACGTGAGCGGAACTAAGTTTTGAGCTTATCTACGCATGCTGCTCCATCCATACAACGTTGTTTCGCTTAGATTGCTCTCATGTCGCTACGGTGCCCGAATAACTATTAGGTTGGTGCATAAGTTTTTTCCAATTTTGGTGAATTTCAAAGCCACCTATGAACCGCCATTCAAATGATATCAGTACAAATTTTTAGCATAATGTAAGGATATAGTTCACAATTATTATGATATGTCCGAATTGTGTCGTGCTTTTAAATCATACTAGAAATGAAAGGTTAACCAAAAGTTAATTTCTCATATAAATATTGAAAAATTTGGGCGCGCTCTTGTTTTGCAGGGGAAATTGGCTGGACATCTTCACACACATTATTGACAAGCCCCTTGAATGCGCTTTCAAATAATAGGTTGAAATCGGTGCTTGCCTAATTAATCACATAATTAGGGAGTGACTAATCATATAAGCTGGAAAGAAATTCCACGTGCTATCTCATTTTACTTGCCTTATGCGCTAAAGAGACTGGCTTGTTTATAGGGGGAGCTTTAATCTTGCACTATGGGGCTACTTTACCATTGGTGAAATTTGAGACATCGCATCATCCCCTTTTCAAAAATAGATTTTTTTCCAAAATCCGAATATTGGACTATCCGATCAAAATTTTGACTTCTGTTGTTTATTTTTGGAGTTCATTTTCTGAATGCACAGTAATGCCGCCACTACTTGAAGCTATTAAGTGATAGGTCAAGGGTAGCTGATGCTAACGAACACAAAAACGTGGGACCTCTATGTATCATCTAATCAGGCAGCTGTGAAATACATTGATTTCAATGTGCAAATTTCGTCATAAAAATGTTGATGACTGCAGCTTTTGGTTGCAGTAATGAATGTCCACAATAACGCAATTATAACCTTATGCTGCGATAGGTTTGGTTTCGATAAGGCAATGTGAACGGAGGCACGGTGAAGGGAAATGAATTTGGTCACGATTAACTGAATCGAACAGTGAAATTAGCTCCTATTGTGAGCAGGTCATTTGCGCCAAACATGATTCACGTGTATATTCGTGATGTACCTTCATCACACTTCACGATAGGGTTGATGATTTCACCTGATCACTACACACTGGAAAGCTGTAACCTTTTAAACTCAAACCGAAATTCGTAGTGGAGACTACTTTGACCTCGCACTATGGCCACAAGGCGATCTCAATAGGTCTGTACTAAAGTGCGCTTAAGATAGGATCCATGCACTCATAATATATGAGAATCAAAATGAAAATCAATTACAGCCAAAGACCGGAATATGTGAAAAGGTTCACAAGTTCAAATTGGAAAAAACTTATGCACCAGCCTGATAGTTCCCAGCAATCAAATAGTTGCGTTTGAATGACAATCGGCTTGTTTAATCTGTCAGAAATGTGCGAGAAAAGTTGCGTAAAAAGTTGCGTAAAAAGTTCGCGAACTTCTGATTCTCTCCTGTTCGTGTACTCTCTCTCTTTCTCTAACCAGGTCGTTGAAAAGTTCTCGAACTTTTCGACGAACTATGTTCGAAAATCATACTTTTCTTTTGTTTTACTTTTTTTTATAAACTATTTTTGCTTTTAACTTATGACTTCTTATAATGGCAACCTTCCCTTAGCTGGAATAGCTTCAGAATACAGCGTAGTGAAAGTAAACAGGGTTGGAGTATTTTTTTCGACAATGGGTCACCACTTTCCCCACCCTGTGTCAAGCTATTCCATCAGAGGGAAGGTTGTTCTTATAAGCAGTCATAAGTTGAAAGCAAAAATAATTGCTAAAAATAAGTAAAACAAAAGAAAAGTACGAATTTCGAACATAGTTCGTCGAAAAGTTCGTGAACTTGGAGCTGCGTGAAAAGTTAGAGAAAGGCGAGAGAGCACGCGTTGTCGAGAGAGGGAAAAGGAAGTAAACAATCACTGCTTCCTTTTTCCTCTCTCAAGAATGCGTGCTCTCTCGCCTTTCTCTAACTTTTCACGCAGCTCCTTGAAAAGTTCGTTAAAAACCGGCATTAATTCGTTCGAAATTCGTACTTTTCTTTTGTTTTACTTATTTTTATCAATTATTTTTGCTCTTAACTTATGACTGCGTATAAGAACAACCTTCCCTCTGATGGAATAGCTTGACATTACAGGGTGGGGAAAGTGGTGACCCATTTTCGAAAAAAATACTCCAACCGTGTTTACTTTCACTACGCTGTATTCTGAAGCTATTCCAGCTAAGGGAAGGTTGTCATTATAAGAAATCATAAGTTAAAAGCAAAAATAGTTTATAAAAGTAAGTAAAACAAAAGAAACGTATGATTTTCGAACACAGTTCGTCGAAAAGTTCGTGAACTTTTCATCGACATGGTTAGAGAAAGAGAGAGAGCATGCGAAATGGAGAGAATCAGAAGTTCGCGAACTTTTTACGCAACTTTTTCTCGCACATTTCTGACAGATTAAACAGGCCGAATGAGCTGTTTAATCAAGGGGGCGGGGCGTCCGGGAAATGCGAAACCTATGATTGTTCAGAACACGTGGCATTTCGAAGAGTGGGCGGGGGCAGCGAATTAGCTAAATATATGGTAGAGCAGCTATCAACATGCTTATCATTTTCCGGTGGTTTCCAAGAGCAGCACAATTTCGCTTTTGCAGTTCTTTTGCAACTTCTCAACTACTGTTCTTTTTAAAAATTAAATGAATAAAATGACATGAAATAAACAGATTATTCCTGTTTTTCGAAGCTACAACTTGTCCTGGTGATGTTTTGAGGGAAATTCCCCCCCCCCCCCGAGGCGCCTTGACATTACAATTGACAGAAATGCATCATGGAACAAAAAAAAACATACGCACCTGCCTTTCGGACGTTGGGAGCTTAGAATACCTGTAACACTCTAAAAATGACGGAATTTTCATAGATTTGAGCTGACCGACCTGAATTGTAGTTCTACATAAAAACGTCGTTCACGGATTCTAGTTTTGATTGATTGCTACCTGGGGAAGATCGATAGAACCTTTATCTACAAAAGATGGAACGAACCGTATGTTATGAGCATTGCCCAGCAAAGATGTAAACTCATTCCACGATTTTGATACCATGACCATTTCGAGTGCGGCCATCTCGGAACTTTCTACATGAAATATCTGATGTAATGTGCAGATGCTTTCAATAGAAAGAAAGGTGGTATGCTGACTTATCAGATTTTTTCAGGAAGTTGAATTTTCGAAAAAAATCAGTCGTAAAAATGTTTTTGTAAAAACTCATTTCGTAACTGCATTCTCGAAAAGCCCGTTTCGTAAATATTTTCTGGGAACCGCTCACTTGGGAAAGACGACGAGGAACCCTTGTGAGAGAGGGAAATGAGAGGGAAATTGGCATAGAGAATCTCATTATCAATGAAAATTTACGAGATGGGCTTTCCAATTTTCTCTTTCTCTCTCATTTCATTCCGATGCTCCGCTTTTCCAGAGAGCGGTTCCCAATCAATTTTGCTGAAACTTAACTTTCCGAAAAAAATTTGACATGTCCTCATACCACCGAAAGAAATCTACTGCGAATTTACAACCAATACACTTTGAAGTATGTAGGATCGCAATTATTTAGATAAACATGGTGTGCGATAAGAAAATATCGAGTGGATGGATTAATAAACCGTTTCAGATGTCGCCTTACTAGTCAGTGAATACTAGTCGGTTCATTTTTGGTCGTTAAACCGGCCGGTTTTTGTTTACGGTTACACTTTGCACATCCAAACCCGTACTTTGGACCTCTAGAATCTAATCACTCCGGGGAATTTGCGGCAGTGTACACAAATTTGTCCGTTTTTTAAGGATCAAGAATGAAGATGCACATGCAAAACCATACTTCGCACCTACAGTCGACAGTCTTCCTAATCGCAGATTTTGCGCCATCATCCATAATATTGTCCGTGTGCATCCACACAAAAATAACTGCACATCGTGACTTTCACGTGAGAGCAACGCGTGCAATTGGTCGCATTGGTTCCGTACTTGGAATACAGTCGAGTTGTTTGCCAGGAAACGACATGAATTCGTGTATGGTTTTCGAGTATTGTATGCTATACATCTGATATCCAGTGGAACCAATTTTAGTAATGAAATATTACTGCAATGATATTGCTTTTCCAACACATGCATTGGGCTACATTCGTGATATTAGGTTAGAAAATGAGCTAGGAATGCTCTATATCCCTTTTTGGAGAGATCACTCCACCAGATTTCATGACCACCGTTTTTTGCGCTCTTTCACCAGAATCGATACGTTGGCAAAGTAGGAAAAATCTTCAAATTCCTTCTAAAAATAGGGAAGCACAATGAGAATTTGAGGCATTGCAGCAATATATAGCAGGAAAACAAGCTGGTCAGAAACATTGCGAAGATTTGTGTTTTCTCTGACACAGCTCGATTCCGTCTGGGAGGCGTGATATTTGTATTTGCCCCTCGTTTCTCTTTCTTTTTCCTTCTCCATTGCTATCATAATCTGCTTTTGTCTGTACATTTGCAGAGGTATGAAAATTGTGCTGACCGTCTCATGTTTACCCACACCCTCTTACTTTTCGTCCCTACTCTCGCCTTCGACGAAAGGGGGAGGGTGAAAAAAATGCGATGCTACTTCAAACCGGAGATGTGATTCTCGGAACTTATCGAATAGCTCATCACAACCTGAAAAGTCTGGAAATGCAAGATCACGTACATTGCCGAATCAACAAGTGACAAGTGATGATGGGAGTATGAATAAATAGCCTCTAATCATAACTGTCCCTCGTCACCTCGATATTATCAATTTGTTGTTGCCGTTTTCCGACCCCTTACAAATGGAGAAACGTATTCTAAACAAATCTACAGTCGCGCGGGAAAGTCACCGTACACTTTTCGAATTTGTTGTATCTTTTTGCCCAGGAAATGCATCATACTGGCACTCAGGTATGATGTACCAAATCCATCGGAGATTATGATCATGGTATTATGGTATGACGTCATTGCATAGCTATTGCGTAGTGATGACGCAATCAATCTGCACTTTTTCAAAACGGCATTATTCTGACATAGATTTTTTCCTGTTCGCCATACTTTCTATGATTGGAGATATGACCGAGGCCTACCCAGAATAAATTTTTGAAGGTGCTGCTCGGTCGCACATTTGCTGCAGCGAAGCTGCAAAAACAGTATCTGAAATTCGGAACTCGGCTTCTAGAGTAGCTAGAGACCCGTTCAAAGCATCAAAATCATCACCATCATGAGTAAACATGATCCTGAGAATATGAATACGATATCTCATAATTTGCCCTCAGGGCATGAACAAATCACTTTTTTGAATTACCAATTTTTGGACATCCATAACTTTACGGAAAAGTTTACTAAAAATCTGATTTTTATCTGGTAATGTTCAAAATGTATTGAAGAACTGAATTCCAACTTTTTAGAGCGTTTGGACATCTTTCCAGCCCGCGGCGTGCGTTTTTCAGAGGTATACTAGGGTCGGAAAACACCCTATTTACCCCTATGACGAGAGAGTGCAGACGACGAGAGTGCGTAAACAGGGTGTTTTCCGACCCTAGTATACCTCCGCAAAACGCACGCCGCGGGCTGGAAAGATATCCAAACGCTCTAAACAGTTGGAATTCAGTTCTTCAATACATTTTGAACATTACCAGATAAAAATCAGATTTTTACTAAACTTTTCCGTAAAGTTATGGATGTCCAAAAAATGGTCATGCAAAAAAGTGATTTTTTCATGCCCTGAGGGCAAATTATGAGATATCGCATTCATATTCTCAGGATCATGTGTACTCATTATGGTGATGATTTTGATGCTTTGAACGGGTCTCTAGCTACTCTAGAAGCCGAGTTCCGAATTTCAGATCCTGTTTTTGCAGCTTCGCTGCAGCAAATGTGCGACCGAGAAGCACCTTCAAAAATTTATTCTGGGTAGGCCTCGATCATATCTACAATCATAGAAAGTATGGCGAACAGGAAAAAATCTATGTAAGAATAATGCCGTTTTTAAAAAGTGCAGATTGATTGCGTCATCACTACGCAATAACTATGCGATGACGTCATACCATAATACCATGATCATAATCTCCGATGGATTTGGTACATCATACCTGAGTGCCAGAATGATGCATTTCCTGGGCAAAAAGATACAACAAATTCGAAAAGTGTACGGTGACTTTCCGGCGCGACTGTACTTACGCGCATAAAGTTATGCGCAAGCTTCATGGCAGCACAATAATGGTATAATCGGCAATGAGCGCGTGTTCCGAATCGGCAGTATGCCCAATTCGATCCGTAGTAGCAAAATCCAACGAAAGTTATCTTCAAATGGATGTCAGTATTTGAAATTTTTTTTTGGATAATCTGGGAACGGCTTCAAAATGCTTCGATTCGATTATATTTTGGACAGTGGGCATCAATAATTGCAATCAGAATGACGTCACTGCTTCCAAGAGTAGTAAATTATTCCGAGAATGCAGTCCTTTTTCAAATTCGTATATAAGAACGTATGGTTTGCTTCAATCTTAATTTAATTCCGTCTTGCTCCATAGAATATAATGATCAGATAGTCAGAGCTAGTTCTGGTACTCGAGTGGGTGGACTTTACTCGAACTAGCACGCAAGTGAATCTCCCACGTCGTTCCTCGTCGTCGTCTCCAGAAGCAGTGGGTTAATGATGAGGACATACAATCAAAACACGATTGTGCTATAGGCAAACAGACGCTGGCATGATGGCACGGGGTGGAAGGTCATTACGTTATGCAGAAAACGGACACAGCTCAATGATACAAAATAATACACAATCAATCGCAATTGCTCTCCATTCAGTGCTAAGCAAGAATGCAGGCAGCATTGGCCCTCTACACCCGATTGCCTATCCAGCCACCAATTCATCACGCGCATTCTGAAAGAATGCATGAATTCAGAGCACGAAGGGAACAAAATACGCAAGCTTCTCTAATCATATCGGGTTGATGCTGTGATAAGCTGTGATAATTAGATTCTGTTCAAATAAAATTAAAACGCTGTCTCTGTAAGAACGTCAGATTTTGATATTCTTGCCGAATTGATCAAAACAACAAACCGTCATTTTCCGGTCAATTATTGATTGTTTCTAGAAGATATATCCATCGATCTCCTTGAAAACTGGGATTATTGCACAACTTTGCATGCTCTTTCGAATTAGGTATAAGGCGATGGTCAAATTTCAAAGATAAAAATTTTTGGAAAATGTTTATTCGACCCCTAATGACACTACCTACCAAGTATGAGCATCTAGCTATGATTTTGAAAGATTGTGCCACACCCTCCGACGCTCTTAGGGAGACAGTGTTTTAAATGGTGTAAAAAGTTTTAAAAAAGAAAAAAAGGTTAGGGAATTATCGAATTTTTGGCCATACCTGGACCCCTGCAAAGTTATTACGTGCTCTCGTATATGATTTCTAATTAAATTCCTATTATACTTCCTATTATACTTGGCTACACACTAGAGTTTTTAATTCGGGGCGGGTAATGCGGACCCGACCGGGTAATCGGGAAGAATAGCGACGAATGAGAATTACCCGGGATAGTGAAAAATAATATGCCCATTACCCGGGATAATTCAATGACCATCCCTCACCGCAAAAGTGTGCAGAAATGATGCGAAATTGCGATTTGCGTTCAACTATTCGCGGGTAATTCGTTCCTCCCCTCCTGATCATTCTGCACTCTCGGGTCTCAACTATCCCGGGTAGCGTTACATTTCAAACTCTACTACTCACAAAACATTCATTCATTATTCTTCGAGAAAGTACGTTGTTCTAAATCGTAGGTGTGGGTTCCGATTTGTGGACGTTTCTTTAAAACATATCGATCTCGCATTTATTAAACACTTGAAGAAAACACTTGTTTTATTCTAGGTGCAGTAATCTTGGTTTTATTTGTGTTCAATTTTTTACTATCGTGAGTAGCAATTGAATGCTAATCAGTCATTGGCTGATAATTGTGGGTGCTGGAAATGATGATGGGCGAGAGCATTTCACTGCACGATTGTGCCTGCATTGCAACTCATGCTCCACCTGAAAATTATGTTTTCGTGGTTTTCTATATTTCGAAACTCACTTCATCCAAGAATTATGGAATAGAGTCTGCTCTCCAGGCTTGCACCACTCGCTGCCGTTACTTGCATGACAGGCCTTGAATGAGCAATTGTTCTTATTTTTAATTATAACTTCGTTTCCCCATCTAATTGTGCGGTCCAGTTCTCCCAATTCACCGCTGACGGGTCTTTCTTCACGTGTTTGCTGAGGCAGCAGACGTTTCTCGTTCCCATCCAGCACATTCTTAAAAATATGTGCTCTTACTAAATTCAGGTCTGGTGTCTAACACCCAGGACCGAAACAATCGCCCGTTATCTTAGAAAGTTCTCTTTTAACCCGTTCACCTACCAGGCATTGACTTATTTTATCCACTATTACACCAAGTAAGTCGTACCCTCCAGAGTCGCCTGCGAAGGGACTGGTGGACGCTCCGCCGTGCCTCGTCATGAATGTGTAGCCTGCGTCGCATGAGTCACCCGGATTCACCAGAAGCCGCCCTTCCAGTAGCACTCAACCCAACCAGATCATAACTCGCAAGGAGTAAATCAGAAAAACTACTGCTCAGAAACGCCGTAAATGTAGTCCTTATTCCGCGTAGGCTGCGTAGGCTTAGGCTTAGATGTAGGTTTCTTAGTCCGCTTAGTTTAAGGTTGCTTAGACTAATGCTTCGATCTTAGGCTCGCTTAAGGTTTTCCTGAGTTGCCGTATTTCTGACATGATGTCATGTATGCTATTATAACGTCCGTATTCGAAATGAGCTCACGACGCCATTGCGTTCTGGAGCGGCCTCGTCGTCGACATGGACAGCTCTCCGGAGCCACATATCCCCCTCCACCGATCCATCTACGATATCATTCTTCTCCAACTTTGAATCATATTTCTGCGAGCACTCGGTGAGGACGAAAATAAGAAGAGTCACGATGAGAACTGGAGTTTTCTGTCGTTGATTAGGGCAGGCATTGGGTTACCTCTCATTATTGAGCCCATTTCCCGATGCCTCTTCCAACAAATTTCACAATTTTATACTCAATGTCTGCATCTTCTTTCGCCGCAGCAGAGAGGAAAAAATAGTATACAAACCGACGAGGTTCCAAGTCACACGGAAACGAGCATGTTTGTGCGAATTGATGAAGGTGAACCGTTCGCTCTCTGATCTCCCATCACTTTCGTGCCGCAAAGATTAGAGATAGTGAAAATAGACTGATGAGTTGTGCTCTGCTCACATTCTTCTCTTCTATTTGTTATCAGATGCATCGTTCGAGGTGAACAAGCAGGAACATGTATGCAGCAGGGCTGCGCGTAAATAGTCGACGAAACAACGTTCGTACCCATACATTTACGAGCAGAAAAAGTCGTATAACAAAGGTCTTCTTTGTGCCGGGACACAACAAAATTCAAATTACTCTAATTCCTTCGCTACTATAAGGGTCAAGGACTTTCGAGTTCGAGTGTCAAAGCCGCCAAATAGAAATTACCATCTGACTCATTATTGTTCATGATAAATAAACCCTATTTCGTCACAGTTCGGACAAAGAAATTCTCTCCGGAAATCAATATTCCAGAAGTAGTTGGATCAATTAATCAGACTGAACGCTGAAATGGCGCGCGAGGGACAAAGAACACTGTGGCACTAGGTCGGATGAGAACCGTCCGATGAGATCCGCTGGATCAGAACCATAAAAAGTAAGCCTTCATTAGTATATTCGCTTAATACGTTTTGACAGTGTAGGAATCTAATGTGTACATACTGGAGAAGGGTACTTTTTTGGTTCTCATTCGGTGGGTTCTCACCTAGTGCCCGCTTTGTCGTGATAACTAAATGCTATTTTTTTCAATTTCTTACTTTGCATGATCACATTGCATTTATTTTTTAATAGTATTAGCACGTCCGTTCGTTATTAGCTGTCGCAAGTGTATGCACCTCGATTGTTTTGTTATGATGTTTCCAATTGTTCATTTTTTTCCAATGGTTCACATCACTGGAAAATTTTACGGATATATTCCCATAGATCTATTGAAATTGTTATCATTCAAATGGGAGCCTAACACATTCTTTTCTCCATTTGACACTATATCACGCCTCTCACGAGAGAATCGGGACAACAGATTGACATTGAAAAATTAAATTTTCCATTTTTTCTGCTTATTAGTTCCAGATGGGGCAGCAGAAGATCCTCCTAATTTGTTTCGAGCATATTAGATCTTGCAGCTGCAGCAGGCTGCTGCAAAGTTCTTAGAATGGATATTCGATTTAAAGGATTTCGCATAAAAAAATGATGATATTTATGAACAAAAGTGTTTTTATGATCAAATGAAAGATTTTGGTACATCTCGTTCATTTTTCACTTTTACGACCGTTGCAGCAGAGCAAAGTCAGGTAGGTTTTATTTTATATCTTCAACGTAGATTTTCCCCCACTCAAAACTTTCTCATATTGTAGAGCTTGAAATTCTGTACATGCCTGATTTTTTCCGGAATTTATTTCGACTGTCTTGGTACTTTCTTACTGCGCAGAATAGATCGTAATGGGCTGCACGGCGTACTAGGGGAGAGATTGGATTCTAAAGATCGCAGGTTTGAGTCCCAGCCATGGAAAATGATGTTTTGCACGCTTGATACACGAACTCTGAGTAATGAATCAATACAAAACTGATTATAATCAACAAATAGGTTAGCAAAAATGTTGGTTCCCATGGCCGGGACTCGAACCTGCGATCTTTAGAATCCAATCTCTCCCCTAGTACGCCGTGCAGCCCATTACGATCTATTCTGCGCAGTAGGAAAGTACCAAGACCGTCGAAATAAATTCCGGAAAAAATCAGACATGTACAGAATTTCAAGCTCTATAATCTGAGAAAGTTTTGAGTGGGGGGAAAAATCGACGTTGAAGTTATAAAATAAAAACGTACCTGACTTGGCTCTGCTGCAACGGTCGTAAAAGTGAAAAATGAACGAGATGTGCCAAAATCTTTCATTTGATCATAAAAACACTTTTGTTCAGAAATATCATCATTTTTTATGCTAAATCCTTTAAATCGACTGTCCATTCTCAGAACTTTGCAGCAGCCGGCTGCAGCTGCAACACAAGGTAAAAATCTGAAACTTCAGTTTTAGTCTAACCTCGTCAAGTACTAAAAGGAAACATAAGAAACGCGATTTCGAAAAATTCGAATGTCAATCGAAATAGCCAGTTTGTCCCGATTCTCTCGTGAAAGGCGTGATATTTATTCATCAATGGAAGAAAGTGCTAAAAAACACATTCTCAAACTATAGTTACCATAACAAGTCCTCTGTAAGATAATGAACTATTCTCAATGGGTGATCGTGTTCCTCTGATACGGCAATTGAGCTGCGCAAAAACACCTCGTGCCAAGCCAACTAGGAATGGTAGGCGGGATTTGTAGTTAACAGTGTTCTGGCAGAGCCAAGCTGGCAGAACTGCCGGTAGGTAGAATTGACTGTTACACTTCTACCGTTTTTTTATATTATTGCCAAATTTGATGAAGCTTGGACACCGTGTGATGGGAACTGTTGTTGTACCCAAAATGCCTCCATTTAGCAGGGCATATGCAGTTCTTTCCGTGAACTTTCTCATGCATTCACAAAAACTGGCATGCACTCTGTTTGTTAACGCTTTTGTTAACGCTCCCTACTAGTGAACAGCGTCTCAAAGATCAAACGCGCGAGTTGATGTCGCTGTTGATGCACATATTCCCACCGTTTTGTGTAACTCTGCCTCACTCTTTCACCGATGCAAATTCCGCTCACAATCATATGCCGACTCTACTCGCCTCTACATTCTCTTCACTTTCGCTCATTTATTCGCTCTTGTTTGCGAAAATTTCTTCCATTACTTCAAGAGAATTCGTTTGGATGGCGCGCAAATCGAAGTCAGTGTGCATGCGAGACTGTCTTATCTGCGGGAGGAAAACGATGGCGGCGCACTTTGGAATGGACGCCTGCCGAGCGTGTACTGTCTTCTTTCGGTGAGCATTTCGTATTGTTTTCAGCATCTTCACATTCATCGTCGATCGCTAATATCCCAGTTCTCCCGCAAACAATGGCTGTTTACTGCCTTCTCTATGCGAGCATTGATCACTCTGCCATTTCTCGCTATTCTCTAACGAGCATTTTCCCCGTATCACTACTAGCGATCGGAAATTGGTGACTTGTTTTCGCATAGCGCCATTGCACTTGCCCTCTGATCTGTGTATCAGCGCTCGGGCAGCTAAAGGGTAATTCGATAGGTGAAAATTAAAGTTCGAGAAACGATACCACGGTATATTCATTATACACACTCTCGAGAGAGTGTGTAAAAAGAAAAGACGAAGGCCCGTATTACGAGCTCTAGTGAAAATTAATTGTGAGAAAGAATGTAATTGACGTGTGATCGACTAAAAATTTCGTAGAACCGTAAGGGAATTCAAGAAATATCCAAGAAAAGTAACAGTGAATATTGTTGCAGAAGGACTCGACGCGCCCGAGGTACTCTTTAGTGCGTCAACGGCAACAACAATTGCAAGGATTTTCGAAGAAAGTGTTGTTTTAATATCCAGATGAACCTGCTTTTCACATCTTTGGGGTGCACGATTATACGGGCGTTTTCGCCACGACACCTAACTATTGTCACGCGCTACCTCGTACTTCAAGGAGTGGCAACCAGTAATACCAGCTTTTAGCGCACAACCTGGTAAACGAGAAGGTTCTTGCATGAGGGTAGATACACAATATTCAGATATATTTGTGAATTAAAGCTAATAAAATAGTTTCAGAAGGCATCTACACATGCCGCAAGTGTCGACTGGACCGGTTCGATGCTGTCATGGCGGCCGGAAGGAAGGGAGAAGCCATCTCTCCGTGCTCCTCTTCGGACCAATTGCCCACGGACATTCCCGACTGGTTCTCCTCCCAGTTCAATGCCACTTTGGCGCGATCGTCAACTCAGAGGTACGCCTGAGTATTTTGAGTTTTACTGTAAACTTTACGTAACTATCGAAATCCAGTATGCTCTCAGTTCTCTATGAACCAAGAGAGAAAAACGGGGGTATGAAATAGCAAACCATTTTAAGGCGAACTACTCCCCAAGCGCCTCAAGTGAGTATCGAGCGGAACCGGAGGAACCATCTGTAAAATAACATCTAACTTTTTATAGATTCCGCTTGTGAGAAAAGCGTGTCATTCGTATTATTCATCTCTGTAGTAGATGATATATGCAAAGATAACCTACGTTCAGAAGCACTCCACATAAGAAGCCGGGTATGACGACACTCGAGCGGATCCGGACGCATCATCAGTGCGTTGTACTTGTTATATTTATATACACGACATTGTACAGTGATTGTTTATCTCATTATTGGCTCGCCCAAACCCGAGGAACAGTCGTATATTGTTCATCCTTTGCAATGTATCCATAATCATTGCAGTGCGCTCTGCATTATGCGACACACGGCCGAATTTCATCTGCGCGGCATTCAGATGCACCCATTTGAAGCGGAAAAGGAGGAATACGTATGTATATTTTGAAAGCACGCATCATGAAGTTGTTGTGTTAACTACTTTAATTTCTCGATCCATGATTGAACATTTGCACAGATCAGCAACCACTTGCATTTCTCAATTGACAATATCTGCTCAGGATACGAAAATGCTAATCGAACAATTGTTTTATCAGGATCTCGTTCCCTGCACGTATCAACTGATGAACGAGGGAACTCGCATCCTCATCACTGGCTTAGCCGACTTTATTCCCGCTGTCTTTCCCGAGTTCAGCATGCTACCCATCGAAGATAAGGTGGGACAATGTCAAAGTATAGATCTATAATAATTACTGTCGTTTCACGCAATCAGGTCAGTTTGAAACAAATTATAATATTAAATGCTATTAAAGGAGGAGTAAACTCAAAATTCAATTTTTGAAGCTATCATATGCACGGTCTAGAGCTCCACAACGGTAAGAAGCTCCGAAATTTTCACTTTGATATTTTCATTCCGAACAGAGTAATAGCTAGTTGGCTGGGAGCCAGATCAGGGAAAGCTCAGGGAAGGGGGCGAGATAGCACGCGACTTGAAGAGAGTGCGTCCCCTAGGTGAAACTTATTCCAACCGGGCGCGCGTTTACCCCTCCTTTAATGGTAAAATCCTAAAATACTTGGAATTTATCCATGGGGTTAGTGTAAATATGCTATCCAGCAAGAGTTTCTGTAATTTCTGAGGACACTAGGTCGGATGATAATAGAATGACACCGGGAAGGTTATCATCGGTGTGCGGTCATCCGAACTAGAGCCCTTCTGAGAGTATTGCAGTGGTTGCTCATTCGCAACTACCAGAAGATCTTCCACATTCTCGACTCCAACTTGCGAATGCATCGACGATATGGACCGAATTCGCGTGAACTTATGTGAGTACACTAATATATTAATATAATCATTTGACAGTTTGCCAGGTCGTATTACTAGTCGCTAAAGTATAAAGTATTAAGTAATATTGCAATTCTTTAGTCAAAATACTGTATTTTTCCTTTCTTTCGTTTCAAAGAGACGGAAGCGCTTTATTGCACTTTTTCCTTCTTCATTTGCTTACAATGTTCAGCCAATCAACAGAATGGCGTGACGATTTGTGATAAGTTAACGAAGTCGAAAACTATCTTTGTAAAGCTAAAATAATAAACTTCAGTCGTCTACTGTGTAAAAATTATTGTTCCGTACTGACCTCAAGGGAGTTTTTCGCCTGTTTCTTTCCTAAATTGTTCCGACATATTTTTTTTTGAAATTTCAAAGTATCACTGCAGTGTCTACGGATCGTACACTTCCTACCTATCGCCGGACACCGTGAAGGAATTCTTCAGCGATTGTCCAGATCGAACGAATGTCCTGGAAGCAGAAAGGTGCATATTAGTAGTAACATCGCCTCTCACCAGAGAATCGAGCTAGAATCGACAATCTAGGGAATGGAAGGGTAATCGTGAAATGTTTTCTATCTGGATTTGGACGTCCTGAGGCATGCCTAATACTCCCCCAAAGTCTCAGTATGCACACTTCATTTTGGAGCTGCCTACGTTGGGCATCATGCCGACATTTCTCACTTTGATAGCGCATATCTCGATTACATTGACAGATAGAGTAAAATTGACCTCTGAGTGACCCCCACTCATTTTCAGAGCTCTATCGATCTTTGTAGTTGGTTTTGTCTGAATGTTGATTTTAACAGTGATACATTGCAAGTCAATTTTCTCAAAAATGTATGTAAAGATGCAGCTCAAATTTTAGCAATGGGTGCAGCTTAGCGAGGGCTATCGAATGAGTTGCTTGCGCCAAAAATACGGGTTCCTTAGTGCGACCAATGGTCTCTAACCTTTGAGGAATCATTTGAAGATAATTTTCAACAGGAAAGTCGAAGAAAGTCTAATCATTTTTGGCCGCGCGAGCAATGAGAGCGGTCTGCGCACATTATTCATTATGGTGAAATATCTTCAAATGATTCCTCAATGTTTACAGACCATTAGTTGCACTAAGGAACCCGTATTTTTGGCGCAAGCCACTCATTCGATAGCCCTCGCTAAGCGGCATCCATTGCAGAAATTTAAGCTGCATCTTCACCTACATTTTTGAGAAAATTGACTTGCAATGTATCACTGTTAAAATCAACATTCAGACAAAATCAACTACAAAGATCGATAGAGCTCGAAAAATGAGTGGGGGTCACCTCAGAGGTCAATTTTGTTCTATCTGTAAATGTGATCGAGATATGCGCAATCAAAGTGAGAAATGTCGGCATGATGCCCAACGTAGGCAGCTCCAAAATGAAGTGTGCATACTGAGACTTTGGGGGAGTGTTAGGCATACCTCAGGACGTCCAAATCCAGATAGAACTCATTTCACGATTTCCCTTCCATTCCCTGGCTCAGCTCGATTTTCTCATGAGAGGCGTGATATTTATGTTTGTTTACTGAGCAATTCTTCGACAATATCGATCAGTATTCCATCTATTCGTTATTATTCGCTCCATCTCGACAGTTCATTCATATTGGCTGCTGTTCTTGCCAATGCCCGAGTACTCGTCTTGCTCTCTCACATTGTCAAGTTCTCTCGCTTGTTCTACTTACGAGAGAGATTGTGTGTACAAAACGAAGCGAGATTCGAGAAAACTGCTCCGATTTGATTTCAGGACGATGCGGGAGTGTCTGCAAGAGAACTGCTCGAAGAAGAAGACACAGCTGCGTCGTCTGCAGCCAACCGAGGACGAGTTCCTGGCACTGCTCGGCATCGCCTTCTGGAGCATCAGTCGGATTTTCACTATTCAAGTAACAGAGCAATGGTCTCGCTCTCTTCATATCATACACTCTCTCGCTTTCTTTGATCGACGAGAGAGCGTGTGGTTTGGAGAGAGTCACACGATGCTTCCTCAACTACCATTTGCACCCGGTCGCATCGGGCTGCGCCGCTTTTAATGCACTTTCGGATGAGAACTATTGCGTAATGCCGCCTTTGATATTTCAAACGCCACATGACGCAATAATTATCCTCCGAAAGAGTGCTTGTTATTTCGCATCTTGACAGCAGCAACATACGTTGACGTGAAAATATCATTACACATGACACTTTCGCACCTTGGCCTTTAGATTCCAATGAATGAACCCTAAATTCGACAATATCACGCCTCTCATCAGAGAATCGAGCTGACAAGGGAATGGTGTGGGGTGAAAATGAGATTGAGGTATGTGCTATATACCATGTGAAAGAGCATGAAAAGTTGTCCTAATTCAACTCTTAAAAGTCTGCTACAGCGACCTGTGGTAGCCAGGAGGGACCACTTTAGGTTTCGGAGGGTCCGGCATCGGCGCATGCATAGTGAGAGTGCATGAGTAGTGTACAGCTCTCTCGGTTCCCTCCCACGTGTCTAGATAGCATAGTGGATAGCTTCTAGCTTCTAGTTTTGAAGGTTGGGGGTTCGAACCCCAACCGCGCTGGTACTTTTGCCAATTTTTTTCTCATGTATTAGGTTCAAATATATTTTAGTTTATGCCTGGTACAAAGGCGGATTCTTGACTGCTCACCCTCAGAAGTTCGAAACTCCACCAACTATCCTCATCGTTGTTAATAGCATATGATCATATTTGTTTCAGTATGTTGTCCATGTATACCAGTTATGGAACCTAATACATGAGTTGAAGTTAGAAAAAATTGGCAAAAGTGCCATCGCAGTTGGGGTTCGAACCCCCAACCTTCAAAACTAAAAGCTAGAAGCTATCCACTCTGCTACCTAGACATGTGGGAGGGAACCGAGAGAGCGGTACACTACTCATGCACTCTCACTATGCATGCGCCGATGCCGGACCCTCCGAAACCTAAAGTGGTCCCTCCTGGCTACCACAGGTCGCTGTAGCAGACTTTCAAGAGTTGAATTAGGACAACTTTTCACGCTCTTTCACATGGTATATAGCATTCTGGTCGACAAGGATTCTGGGTCGACAAGCGAGCTGTGAGCGGCGGGTTGCTCTTTCCCTCCCGTCCCTCCCTCCACCCAGTCGCCCAGTCTCCCTCTGCCAGAAGCGTTTGGCCCGCGGCAGTTGCAAGCCTCTACGATGGATCGCCACCTCTACATCGGCTCCATCAATGCGCGGACCCTCGCCTCGAGAGACAAGCAGATCGAGATGGAACTGGCCCTCAGCAAGATCAAGTGGGACATCATCGCAGTGCAGGAATCAAGGATTGTGAGTGTAGGATCCTTCTCTCTCACATCCTCAGGCACTGTGGTATTCCACTCGGGCAGTACCACCGCGTCTCATGGTGTCGCTTTCCTCCTGCGCGCGCATTTGGCGCGAGGAGCCGTGTTTCTTGGCCTCTTTCCCCGTTTGGCCACTCTGCAGTTGCCTCAAGAACGCATTTTCCTGGTCTGCGCCTATGCTCCGACATCCTCCTATGATGATCGGGAGTATGATTCCTTCCTAGACCTAGTCGATGCTGCCCTGCAGAGTGCGTCTAGAGGCTACACGCCAGTGTTGACGGGTGACTTCAACTGTAGAGTGTCGCAAGAGCCTGGTAATGAATCTCATATCGGTGCCTTCGCCTCTCAGTCCCCGAACTCACGTGGCCGCACTTTCACCGAGGCCTGCGTGAGAAACAACCTGCGCGTATGGAACAGGTTCCAGAAGAAAAGACAAGGACGACTCTGGACTTGGCGGTCCCCCAATGGCTCGACGTTCTCCCAGATTGATTTCATCGCTGCCCCTGCTTCCGCGCGGGTTGTCAACTGTGGAGTAGTGGGAAACTTCGAGTTTAACTCCGACCACCGCCTTGTCCGGATGTGTCTTTCCCTTCCCCGCAAGGCAAAGCAGAAACGTCGCAGGGAGCGTTACGATTTCGATCGGCGCGCTTATACTGCTGACTCCAATCTACTCGGATCTCTGCCCCTTGCGCGCCCCAAGTCTGCTCCAGAAGCCTCCTCATCAATCATCGCTTTCGCCCAGACCGCGGCTACCAACAGCTGGAGGAAACACCACGTCCCACCCTGGATCTCCCCCTCTACTCGCCGTCTCATCGCAAGTCGCCACCTTCTGGAAGACCTCTCTGTCATCTGGAGTACGCCGATGATGTCGCCCTCATTGCCAAGAACCGTCCCGAAATGGAGAACATGCTAAGGAAGCTGGTAGAGGCCTGCTCTCGAGTCGGACTGGAAGTGAATGCTTCCAAGACAGTCCTCCTCACATCCTGCACCACCACTCGATCGCCCATCGTAATCAACAATCAAGTGTTCTGCTTCGCTGATTCAGCCACCTATCTTGGCGGGAAGATCTCTCTCCCCCTTGATCCCTCTGCCGAAGTGGAACACCGAATTCGATTGGGTTGGGCTGCATGGAGCAAGCTTTCTCATCTACTCGCCAGCCGCATTCTCCCCATGAAGACAAAGAGGCGTCTCTTCGACAGCTGCGTCAAATCTACCGTGCTCTACGGGAGTGAGACGTGGGCTCTACGATCAAGTGACAAGGAGCGTCTTGACGTCACACTAAGGAAGATGGAGCGGAGAATGGTCGGAGTGACTCTCAAGGACCGAATGAGAAATGAGAGACTGCGGGAGATCACTGGAGTACGCGACTGGAATAAGGAGGCCCTCAAATGCAAAGCAAAATGGGCGCTGAAGTTACGGGAGATGCGTGTCAACCACTGGACGCGTGCGACTACTGTGTGGACGCCCTACAATCGTGCACGCCCTCAAGGCCATCCCAAGACTCGATGGCGTGATGACCTCAGGAGAGCCATCGGACCCCATTGGTGGAGCGCAGCCTATGATGAATATGGCCCCATCCTCACCTGAGCACTACTGCCTGATGTGATAAATAAATAAAAAATAAATAAATAGCACATACCTCAATCTCATTTTCACCCCGCACCATTCCCTTGTGAGCATGGGAATGGTGAAATGAGTTCTAACCAGTTTCGGGCACCCTGAGGCATGTCTGAGTTATCCCCGAAATCTTTTTGTTCATACTTCATTTTGGAGCTCCCTACGTAGGGTCGGATATCGGCATCACCCACTTTGGGAACAGTTTTCTTGGATACGGTGTAAGATAGAGCAAAATTGACCTCTGAGTGACCGCAACTCATTTTTCGAGCTCTATCGATCTATGCAAACCATTTTCTATAAAACCCATTTTCAAAAGTGGTACACTTCGGGTCACTTTTTTTCAAAAATGTAGGTGAAGACGCAGCTCAAATTATCACACAAGATGCAGCACAGCGAGAGCTTTCCAATGAGTGGTTTGCGAAAACAATACGAACACTTGGGTACGAGTTACGTCCTGTAAACATCGCCTGAATCGTTTGAACTTTACTTTCCACAGGCATTTCGATAAATAAATCGATCATTTTTGCCGCGCGCTCCGAAATGAGCGGTCTGGAATGAAATCGACTGTTGAAAATAAAGTTCAAACGATTCAGGCGAGGTTTGCAGGACGTAACTCGCACCCAAGTGTTAGTATTGTGTTCGCCAAGCACTCATTGGAAAGTTCTCGCTGAGCTGCATCTAGTGTGATAAATTGAGCTGCGTGTTCACCTACATTTTTGAGAAAAGTGACCCGAAGTGTACCACTGTTGAAAATGGGTTTTATAGAAAATGGTTTGCATAGATCGATAGAGCTCCAAAAATGAGTTGGGGTCACTCAGAGGTCAATTTTGCTCTATCTTTCACCGTATCCAAGAAAACAGCTCTCAAAGTGGGAGGTGCCGGGATCCGACCCTTCATAACGAGCTCCAAAATGAAGTACGCACTTTAAGATTGCAGGGGTCTCTCAGACATGCCTCAGGGTGCCCGAAACCGGTTAGAACTCATTTCACGATTTCCTCTCTATTCCCATGAATCGCGATTCTAGCTCGATTCTCTCGTGAATGGCGTGATATATTGCCATATATGAGAAAATACTGAGAATTTGGCCAAGCTCGCGACGCGCTACCGCACCGAGATTCTTTCCGATCTCACTACGAGGTACTTTTCTTTTATTATCGCACTAGGTATTCATGAGCAACATTGCGTAACGACAGACAAAGATGCTCATATGCTACCTAGTGTCTTTATAAAGCATATCAGTGTTATTAGCATATTAGTGAATAAATTCAGACGAAATTTTCGAAATATGATAGATGACGATGCTTGCAGGTACCGACAAACAATCGGCAAGGAGGAGGGAGCCATTCGAATTGGCGGATTGCACTGCCTACTCATGGGTCTGAGGGTATGCGGTTACAGAATGCCAAATTTTATTATAAAAAATGAAGAGGTGAAGCCCGAATTCCAGTACTATCCATCCATAGAGTTTTATGTAAAGTTTCGACTTTGAGTTCCTTCTCTACTTCCGATACGTATCACAGAAATATTGTAGCGTTTTAATGAGGAACGATTCAGAGAGCGGAGATGAACATGAAGTGGGAGTACGAGGTGTATCGGATGCTGAACGTCTTCGGTGACAACACGTACATGTACAATCTGCAGATGCATCGGACTGATTGTGATATCACGCTATAACACAACTGAATCGTTTTAGCGAATTTTGGTTGATCCAACCTCTTTTATTGTAATCTGTGATTTGAATTGCAAATGATCTAAGGACTTCGTGTGAATCATTCATTTTACCCCTCGGACTAAAATCATGAAATTTATTTGATGACTCAATTGTTCTTCGAGAATTTGAAATTGGGGAGGCTCAGAGAATATGAGCACATGAGAAAATATATTCAGCCAAATATAATCGTCATAAAAGTTCTGTTTAATATTTTGATTTTTCGTGAATTGCAAATACCCCTTGCGAGAATAGTATGAAGGCAAATTTACGTATTATTCAGAAAGAACAAATGTAAGAATAACACGCCTCTCACGAGAGAATCGAGCTGAGCCAGGGAATGGAGCGAAAATTATGAAATGAGTTCTAACCGGATGTGGGCATCCTGAGGCATGTCTAACAATCCCCCAAAGTCTCATTGTGCAGACTTCACTTTGGAGGTCCCTGTATCGGGTCGGATCTAGGCACCTCCTTATTTGATAGCTCATTTCGCGCCTCTCGTGAAAGATATGCGAAAATAGCCCTCTGAGTGACCCCCACTCATTTTTCGAGCTCTATCGATCTATGTAGCTCATTTTGTCTGAAAGTCGATTTTAACAGTTGCACACAGTATGCTAATTTTCTCAAAAGTGTAGGTAAAGAAGCAGCGAATTTTCCCAGCGAATTTAGGTTGTGTGGTTTTTCCTGAGCTATCGAATAAGTGGTTGTTTCAAAAATACGGGTACTAGGGTTACAGTTAAGGCGTTTTAACGCTTTCATATCATTTGAATCTATTTTTCTTCATCAGACAATGCGCTACAGACCGCTCTCACTGCTCGTTCAGCCAAGAATGATCGAGTCTCACCCAACTTTAGTGTTGAAAAATAACTTCAAATTGACGGAAAAGGTAAAAGGACCTTAACTCTAACCCTAGTACCCGTATTTTTTAAACAAACCACTCATTCCATAACGCTGGGAAAACTCTTCAATATGCGAAAAAACAGCTGCTTCTTTACCTACACTTTTGAGAAAATTGACATGATGTGTACCACTGTTACAATCAACTTTCAGACAAAATGAACAATATCGATCGATAGAGCTCGAACAATGAGTAGGGGTCACTCAGAGGGCTATTTTCGCATATCTTTCACGAGAGGCGCGAAATGAGCCATCAAATAAGGAGGTGCCTAGATGCAGGGACCTCCAAAGGCATGCCTCAGGATGACCAAACACGGGTAGAACACATTTGACGATTTCCGTTCCGTTCCCAAGAATGAAGATTCTAGCTCGATTCTCTGGTGAGAGGCGTGATAACGTTTAATTGAGCCAACAGAGCATTGCATTCGCAGAAATGTTAATCAGAGAACCTCATTATTGTGCTGCTTCTACAAACCATCTAGGGAATTCGCCCCCTGTTCATTTTTTACTCTGTTCATTCACCTATTCCATCAGTACGAATTCTACTATTGATTATGCCATTTCATTTATTGCAAAAATATGTGATTTCCCACTCTTGCTCTCGTCTAGCCTATTTATGAATCGATTTTCGGCTTTTCGGTGGTAGGGTTGTCTATGATGTCTATGACTCTACAATTTCCATTCTCATTCTTCATTCCGCAATTCCGTCGAGCCGGTCTCTATTCCGCAATCGTTCCGCAATTGTCGCGGAGCAACAAATTATATTTCAACTATGAAACTCAACTCGTCCTCCCGTGAATTGAAAGCGAAACACAACCCCCTGGCTGGGAGAGAGAGAGAGAAAATTATTGCGGAATTGCGGAACGATTGCGGAATAGCTCATTCCGCAATGTAAATTGAGTGAGTCGACCGCAATGCGGAATGAATGAAATCGAGAAATGAAAAGAGGGCGTTCCGCATTCCGTATAGACAACCCTATTCGGTGGTTATAGTTCCGCACTTTTGCAAAATGGGACAACAAAATACACCCGGTTTGTCGTAATATTTATACATTTTCCTGGCCAAGCCATGTTCGGATCGATCGTAAGCGAGCAACTTTATCACGTTAGTTTGTCAACGAATTATCATACAAAGTTGCCAAGAGAGGGCATCGTGATAATAATCGCGTTGCTGTTTGCAGTCTTACTCCTACGCGACTACATCGATCTCCTGCATTAGTAACATTCTCCTCGTGTACGTCCTCGTCACTACTAACCTTGTTCACGTAAGAAATGTCTTATCATCTCGATTAGGGTTCCCTTGATGGAATTGATTCCGGAATTCCAATAGCGAGGACAAAAGAGTGACATAATTCCATTCCTTCCATACCCCTCGCGTGGAGCGGTGGAATGGAATTCCAAAACTTTTGGAATTCCATTTGAATAGATTGCTAGTTCTTCATTGATTTTCTACACTTAATTTCAACATTTTGCATAACGAAATTCCATTTCAATTTGGAATTCCATTTCGAATGGAATTCTAATTGCACACCGCTCGTATGCGAGTTCGACTTTGGAAGTGAGTGGAGGGTTTTGGAATTCCAATAGTCAAATAATTCCATCAAGGGAACCCTAATCTCGGTACGACTAGACCATATCGTACCCTTGGGCCCGAGGAACTCCTTAGATCCATCACGTTACTCGAGACCTGTGATGACGCGACAAAGAATGTGTGAGGGAGAAAACATACGTTTTAGTCTACGATCAATAATTCTAAAATGGCACTTCGACTTCGAAAGCGACAGAAAATATATCTAAAAGGAAAAGCTCGGCGATTACAAATACTGGCATAGTTATGCATGCTTCCCTAGGTCGGCTCGTACAGATATCTGCTCCTAACGTTCGCCATCATCGACGTTCTCATCTCGCTCGTGCATCTGGCGCTAATTCCAGTTAGCTTTGCCCAAAAAACGTTGGAAACGAGATATTTTTCAGGCTATTTACATGACAGACTTCGGCTACATCTACTGGGGCTACCGATTCGTTCGCATGGACACTTCGATGGGGGTCGGCGCAGGTTCTCAAAGGTCTTTGATTGTAAATGATACATAAACTAAGGTCTCGTTTGGGTTCTTCTGTTCTATCAGACGTTCGCACTGCTAGCCTTCCACTATGTTTACAGATATGTGATTCTGTGCAGGTAAACGATCATGCGACGAATAGGCATTGTCATGTCATTGTTCCTTACATGAACTCGAAAGCGTGTATTTTCAAAAAGCGTAGCATCAAAACTTACTTCTATTCCTCCAGAATTCGTAGTGCTATTCAAAATAACCTTAAAGTTAAAACAGACGGATGATCTTTCCAACCAGTCTGCCATCCTTTGATTGGTGATGTGCCCTTCTTTATTGTGACGTTTTCGTTTCCATAATCGAGGCGACACATAACCCTTCACAATTTGATCCCCCTGCAAGAAAAAAAATCAATTGTTTCGGAGCGGAGGTATTATTAGGCTTGCGCAGAAATTTTGTCTGTAAGATGTGCGATATTCGAGGTAGCATGGATATGCAATGTTGTGTCATCCTGTATTATGTGAAAATATTGATTTAGTCCGAAATGGTTCCCGCACTCCAGGCGTAATTGGCTAGTCTTCATTCTCGTTGCTGATGTAAGCGTCGTCGGTTAGTGCTCATTACAATTCATATTATTCCTCTGCATATTTGACAAGAAAACAGGAACTCCAGATATATGGATTTATCAGACTAATAAGAACGCATTATAACATGGCAGTTATGTTGCATTTGCTATATGATCGTCACTACAACATCTGAGGCGAACGCATGTCGAGTTCCTTAAAATTGCCCACTTTCTCTCCCATTTCGACCAGACAGTGAAATTAATCTACAGTTATCCGAACTGCAAACTCTATTTGTATGATCAATGGTCTGACTCTCATCATGCTGCGAGCTTTCTCAGAGACAGCGAGACAGCATGCAACATGAAGAGAGTCAGACGATTACTCATATTTATGGACTGCTGTAGGTGGATTTCTGCTGGGCTGTTTGCTGGCCTTCTTGCCAACGGACGTGTCCAGAGCAGCATTCGCTCATCTGATGCAGGTAACGTGCAATACGCCTACACTTCCAACAAGATTGTTTGGCATTTGCACAACTTTCCAATCTTACCAATGTAGACGTCATTGGCATCGATCGTGAAAACTGAGTCTCATGCCACAGCAGCCTTGAGCGGGCAACAATGCTTTGCCCTTACTTCAGGAGGTCTACAGCATCGATTTGTACGCTCCCAACGAGCCTGGCTTCCTGGCAATCGTTTACTGGGTTTGGTCGCACTGGAGCAATTGAAGAACAAAAAATATTGCAGACGCTCGCCGAAACGGGAGAGAGAGAGTGGATGGCGAGGTCGGTGCTCGTGATGGGATGCGCCTGCACGATATTCTTCGCCACGGCGCTCATCATGATCGCGTGCACAATCGCGATTATGCGGGCGCTGAGCGAGAGCAGGTTGTGGTTAGCGCTCGATCTAAAAACGTCGTGTTTGCAACGCCTAAAATATACATCTTTATCGCACATGGTTAAATTGCGCGAGAAAAACACAATAATAACAGAAAAAGACATCAGCTAAAAAGGGGATCATTGCGCACCTTCCAGAGCCGTCATGTCGCCCGCTGCGAAAGTGCTGCAGAAGCAGCTTTTCCGCGCTCTCCTCTGGCAGGTACGCATTTGTCGAGAGCTCAGGAAAAGTTTTAGACTTAAAAGAGGTAAATGAACTTCCGTTTTCCGACTCTCGCGAGCAGACTACTAGCAAGGAGACGTCGCGGAGTGTCCATGGAGTTTCATAATGAGACCTAGTACATTCGAAAAAGGTGAAAGTTATAGGAACTTCTGAGTTTTCAAATATGCTAAACGATCATGTGGAGGTCTTGATGGTAGTGGAGTTTAGGAACATAAAATGATAAATGACACGTTTTTAACCGTTCCCCACTATGTGCCCTGACTTCTTCATGAGCGTTGTGAAATTTGAAAACAACAGAAGGTCTCGTTATGAAACTTTATGGACACTCTGCGACCACCCTTGCAAGTCAGCGTCAATTAGTAGAATGTGTAGAGCGTAGACTACTCGGTTATCAGACTAGTGCTAGCATTGCAGACAATCATCCCATGCATCACTTCGTACTCTCCACTCGCCATCGTTTTCCTCGTCCCGCTAGCAGGTGAGCATTAAAGAAAAAAAACATTTTTTTTGTTTTTTAAACGTTTTTATTGTGGGGAATCCATTCCCGTCAGTCCTGTCAGCAAAAAAGGCGTCTTTTCCGACTGACAGAAGCACTGCCGGACATAATATTTACTGCTAATGAAATAATGTGTGTACGCCGAATGCCTGACGTATGTCGCAAAGAGTCTATTGAGATCAAATTTTTTATTGAGATCAGCGCATCAATTGAGAGTATGACTATGCAAATTGTATTTCGAGGCGTGGCGCTCGGCGGATTGGGAACAGTGTTCATCATGTCGACGGCGCTCTTCCCTATGCTCGACCCCTTCATCGTCATCGTCTTGATCTCTGGGTGACTCTCTACTGTTATATGCAACACATATAACCTTCTTTCCATCTATCTTGTAAATCGAGATAGCAAATTCTGAAAAATTACAGCGCGCGAATTGTCCTATGACGCTTGTCACGTCCTGGATGCAATCAGGACTTCGTATCACGTATCTCATTATTGTGAGAGAAATGACCTGAGTCAGGGAGTGGAGTGCAAAATGACTTTTAACTGGTTTTGACCAAACTATTAATATGTGACCGCGCCTCAAATTCAGCTTGCGGACTTCAATTTGGTCATTCTTGCACTGAGTAACATTTCGGCATCGTGTCCCTGGCATCCGATTTCCAGGAAACAGTGAAAGATCTAGCACAAAAATCTAACTTTGTTTTCGAGAAAACAAAATTGGATGTGATCGAGGCTAAAATGGAGGGTGTATCATATTAGAACTCTCGTTTTAGAACTGGTTCATTTTAGAACTGGTCATTTTAGAACTCGGTCATTTTAGAACTCTTGAATCAAAAGGCGTCTGGCCTCGAAATTTCAAATGGTCGTTTTAGAACTCGAACAATAAATAATGGCATGGCCATTTTAGAACTGGTCATTTTAGAACTCGGTCATTTTAGAACTCTTCAACCAAAAGTCTTCTGACCTCGAAATTTCACATTGTCGTTTTAGAACTCGAACAGTAAACAATGGCATGGTCATTTTAGAACTGGACATTTTAGAACTCTTCAACCAAAAGTCGCCTGGCCAAAGAAATGCCTCGAAAAAATTTTCGAGGCCAGAAGACTTTTGGTTGATACTTTTGAGGTCCCATACTTTTGTGGTCCCTTACTTTTGTGGTCCGATAGTTTTGTGGTCCGATACTTTTGTGGTCCCAAGAGCCTGTAATATACACATCATACTTTTGTGGTCCGATGCTTTTGTGGTCCGATACTTTTGTGGTCCGATAGTTTTGTGGTCCGATAGTTTTGTGGTCCCATAATTTTGTGGTCCGATACTTTTGTGGTCCGATACTTTTGTGGTCCCAACAAAATACACATATAGGCTTCACAACAACATAAATACATCTATGCATCCTTTCCAATATCGGCGACCCGCGAAGCGGGTAGCCCTGTAAGCAACGATAGGGTCTCCCCGCGAAGCGGGGAGACCCGATCGTGGCTTACCGCTTAGGCAATAAGACGGCTTAGGCCGGCGATATATAACAAAATAGAAAGGTGCGTGATTAATGTTTCATTCTCAATTATGCATTTTGTATACTCACTGGTCGGTCAAGACTGAGCCACGCACCTTTCTATGTATATCGCCGGCCTAAGCCGTCTCATTGCCTAAGCGGTAAGCCACGATCGGGTCTCCCCGCTTCGCGGGTCGCCGATATTGGGAAGGAGGTATAGATGTATTTATGTTATTATGATGCCTACACGTGTATGATGTTGGGACCACAATAGTATGGGACCACGAAAGTATGGGACCACACAAGTATCGGACCACAAAAGTATTGGACCACAAAAGTATCGGACCACAAAAGTATCGGACCACAAAAGTATCGGGCCACAAAAGTATCGGACCACAAAAGTACTGGGACCACAAAAGTGTGATGTGTATATTACAGGCTCTTGGGACCACAAAAGTATCGGACCACAGAAGTATCGGACCACAAAAGTAAGGGACCACAAAAGTATGGGACCTCAAAAGTATCGGACCACAAAAGTATCGGACCACAAAAGTATGGGACCACAAAAGTATCGGACCACAAAAGTATCGGACCACAAAAGTATGGGACCACAAAAGTATCGGACCACAAAAGTGTATTGGGACCACAAAAGTATCAGGTGGGACCCGCGTTTTACTACAGAGCCGAAGACTTTTGGTTGAAGAGTTCTAAAATGACCGATTTCTAAAATGACCAGTTCTAAAATGACCATGCCATTGTTTACTTTTCGAGTTCTAAAACGACCATGTGAAATTTCGAGGCCAGAAGACTTTTGGTTGAAGAGTTCTAAAATGACCAGTTCTAACATGACCAGTTCTAAAATGACCATGTCATTGTTTAATGTTCGAGTTCTAAAACGACCTTGTGAATTTTCGAGGCCAGGCGCCTTTTGGTTGAATAGTTCTAAACTGACCGAGTTCTAAAATGACCGAGTTCTAAAATGACCAATTCTAAAATGACCATGCCATTGTTTACTGTTCGAGTTCTAAAACGACCAGGTGAATTTTCGAGGCCAGACGCCTTTTGGTTCAAGAGTTCTAAAATGACCGAGTTCTAAAATGAACGAGTTCTAAAATGACCAGTTCTAAAATGAGAGTTCTGAAATGATACACCCTCGCTAAAATGTGCTATGTCGGGTGAGAACTGTGACGTCATTGATATATCACAGGCTGCATGACGTCATAGTTCTCATCGGACCTCTAACATGAGCTTCACTGCAGGTATCGCAAGGGTCTGCAGCAAAAGATGGCTCGCATTTGGAAAGCGGACGAAGTGACACAAGTCAGTATCCAGATGCATGCATCGGACATCACTTCGGCGAGTCGTCAGCAGCCACCATGAACAGCAAGTTCGTCGTATAACCAGCCTCGACCCCCCCCCCCCCCCCCCGAGATACAACGAATCACCGTACATTCCATCAACATCGTCATGGAGCTTTATGAATCTCCTGTTCATTTATGAATGGAATAAATATTTGAATTAGTATTTGTAATCTCTGGATACTAGCAGGGCGCAATGCTGTCTAATTGTAAGCCTATAGTAATTCATTCACGTCTTTCGGCAAAAATGATTCGGAACATCAGCAAACTTTACACATGCTCACCTGAGCCAGAATTATCACGTGTGCCGCATAATAATCCAATAAACGCTCACATAATAGTAATCAAATAATACATTGAATAATTTCGCAAATTCAATGTCTGACAGTGGGAATTTGGAACAGCTTGCTATGCACTTCTCTATATTTCGCTCTTTCTCATTCCGTTATGCTTATCTATGCGGAAAAGGATCATCTCAATTTCGTATGTTTGCGCCCGTCATCGCAGCAGTGAAATAGATGTCAACGATGAAGGCCACATATTCCCCCACCATATTCCATATTCATATTCATATTCCAACACTGAATAGTTTTTGTGTGTTTTTTGATAGATCCAACCTCGTCTGTTTACTGCATTGTGTGAGTTTACTTGCAAGTGATCTAAGAACTTCTTGTGAATCATTGATTTTACTCCTTGGCTAAATAATCATGAAATGTTTTTGATAATGCATGACTCAGTTATTCCTTGAGTACTCCAGAAAAGATTTTTTTTCCAGAATATGAACCGAACATGTTCTTGTCCACATTTTATTGTGGCTTCTCTCATCGCGATTGTTGATACCTCTCGCATTCTGCGGTGTGTATCAATTGTTAGGTGCAGTGGCGAAAACGAACTAATTTCGCCATCCAAAAAGATAAAGTTCTGATTTTTCTCTATTTAAGTTTTTAAAAAAATATTATATAAGAATTATCACAGATAATCCTTGTATTTTTTATGCCTTTGATGAATTGAACAACCAGTTCATCTCGAAGAGTACATGATTAACTATTAGTAATTTCATGCATTATACCTTACGCTTCAGGAAAATGTATTTATCAGATGACCTATCACTGCTATCACTATTCATTTTCAGAATCTTATCTGATGATCCGCTAGCAACCAAAACGCCTGCCACCTACAATCTCGCGATAGAGATGTGATATTTTTGCTTCCGATTTTCCGATAAAGAATAGCTAGTAAAAGTGCGACAAAAACTACTCTAGCGCTCTTTCAAACACACACCCCGCTCGCTACTCCACTGCCCACTCGACTTGCCCCTGTCTCTCCGCTTGTTTTTCGCTCACTGCCCCTATGTTTGTCGCCGACTTCCTTCTCCACTTCGCGCGAACACGCGTAGCTTGTCGCGCTGCGAGAACACACATAATATTTCACGTTCGCAAAGCGTTCGTTAGACAGCCACTATCACTATGGACGTCACTATGGACAGCCGCGATACGCAGTCCTAACAGCAGTCGGCCTTGCTCACCCTTTGCCTGTTTTATCTTGCTTTAACCAAATGTTTTGCTTGCCGGCTAATATAAAACGTATGATAATCTTAGTTTAGTTGCCATGCGAGACTGTCTTATCTGCGGAAGGAAGACAACGGTGACGCACCAGGGCATGGATGCCTGCCGAGCCTGCACCGTCTTCTTTCGGTGAGAATTCAATCAATTATTTTAACAAACGAAGATCTATATTTATTCAAGCTTATGGTTATAGCTTGATGAAATGACCGTTGTTCATTGATATTTTTCGGTCCACACTTTGTCATTGTGTTTCCTTCAATATTTTCACTCTATCATCGTTAGATTTTCCTTTTCACAATCGAACATGGGCAAAACATCCACTTTAGCCTTGCCCTTTTCTTGTGAACAGTGGTCGTTGCACATTTCCTCACTACACTTTCTCATTATTTGTACACGAACATCGTTAACCACATCACTTTTCCCTTCCTCGAACTGAAGTTTGAATCTTGTTCACGCGTACTGCCGGTGCACTTGAATTCTAGTTTGTGTGTATGCGCTTTGGTTTCTAGCTTACGTAAGATAAGAAATCACGAACAGCGATAATATCAATATTTGATTTCATGTATTTCGGCTCAGTACCTTTGCCCACCCAAATCACACTTGCCGCCATACGCTTACGGAAATTCGAAATTTTAATGTTTTCTTTTCAGAAGGACATGTGGCTCGCGAGACAAACTTCAGTGCATCAAGGGAACCGGAAATTGCAAGGCTTTTCGAAGAAAGTTTTATATTTTTAGGCAGATGATTCTGATCTTTGGAAAGTGAAATGCGTATGTATTCGCCATCGCGTCAAACAGTTGTCACGCGCCACTGAATGCAATGGCACAAAGGGTAACAACAAACGCGAAGAGAAAATGCGAACAGAAATTAGGTTCATATCATGGAGAAACGCATGTTTATTTCGAGGCTGAAAAATTGATTATTTGAAATAAAACGACCGTGTTGATGTTGGAAGCAACAGAACGTTTGGGATGGTACAGGTTTATATTATTAAGTAAGAAAAGTAAATAAAAGACGGAAATCTTAACTGAGGACCTTTCCAGAAGGCATCTACTCGTGTCGCAAGTGTAGGTTGGATCGATACGTCGCTGTTATGGCGGCTGGCAAGATGGGCGAAATGACCTACCAGGATATGGCATCTCATTTCTCCTATTCGAACTCGGTCATTGGCATTCCCGACTGGTTCTCGGCCGATTTCAACACCGCCCTGCCGGGAACCTCGACACAGCGGTAAGTCTGAATATCTCGCATTTTACTATACGTAACTATCCAGAAGGCCAAAAAACCTGGAAATAGCAGAGAACTTTCAGGCACAACCTACCCCAGGCAGTGACCATCGAGAAGATCCGGGAGCACTATCGGTGAGAACGGATCTGTCCTTACATTAATTATTTTTATGAGAAGTACGCGAAATTGTACGGTGAATTTGTATCTTGCACGGAAAGGTCCCGTAGTTGGCTCCATTAGGTGGACCGTATTGTTTTTGAACTGTCCAGGAATTACATAACACTCTCTTGTGCGACGAACGGCCGAACTTCACTTGCGTGGCATTTGCATGGATCCATTCGTGGCGGAAAAGGAGGAATATGTAAATTCATATCGATTATAGTATTTGGGGGGGGGGGGGAGAAACGTTTGCACCTAAAATCGTGTCGATCGAAAACTAGATATTCCATCACCCAAGTCTCATTCCATGAAACCGTTACACAGATGAAAAAGATAAAGAGTAATAAGTAGTCTCAAAACCTAGCACCAGGCTTCATGTGAAATATGCTAAGATTATATGAGTGACTATCTGAGAGGACTTACCTCAGGCCGTACAGCAAAAAATGAAATTTCAAATAAAAATTGCCCTAGGTGTAACTTTTCACGTAGAGTTCGAAAATCGACCTTAGAAAGCCGTATCTCTCACCCCTCATTTGTTGTTCCGCGCTGAACTTGAGCGGTCGGTTTTTGTAATTTTTGAACGGCTCATTCAAACCTCATAAATGTATAGTAATTCTGAAAGAGCCTGTCGAGATAAACATTTTTGCTGCTGGTAGTGTACGGCTAGCTCATCTAGGAAAAAAGTTTAGACAGTTTGAAATATTAAAATTTGTATTGTGAAAACAGTTTTTCCGGGGTGCATTTTTAAGTATTTTCATTCGATTCCCCGTGAAAAGCTACCCCTAGGACCAAATTTTCAGCAGTAAATTGGCGAACCAATGATTTTTCCCGAAATGCGGAAAAAGGAAAAGTATGATGAATCACTGAATTTCTGAAATTTCGCACCTTTGCGATTTTAAACTTTTAGCTATTAGGAAATGTTACCAATACTGCACTTCAACTTTTTATGCATAATTAGATAGTATTCTCTTTAATAAACATGTCTTACGATAGCAACAAACCATTTTTTTTCACTTCACATTTTCTCAAATTTGCACGTAGCAAACTCAACAGGCAGAGACCACTTGACGCTTTACCTGCAGACATGTTGTAGCATGCCTCGACATGTGTGAAAATTGGTGGAACAGTCCTCCTCCAATGTATCGGGGCTCTAGTTATTGACGCCCGAATATGGCTTCAATGAGAATGTCCAAAAAATTGAAATTCATTTCGGAAGTTAATTTTGAGAATTATGATTGCATATTGCTTTAAATAATGTTTTCGTAATCTGGTTTATAAACTATATCCAAAAATATGCACCTCTTACCTTTTCAAAATTTCCGAAATTTTAGATATTTGAAAATTTCGATTTTTGAAAAATTGTTCAAACGTTCTCAGTCGGCGCTGAATTCCCTGCCGGTCGGTTCGTTTTGCGCTCCGTCATTTTTGAATCCCTTGCCAAGCCGGAGTGGTCACCGTGGCATTGTATGACCATGCTCATGGCTGTTTTATCGCTGGCTACGCTCAACTGCCTAACGCTATGCAAGGATGCTCGTATCGTGGAATTGGAGAACGCCCTAAGCAAGATCAAGGCGGACATCGTTGGACTCTCTGAAGTTCGAAGATCGACAGAAGAAGAGAAGGATCTCACGTGGAGCAATGGAAGACTCTATCATTCATCGCGCCTTCCTAACCGTACTGCTGGAGTTGGTTTCATCGTGAGTGGGGAGGTAAAGCAGAAGGTAATCGGATTTTGCGTTCTAACTCCCAGGATCTGTTTCCTTGATGTAGCGGTGTCGGATAAGGTCCTGATTCGCTTATTCCAGATCTACGCACCCGCCTGCGATGACGTGGTCGAGTACAGTAACTTCATCCATGAGGTTGAAAGAGGATTCAACGGACCAGTCTCAGGCAGTCACCGGTATCGATTCGTGCATAAGGTCATCCTGGGCGATTTCAATGGGAAAGTGGGTTACTGCGAGCCAGGAGAAAGTGAGGTGGGGAAGTTTGGATATGGGAATAGAAATGTAAAGGGCCAAATGGTTGTGGATCTCTGCGAGAGGTTGCAACTACGGGTTGGTAACAGTTTCTTTCAAAAACGGGGTACTAGAAAATTCACATGGGTTTCACCCAATGGGAGCACTAAGAACGAGATAGACTACATTCTGTTCCCAAAGGGTCTTCGGGTGCTGGATGTGGGAGTGGTTAATCGGTTCGACTTCTCGTCCGATCATCGATTGGTTAGATCTACCATATCATTCTCATTCAGATTTCGTCGTGGTTGCAATAGACCGGCAAGGGGGGACTCGCACCTCAACAACGATTTATTTAAATTCAGCTTAGGCATAGAATTGAAGCGCAGAGGTGCGAGCTTGGATTACGGTAACGTGGTCTCGGCAGTGCAAGAAGCGGGGAGAATTTCAACATCGTTCAGACCGCCGGGCAGTAGGTTATCCCAAAAGACCAGGGATTTGTTGATTCGTAGGAGGGAACTAAAAATGGACGCGGTGGGGGTTCCTCGAGTGGAATGGTTACTTATCAACAGGGCGCTTAGGGAGTCGTTTAAAAACGACCGGGATAAATCCCTCCTTTCCTACGTAGACGACGCCATTGCGCTTGGGAAAAGTTACAAAAGGGCAACTAGAAATTTAGCAATTGGGAGGGATAGAATTTCACGCATTAGGGACGGTAATGGGAACTTAGTCTTCACTCAAACGGGCATAGAGGAGGCATTCAAATCTTTCTACAATGCTCTCTATAGTGGGGATGGAGGGGTTGGATACCGCGAGGAGATAGCAAGGGATCCTTTCGTTCCCATCGTAGAAGCCGAAGTCGTTCAAATACTTCGGTATTTCAAATCAGGCAAAGCTCCGGGAAGGGATGGTATCACAGGTGAAATGCTCCGAGTGGGGGTAGATCAGTTAGTTCCCACTCTCACCAATCTCTTTAACAACATCATTTTGGGTTCTATTCCTCTGGGATTTGGGGATTCTCGCACAATTCTTCTACCAAAATCTGGGGATCCAACTCTTACAAAAAACTACAGACCTATTAGTCTGCTTACTGTTTTGCAGAAAGCGCTAACTGGGTTGCTCAACAAGAGGTATGGATCGGTACTGGATGGAAATAGAAGCTGGGAACAAATGGGATTCAGACGTGGTCATTCCACAGTTGACGCTATCCACACTCTAAAGTCTGTCATTGCTCACTGTGTCGACTATAGGCTACCGATCTATCTGCTTTTTGTAGACATTTCGAAGGCCTTTGACAGTGTATACACGGAAGCGGTGTTCAAGGCGATAGAGTTAGAAGGGATTCCCTCGGAAGTCGTTTCTTTCCTCGCAAGCCTTTCCCAGGAAAGTAGAAATGTGGTGGTGGTTAATGGCAAGGAGGTCAACATAAAGGTGGGAAGGGGTGTGCGACAAGGTGATTGTTTGTCACCTAGGCTATTCACTGCGGTTCTAGATATGGCACTCCGTCGGCTAAATTGGGCAAATAAGGGAGTAAGTATCAATGGTCGGTTTCTGTCCCATATTCTTTTTGCTGATGATGCCGTTCTCATTTCTCACAATGAACGACAGATTCAGACGATGGGAAGGGAATTAGAGCGTGTACTTGCTACAGTGGGATTGGGTCTCAATGGCGATAAAACTGTCGGAATGAGTTCCAAGCCTGATCCAAGGGATGTAAGAATAGGAGGAAAAGTAGTAAAATTGCAAGATAAGGTGGTCTACTTGGGAAGCGCAATCGCAGTCAGCGGAAATGATGACTGTGAAATCACCCGACGCATTCAAGCTGGTTTTGGTGCTTTCCACAAACACCGCACTTTTCTTATCAACAAGGGTATTCCAATGGCACATAAACGTCGGCTTTTCAACGGCTGCATACTTCCCGCTGTGGTTTACGGTTGTGAATGTTGGGCGCTGACCAAAGCACAAATGAATCGATTATCGGTGGCTCAAAGAAAAATGGAACGTTGGATGGTTGGCTGTACTGTGCTCGATCATGTCTCTAATGAGAGGTTGCGAGATTCAACTAGAGTTCAGGACTTCGTTCGCACTGCTCAGAAAAGGAAATGGTTTTGGTTGCCATTTCCTTTTCTTTTGGTTGATCGCGAATGATGATTGCCGGAAGTGGAGCCGATCTGTGATCGAATGGATTCCGCGGAGAAAG
This sequence comes from Pristionchus mayeri, assembly GCA_036245805.1. NCBI lineage: Eukaryota > Metazoa > Nematoda > Chromadorea > Rhabditida > Neodiplogasteridae > Pristionchus > Pristionchus mayeri. The sequence goes on along the minus strand of BTRK01000004.1, from coordinate 15,802,185 downwards.
AGGAGCCGCGGCCGCCCAATCACGAGATGGAGCGACTCTTTCCGCAAAGCAACAGGCCCAAATTTTCTCAATCAAGCACGAAGCTCTAACTGGAACACCATGCACATCAGAGCTCTCGCCTGATCTCCCGAGAATCTAATGACCTCTAGATAAATGTGTTAAAATCGTAAATCGTAAATGTTCAAACGATCGCTTTTCCAGACGTATTTGATTCCTCACGTTACGAAAACATTATTTACAACAACAATCAATCATAATTCTCAAAATTAACTTCCGAAATGAATTTAAATATTTCGGACATTCTTATCTAAGCCATATTCGGGCGTCAATAACTAGAGCCCCGATACATTGGAGGAGGACTGTTCCACCAATTTTCACACATGTCGAGGCATGCTACAACATGGCTGCAGGTAAAGCGTCAAGTGGTCTCTGCCTAATGAGTTTGCTACGTGCAAATTTGAGAAAATGTGAAGTGAAAAAAATGGTTTGTTGCTATCGCGAGGCATGTTTATTAAAGAGAATACTATCTAATTATGCATAAAAAGTTGAAGTGCAGTATTGGTAACATTTCCTAATAGCTAAAAGTTTAAAATCGCAAAGGTGCGAAATTTCAGAAATTCAGTGATTCATCATACTTTTCCTTTTTCCGCATTTCGGGAAAAATCATTGGTTCGCCAATTTACTGCTGAAAATTTGGTCCTAGGGGTAACTTTTCACGGGAAATCGAATGAACATACTTAAAAATACACCCCCGGAAAAACTGTTAACACAAATTTTAATATTTCAAACTGCCTCAACTTTTTTCCTAGATGAGCTAGCCGTACACTTCCAACAGCAAAAATGCTTATTTCGTCGAGCTCTTTCAGAATTACTACACATGTACGGGGTTTGGATGAGCCGTTCAAAAATTACAAAAACCGACCTCTCAAGTTCAGCGCGGAACAACAAATGAGGGGTGAGAGATACGGCTTTCTAAGGTCGATTTTCGAACTCTACGTGAAAAGTTACACCCAGGGCAATTTTTATTTGAAATTGCATTTTTTGCTGTGCGGTTCATAGGTAGAATTGCTCAATTCTCTCAGATAGTCACTCATATACATGTGTGACATGTTGCAATAATTTGCATTTCTCAGGATTATGCACTATCCAATTCTCCTCAGGATCTCGCCCCGTGCACGTATCAACTAATGAACGAGGGCACGCGCATTCTGGTCTCTGGCCTTGCAGACTTCGTTCCCGCCGTTTTTCCCGAGTTCGACCGGCTGCCCATCGCTGATAAGGTAGTCGGGTACAATGTCGGATGAGAACACACATGTTGGGAACGAAACATTACCCTGATTGTTGTGATACCTTCGCACTCTAAAAATAATTCCACGAAAGCAATAGATAAGCGTACTTTTTGGTTCTCATCCGGTGGGATCTCATTGGAGCAAGTACCGGTACTTATGAAAATGCTTGCAATGTATCCAAAAGGATTTGCCATTATGCATCAGTTGGTTTGTGGCGCGCAATCGTCTGTGTAGCAAAGAGCGCCAGCGACCTTGGTGTTTTTTTATTACTGAGTGTATTCCAGTGGCTGCTGATTCGCAACTACCAGAAGATCTTCCACTTTGTCGATTCCAACTTGCGAACGCATCGAAGATATGGACCATATTCAGGCATGTACGTGCATTACATCTTAAGGACTCATGTCACCTTATGTATTAGGTTGGTAAGAAAGTTCTGTCGCGTACTATTTTTCCATTTTTTCTTGACTGAATTAAATATCTGGAAATTCAATTTAACATAAGGTGAAGTGATGTAAGTAGTATACGTCAACAGGTTTAAGTCGATGCTATATCGCATACAAAGCGAGTAAATAAATAAAATCTCAAAAATTCTGAAAATGACGATTTTATGGTGTATTTTTTTGAACTCAGCCGTTTGAATAAGAGCTACCAATTGCTTCTACTGCTTTGAAGGGTGATAACACTAGAGTTGTACATCCATATTATCACATAACATCCGGCATTCGATATGTGTGAGAAGCTGCAGATTTCAAAAAAGTCTGATTTCAAAGAACAATTTTCGGTTTCATCATTTGAAAAAATGTAGCTTACGAACAGTTAGGTGCACCACTTTCCCATTTAGGGTAAACACTAATCATGCCGAGTACTTCATCACTCACTACAACTGAGCTTACTGGATCAATCTTCAGGGATTAGAAATGCTTAACAACAACATTCAGTTCAGTGAAATTTTCAGAATTAGCGCTGATCCCAAGTTGGCATAATGGGTCTTTCTTATTGTTATGCAATACAAAACATGCCCACTTGTTGCACTCTCCAACAGCATGTTAGTTATAACCATAATACATTTCTTCTTTCAACTATGAGCAAATAAAAAATAGGGTTGGTCATCAATATCGCTGAATTTCGCAATCTACTATGCCAGAATTAGTAATTGGAGAATACTGTGATAACATTTTCTCGAAAGAGTAACCAAGCACTATTAGACTACTGAAGATCGTATGAAGATTTATCAAGTTTGAAGGGCAGGATAAACCAAAATGTAACATACGAGAAACGCGACAGAACTTTCTTTCCAACATAATACATCCATATTTCCGATGGCAGTATCCACTCTCGTAGAAAAAATCCCAGTTTTAGAAAATACTTGGACGCTTTTTTCCAGATAAATATACTTACATGTTTCCCTTTTCTGGGGTTGTTTCCCAGTTTTTCTCTCAAATTGTTCCAAATTTTCTTTTCCATTGAAATTTCTCATTGCAGTGTCTTCGGATCGTACACTTCCTACCAATCCGCGGAAACCGTTAAGGGTTTCTTTAACAATTGTCCCGATCTAACGAATGCCCTGGAAGCAGAGAGGTTTGTAGCATTTATGATAACTCTGTGTCCCTTGAAAACAACTTATTAGGCTGTTGCAAAAGTCTTGTGGTTTTTTGTGTCAGTACTTTGAACGATCATAACTCGCGTGTCTCAAATCCCAATGGCCAACAAACGTGGTGTTGTTTAGGGATATGATTGAACTTTACTCACGTATATTTCAATCAAACCGATCATGCAACCAACGCAAGCAATTATGATTAACCCAATTGCAAAAATATCACAAAATTTAGATATAAATGTATCAGGTTGTCAGGAAAGTAATTGTAATTTTCGAATTTTCGATTCTGAGAAACCCCGTCCTTTGTTTCCTCCCGACTATCATATTGATGTGTATACTAGTTGAGCCCTTGGATACTCTTTCCATCGCACATTGGTTCAAGCCTTTCCATTAGGGATACAGGTTGAAGTCAAAAATATATCAATGCAGAGTTGCTCTGATATCATTTTGGCCTAGCAATCCGGGGAGAACTAAGATATGGCAAATTTTATGTCATTTGCGAAAAGTACGACATACACACCACACAATACAACATAGCACTCTGATCTGTAACGAAAGGCCTGTCTGAAAATTCAGTCATTAGTGACATTGCCCCTTACGGAAAGTCAAATGCTTGATCTGTGCCTGTACCCGTAATAATATACTTATGGAAACCAAATGCAGTAACCCTAAAAGCACCTATCTTGCTCAGCTTAAACTTGTATTTATGTGTGTTTGCAATACTTCTATCAAAACATGCAGCTTTCACTACCCTGAAACTGACATTTGAACGTCGAAATTCGACTATATGACAACTTCCTTATTCCAGCATTGGTGAAAAGTCAAAACTTTTGTGGTTACATGCTAGAGCTACTCTTTATCTACCAGTATTCGGCAGGGCTAAGTCAGGGGTTATCTCACTTTTGAGGAAATGTGTTCATTCTGCGTACACCAAAAGTCGAAATTTTGGCGATGTTAACCTTTATTCAACAATCCTGAAAATCCATGTTTTCGAAAAGTAGAAAAGGCTAGAGTTGAAATGTTTCTCAGTAATAGGTAGCTCCATAGTGTATCATGGAATCGCACTTATGAATAAGACAGTGTGAATAATCTTCGATGCATGAAACATTATCGCTTGAGAAGTGTTAACTCGATAGGAGTTGAATTAAATGGTATGTAAATCATGCCATGTTGAGGCAAGAACAGACTTAGACCTAATTTTCGAAAGAATTGCGAAAGGGCTTCTCACTACACTATATGAAAAGTTATAGCCATTATTCCCCCCCCCCCCCAAAATACGAGAGGCGAAAAATATTTTCAGAAAATAGAGAAAATTTCACATATGAGGCGAATCGCGAGAGAATCGACCATTTGAGGGGGGTGGGCGGCGGTAGGAAAAAAATGTGACCTATCTAACAACAAATTCAAGTATAAGTATTTCAAATGATGCTGTTTCAAACTACGTCGTCAGAATTTTGATATCGGTCGTCGTCTTCGAGATTCAGAAGGCCAAACTTGATACTATAACCTTTCGACATTCAAATCGGGACCACTTAAATGATCATAACTTCGTTTAAAATGAAGATAGAAGGTCGTTCTTTGTTTAGAATGAAAGCTACCATCATGCTCTACAACATTATCTAAACGTCATAATTACTGGTCTTCATCATGGTGAAGGGCGGTCGGGCGGACCAAAAATGACGTATCTTTTGAAATCGGAAAAACTATCTGGGTTTTCATGTTTAAGTCATACATGGAACTAACTTCTCGCCAAAAATTAGGACAATCGGGGTATAGACAAAAAAAAGGGCTCACTTGTGTGCGGCGACCCCAAAATGAGTTCTGGAAAAAAGTACTTCCGTATCTTTAATTGGCATGATTTGGGCTCAAAATCATTAAAAACATCCGAAACAATATTCTAAGTATCTACCCCCATGTTATAGCTCTGCCATTGGTCATAAATGGCCACCTGACCGAAAATTTGAAATTCCGTATTTTGACCAATTTCAACATGCGGGATGGGTCCAAATGCACTAAATGGGTTTCAAATAATGAAAATACATCCCTCGAAACAGCTCAAAGAAAAAGGGCTACTGAAAAGAGGAAATTTCACCTGAAGAATCCAAGGAAACACGCAAAACTATGACCGCGGCTAAAATAGGCATACGGCTTGTTTAATCTGTCAGAAATGTGCGAGAAAAGTTGCGTAAAAAGTTGCGTAAAAAGTTCGCGAACTTCTGATTCTCTCCTGTTCGTGTACTCTCTCTCTTTCTCTAACCAGGTCGTTGAAAAGTTCACGAACTTTTCGACGAACTATGTTCGAAAATCATACTTTTCTTTTGTTTTACTTATTTTTATAAACTATTTTTGCTTTTAACTTATGACTTCTTATAATGACAACCTTCCCTTAGCTGGAATAGCTTCAGAATACAGCGTAGTGAAAGTAAAAACGGTTGGAGTAATTTTTTCGAAAATGGGTCACCACTTTCCCCACCCTGTAATGTCAAGCTATTCCATCAGAGGGAAGGTTGTTCTTATAAGCAGTCATAAGTTGAAAGCAAAAATAATTGATAAAAATAAGTAAAACAAAAGAAAAGTACGAATTTCGAACATAGTTCGTCGAAAAGTTCGTGAACTTTTCAAGGAGCTGCGTGAAAAGTTAGAGAAAGGCGAGAGAGCACGCGTTCTTGAGAGAGGGAAAAGGAAGCAGTGATTGTTTACTTCCTTTTCCCTCTCTCAAGAATGCGTGCTCTCTCGCCTTTCTCTAACTTTTCACGCAGCTCCTTGAAAAGTTCGTTAAAAACCGGCATTAATTCGTTCGAAATTCGTACTTTTCTTTTGTTTTACTTATTTTTATCAATTATTTTTGCTCTTAACTTATGACTGCGTATAAGAACAACCTTCCCTCTGATGGAATAGCTTGACATTACAGGGTGGGGAAAGTGGTGACCCATTTTCGAAAAAAATACTCCAACCGTGTTTACTTTCACTACGCTGTATTCTGAAGCTATTCCAGCTTAGGGAAGGTTGTCATTATAAGAAATCATAAGTTAAAAGCAAAAATAGTTTATAAAAGTAAGTAAAACAAAAGAAAAGTATGATTTTCGAACACAGTTCGTCGAAAAGTTCGTGAACTTTTCATCGACCTGGTTAGAGAAAGAGAGAGAGCATGCGAAATGGAGAGAATCAGAAGTTCGCGAACTTTTTACGCAACTTTTTCTCGCACATTTCTGACAGATTAAACAGGCCGATAGAGACTAGGCTAATGGATAGAAATGTGGATCACGATGATCTGAACATTTCGTCTGAAGAAAGTAAGTCTCTATCTTATCGTTGAAGCATGCTACAGAGATGGCCAGAAATAGGCTAGAATCCCCCGAGAGCGCGTGCTCTAACCGTCTGGCGCTCTCGCAGCCTGACCTCCCTCTCACTCCCCTCTATTTAGCGCTCCCCTGGGCCCGTTTTCCGTCGTTTCTGGCCATCTTCCAGGCTCTCTAGCATGCTTCAACGATAAGATAGAGACTCACTTTCTTCAGCTCATGTTCAGCTCATGATCTACATTTCTCTCCATTAGCCCAGTCTCTATGCCTATTATAACCTCGGTCATAGTTTTGCGTGTTTCATTGGATTCTTCAGGTGAAATTTCCTCTTTTCAGTTGCTCTTTTTCTTCGAGCTGTTTCGAGGGATGTATTTACATTATTTTAAACCCATTTAGTGCATTTGGACCCATCCCGCTTGTTGAAATTGGTCAAAATACGGAATTTCAACTTTTCGGTCAGGTGGCCATTTATGACCAATGGCAGAGCTATAACATGGGGGTAGATACTTAGAATGTTGTTTCGGATGTTTTTTAATGATTTTGAGCCCAAATCATGCCAATTAAAGATACGGAAGTACTTTTTTTCAGAACTCATTTTGGGGTCGCCGCACACAAGTGAGCCCTTTTTTTTGTCTATACCCCGATTGCCCTAATTTTTGGCGAGAAGTTAGTTCCATGTATGAACTTAAACTTAAACATGAAAACCCAGATAGTTTTTCCGATTTCAAAAGATACGTCTTTTTTGGTCCGCCCGACCGCCCTTCACCATGATGAAGACCAGGAATGATGCCGTCTAGATAATTTTGTAGAGCGTGATGGTAGCTTTCATTCTAAACAAAGAACGACCTTCTCTCTTCATTTTAAACGAAGTTATGATCATTTAAGTGGTCCCGATTTGAATGTCGAAAAGTTATAGTACCAAGTTTGGCCTTCTGAATCTCGAAGATGACGACCGATATTAAAATTCTGACGACGCAGTTTGAAACATCATCATTTGAAATACTTATACTTGAATTTGTTTTTAGATCGGTCACATTTTTTTCCTACCGCCGCGGCGTGGTCGATTCTCTCGCGATTCCTCTCATATGGTAAAACTTGAATTTTTCGGAAACCCAAAAAGTATGAAGCGATTTGAGCACATGGATATATTGGCCAAGTCAACCCCTAATATGCACTAGAAAGCTAGCTTGAGATCTTTAACGAATTTGATTTTACGATGGTTCAAACATCAAGGTCCAAATCTACAATTGCTTTCCTGACAGCCTAATATTTATCTAGATATTTCAAGGGAAAGTTCATGAAACAACTTCATAATGTTGGGTGAGAAGTACCATTGATGTTCTTTCAAAAAATAGGTTAGACCTGTCATTTGAGTGGGTTTGAACCAAATTACATGATAGCAAAAATATGAGCAGACCCAGGCTGCACGTGACTTGTACCTGCTTTTCTGAATGGAAGACCAAGCATACAGGCTCCGTCATGTGTGCACTGTACGCATCCCCGAAGAGGCTATATCCTCATAAGAAATATTAGCGCCTGCTTGTTTCCCCTTTCAGAAAATCTGAATTCCTCATTTTTCAGAAATATGCAAAATGAACGCAGAAATGCAACATGCAGTCATTTTGCAGATCAACTCATTCCTCGAAAGGATCTAACTTCCGGGATCCATAAGAAAAAATATGTATAGGGTAAAGATGGGAGCTTCACATAACCACCAGGAATTGAGCGTTCATGCATCAGTGGAAACAGAATGTTGAGAAATGTTGCGTTTTCGATGGATGAATTTTAGTAATTTTAACTGGATCCTGTTCTCGCCTCTCTGATTGGGCAATGCTGATAGGGTGCGCATATGAAAGAGTATGCAAGGCCTCATTAGTAATCAATATCCCGAAGTTCATCTATCAATCCAACAGGAAGATGGAAGGCAAAATATCAAAATTCCACAGGACTTTTGCAACAACCTAATACATTCCTTCCCCAATGAAGGTTTCACTATCATTATCTCGATAACGATACCTCATTATACCATGTTTGGCCATGAAACTTCGTATCTTAGGATATATCGGGAGTGTCTTCAACTGAACTGCGGCAAGATTGACAGTCCACTTCACAATCTAATGCCAACCGAAGACGAATACCTGGCTCTGATGTGCCTCTCCTTCTGGAGCATTGGTATGTTGTCGAATACTCTAAGAACACCAGCAGACAGCCTCACCGGACGGCTCTACTTTCGATGGCCGAGGTGTGAAAAACATTCACACCTCTGCAAAAACAAACTTAATCCAGAATAGTACGTCCCTATTTGTATCTTCCTATTCGTAAAATCTTCCGATAATGGATACAAAATTGCAGACAATTTGGAGGAGTCAAACGAGATGTTGGAAGGGCTCGCGACGCGCTACCGCACCGAGATTCTTACCGATCTCGCAGAGAGGTGCCTACAAAATTTAGATGGCATTTTCGGTTAACGGAGTGCGAGAAATGCTGTATTTCCTCACACCTAAAAATGGAAAAAAGTGAGAAAAAATGAAAAGACGATGGCAGGAATTTCGAAAAAGGTATAGCATACAGGTATCATCAGACGATCGGCATGGATGAGGGAGCCGTTCGAATTGGCGGAATGTACTGCTTGATCATGGCCCTCAAGGTGATTGCTAAATATTACTCAAAATTTGCCAGTAAGCATGATTTGCAAAAAAAATGGCGTAAAACGGAGGAGGCGCTCAGCTATTACTTCTTGTGTATGATTACATCGACCATAACGTTTCTAGCATGCGGCACAATTTTCAGAACGCGAGGATCTAGTTAATCGGGAATACGTTTTCTCCGATATATGAGCTGAACCTAAGATAGCATTAATGATTTCAGAATGCGGAGATGAGCATGAAGTGGGAGTACGAGGTGTATCGGATGCTGAACGTCTTCGATGATAACACGTACATGTACAAACTGCAGATGCACCGGACTGATTGTTACGAGAACGATCCACAGCACACCTGACAAACTGTTATGCCTTTTAATATGTTCATCATCAAACTTCCAACTACTGTAACATTTAAATCTAGGAATTGAATTTGATCTCCTTATTGTTCGATAATCAATTGGTTTAACATCGTGAACAAATTATGATCATCATGAATTGCAATCTGCTACTGACACTTTCTTATTATCGCATCCTTGGTGAATTCAACTGATCCATCATCATGTGAGTTTTTTGCTTGTAATTAATGAAATGGGCGAGTGTGCTAGTTTGTACGATCTCTTGCTCTGCTATTGCTGGCAAGTATGCATATTTCGAATCGATCAAATCGACGAGCATCCTTCTACCCACATGATACTATCGTGATCTTCACTCCAATGGAACACATTATTGGATAAATGGAAAACAAGAGTGCCTCGTGCGAGGATTGCATACGATACTAAAGAACGGGGAGCAGATCGCCACAGAAATACAGCCGACAATGTCGTCAACACGGATTGGAATTGTCTTTATCATTATCGCATTACTGGCGATTTCGACAATTGATGCGTGGAGTAAGTTTTATTCAAAATTATGACGTTCAGATGCAACCATCAATATTCTCTTTGTTATTATCCTTAGTAGCTTGATTTTGATGGTATCACCGACGTATTTATCATTATCTAATTGTTAGTTGTTATTTTTTATAATGAAATGAACTAATTTTGAAATTTGAAAACAATTATCGATGTTTGAGATTCTTTACCAAGAATCTCCCTAATATTTCGGGCTATTGCCCGACATCGTTTACATTATTTAAAGAAGGATTCTCAGCAAATACGCGCCTGGTTGAAATATGTTTCAATAAGGGAGATACCTATCTTCAAGTCGCGTGCTCTCTCGATCATTTCCTGACCTTCAGGGTCATTTGGCACCGCAGCCAATTAGTCGTAATTTGCATCAAACAAAAGATATGAAAATTCGCCTTTCGGGGTTCCAGTGAGGTTTTGGTGAGCCTTAAATATGTCTTGTCTGGTTTTAGAGTCAAATTTTGCTAATGCTCCTTCTTTAAGCGAGGGCCCGGCGACACTGCTGTTATGGTGGTTATGGATATGGATATGGAGAGATACACGGTGGATGTAAGCTTTACCTTCTTTTTTTAGGGAAAATGTTGGAGATAAGAGAGTGATGGGTGACCAAAAGTTTCTAGTACCAAGAAAGTTTTAAAAAATCAAAATATACGGCTCGTAAGGGCCACGAAGCCCCAGACTTGAAAGACACGACGCGTAGCGTGGTGCACACTCTCAAGATCTACCTTAACGAGCCGTGGTGCATGTGCCGCGTTTACCTTAAACCGATTTTCAGGGGATGGTGGTTACGGATACGCGTTCGGGCACTGGAATGGTTGGAATGGCTGGATTCGATTTGGATGGGGATACGGAAAGCGCTAAAAGGAATTGGGGGGGAAATGATATTATTCGGCCTGTTTAATCTGTCAGAAATGTGCGAGAAAAAGTTGCGTAAAAAGTTCGCGAACTTCTGATTCTCTCCATTTCGCATGCTCTCTCTCTTTCTCTAACCAGGTCGATGAAAAGTTCACGAACTTTTCGACGAACTGTGTTCGAAAATCATACTTTTCTTTTGTTTTACTTACTTTTATAAACTATTTTTGCTTTTAACTTATGATTTCTTATAATGACAACCTTCCCTTAGCTGGAATAGCTTCAGAATACAGCGTAGTGAAAGTAAACACGGTTGGAGTATTTTTTTCGAAAATGGGTCACCACTTTCCCCACCCTGTAATGTCAAGCTATTCCATCAGAGGGAAGGTTGTTCTTATACGCAGTCATAAGTTAAGAGCAAAAATAATTGATAAAAATAAGTAAAACAAAAGAAAAGTACGAATTTCGAACGAATTAATGCCGGTTTTTAACGAACTTTTCAAGGAGCTGCGTGAAAAGTTAGAGAAAGGCGAGAGAGCACGCATTCTTGAGAGAGGGAAAAGGAAGTAAACAATCACTGCTTCCTTTTCCCTCTCTCAAGAACGCGTGCTCTCTCGCCTTTCTCTAACTTTTCACGCAGCTCCTTGAAAAGTTCACGAACTTTTCGACGAACTATGTTCGAAATTCGTACTTTTCTTTTGTTTGACTTATTTTTATCAATTATTTTTGCTTTCAACTTATGACTGCTTATAAGAACAACCTTCCCTCTGATGGAAGAGCTTGACATTACAGGGTGGGGAAAGTGGTGACCCATTTTCGAAAAAATTACTCCAACCGTTTTTACTTTCACTACGCTGTATTCTGAAGCTATTCCAGCTAAGGGAAGGTTGTCATTATAAGAAGTCATAAGTTAAAAGCAAAAATAGTTTATAAAAATAAGTAAAACAAAAGAAAAGTATGATTTTCGAACATAGTTCGTCGAAAAGTTCGTGAACTTTTCAACGACCTGGTTAGAGAAAGAGAGAGAGTACACGAACAGGAGAGAATCAGAAGTTCGCGAACTTTTTACGCAACTTTTTACGCAACTTTTCTCGCACATTTCTGACAGATTAAACAAGCCGATTGTCTTTTTTCGTTGATTGTGAGTTACATCTACTTGTCAGGCTGTCATTTTGTGGTACAATTTAGCCGGTTGATAAATACCCCTTTATCGAACATATTTCCATTCTCGATGGCGGCATTCGTACAGTACTGGCCAAAATTATATCACATTCATATTTTCCAAGCTTAACTTTCCTCAATCTTTTTTCGAGCTTCATGAAATTTTACCATGTTGCAAAGTTACGTAATCGGTCTAGTAGTAGCTAAGATAATTATCAGTCCAATGTCAGGCCCATCCCAAAAGGTCATCAATAGGAACATTGTAAAATCCATACCATATTTTTATCCAATTATCTCTATTAATTGAGCTATGAATTCCAGGTTGGCATGCGCTCTGTCCTGTTCGCCATTCTCGCAATCACGGTTTCTTATTTCTCCTAGATGCCCGATATAGATAATTCGAGCAATATAATGAATAAAGGTATGATTCCTGAGTTATCGACTTCGACATTGCTATAATTTGAAATAATTCTTCCAATTTGGTGTAATTATTTGAAAATTGTTATTTATCTCTACCAAGAGGCAGGAAAAGAGTATGTAATTTACGAGAGAGAAAAAAAAAGCTGCAGACGGGAGAATGGATTGACAGAAGGATGAGAGAGAGAAGGAGAATAGAGTGAGTGAGAGGGCGAGGAAGAGAGATAAGGATAGAAACTAGAGTGCATGCACTCTGCACAGCTAACCGTCTTATCTTTCGTTCTCTCGCCTCTACTATTGCACAACATTTCCCAACGGGGGCTTCCCCCCTCTATTTTGCTCGTCAATTCTACCGTCCTGATACTTATAGTCAAACGAGTGCGTCTTCTCTGTGATAACTCTAGTTTAATCATACATGTTTCCCATTTAGTGATAATTGATATTTTGTACTTCGATATGCGCGCATTGCAGAGATGCTGCTTATTCGCATGCTACCTCTGCTTCCCCTCGTTGTCTCCTTCAAGATTCTCATTTACAATTCGAAATTCGCGCATTCTCACTCCAAATTTATGGGTGCGATTGCTGACACGCTGATGGATGCCGGCCATGAAGTTGTGAGTGACATGCTCATTATCGATGGATATTTTTTTTTAAATTTCCATTATTTTGCTAATTATTAACCTCGAGGAAATGAACTGTACTGGCTTTTGGAAACCACCACTACGAACTTGATAAATTATTTAGAAATATCAATTTGAAATAGTAACAATTGATACAGGAGAGGTTCCTCAGGTCTCCCTCATGCCGACCATAGACCCGACCGTGCCCGATTACACGAAGACGAGAGTCATCCGATACGGACGAAACGATGATGTCAGGTGTGTTCAACATGCAACAATCAGGAAATGAGATATTGCGAACCCCTCAAATGTTTTGTGTTATTGTTATGATGTTTTCAGTAAGCACCTCGCGAACTTTCACGAGATCAACTTCTTCACTATCCCCGTCGATGAGTACACCTTGCCGTGGACGGTTTGTCAAATCAAAACACCACCAAGGCAACGAAAACAAGTAGAAAGTGGCTATGCAGAAATTGGAAAGGAACACTTCCTAAATGATGATCATGAAAATCCATTCGGAGGATGTTTAGAACTGGCCATGGTACAACTGCACATAGACAACTGCACATAGAATGACATATTTTGCATCCAAATGAATAACTGAGTACACAATCAAGGTCTAAAAATATATCCGCTCTATCGCTGCACAGGAATGACCAGGGCAATCAGACTTGTTAATCTCGAACATTCTTTTCTTTTAGATGGGTCCTCCGACAGCCGGCCTCTTCACCGCAATGTGCAAGCAGATGCTGGAGGAACCGGGACTGATCGGGACGCTCAAGGTGAATCCGTCAAGGAAAAATAGATAGAGAAACGATTTCACGGGCTTCGCATCATCTAACCACACTCTGTTATCGAACGGTCGAGACATTGTAATATCACAGATCTCCTGTAAGAATGCAGGAACTCATGCGACAGAAAAAAATTTTTGGTCTCCGATTTCGATGTAATTGGCAAGGCTGACCACCGTGAGGGTGGGGAGAACGCCCATCCACTTCGTTTCTCAAAATTTGCATATTTTGACCTACCTCTTCAAAGGGCTGTATCTCAAAAAGTGGATCGCACTGAGATTATCGAGTATCATCCAAAATGTACGGTTCGATCCATTGAGTTGGGTTTTTACGCTGTAACTCTAAAACGGTCAACTTCAGGGTTTTTTACCCCTTAGTCATTGTTATAGATCTGTTCGAGAGCTATCCGAACATGGTCTCATTTTACCAATTTGCGTACGTTGAAGGATAGATACGCATCAAGAGACATTTCATTAAAAAAATTGTACTATGTTCTGATTCTTCCTACTGAGTAGCGATATATGGAGGCCCGAGATTTGACAAACGAACTATCTGGGTACCTCAATTCGACCATGGGGAATCCGAATTTGCAATAAAATTCGTACAGTTAAGAGAAAAATTTTGAGAGTGGCATCAAAAAAGTAGTTTTTTGGGCATTTGGAGGTGAAGATGCCACGTATGTATGCAAATAAAGTTGACAGGATTGTAGATTAGTTCAATACGCATCTTTTGAAAAAAAAATTGTGCGCTATACGTCAAGGACTTTGTGAGATACAGCCCTTTGAAGAGGTAGGTCAAAATATGCAAATTTTGAGAAACGAAGTGGATGGGCGTTCTCCCCACCCTCACGTTGGTCAGCCTTGCCAATTACACCGAAATCGGAGACCAAAATTTTTTTTCTGTCGCATTGTCGTCTCATTTTCCTACGATTTTACAGGAGATCCGCGATATAGTAGAGAGTGTCCCGAGTTTTGAGCTCCAATAAGGACAGAATGTCAATCGTTCTGTTACATAATAAGATACGCGTGCAGGAAGAGAAATTCGATGTGATGATAAGTGAAGCGGATCCGTGCGGAATCGGTTAGTCATTCTATTATTTTAATTCTTCAAAATATTAGATTTAAAGGTGGTAAAACATTTCACAGGAACGTATTAATGCATTAGGAGCATCTCGTTATCTAGTTGCATGTTTAGATATATTTTTAAATTAAAATTGATTTGGTGTGGCTTGCTGAGGAACTCGAGCGATGAGAAAAGGTATAAAACGCATTCGATTTCAGGAATCTCTCACCTTATCGAAGTTCCATCGTTCGTCCATTGCTCATCCAACGTGATGAACGCCGTAATCGCCCGGGATATCGGCATCCCTCTACCCAAAAGCTTCGTTCCCAGTAAGCATGCCTTAAACTGTATTTTTTTGCATCAACAATCATTCCTTGTCACCTCGTTGCGATATTCACAAACGTCACCTACCCCATTTCTAGTTCATTGCAAATCTCGTTCCGAGAAAAAAGGACATGTATTATTGCAGGCTTCAGTACTGTCCATATCGACCCGCATTCCATGTGGAGTAGGGCGAAGAATTTCATCAATCACCTCGTTATTGATGTAAATTTACCCCATGTTCATCATTTTTTGTACAATAATACAATTAAAATATTTTTCAAAAAATGCTATTTCAGTCCTTCCATGACATGCCCGCCGTTGAGACCGAAGCGCTCTTCAAGCAAAAATTTGGACCCGAATTTCCAGATTTCAAGGTAATTTCGTTTGCTCTTCTTCGAATATCAAACCTTATTTTCAATTATAAATGCTTTTTCAGGAAATTATTGCTAAATCTGCACTGATTTTGACTAATCAGGAACCAGTGATCGACATCGCTTTTCCCACGCTTAAAAAGGTAGAAAATGATGTTTTAGAATCAGACCGGAACCCGAATCATCCATCCGCTTATCGATTTTTGTGCAGGTAGTAGATCTTGGCGGAATCGTGGCGTCGAAGACGAAACCGCTGGATAAGGTATTTTAAAATATTTATTTGTCGTATCATTTTCTTTCTATGATGATACTCTTTTTGATTGTTTTAGCACTGGCTCTCGGTGCTGTCTCTGCGTCCTCGAACAGTCCTTGTCTCGTTCGGTTCCATCGCTCGGTCTACAGTGATGCCACTCGATGCAAAGCGAGGAATTCTCAAGGTGCGCTAATCTTGTTTCTTTTCTTTCAACGGTAGATCGGAAGCATTATCTGGAACAACTTTGGGCAGCCGCGTTATGCCATACTCCAAACCTCTAGGGATTAGCATATATCACTGCTCTCCCTCCAGCTGTCATAAGAGGAGAGACAACTGGGCCAGACTCGCAAGCACCACCATGCGATAAAGACGCTTCCCCCTAGTCTCTCAGTCTCCAACAACACAACAGCGGATGCACAGATATTGTGTATAAAGTGGAGGTCTCCGGAGGAGGAGGAGTCGGTTGGTCTACCACCGCAACACCCCAACCCGTTCCTCTGATGACCATTTGGCTCATCTTTCCCTGGTGAGGGACGCCAGGAAGGATTATCGAACCCCGTCACCCCAGTCGTCGATTACAATCAGTCTACAAGTCTTCCAATTCGTCAGTTTCTGATCTTCTTTCCCTATCCGTTTCCCCTTCTTCATTCTACGTCTGATAGTCAGCCAAGAGTGCGACATGTTTATTGGGACCGAGCCAGAGTTGCCTATGCGTCAAGAGAACGCCATTGTCCCGCGCCAAAGAGAGCGCCTTCCCTTCTTTCCCTTCCTTTCTTTCGACTACATTGCTGGATAGTCGACACAACGGATACCGATTGGAATCAAGACTTGCTTATGGAAAAGAAAGCATATGGATCTGCTGTCGACGTTCTGTGGGTTATTGAGTTGTTCCATCCCTGTTGTATTGTTAGAGATTTATTGACTAGGGAGTGCGAGACTGCGCCGTCACAAGTTTTTGTATTGCATTAGATCTTTGCGTAGTTTTTATTGTGACTATAGTCTTGCAAGCGGGGCGCTTGCTTGCCTAAAAGGGAGGACGTTATGCCATACTCCAAACCTCTAGGGATTAGCATATATCACTGCTCTCCCTCCAGCTGTCATAGGAGGAGAGACAACTGGGCCAGACTCGCAAGCACCACCATGCGATAAAGACGCTTCCCCCTAGTCTCTCAGTCTCCAACAACACAACAGCGGGTGCACAGATATTGTGTATAAAGGCCGGGTTGATCTAGCCGGAATCACATGACTGCATCAAATAGATGACTCAAGTCGACACAAGTGAGTCAAGTGTTAACTAAACTTTCTAAAATACATTTACACTTTTTGTTTGACTCAAGTTGGCAAACCTCTTAAAAACTATTTTACCAAAAACTGCAGGCAATGTCTACTTTCCCCGACATCACTTTCATCTGGAAGTACGAGACTCCAGAAGACGAGTTCGCTGTGAGCGAAGTGGCTAATGTGAAGAATGTCGTTCTCACACAGTGGATGCCCCAGAATGACCTACTCAGTGAGTAATATGTGCTACACAAAAGCCAATTGTAAGAACCCATCCACCGAGAGAACGGAGATAGGTCTCGGTTGGTAAAAATGGAATACTTTTCATTTTTTTCCTGAAATGCGGCTGGAAGTGTTCATAGCACTGAATGTATACTATGTATTACGCTTGTCGAAAATTACCCGTGAATTTAGTTCTTTCTTTTCAGACGACAAACGAGTAGTTGCCTTCGTGTCGCACGCTGGTGGCGGATCGGTGATGGAGGTGGCGCGAGCGGCCGTGCCGGCCATGTTTGTGCCCCTCTTTGGTCAGCTCTGCTTGAGGCAACATTATTATTGAAGATAATTGCTGGAACACTGCAACGGGGTAGTACAACCTTAAAACAGGAAAACGAGAAAAATAAGATGTACAGCTGAGCAGCCGCGCAATGCTGCAGCCATCGAACGGACTGGAATGGCGCTCGTGTACGATAAGCACGAACTCGCAAATGCGGGCAAGCTGAAAGAAGCGCTGAGGACTGTCATAGAATCGAAAGAGTGAGATGAGAAGAATTCGAAATTAATATAATCGTCTCATAATTTCCCTCAGATCAGAATATTTTCGAGACTGTTTGAAGCTACCGATACCCGAAACGCATCGAAATGCTTACATTAGAGCTGCCCCTCTAATCCTGATATTTTAGCCGGCAAAGATGGGTTGTCAACGTGCTAATGTCTCGAGATCTATCACAGATCGAGCTTGACCTACTTTTGTCGACAAACAATGTGCCAACGAAAAAAATGTTATCACACACAGGCTTCGTCAGGCGGCAGCTCGAGTTTCTCATCGACTCGCGAAGAGGCCTTTCTCCCCGAAGGAACTGCTCGTGAAACACGTTGAATTCGTCGCTTCAACGGGCCCGATTCCCGCCCTGAATCCCGACTCGGCGCACATGAGCTTCGTCGAACTCCACAATCTCGACCTGCTCGCTTTAGTTGTCTTTTCCATGTTCTCTCTGTCATTGCTCATTCTTAGGCAACTGAAAGCTCCCATTTCCCCTTGCAGAGATACGATTGGAAAGATTAAGAAGAGCTGATTTTCTATGATTTCTGCTTTCGTTTATCTATATATGCCAATTCCATGATCTTACAACAATTCCATTGACGATTCGAGGCCTCTCATGAGCGAATCGTCGAAAATCGTTCTCACAAGGAAAGGCCGCGAGGGTTGGTTGGAGTTTTTGAACGAGACCTAGTGGGATCGAAAGAGAATCAAATTCTAAGCAGTTCTACGTTTGTTCAAATCTGCTGAGGACACGTGTGGATGTCTGTGCTCATAGTAGGGAGAGGTGTAAAACCGTCAATTTCGTAGGCTATGTTCCGAAATTCCCCTACCACCCAGCCGTCCACAGATACCTTCAGCAGATATGGAAAACGTAAAAGTTCTTAGAATTTGATCCCCTTTCGATCCCGCTAAGTCTCTTTCCAAACTCCAACCTACCCTCGCGGCCATTCCTGGTCAGTTTATTAGCTAGAGTAGCGCTCATAAGTCATAGGACACTTTTTGCTTTTATTGTAACTTTTTGCCCAGAAAAGGCATCACTCTGGCACTAAGGTGCACCAAATCCATTGGAGATTATGCTCATGATATTGGGGTATGACGCAATAGCCTAGTTATTGCGTAGTGATGACGCAATCAAAGTGTACATTTTTGTAAGAACGGCATTATTCTTACGTGGATTTTTTCCTACTCGCCAAACTTTATGAGGTTGGCGATATGACCGATGCCTACCCAAAATAAATTGTTGAAAGTGCTGAATTGTTGTCGCATATTTGCTGCAGCTTTGCTGCAAAATAGGGTCGCAAATTCAGAACTCGGCTTCTAAATGAGCTTGAGACCTGTTCGAAGCATCACAATGACCGTCATCATGAGATCATATGATCCTGAGAATGAGAAAGCAATATCTCGAAATTTGCCCTCAGGGCATGAAAAAAATCACTTTTTTTGCATGACCATGTTTTTGCAGCAAGGCTGCAGGAAATATGCGACAGCTCAGCACTTCAATTTTTTTTCTCTAGGTAGTCCTTAGCCATATCTCCAACCTCATAAAGTTTGGCGAGTAGGAAAAATCCTTGTAAGAATAATGTCGTTTTGAAAAGTACACTTTGATTGCGTCATCACTACGCAATAACTAGGCTATTGCGTCATACCCCAATATCATGTGCTTAATCTCCAATGGAGTTGGTACATCCTACCTGAGTGCCAGAATGATGCCATTCCTGGGCAAAAAGTTACAATAATAGCAAAAAGTGTACCATGACTTATGAGCGCTACTGTAAATGCATCCAACATGAGGCATGTACAACGATGCTTTGGGGAGTTTGCATGTCTCAACGCCATCAACACTAAATATTGTTTAATTGTCGATATTTATTTTAAAAAAATGCTTGACTCGGATTGTAGAAGATCGCAAATGTTACTTTATTCCAGTATTGTATTTGAAGTTCTCTCCGCACTCTAGTCTTATTATATTAATGATTTTTAAAATTATTAGGTTGATTCATAATTTTAGATACAATTTCACATCTGTTTTTCAACTATAATTTGCTTCGGACTTTACCATTTCTCTCATTCTTTGTTTGCGTTATATTAGTGCATGTACGCTCTCCATAGCGGATCTTTACACATACATGAACAATCGATTCTTCTGGAATGCCATGGACGGAAAAGCCACACACTTGAAATTTGATATAGACAATTTGATGGAATAGTACTCATCGCTTAATAATGATAGCGCCACAACAACACTATTAACACTATTAAGTATATTGAATGGGCATTTTCATACTAGACGTGAGCCGGACCAGCTTTGAAACTGCGTGCCAAAATAGGCAATAATTCCAAGGTTCTGAGTTCATGAATCTTGCGGAATTTGTTTATTGGGGCTTTCCAATTCTGATGAACAAGGTAGTGGCCTTAAATTTATCAGAAATGACAGGGAATGTTGATGATGCATTTGAAATACTGTGGAGCTTCAGTATTTTATTCAAAAGTCAC
This sequence comes from Pristionchus mayeri, assembly GCA_036245805.1. Taxonomy (NCBI): domain Eukaryota; kingdom Metazoa; phylum Nematoda; class Chromadorea; order Rhabditida; family Neodiplogasteridae; genus Pristionchus; species Pristionchus mayeri. Next base: position 15,782,066 of record BTRK01000004.1, on the reverse strand, counting down.
ATTTTGAATATCCGAAAGGTCGTAATTTGGTGGCGGGTTGGGCTAAGTTTGACCTCACTCGCCTTTTCAGAGAGTCTGAAATTCCGTTATCAAGTGTTTGTCGGAAACGCTGACCCTTACTGTTATGTATGAGCGTGGTGAGAGTGAAAGGAATATAGAGAGTTTATTGCAATACGGGACAATGTTAATTATGGAAGATAGAGAGTAGTAAAGAGGAGAATGGTGCTTGTAGAAAGGTAGTGTCGCATCCCTAGACTACACGGGTCACCTACATGGCTAATAGGGAGCGACCGGACTAGCAACCATCCAACAGGACGGAGCGACAACCAACAACCGGCCAGCAACAGGGAAGAGACAAGACTAGTCTCTATAAATGGGCGGGAGCATAATTACTGTGAATAACAATAGGGTGTGTGACGCTAGTACGATCGGAACGCAATATTACAAATATAGATACTACGGTAGTCCGTTTAGTCAGACTTATGATCTAGCCTCGTACACAGCACCTCCGCCACAAGATATGAAATACGAGTATTGAATATCTGACGAAATGAGAACATAAGTCACGGGATATCAATATCGTAACGGGATAGGGTACGGTAGTCTATCAATGGGACTCTTTGAGAGTATGTCTTCTTGTCGTTCTCCACAACTTTCGTGGGCACGATAATCTTGGACGAATCGATGGCTCGTGGATGCACTCTTGAAACGATGTAGCGTAGTTGCACTTGAACACGATGAAGATGCCGTCGCACTTGTACTCGATGTAGATGCCGTTGCACTTGCACTCAGCTTCTCTTCAGACATCAACCATCACTGGACACATAGCCCTCGATGATTCTTCACTCATGATGTACGGTAGTACCCTTTTAGCGAACTCTCTGGTTGCTCTACCGACATCTCGTCTCTCGGACTTCCTCCTCTTCCTCCTTCTTTGGGGAGAGTGAGCCGAGCTCTTATCATACTGCACCTCCTCTCCTTCCTCACAGAGCGAGAGAGATCAGTAGATACACGATCTTCTACCCGAAGATCACCGACGAACATTCACTGACTTTAGCACACTTCCATCAGACACCTTTCTTATCTCCTTTCCAGGGATAGTGTTCTGATTCGTGACCTTTTCCGAAGATCAGTGCTCTATTGTCCAGCGTATTCACTCGGACTCTCACACTTCATTCATACGAAATCTTAGTAGTGAGATTCTCTTCACTGTATTACCCTCACAGGATAATCTTCATCTTTCATCTGCCTCGTTCACCACTCCTAACACTCCTCTCCTTCTTCCTCTTTGAAGAAATGAGCATTTCTGGCTACTTGAAAGCACTTGGTGAATGAACAGATGTCCATTCCTGGCAGGATCCGTAGATTCCTCCACTTGGGTTACGGTAGATTTCGTTCACATCGACGAAACCAAGGAAGCGAACACAGCGTTCCATGGCATATCACAGGTAATCTCTTCCAGATTCACCGATGCACCTCCTTCGCATTCCCAATCACTTGCACTCTAGCTTCATGGTCTCTCAGCTAAAAGCGTCTTCGGAGCGGGCACTCTCCACACAATAGTCTCAGTTGGTATACATATTCTGCCCTTGGTGTGTCTGATTATCCGTGGTTCCCTCACTTTGCAGCTTCAACACACGAATACACACCAGAGAAATCGATCGTGGAGAAGTTGCTTCCTCTCATTTGAGTCCAAGTCAACCTCCGGTATCAACAGGATTCTGCTCTGCCCTCTCATGGGGTCAACATCTAATGGCACAATTCTACTATCGACTTCGAATGTCCACTCCTGCACCAAGTGTACTCCTTCGAGTTCACTCCCACTACAGTAAGTTGATCTTCCGATCGTTGATCGATCTCCACACAGCACACCTGCTAGCTGGTACAAGGGATTCTTGCCCTACAGCACCGCTCATAGCACTCGTGAGTCCGGTCTGTCCAGTCCAAGCTCGCGTTATTCTGGATATTCCACCCAGTACGCGTAGTATTCCGGATACTTGATGCGCTTGACTACTGTACATTCACATCCATTGTGAATGATTAACTATGATTCCACTTCGAAATCATCACCACCGATAAGTCAAAAATCGGGGTTCGAGTGACTAGACCACGTAACTCTGCATTGGGTGTACACCTACACACCAACGCCTCCATGAGTCTCGAGATCACCGGCATCTCCAAATAGATTGCACTGGTATCTCCACTCAATGGGTCTTCTCCTTCTCCTCTATGCATGCTCGCAGCACACACAGTTCTTTACTCTATCGACTGCGCACCTCTTGTGGCAGTGATCACTCTCAACCAATATCTTCCTAGCAGCTTCTTGAGTGTGAATACCGTACTCCTCTCCTCATCTCTGGCTCAATCTTAGGCCACCTCAGACCATTAGTCTAACGAGAGAGTCGTATCACCTCACTGCCATCACGTGTGAACCAGGTTAGTCAAGTTTGAAACTCGAAAAACGCTTCCCTCTTTCCACAGTATCACTTGAGTATAGCTACCGTAACCTTGTGTGGCCTTGTGAACACGTTGCAGGTGCTCTTCAATCACTCAATTAACTTGTACTCGAGTCAAAACAGCTCAACTCCTTTGAGTCTATTGCTTGTTCACACTTCCCGATATCACACACACCGTGTAATATTCACATCTCACATTGCTCATTATCGGTAGTACACACTGCACTACTATATCATGCTTCTCCATGGGTATTCCTTCGCTACATCTGATATTACTCCACGGAATAGCTGGATCACCACTTGTAAAACAGCTTGAATGAACCGCAGTTCCATTCACTATCAGAGTCCATCAAATCAATTTGTTTCGCCCACTGATATTCCTCCACAGAACAACTGGTTACACCTCGCAACTCAGTCTGAATAAACCGCAGTTATATTCATTATCAGTGTTCTCTTCCCTCTTCGTTCTCCTCTTGGAAATCACTCAGTAATTCCGTATTTAGGAGCAAACACTATCCCTCGGACAGTGTCACAACCTGGTACTCCACCAGTTGTATCAGTCACACACGTGTCTGATTACTCCCACAGTCTCTTCAGGTACTCAAGGATCCTCAACTACGCCGCAGCGCTTTACGTTGTCCATCCACTTCCCATACTGCATCACGAAATCACCACAACATTGGAATCACCCAGTACTTCTGTAGGGTGTATTCCTCCGTTTGATTTCCACCGGCTTCGTTCACCACCTGACCGCGACGCCGCACGCGACGCGTGGAATTTCGAAATGTCACACTCGAAGTCTCAGCTAGCCAATTCAAGAATTGGCGAGCACTCCGTGCGCGCAGAACGAAAACTTCCACCGAAAAATCATCATTAGCACCTGCTACTAAAATAAAAAATTCGAGAGCACTTCGTGCGTACATGACGAAATTTCAGATCAGATCTAGTAGCAGAGTATCCACACACAGAGATACTCTGACGAACCACACACAGAGTCCGCTTTTCGCGAAGAACAGAGTATCCACACGCAGAGATACTCTGACGAACCACACGCAGAGTCCGCTTTTCACGACAGGGCAGGAAAATTGCGAAATACGAAAATGATGACAAAAGGAAAATACAAGTAACTACGCGAAACTACTTAGTAAACGCGCGCGCGGAGTAAGTAAAACAATCCTGATCGCCATAATGTTATGTATGAGCGTGGTGAGAGTGGAAGGAATATAGAGAGTTTATTACAATACGGGACAATGTTAATTATGGAAGATAGAGAGTAGTAAAGAGGAGAATGGTGGTTGTAGAAAGGTAGTGTCGCATCCCTAGACTACACGGGTCACTTACATGACTAATAAGGAGCGACCGGATTAGCAACCATCCAACAGGACGGAGCGACAACCAACAACCGGCCAGCAACCGGGAAGAGACAAGACTAGCCTCTATAAATGGGCGGGAGCATAATTACTGTGAATAACAATAGGGTGTGTGACGCTAGTACGATCGGAACGCAATATTACAAATATAGATACTACGGTAGTCCGTTTAGTCAGACTTATGATCTAGCCTCGTACACAGCACTTACTATCTGAATTCACAAAAGTACAGCAACTGTATCATATTTGTTTTATTTTGGGGACAGCTTGAACCAAATACTCCTAACCCCGACAATTTTTCACTTTTTGGAAAAAATTGCCAAGCGAAGTGGAATTGAATCACAGAAAGCAAATAAATTTTGCGCAACAATTGTTCCTCAAATGATGATAAAGCGGTCTTGAACACAAGTGAACCACATACGAGCAAACTATAAAAATGTATCGTATCGGAAATTATGAATCAACCTGATACTTGAACAGCCATGAAGTAGCCTTTCTGGGAGGCCCATCCAGTAATTTTAGGATGACTGCATGCAAATGTAGTCGAGTGTACACACACGCAAGTTGAGTGAAAGAAGGATGGGATAAACAAGCCCTAAGGTATTCTTAGATAAGAGATCTATGCGACGCGATGAATGATTTCTTTAGCATTATTCCCTTGAATACACAGTGCGATTCAAAGACTCAATGGCTTCCCAACTTTCCGATCTTGCTTGCACCCAATCTTTGGCGCAAATTTCTAGCGAAAACAAGTCATAATGAGAGATATATTTAATGTGATTTTATGAGATGTTCAAGCATTGTGAGACCCTGCAAACTGAGCCCACTTTGCTACACTCTTTCTCCTCAAGGCATCATGCGTCATTCTCATCAGATTTAAAATTAAATTCTGCGGATGCCCACCCTCGTCAACTCTTTTAGCACGCACGTATTAATTTTCATTCGACTTTTGATGTTCGGGACTATTTGTAAAACCGTGAGATTGGAGCTCAAATAACATCATCACTATGCCATCAGAACGAAATGTTCAAACAAACTCATTTCATGAAACGAGAATCTTAGCATCTGAATATGCTCCGCTCAATGTGTTCCAATTCCAGCCTTTCCATGCTCTCCCAATGAACAACTCGAGTACACAAGCATTGCGAATGAAATATCAACAACAGCTATGCGAACATTAGGTTCATCAGCGTTGCTATTCCTCCTGGACTAAGTCACTTTCCCTAATTATGCCCTTAATAGTGAAACATGTTTTAACAGGGGAACATGTTTTATCAGCCAATATAGGTGATCAAAAGGTTCATGCATCGCGTATTTCTCAACAAATTAGATGAAATATAATTCAGTAACCAACGTGGCATTTTCTCATGATTTCCATTCATTTTTCAGAGAGATGAAATGCACACCTGTATGATGACCAGATGGAACACGCATTGGATGAGCTACGTTGGTTCGCCTGCAATAAAATACATGAACACAAATACTTCCATAGTTATCACAAAATAAGTTTGACGAAACTCCGTCGCAGCGTAGAATGTTTGCTCAAAAAACTCGCAGAGCAGATTAACCAGTTTGTTGTTTCAATCTGAAGTTGTTTGCAGTGTCCCTACTAGAGGTATCATTGCAATGTTGCAATCTCACCACGAATAGTTAACCAATGTTAGAATGACCTACTATGAGATAAAGCCCGCTAGCGATAGTGAACGCGTGCTTTGGGTTTCCAAGCATTTCCAGCCCGTACATCCATGGCATCACCATTGCGCAAATCTGAACCGATTTTTGAAATTTGTATAGGTGAATATTTATTATAACCTTTAGGAAGAGACTGATGACGCCGCATGGCAGCATAACTTTTGTCATTTCAAATGCTTCATCTGAAAAAGTTTTTTGCAGAAAACGAAAAGCTGCTCCTTTAATACCTGGTATTTGGACTTCAAGTCGGAGAGCAAAAATCGTTTCTTCTTTCGGTCTGTCCAAAGCTTCGTAATTATGAGGCACTGCAGCTGATTTCATTTCCTCCGTTCTCTCATACGATGACTAACCAGAAGTGCAAGTAAATCGATTACGTTTGTAATGATACATCCCAATAAAAGCTGTTCTGTAGTTGAAAAAAACATGTATTTTGAGTTCTGAGGCTCAGGCAACAATCTCGCTTACCTGTCGTGAGGAGCACATAATAGTACACCGATAAGCAAATCTTAAAAGGTAAATGCATATGGTATTGACAAACTGACAAACCGCACCCGTTTCTGCCGCTAAAAGTGGAACCAACGAAAGAGTTCGATCGTGATAGCTCGAGGGTCTCGCACAGGCGAGTGCGCGCTCTAATGAAAACATCAGCTCCTGCAAAATACAATGTTATTGTTCATTACATTTTACCATTATAATGCCTGAATTGACGAAAAAGCGTGTGCAAATCCGTGAGCGCCTAGAGTGACATCGCGAAATGCTGGAAGGCAATTTATGTTTAAAGGAGGTGTAAAGGCAAACGCGCGCCCGGTTGACATACGTTTAAATTAGAGGAGAACTATCTTCAAGTCGCGTGCTTTATCGCTCGTTGTCTGAGCTTTCCCTGACTTGGCTCCCCGCCAACTAGCTATAACTCTGTTCGTAATAGAGATATCAATGTGAAAATTTCGGAACTTCTTATCGTTGGGGAGATCTAAGCGGTGCATATGAAAGCTTCAAAAATTGAATTTTGTCTTTGGTCATCCTTTAAGACGATTCGAGACATGTACTCACGTGGATCCGAACTCTTAGCTGGAATGTACTTTCCGCTCAGAAGATCGCAAATTACGAATGCAGCATGGGATACTATGCTGAGAACAAATGCCGATAGCCAAGCGTAGAGGAGCAACCTATAATGAAGGAAAAATAAGCAGAAACGTGAAAATGTTAATTTCGCAGGCTTTCGCGAGTTGTCTGCAGAGTCATTTCGTTAGCATCTAACTCAGTTCAAAGACAATTTGAAAGGTATTTACGTTTAACGCCACAGGATTATATTTGGCTCACTTGCAATTAATGTGTAGCGCAACTTTGCGCAGAAGAAATATCAACATTAAAACGGGAGTGAGACCACACGCAACGAAAATTAGCTGAAATTGTTGATTTTTTTTTCAAAAATGAAAAACAACTTACATGGACGACTTGAATGATGGGAAATCTATGCACTGCATCATAGAGAATCTCCATAGAATTTTGGCTAGAGTTATCGGAGTAGTATGGATAAGAATGCGGCTATGAGTCTGCGTGAAATGGGAAGAAATCCACTCGCTTGGAGAAGCACTGTAATTAATAATGTAGGTTGTAATGGGGTGTAATCCTGGTCGGATTCGATGAAGGAGCCTTGCCTCAGTCTTTTTTCGTTCTCAGGCTTAAATTAGGTTGTCTCAAAAGTTTCTGACTATTTAATTTTTTCAAGTTTGCTCTCGTTAGCATCGGATTATTTCAATTTTCCTTTTAGCATGAGTTAGGGTCTTGGTAATGTAATACTACCATGCTTTGAAATCTAAACTCTGAGGCGTGGTATGAGAGAAATGAATTATTTTTCCGAAAGGTCGAAATAAGCCTATTTTTGGCGCATTTTGCAGATGATGAATTCTCGAATAGGATTGTCCTGTTGATTCTGCCTGGTGAATGAGGGATAGTCTAAGGACTAATTGTTCTGATAACCTCTTAATATACGGAAATCAATGCTAGCTTGGAACGGGAGATTGTGAAAATCCTAATGCTTGAGATTGGACTTCCACATTCCGATAAACTAAACTCAACAACGGATTGTTCAAATATCTCCTAATTCTAAACATATATTTACTAGGGAAAGTACTTCACAAATCACCGCAAATGAGCTCCCTCGGATCCTCAATACAATTCCAGGATCTATTGATGCTACTTCGTGAATTACAAGCTAGTGTACTTTTCAGATTGTGTGCTCCTGATATATGTGAATATAACAGTACATCTATCAAATATGACTCGTTAATATCATGCTGGGAGTACTTCATAGTAGTGTATTAAATTTGCACCTCACACGGTTTTCCGAAGAATTTTGAACCTTTGAAAAAGTTAGTCCCTTTGCCATCTCGTTGAATTTCGGAGTTTATCGCGAGAATTTTACGAGCTCTTTAGGACTGAGGTAATGTTCACTAGATAGTGAACCCAAGCCCCGTTAGATAGTGAACCCAAGTATATGGTATAAGACCAGAAGTAAACGGTCAACATCCAAGGACAGGAGAGGTGAAAACATGAAAAATGAAAATAGTCAGAACCTTTTGAGACAACCTGATACTTGTTCTCAAAAATCAAGCAAAATCAAAAGTAACTATTGTTTTTGCAATGGCGATGTCGACTTGAAGGCCAACCAAGACGGATTGCAGTCCGTTGTCGCATACTTGGACTGGCATTAGCTTTGAACTTACCGAAACCATTTCAAGATCGTGATTCATGTGCTGAAGCTGTCCTCCTTCTTGCTCAACGTCCTCTTCATCATCGTCGTTCTGCACAGAGAATGCCGAGTGGTCGGCAGCTATCGCAACCCCCTCGTCTCATTCGCCCTTCTCGATCTTTCGTTTCTCGAACACTAGTAAATGTGTATGCAATTCATCCTTCACTTTATTTACAGCTCGGAATACAGATCGATGGTTTTCTATTCAAAAAATTGAATGCCCGTACCCAGACGACCGTTGTCGCAGTCGCATCTAGAGTACTGTAATAGTGCTTGCCTGAGAGGATTGTCCATAAATAAAGTGTATCCATGAAGTGAATGTGTAATACAGTAACAATAACGCGCCCCGTCTTCCATTTTGTATATTAAAAAAATTAGAAAGCCATTGTTTACCGAAAATCGCATATTAAAAAAATGCGTTTAGTATATCAATATCGCAATAGTGCAAATGATTCAAGCTTGATTATTTACAGTTACAGTATAAATGTCAAAATATATTATTAGGGTGTCCGGAAAGTTCGTTCATGCCTTTGCAAAAACTCAGTTTGCGATCGAATTTCGCAATCACGCAATTTTGTTTGTCAACAAAGTATTGCGTCATAATGACGCTGTGGTCAGAAGATTGAATCAATCGCTTAGTTTCTACATCGATTTTCGTGATGGAGACTCACCTTTACCTCCGCGCAGTCTTGCTACATTATCACCGCCTTGGCCAGTCGGTGAGGCAGGCCCATTCAGCCCTTGCCCAATCTGAAGGTGACGATGCCCCCTCCCTTGGTTTCTGCCAGAAGTTTCTGGTTCTCTCGCTTCAGGAACGGAGACTATAGTCTCGAAGATCATCCCCGTTCTGGACGCCCTCCGACCCTCGATCAGTCTCTTGTCCTCAGCACTCTGAAGAGGAAGCCCAAAGCCAGTGTGCGCGATTTGAGGAGAGAGACTGGCACTCCTAAATCGACGGTGTCCGATATCCTCCATCGAGTGGGAAAGAAGCCCAAGCTCCCACAAGTGGTTCCCCATGATCTCTCTCCGGTACAGCTGAAAAACCGTGTCGAAATCTGTCATGAATTGCTCCATCGCAGATCAAATCTTGTATGGGTCAATTCAATTGTCGCCACAGAGGAGAAGTGGATCTCCTACGATAACCCTGAGAGGAAACTACAATGGGTCGATGCGGATAAGAAGCCCAAGCCAGTCCCGAAGAAGGAAGAGCATGGAAAGAAGGAACTCCTCTGCTTTTTCTTCTCCGTGCTCGGTCCGATCTACTGGGAGATCCTGTCCCCTGGCACCAACATCACTGCCGACCTCTTCTCCAACCAACTAGAAGAAGTCGCCCACAGAACCCCTCCCAGTCTTGTGAGCGAGGGCAAAATCCTTCTTCTGATGGACAATGCTCGCCCTCATCGCGCGAAATTGACTCAGAAGAAAATGGACGAGCTGGATATCGAGAGGATTCCCCACCCACCGTATTCACCGGACCTCTCTCCTTGTAAATTCCACTGTTTCCGCTCTCTCTCTGACTTCTGCAAGGGGAAGAAGTTCAAAGATCGAGATCAAGTTGTGAGGGCTTTCGTGGAATGGATGATCTCGAGGACTCCCGATTACTGGGAGAGAGGAATCGCTACTCTGCCCGATCGCTGGAAGAAAGTGAGGGAAACATGGGAGCATACATTGATCACTGAGAATTGTAAAGTATTGAATAAAAAATAAAAACAAAAAATGAACGAACTTTCCGGACACCCTAATAGTATACACTTTATTTGTCAGGGGCTATAGCTGTCACATGAGTACTTCATTATTTGCGTTAGCAATGGAAACATATCAAGATCAATTTACTGTTGTAAAATACTATCTTTAAAGATACTGTTATATTTTACGATTGGAGTCATACGTATCGGCTACTCTCCACTCTGCGCGTTGGCTTTCCATGTACTGCGCGTACTGCTGATGCTCGTCCCTCTGTTCGACTACCTGCATTAAAATATGATTTATTTCTTTAATATGCAATACCATCCAGCATAAGATGCTCATGTTTTTTATCAAGAAAGTTTTTTCGACTCTGAAATTTTGTAGCTTTTTTTTGTTGTACACGGGTTATGCAATGTTCTGGATCAATTACTATCAATTGAAATATCCATGATCACTAAATGAATAACAAACAGTGTTATAAAAGCGCTACTAGTGATGTAACGTTACCCTTTTTCCACGGGAAATCTTTCATTCGAAATAAATGGTGTACCGCTGTTTGAGTGATGCCGAGTGCAGTCATGGCATTGCGCATTGCCGCACTACGCACGAATCCGACACCGTACGAGAGCAGGAAGAGCGTTGAACCCTAAGCACAGTTGCACAATTGAGTTGTATTTTAATTACGGTCGAAAAGTTCTTTGGCCAGTTCTTTGGGCAAGTTCCCCAAGTTTGATCTCCGGGCGATCATTTTAACAGAGTTGTGTCATCCTACCTGTAGTCCTACGGCGAACGAGTTTTAGGGTTCGTGGTTTCTATTAAGCTGCCCGAAAAAATGTTCCCTCTCATCATCATGAACTCACAAGTTGCAGCAGTGAGCCGACGATGCCTCTTCGTTGAGAGTCCGAATCGAAAAGGAAGATGAAGACGAGCGGAAGCAGGCACAGTTCGCATACATAGCAGAACACCATTAAGGGAAACATCGACGACGAGAGCTGGAATTAAGGACAGTAATGAATTATCAACTTGCTAAAAAGCTGACAATTTTGGGACTGAATTTCGTTCAGAGAGACGAACTAATTATTGTGTGTTTTTAGTTTTTTTCTATTAGGAACTTACCAGCACATTCTCTCTTACTTGAAAACGCGTCGATAAGTCGGCACCGATGCGATTACGACGAGTATTCACTGTCTTGATGATGTAGAGAACATGAAATGCAAGCAGCGCTTAAGCAGCTTAAAACCCATACAAATAATCGGACAAATCATTCATAATATTTTAAAATTTCATTTAAAATGGTTTCATCACTGCTTCATATTCATCATATATTGACTTACTGTAACGCAAGTAGTTGTGTAAAATCCGCATACAAAGGATATTGTTGCTAGAGGAAAATAGCCTAAAATAACGTAAACTTTTGTGAATTGGCATTTCGGCTCACATGCGATAATGTTCTGAATAGCATCCATGATGAGCTGCAATTGCATTTATGATAGCAAATGATAGTGAATCATTGCTTACGAATGCGAATATCATGGCGAATTGCGCTGTTCGGGAGTGAAATCTCTTTTCATACGAACTAACGAAAATGGATGCCGCGGCGCGCTCGCAAGCAATGAGTGTCAACGCCAGCCAATAGGAATATCTGAACATAAAAGATTATTTGGTTTTCTCTAAACTGAACATGTTACATGGATATTTCCTGAATTTGAAGTTCGAGATTCCAAGTGTCAAATTGCAGTGGGAGCAGGCTCTCTCGTGAGCAACCTTCTGCATTTGATAAAATGTGTTTTTTTTCTCGAAATTATGACAAACCTCTCAGGAAGCAACAGATTATCATGTATGAGGAGAACGATATCGAAGTGATGACGCAACATGCGAACATGCCAAAAGTGAGCCTGGAAATCGTTGCTACAGTAATTTCCGGAAAGCGAAAACATTGATACAATCTGAGAGATAACCTGAATGAGGTGTGGAAAATCGTGGTTTTACTTAGGACGCAGAGGATGAACGCGTAAAGCGAAATGCAGCCTGCAGACCCGACGCATTGAAGGGCGCCAAATACATTCGGTAAGTTAAAAGCCATCTGGAAATTCAATGCATTATTGACACTTGTTACCACTAAAGAGCGTATACGAAAATGGTGCGAATGCTAACAGATGTAAATCAACGTTACTCAGAAATAAATTATGTCAACTCAAGTGTCAGAGAACACATACCTCTACGCGGAATCTGGTATGCGGAAACACAACGCAAGATCACGAATAATATCAATCATTATCAGGATTTTCAGAAGAACGATTCAGCCACGAACAGACAATAACAACGCTTCTCTCACTAGATTCAGGCGATAACATTCAATTATCATCCCATGCGTACGTGAAAATGACAGTTTTCCGGGAAATTCAATCCTATTTATACACATCGTACAAATGATCAAGGAATATCAGTTTTCGAACAACATCGTGATCTTTTTTTAAAAATCAATAAGTTGAGTAAACTAAATAGACTGCAGCTCGTCCCCCCCAGTAAGAAAAACAAAAAAAACTCTCGTTTCCCCATTCCATTACAAGAATCACATTCGCCTTATTAGCGATACTCTTATCAAGCTTTTCCTAACTGAATTCGAAATTCGAACAATAATTTTGAATTTGAAATCTTTACCAGCCGAGCTATTACATGAGTATGAGACAAATTCCCGAATTCGCACCGTCTTGCATAGCTGAAACCGTTACTTAGCCATTATATTGATTCTATTACTAGCATGATTTATGAGTGCACCCCCCTTGCACTCATATTATATGCACTTTCCGGTTGTCATTCTTAGAGAGTGGGCAACTACAAAACAACGATGATGTCATTTGTATTATTTGTAAATACATCACTTTTTTTCAGGATTAATGTAATTATTTGGTTTTGTAAGCCGTCACATTCAAACACTTCGAGTAATCAAAAATAATATTAGTCACCACAACAATTGCTCTTTTTGTGATCTTTAAAAGCGCTTGAGGTGGACGATTTTAGCTTTACCCAAGCACCAATTGTCAGGAATACTGCGCATCTCTCTTATTTTGTGTTCGTGCTCACAACATAACTCATCCCTTTCTCAATTTCTACTCCAGTAATTCGACCTCATCGATAGGAGAGACTGGAAGAAAAATAATAGGAGCGAGGAGGAGGAGGAGAGTAAACATGCTTCAATTTTTGAGGCTCAAGGACGCCAAGTGGTGTGGGCGATGTGTGCGCAATTCGTTAGCGAGTTCAAACGTGCAAAGTCACGAAGTCATGCTCTTCTCTCATAAAACAGATTCGGATATGCCCACACTCGGCTCGTTTCCTGCTCCAGAAATGACAGAGTCTTCCACGTCTCTCTCCTCAACTCGCGACGGCGTCGTCCGAATCGGATTTCCATTCGTCTCGCATCCGCGGATCTTCCAAAATCCCGCCGGGAAATGGACGGGAATCCACATAGAGATGTGGCAGATGTTCGTCCAACCACCAGCTCGCGTATCGACTTTGCCTTTCCGGACTACCGTGAGTGTTGTTTTTAGTATTGTTGTTGTTTTTGCTATGACGTCATCAACACTTTTTTTATTCCAGAACAGTTCGGCCCCGACGACCCGGAAGTTGACGGCAGATTTGTAACTGGAGTAATGGGTTTGCTGCAGAACGGCAGCATTGATGAGGCGATAGGTGAGCCTTGGAGCTGCTCTTTTATTTACTTCCTGGACAAAATTCAGGCGATTACACGCTTCAGAGGGGTCGAATGGCCAACTTCCAATACACGCCGCAGTTCGACTATCAGCCGGTAACGATTTGTTCGAACGAGAATTGTAATTGCTAAATCATCAAACTTGGCAAGCGAAAACTTAAGAAATAACTGCAATTTCTTATAGAAATTGCCAATTCGGAACCGCATTTTCAATCTGTTTTTGGTCGTAAATTCATTCGCTTCCATTCTTCAATGCAATCGTTTATCCGTGCGGCTATACTGCGTATCCAAGTTTAAAACGATTCTTATAAATTTTAGATGAATCTCGTTAGACGGGAACGTCTGCTTAACACTTCGTTCTGGGACAGTTTCGGGTCGTACTTTACCTCGTTCGGAGCAGGTTTCGTAGTTATACTGGCCACCAATCTCATCTGTGTTGCTGGTTAGTCGATAAATTCATCTTAAGAGACCGGATCGGTAAGATTGGACCTCCCCCCGGACCTGGAGTCAAAATCTCTTTGTTGTTGTTCTAGACATCACTAATAACCAAAATTTAACCATCCAAATCGAATCACACTCTACTGTCATGGTGGTTTGACATACAAAATTTTCACTTTTTCACACATACAGTTGATATATTGAGAGACCCCCAGGTCTTACCATGCTTAAAATGTAGCCCATTGAATTCTGCATCGAATATCGTAAAACCGATTTCAATTTCGTTTGTCCGTCATGATCTCCCTAAGGTCCGAAACTTTACGTGTCACATTTGGCTGGTCACGATTTTTCGCATTTGTCATATATACCAACGTTTTTATGTTTCTGTGGGTTTATTTATACGTTTAAATAATAATGACGTCAAATGGAACCGAAAAGAAATGTTGTGTATCCCATTCTGTAAAGTCGTGTTTCATACCCACCGAAGTTCTCTATTTTGTGCCTCTGAAATCCAGCTACACAAAGTCCTCTACAATGAACACCTAGCACGCTGAGTACTATGTACCGACGTAATTATATATCTCGCTTAAGAGATTGGTGTTCGGTTTTCAAGACAATTTTTCGTATGCTCCAAATCGCAAAATGGAGGTTGTCGACAAAAATTGATGGCGAGATGGCTAATGAAAACTACATAATTTAGTAATATTATGTCAATTTCAGCCCATCCAGATCAAAAACTGCTTAGAAAACAGGAGTTTTTAAAATTTCTGAAAAATTACCTCTCGAACTCACGATTGGACCCCTGTTTGTGGTTCAAAATCTCATCAGCTGTTTAGCCGATCGCATGATCCTTATCATATACTTATAGTAGAGTAGAATGTAAGATGGAATATTGCGAAATGAGACCTGTGATTCACCGAAAAATATAAATGTGTTTTGATAAATATTACGAATAATGATATTTGCAAAATAAATATATTGGATTTTCTACGATTGTTCGTGAAAAATCAATAAGAACTGGATATAATTCATCGGAATGAAACTAATTCTACCTAATATTGTTAGTTGTGATAATATTTGAACTGCTTTAAGAAATTAATATCTATCAAAAAATCGAAAATCGAAAATCGAAAATACCTTTAAAGATACGTTTTAGCTGAATTATTTTGATTTGAATGCACTGAAAAAGTCATTTATCAGTAAAATATAATCGAACGGAACATAAATCGCAGAGAAATCAAAAATAGTTTTTCATGATTTCTCACTTCTCCAAAATATTTTACTTATAATTTGCTTATTTTAATTGTTGGAAGATGCTATTTGGCAATATTTCATCTTACATTCTACTCTACTATAAGTATATGATAAGGGTCACGCGATTGGCTAAACATCTGATGAGATTTTGAACCACAAACAGGGGTCCAATCGTGAGTTCGAGAGGTAATTTTTCAGAAATTTTTAAAACTCGCGTTTTCTCAGCAGTTTTTGATCTGGATGGGCTTAAATTGACATAATATTACTAAATTATGTATTTTTCATCAGCCATCTCGCCATCAATTTTTGTCGACAACCTCCATTTTGCGATTTGGAGCATACGAAAAATTGTCTTGAAAACCGAACACCAATCTCTTAAGCGAGATATATAATTACGTCGGTACATAGTACTCAGCGTGCTAGGTGTTCATTGTAGAGGACTTTGTGTAGCTGGATTTCAGAGGCACAAAATAGAGAACTTCGGTGGGTATGAAACACGACTTTACAGAATGGGATACACAAAATTTCTTTTCGGTTCCATTTGACGTCATTATTATTTAAACGTATAAATAAACCCACAGAAACACAAAAACGTTGGTATATATGACAAATGCGAAAAATCGTGACCAGCCAAATGTGACACGTAAAGTTTCGGACCTTAGGGAGATCATGACGGACAAACGAAATTGAAATCGGTTTTATATTCGATGCAGAATTCAATGGGCTACATTTTAAGCATGGTAAGACCTGGGGGTCTCTCAATATATCAACTGTATGTGTGAAAAAGTGAAATTTTGTATGTGAAACCACCATGACAGTACAGTGTGATTCGATTTGGATGGTTAAATTTTGGTTATTAGTGATGTCTAGAACAACAACAAAGAGATTTTGACTCCACCTTTTCGGGTTGAGAAATTATGAAATTTCGATTTTTAACATTTGTGACCATTTTTTTCGTGTGCGCAGGAGGAATCAGGAATTCAGTGACCATTTGTGGTACATGGGGCCAAGGGGTACACACGCACAAAGCATGGGCGCCTGAATCTCATTGCTAACGAAACAGGTCCGGGGAATGGCCATTATGGTCGATTCTTACCGATCCGACCTCTTAAAACATATTTATCCAGTCTTCACCATTTTACTCGATTTCTACACTGCACGATTGCCCCCAAATACAGGCACTTATGGTATCCGGTAACCCCATTTGCATCGCTTGGGCACATTATTGTCATTTAGATTAGGCATTGTATTCAACGTATTTTTCGCCGTTACGCTCTACAATGCGAGTTTTACAGGCACTTGCCTCGTCACAACTGTAGGAATACACAGAGAGTAAGCATTACATTTGGATAAACGGGGCATCGCCTCTTATTATCTCATAGCTCTTTGTCTATCATAGCTCGACCAGTCTATTGAGTCAGTGAAATAACGAGATGAAAGCCCGTTTATCGAACTATAGTAAGCATACATTGAGTAAACATCTAATGTATTGAGGTTTCAGGCTACTCTCCGAAACGATTAGTGAATTGAGTCAAGAAAATGCAACGTTGCTTGTCAGGGATATATCCCATCTCATGGGCTACGCTAACGTGAGTTTGACACAACCCCGACATCAGAGGCGTATAACAATAGCTTCGATTGTGTGGTTTTGTCGTTGTGGTTCTTCCATAGACTCATGGTTCTTACATAGTCCCGCTAGTCCAATACATCTATTCTTGTAGGAGTTCTTCCCCGGCACGGCGACCCCACCAGCTATGAGTGTTATCGTGCATTTATCGAAAAGCGACGTCGTCCGCAAGCTTTGCGATGATCCCATGCCATCTACTTTGATTACGTGCGGGATTTTGTCGAGTTTTACCACGAAGATGAAGAAACGAATCCATGTCATTTGAAGTTGTGAGTACCATTCAAAATTCTATTTTTATGAGCAATATCGTATGATGGCTTACGCTTATGTAGGCAGACAATGGGGTCATTACTCGAAATTTAGAGTCGAAAACGACCTCACAACGGGCCACAAGTACACGATAGGAGTGAATCTGGACAAATCGGCTCCGATCGTCAACTACTATGTCGATGATCGAGTTAGGAACAGGAAAGAACTGGAATACGTCATTCTCGGATTGTTCAACTCGGATAAGGTTTGTACTTTTCCCAAAATAATCCTTACTATAGATAGTACATGATTTGAATCATGAATATCGCTCACATAAACTTCCTATCCAATGACGTTTATCACAAAAAATTAACAAATAAAGTGTGCTCAGTCATCAATGGCTCCAGGCCCAGACTTTACCAGGCCCAGACTTTAACAATGCGTAAATAATCACAATGATTTCAGTTCGACAACATCTGGTTTCCTCGGTACATGGGTCGGCCGTCCTTCGTTCCTCCTGAGGTCCCGCCTCCCTTCGCCTACTTTCCATTCAGTCTGAACTATTTGGCAATTTTTTTCGCCGTGCTTGGATTCGGATTGTCCGCTTCCCTTGTTGTTCTAGTGGTCGAAATTGCTTGGTACAAGCATCGTTCATTAATTAACTGTGCTTGCCGTATGCTCGCTAATGATGTTTGCATCGGCAAATTTCCGAGAGAAAATAAATAAGTGAACTTCTAAACATAATATTCTTAAATTTACACATTCCAACAAACATGATCATATTAACGTCATTTGATAACCTGTACTTATTGTAAGAATATGCAGGAAAAGCGGTTCCCAGAAATGAATTGTAATCATTTTATATATATATATTTTTGTTTATTTTCCTTTCGGGGAAAATAAATTTCATTGTGCTTTATAGTTTCCATTATTGCGCTTTTATCATGCATTTGCTACGTCAATGTGACATGTGTTGTTTGTTTAGATCCGAAAAAAACAGTCCGGATAATGTAGCCCAAAGTTCTGCGGATAGTGCATTCATCAGCAATGGACTGTAAACGGGAAAAATGGGGAAAAAGAAACACGATATCTGGTTGTCCTGAACCAATTTATAAGAGAGGAATCGCGAGAGAATTGCCTACTCCGCGGCGGTAGGAATCAAAATCGTCGAATCCGGAAGAAACTTTAACACAAGTGATTTCAAGTGATGCTCTTTCAAACTGCGTTGTCGGAATTTTGATAACTCTCGTCATCTTCGAGATTCAGAAGGCCAAACATGGTACACTCACTATTTAGGGAAAAATCGAGCTCACTTAAACGATCATAAATCCGTTTACAATGACGATAGAAACTCGTTCTTTGCACAGAAAGAAAAATGAAAACATTCTCTACAACTTTTATGTTGAACATGTCATTCCCTGTGCACGTCCCAGTGCGGGGTGGTCGGGTGTACCAAAAACTACCGAATTCTGGAAATCGGAAAAAGTGATTAAAGCCCCTATGCGCGATCGATGGTGCCTATGGGTGACTAACTATGCGCAAAAAAATCTAAGAAATCGGAGGTGGTAAAAAAAAGGTGGCCCCAAAAGTGGGTAAACCCCCTACACGGTTTCAACACTTCTAAGACCTCTATTAACAGCTAATGAGGTCAAATAACTCGAAAGTCAATCAAAACAAGATTTGAAATTGTTTCCCGACTAGTTGTACCACTTTCATTGGTCAAAAACTACAGTATGACCGGAAATTCAAAAACCGTCATTTTGACCCTTCTCAACTTTTAGCGTGGGCGCAATTGAATTATAATGGTTCCAAATAGTGTAGATACATTCCACGGAACCACTCAAAGAAAGGGCGCATCCATAAAGACCATATTTCGGCAGAGGAAAACAAGGAAAAGCGCTAAACTGTACTCCAGGTAAACATAGTAATATGGGCCCGGCTCAAGAAGAGAAATATAGAGCTCGATGAGCTGAACATTTTATATGTTGAAAGTTAGTCTCTATCTTTTCATTGAAGCATGCTACAGAGCCTGGAAGTTGGGCAGAAATAGGCTAGAATCCCCCGAGAGCGCGCACTCTAACCATCTGCCACTCTCTCCGCCTGACCTCCCTCTCCCTCCCCTCCAATTAGCGCTCTCCAGGGCGCCTCCGCAGCCATTTCTGCCCAACTTCCAGGCTATGTAGCATGCTTCAATGAAAAGATAGAGACTAACTTTCAACATATAAAATGTTCAGCTCATCGAGCGCTATATTTCTCTTCTTGAGCCGGGCCCCTATTACTATGTTTACCTGGAGTACAGTTAAGCGCTTTTCCTTGTTTTCCTCTGCCGAAATATGGTATTTATGGATGCGCCCTTTCTTTGAGTGGTCCCATGGAATGTATCTACACTATTTGGAACCATTATAATTCAATTGCGCCCACGCTAAAAGTTGAGAAGGGTCAAAATAACGATTTTTGAATTTCCGGTCATACTGTAGTTTTTGACCAATGAAAGTGGTATTAGGTTGTAACATAAGTTTTGTCGCATTTCGGAGGTTCACAATATTTCCATGAAGGATACTTCTCAAACATTATCAATGCCTGACCTCCTAGTATATGTTTGGGGTGTTCATGCACATTCAAACCATAGGGTAGAGCTGAACTGCGCACGCTGGCTATGCGAAAAATATTAATATGAACTGATTTAAATTTGGTGCAGATTTTTTTAATTCGTTTGATCAGGTGCTAGTTCGCAGAGATGAATAATGAACCAAACTTCTACAGCATGGTGATATACCCCGTCAATGCTCTTTCAAAATATACGCCAGATATGGTGCTATGTTGAGCGGAATCAAAGATATACTTCACTGAGTGTAAGGTTAGCCGCTGATTCGTAGCCAACTTGACCAACTCTTCTGAATCCAGAATTACAACAACACTGACTAACATAAGTGCGTTCCAATTACCACTCATGGAGGTATAATTTATCATTAAACAAGTGAGAGAAAGAACACTCCACTTGTGGGAAATTTGAATTTTTATTAATTCAATTCGCGCACAATTTTACCAAAATATGCAAGTTTAGGTGTTTCGAATTAAAGATTGTCATTCAAAAGCTATTTATTTCCAAACTTATCCCAAGTAGATACTAGTAAGGGAAGGGTTTATGGTTAGGATGGACACAACAAATCAGATATTGAACATGTGTGCGAGGTAGGAATATGAACAAAGTGCCGATTTCATTAGTTTAATTTACATACCATCGTTCTGAATGGAGCCACTTATCTCAACAGAACCCAATCTACCCCAAACTTTGTCTGCATGCTGACCACTTTGGGTGAACTATATTCCACCACTATTTGGATCTGGATATCTATTGAGAAGAAAATTCGGCTTGCGAAAGTTTTCGCGACCGTCACCAACCATCCACATTATACAAACTCGTCTACATTTCTAGAACGATTTTCGTTTGTCATTATCCGTGAGTGGTTCAAAATTATGCACATATGTAGTACTTTACGCAAATCACACAAAATCGGCATAATTTATCCTTTTCAAGAAGAGCTGATGCGTGAAAATGATTTGTAATCCTTATCTCAGTACAACTTTGTCTGACTAATGTGCCTCCTCAACTGCCTTGACAGGACTGAAGTAAAGCGCGTAAGAAAGAGTACGAAGGCCCTCACTGACGATGAATAACGAAATTGAGATTAAATTAATTCAAAGAATTTCTGAGGTTAAAATGCATAAGAGATTGAACGCGACAAAACTTATGTTACAACCTGATACAACTAGTCGGGAAACAATTTCAAATCTTGTTTTGATTGACTTTCGAGTTATTTGACCTCATTAGCTGTTAATAGAGGTCTTAGAAGTGTTGAAACCGTGTACCCACTTTTTACCCACTTTTCCACTTTTGGGCTTTTGGGCTTTTGGTTTACCCACTTTTGGGGCCACCGGACAAAAAACAGCGCCCTTTTTTTTTACCACCTCCGACTTCTTAGATTTTTTGCGCATAGTTAGTCACCCATGGGCACCATCGATCACGCATAGGGGCTTTAATCACTTTTTCCGATTTCCAGAATTCGGTAGTTTTGGTTCACCCGACCACCCCGCACTGGGACGTGCACAGGGAATGACATGTTCAACATAAAAAGTTGTAGAGAATGTTTATAGTTTTCTTTCAGTGCAAAGAACGAGTTTCTATCGTCATTGTAAACGGATTTATGATCGTTTAAGTGAGCTCGATTTGATCCCTAAATAGTGAGTGTACCATGTTTGGCCTTCTGAATCTCGAAGATGACGACAGTTATCAAAATTCCGACAACGCAGTTTGAAAGAGCATCACTTGATATCACTTGTGTTAAAGTTTCTTCCGGATTCGACTATTTTGATTCCTACTGCCGCTAACCCTCCTAAAATAGGCAATTCTCTCGCGATTCGTCTCATAATAGATATGCTAAATATATACTATGAATAACCAGCTCTGGCAGTGGTATATATGTGAGCAAATGATAAAAATTTAATGGCGGAGGGTAGGTAAGGATTACACAATTTCATTTTTTTCGACCGAAACGATACAAAAATATGGACACTTCGAAAATTATCAATCGCAGTGCAGATCACTGCATTGTCTTCGTTCGTTTGCTGACTATGGAGCTGTGCAAGACCAAATATCCTAAATGAATTTGTATTAGTGATGGCAGTCAAAAGGTAGATTTTGATACACATGTATTAGAAATATAGTTTTCATACTACTTACCGCAGCACACAGTTGCTGACATGAGAAACGCCAAGCCGAACACAAGACCAAGGCATACTGCATACTTAAAGTTGTCGATGTTCTGAGCATAACAATTGCTAATGAATCGATAAAAAAATCCACTAAAAGGTCTGCAACAATGAAATGCAGCAAGTTGTATCCATATTTTAAGCGTACATCGAGTACATTTTTTGATCTTAGTATGTTTCAGAGACCAATACAATTACAGCCTCGCCACCACCACTTTGGGTGCTATTTTAATTTCCGAGAAATCAAATCAACATTCGTTCAAGCTGACGAAAGACGACTGAAGTGTCACCTAAAGCGACGAAACAGTTAGTTGAGCAAATACTTATCGGTTTCAAGAATACACTTCACTTACATCCATGCGGCCGTATTTCGATAGTGAAATGTAAGTTTTCGCGTACTATTTTCATACATTTTCTCTTCGGTTATTTACCTTTTCCCGATAAGTGATAAATCGAGTATGAAACGTATTCAAGTCCCAACACTTTATAAATTCGAATAGGAATTAAAAGTACCATATTATCATAGATTGTGCGGGAACGTTATCTTTTCATATTTGATATCACGCCTCCCACGAGAGAATGAGGACAACCTTGGTGCATTCTGAAAAATCGAATTTTGGTTTTTGAATGATCCATGGGCAACGCTTCGGCATCCGATTTCGGGCAAAGCGGATTCCCATCTTGATCAGCGGCTGCAGCAGCTTGCTGCAGAATTTTCAGACTCTCACTTTTGGAGTCTCTGATAGTGGTTCAAAATGCTTCATTTGAGCTGAAATTTGACTTGAAGGCATCAATTATTATCATATATGAATTTCTTGAACGATTTTTCGGTAGATCAATATTTGACCTCTGTGCTGTTTTCGCTCCATAACTTTAGCAGTTCGGAGAAAACAAACCAAACTTTTGCATCTTTTAGAGAATTAAATTCTGCATCACCATGATGTTTTCAGAATTCTCCCAATCGGTGAAAATAGTTTTATAATCGAAAAACAATGAAAATGTGCAGAATTCCCTGGTTCATACTTCGTGCAAAGGCGGTAACGTGTTTCGAATCGCGTCGACCAGGGTTCGACTCTCGGTCGGGGGAAACTTTTTGCCGGATTTTCAATCATCATTTGCCTAATGTATATATCACGCCATTCACGATAGAATCGAGCTAAATTCGCCATTCCTGGGAATGGACCTGATATCGTGAAATGAGTTCTACCCGGTTTCGGGCACCCTGAGGCATGTCTGAGTGAACCCCGACATATGTTTGTGCATGCTTCATTTTGGAGCTCCCTACGTGGTGTCGGATATCACGCCTCTCACTAGAGAATCGAGCTAGAATCGTCATTCTTGGGAATGGAACGAAAATCTTCAAATGCGTTCTACCCGTGTTTGGTCATCCTGAGGCATGCCTAATTTACCCCTAAAGCATCATTGTGCATACTTCATTTTCCGACTCCCTACATCATGCCTTATCTCGGCATCACTCACTTTAAGAGCTCGTATCGCGCTTATATTTGGAGACATAGGTGTCCACCAGGGCTGGGATTTGTTGTTTGTTGTTTGTTGTTTTTTGTTGTTTTGTTGTAGGTTCGGACAACAAATTTGTTGTTTGTGTTTGTTGTTTTCGTGCCCAACAACAAAAATCAAAGAAAAAATTAGTGGAAATGTCCTTGAAACAGCAAAAATCAATCACATTTTCTAAATTTTGCTATTAGATTAACAAAAAAAATACATATTTTAATTAACTTTCTGACAACTTTCTTAATTGCGCTGAATATTCAGATATTCAGATATTCGTCTCAGAATTGATTTTGTGAGACCCGAAATTGGTGGAATTTTATTTGTTGTTTTTGTTGTTTTGTTGTACAACAAAAATTGTTTTGTTGTTTTTGTTGTACAACAAATTTATTGTCCTGAAAAACGCTTGTTGTCCCAGCCCTGGTGTCCACGCCGGCGGCGAGGGGGGGGGGGGGTACTGCGCAGGGCCCCACATGTGGGGCGCTGCACAAGGCATGTTCATGGAAAAATCGATTTATATGTCATGGTAGGTCCAGACTAAGTACCGTACCCAGTCGATAGTACATTATCGATTGATACCACTACCGTAACCCGCTATTTTCGCGAACTGACTTTATTTTCAAAAAAATTAAAGTACCGTACCCAATCGACTCTACAGTACCCCAGAGACCGTATACCACTACCGTAACCCACTGTTATCGCAAACTAACTTTATTTTTTAAAAGTCCCGATACCGTGTGCAATCGATTATACAGTACCCAAGTAACTACCGCAACCCAATTCCTTGGGTCAGATCCTGTTCCTTGGGTCAAACATTTTTCTAAAAATTTCAAACGTTTTTCTAAAAATCCTAATTCTATTATAAAATGATTATACAGTAAAGAGATAAATGTTAGGATACCTTAAAATAATTTAGCTATCTATTTAGCATTTTCAGGATCTGACCCAAGGAACTGGGTTACGGTAGTTACTTGGGTACTGTAGAATCGATTACACACGGTATCGGGGCTTTTTTTAAATAAAGTTAGTTTGCGATAATAGCGGGTTACGGTAGTGGTATACGGTATCAATCGATAATGTACTATCGACTGGGTACGGTACTTAGTCTGGACCTACCATGACATAGAAATCGATTTTTCCATGAACATGCCTTGTGCAGCGCCCCACATGTGGGGCCCTGCGCAGTACCCCCCCTCGCCGCCGGCGTGGACACCTATGGTTTGGAGATATAGCAAAAGTGACCCCTGAGTGACCCCACTCATTGTTCGAGCTCTATCGATCGATATTGTTCATTTTGTCTGAAAGTTGATTGTAACAGTGGTACACATCATGTCAATTTTCTCAAAAATGTAGGTAAAGAAGCAGCTGTTTTTTTCGCATATTGTAGAGTTTTCCCAGCGCTATCGAATGAGTGGTTTGTTTAAAAAATACGGGTACTAGGGTTAGAGTTAAGGTCCTTTTACCTTTTCCGTCAATTTGAAGTTATTTTTCAACAGTAAAGTTGGGTGAGACTCTATCATTCTTGGCTGAACGAGCAGTGAGAGCTGTCTTTTACGCAGTGTGATGAAGAAACATAGATTCAAATGATATGAATGCGAAAAAAAGCCTTAAAGGAGGAGTAAAGTCAAACGCGCGCCCGGTTGAAATATGTTTCAATCAGCGGATAACTCTCTTCAAATCACGTGCTCTCTCGCTCGTTGCCTGAGCTTTCTTTGATTTGGCTCCCAGCCAACTACCGATAGCTCTGTTCGGAATGGAGATATCAATGTGAAAATTTTGGAGATTCTTATCGTTGGGGAGATCTAGGCCGTGCATATGAACGCTTGAAAAATTGAATGTTGACTTTGCTTCTCCTTTAACTCTAACCCTAGTACCCGTATTTTTGGAACAAACCACTTATTCGATAGCTCAGGAAAAACCACACAACCTATGGGAAAATTCGCTGCTTCTTTACCTACACTTTTGAGAAAATTAGCCCACTGTGTGCAACTGTTAAAATTGACTTTCAGACAAAATGAGCTACATAGATCGATAGAGCTCGAAAAATGAGTGGGGGTCACTCAGAGGGCTATTTTCGCATATCTTTCACGAAAGGCGCGAAATGAGCCCTCAAAGGAGGAGGTGCCGCGATCGGACCCGATGCGGGGACCTCCAAAGTGAAGTCTGCATATTGAGACTTTGGGGGATTGTTAGACATGCCTCCGGATGCCCAAATCCGGTTAGAACTCATTTCATGATTTTCCCTCAATTCCCTGGCTCAGCTCGATTCTCTCGTGAGAAGCGTGATATCACGCCTCTCATGAGAGAATCGAGCTGAGGTTGGGAATGGTGAAATTGGTTCTAACCGGTTTTGGCCATCCTAAGGCATGCCTGAGTGACCCCCGAAGTCTTATATTGCAGACTTCATTTTGGAGCTTCCTACACCGGGTCGCAATTCGGCATCCCTCACTTCAAAGGTCAATTTCTCGAAAACGGTGATATATTCAGTAAAATTGACATCTAACTGACCCCGGCTCATTTTTTGAGCTCTATCGATCTATCTAAACCAATTTCTCTGAATCCGATTTTGAACGGCGGTGCGTTGTAGGTCGATTTTCTCAAAAATTTATGTGCAGAAGCAGCTCAAATTTTCTAAGTGAATGCAGCTCGGCGAGAGCTTTCAAATGAGTGGTTTGCCAACAAAATACGGACATTTAGGTGAGAGTTTTGCCCCTTTTACGCTTTTCGATCATTTGAAGGCACTTATTTCTCGTAACACCGCGCTTTTATGAGAGTGCAGAATGAAATTATCCCATTGTCCCTCGCTCCCCTATTGTCCTCACTCCTCCTTCATTCCCATAAAACGCGCGGTGTGACGAGAAATAAGTGCCTTCAAATGATCGAAAAGCGTAAAAGGAGCAAAACTCTCACCTAAGTGACCGTATTTTGTTGGCAAACCACTCATTTGAAAGCTCTCGCCGAGCTGCATTAACTTTGAAAATTTGAGCTGCTTCTGCACCTACATTTTTGAGAAAATCGACCTACAACGTACCGCCGTTCAAAATCGGTTTCATAGAAATTGGTTTAGATAGATCGATCAAAAAATGAGCCGGGGTCACTCAGATGTCAATTTTACTCAATCTACCACCGTTTTCGAGAAATTGACCTTTGAAGTGAGTGATTCCGAATTGCGACCCGGTGTAGGAAGCTCCAAAATGAAGTCTGCAAAATAAGACTTCGGGGTCAATCAGGCATGCCTTAGGATGGCCAAAACCGGTTAGAGCTCAATTCACAATTTTCCGCCATTCCCATGAATGACAAATTCAGCTCGATTCTCTCGTGAGAAGCGTGATATCTGCATCACCCACTTTGAGAGCAATTTTCTTGGATACGGTGTAAGTGACCTCTGAGTGACCCCAACTCATTTTTTGAGCTCTATCGATCTATACAAACCAATTTCTCTAAAACCCATTTTTAAGAGTGGTACACTGCAGGCCTATTTCCTCAAAAATGTATGTAAAGCAGTAGCTGAAATTTTCACAGTAGATGCATCTCAGCGAGAGCTTTCGATTAAGTGGTTTGCGAAAAAAATATCTGGCGGCTGGTGAGAATTTCGCCCTTTTAACTTCGTCTGGATCGTTTGAACTTTATTTTCAACGGGGATAGCGATATGAAATCAATCATTTTCGTCCGAGCGCTACGAAAAGAGCGGTGTGAAATTAATTTGCTTGCGGAAAATAAAGTTCAAACGATCGCGACGAGGTTAAAAAGGCGAAACTCTCACCACCGTGTTCGCATTTTTTTCGCAAACCACTTATTCGAAAGCTCTCGCTGAGCTGCATCTACTGTGAAAATTTCAGCTGCTGCTTTACCTACATTTTTGAGAATAAAGGCCCGCAGTGTACCACTCTTAAAAATGGGTTTTAGAGAAATTGGTTTGTATAGATCGATAGAGCTCAAAAAATGAGTTGGGGTCACTCAGAGGTCAATTTTGCTCTATCTTACACCGTATCCAGGAAAACTGCTCTCAAAGTGGGTGATGCCGACATCCGACACCACGTAGGGAGCTCCAAAATGATGCATGCACAAAAAGATTTCGGGGGTCACTCAGACATGCCTCAGGGTGCCCGAAACCGCTCAGAACTCATTTCGCCATTCCCATGATCAGCTTGATTCTCTCATGAGAGGCGTGATATGTATTTCCGAGTGCCTTCTCGTTCTCGCTCCACGATAGGTTAGAAACCGCGAGGTCCATCCGTGCTGCATGTGCCTAAAATCGACGAGAAGGCACACGGAAATACATATACATTATGGACATGCTGATTAAAAATCCGGCAAAACGTTTTCCCCGACCGGGAGTCGAACCCTGGTCGACGCGATTCGAAATGAAACACGTTACCGCATTTGCACGCAGTATGAACCATGGAATTCTGCACATGTTCATTGTTTTTCGATTATAAAACTATTTTCACCGATTGGGAGAATTCTGAAAACATCATGGTGATGCAGAATTTAATTCTCTAAAAGACGCAAAAGTTTTATTTGTTTACACTCCGAACTGCTAAAGTTATGGAGCGAAAACTGCACAGAGGTCAAATATTGATCTACCAAAAAATCGATCAGGAAAAAATTGATGCCTACAAGTCAAATTTCAGCTCAAATGAATCATTGTCAACCCACTATCAGAGCCTCCAAAAGTGAGAGTCTGAAAATTCTGCAGCAAGCTGCTGCAGCCGCTGATCAAGATGGGAATCCGCTTTGCCCGTAATCCGATGCCGAAGCGTTGCCCATGGATCATTCAAAAACCAAAATTCGATTTTTAAGATCGTACCACGACATCACCGTTTTGTCCCGAATCTCTCGTGAGAGGCGTGATATGTTTCTTTTGAGACCAAGCAACATCTTCACGTACGGAAAGCGCAATACCGTATTCTTCAACTGTTACATTTCGCTTATCGGTCAACTTTCGAGAAATGAACGTTTGATTTTTTTCATATTTCAAATGTTTTTCAGTGATATCAGCACTCATAAATACGTATTCTACTATCGTCATTTTGAAGAAGTCGAAAATGTTTCTTGTAAAGAATGCAAAAAATATAGAGTATTTCAAATAAACAGTATTTCAGTTTTCGTTTCTTCTTATTCTTATTGAGATTCTATTGAGTGGCATGCTGAATATACTGGTAAGATTGATTAATACGATAGTTAAAACTCAATATTCAGATTCACGGCTTAATGGTGGTCGGAATAAGCGTGAATTTGAACCTGATAATTTTCAAAATGTTCTTCGATTTTGGTTCGGTATTTGTTTAGCTTTTCACTATTCAATTTATGGCACAATTATTTCACGCACTCCACAGTATCCAGAAATAATGTTCTTGCTGAGCAAAATTATAGGTCTTAGTGTTCACAGTTTAACAATTTTTATATTTCATGACTACTCGAGCTTGTTTTTCTGAAGAGTCTCAATCGATTTGTGGTCATATTCCTTCCGACATGCCCATACATGTATGACAGGAGGTGAACATTTAGCATTTGCACAGTGACATTTCTTTTTGTTGGCAACTAATACCCACATTAGTGGGTAACAGAGTTGGTAACAGAGTGGGTAACAGAGGTAACAGTAACAGAACAGAGTTAACTACAGTCCGGTCAGATCCCTACATAAAAACGTGACTCCCCGGGAGTCCCCGGGTGTCCCCCGTGTCCCCCCCGCCATTTTGCGGCTCGGGCAGAGAAAGAATTAATTCGAATTGTTGGTTTTCAGACTCAGGAGGTCCTTCCCGATCGATTTGCATATAATTCATAAATTCATAAATTTGCAATTTGTCGTAATTTACTTTTGAAACTAGAGGATAATTAATCTGACACACCCTTAACTACAGTAGTTAATTTGATATTCGCCGGTACAGGCTCTGAGACCCGTTTTCTGCGAGCTTGCAGTTTGCTGCCACGTTTTCGTTCGCTTTTTGCTTTCAAATTAGCTACTTTTATATTTCAAAACCTTCGCCTGATTGAATACATTAATTCTAGAACGGTTACAGCCTTTCGTCGATTATCGGTAGCCCTATTTTAGAAATGTTTGATTTTCTGCTCATTTTCTATGGATTCTAGTCACTTTTCCTTCGGTTTTAGAGTTTCTTTTATTATAAATTTATGCTTATTATTGTCTCTGCAGGTCGCCCCACCCGCGACACGCCCTGGAGACTGGGGGCATCATGCTCCAAGTAGCTAATTTGAAAGCAAAAAGCGAACGAAAACGTTGCAAATTTATGAATTTATGAATTATATGCCAATCGATCGGGAAGGACCTCCTGAGTCTGAAAACCAACAATTCAAATTATTTCTTTCTCTGCCCGAGCCGCAAAATGGCGGGGGGACACGGGGGGACACCCGGGGACTCCCGGGGAGTCACGTTTTCATGTAGGGATCTGACCGGACTGTATTTTTTTCGTGTCTAATTCTTTTTCTCCTAATTCTCCTTTCCATAGTATCATTTTATATATAATGGATGTGTTTTCGAATCGGGGTGTCAATGTAATGGCATTTTGGAAAGCATATTCCTTATTTGTATAGATTAACGAATAATTTTCAGACTTGTTCAGTACATTGTCAGCACGATAATTTGGATGTTCTCTTGTGTAGGAGCTGCCGGCTATTACATCGGGAAATGCGAACGGTTATTGCATAAATATTTGTGTTCAGAAAACGCAAATTATCTTTCGAAATATGAGCGTATCTTTTCAGGCATATATTCAAGGATGGGACATTCATGGACAAATATTATCGCAGTCTCGGACGAAATAACGCCTTCCCTGAGTATACAAGCAGCCCGGGGCTCTATGACGCTGCGCAGACAATTCGAAATGTAACCATTTTTTTCGAAATTCAAATAATCACATATTTGCACACAATTTTTTGATTGAATTTGATTGCGTACTGCACTAGTTAGTCGGTACATTCATGTTAAAATGTTTAGGTAATTACCCGTTGTTACGATATTCTGCCTATCATCTCCTTCCTAGTGTACGCCATAATAACTGCTCTTATCGTAAAGAAGCGAAGGTGAAATTTTCATGCTTAATTAGTTTGCGATATTCATGAAATGATCTCTTTTATTCCACACTATAACACCACCATTCGACCTCGAGGGGGGTATAGCAGAAGCGCAACGACAAAAAGCAACTCGAAATATCTTTGGGCAGAGTGGTGATAGAACATGGTGGATGATAATATCATATAACGATCTAATTCCTAATGATGAGCACTATCTGCCCAGAGGGCATATCAATGACGTCACTGAAATAAGTGACGTCACTTTTTGCATACGCATAGGGTTCCTGGTAAAAATTCGTGGTAGAAGTTTGTGTTGTATATATATGATTTAGCAATGCCGACTCAATCTACAATATTCCCTCTTTAATTTGTCGGCTACCGTATCCCGATGCACCATAATCTAGCTGGCGTAGACTCAATAGTTTATGGAAAACGACCCTATTTTCTCGGCAATAAATCAGATAGTTTATGGTGTATCGGGAAACGGTAGGCGACAAATTAAAGGTGGTGTTTCATAGGTTGTGTGGGCATTGGTACCTCGTCCAGTTTCAACAAACAGTTCTACCACGATTTTTTACCATGAACTTCTAAAAAAATGACGTCACTTATTTCAGTGACGCCGTTGATATGCCGTCATGACAGATAGTGCTCAGTAATTAGTTTATACCAACCACCAAGTTCTATCACCGCTCTGTACAAAGAGTTGCGCTTTTGTCGTTGCGCTTCAGTCATCCCCCCTCGAGAGAATGAAATATAGAACGAAGATAATATTACCTGATTGTCGAGCTCAATGTGAAATTAATGAGATATTAATTTTCAAAATTTTAGAAAAGCATTACCTTCAAAATGGAGAAACGATCTCAAAACACTTTCACAAGGCCTAGTCGTGCTGATTATTTACCTAGTATGTGATATTTCTTATTTCCTAATTAAACTCTGGCATTCGTGGTGGAAGTGCACTCATTTTGCTACGTGTGAAACACAACCTGTCAGGTCGCTACTGTGATGGGTCACCTAATCCGAGGCCACCTCAATGACTTTGGTACCTCGTCCAGGTTTGAAGGACATCTCTCATACATACAAAAACTCATACACGTCCGATTTTAGCAAATTACCCGACGGAGTAATGGAACTGATGCTATTCTTGTATCTCGGACTCGATGTCCTCGCACTTGCGTTGATTCCACTGTCGATTTGCTTAACCGTAGTGGAACTTCGTGCTGTGCCGCGGGAGATGCTAGCACAGTGGAGAAGTCGAGCACGCTCTCGAGACATCACCGTGATCAATAATATCCTGTAAATCCGTTCGATGAATATAATCTGGCGTAGGCAAGCATTATACCGTCGTCTGGAATCTGGAGTGCACTATTCGGGTAATGGCCTCCTCGTTTCTCACACTGTCTCACCACTCGACCGGTCGAGAGACAGTGTTGGAAATGAAGAGATTATTACCAGAATAGCGCACAACATGGATGGATAGCCTCACCTATATGTCACTGATAACCTCAGCCCGAATGAACGCTGAATTGGCGCAGGGGTGGACTAGCAATCATTGTCGCGAGAGCCGCAAACTTTGTCTTTGGAGGTTTAGCTTGTATTGATCGAGCAAGACACGATACGATTGAGAAAGAAATGTGTATAATAGAACTGACAATCGTATTCCCGAAACGGAATTTATATGTACTCGAGATGATTCATAGAAAAAGAGAAAAGTTCAATTTTAATAGTTTCCTGTATTGTGCTGTCGCATTTGCGACGTAATTGTGACCAGTGCTTGAATATTACGATCAGGCAAAAGCACTTTTGATAATGTGCTGCTTAGGTCGACAGATAGAGCAATCATCAATAGTGGATTGGAAACGGGGAATAGGGGAAATAGCAAGCACGATAGCTGGTTGACCTGAACCATGGTAAAACACGAATGAACAACTCATTGATATTTCCTTACCAACTCCGGCAGCGGCATATACGTGAGAAATTGTGTGAAATTAAGAGCGGCTGGGAGATACAAAAGAATCAATGGATTGAGCGCCTAAAATCGACAGCTTTATTAGCGAAAAACACGAAATCAATAAATATAATCAATATATCACCTGGAAAATCAACAATCTAAGTGCCAATCGCTGCATTTGGCGCGTTCGTGTGCTAACGATTGAACTTCGCAAGCTCAGGTGTATAAAAAATCCTTAATTCAAGATTGCCGAGAAAGGCGTAAGGAAAATATCTGACAATGTCACTCACTACACCAAAACGTTGCAGACATGAGCAATGCCAAGCTAACAACGAGTGACATCCCTACGGTGTACGTCAATTTATCGATTCTCTGAAATATAACCGTTTTTATTTGCTAGTGATTCTTAAAAAAAGCTCACAGAAAGGTCTGCAACAATGTAATGCAATCGTGTGAAATCGTATCCAAACTTGGATCCGAAAAGCTGGTTAATTTTATAACTGGAAATTGTCTTAGCCAAGTCAGCAAAATTTACTCACCGCAATTGCTCGTCAGGCGCTCCGAGGAACGCGCTCATGCACATGAAAACAGCAATGAAGAATATGCAAGCGAAATTCGAAATGAAGTTTAGCATGGCTTCAGCGAGACTCGCAGAACGACCGAGCGCTCTGATTCACTTTTTATAGATCAGCAAGCTACGAAAACAGACTCACTGTCGCACAACTCGTCTACGATAGTTGAAAGTTGAGCATATCAATGCTAAGATTTAAGCAATGATAGCGATTGAGTCTGAATCATAAAAAAACAACTTTTAGAACACACAAAGAAGTTGTCTGCACACAAAACCGATAAAATAGTATTCGTTTTCGTAGACAAGACTTAAACTTTCATATTCCCAGCTTATAATATTTCATGAAAGAAAAAAATGCATAATTGTATTTTTAATTTGATTACTTGAAATGCGATTGCTGCGAGGTTTGATGATTTCAGTTCTGCTAACATCCCAGTAGGAAAGAATGCCAGCAAACCCGGCGCGTGTAACCAGCACTGTTGAGTTGAATATGAAAAACAACAAGGAAATGTACATACCAAAAGGCAGCCAGCCTGTGCACAGGCGAATACGATGTCAACGACTACGTATGCGTAGAAAGCAAGGCAATACGCACCAATTGTCGGTGTATTCCTAGGGATACCTTATCTCTAGGCTTGAATAAATGCATTCGCCAAACTTGACAAGGTAAAACACCATGGAATTCAACACGACGGCGATGACAAGGCACGTAAATGATATCAGCCCGTGGATTTGAACATGCAATTTGGCAGGAATTTCTGAAATGCTATACTTGTTTCGAAGAAAAGGAGGGAAGCATACCATTCGCATTCATTTTCAGAAAGATCGAGCACAAAATATGCGATTGTGCTTGGTTCGATTGTCAACAAGTTAATGTGGTGATCAATTAGAGTGCAACTGTAAAGGAGATGTATAAATGACATGGAAAATTGCGGCCGTGAATCTCCGAAACAATGCATTGATTCATCCTTCGACACAAAATTACTATAATATACTGTAGATGATTACAGTAGCGCTACCTCAGGACTACGGTGAAGCAGACCAAGCCCTCCATCCCCCCGGGGTCGGTTAATTGGTAGTGACCCCGGTCGCGAAATGTATCGTTCCCTAGAAGCACCTTGGACAGCAGGGATACGTCCAAACAGTAGTCGGCCGCACCGCACTACACCACCAAGTGTAATCGTCTCATGACGACTGTAAAATCGCTTGAAGTGGGTGCAAAAAAACCTCAGGAATGTATATTTCGAATATTTTTCTTAGCAATTCCGGTTACTGGAGGCTGCATGGCTAACATTCATAACTCAGTAATTAAATTCGCCGGCCGAAGTCTCGCTGATGATAGTCTGTCCACCATTGGTCGTCGAAAGAGTGAGGGAACAAGCAACATTTGGAAACAATTGAAAAAAACACATTTGTTTGTGGCTCTCAAACAACCAGCATAAGTTCGTGTTTATCGAAAGAACAACTCCGCCCCTTCTCATTTTTTTCCAGCGCCGCATCTTCCACAGGTCTTCGGGCAATGCGTAGTCATTAAGTTGTAGTAGACGGGGTCATTGCAATTATAGGATGTCTTACGACAATCAGACACACCGGTCTGGGTGTTCATCAGGTCGACGCACGCTTCCGGACTGGGTGGTCATGAGCATGTAGTAGGCGGGGTCGTTTCACATGTTGCGACGAGCCCCGCAGTCAGAAACGCCAGTCCACTGATTTCTAAGGTCCACGCAAGCGGCTACAATAAATGTAAAGTACACGTCCTCGTCGAGACTGTGCTTGCGGGAGAACTGTGTCATATCCTGATGGGAGTCCGAAGCTTTATTTGTTATGCTATGTGTGTCGGCTACAAGTTAAGAGACCCTCCACGAGAGAACGTAACAGGTCCACGGATGGCGAAAAATTCGATAATTCCCAAACTTTTTTCTGGAGTGTAGGTACCGAGTGCTGATTGACGGCCGCTATGGCTAAGGTCTGAGGTCGATTTTGAAAAAGTTTCAGATACCCCCAGTTTTGGGGGTCGAAAAAGTTGATATTCCAGAATGATACGGCAAATACATATTCTAATGTATTTCCACTCGTAGAAAACGAATTTGACAGTTAAAACTCGAAAAATTGCAAAATAAAAAAAATTAGCCCCTAAAAACTGATTTTTCGATTTTGGAAGATCGAAAAAAATAGAAATATTTCGGAGTGTTCTCACTATGATTTTTGAAATCTACGCGAAAAACTATGCTAGATATGAATTTTTCAGATTTAAAAAAAAGTGCACTTTTTGAGAAAGTTAATCGAAAGTGCGCCAAAGTGGCTCAAATATAGTACAGTGCGTCACGTAATTCTGAATATTGTGCCACTGTAAGCATCCATTGGCTGAAAAACAAACTCAATTAGTTGTAATAACATTTGTATTATAATTGAACTTCGAAACAACGAAAAATAACTAAAATTTAAAAATTCATTTTTTGGTCCCTGGATCTGATGCCCACAACTAAACATTCCCAGAACAAACCGGATTAAAGTTTTTCTTGGGTATTTCGACCCGTAGAATACGAATTTGCATATAACTTTCCACCAAAACGAGAATAAAAGTTTTTGGGCATAAAAATTCGCAATTTTTGGGCAAAATTCATGTTTTTCTGAGGCATTGACAATTGAAAGTGTATTGGGAAGCGGTATTTGGAATATTTTATGATAATAATGATCGATATTAACTTGACAATCTTTGATTTTGAAGTTTTTATGCATCAATAATCTGAAGAAAAAATTCCAAAAATTCGTAACAATGGGTTAGGCATGAAATTTCAGGATTTTCAGAAATCAGTTTTCAAACGTTTCAAAAGCCCTCAAAAGACGAAACATGATATGTTAATATACATAGACCCGTTTTTCAGCCAATGGATGCTTACAGTGGCACACTGTAAGCAGCCATTGGCTTTGGCTGTACTGTATTTGAGCCATTTTGGCGCACTTTCGGTCAACTTTCCCAAAAAGTGCACTTTTTAAAAATCTGAAAAATTTATTTCTTGTATACTGTTTTCGCGCAGATGTCGAAAATCATAGTGAGAACACTCCGAAATTTTTCTTTTTTTCCATCTTCCAAAATGTTGTCGAAAAATCAGTTTTTAGGGGATAATTTTTTTGTTTCGCAATTTTTCGAGTTTTAGCTGTCAAATTCGTTTTCTACGAGTGGAAATACACCAGAATATGTATTTTGCATAGCATTCTGGGATATCAACTTTTTCGACTCCAAAAACTGGGGGTATCTGAAACTTTTACAAAATCGACCTCAGACCTTAGCCATAGCGGCCGTCAATCAGCACTCGGTACCTACACTCCAGAAAAAAGTTTGGGAATTATCGAATTTTTCGCCATCCGTGGACCCCTGCACAGTTGTTACGTTCTCTCGTGGAGGGCCTCTAAAATAACTTTACAAATTGTTCGACACTCATGTCGTGAGCGCATGTGCGTAATTATGAGTGCCGGATGATTGATGGAGTAGGTGACAGGTCAGGGAAAAAGGATCTGCGTATGTCCTGAAACCACAACTGCGGCGATTAGAACGAAGCAGCGGATTTTCTTGATGAAAGTCGAGAATACGAGGATACCTTCATTAAGTTTACTCCACTTTCTGTACCAGTTATCGTGTATACTCAGATGCCACGCGCATAGTAGCATTGGATGGAATTTGTCAAGGCGTCGCACACATTTTCTCACTCGATTGGGGGGAGTGTGAGAAGAGACTGTGAAGGCGGCAGAAACCGAGAGCTGTATCCAGAACTAAGGCACGGAATGGAACGCAACTTTGTCGAATTCACAGCTTTGACGCATGATAAAGAATTACTATATCCGCGTAAACAAGATCGCTCACATTTTGAAATCGTTCAAATCTTGCTTCTTCGCCTCGGATTCAATAAAAATTTAATTATTTTCCCAACAGAAAACACATTTCACGACATGTTTATTGGTCAATTGCGAAGAACATGACGGAGATCCAAAAGTATATCACATTTTGCGGTCAACTAGTACGAATGGATAAAATTTGATCAAGATGAAGCAAGTACATGAAAGATAAGTGTACCTAATTCCCTGCCTCTCTCGTCTTCCCTACATCGAACCGGGCTATTTGATTACACAGATGATTTACCTTGTTGTTTATCTCAGTGTTGCGTGTTCACTATACTACCAGCCAAAGTTGCATTTCCACCATTTACTGAGGTGTGAAGTTACATTAGAAACGAAATGTCTACTTGCTTACTCAAATGCTCCTCACCACCATAACACGCTTGTAGTGCCAAGGTCTGCGTAAAAAAAATGAAAAGATCAGGGACAGATTGCATTGCGACTCCTGCATCCTCCCTCCATTCGAGAGAAAATGAATCTATCGCCTGATCAAGGAAACTGACTTTGCAAAATCGCATCTCATCTAGCGTTACGCGTTTTCATCGATTGATTTGTATTTTACGAATTTTATCAGATGCCCGAGAAACGTGTCGAAATTCGAGAATTCTTTATCTACACTCAAAAATTCATGATCCTATTGATGACAGCTAATTTATTGGCTTTTGCCTGAAATAATGTGATAAGCATTGAAGACATTTTTTACACAAAAAAAAGGAAAATCAGTGCCTGCAAATTATTTCTTTTATCAGTTTTTTTTAAATTCTAAATTCAGAACAGTCAATGGAACGTGTCCAAAAGGTGAAATTATGTAATACAGAAACGATGCAGGTGATGGTTACGTTGATTTGCGTCCATTGCGAAATTTGACCGTGCGTAAAAAAGTCAATTATGATTATGATTATGCACGAGGAAAGAATGCGCTACTAATTCACTCGTCTCGTAAGATCATACACTCTCTTGGCCAGAAAAGCGCGCGCATTCGAGATATACCACAGATCTCCACCGGCGCCCATCTTCCTTTCCTCCTTTCCATGAACGATCTGCTTGTTCAGCTTCACTTCGAGGAGAGTGGAGTGAGAAGGCGGTGCGGTGGAACGCTAGAAATTGAGAAATAGAGAGGAAAAAAATCGATTCTCGATCTCGAAAAGGCGCTCGCTTTCAATACGATTTTTCCATGAAATGTGTGTTTATTCAGCTTTATCACAGGGAGAGCAAGAACGAAAGCGCTGAAATTGTGATTTTTGGCCCTGATTTTTTTATATTTCCGCCTACTCCACACTGGGATTACTGAGATATCCAAACTCCCGACGCTAACTAACGTCGCAAGGGCAATTTATTAGGTCAAAGTGTGCATGATACTGCATAAGAATATTCAACTATTGTATTTTCCCCTAATAATGGACATAATAAAGTTGTTATCAGCGAGTCGCGAGAACAGCCACACATTATTCGGCCGCAAAATGTGTTTGCCTAAAACTTCCGGAAATTTTCCTTCGAAAAGCTCCTTTCCGCTTCGCGTTTGCGCACCTGCTGACCAAAGTGATCAAAATGATGAATAAAAGGCGTCTGCCTCGGCCAGTTTCCACGCAGCTCCACCGTTGCTCCACTCCTACAAGGTACGATCCAGCCATTAATCTTTTATTTTCAAATGCTAAAGGTTGGGAAATTGTGGGAAAGGAAAGAAGCTATTTAGCGTTCGTGAAACCTACCGAAACATAACTAAATTTACTCAACAAGAATGATAACCTACATTTCTTCACACAGGAATGGTTCGTGCTCTGCTCGTTCTCGTTGGTTTCTCCGCGCTCTTCGCTCTGGCAAGCGCCCAGTGCGCTCTCGGAGACCATCCCAAGTGAGAATAATAAATCAGCATTTTCCTTACCTTTTCAATGCAATTACAGCTCAAAAATCAACAAAATTAGAACAATAATGGAGACGTCTCATTAGATTCTGCGTGCACGCATCTTTGATGGAGTAATGAGATTGAACATAACGTAATTTCGCCATCCCTAAATTCCAGCTGCGCCAATTGGGTTCGAAACGGCTTCTGCCAAAACCAGTTCTACTCGAAGACGATGCTCCAGCAGTTAGTTGATCTATTCATTTCAATGCAGCACTATTTTGTTAGGAAAATTAGCGTTAATTTCATGTTTCCATAGCTTCTGCAGAACAGTCTGCTAATTTCATCCTGCAGAGTTAATTACAGAACCACTTTTTAGGGAAATGAGCTCTACTTTTCAGGTACTGCCCCAAGGCGTGCGCGAACTCTGGCTGCGGAGGAGGAAACGCCGCAGCAACTACGGCTGCACCTGCGGCAGCTAAAGTGGAGAATAAGAAGTTAGTTAGTATGCACTGGTTTTGCTGCAGAATCATACCGCAGTCTGCTTACTTATCAATTATGGTCTATGTTTTACCATTAAACTTGTGAATCAGTTTAAGAAATTCCGATTTCAGCTGCGACAAGTGGAACAAGGACCCGGCCATCGCATTCTGTGCTGCGATGGAGAAGGAACAGGCGAGTTTAATATGCTTTAACCATAAACATTGATCACAACCGCAAATCAATTGGCAATATTTGCGACGGTACATATATTTACAGAAAGAAGCCTTCTGCTTTACAACTTGCGCCAAGGAACTCGTGAGTGAACAAACCGGAAGTATTTGTCAAAATTTTGTATATACAGGCGCCAACTGACGGATGCACTCTCTACGTGAACAAGGCGGGCACTGTGAGTATCGCTGATTGGGAGTGTCCGTAGAATCGAAAAATTGTCGGAATTTATTTTTCAAGTGGAATTATTAGGTTGAACAGAAAGTCTTTATCCACTGTTTTGCTCGATCACTGCTCAGTGCAGGATACCTTTGGTGTTCCCTCGCCTCTAGTCAATAACACATGACAAAGGGACTATGTGGTCAACAACTCCCCATTCCACGCCTTTCATTCTGCCACTAGTAAGACCACGATGTTTGTTCCCACGGCCTTGCACATCCGCAACGTTCTGTTATTCGTATTTCTCTCTCACACTACAATGAAGGAATAGGAACGTCAGTTGGCTGAAGTGTACGATTCATATGCCACTCACTACCAGACCATGCGCAATTGGTACCAACTCTTCGAGAAGGGGGACTTTTCCATGGATGATCATGACCGGTCTGGGAGCCCACCCGAGCTGGATTTGGATGCGCTACGGATCGTAGTGGAATTGGATCCTTCCCAAATACCCGCGACATGGCAGCCACACTTGGAGTATCGCAAAGCACCCTCGTAAAATGATTGGTCTCCATTGGCAAGAAGAAGAAGCTAGGCCGTTTCATACCCCACAAATTGACCCACGACCAGTTTGACCACCGTGTCGACGATTCCCTTTCTCTACTCACTCTTCACGCTGGAGACCGATGGTTGGACCGTCTCATAACAGGGGTCGAGAAGTGGGTCTGCTATGAGAATCACCATAGGAGGGCACAGTGGGTGGATGTCAATGAGACCCCACAGGACGTCGCAAAGCCTGGCCTTCACCCTATGAAAATCTTGCTCTCTGCCTGGTGGGGGGTGGATGGCCCGATTTACTGGGAGCTCCTACCCGAGAAGCGGATAATTACTGAATATGCCTACACTAAACAACTACGGAATCTCAAGAAGAAATTCGCACAATCTGCCCTGAACGGCAAGAAAGTGTACTATCAACACGATAACGCCCGACCCCATGTTGCACGGCAGGTCAAGCAGGAGCTGTCCAAATAAGGCTGGATGGTTCTCCCTCATACACCGTATTCTCCTGACTTGGCCCCTTCGGATTTTTGGTTGTTCTCGGATCTGACCCGTCATCTCGATCAGAGATCCTTCATTTCCCGTGGGGCGATCGAGGCCGCACTCAAGCAATATTTTAATTCGCGCCGAGATGGGTTCTATAAGGAGGGAATCCATAAGTTGCCTGAACGTTGGAGATTTGTCGTAGATAACAATGGTGCATATGTTTGATTTTGCTCTTGTGCTTTATTGTCAGAAGAAGGGAAATAAAAAGTGGATAAAGACTTTCTATTCAACCTAATACAATTAACTGGAAATCACTAGTCATTAGAATTCCAATAGGCGTTGCAATTCCGGAATCAAATCCAACAACTCGAATTGACATGCGAAGCCCTAGTCAAATGAGACCCGTCGATTTGATCTTCGTACTTTCCCATCGCGTGCGGAGGGTCATAATTTTCTGTAGCATAACTCATTTTAAATTTGCATGTCTCGTTGCGCGAGCATTGAAGCAATAACTCGCTTAGGTCACTACTCTCTCGGATCCGGGAGCAGCTGCTCCTGTTGCTGTGGCAACCGGCGCAACCGCAGCGGACCCGGTATGTTTGTAAAAGCACACAGTTTTGGAAACCTATTGTTTCATGCAATAGGTGATAGTTTCGATTTGTATGAATTGAAGTAAAGACTCAGTTTGAAGCTGGCTTAAGCCCGTTTTGGGCGTTGAAACTAGGTCCAAGCCGGTTTGCAGAATCCGGTTTGTCATCAATAATTTGCTTCATTAAGATCCTGCATGTCTACGTGAAAGACGGTTGCACACTCCAGTTCCAAGACGCAACGCCGGGTAATGTCGGCGCCGTGAAAAACGGGTACGATAAGATTCAGTATGAATCGGCCACGGGCTGAGATAGCAGGCTTAGGCTATCAAATACACTCAACCTATCTAAGAAATTTTCGGAAAACATTGTTCAAGGTACTAGGTCGGAAGCGTACCGTTGGAAGAGAATCCACCGGAGAAGATAAGTGTCCTTCTCCAGCATTTTGCAGAATCATTTTTAGTCAATGTACGAATGTATTCTGAAATCGCTAGAGAATGGTACTTTTTTGATTCACATCCTGACTCAGGATCATAGTTGCCCACGCCGGCGGCGACCCCCATGACCCCTATTCATGGTTCAGCACTGCTCCCCTCGATTTGAGGGGAGCAGTACTGAACGAGGTATAGGGGGTCATGGTCAAAAAAAAAGGTTTGTAGGTCAATGGTAGGTCAAGACTAGTTACCGTACCCAATCGATCATACAGTACCACCAGATACCGTATACCACTACCGTAACCCACGAATATCGCAAACTAACTTTTAAAAAAAAAGTCCTGGTACCGTTGTCAATCGATTGTACAGTACCCAAGTAACTACCGTAACCCAGTTCCATGGG
Organism: Pristionchus mayeri; assembly: GCA_036245805.1. Classification (NCBI taxonomy): domain Eukaryota; kingdom Metazoa; phylum Nematoda; class Chromadorea; order Rhabditida; family Neodiplogasteridae; genus Pristionchus; species Pristionchus mayeri. The sequence continues at coordinate 15,739,925 of BTRK01000004.1, read as the reverse complement.
TCAGATCCAGTTCCTTGGGTCAAACATTTTTCTAAAATTTTCAATCATTTTTCCAAAAATCCTAAATCGATTATAAAATGATTCTACAGTAACAAGATGTACGGTAGGATAATTAAAAATATTTTTACCACCGATTTTAAATTTTTAGAAAAATGTTTGACACAAGGAACTGGATCTGACCCATGGAACTGGGTTACGGTAGTTACTTGGGTACTGTACAATCGATTGACCACGGTACCAGGACTTTTTTAAAAATAAAGTTAGTTTGTGACATTCGTGGGTTACGGTAGTGGTATACGGTATCTAGTGGTACTGTATGATCGATTGGGTACGGTAACTAGTCTTGACCTACCATTGACCTTCCGATCGATTTTTGACCATGACCCCCCTATACGTCGTTCAGCACTGCTCCCCTCAATTCGAGGGGAGCAGTGCTGAACCATGAATAGGGGGTCATGGTCTGAAAACACCTCGCCGCCAGTCTTGGGCAACTATGCTCAGGATTCATGAGGAATTCCTTCGGACTAAACATTTTGCGAAAACATTTTCAGAGCCGCCCCGAACTTCTTCCCGATTACGGAAACAGTCGAGAAGGAGGCTCCGAACTTCCTGTGCACATGCCCATAAGCTGGCGAACACACACATATTCTTGAATGCTATATATTTTTAAAGGAGATAAAATGTGTATTTTTTCCAATTTCTCTGCAGATAAAGTTGATCAAGCATGATGGATCTTACCCTAAATGTCCTGTTGAAAAATAATTTAATGATTCTGAGAAAAGAAGTTTGACTTAGTTCTGATAGTAGTTCTGGAATTTTCGGCGTTGACATCTGGCATCCCTCAGGATGACCAACATAGGTGTCCACCATAGCTGTCCAGCAGTGGCGGCGACCTCGCGACCATGAACCCCGGGTCATGGTTTTTTGGCAGGTGGTCGGGAAAACTCAGTCGTAGAAGATAGACCTAAGGTGCCATAACCGTCGTCATGTACATCGACACAATTGGTATTTGGCGGCTACCGTAACCCGCACCACCGTAACCTGAGTAAATTTCAAACGTTTTTCTAAAAATCCAAAATCGATCATAAAATGATTCTACAGTAATGAGTTATATGTTAGGATTTTTTACAATAATTTAATGATCGATTTTGGATTTTTAGAAAAATGTTTGACCCAAGGAACTGGATCTGACCCACGGAACTGGGTTACGGTAGTTACTTGGGTACTGTAGAATCGATTGCACACGGTATCAGGGCTTTTTAAAAATAAAGTTAGTTTGTGATAATCGTGGGTTACGGTAGTGGTATACGGTATAGGGAGGTACTATAGAGTCGATTGGGTACGGTACTTTAATTTTTTGAAAATAAAGTTAGTTCGCGATAATAGTGGGTTACGGTAGTGATATACGGTATCTGCTGGTACTGTACTATCGATTGGGTACGGTACTTAGTCTTGACCATGAAAACATGGTCAAGACTAAGTACCGTACCCAATCGAGACTAAGTTACAAATCGATTTTTCCATGAACCCCTATACATGCCTTGCGCACCGACTCACATGTGAGGCGGTGTGCAGCACCCCCCCCCTCGCCGCCATTTCTAGACACCTATGATGACCAAACTGATAATTTTTTTACGTTTTTCAATTCATCATTGCAAAAATCCCGTAAATATTTCCTAAATCTGGTGTGTTATTCCCGTACAGTTCCGGACCCACGTTCCACCATGAAAACATAGCGTATCTTTTCCCTTAGTTACGCCAAGGCAAACGATGATAAAGATGATATCCCACAACGACCAGTCAACAGGTAGAGGGATGATAATAAGAAAAGAAAGCTGCTCATAATAGACGCCTGCTTACTCTTTTCTACGTTTTTCTACTATTGCCAGCTCTTGCCAACGTTACAATAATTAAACATATGATCTAAACAACTATTACGTTTCGCGCAACACTTGCTCTCGAATGAAAACTCAAAATTTTAAAGCATTTATACAATTGATTTTCGAGGTGTTTACCACTAAAAACCCGGTCTAAATCAACGCGCATTATAGATCTCAATCACTTCGCGGACAATGCATGCCACATTCCGCCCTACATTCACTGCGTTTGGTGTGTCATTTATGTTTTATAAATATCCCCTCCGAATACATCTGCACACAGCCTTGCGAAAAACGATAAAACAAATGCATCATACGTGAGAAAAACGCAGTTGAATCAGTGAATTTGTGCAAGGCGCGTAACTTCAGGAGAATTAACGGCCAACGGACACGTCAAGTTGGACTCGTATCGCAAGTTAGAGTGAATTATGCGATCAGTTGCCGCGTTGACGCTTGTCTTTTTGCATTCTCTCGAAACTAAAGCTCATTGCTGCTGGGACAAGCGCACCATTTCTCCGTCATTTCTCTCACTCTCACCTCTCCCTCAAATACCGAACTCTAAATGCTCTATGGTCACCTTTATCGGAAGGCTGTGTTGTTGGTTTAAGAGACCGTCCACCAGAGAACGTAATAACTGTGCGGGGGTTCACGCATGGCCAAAAATTCGATAAATCCCAAACTTTTTTTCTGAAGTGTGGGTACCGAGTATGTCTAAACGGAATACGAAAATAACGGATTGATCATTTCCCTCTCACTCCATTCCGTTTTCGGTCTGCTCGCCTCATTTCGTATGCGAAATGACGAATCAAAACGAAATTTCGTTTTGGCATTCCTCCGTTTTCGTTCAGAGAGGAGCGGTTGGATTCTTATTTTATGGTAACGAGAATCAACAGATAATGGGTCATTCGAATTCGCCAATCACATTCCCAATTGGTCTAGTGAATAGTAAAGTATCCTATTAATCGGACGCTGGGTTCGATTCCACTCGGCTTATTTTCTTTTTGCTTTGGGGAAATTGATCAAACCGCAATTTCGTTTTGATTCGTCATTCCGTTTTGAAAATCGAGCGGCGAGACCTATTACGGAAATTACGTTTTGGAAAAATGAGAGGGAAAATCAATCCGGCAAACCGTTTTCGATTTCGTTTAAACATCCCTAGTACCGAGTGCTGATTGACGGCCGCAATGACTAAGGCCAGGGGTCGATTTTGAAAAAGTTACAGGTACCCCCCATTTTGAAGGTCGAAAAAGTCGATATATCAGAATGACACGTGATATAGATTTTCTGGTGTATTTGCACGCGTAGAAAACGAATTTCGCTATCTGAGTGCGAGAGAATGCGAAATAAAAAAGTGTTGCCCGAAAAACCACTTTTTATCAAAATAATCGAGTATATCGATCTAAAAATATCCGAGGTGCACATGCTAGATACGATTTTTGGAATCTACGTGAAAAGTCATGTATCATGTGAAATTTTCAGAATTTAAAAAAAAATAGACTTTTGAGATATTTCGATCCAAAGTATGAAAAATACGTCAAATTGCTGAACATGGGTTCGCATGGTCCCGAAAATTTTCGCCCTCTATAGTTCTACTGGTCTAAAAACAATTCGCTATGATTTATACAATCATTTTAATCAACTTTTATGTGGCAAAGTCATATAGAACATAAATTTGAAAAAGTAAAAAATTCAAAAAAATCGAAAAATGTTCAAAATTTATTTTGACCAAAACGATGTCAAACCTGCTTTTCATGAGCTCTAACATGAAAATTCGGTTTCAGCGTATGTAAAAATGTCGGAAAACCTCTTTTATTCGTAATTTTAAAAACTTGATATTTTTAACCCTCGAAGGGGGCTGAAAAAGGGGCTGAAAAATGAAATTTCAAATTTGTGATTCTCTCGCTTCGAAGTAGCAATATGATAAAAATGATTGTATAAGGCATATCGAATTGTTTTTAGACCAGTAGAACTATAGAGGGCGAAAATTTTCGGGACCATGTGAACCCATGTTCAGCAATTTGACGTATTTTTCATAATTTGGATCGAAATATCTCAAGTCTTTTTTTTAATTCTGAAAATTTCACATAATACATATCTTTTCACGTAGATTCCGAAAATCGTATCGAGAATGTGCACCTCGGACATTTTTAGATCGATATACTCGATTATTTTGACGAAAAAGTGGTTTTTTCGGTCTTAACTTTTTTATTTCGCATTTTATCGCACTCAGATAGCGAAATTCGTTTTCTGCGCGTGAACATACACCAGAAAATCTATATCACGTGTCATTCTGAGATATCGACTTTTTCGACCTCCAAAATGGCGGGTACCTGTAACTTTTCCAAAATCTACCACAAGCCTTAGTCATTGCGGCCGTCAATCAGCACTCGGTACCAACACTTCAGAAAAAAAGTTTGGGATTTATCGAATTTTTGGCCATCCGTGGACCTTTTACGTTCTCTGGTGGGCGGTCTCTTAACACCAACTTCATCGTTCATATCTCACAATGGCTCATTATTGATGGCGCGCTGATGTCGCGCCTCCTCCCTTCGACCACTAAAGCTTCCAGGAAGTAGCTTGCCCCTTTTGCCTCGTGTCTTAATCTCATATACTCGCTCTTGTTTGACTAAGTTATGAGGTAGTGTCGATGAGAGAGTATGGGACGATTCTTTACTTCCTATTGTCCGTTGTGGGTGTGGTGAATATTTCAAATTGCAGAGCCTTCTAACGAGACCTGCTTGATGCATGTCATCGAGCAGCCATCAGCATGGCAAAGTGAGATATGCACTATGTTGATAAATAGTATCCGTTCAGTTCACTTTTTTTTTCGAAATAGTAGGAATCTGCGACCAACAAAAGGAAGTTGCTTTCGATTTTTACGCTCAGATTTTGGATCACGAACTCATCTTGTATAATAAATACGGATAGCATCCAACAATTGCGACAAAGTTCCATGTACACCACTGACATCAACCATTCTCTCGAGCAGGGGCGCAATTTCTTCTATCTTTCTCAATCTCTCCCTCGCTCCTTCTCCCCTATCCACTCCCGAATGAGTGAAAATCCCAGCAAAGCACAAACTGACAGCTAACGTAGTGCGAGAACTAAAAGAGCAAAAAATCAATTGAAACATTTCATTTATTGAACCTCCATTTATTGTATCTGTCTTTGGAGCAATAAAAATTAATAAAATAAGCCAGTTCACAGATAAATTTCATTTAGCAGAGGTGAAATATTCTTGTTTTGTAGTTTCAAAAATTCGATTGCAGCCTGGCTGATCGGCCTCTCCTTCATCACTCTCTGCTCGTTCTCCGCGCCTCTCGGCATTATTGTCCTGCCATGCCTGCCCAAGTGAGCGCAATATATCTTAAAGATATTGAGGCCATGAAGTTCGAGAAAACAAATAAACACGATGCCTATTGTCTACGTATTGGAAAATCGTGCGCAATTGTGTTTTGATCTATTGTTTTTCTTATTTTTTAGCTTAACGAAGGCAGCGAAATATGGTACAAAGATCAAAGTTCAGATGGCTGTACGAGCGGATGATGCCGTTCCTGATCGCTCTCGGCATCGGCACCCTCTCCGGCTCCTGCTTCTTCATTCTGCTCCCTCAAGTAAGAGCAAACGAGTATCCATGACGGCCCTAGGCCGGATGATAGAGGGCACCGTGGGTTGATAGCTTTACGGATGAAGCAAACGTGCGCATCCTTATGATTTCCACAATATTTCCCTTTGTTTTGGTTGTCATCCGGCTTTGATCATCCGACCTTGTGTATCTTTGAAATTTCTTTCATCTCTTAGTTGTTTGCGCTGCGATCCATTCATTTGCGTAGAAATATAGCATTGCGCCAACGTCGTTTGCCATTTGCTCGATAGCCTCCGTTTGCAAGAAAAGGTTTCTTAAAAGAAACGAATGATTAGATCTGGTGAAGTTCAAATCGTGGTGACTCAAGAAATTGTAACCGATGGAACATGATTTATCCATGATATCTCATTTATGAGATTATAATACCACTGATGGGGAAAGGCCTTCGGACTGACAGGAATTTGTCGTAAACTCGGAATTAACAATTAAAATCTGCATGTCCATACCATAATTGTCAGGCCTTCGGAATAACGCACGAGCATGGCGGGAGAGGCGATTTTAGTCAGAAGTCGTGGATAATCGTCGCCTCACTGTACGCCTTCTTCGCCATCGATCGAGCAATGCAGTACATCTTCGAGTTTAGAAGGGTAATATCTTCGTTGAGCAACCAATCTACTTATTGTTACACCAATAGATTATCATTCAAATAACACTGTTTAGAGGCGCGTCAACCGACTTGTACATGTCTCATCTTTTAAAAGGGCTATGGACCCGCCGCGGAGGCAGGAAACGGTATCATGTTGTGTTAAATACGGACATATATAAGTGCCTAGAAAAGTGAACATACCGATGATGGCAATTCAATAACGTGCATAATGTCGTCGCATAACCATCTCGTTGATACTGACTTTAGTCGAGAAATTGACAATGCTTGAACCCAGTGGCCCGCATAAGGGGCACACTTCAAACAATTCAGGTGATCGGCATGCACATTTTCATTGATAACGTTTGTAATTCCACTGATACAATTTGCAAGGTGGAAACCATCGTGACAGACGAGGAGGGTAACATCGTACAGCGGCAAAAGAATGAACCGATTGAGTCTAGATATCGACAAGTTCGTCGTTTTCTGTGCTCTGTCTTGTCGAATTCTGTGAAAATCAATCTTCTGAGGCGTGTGAAATCACGGATGTCGAGGTTACGAGCATAATCATCGATGTGCTGTGTGATATGTCTTTTTTTGCAAATTCTGATCGATGTTAGAATTGACTCAAGTAGATCATGCGCACAAAGGTTGTACGCATTACAGAAGTCCGTAGACGAAACGTCAGCGCCCGTTGAAGTGGCCCAACGAAGCTGTTTCGATCCCAACGATGCCGGAGTTCTTTTTTCTACCTGAGAAACGAGAATGAATTTCTCTCAGATTGCTTCAATTGCCTACATCATTATCGTGGGAAGTTCGGTGAACAACTTCCTTGACGGAATGAACATGGGTTAGTTTCAGCAAGTGCTGGTTTACTAGGAAAAAAAACCATATTTTCTTTTCATAAACCTCAATGAAAGATCAAACATTTTGTCTTTGCAACGAGCCTTTGTATAAATCGCGCTAGGAAACTCGAGTTGTTTTGCATAAAAATCACACACTTTTGCGCTCTCGTTGAAAGGAAATGATGGAAATATTACGCTGAAACTTTTTAGGCGCAGCCTTCGCTGATAATATACAAAGAGGCATATCAATAGGCATTTCCTCATTCTCCCAACAGTTTCCACAAGAAGTCGGTTAGTGAAATTCACATGTTCAAAGATCGAAGAAAAATGTTTTAGGAACACTAGCAATTCTCGCCAACTCCGGTCTGGGCATCAAGCGCACGCTGCTCGTCAACCTAATCCCCGGCTTTCTCAGCTACCTCGGCTTCGCTATCGGTAGACATCTGTCCAAAGCAAATAACACTTTTCATTATCATACGCTCTCGAAGCTCTATGATGTACAATGTATAAAATGAACTAAATTCTAACAAGAAGTATTCGAATTTGTGCGTTATTCTAAATTATAGGCGTGATTCTCGACACTGTTGACGAGAGTTCCGATACGTTCGTGTGTGCCGTCTCCGCCGGCATGTACCTCTACGTCTTCCTGGGCACGCTGGTACGCATTGCTCCCACGTTAGCAGACGGGGACCACTCGCCTAATTTCTTAATGTCTCAGTGCAAAAAGTTTATTTTCGAATTTTGATGGAATATACGACATATAAATCGTTTTCTACCAGTCTTTAGAGTTACGTGAGTAGATATTTTTTGCAGATTCCGGAGGTGCGCGACTTGACGGAAGAACTGATCAGGACGAACTTGCGCGAATCCTTCCTTCAAACGGCTCTTCAATTTGTCGGCATCGCCAGCGGCCTCACTTTTATGCACCTTATGAACAACGTAAATACGACATAGAAAACATGATAATACCTTATATCTTTAGCCACATAGTCGATTCGTATATTTGCATGTCGATTCTAGTCCACTGTAATAAAATTAAAGTGAAATCGAAATGGCATGAAAAGTAGAGCTAATTGCCTTAGAAAGATAATAGAGCAGAGTATTACTTCCTAGAAAAGAGCGGGTGGGTGTTTCGGTCCTGAGTCGCATATACCCGACCCGCCTCGCAATGGGGGGACCTCATCAGTGCGATGCCCACTACGAGTAGTTTACCAAACGGAACGAGTAGAAAGAATAAAAGGGTAGTAAAAGTATAGATATAATATAATTAGAGAGATAAGGGATTCAACAAACAACAAACACGCGACAGAAAACGATTCACGACAGAATGCGAATGTGAAAATAATAAATATAGTAAACTCCGATGAGAACAAGGTGAACGAATGAGTGGAGTGAGAAGGGAAGAGGGTGATATCAATCGATGCGAGAGGAGGAGGGAAGACAGGGGGTAGATCAAGGCCAAAGGTTAGTTGTCTGGCAAGACAGGAGGTAGATCAAGGCGAACGGTCAGCTGTCTCTCTCCCTGGGAGACGGGGAAGGGGAAGGGGAGGGTGAAACAAAGAGCGTAGAGTTATTGACTCTCTCGTTTGTTGGTAAAATTACTATAATTTCATCGGATAATTGGTTAGATTCCGTTAATTATTTGAAGACATATTTCATTATTCGGTAGTGCGTATTTCAAAGCGATGGTTGGATTATTATTCAGAGTTTTGTAAATTCTAGAGAAAACTATCTCTTTTGGATATTTAATTGTTATGAAATATCTTGATAGTTGATGCACTCTATCTAAGAAATGTTCGAATGAGGAGCAGTTACGGAAAATTCTAATTATTTCTCCATGGAGGGTATTCACACCCATAGACATCGGAATGTTGGATTCGAAATGTGGATATCGAATCACTGAGAATGAATAGTCATCTGTTTTGTTATACAGTGAAGTTTGTACTTTCCCGGTTTTCAATATTGAATCCAGAAAGGCTGCCTCGTAGAGGTTGGTACATGGGAACCTTGTTATGGTACCCAGTCAGGATATCGTTGGGCCTGGGTAGCCTGTGTTGGGACATGGGTTTTCATAAGAGTCATTTTTGGAACGTGGGTAGCCTCTTATGGGACCGGGGTGGCTTTACGTGGTTCTTGGGTAGTCTCTGATGAGATAGGTGTCCCCACCTTATATATTTTTGGGAACTGGGTCCGAGGCCTGTGGTATGGATATTGAATCAGAGCCAGAAACAAAAATATTTTGCTGTAATAATAAAGTATTCAGTGCCGAAAATTCGAACGGTTAGAGATACAGCATTCTAAGGTCGATTTTTGAACTCTACATGAAAAGTTACCCCTAGAGATATCTTAATATCAACACTTTATTTTTCGTTGTACGCCCTTTTGTAAATTTTCTCAGATCTCCTCTGATATATACAGTAGCGCTCATAAGTCATGGGACACTTTTTGCTTTTATTGTAAGTTTTTGCCCAGGAAATGCATCATTCTGGCACTAAGGCTCAATGAACCAAATCCATTGGAGATTATGATCATGATATTGGGGTATGACGCAATAGCCTAGTTATTGCGTAGTGATGACGCAATAAAAGTGTACTTTTTCAAAACGGCATTATTCTTACGTGGATTTTTTCCTACTCGCCAAACTTTATGAGGTTGGAGATATGTCTGAGGACTACCCAGAAACAATTTTTGAAGTTGCTGCGCGACCGTACATTTGCTGCAGCCTTGCTGCAAAAACAGGGTCGCAAATTCAGAACTCGGCTTCTAGATGAGATAGACACTCGTTCAAAGTATCAAAATGATCGCCATCGTGAGTACATATGATCATGAGATTGAGAAAGCAATATCTCGAAATTTGCCCTCAGACATGAAAAAATCACTTTTTTATCTGACCATTATTTGGACAACCATAACTTTGTAGGAAATGCAGGTAAAAATCTGATTTTTGCACAGGAATGTTCACAATGTATTAAAGATCTGATTTCCAACTTTTTAGAGCGATTGGATATCTTTCCTGCCCGCGGCGACAGTTTTCCGGAGGATACGAGTGTCAGAAAACACCCTGTTTACGCACTCTCTCGTCCATAGTGGTAAACAAGGTGTTTCCCGACCCTAGTATACCTCCGGGAAACGATCGCCACAGGCAGGAAAGATATCCAATCGCTCTAAAAAGTTGGAAATCAGATCTTTAATACATTGTGAACATTCCTGTGCAAAAATCAGATTTTTACCTGCATTTCCTACAAAGTTATGGTTGTCCAAATAATGGTCAGATAAAAAAGTGATTTTTTCATGTCTGAGGGCAAATTTCGAGATATTGCTTTCTCAATCTCATGATCATATGTACTCACGATGGCGATCATTTTGATACTTTGAACGAGTGTCTATCTCATCTAGAAGCCGAGTTCTGAATTTGCGACCCTGTTTTTGCAGCAAGGCTGCAGCAAATGTACGGTCGCGCAGCAACTTCAAAAATTGTTTCTGGGTAGTCCTCAGACATATCTCCAACCTCATAAAGTTTGGCGAGTAGGAAAAAATCCACGTAAGAATAATGCCGTTTTGAAAAAGTACACTTTGATAGCGTCATCACTACGCAATAACTAGGCTATTGCGTCATACCCCAATATCATGATCATAATCTCCAATGGATTTGGTACATTCAGCCTTAGTGCCAGAATGATGCATTTCATGGGCTAAAAGTTACAATAAAAGCAAAAAGTGTCCCATGACTTATGAGCGCTACTGTAGATTACAATTTTCTAAATAATGAAAACCCTTACTGCCTCCTCCTCCGTATCGCGGGTAACCTCCACCGTATCCATATTGTGGATATCCTCCCCCGTATCCTGATTAGGAAATACTGTTACTATTTTATTAGCTGAAAAAAATAATATGAAGCACTGACCGTACGCTTCCTTAAGCGAAATGACAAATAGGAGAATGAGAGAGAAGAGAATGATTTTGAGCGACATTTGGGGTTGTGAGTTGTGGATATCCTGTAACTTGTGAACATCGAGCAAATGAAACAGTAACACATGGATAAAGGTGTGTAGCGCAAAATAAACTTAGAGGGTTCTTTCGTACGGCTGAAAAACAAAATCAGGAACTACGCATGTGGTTGGAATCTCGTCGGTGTTCTCGCCCTCCCCATCCCCCCTTAATTTCATGTCGATCGTTCGTTTGTTAAATTTCGTCTACGCCATACGCACTCTAGTGATAGTGGAAAGAGATCGAGATAATCGGGAGTGGAGAATGCCAAATAATACAACTGTATCTTCCCTACACGCTCTCTATTCATTGCACTGTCAACCAGTCGAGAGTGTGTGACATGAAAAGGCGGTGACCTAAATTCCAATCGGGAATCTATAATCACACATTATGTCAGTGAATCCAATTTGCCGAATAAGGATTAACTCAATGATTAGAAATCAGTAGAATCCGATGTTAGGGCCGTTGCATCAGCTCGGTCAGGTGTGGGGCGAATTGATTTAAATGTCCGTTGAGGACTAGTTTGTACAGAAACACCCGGGTGGAGTAATCATCACATTGATGATACTTTCACATCCTGAAAATTGCCTCAGTAATAAATTAGTCAAACATCTAAATTACAGCGCAGACATGAATAAAGTGATGCAAAATTATGAATCAAATGCCAAACAAAACGACATAGTTATTTGTCGTTTTGTTTGGCATTTGATTCATAATTTAGATAGAGTGCATCAACTATCAAGATATTTCATAACAATTAAATATCCAAAAGACATATTTTTCTCTAGAATTTACAAAACTCTGAATAATAATCCAACCATCGCTTTGAAATACGCACTACCGAATAATGAAATATGTCTTCAAATAATTATCGGAATCTAACCAATTATCCGATGAAATTATAGTAATTTTACCAACAAACGAGAGAGTCAATAACTCTACGCTCTTTGTTTCACCCTCCCCTTCCCCTTCCCCGTCTCCCAGGGAGAGAGACAGCTGACCGTTCGCCTTGATCTACCTCCTGTCTTGCCAGACAACTAACCTTTGGCCTTGATCTACCCCCTGTCTTCCCTCCTCCTCTCGCATCGATTGATATCACCCTCTTCCCTTCTCACTCCACTCATTCGTTCACCTTGTTCTCATCGGAGTTTACTATATTTATTATTTTCACATTCGCATTCTGTCGTGAATCGTTTTCTGTCGCGTGTTTGTTGTTTGTTGAATCCCTTATCTCTCTAATTATATTATATCTATACTTTTACTACCCTTTTATTCTTTCTACTCGTTCCTTTTGGTAAACTACTCGTAGTGGGCATCGCACTGATGAGGTCCCCCCATTGCGAGGCGGGTCGGGTGTATGCGACTCAGGACCGAAACACCCACCCGCTCTTTTCTAGGAAGTAATACTCTGCTCTATTATCTTTCTAAGGCAATTAGCTCTACTTTTCATGCCATTTCGATTTCACTTTAATTTCGCTTACTCTGTTTCGCTCTGTGCAGGTGAGAGCTTGGCTCCTCTCCAGTGTGAGCAGGGTTTCAGTTGCGTTCCCTATTCTTGTTTTCTTTATCCTTTAGTCATTCTAAACGCTTTCCCTTATTCTCTCTACCTTCTGCCTGTTCATTTTCATATCTTTTCCCACTTCCACTTCTTTCTTTTTTACTCTTTCCGTTCACTTTTGTGACACCCAAGGGTTTGGCGATTGGAGTTTATCTCCGCATTAAGGCCAACCCTAAACCTATCTGGACCCCCCTCCTCGCAGTATCAAGGGCCCTTGTGGTCGAATTGCGTTTAAGGAGGGTGGGTAGTTGTTCTTTGAACAACAAACAACATAAATATTCATTTTTTTCGATTCAATTTCTCTATTTTTAACTTCAAAACTCTTCTATCTACTTATAATTTACAACTTCCCTCTTCCTCATTCCTGTAGGGCGTCGTGTGGCGCGGTGATCAGGTACGCACCGTGCCCCCCGCCAACTGTGGGGGAGGAATGATTAGAAATTCTCAAATTCATTTGAATTCTTAATATCTTATTCTCAATTCTCATAATCTGCATGCATTCTCTGCGCGCTCTCTTTTTCAAATATTTACAACAAAAATCGACAAACCACACCCAATTTGTTAATAAAACTGCAATAGGCCGGTGGTAAATGCCTTCTTCCTTTTCTCCCACTCTCTCATTTCTCTATCCGGGAAAGAATTCCCGCAACCACCTCCTCTTGCTTCAACATTTCAATTCTAAAACCAGCGCATAGGCTTTTTGTGCCTCTTTCTTATATATCCCATTACATCATCAATTACTTCTGCAACTATTTCGCCCATTATATTCTTTCACTTAATACTTCAAATTCCCCTAAATCCTTAAATTCTAGATTCGTAATCATACAGATTCAACTGGCTTTATCCCTTACTCTCATTTCAAATCCAGAAATCCTTCTTCCCTACGTCTGCAGCGATTGTCGTCTCTTCTGACCCATAGGTCGGCGGAGAGGGGATGACAGAGCAGTCAAGCCAGATACATATGGTTCTCCCACCATAGAGGGGTCACGTCATGGCAGCAGTCCTGCCGAATGTCCGTCGATCGACTTCATAGCAAGGGATGGGCATCCCTCATACAGCCCGCTAAAAACACAAAAAAACGCGTCTAAATTAATTCATTCATCTACATTTGTTAGGCGAGAGTGTGGGAGCAATCTCATAACTCTTGGAGAACACTCAATCCATCCTGGTCGTTCCTGTGGAAAGCCACGTTGTCGAATTTGTCCAAAATCTAATTTCAAAATTGGCGTAACTAGCAATATAACTAATGATGTGTTCCTAACGAATAAAAAAGCAGAGGATCACTGCATGACAAAAAATGTGGTGTATTTAATAACGTGTACTGTATGTGGAAAGCAATATGTCGGCGAGACCACACAAACGCTAAAAAGCAGAATTTCCCAACACAGCTACTCATTCGAGAAGAATCACCTTCATACCTTCCTCAGTAAACATTTTAAGGAAGCTTTGCATGATCGTAATTCATTCACTGTTGATATTCTAGATCATGGAAAGGACAAAACTGAACTCCTGCAAAAAGAACTTCTCTGGATAAAAGCACTGAATACTGCATACCCTTTCGGTCTGAATGACTCCATAAAAAACTTTGGATATATATCCGAGGGAATAAACCCCCTCGAAAAATGTACACATCCATACCAAACATTACCAATTGCAGACCTCCCTAAAAACCGAAGAGGAAAGAGAAAGCGAACCAGAAGAAAATCTGCAGCCAAGTGTACAAAAACTATAATGGAAATTGTTGACAAGATAGATAGTATAGAAACCAGAGAGCTTTATATTTACGGTCGATCACTTGCCCATCATGAAATGAGAAAATTAGAATCATTTACTGCTTCTTCAGATTTCAACTTATTGACCCATGAAATGAAATACAAAATATTCTCAATTATCTGCCCGCATTTTTGGGAATACAAGACAAATGAAACAATAAATGATCAGCCAAAAGCACGTTTGAAGCTGCATTACTTTGGTAAATTCATGGAGAGAAGTTCAATTTTGTCCTTTCCATGATCTAGAATATCAACAGTGAATGAATTACGATCATGCAAAGCTTCCTTAAAATGTTTACTGAGGAAGGTATGAAGGTGATTCTTCTCGAATGAGTAGCTGTATTGGGAAATTCTGCTTTTTAGCGTTTGTGTGGTCTCGCCGACATATTGCTTTCCACATACAGTACACGTTATTAAATACACCACATTTTTTGTCATGCAGTGATCCTCTGCTTTTTTATTCGTTAGGAACACATCATTAGTTATATTGCTAGTTACGCCAATTTTGAAATTAGATTTTGGACAAATTCGACAACGTGGCTTTCCACAGGAACGACCAGGATGGATTGAGTGTTCTCCAAGAGTTATGAGATTGCTCCCACACTCTCGCCTAACAAATGTAGATGAATGAATTAATTTAGACGCGTTTTTTTGTGTTTTTAGCGGGCTGTATGAGGGATGCCCATCCCTTGCTATGAAGTCGATCGACGGACATTCGGCAGGACTGCTGCCATGACGTGACCCCTCTATGGTGGGAGAACCATATGTATCTGGCTTGACTGCTCTGTCATCCCCTCTCCGCCGACCTATGGGTCAGAAGAGACGACAATCGCTGCAGACGTAGGGAAGAAGGATTTCTGGATTTGAAATGAGAGTAAGGGATAAAGCCAGTTGAATCTGTATGATTACGAATCTAGAATTTAAGGATTTAGGGGAATTTGAAGTATTAAGTGAAAGAATATAATGGGCGAAATAGTTGCAGAAGTAATTGATGATGTAATGGGATATATAAGAAAGAGGCACAAAAAGCCTATGCGCTGGTTTTAGAATTGAAATGTTGAAGCAAGAGGAGGTGGTTGCGGGAATTCTTTCCCGGATAGAGAAATGAGAGAGTGGGAGAAAAGGAAGAAGGCATTTACCACCGGCCTATTGCAGTTTTATTAACAAATTGGGTGTGGTTTGTCGATTTTTGTTGTAAATATTTGAAAAAGAGAGCGCGCAGAGAATGCATGCAGATTATGAGAATTGAGAATAAGATATTAAGAATTCAAATGAATTTGAGAATTTCTAATCATTCCTCCCCCACAGTTGGCGGGGGGCACGGTGCGTACCTGATCACCGCGCCACACGACGCCCTACAGGAATGAGGAAGAGGGAAGTTGTAAATTATAAGTAGATAGAAGAGTTTTGAAGTTAAAAATAGAGAAATTGAATTGAAAAAAATGAATATTTATGTTGTTTGTTGTTCAAAGAACAACTACCCACCCTCCTTAAACGCAATTCGACCACAAGGGCCCTTGATACTGCGAGGAGGGGGGTCCAGTTAGGTTTAGGGTTGGCCTTAATGCGGAGATAAACTCCAATCGCCAAACCCTTGGGTGTCACAAAAGTGAACGGAAAGAGTAAAAAAGAAAGAAGTGGAAGTGGGAAAAGATATACAAATGAACAGGCAGAAGGTAGAGAGAATAAGGGAAAGCGTTTAGAATGACTAAAGGATAAAGAAAACAAGAATAGGGAACGCAACTGAAACCCTGCTCACACTGGAGAGGAGCCAAGCTCTCACCTGCACAGAGCGAAACAGAGTAAGCGAAATTAAAGTGAAATCGAAATGGCATGAAAAGTAGAGCTAATTGCCTTAGAAAGATAATAGAGCAGAGTATTACTTCCTAGAAAAGAGCGGGTGGGTGTTTCGGTCCTGAGTCGCATACACCCGACCCGCCTCGCAATGGGGGGACCTCATCAGTGCGATGCCCACTACGAGTAGTTTACCAAAAGGAACGAGTAGAAAGAATAAAAGGGTAGTAAAAGTATAGATATAATATAATTAGAGAGATAAGGGATTCAACAAACAACAAACACGCGACAGAAAACGATTCACGACAGAATGCGAATGTGAAAATAATAAATATAGTAAACTCCGATGAGAACAAGGTGAACGAATGAGTGGAGTGAGAAGGGAAGAGGGTGATATCAATCGATGCGAGAGGAGGAGGGAAGACAGGGGGTAGATCAAGGCCAAAGGTTAGTTGTCTGGCAAGACAGGAGGTAGATCAAGGCGAACGGTCAGCTGTCTCTCTCCCTGGGAGACGGGGAAGGGGAAGGGGAGGGTGAAACAAAGAGCGTAGAGTTATTGACTCTCTCGTTTGTTGGTAAAATTACTATAATTTCATCGGATAATTGGTTAGATTCCGATAATTATTTGAAGACATATTTCATTATTCGGTAGTGCGTATTTCAAAGCGATGGTTGGATTATTATTCAGAGTTTTGTAAATTCTAGAGAAAAATATGTCTTTTGGATATTTAATTGTTATGAAATATCTTGATAGTTGATGCACTCTATCTAAATTATGAATCAAATGCCAAACAAAACGACAAATAACTATGTCGTTTTGTTTGGCATTTGATTCATAATTTTGCATCACTTTATTCATGTCTGCGCTGTAATTTAGATGTTTGACTAATTTATTACTGAGGCAATTTTCAGGATGTGAAAGTATCATCAATGTGATGATTACTCCACCCGGGTGTTTCTGTACAAACTAGTCCTCAACGGACATTTAAATCAATTCGCCCCACACCTGACCGAGCTGATGCAACGGCCCTAACATCGGATTCTACTGATTTCTAATCATTGAGTTAATCCTTATTCGGCAAATTGGATTCACTGACATAATGTGTGATTATAGATTCCCGATTGGAATTTAGGTCACCGCCTTTTCATGTCACACACTCTCGACTGGTTGACAGTGCAATGAATAGAGAGCGTGTAGGGAA
This sequence comes from Pristionchus mayeri, assembly GCA_036245805.1. Classification (NCBI taxonomy): domain Eukaryota; kingdom Metazoa; phylum Nematoda; class Chromadorea; order Rhabditida; family Neodiplogasteridae; genus Pristionchus; species Pristionchus mayeri. Next base: position 15,722,661 of record BTRK01000004.1, on the reverse strand, counting down.
GATACAGTTGTATTATTTGGCATTCTCCACTCCCGATTATCTCGATCTCTTTCCACTATCACTAGAGTGCGTATGGCGTAGACGAAATTTAACGAACGAACGATCGACATGAAATTAAGGGGGGATGGGGAGGGCGAGAACACCGACGAGATTCCAACCACATGCGTAGTTCCTGATTTTGTTTTTCAGCCGTACGAAAGAACCCTCTAAGTTTATTTTGCGCTACACACCTTTATCCATGTGTTACTGTTTCATTTGCTCGATGTTCACAAGTTACAGGATATCCACAACTCACAACCCCAAATGTCGCTCAAAATCATTCTCTTCTCTCTCATTCTCCTATTTGTCATTTCGCTTAAGGAAGCGTACGGTCAGTGCTTCATATTATTTTTTTCAGCTAATAAAATAGTAACAGTATTTCCTAATCAGGATACGGGGGAGGATATCCACAATATGGATACGGTGGAGGTTACCCGCGATACGGAGGAGGAGGCAGTAAGGGTTTTCATTATTTAGAAAATTGTAATCTACAGTAGCGCTCATAAGTCATGGGACACTTTTTGCTTTTATTGTAACTTTTAGCCCAGGAAATGCATCATTCTGGCACTAAGGCTGAATGTACCAAATCCATTGGAGATTATGATCATGATATTGGGGTATGACGCAATAGCCTAGTTATTGCGTAGTGATGACGCTATCAAAGTGTACTTTTTCAAAACGGCATTATTCTTACGTGGATTTTTTCCTACTCGCCAAACTTTATGAGGTTGGAGATATGTCTGAGGACTACCCAGAAACAATTTTTGAAGTTGCTGCGCGACCGTACATTTGCTGCAGCCTTGCTGCAAAAACAGGGTCGCAAATTCAGAACTCGGCTTCTAGATGAGATAGACACTCGTTCAAAGTGTCAAAATGATCGCCATCGTGAGTACATATGATCATGAGATTGAGAAAGCAATATCTCGAAATTTGCCCTCAGACATGAAAAAATCACTTTTTTATCTGACCATTATTTGGACAACCATAACTTTGTAGGAAATGCAGGTAAAAATCTGATTTTTGCACAGGAATGTTCACAATGTATTAAAGATCTGATTTCCAACTTTTTAGAGCGATTGGATATCTTTCCTGCCTGTGGCGATCGTTTCCCGGAGGTATACTAGGGTCGGGAAACACCTTGTTTACCACTATGGACGAGAGAGTGCGTAAACAGGGTGTTTCCTGACACTGGTATCCTCCGGAAAACTGTCGCCGCGGGCAGGAAAGGTGTCCAATCGCTCTAAAAAGTTGGAAATAAATCGATACATTGTGAACATTCCTGTGCAAAAATCAGATTTTTACCTGCATTTCCTACAAAGTTATGGTTGTCCAAATAATGGTCAGATAAAAAAGTGATTTTTTCATGTCTGAGGGCAAATTTCGAGATATTGCTTTCTCAATCTCATGATCATATGTACTCACGATGGCGATCATTTTGATACTTTGAACGAGTGTCTATCTCATCTAGAAGCCGAGTTCTGAATTTGCGACCCTGTTTTTGCAGCAAGGCTGCAGCAAATGTACGGTCGCGCAGCAACTTCAAAAATTGTTTCTGGGTAGTCCTCAGACATATCTCCAACCTCATAAAGTTTGGCGAGTAGGAAAAAATCCACGTAAGAATAATGCCGTTTTGAAAAAGTACACTTTGATAGCGTCATCACTACGCAATAACTAGGCTATTGCGTCATACCCCAATATCATGATCATAATCTCCAATGGATTTGGTACATTCAGCCTTAGTGCCAGAATGATGCATTTCCTGGGCTAAAAGTTACAATAAAAGCAAAAAGTGTCCCATGACTTATGAGCGCTACTGTAGATTACAATTTTCTAAATAATGAAAACCCTTACTGCCTCCTCCTCCGTATCGCGGGTAACCTCCACCGTATCCATATTGTGGATATCCTCCCCCGTATCCTGATTAGGAAATACTGTTACTATTTTATTAGCTGAAAAAAATAATATGAAGCACTGACCGTACGCTTCCTTAAGCGAAATGACAAATAGGAGAATGAGAGAGAAGAGAATGATTTTGAGCGACATTTGGGGTTGTGAGTTGTGGATATCCTGTAACTCTGGGAATCGTCTCGTTAATCAGCGGAAATCTGCTCGATGTTGAAGATCTCGCAGGCACCTTTCAGGCACTTATTTCATTATTTGATTTAATATGTTCACTATTTCCCCGCATGCTATCTCCGACCAGTGCGGTTCCAACTAGTTCCATTTTGGATATCCATAAATACACGCCGGTTAATTTATTTAAAACAAATATATCTTCTATGATGAAAATTTGCAGACGATCGCCATGTACGTCCTGACAGTTCTTCTCGGTCTCTTCATTCACATTCTCATCATCACTCCCGCTTTCTTCTTGCTACTCACACAAAAATCACCTCTTCCAGTATACAAGATTATGCTCCACCCCTTCATGATCGCCTTCGGCACTGCTAGCAGGTGAGATAGTTAATTTCTGGATAATTTGACAGCTCTTTTAGTTTTTACAAGCTTTAGCTTTTACAAGACAGATGTTGTTACTTAATTATTATAATAAACAACTTTCTGATAATTGAATTTGTAGTTGTAGTGGCGCAGCGCTGCCCGTGACCATCGCTTGTCTCGAAGAGCACGGGATCGACTCGAGAATCGCCCACTTCGTTCCCTCATTCGGAAACACACTCAATGTGGTGAGGCATACGACTAGATACACCAAAGCAGTTATAATAGAAAAATATGCGTTTGCTGATTTTTAATAGCTGAGCTGAGCAACATTTCAGGACGGCAAAGCCCTCTATGAGGCTGTAGCCGTAATTTTCATCGCGCAGCTCAACAACATTCATCTCTCGTTCGCGAACGTGATAACAATCAGGTAATGCGTTTGAAAAAAAAAGTGTTTCGTATATTTAACCGATGCATTTTTTTGCCGTGAGTGTCGTCCTTCGTCGCCATTAGTCCAGAAATATTGCCGTGACAACATGCCTATGCAATGCAAACTGCCAAATCTAACCCATTGAATTATTTATCCTATACGATAATGGGTAAACACTTGATTAATCCAATTGCATTAATTACGGGCAATACTACTGCATTTGAGCATAACAGCCACTCTGGCATCCATCGGCGTCGGTCCCGTGCCTGCCGGTGCGTAGACTAAAGCACAGTTCTGCACTCAGCAATCCATTTAGGCATGGTATCAATCGTACTCGTCCTCAACACAGTCCGTCTGCCCGTCAAAGACATCGCACTCATTCTTGCGGTAGATTGGCTAATGTGAGTCTCAAGCAATAGCCAATTACATTTAGGAGGTGTATCGTTTTAGAACTGGTCATTTTAGAACTCTTCAGAAGGTGAACAAAAAGTTTCAAATTCATCAATGAGTTCTAAATAGACTTCTAAAATGTACAGTTCTATAGTGATACACCCCCTCCATTTAGATTTGTCGATGGCATACTTCCTATGAGTCATACAATTGTAAATATTTGACAAAATTTTTAATTATTATTATGTACTTTTTGCGATAACAAAAACATTTTTTTCTTCAAATTCGTGGCATCGCAGTGACCGTATCCGGACGGCGATCAACGTGATGGGCGACGGCTTCGCCGCCTGTGTAATCGCCCACAACGCCGACGTCCATCTGAAGGAGGACGACGAGCGTCGATTGAAAGCCATCGCAACGATGACGGAAGATGTTTGAGTTGAACTGCAGAAAGTTGATGGAAGCGCTCATATTGGGGCTCGTATTCCACTGTCTAATTCATATGTATAATTATACATTCTTTGTCTGGATGAATCTTGTTCATTCATTCATTTATTCCGTGAGGGTCAGGTAGCAAGAATAGCACGAGAGTGTGCAAGAAATGGATGTCCATAAAATGAGATTGAAGAGTGGTGAGGGCGTGCGACGAATAGAGATTATCATAGTTCATGTAATCAAGTCAAGGTCAAAATTGTATTTTTTCTCATCGCACAGAATTTTCGGAATTTCTGAATCGAAATGTTCGGTTTGCAAAAAACGGCTCATTGGTCAAACATCGTGACCACAAATTTTGCACACGCAGGTTTGTTTTTTCTCTAATCACAAACCCTCATCGCTTACATTGAAACTCGGGATTGATTCGTTAGCATGATATTTCATTCTAACCTAAAAATGCATTCGATGTGACCTGATATTTTTCATGTATTCATTAATGTGACGAATTGCTTGTCAGTTCTCCCAAATATTCGACCTAGAAACGCCCGTTTGCGCTTCCAAAGAACGGCTCATTGGCCAAACACCGCGAACGAAACTGGCACGCATTTTCTAGACAGCACACATGGACTCGGTTTGATGCCAAATATACTCAGATGGCTCAGCCAGAGTCTGCGCCTCTTTATCTTTTCGTCTCCTCCCTTTCCGTGCTATTTCGTCTCGATTCTGATATCGGTTTGATAGGATAGCCGCCAAAAATGCCGTATATAATAAGATTCTGATGCTTCATAGACATCTTCTATCGTGCTCTAAAGGCGCCAATATTGATATTGTTCGCTATTTCCCTTTCGACTTTTTATAAAATGTTCATGTTCAGATCCTAAATGTACCGTGCCGTGGTTCTCCTCTGCCTTCTCCTTGTGTGCTGCACTGAGCCGTCACAAGCCCAAGAGTCCATCGGACGTTAGTATTCGTAGACGCTAGGCCAAATAATCACCATTGGATGAGATCCGAAAATATTACCCATCTTCAGTATTCTGTTTTATTCTTGATAAAAAATGTTTTTTAGGACCATATTTTTCAAAAAAAAACTACTTTGAAATTAACACGTGTATCACGAGTCAGCGGACGAAAAACTGATCCCTCGGGAACAATACCAAACTTTTTTGGCCTAATCTTGACTATATTTTGGTGGTAGAATACCCAGGAGGGATGATTTCGAAAAATACAGGCTATAGGTCCCAGAGCCGGCTTTTAGGAATTGGTTTTGCACCTGGTCAAACTGTATCTTAGCTCCCAGATGAGCTAGAAAGATGGCAAAGCGCTCAAAATGTTCGGAAAATTATTTCCTACAACTTTTATGTTGAAAATGTTTCACTATAACAACAATTGAAAATGCTATCTCCGCGAAACCGAAAAGTAAATTAGAAAATAATTGTTTTCACCATTACGCAGGAAACTTACAATGAATTTTTGTTGCAGAAAATGAAAGAATAAACATTCATATGTGTAGGAAAAATATTAGCAATGAAAATATCTTACGCTTTTTCATCGATTTTCAGCGCCAAACGTGATCATGCGATCTAAAATCAGTATGTATTCACTGCCGTTCCCCATAATTAAGATGTGAGCCCTAAATATAAGTTATATGAGTTATTTCTGGAACAAATGAGTCAGTTTCTGCTGAAAAAACCAGACTTCGAAAAAGTTTCAAAAATCGATTTTCAGAACCTCGATTTTTCACAAGTTTGTGCATGTATAACTTTGCAAGTTGTTAAGCGCATCCTTGATAGGTAGATAATATTTTTAGTGGGCCTCGAATATATTTGATATATAATAGAATTGGTAGTTTCATGGGATCTACTCTCTTGTATTCTTCCATTGAATATGCTACCACGCGAGCTCTAAACTTTATCTAAATTAGTTTTCGATCATGATCACGTTTGGCGCTGAAAATCGATGAAAAAGCGTAAGATATTTTCATCGCTAATATTTTTCCTCAAATTTTCTAGTTACTGACCTGATTTACGCATAAAAATTCATGAAAATCACCGCTTCCTTCGAATACACCGAGAAATTTGCAAATTAATACGTTTCTAAATATATCGAAAATTTCAATAGCGAAAAAATCCATTTTTTTCCTTATTAAGACAAATTATGATATGGCGTGATATTCTGACTAAGTCGTCCTAGATATGATTTTACATGCACAAATCCGGTCAATAACCAAACAATTTCAGCTGAAAACTAATTTAGTTAAATTTTAGAGCTGGCGTGGTAGCATTTTCGATGGAAGAATACAAGAGAGAAGATCCCATGAAACTACTATTTCTTTTATATATCAAATATATTCGAGGCCCACTAATAATATTAACTACCTATCAGCGATGCGCTTAACAACTTGCAAAGTTATACATGCACAAATTTGTGAAAAATCGAGGTTCTGAAAATCGATTTTTGAAACTTTTTCGGAGTCTGGTTTTTTCAACACAAACTAACTCACCTGTTCCGGAAATAACTCATATAACTTATATTTAGGGCTCACATCTTAATTATGGGGAACGGCAGTGAATACATTCTGATTTTAGATCGCATGATCACGTTTGGCGCTGAAAATCGATGAAAAAGCGTAAGATATTTTCATCACTAATATTTTTCCTACACATATGAATGTATATTCTTTCATTTTCTGCAACAAAGATCCATTTATGTTTCCTGCGTAATGGTGAAAACAATTATTTTCTGATTTACTTTTCGGTTTCGCGGAGATAGCATTTTCAATTGTTGTTATAATGAAACATTTTCAACATAAAAGTTGTAGGAAATAATTTTCCGAACATTTTGAGCGCTTTGCCATCTTTCTAGCTCATCTGGGAGCTAAGATACAGTTTGACCAGGTGCAAAACCGGAAAATTCCTAAAAGCCGGCTCTGGGACCTATAGCCTGTATTTTTCGAAATCATCCCTCCTGGGTATTCTACCACCAAAATATAGTCAAGATTAGGCCAAAAAAGTTTGGCATTGTTCCCGCCCTCCTCCACTGGCTCGTGATACACGTGTTAAATTCTTTAAGCATGCATAATCGGCGCGTGTCCATGGGGATACGAATGTGTGAGCAATTCGTGCATCACCGGAAAGGCAATGGATCAGAGAGGAAAGAGAGCAGCATCCTGCGAGCAGAATAAGATCATTGGAGGTGAACCGATCACTGAATATGTGGTACTACATAAATTATGAGGACCAACCGAATGTGAACCAAAATAATACTCTTCCATAGTATTTTCTCAGAAGACTTTTTTGATAGTTTCGGAACACCAATCATGGTTTCTCATCCGATCGCTCATCGAAAATGCATGCCGAAGTATAGTGCATACATAGTACAAGCGCTGTGGGAAAAATATTATTAAAGTCTTGAACCATGGACCACTGAATGCTACAAGTCTACTTTCAGCTTGCATTTCGGGTAGATGCCCCTCCGGATTCGCCTGCGACGGCGTCAATTGCTGCTGAATCACTTCCGACAGATATGCATACTCTATACCGTGTCTATGCTAATGCTTTTCGAAATAAATTGTGTATGTGTTTGGTAAACTTACATTGGTGATCATCGTTTTCGAAGCTAAGGTTTACATGATGTCTCCGCTGCTACGAGGTATCAGGTTGATTCATAATTTTCGCTCCAACACTTTTCTATAGTTTACTCGCTTGTGGTTCACTTGTGTTTAGGACTACGTTGGCATTATTTGAGTGACAATAGGTGCACATAAATTAACTGTTTTATGTGAATCAATTCCACTTCGTTCTGCAGTAAAAAATATTTTTCGAAAAAGTGACGAATTGACCGGGTTTTTGAGTGGCGTGTTCAAGCCGTAGCTTAAACAAAACGAATGTGATACAAGCGCTGCATTTTTGTGAATTCACCAAGTAAGGGTCATTGTTTCCGATAAACACTTGAAAACGGAATTCTAGACTGTCTCGAAGAGCAAGCGTAGTCAAAATTAGCGAAACTGGCCACAAAATTTATTAGGTTGGTAAGAAAGTAATGTTAGATTTGGATCATGATGTTTGAGCCAGCCCAAAATCCTTTTCGTTAAAGATCTAAAGCTGGCTCGGTAGTACATATTAGGGGTTTACTTGGCCAATATAAACATGTTCGAATCGCCTTCCGCTTTACGGCTATTCGGAAAAAAAGAAATCTTACAAAATGAAATATTTTCACAAGTTTTAAAATTGGTTTCTGCCTCTTGTATTTGGAGGTGAATAATAGCAGGATATTCTCATATAGTGGCGTGAGTAGCCCATTGGCAGTTCCCTCGAATAATATGTCTAGCGTAGTGTATTCCTCAATATAACATGATCTATAAGCCATTGGAAACAACCAATACTGAGAAAACACTTATCAAACGGCAATCTCTCTTGCTACAGGGATCATTCAGCCTGGCTTCATTCCAAGTGCGCTTGCATGATGTACTGTGTAGCAAGTAATACAGAGGGATAATTCAACTCACCCTTCTTCTATTTCTTGAAAAGATTGATTTTCATTATTGCCAAATAAAGGCCAAAATAGTCAAAATTTCATTTTTTGGTGCACATTGAATGGATGCACATCCTTAAAAGGATCAATCACCTGACTTAGCCCAGCCGAATACTTATAGATATAGAGTTGATTTAACTGTTAACCTCAAAAGTTAGGACTTAAGTTAAGAAAAAAAGGGATTTGCCAAATCTTCGAATTTCGGTGTTCAAATTTCAGGGTCCGGGTAGTGAATGCTGCATATTTTTGTAGACTTATTTTATGATCTCATAAATACAATTTTAAGCTGATGATGAACAATACTTTCCCTTTTGCCGCATGTAAGATCTATACACCTATTGTTTCGGATATACGATAAGGGCAAGTATGTATGTTGATTGTCCCAGAGAGTCGATTTAAAAAATGAGTGTATTTCCAAACGGGCCTTTTGTAGCGGACCAGGTTCACATGCTGTATTGTAATCATACCTGCACACACCGCCGGTAAACCCATGTATAGGGATACGTCGATTTTTTTGACTGACAGCTCGGTTGTCAGTCAGAAAAATCGACGTATAGGGGGTCATGGTCGATAATGTAGGTTATGGTGTGACCAAGCCCAACTACAGTGCCAACTTACACTATGGGACTACAGTAATCCAAATTACAGTAACCTGGTTACCGTAACCTCGGTTCCTTGGAGCAACTTGAGTTCCTTGGGTCAAACTTTTTACAAAAATCATCAATCAATATTATTGATGTTCTACAGTAACCTACCGTAACCCTCACTACCGCACATTTTCGAATCACGAATTGACTTTTTAAAAAAAAAGTTGCCATAAAAATCAGTTCTGTGCTCAATGTTGAGCAACTCTTAGAGCAATTTTTATTTTTATTTTTTTGTCATTAAATCATGGCCGAGTGGCTAACGAGCTTGCCTTGGAAACCGATGGTTGGGGGTTCGAGTCCTACTAGTGGAAAATGTCTTTGCCATGCTTTGAGGACTTCGCCAAAGGTTAATGGAGTTACCGTATGAACTCCTACCATACCCCGTCCGGTAGGTCAACCCTAGTTTGCTGGGTCACATGCATGATTCGATATTGTAAGAACAGTGTGATTATTCCAGGATTAAAGCAGCAATATTTTAGCCCATAATTACATAATATGGTAAGTCCGGAAGAATATAACATCGTTTTTTTCTGTAAGGAGCATAATACATTAGTTGTGGGCAAAAGTGATTTATGCGAAAGGTAGTAATTGAAAACGACCGCAAGAGCGAGTGCAAAAGGTTCTGCGAAAAAAATCAGTCAAATCTCTTTCTCTTTCTTTCTCTCTCTCTATTTCAACTTTCTTCATTTTCATTGAACATCTTCTCGACGATAAATACCGCACAATTCTGAAATGAATATTTATCTATGTAATGGCTTTAAAACTACCGCATTTGCGAAGTCCTTAGCAAGTTGTATGTGACAATAGAATGGAGAATAATCTAAAAACATATTGTTGATTCATTTCAAAATATTTACCGAGAATGAATTAATATGTTGGCATTAAACGCTCGAATAGAGTAGTTATAGTGAATATCTGAAATGCAAATATAATTAATATATTTTTTTAATTATTTTACCTTATTTAAAATATTGTGGGGGGAGGAACGTTCTTCTTGCCGGAAAACGCACGAGTGAATCGATAAAAATTTTATTCAACCAACAAGGATGGATAAATCATGACCATACTAATTGCTCGCATGATTCCAGTGATTTCACTACATGAATTCACCTTTGTGACCCAACGAACTGGGGTTGACCAACCGGACTGGGGTACGGTAGGAGTTCATACGGTAACTCCATTAACCTTTGGCGAAGTCCTCGAAGCATGGCAAAGACATTTTCTCGAACCCCCAACCATCGGTTTCCAAGGCAAGCTCGTTAGCCACTCGGCCATGATTTAACGACAAAAAAAAATAAAAATAAAAATTGCTCTAAGAGTTGCTCAACATTGAGCACAGAACTGATTTTTATGGCAACTTTTTTAAAAAAAGTCAGTTCGTGATTCGACAATGTGCATACGGTAGTGAGGGTTACGGTAGGTTACTGTAGAACATCAATAATATTGATTGATGATTTTTGTAAAAGTTTGACCCAAGGAACTCAAGTTGCTCCTAGGAACCGAGGTTACGGTAACCAGGTTACTGTAATTTGGATTACTGTAGTCCCATAGTGTAAGTTGGTACTGTAGTTGGGCTTGGCCACACCATTACCTACCATGACATTATCGACCATGACCCCCGTCGATTTTTTCTGACTGACAAAGAGAGCAAAAATACAACGTATAGGGGGTCGCGGATTTTTTTGACTGACAAGACGTCGGCAGTGCTGGACAGCTATGATTGTAATGCACGTATGTCGTACTTTTCGCACATGGCATACACTAGATGGATTGCTTGGCGAGAACTTAATCAGATAAACTCCCCATTGATGCATTTTTGAATTCGTCCTGTGGCCTCAATGCTAATCGAATTGGATAGAACGAATGTGTGATTGAAAGAGTATCCAGGCACTCAACGAACATACACATAAATATGATAATAAGGTGGCAACAAAAGATGGGGTATCCCAAAAATCCAACATTTGAAAATTTAACATTACTTTCTTACCAGCCTGATAGATTTTGCGATCATTCCAAATATGGCTTTTGAATGGACTGCTGAAACTCCACAATTATTTAATGGTAGCATCCACATGAAATGCTCTTCTACTTCCTATAAATTTAAGACCACTGGCTCGTTCATCAGAAAAGTGCAGCTCCAGGAAACAAATTCCGCAATATTCAAGAACTGAGAACTATGAAATTCCTGCCTATCTGGTCAGGCAGTTGCAATGCTGATCCGATGCACATCTACTATAAGAATGACCATTCGAAATGCTTCACGAAAATAGTGTTGTTGTGGCGCTATCATTATTACGCAATGAGTACCATTCAATCAAATTGGCAGTGTCAAATTTCAAGTTTGTGGCATTTCAGTCTTTGACATTCCCGTAGAATCGATTGATCATACATGAGTATAGGTGCGCTATGGAGACCGCACATGTACTAATATAACGCAAAAAGCAATGAGAGAATTGATAAAGTTCGAAGCAAATAATAGTTGAAAAACGACAGGCGTGAAATTGGAGCGAAAATTATGAATCAACCTAATAAAAGGGTGGGGGATGCCGAAAGGCAAGTTACATTCGTTTTGGAATGCATCGAACGATACTGTCCCATCTTCTCATGCGGGCATGCACATGCATAGCACAGATCAATAACATTGAACAACATTTTCATTTCATGCATCTACATTAATGCCGTACAAGTTACAGCCTAGCCAAATGTTGGTAATTTTATTACAATGGTTTAACTTTCGTAGTAATTCTCATAAAGCAACGGTTACACATGTGTATTTGATTGTTTTCATTTCTTTCATTTAGGATAAAACCAACAATATCATTGAATTATTTGCCCCAACTTCTTGCTGAAGCGGACGCCTGTGCCGATGCGAAACCTGCAAATTATAAAATTATAACTAGCTTGCATCTCCTACTTCAGGGAGTCCACAATCGGCATTATAGCCGTTTCATAGCTCGATATATCAATCTATGTCGTCACTTGTTTACGAAAGCGCGAAATATGAAGTGCACGTCGCTGTCTCAACATTATCGCGCTTTACATAATGGTATATCAGAGACTTTCTGGGAAAACTGAGCAATTCCACCTATAGGCCGTACAACGAAAAATAAAGTGTTGATATTAAGGTATCTCTAGGGGTAACTTTTCATGTAGAGTTCAAAAATTGACCTTAGAATGCTGTATCTCTAACCGCACATTTCCGGTTTTTGGCCGATGGAGGGAGGTCGGTTTTTGTACTTTTTGAACGGCTCATCCACTACATGCATAGTTATTCTGAAAGCACACGACTAGATAAGTATTTTTACTGTTGGATGATATACCATTATGTAAAGCGCGATAATGTTGAGACAGCGACGTGCACTTCATATTTCGCGCTTTCGTAAACAAGTGACGACATAGATTGATATATCGAGCTATGAAACGGCTATAATGCCGATTGTGGACTCCCTGAAGTAGGAGATGCAAGCTAGTTATAATTTTATAATTTGCAGGTTTCGCATCGGCACAGGCGTCCGCTTCAGCAAGAAGTTGGGGCAAATAATTCAATGATATTGTTGGTTTTATCCTAAATGAAAGAAATGAAAACAATCAAATACACATGTGTAACCGTTGCTTTATGAGAATTACTACGAAAGTTAAACCATTGTAATAAAATTACCAACATTTGGCTAGGCTGTAACTTGTACGGCATTAATGTAGATGCATGAAATGAAAATGTTGTTCAATGTTATTGATCTGTGCTATGCATGTGCATGCCCGCATGAGAAGATGGGACAGTATCGTTCGATGCATTCCAAAACGAATGTAACTTGCCTTTCGGCATCCCCCACCCTTTTATTAGGTTGATTCATAATTTTCGCTCCAATTTCACGCCTGTCGTTTTTCAACTATTATTTGCTTCGAACTTTATCAATTCTCTCATTGCTTTTTGCGTTATATTAGTACATGTGCGGTCTCCATAGCGCACCTATACTCATGTATGATCAATCGATTCTACGGGAATGTCAAAGACTGAAATGCCACAAACTTGAAATTTGACACTGCCAATTTGATTGAATGGTACTCATTGCGTAATAATGATAGCGCCACAACAACACTATTTTCGTGAAGCATTTCGAATGGTCATTCTTATAGTAGATGTGCATCGGATCAGCATTGCAACTGCCTGACCAGATAGGCAGGAATTTCATAGTTCTCAGTTCTTGAATATTGCGGAATTTGTTTCCTGGAGCTGCACTTTTCTGATGAACGAGCCAGTGGTCTTAAATTTATAGGAAGTAGAAGAGCATTTCATGTGGATGCTACCATTAAATAATTGTGGAGTTTCAGCAGTCCATTCAAAAGCCATATTTGGAATGATCGCAAAATCTATCAGGCTGGTAAGAAAGTAATGTTAAATTTTCAAATGTTGGATTTTTGGGATACCCCATCTTTTGTTGCCACCTTATTATCATATTTATGTGTATGTTCGTTGAGTGCCTGGATACTCTTTCAATCACACATTCGTTCTATCCAATTCGATTAGCATTGAGGCCACAGGACGAATTCAAAAATGCATCAATGGGGAGTTTATCTGATTAAGTTCTCGCCAAGCAATCCATCTAGTGTATGCCATGTGCGAAAAGTACGACATACGTGCATTACAATCATAGCTGTCCAGCACTGCCGACGTCTTGTCAGTCAAAAAAATCCGCGACCCCCTATACGTTGTATTTTTGCTCTCTTTGTCAGTCAGAAAAAATCGACGGGGGTCATGGTCGATAATGTCATGGTAGGTAATGGTGTGGCCAAGCCCAACTACAGTACCAACTTACACTATGGGACTACAGTAATCCAAATTACAGTAACCTGGTTACCGTAACCTCGGTTCCTAGGAGCAACTTGAGTTCCTTGGGTCAAACTTTTACAAAAATCATCAATCAATATTATTGATGTTCTACAGTAACCTACCGTAACCCTCACTACCGTATGCACATTGTCGAATCACGAACTGACTTTTTTTAAAAAGTTGCCATAAAAATCAGTTCTGTGCTCAATGTTGAGCAACTCTTAGAGCAATTTTTATTTTTATTTTTTTTTGTCGTTAAATCATGGCCGAGTGGCTAACGAGCTTGCCTTGGAAACCGATGGTTGGGGGTTCGAGTCCTACTAGTGGAAAATGTCTTTGCCATGCTTCGAGGACTTCGCCAAAGGTTAATGGAGTTACCGTATGAACTCCTACCGTACCCCAGTCCGGTTGGTCAACCCCAGTTCGTTGGGTCACAAAGGTGAATTCATGTAGTGAAATCACTGGAATCATGCGAGCAATTAGTATGGTCATGATTTATCCATCCTTGTTGGTTGAATAAAATTTTTATCGATTCACTCGTGCGTTTTCCGGCAAGAAGAACGTTCCTCCCCCCACAATATTTTAAATAAGGTAAAATAATTAAAAAAATATATTAATTATATTTGCATTTCAGATATTCACTATAACTACTCTATTCGAGCGTTTAATGCCAACATATTAATTCATTCTCGGTAAATATTTTGAAATGAATCAACAATATGTTTTTAGATTATTCTCCATTCTATTGTCACATACAACTTGCTAAGGACTTCGCAAATGCGGTAGTTTTAAAGCCATTACATAGATAAATATTCATTTCAGAATTGTGCGGTATTTATCGTCGAGAAGATGTTCAATGAAAATGAAGAAAGTTGAAATAGAGAGAGAGAAAGAAAGAGAAAGAGATTTGACTGATTTTTTTCGCAGAACCTTTTGCACTCGCTCTTGCGGTCGTTTTCAATTACTACCTTTCGCATAAATCACTTTTGCCCACAACTAATGTATTATGCTCCTTACAGAAAAAAACGATGTTATATTCTTCCGGACTTACCATATTATGTAATTATGGGCTAAAATATTGCTGCTTTAATCCTGGAATAATCACACTGTTCTTACAATATCGAATCATGCATGTGACCCAGCAAACTAGGGTTGACCTACCGGACGGGGTATGGTAGGAGTTCATACGGTAACTCCATTAACCTTTGGCGAAGTCCTCAAAGCATGGCAAAGACATTTTCCACTAGTAGGACTCGAACCCCCAACCATCGGTTTCCAAGGCAAGCTCGTTAGCCACTCGGCCATGATTTAATGACAAAAAAATAAAAATAAAAATTGCTCTAAGAGTTGCTCAACATTGAGCACAGAACTGATTTTTATGGCAACTTTTTTTTTAAAAAGTCAATTCGTGATTCGAAAATGTGCGGTAGTGAGGGTTACGGTAGGTTACTGTAGAACATCAATAATATTGATTGATGATTTTTGTAAAAAGTTTGACCCAAGGAACTCAAGTTGCTCCAAGGAACCGAGGTTACGGTAACCAGGTTACTGTAATTTGGATTACTGTAGTCCCATAGTGTAAGTTGGCACTGTAGTTGGGCTTGGTCACACCATAACCTACATTATCGACCATGACCCCCTATACGTCGATTTTTCTGACTGACAACCGAGCTGTCAGTCAAAAAAATCGACGTATCCCTATACATGGGTTTACCGGCGGTGTGTGCAGGTATGATTACAATACAGCATGTGAACCTGGTCCGCTACAAAAGGCCCGTTTGGAAATACACTCATTTTTTAAATCGACTCTCTGGGACAATCAACATACATACTTGCCCTTATCGTATATCCGAAACAATAGGTGTATAGATCTTACATGCGGCAAAAGGGAAAGTATTGTTCATCATCAGCTTAAAATTGTATTTATGAGATCATAAAATAAGTCTACAAAAATATGCAGCATTCACTACCCGGACCCTGAAATTTGAACACCGAAATTCGAAGATTTGGCAAATCCCTTTTTTCTTAACTTAAGTCCTAACTTTTGAGGTTAACAGTTAAATCAACTCTATATCTATAAGTATTCGGCTGGGCTAAGTCAGGTGATTGATCCTTTTAAGGATGTGCATCCATTCAATGTGCACCAAAAAATGAAATTTTGACTATTTTGGCCTTTATTTGGCAATAATGAAAATCAATCTTTTCAAGAAATAGAAGAAGGGTGAGTTGAATTATCCCTCTGTATTACTTGTTACACAGTACATCATGCAAGCGCACTTGGAATGAAGCCAGGCTGAATGATCCCTGTAGCAAGAGAGATTGCCGTTTGAAGTGTTTTCTCAGTATTGGTTGTTTCCAATGGCTTATAGATCATGTTATATTGAGGAATACACTACGCTAGACATATTATTCGAGGGAACTGCCAATGGGCTACTCACGCCACTATATGAGAATATCCTGCTATTATTCACCTCCAAATACAAGAGGCAGAAACCAATTTTAAAACTTGTGAAAATATTTCATTTTGTAAGATTTCTTTTTTTCCGAATAGCCGTAAAGCGGAAGGCGATTCGAACATGTTTATATTGGCCAAGTAAACCCCTAATATTTCATACGGTAACTCCATTAACCTTTGGCGAAGTCCTCGAAGCATGGCAAAGACATTTTCCACTAGTAGGACTCGAACCCCCAACCATCGGTTTCCAAGGCAAGCTCGTTAGCCACTCGGCCATGATTTAACGACAAAAAAAAATAAAAATAAAAATTGCTCTAAGAGTTGCTCAACATTGAGCACAGAACTGATTTTTATGGCAACTTTTTAAAAAAAGTCAGTTCGTGATTCGACAATGTGCATACGGTAGTGAGGGTTACGGTAGGTTACTGTAGAACATCAATAATATTGATTGATGATTTTTGTAAAAGTTTGACCCAAGGAACTCAAGTTGCTCCTAGGAACCGAGGTTACGGTAACCAGGTTACTGTAATTTGGATTACTGTAGTCCCATAGTGTAAGTTGGTACTGTAGTTGGGCTTGGCCACACCATTACCTACCATGACATTATCGACCATGACCCCCGTCGATTTTTTCTGACTGACAAAGAGAGCAAAAATACAACGTATAGGGGGTCGCGGATTTTTTTGACTGACAAGACGTCGGCAGTGCTGGACAGCTATGATTGTAATGCACGTATGTCGTACTTTTCGCACATGGCATACACTAGATGGATTGCTTGGCGAGAACTTAATCAGATAAACTCCCCATTGATGCATTTTTGAATTCGTCCTGTGGCCTCAATGCTAATCGAATTGGATAGAACGAATGTGTGATTGAAAGAGTATCCAGGCACTCAACGAACATACACATAAATATGATAATAAGGTGGCAACAAAAGATGGGGTATCCCAAAAATCCAACATTTGAAAATTTAACATTACTTTCTTACCAGCCTGATAGATTTTGCGATCATTCCAAATATGGCTTTTGAATGGACTGCTGAAACTCCACAATTATTTAATGGTAGCATCCACATGAAATGCTCTTCTACTTCCTATAAATTTAAGACCACTGGCTCGTTCATCAGAAAAGTGCAGCTCCAGGAAACAAATTCCGCAATATTCAAGAACTGAGAACTATGAAATTCCTGCCTATCTGGTCAGGCAGTTGCAATGCTGATCCGATGCACATCTACTATAAGAATGACCATTCGAAATGCTTCACGAAAATAGTGTTGTTGTGGCGCTATCATTATTACGCAATGAGTACCATTCAATCAAATTGGCAGTGTCAAATTTCAAGTTTGTGGCATTTCAGTCTTTGACATTCCCGTAGAATCGATTGATCATACATGAGTATAGGTGCGCTATGGAGACCGCACATGTACTAATATAACGCAAAAAGCAATGAGAGAATTGATAAAGTTCGAAGCAAATAATAGTTGAAAAACGACAGGCGTGAAATTGGAGCGAAAATTATGAATCAACCTAATAAAAGGGTGGGGGATGCCGAAAGGCAAGTTACATTCGTTTTGGAATGCATCGAACGATACTGTCCCATCTTCTCATGCGGGCATGCACATGCATAGCACAGATCAATAACATTGAACAACATTTTCATTTCATGCATCTACATTAATGCCGTACAAGTTACAGCCTAGCCAAATGTTGGTAATTTTATTACAATGGTTTAACTTTCGTAGTAATTCTCATAAAGCAACGGTTACACATGTGTATTTGATTGTTTTCATTTCTTTCATTTAGGATAAAACCAACAATATCATTGAATTATTTGCCCCAACTTCTTGCTGAAGCGGACGCCTGTGCCGATGCGAAACCTGCAAATTATAAAATTATAACTAGCTTGCATCTCCTACTTCAGGGAGTCCACAATCGGCATTATAGCCGTTTCATAGCTCGATATATCAATCTATGTCGTCACTTGTTTACGAAAGCGCGAAATATGAAGTGCACGTCGCTGTCTCAACATTATCGCGCTTTACATAATGGTATATCATCCAACAGTAAAAATACTTATCTAGTCGTGTGCTTTCAGAATAACTATGCATGTAGTGGATGAGCCGTTCAAAAAGTACAAAAACCGACCTCCCTCCATCGGCCAAAAACCGGAAATGTGCGGTTAGAGATACAGCATTCTAAGGTCAATTTTTGAACTCTACATGAAAAGTTACCCCTAGAGATACCTTAATATCAACACTTTATTTTTCGTTGTACGGCCTATAGGTGGAATTGCTCAGTTTTCCCAGAAAGTCTCTGATATACCATTATGTAAAGCGCGATAATGTTGAGACAGCGACGTGCACTTCATATTTCGCGCTTTCGTAAACAAGTGACGACATAGATTGATATATCGAGCTATGAAACGGCTATAATGCCGATTGTGGACTCCCTGAAGTAGGAGATGCAAGCTAGTTATAATTTTATAATTTGCAGGTTTCGCATCGGCACAGGCGTCCGCTTCAGCAAGAAGTTGGGGCAAATAATTCAATGATATTGTTGGTTTTATCCTAAATGAAAGAAATGAAAACAATCAAATACACATGTGTAACCGTTGCTTTATGAGAATTACTACGAAAGTTAAACCATTGTAATAAAATTACCAACATTTGGCTAGGCTGTAACTTGTACGGCATTAATGTAGATGCATGAAATGAAAATGTTGTTCAATGTTATTGATCTGTGCTATGCATGTGCATGCCCGCATGAGAAGATGGGACAGTATCGTTCGATGCATTCCAAAACGAATGTAACTTGCCTTTCGGCATCCCCCACCCTTTTATTAGGTTGATTCATAATTTTCGCTCCAATTTCACGCCTGTCGTTTTTCAACTATTATTTGCTTCGAACTTTATCAATTCTCTCATTGCTTTTTGCGTTATATTAGTACATGTGCGGTCTCCATAGCGCACCTATACTCATGTATGATCAATCGATTCTACGGGAATGTCAAAGACTGAAATGCCACAAACTTGAAATTTGACACTGCCAATTTGATTGAATGGTACTCATTGCGTAATAATGATAGCGCCACAACAACACTATTTTCGTGAAGCATTTCGAATGGTCATTCTTATAGTAGATGTGCATCGGATCAGCATTGCAACTGCCTGACCAGATAGGCAGGAATTTCATAGTTCTCAGTTCTTGAATATTGCGGAATTTGTTTCCTGGAGCTGCACTTTTCTGATGAACGAGCCAGTGGTCTTAAATTTATAGGAAGTAGAAGAGCATTTCATGTGGATGCTACCATTAAATAATTGTGGAGTTTCAGCAGTCCATTCAAAAGCCATATTTGGAATGATCGCAAAATCTATCAGGCTGGTAAGAAAGTAATGTTAAATTTTCAAATGTTGGATTTTTGGGATACCCCATCTTTTGTTGCCACCTTATTATCATATTTATGTGTATGTTCGTTGAGTGCCTGGATACTCTTTCAATCACACATTCGTTCTATCCAATTCGATTAGCATTGAGGCCACAGGACGAATTCAAAAATGCATCAATGGGGAGTTTATCTGATTAAGTTCTCGCCAAGCAATCCATCTAGTGTATGCCATGTGCGAAAAGTACGACATACGTGCATTACAATCATAGCTGTCCAGCACTGCCGACGTCTTGTCAGTCAAAAAAATCCGCGACCCCCTATACGTTGTATTTTTGCTCTCTTTGTCAGTCAGAAAAAATCGACGGGGGTCATGGTCGATAATGTCATGGTAGGTAATGGTGTGGCCAAGCCCAACTACAGTACCAACTTACACTATGGGACTACAGTAATCCAAATTACAGTAACCTGGTTACCGTAACCTCGGTTCCTAGGAGCAACTTGAGTTCCTTGGGTCAAACTTTTACAAAAATCATCAATCAATATTATTGATGTTCTACAGTAACCTACCGTAACCCTCACTACCGTATGCACATTGTCGAATCACGAACTGACTTTTTTTTAAAAAGTTGCCATAAAAATCAGTTCTGTGCTCAATGTTGAGCAACTCTTAGAGCAATTTTTATTTTTATTTTTTTTTGTCGTTAAATCATGGCCGAGTGGCTAACGAGCTTGCCTTGGAAACCGATGGTTGGGGGTTCGAGAAAATGTCTTTGCCATGCTTCGAGGACTTCGCCAAAGGTTAATGGAGTTACCGTATGAACTCCTACCGTACCCCAGTCCGGTTGGTCAACCCCAGTTCGTTGGGTCACAAAGGTGAATTCATGTAGTGAAATCACTGGAATCATGCGAGCAATTAGTATGGTCATGATTTATCCATCCTTGTTGGTTGAATAAAATTTTTATCGATTCACTCGTGCGTTTTCCGGCAAGAAGAACGTTCCTCCCCCCACAATATTTTAAATAAGGTAAAATAATTAAAAAAATATATTAATTATATTTGCATTTCAGATATTCACTATAACTACTCTATTCGAGCGTTTAATGCCAACATATTAATTCATTCTCGGTAAATATTTTGAAATGAATCAACAATATGTTTTTAGATTATTCTCCATTCTATTGTCACATACAACTTGCTAAGGACTTCGCAAATGCGGTAGTTTTAAAGCCATTACATAGATAAATATTCATTTCAGAATTGTGCGGTATTTATCGTCGAGAAGATGTTCAATGAAAATGAAGAAAGTTGAAATAGAGAGAGAGAAAGAAAGAGAAAGAGATTTGACTGATTTTTTTCGCAGAACCTTTTGCACTCGCTCTTGCGGTCGTTTTCAATTACTACCTTTCGCATAAATCACTTTTGCCCACAACTAATGTATTATGCTCCTTACAGAAAAAAACGATGTTATATTCTTCCGGACTTACCATATTATGTAATTATGGGCTAAAATATTGCTGCTTTAATCCTGGAATAATCACACTGTTCTTACAATATCGAATCATGCATGTGACCCAGCAAACTAGGGTTGACCTACCGGACGGGGTATGGTAGGAGTTCATACGGTAACTCCATTAACCTTTGGCGAAGTCCTCAAAGCATGGCAAAGACATTTTCCACTAGTAGGACTCGAACCCCCAACCATCGGTTTCCAAGGCAAGCTCGTTAGCCACTCGGCCATGATTTAATGACAAAAAAATAAAAATAAAAATTGCTCTAAGAGTTGCTCAACATTGAGCACAGAACTGATTTTTATGGCAACTTTTTTTTTAAAAAGTCAATTCGTGATTCGAAAATGTGCGGTAGTGAGGGTTACGGTAGGTTACTGTAGAACATCAATAATATTGATTGATGATTTTTGTAAAAAGTTTGACCCAAGGAACTCAAGTTGCTCCAAGGAACCGAGGTTACGGTAACCAGGTTACTGTAATTTGGATTACTGTAGTCCCATAGTGTAAGTTGGCACTGTAGTTGGGCTTGGTCACACCATAACCTACATTATCGACCATGACCCCCTATACGTCGATTTTTCTGACTGACAACCGAGCTGTCAGTCAAAAAAATCGACGTATCCCTATACATGGGTTTACCGGCGGTGTGTGCAGGTATGATTACAATACAGCATGTGAACCTGGTCCGCTACAAAAGGCCCGTTTGGAAATACACTCATTTTTTAAATCGACTCTCTGGGACAATCAACATACATACTTGCCCTTATCGTATATCCGAAACAATAGGTGTATAGATCTTACATGCGGCAAAAGGGAAAGTATTGTTCATCATCAGCTTAAAATTGTATTTATGAGATCATAAAATAAGTCTACAAAAATATGCAGCATTCACTACCCGGACCCTGAAATTTGAACACCGAAATTCGAAGATTTGGCAAATCCCTTTTTTTCTTAACTTAAGTCCTAACTTTTGAGGTTAACAGTTAAATCAACTCTATATCTATAAGTATTCGGCTGGGCTAAGTCAGGTGATTGATCCTTTTAAGGATGTGCATCCATTCAATGTGCACCAAAAAATGAAATTTTGACTATTTTGGCCTTTATTTGGCAATAATGAAAATCAATCTTTTCAAGAAATAGAAGAAGGGTGAGTTGAATTATCCCTCTGTATTACTTGCTACACAGTACATCATGCAAGCGCACTTGGAATGAAGCCAGGCTGAATGATCCCTGTAGCAAGAGAGATTGCCGTTTGATAAGTGTTTTCTCAGTATTGGTTGTTTCCAATGGCTTATAGATCATGTTATATTGAGGAATACACTACGCTAGACATATTATTCGAGGGAACTGCCAATGGGCTACTCACGCCACTATATGAGAATATCCTGCTATTATTCACCTCCAAATACAAGAGGCAGAAACCAATTTTAAAACTTGTGAAAATATTTCATTTTGTAAGATTTCTTTTTTTCCGAATAGCCGTAAAGCGGAAGGCGATTCGAACATGTTTATATTGGCCAAGTAAACCCCTAATATGTACTACCGAGCCAGCTTTAGATCTTTAACGAAAAGGATTTTGGGCTGGCTCAAACATCATGATCCAAATCTAACATTACTTTCTTACCAACCTAATAAATTTTGTGGCCAGTTTCGCTAATTTTGACTACGCTTGCTCTTCGAGACAGTCTAGAATTCCGTTTTCAAGTGTTTATCGGAAACAATGACCCTTACTTGGTGAATTCACAAAAATGCAGCGCTTGTATCACATTCGTTTTGTTTAAGCTACGGCTTGAACACGCCACTCAAAAACCCGGTCAATTCGTCACTTTTTCGAAAAATATTTTTTACTGCAGAACGAAGTGGAATTGATTCACATAAAACAGTTAATTTATGTGCACCTATTGTCACTCAAATAATGCCAACGTAGTCCTAAACACAAGTGAACCACAAGCGAGTAAACTATAGAAAAGTGTTGGAGCGAAAATTATGAATCAACCTGATACCTCGTAGCAGCGGAGACATCATGTAAACCTTAGCTTCGAAAACGATGATCACCAATGTAAGTTTACCAAACACATACACAATTTATTTCGAAAAGCATTAGCATAGACACGGTATAGAGTATGCATATCTGTCGGAAGTGATTCAGCAGCAATTGACGCCGTCGCAGGCGAATCCGGAGGGGCATCTACCCGAAATGCAAGCTGAAAGTAGACTTGTAGCATTCAGTGGTCCATGGTTCAAGACTTTAATAATATTTTTCCCACAGCGCTTGTACTATGTATGCACTATACTTCGGCATGCATTTTCGATGAGCGATCGGATGAGAAACCATGATTGGTGTTCCGAAACTATCAAAAAAGTCTTCTGAGAAAATACTATGGAAGAGTATTATTTTGGTTCACATTCGGTTGGTCCTCATAATTTATGTAGTACCACATATTCAGTGATCGGTTCACCTCCAATGATCTTATTCTGCTCGCAGGATGCTGCTCTCTTTCCTCTCTGATCCATTGCCTTTCCGGTGATGCACGAATTGCTCACACATTCGTATCCCCATGGACACGCGCCGATTATGCATGCTTAAAGAATTTAACACGTGTATCACGAGCCAGTGGAGGAGGGCGGGAACAATGCCAAACTTTTTTGGCCTAATCTTGACTATATTTTGGTGGTAGAATACCCAGGAGGGATGATTTCGAAAAATACAGGCTATAGGTCCCAGAGCCGGCTTTTAGGAATTTTCCGGTTTTGCACCTGGTCAAACTGTATCTTAGCTCCCAGATGAGCTAGAAAGATGGCAAAGCGCTCAAAATGTTCGGAAAATTATTTCCTACAACTTTTATGTTGAAAATGTTTCATTATAACAACAATTGAAAATGCTATCTCCGCGAAACCGAAAAGTAAATCAGAAAATAATTGTTTTCACCATTACGCAGGAAACATAAATGGATCTTTGTTGCAGAAAATGAAAGAATATACATTCATATGTGTAGGAAAAATATTAGTGATGAAAATATCTTACGCTTTTTCATCGATTTTCAGCGCCAAACGTGATCATGCGATCTAAAATCAGAATGTATTCACTGCCGTTCCCCATAATTAAGATGTGAGCCCTAAATATAAGTTATATGAGTTATTTCCGGAACAGGTGAGTTAGTTTGTGTTGAAAAAACCAGACTCCGAAAAAGTTTCAAAAATCGATTTTCAGAACCTCGATTTTTCACAAATTTGTGCATGTATAACTTTGCAAGTTGTTAAGCGCATCGCTGATAGGTAGTTAATATTATTAGTGGGCCTCGAATATATTTGATATATAAAAGAAATAGTAGTTTCATGGGATCTTCTCTCTTGTATTCTTCCATCGAAAATGCTACCACGCCAGCTCTAAAATTTAACTAAATTAGTTTTCAGCTGAAATTGTTTGGTTATTGACCGGATTTGTGCATGTAAAATCATATCTAGGACGACTTAGTCAGAATATCACGCCATATCATAATTTGTCTTAATAAGGAAAAAAATGGATTTTTTCGCTATTGAAATTTTCGATATATTTAGAAACGTATTAATTTGCAAATTTCTCGGTGTATTCGAAGGAAGCGGTGATTTTCATGAATTTTTATGCGTAAATCAGGTCAGTAACTAGAAAATTTGAGGAAAAATATTAGCGATGAAAATATCTTACGCTTTTTCATCGATTTTCAGCGCCAAACGTGATCATGATCGAAAACTAATTTAGATAAAGTTTAGAGCTCGCGTGGTAGCATATTCAATGGAAGAATACAAGAGAGTAGATCCCATGAAACTACCAATTCTATTATATATCAAATATATTCGAGGCCCACTAAAAATATTATCTACCTATCAAGGATGCGCTTAACAACTTGCAAAGTTATACATGCACAAACTTGTGAAAAATCGAGGTTCTGAAAATCGATTTTTGAAACTTTTTCGAAGTCTGGTTTTTTCAGCAGAAACTGACTCATTTGTTCCAGAAATAACTCATATAACTTATATTTAGGGCTCACATCTTAATTATGGGGAACGGCAGTGAATACATACTGATTTTAGATCGCATGATCACGTTTGGCGCTGAAAATCGATGAAAAAGCGTAAGATATTTTCATTGCTAATATTTTTCCTACACATATGAATGTTTATTCTTTCATTTTCTGCAACAAAAATTCATTGTAAGTTTCCTGCGTAATGGTGAAAACAATTATTTTCTAATTTACTTTTCGGTTTCGCGGAGATAGCATTTTCAATTGTTGTTATAGTGAAACATTTTCAACATAAAAGTTGTAGGAAATAATTTTCCGAACATTTTGAGCGCTTTGCCATCTTTCTAGCTCATCTGGGAGCTAAGATACAGTTTGACCAGGTGCAAAACCAATTCCTAAAAGCCGGCTCTGGGACCTATAGCCTGTATTTTTCGAAATCATCCCTCCTGGGTATTCTACCACCAAAATATAGTCAAGATTAGGCCAAAAAAGTTTGGTATTGTTCCCGAGGGATCAGTTTTTCGTCCGCTGACTCGTGATACACGTGTTAATTTCAAAGTAGTTTTTTTTTGAAAAATATGGTCCTAAAAAACATTTTTTATCAAGAATAAAACAGAATACTGAAGATGGGTAATATTTTCGGATCTCATCCAATGGTGATTATTTGGCCTAGCGTCTACGAATACTAACGTCCGATGGACTCTTGGGCTTGTGACGGCTCAGTGCAGCACACAAGGAGAAGGCAGAGGAGAACCACGGCACGGTACATTTAGGATCTGAACATGAACATTTTATAAAAAGTCGAAAGGGAAATAGCGAACAATATCAATATTGGCGCCTTTAGAGCACGATAGAAGATGTCTATGAAGCATCAGAATCTTATTATATACGGCATTTTTGGCGGCTATCCTATCAAACCGATATCAGAATCGAGACGAAATAGCACGGAAAGGGAGGAGACGAAAAGATAAAGAGGCGCAGACTCTGGCTGAGCCATCTGAGTATATTTGACATCAAACCGAGTCCATGTGTGCTGTCTAGAAAATGCGTGCCAGTTTCGTTCGCGGTGTTTGGCCAATGAGCCGTTCTTTGGAAGCGCAAACGGGCGTTTCTAGGTCGAATATTTGGGAGAACTGACAAGCAATTCGTCACATTAATGAATACATGAAAAATATCACGTCACATCGAATGCATTTTTAGGTTAGAATGAAATATCATGCTAACGAATCAATCCCGAGTTTCAATGTAAGCGATGAGGGTTTGTGATTAGAGAAAAAACAAACCTGCGTGTGCAAAATTTGTGGTCACGATGTTTGACCAATGAGCCGTTTTTTGCAAACCGAACATTTCGATTCAGAAATTCCGAAAATTCTGTGCGATGAGAAAAAATACAATTTTGACCTTGACTTGATTACATGAACTATGATAATCTCTATTCGTCGCACGCCCTCACCACTCTTCAATCTCATTTTATGGACATCCATTTCTTGCACACTCTCGTGCTATTCTTGCTACCTGACCCTCACGGAATAAATGAATGAATGAACAAGATTCATCCAGACAAAGAATGTATAATTATACATATGAATTAGACAGTGGAATACGAGCCCCAATATGAGCGCTTCCATCAACTTTCTGCAGTTCAACTCAAACATCTTCCGTCATCGTTGCGATGGCTTTCAATCGACGCTCGTCGTCCTCCTTCAGATGGACGTCGGCGTTGTGGGCGATTACACAGGCGGCGAAGCCGTCGCCCATCACGTTGATCGCCGTCCGGATACGGTCACTGCGATGCCACGAATTTGAAGAAAAAAATGTTTTTGTTATCGCAAAAAGTACATAATAATAATTAAAAATTTTGTCAAATATTTACAATTGTATGACTCATAGGAAGTATGCCATCGACAAATCTATATGGAGGGGGTGTATCACTATAGAACTGTACATTTTAGAAGTCTATTTAGAACTCATTGATGAATTTGAAACTTTTTGTTCACCTTCTGAAGAGTTCTAAAATGACCAGTTCTAAAACGATACACCTCCTAAATGTAATTGGCTATTGCTTGAGACTCACATTAGCCAATCTACCGCAAGAATGAGTGCGATGTCTTTGACGGGCAGACGGACTGTGTTGAGGACGAGTACGATTGATACCATGCCTAAATGGATTGCTGAGTGCAGAACTGTGCTTTAGTCTACGCACCGGCAGGCACGGGACCGACGCCGATGGATGCCAGAGTGGCTGTTATGCTCAAATGCAGTAGTATTGCCCGTAATTAATGCAATTGGATTAATCAAGTGTTTACCCATTATCGTATAGGATAAATAATTCAATGGGTTAGATTTGGCAGTTTGCATTGCATAGGCATGTTGTCACGGCAATATTTCTGGACTAATGGCGACGAAGGACGACACTCACGGCAAAAAAATGCATCGGTTAAATATACGAAACACTTTTTTTTTCAAACGCATTACCTGATTGTTATCACGTTCGCGAACGAGAGATGAATGTTGTTGAGCTGCGCGATGAAAATTACGGCTACAGCCTCATAGAGGGCTTTGCCGTCCTGAAATGTTGCTCAGCTCAGCTATTAAAAATCAGCAAACGCATATTTTTCTATTATAACTGCTTTGGTGTATCTAGTCGTATGCCTCACCACATTGAGTGTGTTTCCGAATGAGGGAACGAAGTGGGCGATTCTCGAGTCGATCCCGTGCTCTTCGAGACAAGCGATGGTCACGGGCAGCGCTGCGCCACTACAACTACAAATTCAATTATCAGAAAGTTGTTTATTATAATAATTAAGTAACAATATCTGTCTTGTAAAAGCTAAAGCTTGTAAAAACTAAAAGAGCTGTCAAATTATCCAGAAATTAACTATCTCACCTGCTAGCAGTGCCGAAGGCGATCATGAAGGGGTGGAGCATAATCTTGTATACTGGAAGAGGTGATTTTTGTGTGAGTAGCAAGAAGAAAGCGGGAGTGATGATGAGAATGTGAATGAAGAGACCGAGAAGAACTGTCAGGACGTACATGGCGATCGTCTGCAAATTTTCATCATAGAAGATATATTTGTTTTAAATAAATTAACCGGCGTGTATTTATGGATATCCAAAATGGAACTAGTTGGAACCGCACTGGTCGGAGATAGCATGCGGGGAAATAGTGAACATATTAAATCAAATAATGAAATAAGTGCCTGAAAGGTGCCTGCGAGATCTTCAACATCGAGCAGATTTCCGCTGATTAACGAGACGATTCCCAGAGGCATGAACCACATAAGAATGTTTATCCAGCTGAAATTTCTATTTGCTTCATTCACATTATATCATTGCAGCTTCAGTCATTGTTGATGGAAAATATAATCACCAATATATTGTGCAACTTTCGACACTACAATGTACAATACTCAAGAAAAAATTACCAAACATATATTATTTAGTGATTAGAGTGGCCTTACACATAATGTTCAGCAAAGGGTATACATTTGAAAAGCCGCTCACCCCATGATGATCTCATGGAGACCGATGAAGAAATCGACGACGACGCGCACTTTCTTGCCCAAATGCGCGGCGATTACGCCGAAAAGAGTGCAAAAGACGAGCACACCTGAAGCTCCGAGTGAGATTCCTCCTCTCTTCGAAAACAGTAGGTCTAGGTGGTTTCTTGCATGCAGTAACAATATTTTTATCCCATCCTAGTAGAGTTGTCGGTACTTTTTTTTGCAGCCACTTCAAGCGGTTTTACAATCGTCATGAGACGATTACGCTTGGTTGTGTAATGTGGTGAGGCCGACTACTGTTTGGACTACGTATCCCTGCTGTCCAAGGTGCTTCTAGAGAACGATACATTTCGTGACCGGGGTCACTACCAATTAACCGACCCCGGGGGGATGGAGGGCTTGGTCTGCCTCGGCGGGGGATCGAACTCAGGTCCCTTGTGGTGGCGCAGTGGCGCCTCACGCCACTGCGCCACCACGCCAGTACGAATACGCATAATCGGTATTCGTACCATCTTCCCCTTCGCCCCTCTTCCTCTGATCCTACCCAATATGTTTGTGCCCGGTCTGTCCACAACAACCTTCAAGAGCTGCTGTCTGTAGTTTCGAGTGTATCTAAATTGATTTCTCTCTCACAACTGTACTGGGAACTCAGTGCTTATGACTATCTAGAAAGATCTGACTTTGTTTCCATTCGCTGGAACGTCGCTTTAAAGACGTTGCCCGGGAACATATTCCTGCAACCATTGTATGCAGCATTATGGTTTGTAAGCATTTATTTTACCTACCTCATAAAATCAAGGAAAGTATCAAGTGGTTCGAGATCGCCAGATAGCAGACTCTTCTTGGCTTCGGAATGTGAGAGAAAAGCACCCGGTTGGATCATAATGACGCAGAATATGCCTAGCTGAAAATGGTGTGATTTGAAGTTAGTGATTGAACTGCGATTTATTTCGCGTGTATACTAAAAAATAGTTAAATTACTGTCGATGCAATCACGGCTGTGGTAGTATAATAGGCAACGGTCATGAGCCCGATCTTGCCCGCGCGCCCCGACTCCATCTGGCCCAAGGCTAAAATTGATGTGTGTACTGCAGAAACCGTTTGTATTACGAATTTGGCCAGTCCTCTTGAATTCACTTTAAAAATTCCGTTTGATTCTGACGACGAAGCTTACAAGATATAACTGAAGTGACGATCATCGGAAGCACCATCATCTTCAGCACCTGCAATCTCGCAGTCCCAAACACAGTTTGTGGCAACTGGTTCTATAACACCAGGGTCAAAATGCGCCAGTGCATGCTATGTGTGCAGGACGAAACGAGAGAATAAGATCTTGCATTAGCATGACCTGTCTCTCTCTCTCTCTCTCTCTCTCTCTCTCTCTCTCTCTCTCTCTCTCTCTCTCTCTCTCTCTCTCTCTCTTCAAGTGTGGTTCTCGTAGCTAAAGTAGTGCTTTTTCCTAGAAAATATTTCAAGAGGTTCAGGTAAACGTAAAGGTAAAGGTGCATCCCGTCTTCGAGACCGGGCTCGCGGGAGAACACTTCAAGGCGAGTGTCAATTATGTGTGCATTATGGGTGTAATGGCAACAAATGGGGGGAGCTGAAGCCGAACCTGCATGAAAATCTCCCCGGGGAAGTTGATGAGCAGGAGTGCTGTCGGCGAGAGCTCCATCGATCGAAGCAACAGGCCTAGCCCAATTCCAATGAGTACTGATGCAATGGTGAAAATAAGTAGCAGGTTCTCCTTGAGTACATGCCTGCAAGTTGTATTTTATCCTTTTTCAGAAAATTTTACTCACAAATGTCGTTCATACGTCTACAAGACCTGATTCAAAACGCTCATTTTATTCGCATATCTGATTCAAAACGCTCATTTTATTCGCTACTTGCGTTTTTATAATACAAACTTGCTTCTTCGTTCTCTTCATTTCTGCACACTACTCATAATTGCAAAATATTAGCCTCTTAAAATTTGACGTTTTGCAACGCGCGCTCTCACCATTTGGAAGTAGGCAGGATACTCGATGGGCGTTTTGGTCCTTTTGGCGCTCTCTGATCCACTTGGAGCTCTGTGATGTGATCGGAAAGATGTGAAAATGAGGGAATGATGCGATCCGTAGCTTCCGCCATCCCTGCATTTGGAAATGAATGGATTTCGTGGGGGTTGAACGGCTAAATTGAGACCAAATGCATCTCTGATTTCATTAAGCAAACAGACCAAACAAACAATGGTTGCGAAATGAAGAAAACAACCGAGGTTGCTATTTCAAATGGATAACATTGTGGGAAAACACGGACCATATAGCTAAGGAGATAGAGGAACAGATTGGAGTAGTTAGGAGCTCGACTAGATCTACTCTCTTTTTTTTAAAACTCGGCGTCTGCAACTCGTATTTCATAATGTTATTCTTCATCCGCACAGTGAAAAGGCGAAATAGTATAGAACAATCGAGGCATACTAGTAGTACTATTCCATGTGTGAACCACTTTACAATGGAGGCCGCCTAGTAGTGAAAAGTTCAAATAGGGACTGCAACGAATGATTGTGTTTCAGACTTCCTCCGTGTTGGGCATGACAGCGATCGATTTGTACCCGTCCTCCTCCTTCAGATCGATGTCGACGTTGTGCGCGATGATGCACGTCGCGAAGCCGTCGCCCATCACGTTGATCGCCGTCCGGATTCGATCACTGCAATCGCTCAGTAGGAGAAACGCAGATGATGAAGCACGTTTTTGACGAAAACAAGTCTACCCACCATTAATTTTAATGAAAGTGCTAACATTAGTGATGAGGCTGCATATTAATGAAAGAAGTGAAATGGATGATACAGATTAGCTTACACGAGCCAGTCGACAGTTACGATCAGAGCGAGATCCTTCACGGGCAGACCGACGGTGTTCAGAATGAGCACCATAGTGACGAGCCCTGAATTATTTGATCGTTGTTCTTTGTTGCACATTAATTCACCAATTGCATGGATTTCATGCGAGATTACGGTATGGAAGCTGTCCGGCGATTCCGTTTGCTATGTAGGACTGCACTACTTTCCAACTCATTTGATCACTGGTTTTGAAAGATGCTCACCAGCTGGAACGGAGCCGCTGCCCATGGAAGCGAGCGTGGCGGTCAGACTTAAATTATTAATCACATATTATTATTGTCCCATTCATCTTTCGTGGGAGAGACTAGACAGGAAACACCATGAGAGGTGGTATTTCACGATCGGAGATGTGGTGTGTTCTTGGTATTTCCGTACCTGATAGTGATGACGTTCGCGAAGGTGAGATGGATGTTGTTGAGCTGCGCGATGAAGATAACGGCGGCTGCCTCGTAGAGGGCGTTTCCATCCTGTTTTGGTATGTTTCCTTGTTTTGAACTTTGCAACGTGCAGATCATTGAAATTGTACACATTTCAAGTGTTTTTAAAATGAGCAAACGTCACAGCTTTGTTGACAAAAACAAGGTTCAATTACCTGACAGATGGGATATGACAACTCACGACGTTGATGGTGTTGCCAAGTGGCGGGACGAAGTTGGCTATTCGCGAGTCGATGCCGTGCTCCTCAAGGCAGGCGATGGACGTGGGCAGTGCGGCGCCACTGCAACGTATTGTTGAGTGGATAATGACCAGAAATTTATAAAAAAACGGAAATTATCCAGGCACATGCTTTGAAAAAATGAAGAAATGATATATTAGTTGCATGAAAACATTTTGGCCGCAAGGAATAACTCGTTTAACAGTTGTCGCTGTAAGATACTCGCCTACTTGCTGTTCCAAATGCGATCATGAAGGGCTGGAGCATGACTTTGTAGACGGGAAGGGGCGATTTTCGGGTGAGGAGGAAGTAGAGGGAGGGCGTGACGATTAGGATGTGAGTGAAGAGACCGAGCAGCACGGTGAGCACGTACATGGCGAGTGTCTGAAGCAGTACATTCACTCATGAAACGGCGTTCTGCATAAGGAATTGAAATCAATCTTGGTATCCCGGCCATGTATCCCGACTTGAATAGAAAATCTTTTCACACATATGCCGCATATGATATGATATCCAAGGAGTACCGAGAAAGTTCCGGCGAGGTCCTCAACCTCGAGTAGATTGCCGCTGATGAGTGAGATGATTCCGATGGGCGCGAACCACATGAGCGTCATTATCCAGCTCAAAGATGATTTGTTAACGTAATTTTGTGTTCCGAGAATGAATAGACAAAGAGCTTCTCCTTGAGAGGTCACCCTCACCTCTCGCCCTTTAATAGTTGAGCAATCACTTCTGTAATTGTTTTATAGTTGGCCAGTCCCAGCCTCTAAGAGGGCGTCTGAGGATTACGGTAATAGAGAGGAGGGCATCCCTCGATATAACAGTAAGCAAATTCCCGTTAGTATGGTAGTATCCGATAATGCTAACCAAATATAATTTTACAGACACTAACCCCATGATGATCTCATCGAGCGCAATGAACAGGTCGATGACGATGCGCACTCTCTCGCCCAGTTTCGCGGCAACGAGCCCGAAGAAGGTGCAGAAAACGAGCACACCTTAAGACAGCGACTGAGAATGTAATATGTTTACGATTTCATAAGACACCTCCGTGAATCGAGTTCAAAGTCTCATAACCGCAGCCAATTATGAAGTCGCTTGTGAAGTCGTCTCACAGGACCCATGCTTTAACTTTGCTTCCATGTGAGGCATATTCAAACTTTCTATCGCAGCTCAACATGTAGAAAGAAAATTCTAGTACTATTTCTATTCCCTCCTATTTCTTGACACTTTTTATTAGAAGTGGAAGTCCGCAATATGGAGGTTCGCAACACAACACTCCTGAACTGTGGGTGCATGTTCGGTTGATGCGATTTTATAATCCGATTAGACCTCGCGACTCAATGCAAATCTTCACTCTCACAGTGATCTAACTCGTGATTTCAGCGTTGAATTATGCAAATACAATCCACTGCATGCATGAGGTCTCCCTACCGACAGATTGAATTTTATTCGTCGTGAATTTTGGTATTTTTAATTTTGCTATAGTACACAATCGACCTGATTATTCCAAAAACAGAAAAAAATACGCCGTACAAAATGTTCGCAATCTTCGGAGGGCATCATTATATACAAATCATTTTCCCTTCTCTAACACTTTCCATTGCGTTTTGATCTTCCCGCTCACCGAGAATATTTGTACCCGGTCCGTCCACAACGTGTTTGGTGATCTCCGTCCCGTTGTGCTCGTATCTATGCGTTCGATTTGTACGTTATGCGCCCATCAAAACGATTACTTGACTACTCATTGATATTCTTATCTATGAAAAAGAACAAATCTCACATGGTGGACACTCGCTGGAAAGTCGCCTTGAAGATGTTGTCGGGGAACATGTTTCTGAAAAGTTTGATTATTTCATGAGCAATACGCACCCAAAACCTGAGCAGATCAAGAAATGTGTCGATTGGTTCAACATCGCCAGTTGTCAGACTGTTCTTGACCGGGGAATGGGCGATCGATGCTCCTGGCTGCATCATCGTCACGAAGAAAATTCCTACCTGAAAGATTCAATAACATCGAATTCATCGTTTCGACGTGCATTCGCATTCGCTGTGAGAACCAACTCGCGTTGTTTGCTCTTCGTCTTTAGTGATAACGCGGTGCTCTCTATGATCGCGTCAAAACAACTCACTGCTGAAGAGATAACGGCGGTGGTTGCATAATACGCCACGGTCATGAGTCCCATTTTGCCTGCGTTCCCGGAATCCATCTGTCCGAGAGCTGAAATGGGCATTCAATACGCTTGTACTCGGCCAAAAAGTAGTCTTACAGGAAATGACCGAGGTGAAGATCAACGGGAGCACCATCATTTTGAGAACCTGAAATGCCATAAGTATAATTTGCTTTGAAATGAGGTTATTACATCTCAAATATCGCATGTATAAAAACTACACTACTATACTCGCAGACACAAATGGACACACCTGCATGAAGATTTCTCCGGGGAAGTTGATAAGCTGAAGTGCGAGTGGCGATAGATTTACCGATCGAAGCGCTAGCCCCAGAGATATTCCGACGATAACAGCCGTGATTGTGAGGACGAGCATGAGATTCTCCTTGATCGCATTCCTGCACATATTGTAAGATTCAACTGAACTGGCTATGTTTATCATAAAAGTCCAATGATTCCTTTGTTTGCGCTGTATTTTGTTGTTAAGGAAAGGGGCACACGGGATGAAATGGCTTTCAGACGACAGCACATTTCGTATGGTGTGGAACGCTAATTTTCAGAATAGTATCTATGTAACGCATTGTAAGGAATCAAGAAATGAGTCGGCCTTACAATAATCAATTTTAGCGTTGAAATTTAGTGGAAAAAAATCGATGTGGAAACACACCTGACAGACGACCGATGTTTGCTCATGATAACGCCAAATCAAAAGACGGAAAATGGAGTGCGAGCAATGGACGTGTCCTACCCTATGAGCTGATAGTGATATGGGAGGAGGCACGAGAGTTCCTATTGAAATTCGCATACACTTACGCCGCACACGATTAGAGTTTCGGAAAATCTTCTCATTTTTACAATCTCTCTCCATTCGGCCGAGAGAATGTGCACAATGGAGAGGCTTTGCGTCGTATTGCATACCATGCCGAGGTTGGCGGGCGTGATATCGTTGTTTCTTTGGACGTGTCAACAGAGGGTACGATGCTGTTAGGGGGAGTGGAGGTGGGTGCGATTCGGTCGACCGCCATTGCTGGAAATTTATCAAGATTCTGAACCATTGTTGCAAAGAAACTGCAAAACTGTCAAATCGGCAAAGTGAAAGAAATAACGGATTTTTCATTAGGCCAACACCATCGTTCATTTGCAAGAGGGAGGGTGAGTTGATGAGGAAGGAGCCGCTTCTCAACCGACGAAAGCATCCCGGCGGATTGTGGACATTAGCTATCACGAGGAGGGCGAGAGTGCAACAATTGACTCGGCGAGAGTTCCCCATTCATGAAATCAGACAGCACTGTCCCGTGCAATGATTGTCGAGTGGCCGAGCAATGAGCGGAATGGTATAGCTTAAAGTGGTGGACAATTCGTTTTATTTATTTATTTACTCAGCACACAGTGTTCTGGAGTGCTCCAGCAAGTAGAACATGTATGATAATAGGGAAGAATTTGGGAATTATGGTCAATATGTGATTGTATAATAAATATGCATACAATGATTATGTCGCCACTAGATGAGTGGAATGAATAGTAATACCCAAATTGTTCGCTCTACTAAACAGAACGCTCTGTGTTTCAGTAATGCGTTATGAACACGACTCGAGCATGGAGCGCACGATAGTAGAATGAATCGCCATCTAACTTTGGCTGATACTCGAACATGAGTGTCTCAGTGTGTTCATCAGCGCAATCATTTCCAAACGCACAATTACCGTAGCAAGACATAACGATCAATTCAAAAGCGAATAGAGTGTGTAGCTTCAGCATCATTTTTTTACTGTCCTTTTCTTTTATAATCAATCAATACCTATATATAAAGCGCAGTGTGACTCCGTCTGACCGGATTGCGAAATATGGAGGGGAGGGAGGAATGACCTTAGAAGGGTATCGGTCCACTACCGTATACCAATCGATAATTAGCCATGGGTCACCTATTATTCCGGGGGTCAGATTTATGATTTTGATCTTTGATCCTTGAATTACCGTAGACCAATCAATAATTAGCATTGGGTCAACTACCGTATACCAATCGATAATTAACCATGGGTCACCTATTATTCCGGGGACAGATTTACGATTTTTATCTTTGATCCTTGAATTACCGTATACCAATCAATAATTAGCATTGGGTCAACTACCGTACACCAATCGATAATTAGCCATGGGTCAAAGCTTCTAGAATGTTCCAGAAAGTTCGAAAATGTTTTAAAGCTTCTAGAATGTTCTAGAAAGTTCGAAAATGGTCCAAAGCTTCTAGAATGTTCCAGAACATTCGAAAACGAGAGGGAGAGGGAGAGGGGAATAGGAAGATACGGAGAGATAGGGAGAGAGGGTGAGAAGGAGAGACGGAGAAAAGGAGAGAAGGAGAGAAGGATAGAGTGAGAGAGGGAGAGAGGGAGAGAAGGAGAGAAGGAGAGAGGGAGAGAAGAAGAGAATGAGAGAGGGAGAGAAGGAAAGAAGGAGAGAAGGATAGAGTGAGAGAAGGAGAGAAGGATAGAGTGAGAGAGGGAGAGAGGGAGAGAGGGAGAGAAGGAGAGAGGAGAGAAGGAGAGAGGGAGAGAAGGAGAGAAGGAGAGAGGGAGAGAAGGAGAGAAGGATAGAGTGATAGAGGGAGAGAGGGAGAGAGGGAGAGAGGGAGAGAAGGAGAGAGGAGAGAAGGAGAGAGGGAGAGAAGGAGAGAAGGAGAGAGGGAGAGAAGGAGAGAATGAGAGATGGAGAGAGGGAGAGAATGAAAGAAGGAGAGAAGGATAGAGTGAGAGAAGGAGAGAAGGATAGTGTTAAGAATGAAGGTGCCTGCTTCCCCTCAGATTCACAAAGAATCGGGAAAACAGGGCTCCACTCCAACAGATTCCGTTCTGGGAATAAGTCCGGGCGGAGAAATCAAGATTTGGGCAGCACTTCGTGCCCACAAGATGAAATCTCTGCTCTGACTGGTCACCCAGACACGGCGAACAACTTGGCTCACGACTGACACCAAGATTCAGGACAGTTCTGGCTCACAAATGATACCAGAACTCAGTACCTCACGATTGTTAGTACTGGCATACCTCACGAATGACAGTGTGACTAACAAGAAGAACAAGCGGAGAAACAAGGAGAAAGTGCAGAGAGAAGACAAGGAGGTTAACGTAGAAACGCACCAAACGACTACGTGAATAAACCCTTGAAATCCCATTGCAAACGCCCCTTGAACACGAGAAAAGATAAAAATAATTATTTATAAAATAAGAGCAGCATAACACAACATCCTCGGACGACGACCGGGAGAGGAAGTGAAATAAACAAGAATTACAAATGCTGCGGTGCAAGGTAGTACCGTACGCTAACAATCGCGGTAAGAAACAATGACACTCGGGCAACGAGACGGGGCAACGATTACGGTAGGTTTGTTCAACGGAGCGAACAAACGTGTCATACTTATTATTTAATGTACGAATTAAATATTGTAATGCTTATTGGGAGTAATTAATAATTAATTGGGGTTATTCTAGCGGGAAAACCCGTCCTTCTACAATAGAGTGAGAGAGGGAGAGAGGGAGAGAAGGAGAGAAGGAGAGAGGGAGAGAAGGAGAGAATGAAAGAGGGAGAGAAGGAGAGATGGAGAGAAGGAGAGAGAGGGAGAAGGGAGAGGAAGAGAAAGATATAGGGGGGAGAGGAAGAGAGGGAAAAAGTAAAGAGGGGGAGATGGAGGAAGAGGGAGAGAAGGAGAGACGGAGAGAGGGAGAGAATGAGAGAGGGAGAGAATGAGAGAGGGAGAGAATGAGAGAGGGAGAGAAGAAACGAGGAAGAGAGGGAAGGGGAGAGAAGGAGAGAGGGAGAGAACGAGAGCGGGAGAGAAGGAGAGAAGGAGAGAAGGAGAGAGGGAGAGAACGAGAGATGTAGAGAGGGAGAGAAGGAAAGAGGGAAAGAAGGAGAGATGTGGAGAGGGGAGAGAGGGAGAAAGGTAAAAAGGGGGAGAGGGAGAGGGAAGGGGAGAGAAGGAGAGAGAGGGAGAGGTGGAGAGAGGGAGAGAAGGAGAGAGGGAGAGAAGGACAGAGGGAGAGAAGGGGAGAGGGAGAGAAGGGGAGAGGGAGAGAAGGAGAGAGGGAGAGAGGGAGAGAGGGAGAGAGGGAGAGAGGGAGAGATGGAGAGAGGGATAGAGGGAGAGAGGAAGAGAAGGAAAGAGGGAGAGAAATACGTGAGAGGGAAAAAATGAGAAAGAGAGGGGAAGAGCGCGAGAGAGAGGTATTGAGATGGAGGGACAAATGTTAAGGAAGGGAGTGAGAGAGAGAGATTTTGTATTCGAAAAAAATAAGACGAAGCCTAAGAACATCTCTGAATATGCCAGTCGATTGCGCGCGCCGAGGCGCGCGCAATCGGCTGGTGTCTTTATAATGTATTCGAACTATTTTGCTTGCTCATTTTTCTTTGCCCGTTTATTGACAGTGTGTGAAATCTATGCTACTCGAATATTGATGGCAAGTCCAAGTATGGATACGGACAGTATCATTTTAGAACTGGTTATTTTAGAATTCTACAGAATGTAAAAAATAAAGTGTTCTAAACTCATCCTACAAAAAAGTAAAAAATGACCAGTTCTACAATGATACAGCCCCGTATTGATATCATATTTGATCATCATGAGTGATAAGCTTGTAATATTTTACAATATGCTTGACAACAGGGACCGAAGGTCTTCAGACCATCTCGGACGTCTTCCGCCTGAGGGACATCGTTTTGTATCCCTCATCCCTCTTCAGATCTCTGGCGACGTTGTGGGCAATGACGCACGTGGCGAAGCCGTCGCCCATCACGTTGATCGCCGTCCGGATTCGGTCTCTGCAATTGCTCAATGGAAACAGCGAGGATAAGGGATGAGGTAGGATATGACTCAGAAAATTTTACATCAACTCCATTTCAGTTAAGATTTCTGTATTGAGGTACTGACAGCCAACAGGCAGTGGAATGTTTGATAGTAAATAGATTAGCTTACACGAGCCAGTCGACAGTAACGATCAGGGCGAGGTCCTTAACGGGCAGACCGACGGTTCCGAGAATGAGGACCATAGTGACGAGACCTGGGATCGATTGTTTTCATTTTCTAATTAAATTGTACAAATGATGGTATGTCAATATATTTCCATAAATGAACAACGCTAGTTGGTCTATGAACTCCCCCGGCCACCAAAATGGCTCCGATATTTATCGGTATCTCCTAACAACTCACCTGCAGGTACGGAGCCGCTGCCCATGGAAGCGAGCGTTGCAGTGAGACT
This sequence comes from Pristionchus mayeri, assembly GCA_036245805.1. Classification (NCBI taxonomy): domain Eukaryota; kingdom Metazoa; phylum Nematoda; class Chromadorea; order Rhabditida; family Neodiplogasteridae; genus Pristionchus; species Pristionchus mayeri. The sequence continues at coordinate 15,683,120 of BTRK01000004.1, read as the reverse complement.
GCAATTCACGGTCCACATTCATCAACGATTTTATGGAAGGGGAAGACGGCAGATAACTTATGTTTTACGGCGGGGGGAATGGCGCGTTCAATGTAGAACGTGAACGTCTCTCTGAATGCTCACAATACCTGATTGTAATTATATTAGCAACGGAGAGGTGGATGTTGTTGAGCTGCGCAATGAAGATGACGGCAACTGCCTCGTAGAGGGCGTTGCCGTCCTGAAATTTATCTTTGATCTTTTGAATGATAAATCATTTCAAATTGAAGAAAACACCAAGTATTGATTGTATTCTAATGATCGTAATTGATTAAACACGTAGACACCTTTTGGAGAAATATTTGAAAAAATAGTTACGAAAACCACTCACGACATTGATGGTGTTGCCTAGTGGCGGCACAAAGTTGGCGATTCTCGGGTCGATTCCGAAGCGCTCGAGGCAAGCGATGGAGGTGGGAAGAGCTGCACCACTGAAACCGATGGACTAGTATTTTTAAAAAAATATTACAGTTCGTCTCCCACTTGCATTCTGATCGACCTTCTTGGGCGTATCCATCGTTATGTTCATGGATTGCTAGTTTTTGAGTCGGTATTTGCAAGAGCAAATATAACTAGCGCACATTTTGCGAATTTTCATATCGTGGCGACTGAAATTTGACCCAAATAACGATAATTAACGCAGAACTTGGGTTATTGTGAGTATGACTCGCCTGCTGGCAGTTCCAAATGCGATCAACCACGGCTGCAGCATCGTCTTGTAGACGGGGAGGGGCGACTTGCGCGTGAAGAGGAAGAGCAGAGCGGGCGTCACGATGAAGATGTGAATGGCGAGCCCCGTGAGACAGGTGAGTACGTACATGGCGAGAGTCTGTGACAGCACAACATCCGTTTCCTTTTACCCTTCGGCTTCATGAGCGTTATAAAACCCCGTGGTTCACAATTTGTGGTTGTGTTCCTGATCCACGCTTGGATCTTTACCTGCATGATAGTGCGAGGGTCTGGGTAAAAAAATGACATAACATACAATAGATCACTGTTATGTGCAGTCCGAAATGGAATAAGCAATGTATATAAATTATTTCCAATTGAATGAGTAAATGCAATTATTACATGGAAAGTGCCGGCGAGATCGTCCACGTCGAGGAGATTGCCGCAGATGAGCGAAATGATGCCGAAAGGAGCGAACCACATGAGCATCATGATCCAGCTTAACGAAGATGCCCATTTTTGAGGTCACTGATGATAAAAAAACACACACAAATGAAGCATGACAGACAAACACATGTATGCAATCAACTGACGTTGTTTGATACAATATTAAGTACACCAACCCCATGATGATCTCATCCAGAGCAACGAAGAAATCGATGACGATGCGCACTTTCTCTCCAAGTCTCGCTGAGACGATACCAAAGAAGACGCAGAACACGAGCACACCTAAAGTGATTTAAATTTGATTTTGAACTATTCCGATATGTCGATGATGGAATTTTAAGGAAGCATGCAAACGCATGTTTTTAGTGTGAGTCTCAGTTCTATCTACTACTGACATAGTAATTGATTCGTCAGATCGGGGTGGGGGATCAACAAGTTGCTTTATGTACCATAGGTAATGTATTGGGGTGTCCGAAAAGTTCGTATAATGCTTCGGAAAAAAGTCAGTTCGCGATGAAATGCAGTGATTGCGCAATCTGTTTGTCAACAATGTATTGCTTCATTCTGACGTTGAGTAGTGAGAGGATTTAATCAGTCTCCTAGTTGCTACATTGATTCTTGTGATGGACTCCCATCTCTACCTCCGAGCAGTTTTACTTCATTACTACCGTCTTGGCCGATCCGTGAAGGAGGCCCACTCTGCCCTGGCCCAGTCGGAAGGAGCTGACGGCCCCTCCATACCCTTCCGCTATAAGTGGTTCTCCCGCTTCAAGAAAGGGGAGTTTGGTCTCGATGATCAACCCCGCTCTGGACGCCCTCCCTCCCTCGATCAGCCTCTCGTTCTCCGCACACTGAAGCGCAAGCCCATGGCCAGTGTGCGTGAGTTGAAGAAGGATACTGGTACTCCCAGATCAACGGTGTCCGATATCCTCCATCGATCTGGGAAGAAGCCGAAACTCCCACAAGTGATTCCCCATGACCTCTCCCCCGAACAGCTGAAAAATCGTCTTCAAGTCTGTCGGGAATTACTCCATCGTAGATCCAATCTTCGATGGGTCAATTCCATCATCGCTACAGATGAGAATTGGATCACGTACGATAACCCTGTGAGGAGACTGCAATGGGTGGATGCAGATGAGAAGCCCACGACCGTCCCGAAGAAGGAAGAGCACGGAAAGAAGGAACTCCTCTGCTTCTTCTTCTCAGTGCTCGGTCCCATCTACTGGGAGATCCTCGCCCCTGGCACCAGCATCAATGCCGACCTCTTCTCTGAACAACTGGAAGATGTCGCGATCAGAGTCCCTCCCAGACTCCTGAACCAGGGTAAAATTCTTCTTCCGATGGACAATGCTCGCCCACATCGAGCGAAGATGACCCAGAAGAAAATGGACGAGCTGAAGATCGAGAGGATTCCCCATCCACCGTATTCCCCGGATCTCTCCCCATGCGACTACCACTGCTTCCGCTCTCTCTCTGACTTCTGCAAATGAAAGAAGTTCAAGAATCGAGATGAAGTTGTGAGGGCTTTCGTGAACTGGGCGGTCTCGAAGAAACCCGCATTCTGGAAGAGAGGAATCGAGACCCTGCCCAATCGCTGGAGGGAGGTAGTAGGAAAGAAGGGGGCATACATTGGTCACTGAGAATTGTAAAGCATTGAATAAAAAATAAGAACAAAAAATTATACGAACTTTCCGGACACCCCAATATCATTTGTTGAATCAATATCACTTGTTTTCTCGTTCTCCCCACTCACCGAGAATGTTCGTGCCTGGTCCATCGACGACGTTCTTGTCAATTTCCGTCCCGTTACGCTCGTATCTAAAGATCATGTTATGGGGGAAATTCAATCTGATGTCAGATTTTTTAATGTTTTTTCTCTTTTCATCTCATTCTCAGAAATATGAACTTACTTCGTGGAGACTCGTTGGAAAGTCGCCTTGAAGATGTTGTCCGGGAACATATTTCTGAAGTTTTCAGCGATATCTTGGAGGAAAATGGCAAATTACCTGATTAGATCCATGAAAGTATCTATCGGGTCGATGTCGCCAGTAGAAAGGGAATTCTTCACTGAGGACTGCGCCATCGACACGCCAGGCTGGATCGTCGTGACTAAGAATATGCCTACCTGAAACGATATTCCGATTTTGGAGTGACAATTTTCAGTTTTAGCACATGTATCAAGAGCAACGTGTAAAGTACATGTAAGGTCATGTGAGTCTCAATGATTTTCTAAAGAAAGTGGGTCCGATAGTGCCTTTGCAATTATATTTCGATGATCCCTCTCCATGGATACAATTCAAAACTCACAGTGGACGCGATAACAGCCGTGAGCGTGTAGTACCCAACGGTCATGAGTCCCACTTTGCTCGCGTGTCCAGATTCCATTTGACCAAGGGCTGAAGTATGAGTTTGCATTGGCCAATCTATTTTACAAGGTATTCTCCGTGATTCTTTTCATGGTTTGAGCGAACGGCTTCCTTCTATAAGGCTTCACGAAAGAATTTCACGCAAATACCCCATCTATTCTGTGCTTTGTGTTTTGATCGGCACATATCCTTACATGAAATGATCGACGTGATGATCAGCGGGAGCACCATCATTTTGAGCAACTGAAAGGACGCGGCGATTACACCAAAATAATCCTTTACTCGTTACTGTTGTCATAATGTCCAAATATCGAACAGTTAGACAGCGAACGCACACGAACAGCATTGTTTTTAAAAAATGAAATGCAAAAATCAGACCTGCATGAAGATTTCTCCGGGGAAGTTGATGAGTTGCAGGACGGTTGGCGAGAGGTTCACCGAGCGAAGTGCCAAGCCCAATCCAATTCCGATGAGGACAGCAGTTACCGTGAACACGAGCATGAGGTTCTCCTTGATCGCTTTCCTGCACATATTTCTAGAATTTACCACTCAGTTTTCTTCTATCTTTGAATATTGATAGCCGCTCATCCAGTCATTTGTTTGGCAGAACATGTTTTTGAATAGGAAAGACAACGCGTTATGGTAGCACCTAGAAAGTTCATTAACGCGTGAAGCGCGATCTTTTCGATGCATTTTATAACAAGCAATCGGTCATACGAAAAAAATCAGGAAAAATTGATGTGGAAACACACACCTGATTGCCGACCGCTGATTTCGCATGACAACGCAATCAAACGAAAGGAACTGATAGTGCCAGCAGTCGTCTCTACTCTTCCTAAGAGCTGATGCGCGATATAAGGAACGGCCGACAGAAACCGATTGCCTATTGAAATGCGCTTATATTTTGCACTAATTGAAATGTATATTGTGCGCTCCTAATTCTATATTCTTCATTCACTTGCACCTAAACATGTTCGGTGTTCAAAGAAACGTCGATTACCCGAGATTCCTACTGAACATACCATCGCGAGATCGTCGGGCGGTCTGTGGTTACTGTTTTGTGTAATCCGTTCTCTGGAGACGCATCGTTGCGAGAGGGAGAGGGGCCGATTCGATCCGCCACCATTGCTTCAAGTAATCATGTAACGCAATGGCAAGTGCAGCAATCAAACAATGTATACAAGCCATATAGTGCAATGCAAATACAAACGGCTGCTAAGCATGGCGCTAGATTGGCAAACATCGGACTTTTTTTCATTACGCCGGCTCCATTCTTTCAAATGAAATAGGGAGGGGCGCGGCAAATTAAGTGATGGGATTGCTGTGCATTCCGTTGGGCGAAAATATCTCAGCTCGGCGGATAGTGGACAATACTTCCGCGCGGGGGAGGGATATGGTGTAATGATTGGAGGTCGAACTTTAGGAAACAGGTAATCCTATTTCCAGTCCACAATGTGGACTCGATATACTGGCGGTAGAAAGGTGACATGACATCGGAAATGAAGAGAATGGATTTTGGTGACTTGCATTGTAATCGGCGATTGCGCAAAATACACTATTCTCACATGGACAAGCGATCGAGCGGTGAGAAAACTATCTATGGCCACCTGTGCTGAGAAGGCGGACAATAACTCCCTCGCACAATAGATATTGTGAACGTTGTATGCGCTCGTGCAATATTCGAACTAGTCTACTCGCGCGTACAGTGCACTACTTCAATTGTATCTCGAACTCAACAGTATGAAACCAAAAAGGATGATACGATTTCCTCATTTTGAACATTATCTTTTGGAAAGAAAATGAACAACGAAGGTTCGCATTTACTGCGCACCAACTTCTGTGCGATATGTCCACCAACGAGAGTGTTGAGATAATGATCAACTTTGCGGAGAGAGAGAGAAAGAGTTCAATTACTCGCCGAACAAGATCTACCAAGAACGAAAGTGATGTGAAGAAATCAAAGCCGAACGAATTGTGAAGGGAGTACGCGAAAATTGGGTAATGACTCCTATCGTAATCGAACTCTGGCCTTTGCTAGAGCAAGAGGTGACCACTTGGCGTCCATTAGAGCACTACATGAAGATCACACCGCTGCGCGTCTCAGTGCGAGAACTTAATTGAAACGGCGAGGTCCCTTGTAAGGGGCACTATCAATTCAGAAGCAACTGAATGGGAACTGTCCTGTGGAATCCATGCTGGAAGGTAACCATTTGCAGAAAACGATGTGCAGAGAATGCAGGGAAACCACGGACATGTTTACTTATATGGCTCGCATCCGATAAGTTATCATCTGACCTACTTCTGGACGATCTGTTGATACGGGAATTCTCTTGTTACACTATCGCACAGTTGGGCGAGAATCGACCGTGTTCACTAAAGAAGAATGAAGGTACGGAGATTTATTTGGTCAGGAACAAATTGAAATTGCCAATCCACCTAGGTGAAAACAACTAATCGTCGTCCAATGAATGATTTATATCCTGATTTTAACCTGAATTGTCACTTGATTTGTGATAGTGAGTGTCAATATGTGTCATAAAAAATTTGCATTTCATGAATCATGTTGTTATCCACAGCCCACACAACTAGCAAATGATGACTGTTACTGTAATCGTATCATTCCTTCTCCGGTCTGCATATCCAAGTCGATGAATTGGCCGGATACCTCAATGTTTCAGAACAAAGATGTATGTGACCGCTTATTTGGAAGTAAGTAGGGCAGGTAATGAATGAGCTCTGGTTTTCAATTCAACTGGCAGCCAAGTTGCTTGCCACTCAGGAGCCTTCCTTGACCATTGACCGACTCCAACCAAAATCAAGTTGGGACCAACTTGGAAACGCGCTTGATTCCAACTTTAGGGTTCATTACATGCCCTACTTCTTGAAAATAATCGATCACGGTCAAATACATCTCTGTTCTGAAACATGAAGATACCGGTTAGTTTTCATCTTTCACTTTCGCCCAATAACAGATCATCAGCGACCGTTGCTCTTGATACCACTACTTGTTTCACATGCGTCTTTCACTGTCTTTCACTCATTCCTTCTCGCTCTTCCACTCTCTCTCTCTATCCCACCCCCCCCCCTCCTCCCTCCTTCCATTGTGTGCTGTTTCTCATTCTCCTCTTTCTGTGACTACAAAATGCGCACGTAAACGCACAATCCTTCCACTCTACTCGAATCTCCTCTCCACGTCAAACACTCACATTCCTCTCTCACGCGTGTACTCTTCCCCCAATCTCTGGTCTCTCCTTGCTAACAACGCTCTCTCACCAATAGTACTCGAGCTCTGGCTCTCGCTCCACATGCGTTATTAGTCTCTCACTAACACCCTTTCGATCGATTGATCGCGTAGTAGTGACCTGTTTTCCTGTCGATTCATTTCATTTTTCATGGAGCCCGGGCCGTCAAATAGTGTGGTGAGTCGCTTCTTTGTTCTCCGAGTGGTGGGCTCCTCTCTACTCCCGCCTCTCTGCTCGATCGGTTCAGAGAGTGTGACGAGATCGTGCTTGCAAGTAAAACGCAACTGAATGATCCTATTCGAGAGGCGGAAATGCTTGATATGCGGGAGTCTGACGTCATCCTGCCATCTGGGAGTGGACGCCTGTCGAGCATGCACTGTCTTCTATCGGTAAGCTGTTTGTTTCACGTCTAATTGTCATTAGAGTGCGAAATTTGGGTTGCCGATTTCACATTTTCCTCACTTTTCCCGCCTCTCGATAGTCGAGGAACTATGTGGTATGAATATGACCCGAATTTCAAACTAATATAACAGTTTATCGTGGAATGTTGGTAGGAAACTAAAGTGACTATTTTAGTCGCACTCGCAACCGGAAAACGTACGCGTGTCGTTCGAACACGAGAAAATGCGCCCAGGATGCAGGTCAGCTGTATTTCAAATAATTTTTCTATCAAATATCAAATTTATTATCTTTTGACACGGTCACTATACAAGATTTCTATAGATAGATTAAGTATCACGGTGGTGTGCTTTCTGGCGAACATACCTTTGAACACTTTGCAGATGGAGCACTTGCGTGTAAACGTTGCCGATTCGATCGCTTCGAGCGCATTCTGAAGGAATCGGGAGCCAAAGAACTCGTAAGTCTCGGTCATGTTGCGTTGATGAGAAAACATACACCCGGCGTATTCTAGCGGAGATAATCAGCCTGAGGTGACCGATTACATGACGGATTTTTGATTCCAGATGGATTCAGCTAAGTCAGTGGAGAGGGAAGCGGCTCCGATGGCTGATGATGCTGCAGCTGCAGTTGCCGCTTCCAGTCCGGAAGCATCCCAGCACTCGCCCTCAGCAGAAAGACTCTCGAATACCCCGAGGTAATATCAGGTTGACTAGAAAGTTTTGCACGATTTTCAAATTTTCGTTTTCAGCATACCCTGTCTTTTATTTTCAAAATTATTTAATATTGTTTACAGCATTAGTTGAGGGCTTGGATACTCTTTCTATCACATATACCCAAACCATTAGACATTATGGAGACATTTCAAAGTCAAAGTTACTGCATTGGAGAACCGAACTACATAATTTTAGGGTCTGTACTCTATGGACATCTATGATAAAGCTAATATTAAGTTATATTTGGAAAGTGTGATGAACAGGCATCTTAAAAGAGCATGTAAATGGGGATCACCACAAAAGGCGTTCCAGAAACTTAGACCATTTTTGATCTGGCGTCAAAAGGGGCTTGGCCAGAATTAGTTGCCTTCACCGCATTGCCGTATCCGTAAGCCTGTCGATCTCAAATGTTATTAAACGTTAAGTACCTTCTATGATTAGCTCACAATTATTTTCTTGTGGGCATAAAATGCTTCTATGAAAAAATGCAATATTGAATGCCCATATACCGAGATAAGAGTGTCGAAATTGATGATTCCGTCAACGTCATGTTTCCCGCATAAATGGAAGCTCAGATTTCATATGGCTCACTGAGCAAGCAACTCTTACTCTACCACTTATTGGCTTGGCCGAGTCAGGGGATAGCTTCCTTTTGAGGAAATTGACTCGAAAAATGTACACCGAAATTTAAGATTTTGGCTGTGATGACAATGATACAAAATTTCAGAAAAAATAAATTTTCTAGAAGTATGATCCAGCATTCCTTTATGTTATAAAGCCCCACGGTAGTTGATGTAAAAGCACTTACGATTAAGCCAGCATGTTTGATTCTCGAGGCAAGAACAGCCATTCATTGAGCACTGTTAGCTCGAGAATGTTGGAATATAATAAACTGTAAATCTTGATGCATTGTTGCAACCACTAGTTACTACATAGCGTTAGATAGAACTCCCAACGGGCTTTTCATTCCACATTGTGAAATTATACAATGATTTTATCTGTCAGAATAGGAGCATGATAAACACATGTATATGCAACTCGAAAATTTCACATATTATGAAACATGTTTTTTTTCGTATACCCTCAAAGCAGGATTCGATTCGACGTAGCGGATATATTGGACAAATAGTCCCTTATTATATGCTATCAGGTTAGATCGGGCCGATTCAAGTGAAGCCTTTTAAGCGATTTCAAACTTCGCGGTCGAAATCGTGCAAAACGTTCTAGTCAACCTAATACAATTGTAGTTGATGCGATCTTTCGAACAAATCCCATTCTAAAAATCGATTGCACGAGTCCTGGAATCTATGAGAATTGGGTAATATTCAGCATTTCTTCGTCAACGTTCTCCTCCGTCTCGCCCGGTCTCAGGAGGGAGCGCCCGCTGCTCGATAAGTGCAAACTCTACTATAGGTGAATGACGTTTTTTTCTAAAAAAATGTTAATTACATTTTACTAAAATTGAAGGTTGCTGAGCTCAATGCGACGCAACTGCGAGCTTAGCGCGAGAGCCAACGGGCCCCACCCACTGGAGATGGCCGAACGCGATTATGTGAGTACAAGTCCATTCGGCGATTGTGAGCGAACAAGAATATGGGCTATAGGAAAAGAAAACACCGTGGCAAGAGGAGTCGGTCCTTGACCCAAGTTCACAATACAATTTATTGTTGATGAACTAGACATCGTGCCAATCCGTATTACACCCCTGGTCAGCAAGAAAATGCGGTAAACGGGTCCCTATCGCGTTCCCACGCTCTCTTTCTGCCCAGTTACATGTCCAGGTCCCTCAATTAATACATTTATTGTGTCTATACTGTGGTATCTTCAGCCCATCTTCCCAGCCACGCACAGCGCACTCAACGCAGCGACCAAAATCGCCCTTGCCGGAGTGCTCGAGTTCGCTGGCAATCTCTTCCCCGAAATAGAGCAATTTTCAAAAGAAGAAAAGGTTGGCTTTTGCATTTTCCCTTTTTTGTTTTGGCTCCAACACGTACCACGTTGACTACAGAGTAATTCCCCGGTCATATCAGTCACAATTTGAACAAACGATGGATTTGGACTACGTAACTAACACGATTTTTTCAGTGGAAACTCGCGGTAAGCTTCTTCTATCGCTACCAGGGATTCGACTCGTGCTTCCGTGCGGAGAAGAGGTTCCCGAATGACTTGGACAAGTGAGCATATTTCCTGAATTGAACTTACCATCATTCCCGGACAGTTTTAAATGACGGATTTGGGATTGCGGCCATTTATGAATAGCTGTTGCACGCAATAACTCCAGCGTTTCTCCGCAGGTCCTTCGGCTCGTACACGTGCTACTATGACTACGATGTCATCGATGGCTTCTTCGACTGCGACTATGTGAAGGGCTCGGATCTAGAGGAAGCCAAGAAGTGACTACGAAGCATTTCATGTTTTCCCCTTTTTCGGCGTTCGGGGGTCCTGAATACAGTTCGAGAAGCTATGACACGGTCTCTTCATTCTTTGCACTCTCTCGTCGATCGACCGGTCGAGAGAGTGTAAAATAAAGCGATGAAGGCCCGAATTACGAACTCTAGTCCTGAAGTTGAATGCAAATCCCCTCGAATCTATGCTCGAATTCACGGTTTCGGCAATTCAGGCGTTCATACATGATACAGTCTTCCTTTCTCGAGTTTGAGATTCATGATTTTGAGATTGTTTTGCCTGTAACCTCAACATGTGCAATTCATGAATGCAACTTTATCCACAGATTCATGCGGGACACTCTCGACCTATTGGCGCGACCGGGTCGGCAGGCGATCACGCGAGCGAATCCCGATGATGATGAGTTCCACGCAGTACTGGTCATCCTGTTCTGGTTTACGGGTGAGCATGTAATGATTACACAAAATAGTGGCCATTTCTGAAAATAATACAAATACAAAATGAGCGCATCTAGAATCACTATTGTTTTGGTGAGTATCACAACTCTTCTGATTCACAGGTTATGAAATGATTGTAAATATCAATGACTATTAACAAAATATAGAGCTTGGAGTACACTAGCTAGATGAGTCAACGGCACGTAAAGTTAAATTTCATTTTATTAAAATGATTAGACAGGTCGATTTTTATGTTGAAGCGGTTATAGGATTACTGAAAAAACATGGGATATCGGATTATGATCGACTTTGTTTAGACTCGAGATGAAATCGTGCAGGTAAATAACAACAACAATAAATATAGGGCGAACCATGGGCATATCATGTAGTCTTATTGGTAGACGAATTGGGGTACCGCAAACTTCAATTGCAATTCTTTGCAAGCGCAATTATTCCAGACGCGACGCAGGTGCGAGATGAGATCGTGCATATCGGGGAGAAATATAAATCGGCCGTGCTGCAGGACCTTCACGCTCACTACAGGCGCGTTTTTTAGTGCGACTTCGGTTCAGGAAGATCCCTTGACAACAAATAGCAATGTAAAAGCACTCAAAACATTTCGTTTGCAAACATAAAATTACCCCGAACCTTCATATGTTTTGTATTCGGGGAAATCGGGCACTTTCATGAGTAAGTTGGGAGATGTTGTGATGTTTGAGAGAAGACCTGGGCTTGAATGACTACGCCAGCAGAGTCGGACAGCTCTTCACGCTCATTTTGCATTTTGAGGCGAGGAAGTAAAGAATCTATCCCATAAATCCATGATGTTCAGGGAACAAAAGACATCAAGGAGCACTTCGAAATCTGTCGAATGATGAATATCTTCAAAGACGACACATTTATGTACCAGCTTCAGAAGGAGTGATGGATGCGCCCCATTTCTACTTTTTATTACTCAGGCTTCGTCATTCCGTTCGCATTTATATGATGTCGTTTGCGATAGATTCAACAAATCGTAACGATGACTCGGAACAGCCCAAAATATGGACCACATGAAAACATGTTTCCTGGGGTAGTTTTCGATGCTGAACATCGTGGTGCACTTCATTTTACACGAATCATTCATTTGGTGCATGGGTGGTTCCATCTCACTTCCGGTAAAATCTACTTTTTCCCCTATTGCAACACCAAAAAATCACGCTGGAAGCACGAAATTTCGGGTACCCGAGCAGAATTTAATGGAGAATCGACCTATGTATTTCATTGGTCATGATTTTTCCCATTATCGAGAAAAATCTACTTTTTGACTCGTTGAAGTGTGAGAGGGGAAACCTAAACCATTCGAACCGCATTGTCACGCTGATTCGAATGGTATAGGCATGTCTGGGGTTTGGAGGTGCCTCGCGAGCGCGATGCCCATTTTTCTGATTTTTACCCCTTTTTTCACTGTGGAAAAGCGGAATGAGAGGGAGGAATTAGTCGATAAAGGACTCTCCCTCTCATTCTTCGCCCTCTCATTTCGCTTTTCCGCAGTGAAAAAGGGGTAAAAATCAGAAAAAATGGGCATAGCGCTCGCGAGGCACCTCCAAACCCCAGACATGCCTATACCATTCGAATCAGCGTGACAATGCGGTTCGAATGGTTTAGGTCTCCCCTCTCGCACTTCAACGAGTCAAAAAGTAGATTTTTCTCGATAATGAGAAAAAATCACGACCAATGAAATACATAGAAGTGAGATGGAACCACCCATGCACCAAATGAACGATTCATGCAAAATGAAGTTGAAATGAAGTTCAGCATCGAAAACTACCCAAGGAAACATGTTTTCATGTGGTCCATATTTTGGGCTGTTCCGAGGCTTTGTCGAATCTATCGCGAACGGTCTCATATTGATAATAATAAATTGTAATATTCTGATCTTGTCCACGAGCTGTACAATGTAACATGTAAATGTTATCAACAATTTCTGAAATGATCTTGAATATTAAGAGACGTTCCACGAGAAAACGTAGCTTTAGGGAGGGGTCGACGGATGACTTTTCTGCAACCCCCCTCAATATTTTGATGGTGAAGTTCCCATACCGAGTGCTGATATTTGGCCCAGTATGAGTGCCTCTGGTGCACTCTCCGAAAAATGACAGACAAGGCCAGAAAAAAATCGAAATTTTTACTTTCTTAAAATGTATGATTTTATAGTTTTTCCGGGTGTATTTTTCTATGAAAATAAAGAAAAACATGGTGAAAAAGCCGGAAACGATCGATAAATCGGTCAAAATGGCGATTTTCGTCATTTTTTCGACTTCCTGAAAAATGTTTTCATTAATGTACATGAGATTATTACAGATTCGGAATCTACGCCTGAAAGTACTTCTAAAACTCAATTTTCAGAAAATTTGACTTATGGCCACCGGAGCTACAGTATCCTGAACATAGCATACTCACTGGCCGCAGGTTGTGCTATCAAAAAATATTTTGAGATTATGATGATATATGTGACAATTTAAAGCGGAAATGATATTTGTATGTTATTTTTATCAATTTGAGAGCTTGGGATGTCAGTTCCACCCATTAGATTTCAAATTCTGACTTTTTGATTTTTTCATCTAGATTTTCATCATAGCAAGCAGTTTTAGCGAATGTTTTGGGGTTCCTATTGACCAATTATGGTCAGAAACAACTTCTCATGTGTCCTTTCAATCATATTTATCAATATTTGAGTACAGATGGTGCTACTTGAAAACTTACTCCATCAAAACCCATCAAAATGCGTAATTTGGCAATTTTTCACGATTTCAAAGAGCTCTAGATATAGTTGTTCAGCCTCAACGTGACCACAACATGCTCAAAATGTCTAAAAATGATCATACTTACCTAATCTTGTAATTTTACGGGAATATGAGAAAAAATTTTTTTCGAAATTTTTCGAAATTTTTTTTCGAAAAAAAAAAATTTTTTTTTAATTTTTTTTTCTCGTATTCCCGTAAAATTACAAAATTGGGTAAGTATGATCATTTTTAGACATTTTGAGCACGTTGTGGTCACGTTGAGGCTGAACAACTATATCTAGAGCTCTTTGAAATCGTGAAAAATTGCCAAATTACGCATTTTGATGGTTTTTTATGGAGTAAGTTTTCAAATCCCACCATCTGTACTCAAATATTGATAAATATGATTGAAAGGACACATGAGAAGTTGTTTCTGACCATAATTGGTCAATAGGAACCCCAAACATTCGCTAAAACTGCTTGCTATGATGAGGCAACGGAGTGAGTGGAGAGAAATGTGTGGGGAGAAGAGAGAGAGAGCAGTGGAGAAATGTGTGGGGAGAGAGAGAGAGAGAGAGAGAGAGAGAAGAGAAGACGGTAAAGGAGTATTGCACAACACATGACCGTGCCTCCATTCGTCACGAGCACCTCTATTTATGCGAAGCTCTCACTTACTCAGTACACAAGCAATTCATGTTCCTTCTTTTCGTACCACTTTCATATTCCTTTTACTTATTTTATGCAATTTGTGCGCGCCTCTTCCACATCATCCCGTCCGTATGTCTCTGTTAGCTTCCATTATGCTTTCGTTCGATGTCGCTGTGATGCGAATTAGTAACATTGTTGTTCGGTCAAAAACGCAAATTTCCTAACTGGACTTATATCGCTCATTTTCGTTGCCCCCGTTTGCCACCATGGAAGAAGAGGGAAAAGACTCGAGGAAGGAGCGGAAACTGGCCGAGGAGATGAGGAATCATCACAAGTTGCACGTGGTGGTCGGACCAGGAACAGTGATGAAGAGCGGAGGAAAGGAGGGAGAGGTGAGAAGAAGCATTCGATAAACATTCCATCTTCGTATCTTCACTCCCAATAGTCTCTCACATTTGGATCGGTTTAGAGAGTGAGAGAAATGAAGAAACGAAGGCCCGTTTATCGAACTCTAGTGAGAAGTGCAGTTCAAAATAATAATAGCACAGTTTAACAGTTCACTATCTTAACCCAATTTTCGAAATTTAGAGAGGGCAAGATAGATTCAGACGGAATAAGCATAACTTTGAGATGGATCCGTTCGGAGTCGGGTGCAGTGGTGTTGCCCATTCGCTCAACAAAGACAAGCGATGGGAGAAGGTGGAGAGAGAGCAGGAGTTGCTAGAGAAAAAGGTACAGTGGGTGAGAAGGCGGAGTGAACTTCAAAAAAGACATTACAAAACGTTGTGATATAGTTTTTATTTGTGATTTTCCGCAATAATGAAAAATCTATCGTTTCTATGCTGGCTTTTCGCCTTTGAGATCGGTGATGCTACATTCATCAAGGCTTCTGTGCCCATTAAAAGTAGCCGATATCTCTACCCAATGCCAGCTGGCATCGAGGACATTCACGCACACAAGTACGATTGCACTACATGTCTTATAAAACAAATACGGCCGTTGTTGAGGGGCGGTTACACATCAGTGACAACGGCGAGGGATGGAGAAGTGGAGAAGAAATGTGCGAAGAGCGATAAGAGCAAGCTGCACATGCTCGTTGAGTGAGTGCAGAATTAGAAGGCCGAGGTGGAGAGGATGAGATAGAGTACAGTGATTGATTTTTGCTCTAGCTATTTATCTGGGTAACTGGAAAGTTGGGTTCCTTGCCAGGCGATTGGCTGTCAGGGTCAGGATCAGGGCATTGGATGTCAGGATTCTGATTGGCAGTCTGGGGATTGGGAATCTTGGGGACAGACATGATTCCTCGATACAAACATGTTCAGTTGGCGCAGTTAAGCAATGGGTTTGCAGTGAAGATGCAGCCGAATCGACCACGACGACATACACTGCGATCACACTGAGAAAAGGAGGACCAAAAGCGAACGAGAGAGGATGGAGGTGAGGGCGAGGAGGGGAGGGAGGAGGGGGGAGTTGCAAAGGACAACATCTCTTAATTGTTTATGCATTCTATACCGTTTGTGTTTCAAGCGACAAAATAAAATGAATCGGTCATAGTGAAGTTTTTTTTGTACTTTAATCAGCACTTGCAGATCGATACAGGCTTACGGTATGCCTAAAGAGATCCAGAGAAGAGTTGTGAAGAAAGAAACCGAAGACAAGTGGAATGACAGGAGACAGGTAGAACAAATATTTGAAAAAATGGAGATCAACTGTAAAAAATGCAATTCAGGAAGAGTTGGAAGAAGAACTGGAGATTTCGTACGAGAAGCAAATGGGACCGCGATGATCGAAATTTTAAAAAAAATACTCCGTTTGATAGTGTACACAGCCAATACAATATTGATTATCCATTCTATGATATGTACTATCAATATTATGCGAGATTATACGTTGCAAATATTACAACATCCAAGAAGTATAATACTTAACATATAATAATATTATCATAATATTATTATAACGGGCGGAAACGTTTGACATCTTACAAAATAATGGAAACTAATAAATTAAATGGAAAATTATTAGTACGACACGAATGACTACTGTATCTGGTGATAGTGCGGGCAAGCGTATACGAAAGCTGTAAATAACATAACCACCTAACAATTTTTTTCGTGTATGATAGATCCTAAAATTGAATAGAATTTGAATTCCGGCACGTCCCTGCCCTATGAAGTCCCTGCCCTATGACTATCAGCGCCCTTGGCACTCTGCCAACTAATGATAACTCGGTTCAAAATAAAGATATGAATTTGAAATTTTCAGAATCTCTCATGTTTATGAAAAGCTAGGCCATGGTTATTACTGCGTCAAAAGTTCAATTTTGCTGACACTCCTTATTTAAGGTCCAGCCGTCTGTAGTGAGAGGCATGAGTCACGTAAATGAAGCGTTCAGCATCCAACCATGTAATAATATATTTAATGCAATGTATTTATAAATATATGATTGCATCATGCATCAAAGTGACAATGGGCGTTATTTGGCACGTAGCACATGTCCAGATTCATCTTCGTCTCAAATTCCTCAGAGAAGAGAGTCACTAGCTCATCGCTGATGGGGTGGCCTGAAACGCAACATAGCGTGTCCTGGAAAAACAACTTGCTCGTTTGATGCACTTTTTCATAATTGTTGTCAACGGTTGCATTGCGCAATAGGTGCTAATAAGTGGGGGTGTATCATTTTAGATCTGGTCATTTTAGAACTACTCAGTGATGAATTTAAGACAGTCTATATTTTTTTCACCCTCTGAAGAGTTCTAAAATGATACATCACCACAGGAATACATTGCTCACCGAGAGCGTGTGCGAGGTGCCGCTCGCCCGCGCTTCCAGTTAAAATGCTCACGATAATCTTGGCGCCGGATGGAAATCTATAAGTTGCCTCTTGTCACGCTACATTTTTGTAATTTTGTGTGCAGATATAGCTTGTTAAAGAATTCTGTAAAGGAAAGGCGCACTTCTCCACCCATTGCATGAGCCACTTGGTGAGGAGAGCGAACTCGGCCACTGAGGAGGCAAAGCACTGCAAATATGCCATCAATCTTTACCCTTTTGCACTTTTTTCATGAAGTAATCAAAAAGCTCTAAGTAATTTTCGAAATTCAAATTCTGGTCTCCATCATATCTCTCGGGAAGTTTCATATACAGTAGCGCCGGAAAGTATCCGTGCGATTTGATTTTTTCTTATAACTTTTTCTGCAGTTTACTTAGCAAGTTAGATGTTGCAGCGCTATATGAGTGACTATCTGTGAGAACTGACCAGAGGCCGAACAGCGAAAAATAAAGTGTTGATTTTAAGATGTTCCTAGGGGTAATTTTTCACGTAGAGTCCGAAAATCGACCTTACAAAGCCGAATCTCCGACCCCTCGTTATCTGTAGCACGCCTCAACGTCGAGGTCGGTTTTTCTAACTTTTGAACGGATCATCCGAACCCCATACATAGCTAGTAATTCTGAAAGAACTCGACGAGATAAGCATTTTTACTGTTGGAAGTAAAATGCTAGCTCATCTGCGAAAAAAAATTTTACCAGTTGAAATATCAAAATTCTCACCCTGAAATGGTTTTTCGCGAATGTACAAATCATATTATCTTATTCAATTCCCCGTTAAAAGATACCCCTAAGTCCAAAATTTCACCAAAAAACTGTGTCGAAAAAAAACTCGGAGTTTTTCGGGTTCATTTTTCTTCCCAAGTGTAGAATCGTCGAAAAAAGTTCATAACAGTTCGTAACTCACGAAGGTTCCGCAGGAAAATGCGTAAAAATGGGCGAAAATAACAACTCCGACTTCTTCCTTTATTCGGGAAACCACTTTTCGACACAGTTTTTTTGGTGAAATCTTGCACTTAGGGGTAATTTTTAATGGGGAATCGAATAAGATTATTTAATTTGTACATTCGCGAAAACCCATTTCAGGGTGAGAAATTTGAGTTTTCAACTGGTCAAAACTTTTGTCACCGATGAGCTAGCCTTTCACTTCGAACAGGAAAAATGCTTATCTCGTCGAGATCTTTCAGAATTAATAGCTATATTTGGGATTTGGATGATCCGTTCAAAAGTTAGAAAAACCGACCTCGACGTCGAGGCGTGCTACAGAAAACGAGGGGTCAGAGATACGGATTTCTAAGGTCGATTTTCCTACTCTACGTGAAAAGTTACTCCTAGGAATACCTTAAAATCAACACTTTATTTTTCGCTGTACTCATATAGCAAATCCATCAAATAATACGATGCAAGTATTGCGTCATCACGTGCATCATAACTGATTGCGTAGTGATGACGCAATCGAGCCACTCTTTTTCAAACACCCATTATTCTTACATAGATTTTTTCCAACTCGCCAAACTTGCTGAGTTTAGAGACATGCCCGGGCCCTACCCAGAAAATAATCACTTTTTTTGAATGACCATTGTTTGGACATCCATAACTTTGTGAGGAATAAAGGTAAAAATTTCATTTTCGCATAGGAATGTTCACAATGTATTAAAGACATGATTCCCAACTTTTTAGAGCGATTGAATATCTTTCCTGCCCGCGGCGTGCGTTTTTCGGGGGTATACTAGGGTCGGAAAACACCCTGTTTACGCACTCTCGTCGTCTGCACTCTCTCGCCCATAAGGGTAAACAAGCTGTTTCCCGACCCAAGTATACCTCCGGAAAACGCACACCTCGGGTCGGAAAGATATCCAATCGCTCTAAAACGTTGGGAATCATATCTTTAAGACATTGTGAACATGTGATGAACGAAATTCCTATGCTTCCTATGCGATTCCTATGCGAAAACGAAATTTTTACCTTTATTCCCCACAAAGTTATGGATGTCAAAACAATGGTCATTCAAAAAAAGTGATTATTTTCTCGGTAGGGCCCGGGCATGTCTCTAACCTCAGCAAGTTTGGCGAGTTGGAAAAAATCTATGTAAGAATATTGGGTGTTTGAAAAAGTGTTGCTCCATTGCGTCATCACTACACAATCAGTTATGATGCACGTAATGTCGCAATACTCGAATCGTATTCTTTGATGGATTTGCTATATAACGCTGCAACATCTAACTTGCTAAGTCAACTGCAGAAAAAGTTATAAGAAAAAAATCGAATCGTAAAGATACTTTCCGGCGCTACTGTATATTACCGGTCCAATCTTGAAGAGGTTCAGCTCGGGATGGCCGACTGTGGATACCCCAGCGTACGCGCACACTTTGGTCTCCTTGAATAGCACTGCGATCTGCGATTCGTCCGAAGCGAACAGCTTGTCGAGCCACTCAGTCCTGAAACTATCGATGAATTGAAACACAATATTTCAACAAATTTCCTCAATATCTATTTTTCCTTTAACTTCACAAATTCAACCAATAAAATTGGAGCATCGAAGATTATGAGAACAATTTATGTGTGCTGCGACTACAAAGTTGTAAATCCACGGATTTATTCCCATGACCATTTATTGTATTTGCACACATATCAGCTGAATTCGATTCCTGTGCACAATTTGTTTCCTATTATTTTTTTCTTTTCAACCTTTTAATGTGTTTCTTCTTTTCGTAATGCAACATTCGCATCGTAACACTAGCGTTCGAGAAACGAAACAACATTTCCAAACTCTATTATGCGTCCCTACTGACTCTATGTGTCGTCTTCCATGACAATTGTGTATTTACCTATGCCTTTCAGGACAACATCTCTCATTTTGCCCATATCAATCAATACAACTTCGGTATATTGTTTAGCCAATATTTTCATAAGATACAAAAATGTGATGTTATGTAATAATATTTGAAATTGTCTTATTTACAGTTACCATTAAATTTTCACTGGGAGCGAGATGTGTCCCTTGAATTAATGCACAAGTAAGTATCCCTGAGTCCGATGTATAAGTATGATTTCCAGAGCGTTTTCAAAGATTCTAGGTTCAACATAATGACTTTGTATCAAGTGCGAATTATTTAGGATTCAAGTGGGGTCATTTCTGTTTTCCTTCTTGGTCGTGCATCCCCTTGTTCTATTCGTCCTCATTTGAAAACCAGGCGCTCTCAGCAAGGAGAATCGCATTGGATGCATTGCAGTCCAGGTATTAATGAGCTATTTGTTGACAAGGGAACGCTGATATCTGGGTCACGACGATGGCTCTGGAGGCTACGGTGGGCGGGCTGGTCCGTGTCTACCCGCTCATGCCCTACCCAGCATTCTACTGTGACGGACTCCTGTGCGTTCACGGCCTTCCCCAGCAAGCACTTTTGGCAAGTACATTTTCTTTATTTTCAACGGTGAATCCGCCTTGGAAGTCCAAAGCGGAAAGGGAAATTTTAATTACTGACATACCAATTCAGGCCATCCTCGGTGCGAGCATAATCTTGCCCATCCCTCCTTTCTGGTTTCTGCTCATAAATGCCCACCAAAGTATGATTGCAAACATGGAGACACGGTGCGATTCTCGCAAACGTAAGTCTTATTTTTCTCAAAGCAATACGAAATCTCGGGAAAATTTGAGTACACGGAAGATGATGATGCGCGGCCTAATCGTTTTGATGCTTCTAAACCTGAGTGGGTTCTCATTCACCGGTCGTCCGAGTGCAGAGCGAGGAGATACGAAACGTAATGCACACAAACTGCTCAATCACTAATGTTAATTTGCAGCGTGTGGAATTGGCTTGGTTGAACGAGCGACGTGGACAATTGCTGATTTTCGGAGACATTGGACATCCTGAATATATTGCATACGGTAGAACACATTTAATACGCTGCTAATTACCAAAACGCGGCAGATTGCTATTTCCTGGCAACTACAATTAGTATTTCATGTTGTTGTTTTTATCTCGATTCATGCGACAATCGTTATCGCACAATACAAGGTGATATTAATTTTTTTTCTAGAGTTCGAAATGCGTCTCCTCTTTTCACATAATCTCCATTCAATATTTCTAGAGTGTCTTGAAAGAGTCATGAAACGATCACCCGAATGGCGACCCTAGTTAGTATCAATAATTACCCAAACCTCGCAGCACATGGCATCCGACAAGACAGCAATGTTGCAAAGTCGTATGATGCGAGGACTGCTCACACAGGTTGCATCGGATTTTGAGAAATATTGATCCTACTTTTAGCTTGTTATTGTCTTCATATTCTTTTGCATTCCACTTGCAATGCTGGCCGCCGCGACCATTTTTCAATGTTCCCTCATCGCGCTCTCTATTGGTCGCCCGATAGGCCTGGTGAGTATTTTTAAAGATCCGACCAACTATAAAATTTCAAATGTAATCGGAAGCTGAAAGGCCGAATTCGGTAATCATGTGCTCAATTCAGACGTTGTTCACGCTCGCTCCGACGCTGCAGTCGTTGATTTTCATTTTCATGAATAGTTACTATCGAGTAAGGTAACCCCTTGTTAGTGCATGCAGATAGACTAGCCTGTTCTGTCCAGTAATTTCGTGGTCGAATCGTCGCAGATCATCTCTCTGATCCTCGCGCATTTCGTGGTACAACTCGAGACAGCAATCAGGGCGTTCGTAGCGAGCACAGAACTGAATTACCGTTAATCATGTGCATTTAAATGAGAAAAAAATTACAAAAAATTTTAGATTACACAAATATCAAATCGATACCTCTTTCATTTGATCCACAGTGAGCAGATGCTTCTTGATGCGCGAAATCTCAACGGGCGTAGCCCCACTCTTGTACTTGTTGCACATTTTGGACACTGAAAGTGAATACGTAGAAGAAGGATGTTTTAATGAGAAGGAAAGACTTACCCGCCCTGAGTCCAATAGCTTTGTTCGTCGGCTGTATCCTTTCCATGGCTCGCGACCAAATCTTAGTACCAAGCCCCCATCCTTTGTGAGATGGATGAGTGATGTAGAATCCTGAATTAAACTATTTTTTTATCAATTCTAAAATGAGTAATTAGTGATACAAATATTTTAGGAGATGGTAATTGCGTTATGGATCCGTTTAGATTCCAAAAAAAAAACGATAACTACAGTTGAGTGATGCGCTCACCAATCCAAATAAAGCCTTCGTGCTCATGCCAGACACAGCACCCGAGCATCGATCCATCTGAAATTTGAAGTTTTGATATTTGATCTTTGGTATTTCTCGGCAAAGATCAAACTAAATAGCTGATGCAATTTCAAAGATCTCTCAGGTTTCAGTACTTTGTAAGTTTGCTCTGGAACTAGGTATTGATGCTCTAGTGCCGATGCCCTAGTGCCACAATGAATTATTGCATATTGCTAAGCGTTGGAGATCATCAACGAGGTCGTTTTCCTCTCGGAAAGCAGGCGATGGTGATCTTTTTTTACCGGAATCTTTCTGCGCAGATGCATCGAGTAGAGGAGAGCTGTGGCGTTGCCCAGAGCACTGAAACAATGCAGTGCGGAGAAAATATACAGGGTGGCACAAAAGTATTGACCCACATGTAACCTCGAATATCTTTCGAACATTTAAGAGTTCAAGTCTCTGCTCATACCTGACTATTCATCCATACAATACCTACAATCCCCATGCCTCGTGTCCAAATCGATTGATTGGATATGCCGGAGCGTTGTCAAATACAAATAAATTGTGCGTCACCTCGACCCGCAACTGATTTTCGCGAAAAAATCGTTGTGATAGAAGACCAGATAAGCAAGTTCCGGTTAATCAAGTTGATCATAGAGAGGAACCATTCCACTTTTAGGAACTTTAAGGGAAATGGTTCCATGACTTCTAGAGGCAGAGAAATAGACATTTTGCGATACCATACTTTTTGCGGCATAAAATGCACATTTTTGGAGTTTATGTTCAACATATCGATATCTGGCTAAAAACTTCCGTGTCTTTTAACAGTATCCAGCTATGACTTTCAATAGCATAAAAATGGATGAAAGCGTCGATTGAATAACTGAAAAGCGCCTCAAAATATTTCACCAAAAGTGTCCAGTAGAAGCATTTGGCCAAATATTGTGATGTTTGATTGGCATCCAACTAGGTATAGAGTGCATATTTGTAAGTTTTAAAGGTTGAGAATAATGCACGCACATGAAATGATTGGGTAGCTTTCGAATTCGGAGAATAC
Organism: Pristionchus mayeri; assembly: GCA_036245805.1. Taxonomy (NCBI): domain Eukaryota; kingdom Metazoa; phylum Nematoda; class Chromadorea; order Rhabditida; family Neodiplogasteridae; genus Pristionchus; species Pristionchus mayeri. The sequence goes on along the minus strand of BTRK01000004.1, from coordinate 15,659,938 downwards.
ACATGATTTAATCTGAAACGTTTGGTTGGGCGCCGTTCACATTCAAGCCGATCTTCGTCCGATTCAGAAGTTTCAGAAGCTATTTGAATTAAATTAAAACATATTTTGAGTCACTGATGGTTACCATTATTACCAAAAATAGGATAACTATTACACCATTAGTCTTCGTGCAACGCGGCGAAGAAGAGTCAATTTCAATTTCCTGAGAAATCTCACTGAATTTACAGATCATATTTTTCAGAAGTTGAAACTCGTATATTGTTTCGAGTAGAGATCCGAATATTGGCAAACATGTTATTAATTAGCTAAGCTGTGCAATGCTAAAAGATGTGGCTGAAAAGCGTTACGCGTTAGAAATGAGATCTAATCAAAGTTGGGTCAATACTTTTGTGCCACCCTGTACAATAAAGCATATCACGCCTTTCACGAGAGATTCGATCTGAGACAGGGAATGGAAGGAAAATCGGGATACTGGTTCTAACCCGTTTTGGGCGCCTTTAGGCATGCCTAACAGTCCCCCAAAGTGTTATTGTGCATATCTCATTTTCAAGCTCCCAGCACCGGGTCGGAGATCGGCACCTCCTCCTTTCATGGCGATTATCTCGTTTCCCGTGTAAGATACATGCAATTTGTCTCGGAGTGACATCCGCTCATTTTTCGAGCTCTATCGACCTGTTAAAACCGCTTCTCCTGAAAATCTATTTTAACCGTGCTACATTCACGGCTAATTTTCTCAAAAATGTAGGCAAACGAGCAGCTCAAATTTTTGCAGCGAATGGAGCTCATGAAGTGCTTTCGAATTAATGGCTTGCGTCAAAAATACGATCTCACCTATGTGACTTATGCCCATTTTACTTTTCCTTATCATTTGAACTTTATTTTCAACAGACTAATTTACCCTCACACCGCTCTCATCGGAGAAAGCGGTCAAGAATGATCGCCTTCTCTTTAATTTGTCTGTTGAAAATAAAGTTCAAATGATAAGGAAAAGTAAAATGGGCATAAGTCACATAGGTGAGATCGTATTTTTGACGCAAGCCATTCATTCGAAAGCTCTTCATGAGCTCCATTCGCTGCAAAAATTTGAGCTGCTCCTTTGCCTACATTTTTGAGAAAATTAGCCGTGAATGTAGCACGGTTAAAATAGATTTTCAGGAGAAGCGGTTTTAACAGATCGACAGAGCTCGAAAAATGAGTGGGGGTCACTCAGAAACAAAATTCATGTATCTTACACGGGAATCGAGATAATCGCCATGAAAGGAGGAGGTGTCGATCTCCGACCCGGTGCTGGGAGCTTGAAAATGAGATATGCACAATAACACTTTGGGGGACTGTCAGGCATGGCTAAAGATGCCCGAAACTGGTTAGAACCAATATCCCGATTTTCTTTCCATTCCGTAGAACTGCGTTTCTAGCTCGATTCTCTCGTGAAAGGCGTGATATATTCAGCATCGAATTTCCGTACAAGTCCTTAATGAGTGCGCTATTCTGGTAATGGTCTCGTCATTTCACATACTCTCCCGACCGGTCGAGTGGTGAGAGAGTGCGAGAAATGATGAGACTATTACCCGAATAGCGCATTCTAATCCTAACTGATAAAAAATGACCAGAACGGACGTTGGAAAACTGACCAGTGTTGTCTGTCGATGTCCACTCAAGATCCCTAACCGTTTTCTTGAAATCGGCCCAGAGCCTCTCAGTGCCTTGTTCTACCAGAGTATACGGAGGGATGTCGTGCATTCTATGGGAAAACTGCAAAAATATCAATTTCCTAGCATTTTGGAAATTCGCAAACAAGAGCGGAAAAGGTGAGGGAAAAGCTTGCTCTAGATAAGAGCGCGCACACGCCAGAAAGATCAATGCAACGGGAGGGACGATAGAGAGGGAGGGGAAGAAAGCAATTCACCAACGCGAAATGTGCTATCAAAAAGAACCCGTGACTTGTGAGCAAAACACCGGATATGAGCTAATATAGTTTGCTGTTTTGCTAGACGGAAGAATGTGGAAGAACAATTGGAAGGAATACGAAACGAAAACATGCATCAGACACAGGGTGGCCTGATGCTCCAGGGCTGAAACATCACTCTCTCTCTCGCACCCGCGTGCAGAGTGTAAAGGTGTGCAGCTCGTGTCACAATTTTGCACAATTTCACGACAAAAGCGTCTCCTTTCTGGGGAAATTACTGCGAATTGCAAGAGCAGATCTCAAACAAGTATCGAAATCACGGCGGCCTTATTCGGTATGTAGCACATGCCTAGATTGATATTCAACTCCGCTTTTTCAGGCATGTAATTTGTTTTTTTCTCTAGATATGATATCTATGATCATGATGAATATGACATGTCGAACATGGACTATATCGGGTAAATAGTTATGACTCGTGATAACAATGCTAAATGAACAAATCATCAATAAAATGATATTTCCACTGAGGTGATATCAACAAGTAAGCACCATATTTATACTTCGCTATGTCACTGTGCAAGCGCGAATCGACGCCACGATTATGCTAATTGTACGCTGAGCAAAAACAATACCGAGGTCGTACCACCTATCGCTCCCCAGATTGCCTCTGTAACAGTCACGAGTGGGGTTGGAATAACAAAAACAATATCCCGGAATCTTTCCTGGATTATGTTGGATGGACAACACATATCTCTGACAGACAATACGTCGAAAGGAATAGGGATATGATCCGAGTTTTCATCCCAGTGGTAATATTATATTTTTCATAATCTGTTCCAGACACAGGGCAGTCAAGGATTCGGAACTACCTCGTAGCTTGTGTGTTTTGATCGGCACTTCCATTGCCGTTCGATGTATTCGGCTCTGTTCCGATAAATCGTAATCTTGCGTTTTATGACAAGGGGTTGTTCGCGTGGTCAAGGTATAATAACTGGGCGATGTGCACCCAGCATAGGATCTATATTGTGCTTAAAAGGGATCCGCAGCGCACTCGCTCCTATTTCTGACTCACCCGCTAGCAAAGATGCCGCAAATAATCACTACTGCATCGACTCATCGATCCCTGCATGATGAATCGCGTTTAACCCTCCGCTTTCAAACCCCACAGCAGTGGATTAGCGAACCAGTAAACCACCGAGCTCGACGCGATATGGTGATATAAAAGAAAGCCGTATTCGTGAACATCATACGAACGGATTTGCGCCGGTCATGCTCCGATTCCTGGTCTTACTCATCGCTACAGTATCCGCAGTCGCTGCGCAGTCGTGCGCGAAAGGACTCAACACCACCGAGGTTTGCAAGCTATGTCCGCGACGTGGTGTGTCTGTGTGTGTTTACCGTGTGATCAACAAAAACACGGAAAACGGTTGCATTAATCATCGTGATGTGCTGATTGAAGACAAAGCCTTTCAGATCACCGCGATCCTCAAGGTGCACAACACGTTGCGAGCGCAGATTTCAAGCGGGAACTTCACCGCAAAAGGGCAGAAGATGCCCGCCTCCTACAAGCCACTCGTTAACCTGGTATGATTAATAATACCAATAAAACAAATAATAATGAAACATTACTGCTACAAATAATAATAATAATAATATTTTGATTTGACCAAGTCAAATTCTGAACAATGATAGCGTGCGTACCGAGAAATCAGACAAAAAAAAATGACCTTTCGAAATTTTCAGACTTGGGACTGCAACCTCGAGAGGGCAGCGGCACAAGCTGTTGCAAGCTGCAAGCTCGAGCCTTACATAAACCCGGCTCACGGCCAGAACACGTACTCACACAATGTAACCTCCGTCGTATGTGCCCACTTATTCACTTAAAAATATTTATGGACTAACAATCAATTTACGGAAGAAAACCTACTACCAGCGATACTATTCAGATTCCGTCTCCCTACGGCCAGATAGCCGCTGCGGCCGGCGTTTGGGCGGACGAGTTCGCCAAATTCGGCTGGCCAACCCTCAACTACACATCTGCAGTCGCGAAACTCGGCGTATCTAACGCCACTCAGGTGATTTTGGCTACTCTCTTACATGTGGTGAATTCGATTCCCAGCTAAACGTGACCATATATCTATAGTATGTTTCCTCAACATAAACATGAGACTGTTCGTATTGAAATTCATTGATTTGCTATGGTGCATATTCCTAAGGTTATCGTTGATCTCAGATGGCCTGGGGACTGACGAGGAAGGTGGGATGTGCCGTCGCCCTGTGCAATGCGAATAAGTCGTCGCTCGTCGTGTGCAGATACAGAATGAAGTTAGTGCGAAGGAGGGCTAAGCGAAAACTAATTCCTGTGACGACAGAATTAATTTTTTAAAAATAGCAAAATGCACCCATCAAATTCCGTGTTTGCATGGAATTTAGCGCGTGTTCTCTGCGAGTAAGTGATGTACGCATTATCTGATCCGGATAATGGGTACACACATATTGAAAAGTTATGGGATAAGTATTCCCGGTGAGAACCAATGGCCATTGTAGGGGCAACAAGCTGAACAGGAATGTGTACAAGCCCAAGGCTGCGAGTGGATGAGCCATTTACGACCCATTTATTCGAAAACGTCTTTATTAAAATCTGCACTGAAACGCTTGTCTTGTTGAAACAAATCGATAAAAATTGTAAAGGATATATTTATAGGATCCGTGAACATTGGTTGCTTGACAATGTACAGTTTTTTTCACACTGACTCAATATATCAACGATCAACGAAATGTCGAGGACGAAACATAAATGTTTGACAAAAAATATCTGTGATTTTATATTCGATTTCACATTATTTTGCTATAAGTCTGAAGGAGTAATTTTTGCATTACACATGTAGTTCCCCACGCGGAAGAACTCTGGTTCCACAAGGTTCGCACACTATTGTGCTCACTATTTGTCTCCGAGCCTATTGTAGATCTCGTTCTGACTTTTGTGGTTCAACCATTGTGGACAATTATACTATACTCGATCAACGTGAATGATGATTTACGCACAACGAGTACAACAATGGTGCCTTGGACAGATCCAGAATACAATATTGTGCGCACTTCTTGGAACCAGCGACTCCGATTGGGACTATATTTTTCGCTCGCAGAAATATTGCGTAAGACGTTATACAGGTTGGCACAAAAGTATTGACTCAACTTTGAGTATATTTCATTTCTAACGGGTAACACTTTTCAGCCGCATCTTTTAGCATAGTACAGCTAAGTTAATTAACAATATATTTCCCAATATTCAGATCTCTATTCGAAACAATATACGAGTTTCAACTTCTGAAAAATATGATCTGTAAATTTAGTGAGATTTCTCAGGAAATTGAATTTGATTCTTCTTCGCCGCGTTGCATGAAGATCAATGATGTAATAGTTATCATATTTTTGTTGATAAGTGCAACCATCACTGACTTAAAATATGTCATTCATTTCATCCAAATAGCTTCCGAAACGGACGAAGTACGGGTTGAATATGAACGGCGCCCAACCAAACGTTTCAGATTAAATCAAATGTATTCTCCGAATTCAAAAGCTACCCAAACATTTCATGTGTACGCATTATTCTCAACCTTTAAGGCTCACAAATATGCACTCCATACCTAGCTGGATGCCAATCACACAACAGAATATTTGACCAAATGCTTCTACTGCACACTTTTGGTGAAATATTTTGAGGCGCTTTGGAGGCCTGACACAAATATTTTAATGCGCGTTTCAACTATTCAATCGTCGTTTTCATCCATTTTTATGCTTCTAAAATTCATACTTCGACACTGTTAAAATACACAGAAGTCTTTAGCCTGATATCGATTTGTTCAACGTAAACTCCAAAAATGTGCATTTTATGCCGCCAAAAGTATGGTATCGCAAAATGTCTATTACTCTGCCTCTAGAGGTCATGGAACCATTTCCTTAAAAGTTCCTAAAAGTGGAATGGTTCCTCTTTATGATCAACTTGATTAATCGGAACTAGCTTATCTAGTCTGATCTCACAACGAATTTTTCGCGAAAATCAGTTGTGGGTCGAGGTGACGCAAAACTGAGTTGCATTTGCCAATGCTCCAGCATATGTCCAATCAATTGATTTGGACTCGAGGCATGGGGATTGTAGGTATTGCATGCAGGAATAGTCAGGCATGAACAGAGATAAGAACTCTTAAATGTTAGAAAGATATACGAGGTTATATGTTGGTCAATACTTTTGTGCCACCCTGTAAAAATATGATTTGTTATTACAACTAAACTATAATAAGACGATTGCGCAGAACGAATTGCATGTAGTAAATTCATTCTACTGCACACGAGGGAGGGTGATTGGTGGAAAACTCGAGCTAGACGAGATAAATGAAACTACATTGAGACCAGAATACTTGAGTATCCGAAATATTATAAATTCCTTGCAAGAATGCAAAAATAAATAATTTCGTAGCGAAACTAACTTGATAGGTCTTCTTACAACCGAGCTGAACATGAGCAGCAGGTAGGGATGAATTCCCGAATTTATATTTCCTTGCACGGTCAAAAGCAGTGCGAGGGTTCTACAAGTAGTTTTGAAAATGCAATTCAGCACTCAGACACCTCGAAATCTATGGCGATAAAATATACAAAGACGAAACTGAGGTAGTATATAATCTAAAGAAGTTCCATATTATTTGTACATTTTCGAACTATTACCTCGACGCCGCAAGTGCAAATAGCGACGTACGTTAGTGAACGGTCCAGTCGCTTCGATCCACTTGCGTTCTGCGACAAATTGAATAGATTGAGAAATAAATAATGAGATACATTAGTTGTCTTCAGATTTTTTCGAAGGCGCAAGTACGAGATTACATAAACAAGGAATACTGTGGGAATGAAGACGAGCGATGCTCCGAGTATTCCGTAGATTGCAACCATCGCAGTTTCAGATTGATCGAGCTGAAACGTAAGAGAACAGAAGATTATTTGAATGTTATTAAAATTTATTGGTTGACCGTTCTTTATTCACTTTGGCAAAATAGGACCCATCAGCAGCTCGAATCCACGATGGCGCACCAATCACTGCAACAAGCGCTCCCACCAAAACGCTGATCACAAATTGAAACGCGAAACACAAATGTTGCCAGCGAGTTGACCAGATCTCAAAGGAATGCATAGTAAGAAATTATGAATTTTGAATGAAACCTGATTATGCCGAAGAGGCGCGATGATCGCAGTCAATCGATTTAGTGCAATGAGCGAGGTTGTGATCACCTCGCCACTTCGGGAAAAGTTTGCGAAGAAGAAAAACAACTATAATGCACACACAATTATTATTTATCAGAAAAGTGCCTATTGAAAATGAAGCAAGATTAGATTACAGAAATGCCACCGCAAGACTTACTTGCACTGTTATCTTCACTTCCGTGTACACATCAGGCATCAATCTAAGAGGTGCTAGTGTCGCCCCCATGCTCAGGTTGACAAGTGAGATCGCGTTGTAGACGGTCCCCACCTACAGTGTGTTCGTCTTGATGGAAGTTCAGTAGATGTCGATATTGAGTCTGCAGGAATCTCTAATCACCCTTGCTTATCCCTATCCTCTACCCTCTGATTGCTCTCCCTGCTTGCCCTGCCAGAGGATATATGAAGACATTCTGGACACGGATACTAGCACCAATGTTAGAGATGTGTTGATTGGAATGTAACAAAATACCGGCGTGGTGGCGCAGTGGTGTGAGGCGCCACTCGCTATACAAGGGACCTGAGTTCGATCCCCCCCCCCCCCCCCCCGAGGCAGACCAAGCCCTCCATCCCTCCGGGGTCGGTAAATTGGCAGTGACCCAGGTCGCGAAATGTATCGTTCCCTAGAAGCACATTGGACAGCAGGGATACGTAGTCCAAACAGTAGTCGGCCTCACCGCACTACACCAGCTGGCGTAATCGTCTATCGACGACTGTAAAATCGCTTGAAGAGGCTCCAAAAAAAACAATTTGCACAGTATTTTGAGAAGTAGAAATCTCGGACAGCTATAGTGATCTAATGCCTGAAAATTGCGCTACAAAGTACTACGTTAGAGACTGCTTGCAAGTGCTCGACTTCCACCCAAGTGAACCCAAGTGAAGTGGCAAGTGAAGTTAAGTGAACCCAAGTGAAGTGATTGTTGTAATTGTTGACAATTCGGCAAGCGCCCTCCTCGCGTGCTCTCTCTAACCGGTCAGCCAGAGCGAGATCACGCGCGAAACGAAGAGTACACGCACCTATTAGAGTGCGTAATTCGATAATTCGTCTATTCATTTTACACACTCTCTCGACCGTTTGATCGACGAGAGAGTGCAAAGAATGAAGAGACCGTGGTATCGTTTCTCGAAACATAGCACATATTTGCCATCACTAATTACTGCACTTCCTCTTCTCACAGTACCTGTTTAAATTATATTTGCGATGGGCAAAAAAATGAAAGAAAGTGTGAAGCTCACCGCGAATATCGTGAAGAAAGAGTCCGCCAACATTTTGCTGCGTATTTTGTTGATAACCAGCAGAATAAGGGAAATTATTATCAGGGTAATTCCAGCGAAAGGAAGTATCAGAAGGCGAATGACGGATGCCATATCGGCGGCCATTTTGTCGAGCAGAGAAAACCTGCTTCACAGCAACGGGAGTTACTGAAAATGAACTACAAATTTGGCCCGTGGATTAAAGATTCAGTGTTCGTATAAGTGCAAGAGGACTGATTGTGGGATTGTGGCAGGCTAGAGAAGTGATCAAACACTGAATATGTTTCGCAAACTACAGTTATTTTAGAACTGTCTAACAAATAATTTAAAAGGTGATGTAGAACTATAAAATAACAATTTACGAGGTTCACTATTTGGTTATGTCATGTTAAATTCACTATTCAATAAACAACATGAAAAACAAATTTATATTTCGCTAACCAATCGAATCAGAGCATCATAACGACGTCTCTTCAATATATCATGCAATGAAGAAGATATAGATATCAAGGGCATAGATTAATTTTCAGAAATGTCAACTTGCATTGAAGTATGTGTGCATTACGACGAAATGCTTAACCGTTATGTCATCCTGTAGAATAAGCAGAATGAAGTATTGGAGCAAATACACTTATAATAATCCGGAAAATTAAAGCAAAATAAAAAATGGTGGCGTTAAATCAGTTATTGTCATTGAAAAAATACAAATGTTAAAGTTCGTTTATTAATGTAGTGCTCGGAAACAGGTGTTTCCGGAAGCATATGATTTTAGCAAGCGATCAATCATCAAATGGTTTTTATTAGTATTTAATATTGTGGTGCTTAGTGTTTTATTAGTAGTTTTTATTAGTATTTAATAGTGGTGCTCGGTAACAGGTTTTTCCGGAAGCATATGATAGCAAAGCATGATAGAACGAAATGAACCTAGAGTTTGGAAATTTTAGATCGAATTACAGCTAGTAGTAATCGTAATGGTATTCGTTTCGTCTTCTTGAAAAAATTGGTTGTACAGCAATTTCTGTGCATTCAATTCTTGTTCGGGATCAGACATACCGGGAAACGTCAGGTATTGGGTTGTCCCATAATTCGTGTCGCCAATTTTTTAAAATAATATTTCGCTGGAAGGAATTTTAAGTTGTTGTATGATACATTAGATAAAGTCTTCAGTACTCTACATTTTAGGTACGTCATCGAGTAAATACATTTCAGTGGTGGGGAATTAAACGACTGCGAAATCTTTGCTAAAAAATCGATGGTCTTAAAATTGAAAAAAAATACTCTAATTAACAGATACAAAAAAGTGTGCAGTGCATAGTTACTCTCTAGTGGCAAATAAGTTTATTTGGCGCAATCCGTGTCTCCCAAAAAGCTTTGCGGGGTGTCTACAGTACCCGAAATTTTCAACGAGGTTTGAAAATGTATGTGGATTTTCTTTCCGGAACAGTATGGAATCGTTTACAAATAATTTTGTTTGAATTATCATAGTCAAATGAGCCAGGTTGGACCATTGGAAATACAAAATCGTGAAATCGACCCGTTTGAAACTCCCCTCCGATCACAAATTGTGAAATATTTCAGCAAACTTTCAGAAAACTTTTTATTTTAAAAATTGGCGACACGAATTATGGGACAACATAATACCTGACGTTTCCCGGTATGTCTGATCCCGAACGAGAATTGAATGCACAGAAATTGCTTGAGTGCAACCAATTTTTTCAAGAAGACAACACGAATACCATTACGATTACTACTAGCTGTAATTCGATCTAAAATTTCCAAACTCTAGGTTCATTTCGTTCTATCATGCTTTGTTATCATATGCTTCCGGAAACACCTGCTACACACGAATTTTAATATTTGTATTTTTTCAATGACAATAACTGATTTAAGGCCACCATTTCTTATTCTGTTTGAATTTTCCGGATTATTATAAGTGTATTTGCTCCAATTCTTTATTCTGCTTATTCTACAGGATGGCATAATGATTAAGCCTTTCGTCGTAATGCACACACACTTCAATGCATGTTGACATTTCTGCAAATTAATCTATCCCCTTGATATATATATCTCCTTCATTTGATATCTATATCTCCTTCTATGATATATTGAAGAGTCGTTATGATGCTCTGATTCGATTTTTTTGAACCTCGTTAATTGTCATTTTAAAGTTCTACATCACCTTTTAAATTATTTGTTAGACAGTTCTAAAATAACTGTAGTTTGCGAAATATATTCAGTATTAGATCACTTCTCTAGCCTGCCACAATCCCACAATCAGTCCTCTTGCGCTGATACGAACACGGAATCTTTAATCCACGGGCCAAATTTGTAGTTCATTTTCAATAACTCCCGTTGCTGAGAAGCAGGATTTATCTGTAGTCATCGACAAAATGACCGCCGATATGGCATCCGTCATTCGCCTTCTGATACTTCCTTTCGCTGGAATTACCCTGATAATCATTTGCCTTATTCTGCTGGTTATCAACAAAATACGCAGCAAAATGTTGGCGGACTCTTTCTTCACGATATTCGCGGTGAGCTTCACACTTTCTTTCATTTGTTTGTCTAATCGCAAATACAATTTGAACAAGTACTGTGAGAAAAGGAAGTGCACTAATTAGTGATGGCATATATGAGCGTATACTCTTCGTTTCGCGCGAGATCTCGCTTTTGCCGACCGGTGAGAGAGCAAGGAGGGCGCTTGCCGAATTGGCAAACATTACAGCAATCCGCGTTCAATTGGGTGGTTCACACAAGTCGAGGACTTGCGAGCCCTCTCTAACGTAATACTTTGTAGCGCTCTTTTCAGTTATTGGAGTACTATAGTTGATTCCTAAAGTTCAACAACAAACAAACCTGCCTTCCTCGCTCACTTTCACTTTAAAGTCTGTGTCCTCCCAGGCCAACTATGTGCGAAAAGATGTGAAAAGGAAGACATGCGTGCAAAATAAGATTGCAGAGTACAGTTCGGCACTAACTACATCTCTGTTGTGGCTTCTTCCTGTACAATTGACAAATGTTGTGCATTCTGCTGATTTGGCCTTTCGCAGGAGTTTTGTTCGAATCTCGCGGGCGCCATTCTTGTAGTATTCGGGACGTATCTTATTTTCGAGTGAACTCTCTCGTCGCTGGAGCGATCTTTGGAGTTTATATATTGTGTACAGTGACGAGACTATTCATTTGTTCGCAAACTCTACTGGATTGTGTGAAACAAGGATAATAATACACGATTTTCGCACCCCTTCTGGTAGTACGAAGATCAGAAAAATACATGAGAATTTGTCGAATGTTAATACTGACCTGCCGTCATGCGTATCTCTTACCTCGCGACACCGATATACACAGGCTGTTCTATTGTTACCTATATACATACATACGCGTGTTCGCTTTTGGACATTTCCGCGTCACTTACACTCCCCCCCCCCTCCCGGACAACGAGTTTTCCCCTGAATCGCTTCCCGTAGAGCTATGATACCACGCGAAATTATCACCACCTAATGTTGATAATATAATCATTCTTGTTGTCTGTTGATGCAACTTTTATAGTCGGGAAATCAGAGGGGTCTGTATCTGTAATCAGAGTCTGTATGTATCGCACCCTCTGATCGACCAGTGAGAGATTTGTAGAATTCTAGAACACAATTCTAGAGCACAGCACTTCATTTTTTTCTAGTTACATCGTTAACTTATTGTAAACCTACTCATCTACTTTCAGGATGGGCATGTTCACTGTTCAGCCGGCACCATTTCCAGCAAAAGTGCCCTCCACTTACGTCTCAAATAGCCTGATCATTTTATTCGTCGCGTATCTTCCCGGTACTAGTTTTGATTATTTTGCCAAATGGGTTGACCTAAGTTAAGATACGCGAGGCCATTTCGGTGTTAGGTCTAGAGTATTGAAAGTAAGAGTGAAATGAAGACTCTGCCGCTCGTGAGAAATTAAAATGAGGAAGACGAGAGGGCAAAGTGCAAACTCTCGCGCAAGAGTGAGGAGGTGAGGGCTCTTGCGCAAGAGTTGGCGCGAAAAAACACCGTATTCGATGATTTTCGACCGAATTTTTAAATGTATTTAGTGATCCATTTGCATACCCATCCCGACTTATTTTAATTGCACCGATTCACATGGCGAAAGAGTCGAATATACTCGGTTTGGGGGTATTTTGACCAATTTGTCTGCTCTTTCTGTCTTTTGCATCCGTTTTACGCAATGTAAGTGAGGACTCGCTATGTCACATCGGCACTGTGTCCTTTTGGGATCTCCTCACCAGGAACTAGGAGCTTCAATGGTTCGCTATTTTCAAAATCGTCGGAAAATCGGATCGTTCGACAGGTGCACGCATATTTCTGTGAATGCAACACTTCCTACCAATTGGAACGCGGTTGATTCGCTCCACCATGATAGTGGAGGGTACTCCACTAACTGGTCGTTGATTTTGTTGGCAACTTATGAACCGGTAGTTGAGTGGCATGCATTATCTTTTCTATTTAGCAAGAGCGGAGGATCTCTTGATTACCTATTCCAATGGAACTGCAGTTCCCCCAACGGTAGTCATTGTGCAGCAGCTTTTTAGCTACCCAGTGTTCAGCAGATTAATGCATATTTTGAATCAAAAGTGATACAAAGGTCTCATCTTTTGAATCAATAGTGATGCAAAAGTAGTATCTTTTGAATCAAATGTGATACAAAAGTCTCATATTTTGAATCAAAAATGAGACAAAAGTCTCATATTTTGAATCAATGATGATGCAAAAGTCGTATCTTGTGACTAAAATGTGATACAGAAGTATTTTGAATCAAAAAATGATACGCGCTGATGGGTCGCATTGACAGAAATCCACGTGAACCAGTTGATCGATCCGACTTTACAACTATTTTGAAAATAGCTACCCATTCTAGCTAGTGCCTGGTGTGGACGTCCCAAAATCTACATTAGCCAGGTGGTATAGCACCTCCACATTAATTTTGCATAACAAGAAAGGATGACGTATGTAGAACGCATAACATAAAAATCGGTCAAAAACAGCCCTCCACTATGCAAATCGGAGCAGGTATACTGATGTGGGGTATGGTTGTACAAATGGATAACTAATTACTATTAAATGTCCGATCGAAAAGCTTCAAAAACGGTGTTTTACCGAACCAACTCTTGCGCAAGAGTATGCTCTTTTGAATTTCTCTGTCTCTTATTTCCCCCACACCGAGCCCCCTCTTCCTTTCAGCACTCTATTGAGGTCACACTTCCAGGTAATTTGATTAGCTATGAATTAGCTTTAATTTTGCCATGTTCTAGTATTTTTAACAGTAACATTTTTTCAGCCTTAACATGCTACTTCTGCATCTTTTCCACACTAATTCTGCAAAGGGACGTAATCTCCAACTACTCCCTGTCTAATTGTCCCCACGTTAAGAGGTGAGAGAAAGGGAAAACGGGACCGAAGTCGTGCGTTTTTAGATTGATAGAGATTGATAGAGAACAATAGCACATGCAATTCTGTCAATATTCTACTCTTTTCCATACTATGTCATCGATTGCCCGGGCGACTACCCGAATTTTTAATTCTAATGTACATAAAGTCACGTTTACAGTTCCCTTCCGCCCATTTCCTACTCGATCGGCGTGTGGGAGCCGCAAAAACTCGTCTGGCTGCTCGCTCTGATGTTGCATCTGCCCGCACGAATCCTACTCATCTTCGTCAGTTTGCAAAAAAATTCCCAAATATCGGTAGAACTCCATTGACATTTGATATAAACTCAGTCGAATGCCCTGGAAATTACAGACTGTTCCCCAAATCTACCTTCCTGGAAGCGGTCAGTATAATCTGTATGCGGCCGGCACCCTCGAGGCGTTGGGTCTCGTCTGCGTCTCCGTCTTCAACGTTCATTCCATAATTGGCTTTCGTAAGTTTTTCTTTTCCGCAAACATCCAGCTACCATTTACCAGTAGCCGAGCGCAAATATATATCTAGTGTTTGAATTCTCGTTCCCGTATATCTATTAGTCTTACGAACTCGAGCGGTTGAGCTGCTAGAAAAATGACCGGCGATTACTCGTTTTTCGAACTCTATGAGGTTAAACAATAAATTATTGCGAGCATTCATATCTCTTCGATATTTTCGAAAATTCACAAAAGAAGTTTGGGATTTATCGAATTTTAGGCAATACGTTCTCTGGTGGACGTCCAACTATTGTTAATAACGTTGTAGATGCGCACGCTGGCTTCTTCGGCATTTGGTGGGCAGCAGCGATGACATGCATGTGCGTTATCATCCACTTGCAACGACTGATCGGCCGCTCCACTAGATAAAACAATTACCCACTACTGCAGAATTATCGGAACTGTAGAATTATCGGACACTACTGCAGAACTATCGGATGTGGTGGACAAAGATTGGCATCATGACTGCCTTCTTCGCAGTATCTGCCTGCTGCTCGATATTCTACCCCATTTCGCAGTACTATTGCTCCGTGACTGGTGAGTGCCATCTGCCCTCCAAGTATTATCGTATTATGTATTTGCTGATTGCATCTGATGAACTGATTTTGACCGCGAAAAAAGTTCGTTTTCGTCATTGTGTGAAATTGGCCAACGCGGATAACAATTTAGCGATTTGATCGCATTAGTGGTCAAAGGCCATTACACTTGAGCGAAAACAAGAATGAACGATTATGTAGAATGAATATCGGCATTGTAATTGATAATGACATGGACGTTGAAACTGATAAGTACTTCTTAATGCATTGTGCTAAAGAAATAAACGGTTTCTTAGTGTAATGTGCTAAAAAGTTAAACACATTCGTCCATGATTGCCCGTACCTTTCGCCAGGCACAAACACTTTCCCGCATGCTCTAGCATTGAAAGCATTAATCCTTTTCGTTTCAGCATTCACAATCTTCTGCCTGTGCGAGTACTCGGTGGTTGGCTTGAACATGGCCTACTGGGCTGTTTACCTCCACGAATTCGGAAGACTCTACGACGGGTTCGAGATCAGTGCAGTGAATAAGGGGAAGGTAAACCTCTCTAATGGCTCTGCTACTCCGCCGGAAGCCTCACCGGAGCCAGTGCTGGTTTAAGTAATGTATGAGATGAAGATTCAATATAGATTCTGCGTACATATTTTATTGTGGTGATACATCATGCTATTCTCACGAACTACCCAACTTGTCAGCTATGTGGCTGACGTGCAAAGCTCAGTAATATTTCGTCTACGGTAAAAACATTTTCGCGAATATTCCAGTCATAAATTTACATTATCATGAGATAAAGTATGAACTAAAAGGACTGCTTGAGAATGTCGATAAACGAATAACATACTTTCAGCGCACAAGAGAACAGTACCGCGCGTAGTATACGATCTTAGGTCGTTACACAAATCGGAAGCCAATACATGATTGTTTCATTATTTATCACTTTAAATATGCCCTCCAAATCTCCACCTGTACCCCACAAAACTTGCAGGATCTACATTTGTACCCGTACAAAATACTTATCACAAGGACGATAACGGAATGATGGGCATTGTGTTCCTTCGATTTGTTTTTTTCGGTTTTTGATTTGCTGATTTTAATTTCAAGTTATACCGGTTGTATAAGGATGAGACAAATGATCAGAATTAAATCAGTAAAAGTGAAGATCATTAGCAAATATTTGCAGGCTCCCAGCTGAGAGCTTGAGAATAGACGGATTAAATAAAGTAATAGGATATTTATGAATAACACACAAACTGAAAGATATTATTATAGTAATAATCCGGGTAATTTAAAGCTCGAATAATTTACATAAAGAGAACATGCCATCATTTCATCATTTGTCAGCATCGTAAACTAAGCGTTACTCAGTTTCAGATAACATGCTTGTTAGAAATTTCGGGATACGATATTGAGACCCTTCGCATAACATTGGGAGCAACGAAATCCAGGTACTTACCCTAAACCGAGCGAGCGCGTTTACAATACGAACCTTAATTTATATGCTCCAAAACACGTAGAACTTCTATAGGATGAATCGTGCGGTATTAACACAAGCATTCCACACTTGGTTGTCAGGTTGTGACCGGCATTTGTAACCAATGCACTTCTCGGTCACTTCGGTCTCTTTCTGAGAATTGGAGGTCGATAAAAGATATTTCGTCTCTTCATTTCACTCACTCTCAAAAAAAAAAAAAATTCTAAATTCACTCACTCTCAAGACCAATCGAGCACTGAGCGAGTGTTGGAAATGAAGATACGAAGGTACTGTTAGGCATGGCGAAAGCGACTTTCCGAGGGAGGGGGACAAAAGCACAACAATTCACCATTAATTTGCGATTAGAAGTGGCGACTTGGGAGTTGAGTCATTGTAACCAGTATGTGCTCCCCTACATTTACATGTGCGAATTTTGTTACCAAGTGAACTTGAGTTTCACTCCATATCTATGAATAGGAGTTCATGGTCCACAATTGGCAATTTGAGTGGAAAATCATGGTTAGATAATCACCAAATGCCGTAACCAATACATATTCCAGTACCCCATTAACTTCTCTAAACTAGTAACAAGGAGATAGATTAGTTACGGCATTTTGTGATAATCTGACCACGATTTTCCACTCAAACGTTATGTTTTCGACCAGGAACCCCTATACATAGATATGTGGGGAAACTCAAGTTCACCTGGTAACAAAATTCGCATATGCAAATGTAGGGGAGCACATAATGGTTACAATGAAACAACTCCCAAGTCGCAGTGTCCAATCACAAATTAATGGCGAATTGTTGTGCTTTTTTCCCTCTCCCTTTTTCCGATTTTATAGCTCTTTTGTAGTCAACATTGTAGTTCCACAGTATTGCGTCATTGAATGCTCGTTAAAACCGATTATCTGATAGTTAAAAACAGGCTCAAACTCCTAGATTCAATCAAGCCTCTAGTTAATCTTATACAACTCAAGTCGCTTATTTTGCTATCTGGAAGTTTCGATTTCTTTCATTCGCGCCTTCACGGCCTCACACGCTTCAATTGCATTCAAATGGAAGAACGATCGCATTTTATCAAGCTCAATTCGTCATCGTTTGAGCAGGCTCCGCACCTTTTCCTATCCATCATTGCCGTTGAAGTTCGTTCTATTCAATTTTGAGTTTTAAAAGTTTACAAGTTGTTCACCATTGCAATATTGTAAAAATCTAAAATTAAAATCTTTTTTTTTCAGTGCGTTTTCAGCCTGAGTTACTGCGTGCTCTGGCCGTTCTTCTGCGTGGCGGTATATCGAGCTGGTGGGATTTAACAACCTACAGACTTTGTTCAAATACATTAAAATCGTATTTTTAAGGAGTGATGCATCGAAATTTTCGTATTCAACTTTGTCTGGCAACCGGGTATTTGCTGCTTTTCAGAGTATCTCGCTTTATCATGTTGTACTATCAGCTCAATGATTTTCCCGTCGAAGGTGAGTTTGGAAATCAACAATAAGATTTTACAAAACATACACTTTGAAGATGAGGATTGGCTAATGTTCTTGTGTGATCTAATCAATGACACGGTTCTTGGATATTATTTTTCCATGTACAGTCGCGCCGGAAAGTCACCGTACACTTTTTGAATTTGTTGTATCTTTTTGCCCAGGAAATGCATCATTCTGGCACTCAGGTATGATGTACCAAATCCATCGGAAATTATGATCATGGTATTATGGTATGACGTCATACCATAGTTATTGCGTAGTGATGACGCAATCAATCTGCACTTTTTCAAAACGGCATTATTCTTACATAGATTTTTTCCTGTTCGCCATACTTTCTATGATTGGAGATATGTCCGAGGCCTACCCATAATAAATTTTTGAAGGTGCTGCTCGGTCGCACATTTGCGAAGCTGCAAAAACAGGACCTGAAATTCGGAACACGGCTTCTAGAGTGGCTAGAGACCCGTTCAAAGCATCAAAATGATCGGCATCATGAGTGCACATGATCCTGAGAATATGAATACGATATCTCATAATTTTCCCTAAGGGCATGAAAAAATCACTTTTTAGAATGACCATTTTTTTGGACATCAATAATTTTACGGAAAAGTTTAGTAAAAATCTGAATTTTATCTGATAATGTTCAAAATATATTGAAGAACTGAATTCCAACTTTTTAGAGCGTTTGGATGTCTTTCCAGCCCGCGGCGTGCGTTTTTCGGAGGTATACGAGGGTCCCAAAACATACGAGGAACCCTGTTTACGCACTCTCGTCGTCTGCACTCTCTCGCCCATAGGGGTAAACAAGGTGTTTGCCGACCCTAGTATACCTCCTAAAAGCGCACACCTCGGGTCGGAAAGATATCCAATCGCTCTACAAAGTTGGAATTCGGTTCTTCAATACATTTTGAACATTACCAGATAAAAATCAGATTTTTACTAAACTTTTCTGTACAGTTATGGATGTCCAAAAATGGTCATGCAAAAAAGTGATTTTATCATGCCCTGAGGGCAAATTATGAGATATCGTATTCATATTCTCAGGATCATGTGTACTCATGATCGCAATCAATTGTATGCTTTGAACGGGTCTCTAGCTACTATAGAAGCAGAGTTCCGAATTTCATATCCTGTTTTTGCAGCTTCGCTGCAGAAAATATGCGACCGAGCAGCACCTTCAAAAATTTATTCTGGGTAGGCCTCGGCCATATCTCCAATCATAGAAAGTATGGCGAACATGAAAAAATCTATGTAAGAATAATGCCGTTTTGAAAAAGTGACTTTTGATTGCGTCATCACTACGCAATAACTATGCGATGACGTCATACAATAATACCATGAAAATCTCCGATGGATTTGGTAAATCGTACCTGAGTGCCAGAATGATGCATTTCCTGGGCAAAAAGATACAACAAATTCAAAAAGTGTACGGTGACTTTCCGGCGCGACTGTAAATATAATTATTTTTTGAAACAATCGATAAATGTTAAGTTTATTCAGAATGGGATCATTTGCTATTGACGCACTGTAGCAACTCGTGCCTGGCGATGGTATGAGAAAGGCTCCCGTTCGACACTTTCCGTTCTTATTATTTCGGAGTTATTATTGACTGTACCTACAGCGATCTCTAGTGCACTCTCAATAAAAGGTTTCCATTTAAAAATGTATTTATGTAAATACAACTCAGGAGTTATCTCAATAGATGCTAACTTTAATCTCTATCTATTTCTGTTTTTGCTGGGCACTACGGTAAAATTTCCACTTTTTTTCGTTTCGAGTTCAAGGTCTTTCTAGCTTTTTCTCATCACATACATAACAAATATCCGAATCAACCGAGAAATCGCGGTGGAGCAGCGCTAGGCTTTCATTCAGTATCACGGAGCTTCCAGATTAAAGAAAATGTGAAAGTTATGAAGGCAAGTTTGACCAGTATTCAATTTTGATCATTTTCCCAAAACATTATTATTCAAAGTTATTTATTGTAGTATATGTTTGCTATTACGGGCAAGCCTGCGCCCTTCTTTGTTGGAGCCTTCGCAACTTTCGCCTTCAAAATGTATCATCTTTGCCATATTATTTTTAATCCTTGCTAAAAATGGAAAAAAAACAGATAAAAATATTTAAGAGTCGGTCCGCAAAAAAACGTAAGAACTAGCTGGGGGTCCCGGATGAGCTGTTTCCAATTATCACGGAAATCGAACCTGCATACCAAATACTGATCGCAGGCGGAGTACCTCTAGACCAACTTTCTGAAAAGTGGTCGTTCGGAAACTTTTTTCGACCAAAAAATTTTTGTCCGTTTTAATGGCCAATCTGGTGTATTTTTACGTGAAAATGACGAATTTCATAGTGGCGAATTCTAGAAACGTCTTTTTTTGCCTCCAAAAGTGCAAAAAATCTCAAAAATCGGCCCCCGTGGTTTTTCAAAGTTTCTGAAAAAAATTCGTATAGAATGGAAAAACTTTTTCACTGCAGAATACTTTGCAGGTGGTAACACGTCTGGTATATAATTTTGAGCCAATTTTAGGAGCACGTTTTTTGGGAATTTCATCTCAAACTTGGTATACTTTTCATTTTTGGTCACCTCAACCCTGCAATTTTTTGAGATTTCAAGGCGAATCATTTCTAATCTTTACTGGATTGGTATTTCTACTCATAATATTTACATTTAAACCATCGGTCACTTTCTGGATTGCTTAACTTTTCAATTCATCCACTGAAACCGATTACGCCTTTTTACTCGTTTTAATCCTCTGTTTTGGCAAGGTTATCTGAAAATCAGAAAGCTCAACTTCGGTGACTCTGTAAATACATGTGAAGTATGCGAATAGAAATGTGTTGGATTGGTTTTGGAACCATCAGCTCATCATTGTTGCTAGTTTCAGTACAATATGTGCTTAACTAATGTCAAAGTCGCATGAATCCGTATCGAAAGATGGCTCAAACATAATTTGTATGAGCTCTACTATAAAAATTCGGACTCTACGCATGGAAATACATCAGGAAACGTGTTTCAGAATGTAAACACTTGAAAAAATATTTACCATATTTTTCACCATGGGGGAGTATGAGGGTGATAAAGTCGAAATCACAGAATGATGCAAAAGCGACATATTATGATGTATTTCCATGCGTAGAGTCCGAATTTTTATAGTAGAGCTCATACAAATTATGTTTGAGCCATCTTTCGATACGAATTCATGTAACTTTGGCATTAGTTGAGCACAAATTGGACTGAAACTGGCAAAAATGATGAGCTGATGGTTCCAATACCAATCCAACACTTTTCCATTCGCATATTTCACATGAACTTTCAGAGTAACCAAAGTTGAGCCTTCTAATTTTCCGATAACCTTGCCAAAACAGATGATTAAAACGAGTAAAAACGCGTAATCGGTTTCAGTGGAAGAATTGAAAAGTTAAGCAATCCAGAAAGTCACCGATGGTTTAAATGTGAATATTATGAGTAGAAATACCAATCCAGGAAAGATTAGAAATGATTCGCCTTGAAATCTCAAAAAAATTGCAGGGTTGAGGTGACCAAAAATGAAAAGTATTCCAAGTTTGAGATGAAATTCCCAAAAAACGTGCTCCTAAAATTGGCTCAAAATTATACACCAGACGTGTTACCACATGCAAAGTATTTTGCAGTGAAAAAGTGTTTCAATTCTATAGGAATTTTTTTCAGAAACTTTGAAAAACCACTAAAATGGGCCTATTTTTGCGGTTTTTTGCACTTTTGGAAGCAAAAAAAGACGTTTCTAGAATTCGCCACTATGAAATTCGTAATTTTCATGTAAAAATACACCAGATTGGCTATTAAAACGGACAAAAATGTTTTGGTCGAAAAAAAGTTTATGGACGATCACTTTTCGGAAAGTTGGTCTAGAGCTGTCATACTCCGCCTGCGATCAGTATTTGGTATGCCTTATCGATTAACAACATATTTGGAATAAGTGCAAAAAACTCATCCGGCCAGTTCTTACGTTTTCTCGCGGACCGACTCTTAAAAAAAATCTTTGCTCACACGAGCCAAATTGATTCGCCGTCAAATGTCAGGCACGGTCCACGTGAGCATTCGCACCTCCGAGACATATCTTACGCCCTCTTCGACCTTGTCCTCGCATGGTGAGTTTCAGTGTCGATAAATAGGCACTAGCTTTCATGCCACCTTTGATACATCAAATGTGGCATCATGAAATATTAGGTTGATGCATAATTTTCGATACGTTTTCTAGTTTTCGAGCCATAATTTGCTTCAGCGTTGAGCTATTCTCTCTTGCATTTTTGTATGATATTAGCGTATGCGTGATATTCATAGCGCACTTATGAACATACATTCTCAACCAGTATTTTACAGTATTCGCACTGTAGGCGAAATTAGTAGTGTTGTCCCCACAACTATTCTGATAGAAGCGAACGATCTGATTTCAAGTGTTCTATGGAAGCGTACGCCCGCATTCACTACCGACACAAAAGAACGGAAATTGCAATCCACCTGTTTAATTTTAATGGACGCTTGAGCAGAGTACCCCAAATACCGGAAATTTGCCACTTTTTAGGAAATACTGTTTTTCTATTGAACCAATTGAGATCGATTCAATATGAACTTATGCTTGTAGTGCGTCAATAGTGTCCCAAATAATGCCAGAGTATTATCAAACTCAGGCAAACAATTCTCGAGAACTCTTCAAAAATACCTTGTATCGAAAATTATGCATCAACCTAATAGTTCTCATCCTACCTAATTCCCGATAAACGGACCTCGGCCTCTTTCTTTCGAATGCTCATCAGACCGCTAGACCGGTCTAATGAGTCAGTGAAATGAAGAGAAGAATGACTCGTTCATCGACCTATTATGATGCGTGAAAAATGGTGCAAACTTCAGTTACGCTATCCACCATATCACACTGGCAATAACAAGCAATAGCGTGATATACGGTGCCTTCCGTGGAATCTCCATTATTCGGCGATTTAATTTCGGACTGTCCTTAAAGAATGAAAACACGAACGGAACGGTTAGATGGTTTTACATTGTTTGTGTAAATGAAATGTGTTCAGCAAGTCAGCTCAGCGAATACCAACGAAATCAACGAGCATGTGACGAATACTTATTTCATTCAGCTCAATGGCTCATGGAGACGATAATTAATCATAAATTATGGAATTTGTGCATTGGAAACGAATCCAGATGTATTCGAATACATTATATGTGTTACTTAGTTTCCATTCAGGGCAATCGAAAAATCCAGAAGGTGTATAGTGGAAAACACTTTTTTTCACGAGAAAACGTAGCTTCTGAGATGAGTTCACGGATTGTTTGTAAATCCTCCCACTAATTCACTGGTGATTAGGGTGCGGGGATGAAGAGCGATTTCACGATTTTTTCGAAATATTTGAGCGGTCGTATCGCAAAAAACGAGTCGAACAACTATATGAAGAGCTCATTCCAGCAAACTAAATCTATTTAGGATCTGTTTTCTCTTTTTAAACTGTCAAAAATATCCACACGTTTCCGTGATATTAACAACTCAGCATGAAGAGTGTGCGGTTGTATTCATAATAAATAAATACTGATTTGTTGTAACCACGGTAATAACAATAACATAACAAACAAATACCAGCAAATTTCGAACACTGAAGTTATTCAATTAAATATTACTCAGCGCTTAATCTAAAACATTAAACATATCACGGTCTATGCTCATCGAATACTACACATACATATACACAATCTAGACAAATCCGATTGTTCCATTTTGTCAAGAATCTTCAGAAATATGTATATACGCCGTCTGACAGTCGAATGTCCGACGTTTGGTCAGTCGCATGTCCAATTCAACTGATCGACCGTATTACAATAGGATTATTGCTAGTATTTGTCATTGTTTTCGTATACACTCGATCTCCTTCCGAAAGTTCATGCATATAAAGGCCGATCGGGATCACTAGGGATCACATCGAGGAATCTCCATTTTTCGTCTAGGTCATGTCGGTCATTGTAATTTGGCAGTATTAGCACATTATCAGTCCCAATATATTGATTTTTTGCATTAAATTAACATTATTGAGAAGAACTTGCAGAGAAGCTACCGTAATGCCGACAATGTCGTGTGTGAGAGGCTGGTTTGCCAAGATCAAACAATTGTTCTCCCGGAAAGCAGGACAGAATGAAGGAGAAGACGCTGATGAGGCTCATTTGCTTGAGGTAATCGAAAATATAAGATTTTTGCTAGACCAAATATAGATAAAAATATCGTTTTAGGTAAATATACACATAATATGCTTAGATGGCCGCATTCGAATCGGCCGGTGTAACAGTCAAGCAAGCACATCTTATGCTGATCATCCTTACAGAACACGCCCGGCTCGTCTGCTGTTTCTTACAAGCATATGCTGATTAATGCGATCACAAATGCGGAAATGTTCGGCGTATTCGAGCTCTATCCATATTACTCTCCTTACTTCTGATAATTCTCTCGTATTTTGTTATAAAGGTTACTAAAATATTTTGCAATGCACTTTTTTCGCTAGCAGAAGAGTGAAATAAATGCAATAATATAGATATCATACGAAGTAAGCGATTTTTTTACGATTTTAACACATTTATCTAGAGGTCATTAGATTCTCGGGAGATAAGGCGAGAGCTCTGATGTGTGTTCCAGTTAGAGCTTCGTTCTTGATTGAGAAAATTTAGGCCTGTTGCTTTGCGGAAAGAGTCGCTCCATCTCGTGATTAGGCGGCCGCGTCTCCTCTTTCTCCGCGGAATCCATTCGATCACAGATCGGCTCCACTTCCGGCAATCATCATTCGCGATCTTATGCAACCAAAACCATTTCCTTTTCTGAACAGTGCGAACGTCCTGAACTCTAGTTGAATCTCGCAACCGCTCATTAGAGACATGATCGAGCACAATACAGCCAACCATCCAACATTCCATTTTTCTTTGAGCCACCGATATTCGATTCATTTGTGCTTTGGTCAGAGCCCAACATTCACAACCGTAAACCACAGCGGGAAGTATGCAGCCGTTGAAAAGCCGACGTGTATGTGCCATTGGAATACCCTTGTTGATAAGAAAAGTGCGGTGTTTGTGGAAAGCACCAAAACCAGCTTGAATGCGTCGGGTGATTTCACAGTCATCGTTTCCGCTGACTGCGATTGCGCTTCCCAAGTAGACCACCTTATCTTGCAATTTTACTACTTTTCCTCCTATTCTTACATCCCTTTGATCAGGCTTCATTCCGACAGTTTTATCGCCTCATTCCGACGAACTCATTCCGACAGTTTTATCGCCATTGAGACCCAATCCCACTGTAGCAAGTACACGCTCTAATTCCCTTCCCATCGTCTGAATCTGTCGTTCATCGTGAGAAATGAGAACGGCATCATCAGCAAAAAGAATATGGGACGGAAACCAACCATTGATACTTACTCCCTTATTTGCCCAATTTAGCCGACGGAATGCCATATCTAGAACCGCAGTGAATAGCCTGGGTGACAAACAATCACCTTGTCGCACACACCTTCCCACCTTTATGTTGACCTCCTTGCCATTAACCACCACCACATTTCTACTTTCCTGGGAAAGGCTTGCGAGGAAAGAAACGAATTCCGAGGGAATCCCTTCTAACTCTATCGCCTTGAACACCGCTTCTGTGTATACACTGTCAAAGGCCTTCGAAATGTCTACAAAAAGCAGATAGATCGGCAGCCTATAGTCGACACAGTGAGCAATGACAGACTTTAGAGTGTGGATAGCGTCAACTGTGGAATGACCACGTCTGAATCCCATTGTTTCCCAGCTTCTATTTCCATCCAGTACCGATCCATACCTCTTGTTGAGCAGCCCAGTTAGCGCTTTCTGCAAAACAGGAAGCAGACTAATAGGTCTGTAGTTTTTTTGTAAGAGTTCGATCCCCAGATTTTGGTAGAAGAATTGTGCGAGAATCCCCAAATCCCAGAGGAATAGAACCCAAAATGATGTTGTTAAAGAGATTGGTGGGAGTGGGAACTAACTGATCTACCCCCACTCGGAGCATTTCACCTGTGATACCATCCCTTCCCGGAGCTTTGCCTGATTTGAAATACCGAAGTATTTGAACGACTTCGGCTTCTACGATGGGAACGAAAGGATCCCTTGTTATCTCCTCGCGGTATCCAACCCCTCCATCCCCACTATAGAGAGCATTGTAGAAAGATTGGAATGCCTCCTCTATGCCCGTTTGAGTGAAGACTAATTTCCCATTACCGTCCCTAATGCTTGAAATTCTATCCCTCCCAATTGCTAAATTTCTAGTTGCCCTTTTGTAACTTTTCCCAAGCGCAATGGCCTAGTCTACGTAGGAAAGGAGGGCTTTATCCCGGTCGTTTTTAAACGACTCCCTAAGCGCCCTGTTGATAAGTAACCATTCCACTCGAGGAGGAAGGTGGGAAATTTGTGTCTGAAAAAAGCCGGTCGATCGCGCGCGTTCGGACACAAATGAGTCAAATGAGAATAATGGACTTTGTCACTTCGGGGCCCGATTAAAAGCTTCAACGAATGAATTTCTGCGAATAAAGCAATAATATCAGAATGACCTGATCAGGTCACAAAGGAAAATTACCTGATCAGGTAAAAGAAATTTCAATTATAATACCTGTTCAGGTAATTCCGCCCGATCATTTTTACCTGATCAGGTCAAATTACCTGAAAATGGAAACCCAACGGCACAATTGTGTCCGAACGAAGAAAACTATCAATATTTAGGACACAACTGTGCCCGAAAATATTGAAGAAAATCTAAAGAAGGAAAAAAAATAAAAAAAATAGAAATATGTTTTATGTTGTTTCGGACACAGTTCTGTCTGAGCCACAACTGTGTCTGAATTTTCCGACACATACAGTCGCGCTAGAAAGTCACCGTACACTTTTTGAATTTGTTGTATCTTTTTGTCCAGGAAATGCATCATTCTGGCACTGAGGTATGATGTACCAAATCCATCGGAGATTATGATCATGGTATTATGGTATGACGTCATCGCATAGTTATTGCGTAGTGATGACGCAATCAAACGGCACTTTTTCAAAACGGCATTATTCTTACATAGATTTTGTCCTGTTCGCCATACTTTCTTGGAGATATGACCGAGGCCTACCCAGAATAAATTTTTGAAGGTGCTGCTCGGTCGCTCATTTGCTGCAGCGAAGCTGCAAAAAAAGGACCTGAAATTCGGAACTCGGCTTCTAGATTGGCTAGAGACCCGTTCAAAGCATCAAAATGATCGCCATCATGAGTACACATGATCCTGAGAATATGACGATATCTCATAATTTGCCCTAAGGGCATGAAAAAATCACTTTTTTGAATGACCATTTTTTGGACATCCATAACTTTACGGAAAAGTATAGTAAAAATATGATTTTTAATGTTCAAAATGTATTGAAGAACCGAATTCCAACTTTTTAGAGCGATTGATTATCTCTCCGACCCGCGGTGTGCTTCCTCTTTCCGAATTTCATATCCTCTTTTTGCAGCTTCGCTGTAGAAACTGTGCGACCGAGCAGCACCTTCAAAAATTTATTCTGGGTAGGCCTCGGTCATATCTCCAATCATAGAAGTATGGCGAACAGGAAAAAATCTATGTAAGAATAATGCCGTTTTGAAAAAGTGCAGATTGATTGCGTCATCACTACGCAATAACTATGGTATGACTTCATACCATAATACCATGATCATAATCTCCGATGGATTTGGTACATCATACCTGAGTGCCAGAATGATGCATTTCCTGGGCAAAAAAGATACAACAAATTCAAAAAGTGTACGGTAACTTTCCGGCGCGACTGTATATGTCTGAGACACACGTTTGGACACAAATTGCCAACCCTATAAGTAAGCGAGACCGATTATTAATCGTCGACTATACGATCTATAGACTATAGTATAGATGTTGTATGAATACCGTTGCGGACAAAAGTTTTGCACCAAATTTCAAATGATCTTAACTTCTTTCAAAATTGAGTTAAAGACTTACGGTTTGGAGCATTCGAGAGATACACCCCAGGATATTATCGGCATATGGATGATGTGCTGAAACCTAAATGTCGCGCGTTACAACATTTATTTTCCAGGAGTTCTTTCGATTTGATTGTTTTAAACCTCAGCCGAACTGAGCTGGGAAGTCCAATTCATGTTGATGGGAGTACCTTCCCCGATGATGCGAATCCACTATGAAGCGGGTTGGTGCTTCTCGATGAGAATCGGTATATCGATTTTCCGAGACCTCACAAATTTAGTATTTTGGCTATATTTTGGGAACAAATTGAGCTAAAGGGTCAAAATTTCACAGGTTTCATACTGTCGTGTAGGAGCAACAACGTGCCAAGTTTTATAGCGAACGGACTGAAAATTGCAAAAATCGAAAAAATTTGTTCACCAATTTTCAGTCACATAAAACCACCCAATCGGGTTCAGCGAAAAATCTGATTTCTTGTCACACTCTGTATCTGAGTGAGAGAGCGGAATGAACGTGCAGTAAATAGCAAATAGAGAGCGATCTTCTACAACCACTAAATGTAAGCTTTACAAAATTTATATAGATTATGAATAATACCTTCACACTTTGATCCACAAAGCTAACTTATTTTCATTGGGATTGGTAAATTAGTTTAAATTCTTTGTCGACGAATGGCGTAATGTGTTGGCAGAAATTCCGCTGAAGCTAATCAAATATAACAGAAGGACATATCATCTATGATGTGCGCTAGAGTGGGCATTGCCACATTACGTGGAAAACTCATTCTAGACTTTTAGGATGTTTTACACTATCGTTGGTCTGATGGAGGAATCAAATGATGAGCATACAAAACATCGAACGACAATCGGATTGAAATTATTTGCCGCCGTTTGGTCAGTATAATTTTAAAGAACGATCACAGTCTGGACATTGATTCATTGATATTTTGTATGAAAATCCATCATGACATAGTGAGCAAAAATATATTATTTCAAGTTATGAATATACTACCACACCTCCTCCTCATGTATCCAAACGTTTTGCAAGGCTCTTTCCTGTATATGCGTCAAAACCAATAATATTGCAGTACTTTATCGACCTCAAATCGTTAAAACATAAAAATAATTCAATGTTGACCGAATGATTTTTTACGAGACTACACATACAGTTGCAGACAAAAGTTGCACCAAATTTCAAATGATCATAACTTCTTTCAAAATTGAGTTAAAAACTTACGGTTTGGAGCATTCGAGAGATACACCCCAGGATATTATCGGCATATGGATGATGTGCTGAAACCTAAATGTCGCGCGTTACAACATTTATTTTCCAGGAGTTCTTTCGATTTGATTGTTTTAAACCTCAGCCGAACTGAGCTGGGAAGTCCAATTCATGTTGATGTGAGTACCTTTCCCGATGATGCGAATCCACTATAAAGCGGGTTTGGTGCTTCTAGATGAAAACCGGTATATCGATTTTCCGAGACCTCACAAATTTAGTTTTTTGGCTATATTTTGGGAACAAATTGAGCTAAAGGGTCAAAATTTCGCAGGTTTCATACTGTCGTGTAGGAGCAACAATGTACCAAGTTTTATAGCGAACGGACTGAAAATTGCAAAAATCGAAAAATTGTGTTCACCAATTTTCAGCCACATGAAACCGCCCAATCGGGTTCAGCGAAAAATCTGATTTCTTGTCACTTTATGCAGAAACTATTAGAGAACTACTGTGCGAAATTGCGAGATTAGGCTATTTTTAAAACCCATTTTGCATGTGAATACTCTGCGAGGGTCAGAGTGGAGCGGCTGTTCAGAAGTAGTCGGACTCAACAATCGCATTATCTGATCACGAACATTTCAAGCCAAATGATCCCAATTCAACGATAAATGTTCATAAGTTGGTTTAAATATGCTACCGTGTTGGTTTAGTGCAAATCTGGCAATGCTCTATTTTTACTCAAACCTCATGAAATTGTTCCTTCCCCGCTGACCCTCCCCGAGTATTCGCATGTAAAATGGGTATAAAGAATTGCCTAATCTCGAAATATCGCACAGTAGCTCTATAATAGTTTCTGCATAAAGTAACTAGAAATCAGATTTTTCGCTGAACCCGATTGGGTGGTTTTATGTGACTGAAAATTGGTGAACAAATTTTTTCGATTTTTGCAATTTTCAGTCCGTTCGCTATAAAACTTGGCACGTTGTTGCTCCTACACGACAGTATGAAACCTGTGAAATTTTGACCCTTTAGCTCAATTTGTTCCCAAAATATAGCCAAAATACTAAATTTGTGAGGTCTCGGAAAATCGATATACCGATTCTCATCGAGAAGCACCAAACCCGCTTCATAGTGGATTCGCATCATCGGGGAATTCCACATTCCACAGTTGACGCTATCCACACTCTAAAGTCTGTCATTGCTCACTGTGTCGACTATAGGCTGCCGATCTATCTGCTTTTTGTAGACATTTCGAAGGCCTTTGACAGTGTATACACAGAAGCGGTGTTCAAGGCGATAGAGTTAGAAGGGATTCCCTCGGAATTCGTTTCTTTCCTCGCAAGCCTTTCCCAGGAAAGTAGAAATGTGGTGGTGGTTAATGGCAAGGAGGTCAACATAAAGGTGGGAAGGTGTGTGCGACAAGGTGATTGTTTGTCACCCAGGCTATTCACTGCGGTTCTAGATATGGCATTCCGTCGGCTAAATTGGGCAAATAAGGGAGTAAGTATCAATGGTTGGTTTCCGTCCCATATTCTTTTTGCTGATGATGCCGTTCTCATTTCTCACGATGAACGACAGATTCAGACGATGGGAAGGGAATTAGAGCGTGTACTTGCTACAGTGGGATTGGGTCTCAAT
Source organism: Pristionchus mayeri (assembly GCA_036245805.1). NCBI lineage: Eukaryota > Metazoa > Nematoda > Chromadorea > Rhabditida > Neodiplogasteridae > Pristionchus > Pristionchus mayeri. Next base: position 15,629,239 of record BTRK01000004.1, on the reverse strand, counting down.
GGCGATAAAACTGTCGGAATGAGTTCGTCGGAATGAGGCGATAAAACTGTCGGAATGAAGCCTGATCAAAGGGATGTAAGAATAGGAGGAAAAGTAGTAAAATTGCAAGATAAGGTGGTCTACTTGGGAAGCGCAATCGCAGTCAGCGGAAACGATGACTGTGAAATCACCCGACGCATTCAAGCTGGTTTTGGTGCTTTCCACAAACACCGCACTTTTCTTATCAACAAGGGTATTCCAATGGCACATACACGTCGGCTTTTCAACGGCTGCATACTTCCCGCTGTGGTTTACGGTTGTGAATGTTGGGCTCTGACCAAAGCACAAATGAATCGATTATCGGTGGCTCAAAGAAAAATGGAATGTTGGATGGTTGGCTGTATTGTGCTCGATCATGTCTCTAATGAGCGGTTGCGAGATTCAACTAGAGTTCAGGACGTTCGCACTGTTCAGAAAAGGAAATGGTTTTGGTTGCATAAGATCGCGAATGATGATTGCCGGAAGTGGAGCCGATCTGTGATCGAATGGATTCCGCGGAGAAAGAGGAGACGCGGCCGCCCAATCACGAGATGGAGCGACTCTTTCCGCAAAGCAACAGGCCTAAATTTTCTCAATCAAGCACGAAGCTCTAACTGGAACACACATCAGAGCTCTCGCCTTATCTCCCGAGAATCTAATGACCTCTAGATAAATGTGTTAAAATCGTAAAAAAATCGCTTACTTCGTATGGTATCTATATTATTGCATTTATTTCACTCTTCTGCTAGCGAAAAAAGTGCTTTGCAAAATATTTTAGTAACCTTTATAACAAAATACGAGAGAATTATCAGAAGTAAGGAGAGTAATATGGATAGAGCTCGAATACGCCGAACATTTCCGCATTTGTGATCGCATTAATCAGCATATGCTTGTAAGAAACAGCAGACGAGCCGGGCGTGTTCTGTAAGGATGATCAGCATAAGATGTGCTTGCTTGACTGTTACACCGGCCGATTCGAATGCGGCCATCTAAGCATATTATGTGTATATTTACCTAAAACGATATTTTTATCTATATTTGGTCTAGCAAAAATCGTATATTTTCGATTACCTCAAGCAAATGAGCCTCATCAGCGTCTTCTCCTTCATTCTGTCCTGCTTTCCGGGAGAACAATTGTTTGATCTTGGCAAACCAGCCTCTCACACACGACATTGTCGGCATTACGGTAGCTTCTCTGCAAGTTCTTCTCAATAATGTTAATTTAATGCAAAAAATCAATATATTGGGACTGATAATGTGCTAATACTGCCAAATTACAATGACCGACATGACCTAGACGAAAAATGGAGATTCCTCGATGTGATCCCTAGTGATCCCGATCGGCCTTTATATGCATGAACTTTCGGAAGGAGATCGAGTGTATACGAAAACAATGACAAATACTAGCAATAATCCTATTGTAATACGGTCGATCAGTTGAATTGGACATGCGACTGACCAAACGTCGGACATTCGACTGTCAGACGGCGTATATACATATTTCTGAAGATTCTTGACAAAATGGAACAATCGGATTTGTCTAGATTGTGTATATGTATGTGTAGTATTCGATGAGCATAGACCGTGATATGTTTAATGTTTTAGATTAAGCGCTGAGTAATATTTAATTGAATAACTTCAGTGTTCGAAATTTGCTGGTATTTGTTTGTTATGTTATTGTTATTACCGTGGTTACAACAAATCAGTATTTATTTATTATGAATACAACCGCACACTCTTCATGCTGAGTTGTTAATATCACGGAAACGTGTGGATATTTTTGACAGTTTAAAAAGAGAAAACAGATCCTAAATAGATTTAGTTTGCTGGAATGAGCTCTTCATATAGTTGTTCGACTCGTTTTTTGCGATACGACCGCTCAAATATTTCGAAAAAATCGTGAAATCGCTCTTCATCCCCGCACCCTAATCACCAGTGAATTAGTGGGAGGATTTACAAACAATCCGTGAACTCATCTCAGAAGCTACGTTTTCTCGTGAAAAAAAGTGTTTTCCACTATACACCTTCTGGATTTTTCGATTGCCCTGAATGGAAACTAAGTAACACATATAATGTATTCGAATACATCTGGATTCGTTTCCAATGCACAAATTCCATAATTTATGATTAATTATCGTCTCCATGAGCCATTGAGCTGAATGAAATAAGTATTCGTCACATGCTCGTTGATTTCGTTGGTATTCGCTGAGCTGACTTGCTGAACACATTTCATTTACACAAACAATGTAAAACCATCTAACCGTTCCGTTCGTGTTTTCATTCTTTAAGGACAGTCCGAAATTAAATCGCCGAATAATGGAGATTCCACGGAAGGCACCGTATATCACGCTATTGCTTGTTATTGCCAGTGTGATATGGTGGATAGCGTAACTGAAGTTTGCACCATTTTTCACGCATCATAATAGGTCGATGAACGAGTCATTCTTCTCTTCATTTCACTGACTCATTAGACCGGTCTAGCGGTCTGATGAGCATTCGAAAGAAAGAGGCCGAGGTCCGTTTATCGGGAATTAGGTAGGATGAGAACTATTAGGTTGATGCATAATTTTCGATACAAGGTATTTTTGAAGAGTTCTCGAGAATTGTTTGCCTGAGTTTGATAATACTCTGGCATTATTTGGGACACTATTGTTTCAGCACATCATCCATATGCCGATAATATCCTGGGGTGTATCTCTCGAATGCTCCAAACCGTAAGTTTTTAACTCAATTTTGAAAGAAGTTATGATCATTTGAAATTTGGTGCTAAACTTTTGTCTGCAACTGTATGTGTAGTCTCGTAAAAAATCATTCGGTCAACATTGAATTATTTTTATGTTTTAACGATTTGAGGTCGATAAAGTACTGCAATATTATTGGTTTTGACGCATATACAGGAAAGAGCCTTGCAAAACGTTTGGATACATGAGGAGGAGGTGTGGTAGTATATTCATAACTTGAAATAATATATTTTTGCTCACTATGTCATGATGGATTTTCATACAAAATATCAATGAATCAATGTCCAGACTGTGATCGTTCTTTAAAATTATACTGACCAAACGGCGGCAAATAATTTCAATCCGATTGTCGTTCGATGTTTTGTATGCTCATCATTTGATTCCTCCATCAGACCAACGATAGTGTAAAACATCCTAAAAGTCTAGAATGAGTTTTCCACGTAATGTGGCAATGCCCACTCTAGCGCACATCATAGATGATATGTCCTTCTGTTATATTTGATTAGCTTCAGCGGAATTTCTGCCAACACATTACGCCATTCGTCGACAAAGAATTTAAACTAATTTACCAATCCCAATGAAAATAAGTTAGCTTTGTGGATCAAAGTGTGAAGGTATTATTCATAATCTATATAAATTTTGTAAAGCTTACATTTAGTGGTTGTAGAAGATCGCTCTCTATTTGCTATTTACTGCACGTTCATTCCGCTCTCTCACTCAGATACAGAGTGTGACAAGAAATCAGATTTTTCGCTGAACCCGATTGGGTGGTTTTATGTGACTGAAAATTGGTGAACAAATTTTTTCGATTTTTGCAATTTTCAGTCCGTTCGCTATAAAACTTGGCACGTTGTTGCTCCTACACGACAGTATGAAACCTGTGAAATTTTGACCCTTTAGCTCAATTTGTTCCCAAAATATAGCCAAAATACTAAATTTGTGAGGTCTCGGAAAATCGATATACCGATTCTCATCGAGAAGCACCAAACCCGCTTCATAGTGGATTCGCATCATCGGGGAAGGTACTCCCATCAACATGAATTGGACTTCCCAGCTCAGTTCGGCTGAGGTTTAAAACAATCAAATCGAAAGAACTCCTGGAAAATAAATGTTGTAACGCGCGACATTTAGGTTTCAGCACATCATCCATATGCCGATAATATCCTGGGGTGTATCTCTCGAATGCTCCAAACCGTAAGTTTTTAACTCAATTTTGAAAGAAGTTATGATCATTTGAAATTTGGTGCAACTTTTGTCTGCAACTGTATGTGTAGTCTCGTAAAAAATCATTCGGTCAACATTGAATTATTTTTATGTTTTAACGATTTGAGGTCGATAAAGTACTGCAATATTATTGGTTTTGACGCATATACAGGAAAGAGCCTTGCAAAACGTTTGGATACATGAGGAGGAGGTGTGGTAGTATATTCATAACTTGAAATAATATATTTTTGCTCACTATGTCATGATGGATTTTCATACAAAATATCAATGAATCAATGTCCAGACTGTGATCGTTCTTTAAAATTATACTGACCAAACGGCGGCAAATAATTTCAATCCGATTGTCGTTCGATGTTTTGTATGCTCATCATTTGATTCCTCCATCAGACCAACGATAGTGTAAAACATCCTAAAAGTCTAGAATGAGTTTTCCACGTAATGTGGCAATGCCCACTCTAGCGCACATCATAGATGATATGTCCTTCTGTTATATTTGATTAGCTTCAGCGGAATTTCTGCCAACACATTACGCCATTCGTCGACAAAGAATTTAAACTAATTTACCAATCCCAATGAAAATAAGTTAGCTTTGTGGATCAAAGTGTGAAGGTATTATTCATAATCTATATAAATTTTGTAAAGCTTACATTTAGTGGTTGTAGAAGATCGCTCTCTATTTGCTATTTACTGCACGTTCATTCCGCTCTCTCACTCAGATACAGAGTGTGACAAGAAATCAGATTTTTCGCTGAACCCGATTGGGTGGTTTTATGTGACTGAAAATTGGTGAACAAATTTTTTCGATTTTTGCAATTTTAAGTCCGTTCGCTATAAAACTTGGCACGTTGTTGCTCCTACACGACAGTATGAAACCTGTGAAATTTTGACCCTTTAGCTCAATTTGTTCCCAAAATATAGCCAAAATACTAAATTTGTGAGGTCTCGGAAAATCGATATACCGGTTTTCATCTAGAAGCACCAAACCCGCTTTATAGTGGATTCGCATCATCGGGGAAGGTACTCCCATCAACATGAATTGGACTTCCCAGCTCAGTTCGGCTGAGGTTTAAAACAATCAAATCGAAAGAACCCCTGGAAAATAAATGTTGTAACCCGCGACATTTAGGTTTCAGCACATCATCCATATGCCGATAATATCCTGTGGTGTATCTCTCGAATGCTCCAAACCGTAAGTTTTTAACTCAATTTTGAAAGAAGTTATGATCATTTGAAATTTGGTGCTAAACTTTTGTCTGCAACTGTATGTGTAGTCTCGTAAAAAATCATTCGGTCAACATTGAATTATTTTTATGTTTTAACGATTTGAGGTCGATAAAGTACTGTAATATTATTGGTTTTGACGCATATACAGGAAAGAGCCTTGCAAAACGTTTGGATACATGAGGAGGAGGTGTGGTAGTATATTCATAACTTGAAATAATATATTTTTGCTCACTATGTCATGATGGATTTTCATACAAAATATCAATGAATCAATGTCCAGACTGTGATCGTTCTTTAAAATTATACTGACCAAACGGCGGCAAATAATTTCAATCCGATTGTCGTTCGATGTTTTGTATGCTCATCATTTGATTCCTCCATCAGACCAACGATAGTGTAAAACATCCTAAAAGTCTAGAATGAGTTTTCCACGTAATGTGGCAATGCCCACTCTAGCGCACATCATAGATGATATGTCCTTCTGTTATATTTGATTAGCTTCAGCGGAATTTCTGCCAACACATTACGCCATTCGTCGACAAAGAATTTAAACTAATTTACCAATCCCAATGAAAATAAGTTAGCTTTGTGGATCAAAGGGTGAAGGTATTATTCATAATCTATATAAATTTTGTAAAGCTTACATTTAGTGGTTGTAGAAGATCGCTCTCTATTTGCTATTTACTGCACGTTCATTCCGCTCTCTCACTCAGATACAGAGTGCACTTCGAATGTTTCATCTTTTTTCGTTTCAATACATCTTTACAATTTATCTAAGTTTTTATCTTCATCATTTCCAAATTTCTCTCGCACTCTATGTTTAATTGTATTCCCTAAAGGGAATACAATTAAACCTAGAGAAATTGTTATTCGAAAACGAATGACTATGCCGGAAGTGAAAATTTGGAAAACAAACTCGGAACATCGTAGAAATCGAACTCTACTGATAATGAAATGAGTGCAAAAGGCTCCCCTGCGGTTTACGACTCACAGTGAGTGCAAACTGTGTGTTTTATTTTATTTCGTGTCATGAGTGAATAGTTTGAGTTTGGCATTTCGTCAATCAGTTTCTTTTATCGCATAAACAATGCGAGCGCTTAGTTTGCTAGAGGGAGATTCTCTTCTTGATCTGCTATTGTCACTCCTACTCACGAACGCATTGCAAAACTGCAATTTGTTCTTGTTTACTACTCTACGAGCACGTAATGTGTAAACTCGAGCGTTCAGAACTGTCACGTTTATCGCATGTTTAAAGGGAACCGGACATCAAAAATCAAGTGTGCCTTAAATTGCGTCTCATCCACCCCTTAGTTAAATGCAATAAACTAAAAAAATTAAAAAAATTATTTAAGCAATAAAAATAAATAATTAAATATATAGTGTATTACTGTGGTAGCGTGTAAATTCGACGTTTCAAAAAATTCAAAAAATATATATTAAAATTACTGTATTGGAAGCATCTTGATTATCGGTTTTCAGATCGGCTGGCCGGCCGTCTTCTTCGGCAGTTTCTTTGCTTCCTTTTACTTTTTTTCAGTTATTTATGTTGTATTTCACTGTTTTGTGGCCTGAATTGTATTAGAAAAGAGGTCGGTCATGTATAATGCGGTTAGTGAAGTAATCTGCCCCTACTGAATAGCGAACGAGCGTTTTCTGATCGCTTCATATTCATTCTAATTGCACGATTCTTGCTTACATTTGCTATCAGTGCATGGCTACGGTTAACTGCTCCGCCTGCCCTCGTCGTTCCCACCAATGCCGCAAGATTCCCGACATTGCTGGGATGGGAAGGGAATGGCTGCTCCGCCTGAACCTCATCGACGATGAGTTCGAGCTGCTGCAAGAGAAGGTTGCTAGGATTCAAGGAGAGGGGAGGCGAGCGTGGCTCTGCCCGAACCACTTCAAAGGAAGAAACCACCTGGACCGCGAAGGCCCTGAAGACGTGAGTCATAATGTATTTCACCTATTGGACATACTGTCACCGTTATCAGGGCCTCTCGGTTGTATAATCCAATGCTGAATCGATAAAAAGCTCTTTCTTGTTTTGTAATTGATCATCGAATTTGCCGTTTGCTTCACTACGCGTTTTTTTAGCATCGTCAGAAGGGAGAAGAGCCTCCGAGGCTCAATGAGGAGAGCGATGTACAGGTACAGGGCACAATTATTTACTTCCGAAAGACATTCGAATACTCTTATGCCCTGGGGAGGCCGAATAATATACAATCCCTGAGGAGGCAATAAAACACACATACATGTACAAGACTATGTGACATTCCAGCCCGGAGTCTTTCAGCCAGAGCCAGCTCCTACCGTAGAGGCCATGGTCGATGCCATGTCTGACCTACTTTTCCCATCGCCTCAACGCACCCAGTCTGGAGTATCTGGAGCATCTGGAGTACGTGCAACAATACCATTTGAAATATTTATTCAATTATGAAAGCTAGAAATGTGAACGAATAGAGAAAGATCAAACAACAGAACAGTGAAACGTTGATCATTGATTAGATTTCAAACAAATATTACCCCTTTTCACGAACTGACACGTGCCCTGATCACTAGTAGACGCACTAGAGTGTACAAAAGTGAGAGAGCGCCACCTGGCAGATTCTTGACTAGTGGTTGTTTTGTTCACGAATTGGCTCCCTTCATTACTTGTGCTCTCTAACAGTAATAGTCGGTGAGAGAAAACGCAAACGAACTGAAGAGAGCATGCGAAGTCATTTCCCCCGTGGCACGAAAATTGAATTTCTGCCTAACTAGGCCACGCTCTATCACATTGTAATATGGTGGAATAGTACATGAAACCAGAACACAAAACAACAAATTTAGAACGGTAAAACTTATAATTCCCTATTACAATATAGCGAGTATTACAAATTTCGAATTTCAGGCAGGCATTGGCATCGCAGTCGATGGGCGGTATTCCCATGTGGGCCGAACGGCACCCAATTGCACCGTTCCCTTCGTGGACATCGAGAGTAATCTCATCGTCCACGTCAAGAATATGCATAAGGATATGCCAGGGATAGGTAGTGTTAGTTGGAGTGAGTAATGATTATGTCCTTCTATTCCAGATGGGGTGAGTGGTCGTATGGAGAAGGAGGGAGTGAGGATGGGGCTGAGGGAACTGCAGGCGAAGCAACTCGTGGTTAGTCATCAACAAACACTGACCCATAATATACAAACTAGGAATGGTTTTTCAATGAATGGTTTATTTCATTCTCCTCCGTTCGGATCGGTGAGAGATAATTGAGAAGTAAGAGTCATTTGGTGATAAACCATTCCTAATTGAAACGGGAACCATGCTGGTTTGCTTTAGATCACATCGCTCGTATCTGACAATGATGCCAAGATATCCAAAATGATGCGTGATCTCTTTCCTGGAATTCAGCATCACTTGGACTTCTGGCACATTGTCAAGAATCTGAACAAGGCGCTTCGCGAGGTACTCAAAATAACTTAGTTGACACAACAATATACTCAGAATATAGTATAGCACAAATAGCAATATTTGCATTCAGCTAACAAAGCGCAAAGACTGCCCCCGCATCGAGCACTGGCGACGCGAGCTGATCGACCACTGCTACTTCGTCCATGGAAAGTTCGAGAAGGACAGGACGAAGGGAGTAGAATACATGAAAAGTTCGCTCGCTCACGTCGCTGGGTGGCATAAGAATTTTGAGAAGGTTAGCATGAATGTTGGAATGATTAATGAGCAGTATTAGTACACATTAGTACCCATGCACGTTAATAAATATGTACTTCAGGTCCCCTTCTTGAAAGGTATCAGCGAATGCCTCCACGATGCTCTCCCCGATGCTTCAGATCACGAGATCGATCCGAAAAGCGCTGAGTTCGCTCATCTGAAGGAGGTCATCCTCAAGCCTTCCTTCATCCTCGCCCTGGAACGAGCCTCCCCCAAGAAGAACACGTCACCATGCGAATGGTTTAACAGCTTGCTGAACATCTACGCGCCCAAGCGGATAGCCAGTAATCAATACCGTCATTACCTCCACTAATTGAAACGTCTAATATCCAGTTATTAACTCATCTATTTAGTTCGGCTGTGGCTTACGAGGATAAGGTGAAGATGGGGGTGTTGCACCACAACACCATTGCGATGGCAGGCGTGCTCGGAGTGAGAAAGGAGAAGTCCTCCTACCAGACAAGAGCAAAGGGTAGAGAGGCAAAGTGTGTGAAGAGGAAGATGGAATCAGTGGACCAGTACTGGAGGAGAGAAGTTAGTATATTCAAACTAAATTAGTTCATCGAGCTATGCCGAAATTGTTAACAAAAAAAAATATGTCTAACTAATATCTTGTCAGGTCTGGGATGAGGTGGAAGGAGTGGTCCGTGAGATGAAGGATGCTTCATTCCTCAAGAGGAAGGGAATCCCCGACTCCAATCGCTACATGGCTGCTCTCTATGCCGATGAGGAGGAGTCGGAAGGCGATTCAAAGGGAGATGAGAGCGATGTCTCCATTGAGTACGGAGCGGCATACGGAGAGGATGTCGATTCAGACTCCAATCCAATCGCCCCCTCCGAGGACGATTCGGAGCACGAGGAAGGAGATGATACAGGCGAGTCCCGAGTAGAAGAAGTGCCAGTGGGAGAGGAGGGAGCTGAGGTAGTGGATGCCTCCTCTGGACCAGACTGGGATGAGGGAGAAGATGAGAAGAAGGTCGCCGGTGTTGGGAGTGGACGAGGAAGAGGAAGTGGAAGAGGGCGAGGGAGAGGACCTCGGCGAGGCCGCGGCAGGGGAAGAGGAGCATCCAGTGGGAAGGGAAGAGAGAAAGCTGATCGAGAGACGGAAGGAGAAGACGAGGAAGAGCCATCTACGAAGCAGGGAAGGAAGAGGAAAGCGAAGAGAGGGCAGGAAGATGGAGAAGATGGAGAAGATGAGGGATCCGACGGCGACTCGACGTACGAGCCACCCAAGAGAGGGCGAGGAAGAGGGCGAGGGAAGAAGCAAGCATAGGTGGGGGTAGAGGGTAGGGATCATGCAGGGTTCGTGCGTTATTGTTAGGATAGACATACAGTGAAACACTTGTTTAATCTCCATTTTCATACTTACTTGACGTGTGGTGTTGTTGATGTTGTTGCATTGTCCCATCGTCGTCTGGATGGCGCGTCTTTGATCTGCAAAAAATGGAATCGTTGTGAGAATTTATTAAATTGATTATGGATGAGACACATTTCAAACATCTTTAGACTCTTCTGTGCTCTATACTAAATACGTAGCAGAGACTAACCAACAGACTGAGGGACACAACCATAGATGTGCGGGAATTGTATCGGGGGGGGGGGGGGGGGTGCCCATCCGGATGAGCATCCCCCCCCTCGACGTATAGGGGTCATGGTCAAAAATCGATCGGTAGGTCAAGACTAAGTACCGTAACCAATCGATAGTACAGTACACCCTGATACCGTATATGGATACCGTAACCCGCGAATATCGGAAACTAACTTTATTTTTAAAAACTCCTGGTACCGTGCCCAATCGATTGTACAGTACCCATGTCACTACCGTAACCCAGTTACATGGGTCAGATCCAGTTCCAGGGTGTACTGTACAATCGATTGGTTACGGTACTTAGTCTTGACCTACCGACCGATTTTTTTACCATGACCCCCTATACGTCGAAGGGGGGGTGCCCTCCCCCCCCCCCCCCCCCGATTACGGTATCCCCATACCATAAGCAAAGTACGGTACTTAGGGAACGGTGAAGTCATGAGCTACTCCTACTCTACACTTGTGAGTATGGCCACTACATTAAATAAATTCAAGATTCTGCAAACATAAAAATAAAAAAAGTAAAGCACCAAGGTATTCGGGATAATCTTACTGAGGGGACTCAGCCATCTCCTGATTGAAGCATGCAGAGAAGGGGTGTGCCTGGTAGAAGCGCACCATTTCGTAATCGATGTTCATGTTTCTGGAAAGAAGACAGTAATGAAACATTTGCCAAGACGTGATAAGCTATGCGGTTGACTGGCGATCGTAGGATTCAGGGTTGTTTTCGTACTCCCTCATTCCAGTGTTATTGCTCATGTGCAAGTATTGTATCAAAGGCTAGTCCCATGATCGCCGTCAGGAGTAAACGAACTTTAGCAACCAGATCTCACCTGAACTTCCTGAGCATGTCGATCATCTCCGCCTGCTTCATCTCTTCATATTGCTGATTAGCTTGGTTCGCACTTCCCCAGAATCGAGCATCGGCTCAGCACGAGCGGTCTAAAACAAAAGAGATTGTGGGAAAATGAAGAAATAACAAATTAGGAAAACGAACAACGAAAACATTGAAACGATCTTACTGGAGAGCAGCTGGTAATCTCGAGACGATCATCCTCGACAGCGACGAGACCAGTGAGTAGTCCCTGGCAAGCCTCACCAGCAACCTTAACAACAAGAATAAATGGAGAAATTCAGGCTCGACATACTTCACTCATGCCAGCGTACAGTTCGCTGTCTACATGCTTGACGATCTTCATTAAGACCAGAGAATCAATTTGAACTTAGTTCACGTTCGGGGCGGAGATTTGCGCCATCATGGTGGACCTGTAAATATAGACTGTGAGCGGTTCAAAGATCTCGCAACCAAACGGAAACATGATGATTTAACTATAATAAATATCAAATTCGCGATTTCGTATTAGCGTGCCTTGCCAACACTAGTGTAAAAAAGATGCTAATAAGGAGAAGCTAATATATATCAGTGTATGCAACGCAAAACATGCAAGCATTTCTGATTGCCCAATGCAAGGAACAACTCAGTTTTCATACTACTCATTTCAATGGGCGTAGCCCAACAAACCTAGAGGGAGGGGGGCGTCTCCTGCTTAACATTGGTCGCCGCCAGGAACTCCTTGCCGTTGGCGACGCCGATGTGGGCGCCCTCCCGCTTCACCAGTTCCTCCTTCGAGAGGTTGTGCGCCTGTATTTTAAATAATTACATGTAATTTTAAATGTTGACCAATAATGAAACGACAAGCAAGTTGAATAATACACGTGCAAGTATAGTGTGGCTCGTGAGAGTACTCCCGAAGCAGCACTCTAGTAACGCAGTCTAGTTTCTTCAAATTCTCACTCACTTTCTCGGTCGTTCCTCGGTCGGGCAGGTGGATAGTCTCGACCTTGACGAAGAAGTTGTACTTCATGTAGTCGGGATTCGTCAGCACCGCTCAGCAGTAGTGGTAGGAGTTCCAGGCCTCCTCGTGGATCGCCAGCGGTCCCTTGGGCGCGATCTTGAGGGTCAGCGTCGGGACCTAAACAATATAAAAATATTGATTTATCGATTAAATATGCACTAATTAACGGATAATTAGCACTCACCTTCGACTGGAGGTGGTGGATCTTGTGCGTGTACTGGCCGCGGTCGTACGAGCCGTTGAAGAGCGCGTGGATAACTCATTTTTGAGCACCTACAAAACGGGATCGATAAGTAGAGGGTAGCAGCTCATGACTGGTGGGGTGAGAAACGGAAACATGCAAGGCAGACGCGTAATTACATGGCGTGAGCGCGAGAATTGCGTCTATGGTAAACGCGGCAGAATTATTAGGTCTGGAACTCGGGAAAAGCGAGCGAGTTTCTGTATTTTTGTAAGCGGTCGGCAACATAAAATCTGGCCACATTTTTTCATTTGGCCCTAACAGACGAAGTGGAAAACACACCTTCCCCGCCGCCAGTTTCGGCCTTGCTCGCTTCTCCTCTACGGTCACTCCTCTACGGTCAGCGGAAGGACGGCATGGCTGGAACGGTTAAATAAAAAATATTAATAAAAAACAACAAAACAATCGTGGAAAACGCACTATTCCTTGACGATTACTCTCCGTGTTGCACGTTCTCCTCCGCCGACGACGGATGGACCGGCAGCGAACCGCTGAAACGGAGCGAATGAATGGTGAGGCTCGACAATAAAAGACAACACAAAGGAGGCAAAACTATTATGTAGTATCGACATTATCGAAGAAAAGTATTACAATCGCGAGGATGGTGGGAAAAGTCGGGAACAACTAGTCAACACGCCTTCCTACACGGTAGAGCGAACGAACACCGCATATAAGAACTGAAGTCGGCATTTCCACGCTCATATCAAGCCAAGCCGAATTAGATGAACACGCGATTAGTGAATGAGAAGCGGGTTGAGTCAGCAATATTTATATTACAAGTTGCTCGCAAGTCTAGCGAAACAATAGCAACTCGAAAAAAAACAGCTAGCAAATTTGGTACCATAAGCTAAAAAAAGGTGTATTCCTGCCTAAATTCATGGTGAGCAAAGTGAATTGGGCCATTCTGAAACGGAATATAACCAGTTTTGAAAAGAAACAACGTAAAAACAAGTGGAAAACGCCGATAAATGCGGAGCCCTGTCGCGGTCGCTAGGGGAACCGGTAAATTCAAAGCCGGTAAATTGCAAAAATGGTGGGAAACTTCACCAAGGCTCACGCTACCGTTCAAATTGTTGAATTATTTTCATTGCGAATTTTCTCCACTCATATATTTTTTAAATTTTTATTTTATAAATAATATGTTTTCAATAGAAAGAAACCAAATAATTTAAAAATATAAACTTTGGGGCTCCCGGATCCCTTTAAATACTGTTGAGTTTGATGGCGTTAGATAGAATGTCGTTAAAATGTAACAGATGTCCAATAACCTTGTAGCGAAGGGATGAATATCATAGCGCGCTAGTGTTAGCGAAAACAAGTAAGTATCTCATAACGGCGAAGGAGGGCAATGTTATCTCTACTTCGTAACGAAACCGCTAATTTTTCTCAAGAACTGAGTAGGTTCCGATATCCAATGTCGCGATTACGCATTCCTTGATTACTACTCCGAAAGGGGGGCGGGCATTTGCGCAACGACCATTTGCGCAACGGAGCGCCGTTCGATGGGAAGTTGATCTAGTAACTTGAGAGTTGTTTCATTGTAACTAGTGTGTGCTACCCTACAATTACATAGACAAATCTTGTTGCTAGGCGATCATGAGTTTCACTCGTCACCAACGACCGGGGGTTCATGGTCCAAAATTGAGAATTTGAGCAGAGAATCATGATTAGACAAACACAGAGCATTGTAACCAATGGATATTCCAGTACTCCAGTAAATACTGTATTCCAGTAACATGGGTGCCGATTGGTTACGGCATTTGGTGTTTATCTAACCATGATTTTTTACTCAAATTCTCAATTTTGGACCATGAACCCCCAGTCGTTGGTGAAGAGTGAAACTCATGATCGCCTAGCAACAAGATTTGTATATGTAATTGTAGGGTAGCACACACTAGTTACAATGAAAAAACCCAGGTTACTAGCTCAACTTCCCATCGAACGGCGCTCCGTTGCGCAAATGGTCGTTGCGCAAATGTCCGCCCCCCCCCTCCGAAAAATGTTTTTGATCGGGGGTGTGATGGCAAAAAAACGCCTCTCATGAGAGAATCTAGCTGAGCATGGGAATGGCGAAAAGAGTTATAACCGGTTTTGGCCACCCTGAGGCATGCCTGAGTGCCCCCGGAGCCTCATTGTTCAGACTTCATTTTGGTGCTCCCTACGAATGGTCGGATACCGTCACCTCCCTCTTTAGTAGTATACTCTTTTGTAGTATTTTGTAGTATTTATCTCGTGGTACAATTGTATCAAGTGGTAAGGGGGTACAAGTGAGAAGAGGGGAATCAGTGAGATATGGAGTCGATGAAAGTGGCCAAGGCGAGATCACGACGAGAGAGACCATTGACATCATGGGAAGAGAGAGTCACATCCACCTTATTGTAGACGTTGAACCATTCCGGGTGGTGGTCCATCTTCTCAGCCTTCAGTGCAACACGAGACATGAATCCGAATGCTTGATTGAAGTCCTTGAATTGGTAGATCTTCTGGATGGCGTCTCTCCCTTCAGTCATCTTCCATCCATTCGAGAGGAGAACCGACAGTTCCTTCTTTCTTTCCTCTGCACTCAGAGCCATCGTAATTCGCTTAGGAGTGGAGGAAAATGCGATCGTTTGAGAAGAAACTAGCGACCTTCGGTCGCTACGTTACGCGGGGTTGTGTGTTAAAGATAAAAAATGGACGTAACTGATGGACGTAACTATTGAGAGCCTGCTTAGAACGTTGTAAAAGGCTCGTGAGGCCTCGGGCGATCCGAAAAAGTTGGAATGGGGCTTCCAACTTTTTCGGAGGACTTCTCCTTTATCACTCCGAGCACGCCTGCCATCGCAATGGTGTTGTGGTGCAACACCCCCATCTTCACCTTATCCTCGTAAGCCACAGCCGAACTAAATAGATGAGTTAATAACTGGATATTAGACGTTTCAATTAGTGGAGGTAATGACGGTATTGATTACTAACCTGGCTATCCGCTTGGGCGCGTAGATGTTCAGCAAGCTGTTAAACCATTCGCATGGTGACGTGTTCTTCTTGGGGGAGGCTCGTTCCAGGGCGAGGATGAAGGAAGGCTTGAGGATGACCTCCTTCAGATGAGCGAACTCAGCGCTTTTCGGATCGATCTCGTGATCTGAAGCATCGGGGAGAGCATCGTGGAGGCATTCGCTGATACCTTTCAAGAAGGGGACCTGAAGTACATATTTGTTAACGTGCATGGGTACTAATGTGTACTAATACTGCTCATTAATCATTCCAACATTCATGCTAACCTTCTCAAAATTCTTATGCCACCCAGCGACGTGAGCGAGCGAACTTTTCATGTATTCTACTCCCTTCGTCCTGTCCTTCTCGAACTTTCCATGGACGAAGTAGCAGTGGTCGATCAGCTCGCGTCGCCAGTGCTCGATGCGGGGGCAGTCTTTGCGCTTTGTTAGCTGAATGCAAATATTGCTATTTGTGCTATACTATATTCTGAGTATATTGTTGTGTCAACTAAGTTATTTTGAGTACCTCGCGAAGCGCCTTTTTCAGATTCTTGACAATGTGCCAGAAGTCCAAGTGATGCTGAATTCCAGGAAAGAGATCACGCATCATTTTGGATATCTTGGCATCATTGTCAGATACGAGCGATGTGATCTAAAGCAAACCAGCATGGTTCCCGTTTCAATTAGGAATGGTTTATCACCAAATGACTCTTACTTCTCAATTATCTCTCACCGATCCGAACGGAGGAGAATGAAATAAACCATTCATTGAAAAACCATTCCTAGTTTGTATATTATGGGTCAGTGTTTGTTGATGACTAACCACGAGTTGCTTCGCCTGCAGTTCCCTCAGCCCCATCCTCACTCCCTCCTTCTCCATACGACCACTCACCCCATCTGGAATAGAAGGACATAATCATTACTCACTCCAACTAACACTACCTATCCCTGGCATATCCTTATGCATATTCTTGACGTGGACGATGAGATTACTCTCGATGTCCACGAAGGGAACGGTGCAATTGGGTGCCGTTCGGCCCACATGGGAATACCGCCCATCGACTGCGATGCCAATGCCTGCCTGAAATTCGAAATTTGAAATGATTGCGATTGTGTCGTACTGTAAATCACTACTATACCTACCGTATCCCTCGGTCATTTCAGATGCTACAGTATACCTAACACATTTATACTTTACAGGGTCTGGAGCTCGGCTACTTTCGAACGCGAGAAGTATGGTGGATCACTACCAAAGGTGGGGGAAATCAGGGGTAGTGGGTAGATCCCCTCATTGAAACAATGAGGGTGGGCAGCGAAGGCTGCCTCGCCGGGGAGATGAAGAAGAAGGAGATCAGGTGAGAGGGGGGGAGGGCTGTCGAAGGGATGTAGGGAGGGCATAACAGCAGTAATGCAAGGAGTATTCACTAACTATGTTGGACGTTCGCACGGTGGCCTCAGCTTGTTTCATGTGTCTGATGAAGACCTTATCCACAGCGGGAACCACAATCCGTTTGAGCTGTCGTCGCATTGTCCGCTCAGAGGGAAGTGCGAGACCGATTAGCTTGCCCATGTCCAGGAATCTCTGAATTCAGTTTCCGGGCTACTGTACTTTACGGCCATTGGGACTAGGTTGTTCTGTTTTTTCAACATAGTTATATGGACTAACCGGGCGGGATACAGAAGTAGTGTGGACGGCCGAAGTCAACTTGAGGTTTCCCTCGAAGTATCTTTCGACCATAGGCTGAGAATGCCACTCGACTTCTCTCTCGCACACTAAACACTCCCATTGCAGGACCAGTGCCGAGCCTACGGTGCGGCACTTGAATGTGCCCTCCTCGATCTCCTTCTTCCCACACTGGTGGCAACGAGTGAAGAGGGAAAGAAGGCATTCTTTCTTCACTAGGAAGTAGTCGTGACTGGGTGGGGTAGGGGGACCACATTGAACACCCGTCTCAGAGGTCACTTCGGTGTTGGTCGTTTCTTGAGATCGGATGTAGGACTGAAATGATGTAAATAATACTCGCTATATTGTAATAGGGAATTATAAGTTTTACCGTTCTAAATTTGTTGTTTTGTGTTCTGGTTTCATGTACTATTCCACCATATTACAATGTGATAGAGCGTGGCCTAGTTAGGCAGAAATTCAATTTTCGTGCCACGGGGGAAATGACTTCGCATGCTCTCTTCAGTTCGTTTGCGTTTTCTCTCACCGACTATTACTGTTAGAGAGCACAAGTAATGAAGGGAGCCAATTCGTGAACAAAACAACCACTAGTCAAGAATCTGCCAGGTGGCGCTCTCTCACTTTTGTACACTCTAGTGCGTCTACTAGTGATCAGGGCACGTGTCAGTTCGTGAAAAGGGGTAATATTTGTTTGAAATCTAATCAATGATCAACGTTTCACTGTTCTGTTGTTTGATCTTTCTCTATTCGTTCACATTTCTAGCTTTCATAATTGAATAAATATTTCAAATGGTATTGTTGCACGTACTCCAGATGCTCCAGATACTCCAGACTGGGTGCGTTGAGGCGATGGGAAAAGTAGGTCAGACATGGCATCGACCATGGCCTCTACGGTAGGAGCTGGCTCTGGCTGAAAGACTCCGGGCTGGAATGTCACATAGTCTTGTACATGTATGTGTGTTTTATTGCCTCCTCAGGGATTGTATATTATTCGGCCTCCCCAGGGCATAAGAGTATTCGAATGTCTTTCGGAAGTAAATAATTGTGCCCTGTCCCGTACATCGCTCTCCTCATTGAGCCTCGGAGGCTCTTCTCCCTTCTGACGATGCTAAAAAAACGCGTAGTGAAGCAAACGGCAAATTCGATGATCAATTACAAAACAAGAAAGAGCTTTTTATCGATTCAGCATTGGATTATACAACCGAGAGGCCCTGATAACGGTGACAGTATGTCCAATAGGTGAAATACATTATGACTCACGTCTTCAGGGCCTTCGCGGTCCAGGTGGTTTCTTCCTTTGAAGTGGTTCGGGCAGAGCCACGCTCGCCTCCCCTCTCCTTGAATCCTAGCAACCTTCTCTTGCAGCAGCTCGAACTCATCGTCGATGAGGTTCAGGCGGAGCAGCCATTCCCTTCCCATCCCAGCAATGTCGGGAATCTTGCGGCATTGGTGGGAACGACGAGGGCAGGCGGAGCAGTTAACCGTAGCCATGCACTGATAGCAAATGTAAGCAAGAATCGTGCAATTAGAATGAATATGAAGCGATCAGAAAACGCTCGTTCGCTATTCAGTAGGGGCAGATTACTTCACTAACCGCATTATACATGACCGACCTCTTTTCTAATACAATTCAGGCCACAAAACAGTGAAATACAACATAAATAACTGAAAAAAAGTAAAAGGAAGCAAAGAAACTGCCGAAGAAGACGGCCGGCCAGCCGATCTGAAAACCGATAATCAAGATGCTTCCAATACAGTAATTTTAATATATATTTTTTGAATTTTTTGAAACGTCGAATTTACACGCTACCACAGTAATACACTATATATTTAATTATTTATTTTTATTGCTTAAATAATTTTTTTAATTTTTTTAGTTTATTGCATTTAACTAAGGGGTGGATGAGACGCAATTTAAGGCACACTTGATTTTTGATGTCCGGTTCCCTTTAAACATGCGATAAACGTGACAGTTCTGAACGCTCGAGTTTACACATTACGTGCTCGTAGAGTAGTAAACAAGAACAAATTGCAGTTTTGCAATGCGTTCGTGAGTAGGAGTGACAATAGCAGATCAAGAAGAGAATCTCCCTCTAGCAAACTAAGCGCTCGCATTGTTTATGCGATAAAAGAAACTGATTGACGAAATGCCAAACTCAAACTATTCACTCATGACACGAAATAAAATAAAACACACAGTTTGCACTCACTGTGAGTCGTAAACCGCAGGGGAGCCTTTTGCACTCATTTCATTATCAGTAGAGTTCGATTTCTACGATGTTCCGAGTTTGTTTTCCAAATTTTCACTTCCGGCATAGTCATTCGTTTTCGAATAACAATTTCTCTAGGTTTAATTGTATTCCCTTTAGGGAATACAATTAAACATAGAGTGCGAGAGAAATTTGGAAATGATGAAGATAAAAACTTAGATAAATTGTAAAGATGTATTGAAACGAAAAAAGATGAAACATTCGAAGTGCACTCTGTATCTGAGTGAGAGAGCGGAATGAACGTGCAGTAAATAGCAAATAGAGAGCGATCTTCTACAACCACTAAATGTAAGCTTTACAAAATTTATATAGATTATGAATAATACCTTCACACTTTGATCCACAAAGCTAACTTATTTTCATTGGGATTGGTAAATTAGTTTAAATTCTTTGTCGACGAATGGCGTAATGTGTTGGCAGAAATTCCGCTGAAGCTAATCAAATATAACAGAAGGACATATCATCTATGATGTGCGCTAGAGTGGGCATTGCCACATTACGTGGAAAACTCATTCTAGACTTTTAGGATGTTTTACACTATCGTTGGTCTGATGGAGGAATCAAATGATGAGCATACAAAACATCGAACGACAATCGGATTGAAATTATTTGCCGCCGTTTGGTCAGTATAATTTTAAAGAACGATCACAGTCTGGACATTGATTCATTGATATTTTGTATGAAAATCCATCATGACATAGTGAGCAAAAATATATTATTTCAAGTTATGAATATACTACCACACCTCCTCCTCATGTATCCAAACGTTTTGCAAGGCTCTTTCCTGTATATGCGTCAAAACCAATAATATTGCAGTACTTTATCGACCTCAAATCGTTAAAACATAAAAATAATTCAATGTTGACCGAATGATTTTTTACGAGACTACACATACAGTTGCAGACAAAAGTTGCACCAAATTTCAAATGATCATAACTTCTTTCAAAATTGAGTTAAAAACTAACGGTTTGGAGCATTCGAGAGATACACCCCAGGATATTATCGGCATATGGATGATGTGCTGAAACCTAAATGTCGCGCGTTACAACATTTATTTTCCAGGAGTTCTTTCGATTTGATTGTTTTAAACCTCAGCCGAACTGAGCTGGGAAGTCCAATTCATGTTGATGTGAGTACCTTTCCCGATGATGCGAATCCACTATAAAGCGGGTTTGGTGCTTCTAGATGAAAACCGGTATATCGATTTTCCGAGACCTCACAAATTTAGTTTTTTGGCTATATTTTGGGAACAAATTGAGCTAAAGGGTCAAAATTTCGCAGGTTTCATACTGTCGTGTAGGAGCAACAATGTACCAAGTTTTATAGCGAACGGACTGAAAATTGCAAAAATCGAAAAATTGTGTTCACCAATTTTCAGCCACATGAAACCGCCCAATCGGGTTCAGCGAAAAATCTGATTTCTTGTCACTTTATGCAGAAACTATTAGAGAACTACTGTGCGAAATTGCGAGATTAGGCTATTTTTAAAACCCATTTTGCATGTGAATACTCTGCGAGGGTCAGAGTGGAGCGGCTGTTCAGAAGTAGTCGGACTCAACAATCGCATTATCTGATCACGAACATTTCAAGCCAAATGATCCCAATTCAACGATAAATGTTCATAAGTTGGTTTAAATATGCTACCGTGTTGGTTTAGTGCAAATCTGGCAATGCTCTATTTTTACTCAAACCTCATGAAATTGTTCCTTCCCCGCTGACCCTCCCCGAGTATTCGCATGTAAAATGGGTATAAAGAATTGCCTAATCTCGAAATATCGCACAGTAGCTCTATAATAGTTTCTGCATAAAGTAACTAGAAATCAGATTTTTCGCTGAACCCGATTGGGTGGTTTTATGTGACTGAAAATTGGTGAACAAATTTTTTCGATTTTTGCAATTTTCAGTCCGTTCGCTATAAAACTTGGCACGTTGTTGCTCCTACACGACAGTATGAAACCTGTGAAATTTTGACCCTTTAGCTCAATTTGTTCCCAAAATATAGCCAAAATACTAAATTTGTGAGGTCTCGGAAAATCGATATACCGATTCTCATCGAGAAGCACCAACCCGCTTCATAGTGGATTCGCATCATCGGGGAAGGTACTCCCATCAACATGAATTGGACTTCCCAGCTCAGTTCGGCTGAGGTTTAAAACAATCAAATCGAAAGAACTCCTGGAAAATAAATGTTGTAACGCGCGACATTTAGGTTTCAGCACATCATCCATATGCCGATAATATCCTGGGGTGTATCTCTCGAATGCTCCAAACCGTAAGTCTTTAACTCAATTTTGAAAGAAGTTAAGATCATTTGAAATTTGGTGCAAAACTTTTGTCCGCAACGGTATTCATACAACATCTATACTATAGTCTATAGATCGTATAGTCGACGATTAATAATCGGTCTCGCTTACTTATAGGGTTGGCAATTTGTGTCCAAACGTGTGTCTCAGACATATACAGTCGCGCCGGAAAGTTACCGTACACTTTTTGAATTTGTTGTATCTTTTTTGCCCAGGAAATGCATCATTCTGGCACTCAGGTATGATGTACCAAATCCATCGGAGATTATGATCATGGTATTATGGTATGAAGTCATACCATAGTTATTGCGTAGTGATGACGCAATCAATCTGCACTTTTTCAAAACGGCATTATTCTTACATAGATTTTTTCCTGTTCGCCATACTTCTATGATTGGAGATATGACCGAGGCCTACCCAGAATAAATTTTTGAAGGTGCTGCTCGGTCGCACAGTTTCTACAGCGAAGCTGCAAAAAGAGGATATGAAATTCGGAACTCTGCTTCTATAGTAGCTAGAGACCCGTTCAAAACATAAAATTGATTGCCATCATGAGTACACATGATCCTGAGAATATGAATACGATAACTCATAATTTACCCTCAGGGCATGAAAAATCACTTTTTTGAATGACCATTTTTGGACATCAATAATTTTACGGAAAAGTTTAGTAAAAATCTGAATTTTATCTGGTAATGATCAAAATGTATTTCCAACTTAATTCCAACTTTTTAGAGCGTTTGGATGTCTTTCCAGCCCGCGGCGTGCGTTTTTCGGAGGTATACTAGGGACGGAAAAACCCTGTTTACGCACTCTCGTCGTCTGCACTCTCTCGCCCATAGGGGTAAACAGGGTATTTCTCGACCCTAGTATACCTCCTAAAAACGCACACCGCGGGTCGGAGAGATAATCAATCGCTCTAAAAAGTTGGAATTCGGTTCTTCAATACATTTTGAACATTAAAAATCATATTTTTACTATACTTTTCCGTAAAGTTATGGATGTCCAAAAAATGGTCATTCAAAAAAGTGATTTTTTCATGCCCTTAGGGCAAATTATGAGATATCGTCATATTCTCAGGATCATGTGTACTCATGATGGCGATCATTTTGATGCTTTGAACGGGTCTCTAGCCAATCTAGAAGCCGAGTTCCGAATTTCAGGTCCTTTTTTTGCAGCTTCGCTGCAGCAAATGAGCGACCGAGCAGCACCTTCAAAAATTTATTCTGGGTAGGCCTCGGTCATATCTCCAATCATAGAAAGTATGGCGAACAGGACAAAATCTATGTAAGAATAATGCCGTTTTGAAAAAGTGCCGTTTGATTGCGTCATCACTACGCAATAACTATGCGATGACGTCATACCATAATACCATGATCATAATCTCCGATGGATTTGGTACATCATACCTCAGTGCCAGAATGATGCATTTCCTGGACAAAAAGATACAACAAATTCAAAAAGTGTACGGTGACTTTCTGGCGCGACTGTATGTGTCGGAAAATTCAGACACAGTTGTGGCTCAGACAGAACTGTGTCCGAAACAACATAAAACATATTTCTATTTTTTTTATTTTTTTTCCTTCTTTAGATTTTCTTCAATATTTTCGGGCACAGTTGTGTCCTAAATATTGATAGTTTTCTTCGTTCGGACACAATTGTGCCGTTGGGTTTCCATTTTCAGGTAATTTGACCTGATCAGGTAAAAATGATCGGGCGGAATTACCTGAACAGGTATTATAATTGAAATTTCTTTTACCTGATCAGGTAATTTTCCTTTGTGACCTGATCAGGTCATTCTGATATTATTGCTTTATTCGCAGAAATTCATTCGTTGAAGCTTTTAATCGGGCCCCGAAGTGACAAAGTCCATTATTCTCATTTGACTCATTTGTGTCCGAACGCGCGCGATCGACCGGCTTTTTTCAGACACAAATTTCCCACCTTCCTCCTCGAGTGGAATGGTTACTTATCAACAGGGCGCTTAGGGAGTCGTTTAAAAACGACCGGGATAAAGCCCTCCTTTCCTACGTAGACTAGGCCATTGCGCTTGGGAAAAGTTACAAAAGGGCAACTAGAAATTTAGCAATTGGGAGGGATAGAATTTCAAGCATTAGGGACGGTAATGGGAAATTAGTCTTCACTCAAACGGGCATAGAGGAGGCATTCCAATCTTTCTACAATGCTCTCTATAGTGGGGATGGAGGGGTTGGATACCGCGAGGAGATAACAAGGGATCCTTTCGTTCCCATCGTAGAAGCCGAAGTCGTTCAAATACTTCGGTATTTCAAATCAGGCAAAGCTCCGGGAAGGGATGGTATCACAGGTGAAATGCTCCGAGTGGGGGTAGATCAGTTAGTTCCCACTCCCACCAATCTCTTTAACAACATCATTTTGGGTTCTATTCCTCTGGGATTTGGGGATTCTCGCACAATTCTTCTACCAAAAAAATCTGGGGATCGAACTCTTACAAAAAAACTACAGACCTATTAGTCTGCTTCCTGTTTTGCAGAAAGCGCTAACTGGGCTGCTCAACAAGAGGTATGGATCGGTACTGGATGGAAATAGAAGCTGGGAAACAATGGGATTCAGACGTGGTCATTCCACAGTTGACGCTATCCACACTCTAAAGTCTGTCATTGCTCACTGTGTCGACTATAGGCTGCCGATCTATCTGCTTTTTGTAGACATTTCGAAGGCCTTTGACAGTGTATACACAGAAGCGGTGTTCAAGGCGATAGAGTTAGAAGGGATTCCCTCGGAATTCGTTTCTTTCCTCGCAAGCCTTTCCCAGGAAAGTAGAAATGTGGTGGTGGTTAATGGCAAGGAGGTCAACATAAAGGTGGGAAGGTGTGTGCGACAAGGTGATTGTTTGTCACCCAGGCTATTCACTGCGGTTCTAGATATGGCATTCCGTCGGCTAAATTGGGCAAATAAGGGAGTAAGTATCAATGGTTGGTTTCCGTCCCATATTCTTTTTGCTGATGATGCCGTTCTCATTTCTCACGATGAACGACAGATTCAGACGATGGGAAGGGAATTAGAGCGTGTACTTGCTACAGTGGGATTGGGTCTCAATGGCGATAAAACTGTCGGAATGAGTTCGTCGGAATGAGGCGATAAAACTGTCGGAATGAAGCCTGATCAAAGGGATGTAAGAATAGGAGGAAAAGTAGTAAAATTGCAAGATAAGGTGGTCTACTTGGGAAGCGCAATCGCAGTCAGCGGAAACGATGACTGTGAAATCACCCGACGCATTCAAGCTGGTTTTGGTGCTTTCCACAAACACCGCACTTTTCTTATCAACAAGGGTATTCCAATGGCACATACACGTCGGCTTTTCAACGGCTGCATACTTCCCGCTGTGGTTTACGGTTGTGAATGTTGGGCTCTGACCAAAGCACAAATGAATCGATTATCGGTGGCTCAAAGAAAAATGGAATGTTGGATGGTTGGCTGTATTGTGCTCGATCATGTCTCTAATGAGCGGTTGCGAGATTCAACTAGAGTTCAGGACGTTCGCACTGTTCAGAAAAGGAAATGGTTTTGGTTGCATAAGATCGCGAATGATGATTGCCGGAAGTGGAGCCGATCTGTGATCGAATGGATTCCGCGGAGAAAGAGGAGACGCGGCCGCCCAATCACGAGATGGAGCGACTCTTTCCGCAAAGCAACAGGCCTAAATTTTCTCAATCAAGCACGAAGCTCTAACTGGAACACACATCAGAGCTCTCGCCTTATCTCCCGAGAATCTAATGACCTCTAGATAAATGTGTTAAAATCGTAAAAAAATCGTTTACTTCGTATGGTATCTATATTATTGCATTTATTTCACTCTTCTGCTAGCGAAAAAAGTGCATTGCAAAATATTTTAGTAACCTTTATAACAAAATACGAGAGAATTATCAGAAGTAAGGAGAGTAATATGGATAGAGCTCGAATACGCCGAACATTTCCGCATTTGTGATCGCATTAATCAGCATATGCTTGTAAGAAACAGCAGACGAGCCGGGCGTGTTCTGTAAGGATGATCAGCATAAGATGTGCTTGCTTGACTGTTACACCGGCCGATTCGAATGCGGCCATCTAAGCATATTATGTGTATATTTACCTAAAACGATATTTTTATCTATATTTGGTCTAGCAAAAATCTTATATTTTCGATTACCTCAAGCAAATGAGCCTCATCAGCTCATTCTGTCCTGCTTTCCGGGAGAACAATTGTTTGATCTTGGCAAACCAGCCTCTCACACACGACATTGTCGGCATTACGGTAGCTTCTCTGCAAGTTCTTCTCAATAATGTTAATTTAATGCAAAAAATCAATATATTGGGACTGATAATGTGCTAATACTGCCAAATTACAATGACCGACATGACCTAGACGAAAAATGGAGATTCCTCGATGTGATCCCTAGTGATCCCGATCGGCCTTATATGCATGAACTTTCGGAAGGAGATCGAGTGTATACGAAAACAATGACAAATACTAGCAATAATCCTATTGTAATACGGTCGATCAGTTGAATTGGACATGCGACTGACCAAACGTCGGACATTCGACTGTCAGACGGCGTATATACATATTTCTGAAGATTCTTGACAAAATGGAACAATCGGATTTGTCTAGATTGTGTATATGTATGTGTAGTATTCGATGAGCATAGACCGTGATATGTTTAATGTTTTAGATTAAGCGCTGAGTAATATTTAATTGAATAACTTCAGTGTTCGAAATTTGCTGGTATTTGTTTGTTATGTTATTGTTATTACCGTGGTTACAACAAATCAGTATTTATTTATTATGAATACAACCGCACACTCTTCATGCTGAGTTGTTAATATCACGGAAACGTGTGGATATTTTTGACAGTTTAAAAAGAGAAAACAGATCCTAAATAGATTTAGTTTGCTGGAATGAGCTCTTCATATAGTTGTTCGACTCGTTTTTTGCGATACGACCGCTCAAATATTTCGAAAAAATCGTGAAATCGCTCTTCATCCCCGCACCCTAATCACCAGTGAATTAGTGGGAGGATTTACAAACAATCCGTGAACTCATCTCAGAAGCTACGTTTTCTCGTGAAAAAAAGTGTTTTCCACTATACACCTTCTGGATTTTTCGATTGCCCTGAATGGAAACTAAGTAACACATATAATGTATTCGAATACATCTGGATTCGTTTCCAATGCACAAATTCCATAATTTATGATTAATTATCGTCTCCATGAGCCATTGAGCTGAATGAAATAAGTATTCGTCACATGCTCGTTGATTTCGTTGGTATTCGCTGAGCTGACTTGCTGAACACATTTCATTTACACAAACAATGTAAAACCATCTAACCGTTCCGTTCGTGTTTTCATTCTTTAAGGACAGTCCGAAATTAAATCGCCGAATAATGGAGATTCCACGGAAGGCACCGTATATCACGCTATTGCTTGTTATTGCCAGTGTGATATGGTGGATAGCGTAACTGAAGTTTGCACCATTTTTCACGCATCATAATAGGTCGATGAACGAGTCATTCTTCTCTTCATTTCACTGACTCATTAGACCGGTCTAGCGGTCTGATGAGCATTCGAAAGAAAGAGGCCGAGGTCCGTTTATCGGGAATTAGGTAGGATGAGAACTATTAGGTTGATGCATAATTTTCGATACAAGGTATTTTTGAAGAGTTCTCGAGAATTGTTTGCCTGAGTTTGATAATACTCTGGCATTATTTGGGACACTATTGACGCACTACAAGCATAAGTTCATATTGAATCGATCTCAATTGGTTCAATAGAAAAACAGTATTTCCTAAAAAGTGGCAAATTTCCGGTATTTGGGGTACTCTGCTCAAGCGTCCATTAAAATTAAACAGGTGGATTGCAATTTCCGTTCTTTTGTGTCGGTAGTGAATGCGGGCGTACGCTTCCATAGAACACTTGAAATCAGATCGTTCGCTTCTATCAGAATAGTTGTGGGGACAACACTACTAATTTCGCCTACAGTGCGAATACTGTAAAATACTGGTTGAGAATGTATGTTCATAAGTGCGCTATGAATATCACGCATACGCTAATATCATACAAAAATGCAAGAGAGAATAGCTCAACGCTGAAGCAAATTATGGCTCGAAAACTAGAAAACGTATCGAAAATTATGCATCAACCTAATATTTCATGATGCCACATTTGATGTATCAAAGGTGGCATGAAAGCTAGTGCCTATTTATCGACACTGAAACTCACCATGCGAGGACAAGGTCGAAGAGGGCGTAAGATATGTCTCGGAGGTGCGAATGCTCACGTGGACCGTGCCTGACATTTGACGGCGAATCAATTTGGCTCGTGTGAGCAAAGATTTTTTTTAAGAGTCGGTCCGCGAGAAAACGTAAGAACTGGCCGGATGAGTTTTTTGCACTTATTCCAAATATGTTGTTAATCGATAAGGCATACCAAATACTGATCGCAGGCGGAGTATGACAGCTCTAGACCAACTTTCCGAAAAGTGATCGTCCATAAACTTTTTTTCGACCAAAACATTTTTGTCCGTTTTAATAGCCAATCTGGTGTATTTTTACATGAAAATTACGAATTTCATAGTGGCGAATTCTAGAAACGTCTTTTTTTGCTTCCAAAAGTGCAAAAAACCGCAAAAATAGGCCCATTTTAGTGGTTTTTCAAAGTTTCTGAAAAAAATTCCTATAGAATGGAAACACAACACGTCTGGTGTATAATTTTGAGCCAATTTTAGGAGCACGTTTTTTGGGAATTTCATCTCAAACTTGGAATACTTTTCATTTTTGGTCACCTCAACCCTGCAATTTTTTTGAGATTTCAAGGCGAATCATTTCTAATCTTTCCTGGATTGGTATTTCTACTCATAATATTCACATTTAAACCATCGGTGACTTTCTGGATTGCTTAACTTTTCAATTCATCCACTGAAACCGATTACGCGTTTTTACTCGTTTTAATCATCTGTTTTGGCAAGGTTATCGGAAAATTAGAAGGCTCAACTTTGGTTACTCTGAAAGTTCATGTGAAATATGCGAATGGAAAAGTGTTGGATTGGTATTGGAACCATCAGCTCATCATTTTTGCCAGTTTCAGTCCAATTTGTGCTCAACTAATGCCAAAGTTACATGAATTCGTATCGAAAGATGGCTCAAACATAATTTGTATGAGCTCTACTATAAAAATTCGGACTCTACGCATGGAAATACATCATAATATGTCGCTTTTGCATCATTCTGTGATTTCGACTTTATCACCCTCATACTCCCCCATGGTGAAAAATATGGTAAATATTTTTTCAAGTGTTTACATTCTGAAACACGTTTCCTGATGTATTTCCATGCGTAGAGTCCGAATTTTTATAGTAGAGCTCATACAAATTATGTTTGAGCCATCTTTCGATACGGATTCATGCGACTTTGACATTAGTTAAGCACATATTGTACTGAAACTAGCAACAATGATGAGCTGATGGTTCCAAAACCAATCCAACACATTTCTATTCGCATACTTCACATGTATTTACAGAGTCACCGAAGTTGAGCTTTCTGATTTTCAGATAACCTTGCCAAAACAGAGGATTAAAACGAGTAAAAAGGCGTAATCGGTTTCAGTGGATGAATTGAAAAGTTAAGCAATCCAGAAAGTGACCGATGGTTTAAATGTAAATATTATGAGTAGAAATACCAATCCAGTAAAGATTAGAAATGATTCGCCTTGAAATCTCAAAAAATTGCAGGGTTGAGGTGACCAAAAATGAAAAGTATACCAAGTTTGAGATGAAATTCCCAAAAAACGTGCTCCTAAAATTGGCTCAAAATTATATACCAGACGTGTTACCACCTGCAAAGTATTCTGCAGTGAAAAAGTTTTTCCATTCTATACGAATTTTTTTCAGAAACTTTGAAAAACCACGGGGGCCGATTTTTGAGATTTTTTGCACTTTTGGAGGCAAAAAAAGACGTTTCTAGAATTCGCCACTATGAAATTCGTCATTTTCACGTAAAAATACACCAGATTGGCCATTAAAACGGACAAAAATTTTTTGGTCGAAAAAAGTTTCCGAACGACCACTTTTCAGAAAGTTGGTCTAGAGGTACTCCGCCTGCGATCAGTATTTGGTATGCAGGTTCGATTTCCGTGATAATTGGAAACAGCTCATCCGGGACCCCCAGCTAGTTCTTACGTTTTTTTGCGGACCGACTCTTAAATATTTTTATCTGTTTTTTTTCCATTTTTAGCAAGGATTAAAAATAATATGGCAAAGATGATACATTTTGAAGGCGAAAGTTGCGAAGGCTCCAACAAAGAAGGGCGCAGGCTTGCCCGTAATAGCAAACATATACTACAATAAATAACTTTGAATAATAATGTTTTGGGAAAATGATCAAAATTGAATACTGGTCAAACTTGCCTTCATAACTTTCACATTTTCTTTAATCTGGAAGCTCCGTGATACTGAATGAAAGCCTAGCGCTGCTCCACCGCGATTTCTCGGTTGATTCGGATATTTGTTATGTATGTGATGAGAAAAAGCTAGAAAGACCTTGAACTCGAAACGAAAAAAAGTGGAAATTTTACCGTAGTGCCCAGCAAAAACAGAAATAGATAGAGATTAAAGTTAGCATCTATTGAGATAACTCCTGAGTTGTATTTACATAAATACATTTTTAAATGGAAACCTTTTATTGAGAGTGCACTAGAGATCGCTGTAGGTACAGTCAATAATAACTCCGAAATAATAAGAACGGAAAGTGTCGAACGGGAGCCTTTCTCATACCATCGCCAGGCACGAGTTGCTACAGTGCGTCAATAGCAAATGATCCCATTCTGAATAAACTTAACATTTATCGATTGTTTCAAAAAATAATTATATTTACAGTCGCGCCGGAAAGTCACCGTACACTTTTTGAATTTGTTGTATCTTTTTGCCCAGGAAATGCATCATTCTGGCACTCAGGTACGATTTACCAAATCCATCGGAGATTTTCATGGTATTATTGTATGACGTCATCGCATAGTTATTGCGTAGTGATGACGCAATCAAAAGTCACTTTTTCAAAACGGCATTATTCTTACATAGATTTTTTCATGTTCGCCATACTTTCTATGATTGGAGATATGGCCGAGGCCTACCCAGAATAAATTTTTGAAGGTGCTGCTCGGTCGCATATTTTCTGCAGCGAAGCTGCAAAAACAGGATATGAAATTCGGAACTCTGCTTCTATAGTAGCTAGAGACCCGTTCAAAGCATACAATTGATTGCGATCATGAGTACACATGATCCTGAGAATATGAATACGATATCTCATAATTTGCCCTCAGGGCATGATAAAATCACTTTTTTGCATGACCATTTTTGGACATCCATAACTGTACAGAAAAGTTTAGTAAAAATCTGATTTTTATCTGGTAATGTTTAAAATGTATTGAAGAACCGAATTCCAACTTTGTAGAGCGATTGGATATCTTTCCGACCCGAGGTGTGCGCTTTTAGGAGGTATACTAGGGTCGGCAAACACCTTGTTTACCCCTATGGGCGAGAGAGTGCAGACGACGAGAGTGCGTAAACAGGGTTCCTCGTATGTTTTGGGACCCTCGTATACCTCCGAAAAACGCACGCCGCGGGCTGGAAAGACATCCAAACGCTCTAAAAAGTTGGAATTCAGTTCTTCAATATATTTTGAACATTATCAGATAAAATTCAGATTTTTACTAAACTTTTCCGTAAAATTATTGATGTCCAAAAAAATGGTCATTCTAAAAAGTGATTTTTTCATGCCCTTAGGGAAAATTATGAGATATCGTATTCATATTCTCAGGATCATGTGCACTCATGATGCCGATCATTTTGATGCTTTGAACGGGTCTCTAGCCACTCTAGAAGCCGTGTTCCGAATTTCAGGTCCTGTTTTTGCAGCTTCGCAAATGTGCGACCGAGCAGCACCTTCAAAAATTTATTATGGGTAGGCCTCGGACATATCTCCAATCATAGAAAGTATGGCGAACAGGAAAAAATCTATGTAAGAATAATGCCGTTTTGAAAAAGTGCAGATTGATTGCGTCATCACTACGCAATAACTATGGTATGACGTCATACCATAATACCATGATCATAATTTCCGATGGATTTGGTACATCATACCTGAGTGCCAGAATGATGCATTTCCTGGGCAAAAAGATACAACAAATTCAAAAAGTGTACGGTGACTTTCCGGCGCGACTGTACATGGAAAAATAATATCCAAGAACCGTGTCATTGATTAGATCACACAAGAACATTAGCCAATCCTCATCTTCAAAGTGTATGTTTTGTAAAATCTTATTGTTGATTTCCAAACTCACCTTCGACGGGAAAATCATTGAGCTGATAGTACAACATGATAAAGCGAGATACTCTGAAAAGCAGCAAATACCCGGTTGCCAGACAAAGTTGAATACGAAAATTTCGATGCATCACTCCTTAAAAATACGATTTTAATGTATTTGAACAAAGTCTGTAGGTTGTTAAATCCCACCAGCTCGATATACCGCCACGCAGAAGAACGGCCAGAGCACGCAGTAACTCAGGCTGAAAACGCACTGAAAAAAAAAGATTTTAATTTTAGATTTTTACAATATTGCAATGGTGAACAACTTGTAAACTTTTAAAACTCAAAATTGAATAGAACGAACTTCAACGGCAATGATGGATAGGAAAAGGTGCGGAGCCTGCTCAAACGATGACGAATTGAGCTTGATAAAATGCGATCGTTCTTCCATTTGAATGCAATTGAAGCGTGTGAGGCCGTGAAGGCGCGAATGAAAGAAATCGAAACTTCCAGATAGCAAAATAAGCGACTTGAGTTGTATAAGATTAACTAGAGGCTTGATTGAATCTAGGAGTTTGAGCCTGTTTTTAACTATCAGATAATCGGTTTTAACGAGCATTCAATGACGCAATACTGTGGAACTACAATGTTGACTACAAAAGAGCTATAAAATCGGAAAAAGGGAGAGGGAAAAAAGCACAACAATTCGCCATTAATTTGTGATTGGACACTGCGACTTGGGAGTTGTTTCATTGTAACCATTATGTGCTCCCCTACATTTGCATATGCGAATTTTGTTACCAGGTGAACTTGAGTTTCCCCACATATCTATGTATAGGGGTTCCTGGTCGAAAACATAACGTTTGAGTGGAAAATCGTGGTCAGATTATCACAAAATGCCGTAACTAATCTATCTCCTTGTTACTAGTTTAGAGAAGTTAATGGGGTACTGGAATATGTATTGGTTACGGCATTTGGTGATTATCTAACCATGATTTTCCACTCAAATTGCCAATTGTGGACCATGAACTCCTATTCATAGATATGGAGTGAAACTCAAGTTCACTTGGTAACAAAATTCGCACATGTAAATGTAGGGGAGCACATACTGGTTACAATGACTCAACTCCCAAGTCGCCACTTCTAATCGCAAATTAATGGTGAATTGTTGTGCTTTTGTCCCCCTCCCTCGGAAAGTCGCTTTCGCCATGCCTAACAGTACCTTCGTATCTTCATTTCCAACACTCGCTCAGTGCTCGATTGGTCTTGAGAGTGAGTGAATTTAGAATTTTTTTTTTTTTGAGAGTGAGTGAAATGAAGAGACGAAATATCTTTTATCGACCTCCAATTCTCAGAAAGAGACCGAAGTGACCGAGAAGTGCATTGGTTACAAATGCCGGTCACAACCTGACAACCAAGTGTGGAATGCTTGTGTTAATACCGCACGATTCATCCTATAGAAGTTCTACGTGTTTTGGAGCATATAAATTAAGGTTCGTATTGTAAACGCGCTCGCTCGGTTTAGGGTAAGTACCTGGATTTCGTTGCTCCCAATGTTATGCGAAGGGTCTCAATATCGTATTCCGAAATTTCTAACAAGCATGTTATCTGAAACTGAGTAACGCTTAGTTTACGATGCTGACAAATGATGAAATGATGGCATGTTCTCTTTATGTAAATTATTCGAGCTTTAAATTACCCGGATTATTACTATAATAATATCTTTCAGTTTGTGTGTTATTCATAAATATCCTATTACTTTATTTAATCCGTCTATTCTCAAGCTCTCAGCTGGGAGCCTGCAAATATTTGCTAATGATCTTCACTTTTACTGATTTAATTCTGATCATTTGTCTCATCCTTATACAACCGGTATAACTTGAAATTAAAATCAGCAAATCAAAAACCGAAAAAAACAAATCGAAGGAACACAATGCCCATCATTCCGTTATCGTCCTTGTGATAAGTATTTTGTACGGGTACAAATGTAGATCCTGCAAGTTTTGTGGGGTACAGGTGGAGATTTGGAGGGCATATTTAAAGTGATAAATAATGAAACAATCATGTATTGGCTTCCGATTTGTGTAACGACCTAAGATCGTATACTACGCGCGGTACTGTTCTCTTGTGCGCTGAAAGTATGTTATTCGTTTATCGACATTCTCAAGCAGTCCTTTTAGTTCATACTTTATCTCATGATAATGTAAATTTATGACTGGAATATTCGCGAAAATGTTTTTACCGTAGACGAAATATTACTGAGCTTTGCACGTCAGCCACATAGCTGACAAGTTGGGTAGTTCGTGAGAATAGCATGATGTATCACCACAATAAAATATGTACGCAGAATCTATATTGAATCTTCATCTCATACATTACTTAAACCAGCACTGGCTCCGGTGAGGCTTCCGGCGGAGTAGCAGAGCCATTAGAGAGGTTTACCTTCCCCTTATTCACTGCACTGATCTCGAACCCGTCGTAGAGTCTTCCGAATTCGTGGAGGTAAACAGCCCAGTAGGCCATGTTCAAGCCAACCACCGAGTACTCGCACAGGCAGAAGATTGTGAATGCTGAAACGAAAAGGATTAATGCTTTCAATGCTAGAGCATGCGGGAAAGTGTTTGTGCCTGGCGAAAGGTACGGGCAATCATGGACGAATGTGTTTAACTTTTTAGCACATTACACTAAGAAACCGTTTATTTCTTTAGCACAATGCATTAAGAAGTACTTATCAGTTTCAACGTCCATGTCATTATCAATTACAATGCCGATATTCATTCTACATAATCGTTCATTCTTGTTTTCGCTCAAGTGTAATGGCCTTTGACCACTAATGCGATCAAATCGCTAAATTGTTATCCGCGTTGGCCAATTTCACACAATGACGAAAACGAACTTTTTTCGCGGTCAAAATCAGTTCATCAGATGCAATCAGCAAATACATAATACGATAATACTTGGAGGGCAGATGGCACTCACCAGTCACGGAGCAATAGTACTGCGAAATGGGGTAGAATATCGAGCAGCAGGCAGATACTGCGAAGAAGGCAGTCATGATGCCAATCTTTGTCCACCACATCCGATAGTTCTGCAGTAGTGTCCGATAATTCTACAGTTCCGATAATTCTGCAGTAGTGGGTAATTGTTTTATCTAGTGGAGCGGCCGATCAGTCGTTGCAAGTGGATGATAACGCACATGCATGTCATCGCTGCTGCCCACCAAATGCCGAAGAAGCCAGCGTGCGCATCTACAACGTTATTAACAATAGTTGGACGTCCACCAGAGAACGTATTGCCTAAAATTCGATAAATCCCAAACTTCTTTTGTGAATTTTCGAAAATATCGAAGAGATATGAATGCTCGCAATAATTTATTGTTTAACCTCATAGAGTTCGAAAAACGAGTAATCGCCGGTCATTTTTCTAGCAGCTCAACCGCTCGAGTTCGTAAGACTAATAGATATACGGGAACGAGAATTCAAACACTAGATATATATTTGCGCTCGGCTACTGGTAAATGGTAGCTGGATGTTTGCGGAAAAGAAAAACTTACGAAAGCCAATTATGGAATGAACGTTGAAGACGGAGACGCAGACGAGACCCAACGCCTCGAGGGTGCCGGCCGCATACAGATTATACTGACCGCTTCCAGGAAGGTAGATTTGGGGAACAGTCTGTAATTTCCAGGGCATTCGACTGAGTTTATATCAAATGTCAATGGAGTTCTACCGATATTTGGGAATTTTTTTGCAAACTGACGAAGATGAGTAGGATTCGTGCGGGCAGATGCAACATCAGAGCGAGCAGCCAGACGAGTTTTTGCGGCTCCCACACGCCGATCGAGTAGGAAATGGGCGGAAGGGAACTGTAAACGTGACTTTATGTACATTAGAATTAAAAATTCGGGTAGTCGCCCGGGCAATCGATGACATAGTATGGAAAAGAGTAGAATATTGACAGAATTGCATGTGCTATTGTTCTCTATCAATCTCTATCAATCTAAAAACGCACGACTTCGGTCCCGTTTTCCCTTTCTCTCACCTCTTAACGTGGGGACAATTAGACAGGGAGTAGTTGGAGATTACGTCCCTTTGCAGAATTAGTGTGGAAAAGATGCAGAAGTAGCATGTTAAGGCTGAAAAAATGTTACTGTTAAAAATACTAGAACATGGCAAAATTAAAGCTAATTCATAGCTAATCAAATTACCTGGAAGTGTGACCTCAATAGAGTGCTGAAAGGAAGAGGGGGCTCGGTGTGGGGGAAATAAGAGACAGAGAAATTCAAAAGAGCATACTCTTGCGCAAGAATTGGTTCGGTAAAACACCGTTTTTGAAGCTTTTCGATCGGACATTTAATAGTAATTAGTTATCCATTTGTACAACCATACCCCACATCAGTATACCTGCTCCGATTTGCATAGTGGAGGGCTGTTTTTGACCGATTTTTATGTTATGCGTTCTACATACGTCATCCTTTCTTGTTATGCAAAATTAATGTGGAGGTGCTATACCACCTGGCTAATGTAGATTTTGGGACGTCCACACCAGGCACTAGCTAGAATGGGTAGCTATTTTCAAAATAGTTGTAAAGTCGGATCGATCAACTGGTTCACGTGGATTTCTGTCAATGCGACCCATCAGCGCGTATCATTTTTTGATTCAAAATACTTCTGTATCACATTTTAGTCACAAGATACGACTTTTGCATCATCATTGATTCAAAATATGAGACTTTTGTCTCATTTTTGATTCAAAATATGAGACTTTTGTATCACATTTGATTCAAAAGATACTACTTTTGCATCACTATTGATTCAAAAGATGAGACCTTTGTATCACTTTTGATTCAAAATATGCATTAATCTGCTGAACACTGGGTAGCTAAAAAGCTGCTGCACAATGACTACCGTTGGGGGAACTGCAGTTCCATTGGAATAGGTAATCAAGAGATCCTCCGCTCTTGCTAAATAGAAAAGATAATGCATGCCACTCAACTACCGGTTCATAAGTTGCCAACAAAATCAACGACCAGTTAGTGGAGTACCCTCCACTATCGTGGTGGAGCGAATCAACCGCGTTCCAATTGGTAGGAAGTGTTGCATTCACAGAAATATGCGTGCACCTGTCGAACGATCCGATTTTCCGACGATTTTGAAAATAGCGAACCATTGAAGCTCCTAGTTCCTGGTGAGGAGATCCCAAAAGGACACAGTGCCGATGTGACATAGCGAGTCCTCACTTACATTGCGTAAAACGGATGCAAAAGACAGAAAGAGCAGACAAATTGGTCAAAATACCCCCAAACCGAGTATATTCGACTCTTTCGCCATGTGAATCGGTGCAATTAAAATAAGTCGGGATGGGTATGCAAATGGATCACTAAATACATTTAAAAATTCGGTCGAAAATCATCGAATACGGTGTTTTTTCGCGCCAACTCTTGCGCAAGAGCCCTCACCTCCTCACTCTTGCGCGAGAGTTTGCACTTTGCCCTCTCGTCTTCCTCATTTTAATTTCTCACGAGCGGCAGAGTCTTCATTTCACTCTTACTTTCAATACTCTAGACCTAACACCGAAATGGCCTCGCGTATCTTAACTTAGGTCAACCCATTTGGCAAAATAATCAAAACTAGTACCGGGAAGATACGCGACGAATAAAATGATCAGGCTATTTGAGACGTAAGTGGAGGGCACTTTTGCTGGAAATGGTGCCGGCTGAACAGTGAACATGCCCATCCTGAAAGTAGATGAGTAGGTTTACAATAAGTTAACGATGTAACTAGAAAAAAATGAAGTGTTGTGCTCTAGAATTGTGTTCTAGAATTCTACAAATCTCTCACTGGTCGATCAGAGGGTGCGATACATACAGACTCTGATTACAGATACAGACCCCTCTGATTTCCCGACTATAAAAGTTGCATCAACAGACAACAAGAATGATTATATTATCAACATTAGGTGGTGATAATTTCGCGTGGTATCATAGCTCTACGGGAAGCGATTCAGGGGAAAACTCGTTGTCCGGGAGGGGGGGGGGAGTGTAAGTGACGCGGAAATGTCCAAAAGCGAACACGCGTATGTATGTATATAGGTAACAATAGAACAGCCTGTGTATATCGGTGTCGCGAGGTAAGAGATACGCATGACGGCAGGTCAGTATTAACATTCGACAAATTCTCATGTATTTTTCTGATCTTCGTACTACCAGAAGGGGTGCGAAAATCGTGTATTATTATCCTTGTTTCACACAATCCAGTAGAGTTTGCGAACAAATGAATAGTCTCGTCACTGTACACAATATATAAACTCCAAAGATCGCTCCAGCGACGAGAGAGTTCACTCGAAAATAAGATACGTCCCGAATACTACAAGAATGGCGCCCGCGAGATTCGAACAAAACTCCTGCGAAAGGCCAAATCAGCAGAATGCACAACATTTGTCAATTGTACAGGAAGAAGCCACAACAGAGATGTAGTTAGTGCCGAACTGTACTCTGCAATCTTATTTTGCACGCATGTCTTCCTTTTCACATCTTTTCGCACATAGTTGGCCTGGGAGGACACAGACTTTAAAGTGAAAGTGAGCGAGGAAGGCAGGTTTGTTTGTTGTTGAACTTTAGGAATCAACTATAGTACTCCAATAACTGAAAAGAGCGCTACAAAGTATTACGTTAGAGAGGGCTCGCAAGTCCTCGACTTGTGTGAACCACCCAATTGAACGCGGATTGCTGTAATGTTTGCCAATTCGGCAAGCGCCCTCCTTGCTCTCTCACCGGTCGGCAAAAGCGAGATCTCGCGCGAAACGAAGAGTATACGCTCATATATGCCATCACTAATTAGTGCACTTCCTTTTCTCACAGTACTTGTTCAAATTGTATTTGCGATTAGACAAACAAATGAAAGAAAGTGTGAAGCTCACCGCGAATATCGTGAAGAAAGAGTCCGCCAACATTTTGCTGCGTATTTTGTTCATAACCAGCAGAATAAGGCAAATGATTATCAGGGTAATTCCAGCGAAAGGAAGTATCAGAAGGCGAATGAGGGATGCCATATCGGCGGTCATTTTGTCGATGACTACAGATAAATCCTGCTTCTCAGCAACGGGAGTTATTGAAAATGAACTACAAATTTGGCCCGTGGATTAAAGATTCCGTGTTCGTATCAGCGCAAGAGGACTGATTGTGGGATTGTGGCAGGCTAGAGAAGTGATCAAATACTGAATATATTTCGCAAACTACAGTTATTTTAGAACTGTCTAACAAATAATTTAAAAGGTGATGTAGAACTTTAAAATGACAATTAACGAGGTTCACTATTTGGTTATGCCATGTTAAATTCACTATACAATAAACAACATGAAAAACAAATTTATATTTCGCAAACAAATCGAATCAGAGCATCATAACGACGTCTCTTCAATATATCATAGAAGGAGATATAGATATCAAATGAAGGAGATATAGATATCAAGGGGATAGATTAATTTTCAGAAATGTCAACATGCATTGAAGTGTGTGTGCATTACGACGAAAGGCTTAATCATTATGCCATCCTGTAGAATAAGTAGAATAAAGAATTGGAGCAAATACACTTATAATAATCCGGAAAATTCAAACAGAATAAGAAATGGTGGCCTTAAATCAGTTATTGTCATTGAAAAAATACAAATATTAAAGTTCGTGTGTAGCAGGTGTTTCCGGAAGCATATGATAACAAAGCATGATAGAACGAAATGAACCTAGAGTTTGGAAATTTTAGATCGAATTACAGCTAGTAGTAATCGTAATGGTATTCGTGTTGTCTTCTTGAAAAAATTGGTTGCACTCAAGCAATTTCTGTGCATTCAATTCTCGTTCGGGATCAGACATACCGGGAAACGTCAGGTATTATGTTGTCCCATAATTCGTGTCGCCAATTTTTAAAATAAAAAGTTTTCTGAAAGTTTGCTGAAATATTTCACAATTTGTGATCGGAGGGGAGTTTCAAACGGGTCGATTTCACGATTTTGTATTTCCAATGGTCCAACCTGGCTCATTTGACTATGATAATTCAAATAAAATTATTTGTAAACGATTCCATACTGTTCCGGAAAGAAAATCCACATACATTTTCAAACCTCGTTGAAAATTTCGGGTATTGTAGACACCCCGCAAAGCTTTTTGGGAGACACGGATTGCGCCAAATAAACTTATTTGCCACTAGAGAGTAACTATGCACTGCACACTTTTTTGTATCTGTTAATTAGAGTATTTTTTTTCAATTTTAAGACCATCGATTTTTTAGCAAAGATTTCGCAGTCGTTTATTTCCCCACCACTGAAATGTAATTACTCGATGACGTACCTAAAATGTAGAGTACTGAAGACTTTATCTAATGTATCATACAACAACTTAAAATTCCTTCCAGCGAAATATTATTTAAAAAAATTGGCGACACGAATTATGGGACAACCCAATACCTGACGTTTCCCGGTATGTCTGATCCCGAACAAGAATTGAATGCACAGAAATTGCTGTACAACCAATTTTTTCAAGAAGACGAAACGAATACCATTACGATTACTACTAGCTGTAATTCGATCTAAAATTTCCAAACTCTAGGTTCATTTCGTTCTATCATGCTTTGCTATCATATGCTTCCGGAAAAACCTGTTACCGAGTACCACTATTAAATACTAATAAAAACTACTAATAAAACACTAAGCACCACAATATTAAATACTAATAAAAACCATTTGATGATTGATCGCTTGCTAAAATCATATGCTTCCGGAAACACCTGTTTCCGAGCACTACATTAATAAACGAACTTTAACATTTGTATTTTTTCAATGACAATAACTGATTTAACGCCACCATTTTTTATTCTGCTTTAATTTTCCGGATTATTATAAGTGTATTTGCTCCAATACTTCATTCTGCTTATTCTACAGGATGACATAACGGTTAAGCATTTCGTCGTAATGCACACATACTTCAATGCAAGTTGACATTTCTGAAAATTAATCTATGCCCTTGATATCTATATCTTCTTCATTGCATGATATATTGAAGAGACGTCGTTATGATGCTCTGATTCGATTGGTTAGCGAAATATAAATTTGTTTTTCATGTTGTTTATTGAATAGTGAATTTAACATGACATAACCAAATAGTGAACCTCGTAAATTGTTATTTTATAGTTCTACATCACCTTTTAAATTATTTGTTAGACAGTTCTAAAATAACTGTAGTTTGCGAAATATATTCAGTGTTTGATCACTTCTCTAGCCTGCCACAATCCCACAATCAGTCCTCTTGCACTTATACGAACACTGAATCTTTAATCCACGGGCCAAATTTGTAGTTCATTTTCAGTAACTCCCGTTGCTGTGAAGCAGGTTTTCTCTGCTCGACAAAATGGCCGCCGATATGGCATCCGTCATTCGCCTTCTGATACTTCCTTTCGCTGGAATTACCCTGATA
Source organism: Pristionchus mayeri (assembly GCA_036245805.1). NCBI lineage: Eukaryota > Metazoa > Nematoda > Chromadorea > Rhabditida > Neodiplogasteridae > Pristionchus > Pristionchus mayeri. The sequence goes on along the minus strand of BTRK01000004.1, from coordinate 15,587,630 downwards.
ATAATTTCCCTTATTCTGCTGGTTATCAACAAAATACGCAGCAAAATGTTGGCGGACTCTTTCTTCACGATATTCGCGGTGAGCTTCACACTTTCTTTCATTTTTTTGCCCATCGCAAATATAATTTAAACAGGTACTGTGAGAAGAGGAAGTGCAGTAATTAGTGATGGCAAATATGTGCTATGTTTCGAGAAACGATACCACGGTCTCTTCATTCTTTGCACTCTCTCGTCGATCAAACGGTCTAGAGAGTGTGTAAAATGAATAGACGAATTATCGAATTACGCACTCTAATAGGTGCGTGTACTCTTCGTTTCGCGCGTGATCTCGCTCTGGCTGACCGGTTAGAGAGAGCACGCGAGGAGGGCGCTTGCCGAATTGTCAACAATTACAACAATCACTTCACTTGGGTTCACTTAACTTCACTTGCCACTTCACTTGGGTTCACTTGGGTGGAAGTCGAGCACTTGCAAGCAGTCTCTAACGTAGTACTTTGTAGCGCAATTTTCAGGCATTAGATCACTATAGCTGTCCGAGATTTCTACTTCTCAAAATACTGTGCAAATTGTTTTTTTTGGAGCCTCTTCAAGCGATTTTACAGTCGTCGATAGACGATTACGCCAGCTGGTGTAGTGCGGTGAGGCCGACTACTGTTTGGACTACGTATCCCTGCTGTCCAATGTGCTTCTAGGGAACGATACATTTCGCGACCTGGGTCACTGCCAATTTACCGACCCCGGAGGGATGGAGGGCTTGGTCTGCCTCGGGGGGGGGGGGGGGAGATCGAACTCAGGTCCCTCGTATAGCGAGTGGCGCCTCACACCACTGCGCCACCACGCCGGTATTTTGTTACATTCAACACATCTCTAACATTGGTGCTAGTATCCGTGTCCAGAATGTCTTCATATATCCTCTGGCAGGGCAAGCAGGGAGAGCAATCAGAGGGTAGAGGATAGGGATAAGCAAGGGTGATTAGAGATTCCTGCAGACTCAATATCGACATCTACTGAACTTTCATCAAGACGAACACACTGTAGGTGGGGACCGTCTACAACGCGATCTCACTTGTCAACCTGAGCATGGGGGCGACACTAGCACCTCTTAGATTGATGCCTGATGTGTACACGGAAGTGAAGATAACAGTGCAAGTAAGTCTTGCGGTGGCATTTCTGTAATCTAATCTTGCTTCATTTTCAATAGGCACTTCTGAGAAATAATAATTGTGTGTGCATTATAGTTGTTTTTCTTCTTCGCAAACTTTTCCCGAAGTGGCGAGGTGATCACAACCTCGCTCATTGCACTAAATCGATTGACTGCGATCATCGCGCCTCTTCGGCATAATCAGGTTTCATTCAAAATTCATAATTTCTTACTATGCATTCCTTTGAGATCTGGTCAACTCGCTGGCAACATTTGTGTTTCGCGTTTCAATTTGTGATCAGCGTTTTGGTGGGAGCGCTTGTTGCAGTGATTGGTGCGCCATCGTGGATTCGAGCTGCTGATGGGTCCTATTTTGCCAAAGTGAATAAAGAACGGTCAACCAATAAATTTTAATAACATTCAAATAATCTTCTGTTCTCTTACGTTTCAGCTCGATCAATCTGAAACTGCGATGGTTGCAATCTACGGAATACTCGGAGCATCGCTCGTCTTCATTCCCACAGTATTCCTTGTTTATGTAATCTCGTACTTGCGCCTTCGAAAAAATCTGAAGACAACTAATGTATCTCATTATTTATTTCTCAATCTATTCAATTTGTCGCAGAACGCAAGTGGATCGAAGCGACTGGACCGTTCACTAACGTACGTCGCTATTTGCACTTGCGGCGTCGAGGTAATAGTTCGAAAATGTACAAATAATATGGAACTTCTTTAGATTATATACTACCTCAGTTTCGTCTTTGTATATTTTATCGCCATAGATTTCGAGGTGCCTGAGTGCTGAATTGCATTTTCAAAACTACTTGTAGAAATATCCCCTCGCACTGCTTTTGACCTTAGGCACATAGGATGATTTTGAGGCGAATTAGAGCGATTTGAAAAAAAGCGTGGCAGACAGACGGACAGACAGACAGACAGACATACGGACAGACGGACGGACAGACAGACAGATAGACGTTACGATATTTCTTTATACAGTAATATTACAGATGTTGGAATTATTACTATTTTTGAAGACCACAACTTCAAACTAGCACCTTTGCTATCGTAAACTGAGTTTATTGTAGGTTGAGGTCGTACCGTTAGTAAAAACGATTTAAATTGTAAAAATATTACGATGATTCCGATGCGAAATTGTATGGAGAATTCGAAAATATAGTAATAGGTACCAACATTGCAAAATATGAGTTTTCCCGCAAAATCAAACCGCGCAAGTCGCGGCCCGCCGCGCACACACATCACCAGGGTGATTAGCTCGCACTGTAGTAGACGTTGAGTGACAAAGGATACGGATGAGAGAGTACAGACGAGGCGAGAGCGAAAACAGGGGTTAAACTATTTCTCCGAAAGACGATCGACCACACACTTTTGTCCAGGGACCCGATCGACAACACATTTTTGTCCAGGGACTCGATCGACCACACAATTTTGTCCAGGAACTCGATCGACAACACAATTTTGTCCAGGGACTCGATCGACAACACACTTTTGTCCAGGGACTCGATCGACAACACACTTTTGTCCAGGGACTCGATCGACCACACAATTTTGTCCAGGGACTCGATCGACAACACACTTTTGTCCAGGGACCCGATCGACAACACTCTTTTGTCCAGGAACCCGATCGACAACACATTTTTGTCCAGGGACCCGATCGACAACACACTTTTGTCCAGGGACCCGATCGACAACACACTTTTGTCCAGGGACTCGATCGACAACACACTTTTGTCCAGGGACTCGATCGACAACACACTTTTGTCCAGCGCCCGATCGACAACACACTTTTGTCCAGGGACCCGATCGACAACACATTTTTGTCCAGGGACCCGATCGACAACACACTTTTGTCCAGGGACTCGATCGACAACACACTTTTGTCCAGGGACTCGATCGACCACACAATTTTGTCCAGGAACTCGATCGACAACACACTTTTGTCCAGGTACCCGATCGACATCACATTTTTGTCCAGGGACCCGATCGACAACACTCTTTTGTCCAGGGACCCGATCGACAACACACTTTTGTCCAGGGACCCGATCGACAACACACTTTTGTCCAGGGACTCGATCGACAACACACTTTTGTCCAGGGACCCGATCGACAACACATTTTTGTCCAGGGACCCGATCGACAACACACTTTTGTCCAGGGACTCGATCGACAACACACTTTTGTCCAGGGACTCGATCGACCACACAATTTTGTCCAGGGACTCGATCGACAACACTCTTTTGTCCAGGGACTCGATCGACCACACAATTTTGTCCAGGAACTCGATCGACAACACACTTTTGTCCAGGGACCCGATCGACAACACATTTTTGTCCAGGGACCCGATCGACAACACACTTTTGTCCAGGGACTCGATCGACCACACAATTTTGTCCAGGAACTCGATCGACAACACACTTTTGTCCAGGGACCCGATCGACATCACATTTTTGTCCAGGGACCCGATCGACAACACTCTTTTGTCCTGGGACCCGATCGACAACACACTTTTGTCCAGGGACCCGATCGACAACACACTTTTGTCCAGGGACTCGATCGACAACAAACTTTTGTCCAGGGACTCGATCGACAACACACTTTTGTCCAGGGCCCGATCGACAACACACTTTTGTCCAGGGCCCGATCGACAACACACTTTTGTCCAGGGACCCGATCGACAACACATTTTTGTCCAGGGACCCGATCGACAACACACTTTTGTCCAGGGACCCGATCGACAATACACTTTTGTCCAGGGACTCGATCGACAACACACTTTTGTCCAGGAACCCGATCGACAACACATTTTTGTCCAGGGACCCGATCGACAACACACTTTTGTCCAGGGACCCGATCGACAACACACTTTTGTCCAGGGACTCGATCGACAACACACTTTTGTCCAGGGACTCGATCGACAACACACTTTTGTCCAGGGCCCGATCGACAACAAACTTTTGTCCAGGGACTCGATCGACAACACACTTTTGTCCAGCGCCCGATCGACAACACACTTTGTCCAGGGACCCGATCGACAACACATTTTTGTCCAGGGACCCGATCGACAACACATTTTTGTCCAGGGACCCGATCGACAACACACTTTTGTCCAGGGACTCGATCGACAACACACTTTTGTCCAGGGACTCGATCGACCACACACTTTTGTCCAGGAACTCGATCGACAACACACTTTTGTCCAGGGACCCGATCGACAACACATTTTTGTCCAGGGACCCGATCGACAACACTCTTTTGTCCAGGGACCCGATCGACAACACACTTTTGTCCAGGGACTCGATCGACAACACTCTTTTGTCCAGGAACCCGATCGACAACACATTTTTGTCCAGGGACCCGATCGACAACACACTTTTGTCCAGGGACCCGATCGACAACACACTTTTGTCCAGGGACTCGATCGACAACACACTTTTGTCCAGGGACCCGATCGACAACACATTTTTGTCCAGGGACCCGATCGACAACACACTTTTGTCCAGGGACTCGATCGACAACACACTTTTGTCCAGGGACTCGATCGACCACACAATTTTGTCCAGGAACTCGATCGACAACACACTTTTGTCCAGGGACCCGATCGACAACACATTTTTGTCCAGGGACCCGATCGACAACACTCTTTTGTCCAGGGACCCGATCGACAACACACTTTTGTCCAGGGACTCGATCGACAACACTCTTTTGTCCAGGAACCCGATCGACAACACATTTTTGTCCAGGGACCCGATCGACAACACACTTTTGTCCAGGGACCCGATCGACAACACACTTTTGTCCAGGGACTCGATCGACAACACACTTTTGTCCAGGGACTCGATCGACAACACACTTTTGTCCAGGGACTCGATCGACAACACACTTTTGTCCAGGGACCCGATCGACAACACACTTTTGTCCAGGGACTCGATCGACAACACACTTTTGTCCAGGGACCCGATCGACAACACATTTTTGTCCAGGGACCCGATCGACAACACACTTTTGTCCAGGGACTCGATCGACAACACACTTTTGTCCAGGGACTCGATCGACCACACAATTTTGTCCAGGAACTCGATCGACAACACACTTTTGTCCAGGGACCCGATCGACAACACATTTTTGTCCAGGGACCCGATCGACAACACTCTTTTGTCCAGGGACCCGATCGACAACACACTTTTGTCCAGGGACTCGATCGACAACACTCTTTTGTCCAGGAACCCGATCGACAACACATTTTTGTCCAGGGACCCGATCGACAACACACTTTTGTCCAGGGACCCGATCGACAACACACTTTTGTCCAGGGACTCGATCGACAACACACTTTTGTCCAGGGACTCGATCGACAACACACTTTTGTCCAGGGACTCGATCGACAACACACTTTTGTCCAGGGACCCGATCGACAACACACTTTTGTCCAGGGACTCGATCGACAACAAACTTTTGTCCAGGGACCCGATCGACAACACATTTTTGTCCAGGGACCCGATCGACAACACACTTTTGTCCAGGGACCCGATCGACAATACACTTTTGTCCAGGGACTCGATCGACAACACACTTTTGTCCAGGAACCCGATCGACAACACATTTTTGTCCAGGGACCCGATCGACAACACACTTTTGTCCAGGGACCCGATCGACAACACACTTTTGTCCAGGGACTCGATCGACAACACACTTTTGTCCAGGGACTCGATCGACAACACACTTTTGTCCAGGGCCCGATCGACAACAAACTTTTGTCCAGGGACTCGATCGACAACACACTTTTGTCCAGCGCCCGATCGACAACACACTTTGTCCAGGGACCCGATCGACAACACATTTTTGTCCAGGGACCCGATCGACAACACATTTTTGTCCAGGGACCCGATCGACAACACACTTTTGTCCAGGGACTCGATCGACAACACACTTTTGTCCAGGGACTCGATCGACCACACACTTTTGTCCAGGAACTCGATCGACAACACACTTTTGTCCAGGGACCCGATCGACAACACACTTTTGTCCAGGGACTCGATCGACCACACAATTTTGTCCAGGAACTCGATCGACAACACACTTTTGTCCAGGGACCCGATCGACAACACATTTTTGTCCAGGGACCCGATCGACAACACTCTTTTGTCCAGGGACCCGATCGACAACACACTTTTGTCCAGGGACTCGATCGACAACACTCTTTTGTCCAGGAACCCGATCGACAACACATTTTTGTCCAGGGACCCGATCGACAACACACTTTTGTCCAGGGACCCGATCGACAACACACTTTTGTCCAGGGACTCGATCGACAACACACTTTTGTCCAGGGACTCGATCGACAACACACTTTTGTCCAGGGACTCGATCGACAACACACTTTTGTCCAGGGACCCGATCGACAACACACTTTTGTCCAGGGACTCGATCGACAACAAACTTTTGTCCAGGGACCCGATCGACAACACATTTTTGTCCAGGGACCCGATCGACAACACACTTTTGTCCAGGGACCCGATCGACAATACACTTTTGTCCAGGGACTCGATCGACAACACACTTTTGTCCAGGAACCCGATCGACAACACATTTTTGTCCAGGGACCCGATCGACAACACACTTTTGTCCAGGGACCCGATCGACAACACACTTTTGTCCAGGGACTCGATCGACAACACACTTTTGTCCAGGGACTCGATCGACAACACACTTTTGTCCAGGGCCCGATCGACAACAAACTTTTGTCCAGGGACTCGATCGACAACACACTTTTGTCCAGCGCCCGATCGACAACACACTTTGTCCAGGGACCCGATCGACAACACATTTTTGTCCAGGGACCCGATCGACAACACATTTTTGTCCAGGGACCCGATCGACAACACACTTTTGTCCAGGGACTCGATCGACAACACACTTTTGTCCAGGGACTCGATCGACCACACACTTTTGTCCAGGAACTCGATCGACAACACACTTTTGTCCAGGGACCCGATCGACAACACATTTTTGTCCAGGGACCCGATCGACAACACTCTTTTGTCCAGGGACCCGATCGACAACACACTTTTGTCCAGGGACTCGATCGACAACACTCTTTTGTCCAGGAACCCGATCGACAACACATTTTTGTCCAGGGACCCGATCGACAACACACTTTTGTCCAGGGACCCGATCGACAACACACTTTTGTCCAGGGACTCGATCGACAACACACTTTTGTCCAGGGACCCGATCGACAACACATTTTTGTCCAGGGACCCGATCGACAACACACTTTTGTCCAGGGACTCGATCGACAACACACTTTTGTCCAGGGACTCGATCGACCACACAATTTTGTCCAGGAACTCGATCGACAACACACTTTTGTCCAGGGACCCGATCGACAACACATTTTTGTCCAGGGACCCGATCGACAACACTCTTTTGTCCAGGGACCCGATCGACAACACACTTTTGTCCAGGGACTCGATCGACAACACTCTTTTGTCCAGGAACCCGATCGACAACACATTTTTGTCCAGGGACCCGATCGACAACACACTTTTGTCCAGGGACCCGATCGACAACACACTTTTGTCCAGGGACTCGATCGACAACACACTTTTGTCCAGGGACTCGATCGACAACACACTTTTGTCCAAGGCCCGATCGACAACACACTTTTGTCCAGGGACCCGATCGACAACACATTTTTGTCCAGGGACCCGATCGACAACACACTTTTGTCCAGGGACCCGATCGACAACACACTTTTGTCCAGGGACTCGATCGACCACACAATTTTGTCCAGGAACTCGATCGACAACACACTTTTGTCCAGGGACCCGATCGACATCACATTTTTGTCCAGGGACCCGATCGACAACACACTTTTGTCCAGGGCCCGATCGACAACACACTTTTGTCCAGGGCCCGATCGACAACACACTTTTGTCCAGGGACCCGATCGACAACACATTTTTGTCCAGGGACCCGATCGACAACACACTTTTGTCCAGGGACCCGATCGACAATACACTTTTGTCCAGGGACTCGATCGACAACACACTTTTGTCCAGGAACCCGATCGACAACACATTTTTGTCCAGGGACCCGATCGACAACACACTTTTGTCCAGGGACCCGATCGACAACACACTTTTGTCCAGGGACTCGATCGACAACACACTTTTGTCCAGGGACTCGATCGACAACACACTTTTGTCCAGGGCCCGATCGACAACAAACTTTTGTCCAGGGACTCGATCGACAACACACTTTTGTCCAGCGCCCGATCGACAACACACTTTTGTCCAGGGACCCGATCGACAACACATTTTTGTCCAGGGACCCGATCGACAACACATTTTTGTCCAGGGACCCGATCGACAACACACTTTTGTCCAGGGACTCGATCGACAACACACTTTTGTCCAGGGACTCGATCGACCACACACTTTTGTCCAGGAACTCGATCGACAACACACTTTTGTCCAGGGACCCGATCGACAACACATTTTTGTCCAGGGACCCGATCGACAACACTCTTTTGTCCAGGGACCCGATCGACAACACACTTTTGTCCAGGAACCCGATCGACAACACATTTTTGTCCAGGGACCCGATCGACAACACACTTTTGTCCAGGGACCCGATCGACAACACACTTTTGTCCAGGGACCCGATCGACAACACACTTTTGTCCAGCGCCCGATCGACAACACACTTTTGTCCAGGGACCCGATCGACAACACATTTTTGTCCAGGGACCCGATCGACAACACACTTTTGTCCAGGGACTCGATCGACAACACACTTTTGTCCAGGGACTCGATCGACCACACACTTTTGTCCAGGAACTCGATCGACAACACACTTTTGTCCAGGGACCCGATCGACAACACATTTTTGTCCAGGGACCCGATCGACAACACTCTTTTGTCCAGGGACCCGATCGACAACACACTTTTGTCCAGGAACCCGATCGACAACACATTTTTGTCCAGGGACCCGATCGACAACACACTTTTGTCCAGGGACCCGATCGACAACACACTTTTGTCCAGGGACCCGATCGACAACACACTTTTGTCCAGGGACCCGATCGACAACACACTTTTGTCCAGGGACCCGATCGACAACACACTTTTGTCCAGGGACTCGATCGACAACACACTTTTGTCCAGGGCCCGATCGACAACACACTTTTGTCCAGGGACCCGATCGACAACACATTTTTGTCCAGGGACCCGATCGACAACACACTTTTGTCCAGGGACCCGATCGACAACACACTTTTGTCCAGGGACTCGATCGACCACACAATTTTGTCCAGGAACTCGATCGACAACACACTTTTGTCCAGGGACCCGAGCGACATCACATTTTTGTCCAGGGACCCGATCGACAACACTCTTTTGTCCAGGGACCCGATCGACAACACACTTTTGTCCAGGGACCCGATCGACAACACACTTTTGTCCAGGGACTCGATCGACAACAAACTTTTGTCCAGGGACTCGATCGACAACACACTTTTGTCCAGGGCCCGATCGACAACACACTTTTGTCCAGGGACCCGATCGACAACACATTTTTGTCCAGGGACCCGATCGACAACACACTTTTGTCCAGGGACCCGATCGACAACACACTTTTGTCCAGGGACTCGATCGACAACACACTTTTGTCCAGGGACTCGATCAACAACACACTTTTGTCCAGGGCCCGATCGACAACACACTTTTGTCCAGGGACCCGATCGACAACACATTTTTGTCCAGGGACCCGATCGACAACACACTTTTGTCCAGGGACCCGATCGACAACACATTTTTGTCCAGGGACCCGATCGACAACACACTTTTGTCCAGGGACTCGATCGACAACACACTTTTGTCCAGGGACTCGATCGACCACACACTTTTGTCCAGGAACTCGATCGACAACACACTTTTGTCCAGGGACCCGATCGACAACACATTTTTGTCCAGGGACCCGATCGACAACACTCTTTTGTCCAGGGACCCGATCGACAACACACTTTTGTCCAGGAACCCGATCGACAACACATTTTTGTCCAGGGACCCGATCGACAACACACTTTTGTCCAGGGACCCGATCGACAACACACTTTTGTCCAGGGACCCGATCGACAACACACTTTTGTCCAGCGCCCGATCGACAACACACTTTTGTCCAGGGACCCGATCGACAACACATTTTTGTCCAGGGACCCGATCGACAACACACTTTTGTCCAGGGACTCGATCGACAACACACTTTTGTCCAGGGACTCGATCGACCACACACTTTTGTCCAGGAACTCGATCGACAACACACTTTTGTCCAGGGACCCGATCGACAACACATTTTTGTCCAGGGACCCGATCGACAACACTCTTTTGTCCAGGGACCCGATCGACAACACACTTTTGTCCAGGAACCCGATCGACAACACATTTTTGTCCAGGGACCCGATCGACAACACACTTTTGTCCAGGGACCCGATCGACAACACACTTTTGTCCAGGGACCCGATCGACAACACACTTTTGTCCAGGGACCCGATCGACAACACACTTTTGTCCAGGGACCCGATCGACAACACACTTTTGTCCAGGGACTCGATCGACAACACACTTTTGTCCAGGGCCCGATCGACAACACACTTTTGTCCAGGGACCCGATCGACAACACATTTTTGTCCAGGGACCCGATCGACAACACACTTTTGTCCAGGGACCCGATCGACAACACACTTTTGTCCAGGGACTCGATCGACCACACAATTTTGTCCAGGAACTCGATCGACAACACACTTTTGTCCAGGGACCCGAGCGACATCACATTTTTGTCCAGGGACCCGATCGACAACACTCTTTTGTCCAGGGACCCGATCGACAACACACTTTTGTCCAGGGACCCGATCGACAACACACTTTTGTCCAGGGACTCGATCGACAACAAACTTTTGTCCAGGGACTCGATCGACAACACACTTTTGTCCAGGGCCCGATCGACAACACACTTTTGTCCAGGGACCCGATCGACAACACATTTTTGTCCAGGGACCCGATCGACAACACACTTTTGTCCAGGGACCCGATCGACAACACACTTTTGTCCAGGGACTCGATCGACAACACACTTTTGTCCAGGGACTCGATCAACAACACACTTTTGTCCAGGGCCCGATCGACAACACACTTTTGTCCAGGGACCCGATCGACAACACATTTTTGTCCAGGGACCCGATCGACAACACACTTTTGTCCAGGGACCCGATCGACAACACACTTTTGTCTAGGGACTCGATCGACCACACAATTTTGTCCAGGAACTCGATCGACAACACACTTTTGTCCAGGGACCCGATCGACATCACATTTTTGTCCAGGGACCCGATCGACAACACTCTTTTGTCCAGGGACCCGATCGACAACACTCTTTTGTCCAGGGACCCGATCGACAACACACTTTTGTCCAGGGACCCGATCGACAACACACTTTTGTCCAGGGACTCGATCGACAACACACTTTTGTCCAGGGACCCGATCGACAACACACTTTTGTCCAGGGACTCGATCGACAACAAACTTTTGTCCAGGGACTCGATCGACAACACACTTTTGTCCAGGGCCCGATCGACAACACACTTTTGTCCAGGGACCCGATCGACAACACATTTTTGTCCAGGGACCCGATCGACAACACACTTTTGTCCAGGGACCCGATCGACAACACACTTTTGTCCAGGGCCCGATCGACAACACACTTTTGTCCAGGGACTCGATCGACAACACACTTTTGTCCAGGGCCCGATCGACAACACACTTTTGTCCAGGGACCCGATCGACAACACATTTTTGTCCAGGGACCCGATCGACAACACACTTTTGTCCAGGGACCCGATCGACAACACACTTTTGTCCAGGGACTCGATCGACAACACACTTTTGTCCAGGGACTCGATCGACCACACAATTTTGTCCAGGAACTCGATCGACAACACACTTTTGTCCAGGGACCCGATCGACAACACTCTTTTGTCCAGGGACCCGATCGACAACACACTTTTGTCCAGGGACTCGATCGACAACAAACTTTTGTCCAGGGACCCGATCGACAACACACTTTTGTCCAGGGACTCGATCGACAACACACTTTTGTCCAGGGCCCGATCGACAACACACTTTTGTCCAGGGACCCGATCGACAACACATTTTTGTCCAGGGACCCGATCGACAACACACTTTTGTCCAGGGACCCGATCGACAACACACTTTTGTCCAGGGACTCGATCGACAACACACTTTTGTCCAGGAACCCGATCGACAACACATTTTTGTCCAGGGACCCGATCGACAACACACTTTTGTCCAGGGACCCGATCGACAACACACTTTTGTCCAGGGACTCGATCGACAACACACTTTTGTCCAGGGACTCGATCGACAACACCCTTTGTCCAGGGCCCGATCGACAACACACTTTTGTCCAGGGACCCGATCGACAACACATTTTTGTCCAGGGACCCGATCGACAACACACTTTTGTCCAGGGACCCGATCGACAACACACTTTTGTCCAGGGACTCGATCGACAACACACTTTTGTCCAGGGACTCGATCGACAACACATTTTTGTCCAGGGACCCGATCGACAACACACTTTTGTCCAGGGACTCGATCGACAACACAATTTTGTCCAGGGACCCGATCGACAACACACTTTTGTCCAGGGACCCGATCGACAACACACTTTTGTCCAGGGACTCGATCGACAACACACTTTTGTCCAGGGACTCGATCGACAACACCCTTTGTCCAGGGCCCGATCGACAACACACTTTTGTCCAGGGACCCGATCGACAACAACACACTTTTGTCCAGGGACCCGATCGACAACACACTTTTGTCCAGGGACTCGATCGACAACACACTTTTGTCCAGGGACTCGATCGACCACACAATTTTGTCCAGGAACTCGATCGACAACACACTTTTGTCCAGGGACCCGATCGACAACACATTTTTGTCCAGGGACCCGATCGACAACACACTTTTGTCCAGGGACTCGATCGACAACACACTTTTGTCCAGGGACTCGATCGACAACACTCTTTTGTCCAGGGACTCGATCGACAACACACTTTTGTCCAGGAACTCGATCGACAACACACTTTTGTCCAGGGACCCGATTGACAACACATTTTTGTCCAGGGACCCGATCGACAACACACTTTTGTCCAGGGACTCGATCGACAACACACTTTTGTCCAGGGACTCGATCGACAACACATTTTTGTCCAGGGACCCGATCGACAACACTCTTTTGTCCAGGGACTCGATCGACAACACACTTTTGTCCAGGGACTCGATCGACCACACAATTTTGTCCAGGGACTCGATCGACAACACATTTTTGTCCAGGGACCCGATCGACAACACTCTTTTGTCCAGGGACTCGATCGACAACACAATTTTGTCCAGGGACCCGATCGACAACACACTTTTGTCCAGGGACTCGATCGACAACACACTTTTGTCCAGGGACCCGATCGACAACACACTTTTGTCCAGGGACTCGATCGACAACACACTTTTGTCCAGGGACTCGATCGACCACACAATTTTGTCCAGGAACTCGATCGACAACACACTTTTGTCCAGGGACCCGATCGACAACACACTTTTGTCCAGGGACTCGATCGACAACACACTTTTGTCCAGGGACTCGATCGACCACACACTTTTGTCCAGGGACTCGATCGACAACACACTTTTGTCCAGGGACCCGATCGACAACACATTTTTGTCCAGGGACCCGATCGACAACACTCTTTTGTCCAGGGACTCGATCGACCACACAATTTTGTCCAGGAACTCGATCGACAACACACTTTTGTCCAGGGACTCGATCGACCACACAATTTTGTCCAGGGACTCGATCGACAGCACACTTTTGTCCAGGGACCCGATCGACAACACATTTTTGTCCAGGGACCCGATCGACAACACTCTTTTGTCCAGGGACTCGATCGACAACACACTTTTGTCCAGGGACCCGATCGACCATTTGAAGGAAAAGATTTTTGTCCAGGGACCCGATCGACCATTTGAAGGAAAAGATCAAACTACAAACTACAAAGATCAAATATCAAATTTTGAAAGCGCTCGTCAAGGGTTTTCATTAGGTCAAGCTCTTAGGCACATAGGATGATTTTGAGGCGAACTAGAGCGATTTGAAAAAAAGCGTGGCAGACAGACGGACAGACAGACAGATAGACGTTACGATATTTCTTTATACAGTAATATTACAGATGTTGGAATTATTACTATTTTTGAAGACCACAACTTCAAACTAGCACCTTTGCTATCGTAAACTGAGTTTATTGTAGGTTGAGGTCGTACCGTTAGTAAAAAACGATTTAAATTGTAAAAATATTACGATGATTCCGATGCGAAATTGTATGGAGAATTCGAAAATATAGTAATAGGTACCAACATTGCAAAATATGAGTTTTCCCGCAAAATCAAACCGCGCAAGTCGCGGCCCGCCGCGCACACACATCACCAGGGTGATTAGCTCGCACTGTAGTAGATGTTGAGTGACAAAGGATACGGATGAGAGAGTACAGACGAGGCGAGAGCGAAAACAGGGGTTAAACTATTTCTCCGAAAGACGATCGCCGCGGGCGTTCTCCAAACATTCGAAAAAAGTTATTAATTAGTTTTTCAACTCATTTTCAAAAATGAGTGGCAGGAATTTTGTCCACTTCATCACTCGTCGAGGAAAGCTCGATCCTGATATTTTCCTCGATTTGGACTTGTTTCTTTCAAAGTAAATGTAATTGAATCGGTTCGAGAGCCATGAAGCTTCGATAGGCATATTTATCCTGTCACGAATTATTGTCTTGAAATCTAGCAAGCTACACATGCATAGACCAGAGCTAGATATCGATGTGTGAGATGAAAATATAAAGCATAAGGTATGGAAACAAAATTTGCGAGTTCGACGGCCTAATTCAGTCAACGCAGGTGGCTGCAGACAGGCAGTAGCTGTTGTAGTTGTCTTTAGTGCGAATCTGAATGATTTAAAATGTCTAGTATACTTCGAGAGTCATCTTCACATTATCTACATTAAAGGAGGAGTAAATGCAAACGCGCGCCCGGTTGGAATATGTTTCACCAAGGGACGCACTCTCTTCAAGTCGCGTGCTATCTCGCCCCCTTCCCTGAGCTTTCCCTGATCTGGCTC
This sequence comes from Pristionchus mayeri, assembly GCA_036245805.1. Lineage (NCBI taxonomy): Eukaryota > Metazoa > Nematoda > Chromadorea > Rhabditida > Neodiplogasteridae > Pristionchus > Pristionchus mayeri. The sequence goes on along the minus strand of BTRK01000004.1, from coordinate 15,572,225 downwards.
CCAGCCAACTAGCGCTAACTCTGTTCGGAATGGAGATATCAATGTGAAAATTTCGGAGCTTCTTATCGTTGTTGAGCTCTAGGCAGTGTATATGATAGCTTCAAATATTCAATATTGAGTTTACTCCTCCTTTGCAGGGGGGGGGGGTGGTTGGTCTAGTATCTTGGAACTTGTTTCACTGTTACCATCATGCATTCCCTTACCGTTACAATGAATTGCATATATTGAAAATAGGATTACCCGAATTTCCCTCTCCTCACCATCATCCACACACCCATCGTGCATGAGATCAGTCTGTTTTCGGCCTCCCATGTGCTCCAGTCCGTAGTGCGCAGATATCTCATCCTGCATAACTACGTATTATAGAAATAAACAATTGTGTCACACACCACGCTGAACAAACAATTACCGAACGTGAAAACTGCAGATTATGCACCCAGATAACACCCCAATTTAAGAGGTCGGATCGGTAAGAATCGACCATAATGGCCACCCCCCGGACATGCGGCCCTCCGGAATAAGAACCTACAGGTCCTGCTTTGTGCATGTATACCCCTTGCTCCCATGTTACAAAAAGTACCACTGGTTTATCGATTTGACGTGTCCGTAGTAAAATATGACGTCACAAAGTCTAAAAATCGAAATTTCATAATTTCTCAACGCAACAAGGTGGACTCAAAATCTCTTTTGCATTGCACTAGGCATGACTAATAACCAAAAACTAGACATACTGATAGATTCACGCATTGCTGTAAAACGGTTTTCATGTTCAAAATTTCCGATTTTTCAAGTTAAATCTTGTATTTGGAGAGACCCCCAGTTCTCATTGTGCCTAAAATGTAGCCCATTGAATTCTACATCAGGATATTGCAAAGTGAATTCAATTCAGTTTGTCCGTCATGTTCTCCCCATGGCGAGAACACATCAGTGTATTATCTGGTATATCCGAAAATTCATAATTAATTAATTGTATCACTCCTGTTCAGTTTAAATAGACGTTTGTGAGTGCTTTCAACATAATAAAGTCAAAAAGACTTGAAAATAAGCGGATCCCGCATCGTATAGAAACAACCTATTTTCACACCCTCAAGTTTCTTATATTTGTGCCACTGAAAATCAGCGCAAACAAATATGTGTTGATGAACACTAGGTAATAGTTACAGTACGTACTGTCACCTTTTCAAAAATCGTATATGAACTTGGTACTTGTGCTTCAAGATATAATAAAATGTGCTTAAAATCACGAAATGGAGGTTGACTTCTGAAAATTTAGATGTGAAAATCGAAGAATATGACAAGATTTATTCATTTTACATTTATTTACAACGATTCATGAGAAAAACAGCTCATAAAAACAAAGTATATGCAAATTCAGAAAAATCACTTGTCTCATCCTTGCTTGGACCCAAGTTTGTGCATTGAAATTTCGGATTATGCTTGCTCATCTTCAACCAAACTAAAATAATTTTATTAACACAAACATTGAGATGCGGCTTCATGTACCCGTTCCTTTTTCAAAATATACGCATTCTGTTTTGGTCTATTGACAAATGCGAAAATAAATTTTCCTTGAAATGTCAACGGGTTTCGCTGAAATCGATCACGATTGGTGATAGAATAATGGTTAATAAAATAATATACGTTAATATTGTGTTAAAATAGCGAAATTATTCAATTGCAAAAAAAATTGAAAAACAAATTTTCTGAATTTCTGAAATTCGTAGATGCAAACAAATTTAGCAGTTATTAGCATATTACTTTAGAATTGATTGATCACAATTAAATTATGGTCACTAGCAACGGATTTCAGCGAAATCCGTTGAAATTTCAAGGAAAATTCATTTTCGCACTTCTCAATAGACCAAAACAGAATGCGTATATTTTGAAAAAAGGAACGGGTACATGAAGCCGCATCTTAATTTTGCATATTATAAAATTATTTTAGTTTGGTTGAAGATGAGCAAGCATAATCCGAAATTTCAATGCACAAACTTGGGTCCAAGCAAAGATGAGACAAGTGATTTTTCTGAATTTGCATATACTGTGTTTGTATGATCTGTTTTTCTAATGAATCGTTGTAAATAAATGTAAAAAGAATAAATCTTGTCATATTCTTCGATTTTCACATCTAAATTTTCAGAAGTCAACCTCCATTTCGTGATTTTAAGCACATTTTATTATATCTTGAAGCACAAGTACCAAGTTCATATACGATTTTTGAAAAGGTGACAGTACGTACTGTAACTATTACCTAGTGTTCATCAACACATATTTGTTTGCGCTGATTTTCAGTGGCACAAATATAAGAAACTTGAGGGTGTGAAAATAGGTTGTTTCTATACGATGCGGGATCCGCTTATTTTCAAGTCTTTTTGACTTTATTATGTTGAAAGCACTCACAAACGTCTATTTAAACTGAACAGGAGTGATACAATTAACTAATTATGAATTTTCGGATATACCAGATAATACACTGATGTGTTCTCGCCATGGGGAGAACATGACGGACAAACTGAATTGAATTCACTTTGCAATATCCTGATGTAGAATTCAATGGGCTACATTTTAGGCACAATGAGAACTGGGGGTCTCTCCAAATGCAAGATTTAACTTGAAAAATCGGAAATTTTGAACATGAAAACCGTTTTACAGCAATGCTTGAATTTATCAGTATGTCTAGTTTTTGGTTATTAGTCATGCCCAGTGCAACGCAAAAGAGATTTTGTGTCCACCTTGTTGCGTTGAGAAATTATGAAATTTCGATTTTTAGAATTTGTGACGTCATATTTTACTACGGACACGTCAAATCGATAAACCAGTGGTACTTTGTGTAACATGGGAGCAAGGGGTATACATGCACAAAGCAGGACCTGGGGGTTCTTATTCCGGGGGGCCGCATGTCCGGGGGTGATCCAGTCTTACCGATCCGTCCTCTTAAATTAGGAAGGTTGATTACTGTAACTGCTTGTCTCCGTTGTTTTTGCTTTGCTTTTTATGTTTTCCATCAACGACGCTTGATAAACACTCCGATGCTTGATAAACGCTTCCCTATGCAGAAACCAACACCAATAGTTGAGCCAGAAGCGGGAAAAAATAAATGCGCGCGTACGTGAAAGAGGCGGGGCGAAGAGAGCCGGAGATAAAACAGGGAACCACTTTGCACGGCTCTCACACCGGCATACACCATTTGTCCGTAGTTTTTTATTTCACTAATACACATGGTTATCGCATATCCCATCTTACTGTATCCATCCAGTAGTGGGGCAGCAGGGGTCGACTTCGATTAGTGGCTCAGTAGGATTCGAATTACTGTAACAAGTAAACCATTGCGAACACATGTACCATTTCACTATTAACCTGATCAAGCGCACACTGGTAATATTTGAACTTAACTGAAGGTAAGAAGGAATCCCATGTAGTAGAAAAACTTACCTGGGTTCAGCAGGTTCGATTGGCAAGGGCGCACAAGCGCAGTTGGGCGTCACTGCATTTAAAAATTTTTTTAAATTTTATTCAAAATAGTGAAAACTGACACGGAGTGGTCGGCGCGAGCACACACTTGGCCGATTTGAAGTAATATCGCTCGCCGTTCGGGGTGTCTTCCAGCTCGAGGTACCATGAGCCGATGTTGCCGTCCCATACTGGGAAAGTCAGAAAAAAATGTTTGGGTCTCTTGGGAGGGGGACAAAAGCACAACGGACAAAAGCACAACAATTGACAATTAATTTGAGATTGGACTTGGCATCTTGGGAGTTACTTCATTGTAACCAGTATGTGCTCCCCTACATTTGCATAGGCAAATCTTGTTGCTAGGCGATCATGAGTTTAGCTCGACTCCAATGACCAGGGGTTCATGGTCCAAAATTGAACATTTGAGTGGAAAATCATGGTTAGATAATCATCAAATGCCGTAACCAATCAGTCATCATGTTACTAATTTAGAGTAGTTTCTGGGGCACTGGAATATCAATTGGTTACGGCATTTGGTGATTATCTAACCATGATTTTCCACTCAAATGTTCAATTTTGAACCATGAACCCCTGGTCATTGGTATCGAGCTAAACTCATGATCGCCTAGCAACAAGATTTGCCTATGCAAATGTAGGGGAGCACATACTGGTTACAATGAAGGAACTCCCAAGTTGCCAAGTCCAGTCGCAAATTAATGGTGATTTGTTGTGCTTTTGTCCGTTGTGCTTTTGTCCCCCTCCCGGTCTCTTGGTTTCGCTCTCGTCCGTAGAGTTTCGAGAGAGTGCAGATAATATATTTTGTACCTGCATAGGAGTATTTGTAATTCTCTAGAACAATGTGCGTGCCGTCGTGTTGAATCGCGCTAAAATTCAATTGTACACTGTGCATTAGGAAGACTTCATGGACAGCATAATATTGCTCACTCGATTACTATTCTTCGCTGGTCGAGGGGTGGCACTCCACAGGGTATGTAGGATTCTGAAAAATTGATTTCCTCTTTTCTCTTGGAGCAGCGAAATTCGAGCCCAACTAACCATCCGTGGCCAAATCTCCGACAACATCTGATAGACGCGAGCACTCGCCGGGAGTATAATCTTGAGCGATCGGTCCTTGCGGAATATCTGCAGGAAATCGATGTTTTCGCTAATTCCGTATACTTTTCATGAGATTTTGCTGGCTGTTATAAAGTCAAATAAGCAAAACAACTCGCCCATACAGCTGACGTTCGACTTTACGTGTGCTTTGAATGGCACTGGGCAGACTTCGGAATTCGACTCTGAGCCACCGAGCAGGACACAAGCCGTGCCTGCATCATTCAGCAAGGTAGCCTCGCACTAGAATAAAACCTGGTTCGTGTTGACTTGCTTTATTTTTGTCAAGACTGAAGCATGACGTAAGAGAAAATGAACATTTGAATCAGTCAAGCACAGAATCTTGCAGCCCGTAATCGTCTGTTGAGGCAGAACGTTGAGGACTTCACGACGAATGCACTCCGTCTGCTCGATGAAGCAGGTTGAATATACGAACTAAAAATGAGTATTGCCAATATTGCCTCCAAAATGCGCAACAACGATGGGGAGTTGTCAAAATATAAACAAATGAATTGCTCCCCAATTGCTCAGATATTATCAGCATAGTTGCCCAACACTGGCGGCGAGGTGTTATCAGACCATGAAACCCTATTCATGGTTGCACGCTGCCCCTCTCGAATTGAGGGGAGCAGCGTGCACAGACGTATGGTCATGGTCGAAAATTGATTGGTAGGTCATGACTCATGAGTAGGCCAAGATTAAATACCGTACCCAATCGATCATACAGTATCTCCAGACACCATTACCGTAACCACCAAATATCGCTAACTTTATTTTCAAAAAAGTACTGGTACCGTGCAAAATCGATTATACAGTACCCATACCACTACCGTAACCCCGTTCCATGGGCCAGATCCAGTTCCTTGGGTCAAGCAATTTTCTGAAATTGTCAAAAATTTTTGTAAAAATGTTTTTTAAAAACATTTTAATAAATCGATTATAAAGTGATTATGCGGTAACGAGAGATATGGTGGTATATTTTAAAATAATTTTGCTATCGATTTTAAATTTTTAGAAACAAATGTTTGACCCAAGGAACTGGATCTGACCCACGGAACTGAATTACGGTAGTGACTTGGGTACTTTATAATCGATTGGGCATGGTACCAGGACTTTTTTGAAAATAAAGTTAGTTTGCGATATTCAGTGATTACGGTAGTGACGTTCGGTATCTGATGGTACTGTATGATCGATTGGGTACGGTACTTACTCTTGACCCACATCGGTTCAAAACCAGCATTACCGGGAGCACGCGTCCGTTGAAAATCCTAGGCACACGATGTGTGTTTTCCTACATGGCGTAGGTTGCTCATTGTGCGGTCTTCGCGCCTCTCCCGCCTCTTCGCGCGTTCTCTAACCCGGCGCGAATAGAGAGCGCACGTTATTTGTACTCTCTCGCTCGCTCCTTTTTGCATGTAGCTGACAGCTACATTTGTCGAAGGGGGGACCCCTTGATGAAAGTTTTGCCGTCGCGTGATCCTACTAATGCAAAATTAGTACGGGGCTGAACCAATGTGAACCTACTCATTGCCTACTAATTAATTTTTGACCATACGTCTATGCATGCTGCTCCCCTCAAATCGAGGGGAGCAGCGTGCAACCCTGATTAAGGGGTTCATGGGGGTCGCCGCCGGCGTGGGCACCTATTATTATCAGTGTATCGAAAAACTGCTCACATATCATCAGTCCCCTACACATAGAATCTCACCTGCGGCAGGAGCAGGCACGCTATAGCTCGAAACATCTTGAATGTCTACTGAATATGCCAGAAGTGAGAGTATTTTGCTGCACTCTCGCGCTTTGATCTCCTACCTGCTCTCTTATTGTCTACGAAGAAGCACAAAGACCCCTGAAGGCATCCATTGTCTTTGCGATCTTCGTCTCCAGACTTCTCCCAACTTCCTTTCCGAAGAAAGCGAGATCCTGATCTTTTCGTTGTTTGAGCGGAAGTCGCGTTGAGATCAGGTACGATTGATATTTTGCAAGAATTCTATTAGATACAAAAGCGTAATATTTTATCGATAACAATTACATCCAAATACCATTGTTCTGAATATTTCCTTTCTCTTCTCCATTTTCTTCTTCAACAATGCATATAATCATTTGACAAAGTTTTACAGATTCCGAGATCTATTTTTAAAAAGAATATATCGTTACATGCAGGTCAAGTGCAATCTAATAACAAATGAATAAAAGCACTGAAAATATATCAAGAAACACAATATAGGAAACACATATCACGCCTATCACGATAGAATCGCGCTGAATTTGCCATTCATGGGAATGGAGGAAAATTGAGTTCTAACCGGTTTTGGCAATCTTATGCACGCCTGGGTGACCCCGAAGTCTTATTATGTAGATTTCATTTTTGGAGTTTCCTACACCGACTCGCAATCACAATGTAGCGAGAATAAATCAGTGATTCTTCAAACATGCAGTATCACAGGTCTTCTGAGAGATCGCAGGTGCCCTTTGACAAACTGTTCAAATTGCTTCAATCGGAACCCCAGTTTGGTGGTTGATGTACCTGAGGCCTAGTAACATTCAGTAAAGTTTTTGGATCCGTGAATTGAAAATTGCCTAAAAGCCGGCTCTCACCATTTTGAAACTTCGAAAATTCATATCTCCCTTCAAGGTTGAGTAAATGAGTCCTTTAAAAAACTAAAATGATCCACTGGTCGAGTAGAATAACTTTGTTGTTAAAGAGAAATTGAAAGGAACACAAGTTAATGGCGAAAATTCAAAAAGTTTGGATTTTGTGATGAGAAAAATCGAGATAAATTCAGTTCCTGAAAAAATATCATTACTACCTAAGAGATTATTTAAGATTCGAAGTCGGCGACCTTTTCTACCCCGGATAAAATTACTTCCAAAAAATCGCGATCGTAATATCGCGCTTTTTTTCGCCGAGAACATGTCCGATCACGTGTTTTTACTCAAGATTGAAAATTTCACTTTCTAATTTTTGTGCCGAAATCACTCAGATATATATTTTCTTTCAATTGACGATGCTTGCCAACCTTTATATGTCAATTCCCGTCGAAAAAACCGGAGAATTCAATATTTTCAAAAATCATGTTTTTCACCAAATTTCTCAAATTTTATGTAGCAAAACATGATTTTTGAAAATATTGAATTCTCCGGTTTTTTCGACGGGAATTGACATATAAAGGTTGGTAAGCATCGTCAATTGAAAGAAAATATATATCTGAGTGATTTCGACACAAAAATTAGAAAATGAAATTTTCAATCTTGAGTAAAAACACGTGATCGGACATGTTCTCGGCGAAAAAAAGCGCGATATTACGATCGCGATTTTTTGGAAGTAATTTTATCCGGGGTAAAAAAGGTCGCAGACTTCGAATCTTAAATAATCTCTTAGGTAGTAATGATATTTTTTTTCAGGAACTGAATTTTTCTCGATTTTTCTCATCACAAAATCCAAACTTTTTGAATTTTCGCCATAACTTGTGTTCCTTTCAATTTCTCTTTAACGACAAAGTTATTCTACTCGACGAGCGGATCATTTTAGTTTTTTTAACGACTCATTTACTCAACCTTGAAGGGAGATATGAATTTTCGAATTTTCAAAATGGTGAGAGCCGGCTTTTAGGCAATTTTCAATTCACGGCTCCAAAAACTTTACTGAATGTTACTAGGCCTCAGGTACATCAACAAGCAAACTGGGGTTCCGATTGAAGCAATTTGAACAGTTTGTCAAAGGAGGGTCTCAATTTCATGCAATCTCTCAGAAGACCTGTGGTATAAGGAAAATGTTATCACTCAGTGGCATCTAGAGGCAGCTTTCCACTCTTGTTACTTACGACCAAATTCATCATTAAATCTAATTTTGAATTATCACGAGAACCTGTTTGTGCCATTTTCATCATTCCGATAAACATTTCTGATTGTTAATGAGGATACACGATTTGGACATAATTGGACAGGAAACGACATTATGTTTTGTATTTGTTTTTTGTGTTTGTATTTTTTTGTATTTGCATTTAGCCAACAATTCCAGGAAAATAAGAAAAGCCGTACAAATACACCGAAAAATCTATTCATGTGGGATATGGTAGAACCCTAATATGCAACCGATGTGAATTACTCTGAATTTTTGAAAAAAACATGTTATTGCTTGGTTAAGCAATCTTGGATGTTCGTATGTTTGAAGACATGGAGGTTTGTGAATTGGAGCCTCCGGACTTGCGGACGAAGGATAGAAGGAGAAGTGCCTGTGTAATTCGATATAGATTTCGATAACCTTCGTCTCCTCATGTCTTGTACTCTCTCAAGGTTCGAACGGCCTAGAGTGGGTGAAATGAAAAGACGAAGGTATCACATTATTATTCCATATACAGAAAAAGTTATGTATAGCTTTATTTACACTCACTATTTACTGTCACCGTTCTGCCTTGACAAAGTGTAATATGTAAAGAAATTATAACCCCGCAGAATCGCTTAACGTAAATATCGGCGATGGGAACGTCAGAACACTGGCGAACGCGGAGATATTGTGCAGTTCGACGAGAAAAGAAGGCGAAGATGCCCAACGAAGGAGAAAGCAACACCGAAGGGAGAATACCCTGACAGATGCAATTCATTTTTTTGAATCATAGTACACCCCCCCCCCCCCCCGCACAAAGAGGGGGAGGGTCTGAGATTCTTTAAAACAAAGTAAGAACGAGATGGGGGCGGCACAAAGCTTCAAAACGGTCGTATCGAGCTACAATTTTCACTGGGAATGCGTATGGGTAGGTTACACTAGCTCGACTTTTTGCGAACTTTTGTTCGACCCCATTTCTCTCCCAACATTTATGTTTCTCAACTATTCATTATGAAATCCTGGAGGACATCTGCTGCGAAGGAGAATCGATCCTCTGACGATGATGGAGGTTTTCCGGTAATCACGTGCAGTGAGAGCTTCAAAACACTGGACAATTTGGAAGCGCATGTTCTAAAAAACCATAGCGTTTCCCCTTTGAAAAATGACCATGAGGGGGGCAAGTCACTCCATATGATCAAGGCTCTTCTGGAAGGAATCGTTCGGAGTAGAATGCAGATTTCCGAAGTGGATGTCGTTGTTAGGGAGCTGGAATTCTCGGACGACGACGGCCGAAGGTGGACAAAGGGAGAAGTCATCTGCCAGGTACGAGGAGAGTGCGAAAGAGTATGTACATTATCAACAAATGTAGTTGAATGAACATTTGGATCATATATTAGCTCTACGAAATATATAAATAAATTGTAAATTTGATGAAAAAACGGCTGTACTAGTCAATACTTTCCCAATTGAATCTTAACCAGTTATTTTTTTGCTGAGCCTCATTCGTGTCCCAGTACCAGGAACATATTAAAAACAATAATCAGCATCAACTTCCCGTAGGGTTCAGCTGTTTTTCAGAAGAAGAAAACAACCGAGAGAATAAAAGTAATAAATTTGGATGGACAAGTGCGTACGGCAACCATAGCTATTCAGAGGGAATTCGATTATCAGCTGTCAAAAAGAACGAATAGGGCAGTTCAGTTCCATGATGCCTGCAGATCCTTGAAATACACCTGCATGTTAAATTTATAATTATTCTTTAATGAAATGTGTTCACATCTCGAGCGCTCTGCTTCGATTCAACAGATGCCAGCTGTTTCGCTTGAGCTTGCCGTTGAAAACGACCTGAATTGTTGCTTGTTATGTTATTTTTGTCTTGGTTTGTCTTGATTTCGTTTGTTTTATGTTTTTTTCATATTTCTTCTTTGAAACTAATCCCACCAAGCTTGGTCATTATCGTAAACGCGAGTGGGCTCAGCAGGCAGTAGTAAGGTATCACCTGCAAAAAAAATGCAAATTTACTTGCGCTTTTTTACAAATCGCACATTAACAGCTGCAAAAATGATCGTGAATTCTGCCGGAGTGTAGTTTGGTCGATAGTAGTAGCTGAACGAGTAGAGACCTGAATGAGTAGGTGTTAGCTGAATACTTAGTTATGATTAGTTATGTCAGTTTAAAAGGCCCATTGCAATTAAATAAGCAAAATGACCATTATGGTATAACAATTAAGGATTTGAATCATTATTGAGTCCGATTGAGATCAATGGTATGTGAAAATGTAGATGGGCATTTAATAAAAAGGCAGACAAACCAAAATGGACGATGTGCGAAGCACAGTGAAGTGCGTGCATGGGAATGAACTGCTCCATGGCGCGCAAATTTCGCACTCTTCGAAACGTCTGAGTGAGCTCGTAGGAATTCCTACTGAAATGCCGAGTAGTTTCATAAATTTGAATCCAATAACTCGTTTGCCAGCGTCGTTTTGTTGTATCTTAGCAGGAGCAGTGCTGCGAAAGCATTCACGACGTCCATTGCCATCATGAGATTGAGATTCACGATTATGAACTGATTTTTTTTGTATTTTTTTTTAAATTTGTAAATCACTGACAGCTTCGCCATTGTCGCTGAAGAATGGGCACAACTGAGTTCTGCCCTCGAAAGATTCATCGTAGAATGAAAACACGCCAAATGCGATGACGTAGCCGATCTAAATTAATTTCTAAGTTGTGTGCTGCGAAAATTGTTCCAATTCACGATGTGTTCTAACAATTTGATCAGATGAATCCATGCGTTAGCACAGGGACTACAATATACGAAGTGGTGAAGTGTCACATGGCATTGCTCCCACTTTACTCACTCACCCGGAAGACTGAGTCAATCTTGTGGTGCCGGTAATTACAAAGGCGCAAAGGCGTGCCGGTAATTACAATTGTGTGAGATTGACGTTCGATAAACGGGCATTCGTCCGTTCGTTTCACACACACTATCTATACCGGTCGATATGTAAGCGAGTGTGGGAAATGGATAGACGACGATCCGTTTACCGAACTCTGAGTGATACCATGAGGATGATGGTGACGAACGCCAGTCGCTTCTGCGTTGGCAGTGCACATCCAAACGAGCACAGCGCTGTGAAGTGTTTTTGATCGTCAATATTCATTTTTGAAAAGTGAAAGGTAAAGGTGCACCCCATTTGCGAGAGTGTCTATTTGGACGGATTTGGCCTGGAGTGCATATCAATCTTTGCTAAGTAACATAACTAATTATCAACCACTACTGTGGTGTGCCACTCCAAGTGGCGCCCAAGCTGGGTCGCACTTGGGCACCCTCTCTCTCTCGTATCTCTGACAGAATCCCAAGTTGGGGCCAACTTGAAAATTTACTTGATCCCAACTTGAGGTTCCGTCAGAGATACGAGAGAGCTTTTAATAAGGATAGAGAGGTCGCCCGAGTGGCGACCAAGCTTCTTGGGCGCCACTTGGAGTGCCACACCAGAGTAATTATACAATTAATTAAGCAGACCTTGGTGCATCGTTATTATGGCGTGGATCAGGACGAAGGCTGGAGTGACAGCGGCGGCGCCCATCCGGAAGATGCACAACGGCTGCAGTTTCGCGGGCGTATAATTTGCCCCTTTTATTTGAAAATATATTTCACCAGAAAAATAGTGGGGATGACAGCAAGAAACATGCCGTCCGATGGGTTTCCAAGTTTGCTCGTGGACGATACCAGATTTCAAAATTTGCACGTTTCGATTTCTGTTAAGAGAAGGCGATTCAGAAGGGACTCAGAATCCAAATCACACTGATCAGGGGAATGGATGGCACTCTACCAACCGAAACCCATTGCTTTCTATTTCCTCTTTCGTGGGCTGTATTCTCTAGTTTATTTCAACAACCGTGACTAATCGTATAATTCCTCGCTCACAAACTGTCGACTAATTTGACAGATATGTTGTCTAAACATTGATTTAGCCATAATGGGATATGAGTGCCTATCTGAGATAATTCACCATTGGCCGTACAGCCAAAAATAAAGTACTGATTTTAAGATCTCCCTAGGGTTAACTTTTCACGTAGAGTTCGAAAATCAACCTTAGAAAGCCGTTTCTCTGGCCCCTGATTTTATGTGGCGCGCCTCAACACTGAGGTTGGTTTTTGTATCTTTTGAACGGCTTATGCAAACACCTTACATATATAGTAATTCTGAAAGAGCTCGACGAGATAATCATTTTTACTGTTAGAAGTGAAACGCTAGCTCACCTGGGAAAAAACTTATCGCCCTTTAAATTATCAAATTGGTCGTCGTAAAAATTTTACATGCCAGAAAATTGGTCGTCGTAAAAATTGTACATGCCAGACGTACTTTTAAGTATGTTTATTAAATTCCTCGTGAAAAGTTATCCCGGAATGCAAATTTTCGCGCCAAAAAAGCCGCATACGAGGGGTCTGCCAAATAGAGGAAAAGGGATCAATTGTTAGGAATTTCAGGTTTTTCATGTCTATCGTCTCCATTTTCACTATTTCGAAGCAGAGATGACGAAAAAATAAGTTTCAAGATTGGGGAATGTGAATTTTACAAATTTGGACATCTGAAAGTGTCGATTTTTGAAAACATATAAAGTATACTTCCAAGTAAATAAGAAAATGTACATATATGTATCTGAGAGAATTAACCTTGTGCCGTACAACGAAAAATAAAGTCCCAATGTGAAGGGTGTTCTAGGGGTAACTTTTCACGTAGAGTTCGAAAATCGACCTTAGAAAGCCTTATCTCTAACCCCTCATTTCCTGTGTTGCGCTGTATCTGGGTGGTCGGTTTTTGTATCTTTTGAACGGCTCATCCAAACCTCATCAATGTATAGTGATTCTGAAAGATATCGACGAGATAAGCATTTTTACTTTTGGGAGTGAAAGGCTAGCTCAACTGTGAAAAAAATTATGACTATTTGAAAAAATTTCCAGGAATCAAAATTGACGTCCTGGAAAATTTTAATCCGAATGCCCCTTTTTAAATATGTTAGTTAGATTCTACGTGAAAAGTTACCCCTAAGTACTTCTTTTCGCTCCAAAAGGGGGGGGGGCAAAAGCGCTCCAAAAGGCCAATGCATGGGGTCTCCTAATTCGTCGAAAATGTCATTGTCGTAATTCTTAGTAGAAATATGTGTATTTCAGGCGAATCATCGCCAAATCAGATCAGTTTCGAACTAATTTTGACGATTCTAGAATACGTAAGTAAAAATACACTGAAAAAATCGGGGTTTATGAAATATCGAATTTATCAGGTGAATCTTATAATAGGTACCGACATAGATTAGAAAATGGTGTAGAGAGGCTCCTCACCAATTTCGATACTTGAAATATTCTCGCCCGAAAACGTTGTTTTGAGAGTATCTAAATAATATTTACGAACAAATAATGGGTATTTTCGATGGGAATGGAATAATTTCAAGCGTATAACAACTTTGGCATGTAAGTTGATCGGAAAATATGTGCTCACTTACAGATTTTAAAGATCGGAAAAAATCGAAATTTTGAAAACAACGCATACTCCACTATATTCAACGTTAATCAACAAATCATGAGCGAGAAAGCATTAATCAACAAAAAATGATCAATTTTTAAAGAAAATGCTTTGAGAATTCAATATATTGCAAATCATGCTCTTTCTTAATAGCGTTTTCGGGCGAGAATATTTCAAGTATCGCAATTGGTGAGGAGCCTCTCTACACCATTTTCTAATCTATGTCGGTACCTATTATAAGATTCACCCGGTAAATTCGATATTTCATTTGAAAATTTTAAGATATCAACGTTCAAAGTTGAGATTTTTCGAAGTAGGAAAAATCGAATTTTTAGACTTGACCCAAACCCCGATTTTTTCAGTGTATTTTTACTTACGTATTCTAGAATCGTCAAAATTAGTTCGAAACTGATATGATTTGGCGATGATTCGCCTGAAATACACATATTTCTACTAAGAATTACGACAATGACATTTTCGACGATTTAGGAGACCCCATGCATTGGCCTCTTTTGGAGCCAAAAGAAGTACCTAGCTTTTCACGTAGAATCTAACTAACATATTTATAAAGGGGCATTCGGATTAAAATTTTCCAGGACGTCAATTCTGATTCCTGGAAATTTTTTCAAATAGTCATAATTTTTTTCACAGATGAGCTAGCCTTTCACTCCCAACCGTAAAAATGCTTATCTCGTCGATATCTTTCAGAATCACTATACATTGATGAGGTTTGGAAGAGCCGTTCAAAAGATACAAAAACCGACCACCCAGATACAGCGCAACACAGGAAATGAGGGGTTAGAGATAAGGCTTTCTAAGGTCGATTTTCGAACTCTACGTGAAAAGATACCCCTAGAACACCCTTCACATTGGGACTTTATTTTTCGTTGTACGGCACATAGCTGGAATTGCTCAGCTCTCTCAGATAGTCACTCATATAAGCTTCTGTGCGCACTTCTAGATTCGGGTTTTTTGACATTCAACATTTCAAAATTGGTACTATCGACAAACATTTCATGATTGAAATCGACTGAAATCAAGTCAATTTGGTGATTTCACACCACAATGCAATTTATAATGCAAAAATAAAGCAACAAATTCGGCTCATTAGTACGTAAATACGCAATCAATTATTTTGACAAATCTAGATTTTGACTAAATTCGATCCAAAATATCTTTGAAAGTGGAGCAGCTGTCGAGCATATTTTGTTTAATGTTACTAATCTACTACTCTCTCATATCTCACTATAAATTGCGATAGTTATCAGAACGAATTGGCTGAAATTTGCTTAATTTTTGCATTATAAATTGCATTGTGGTGTGAAATCACCAAATTGACTTGATTTCAGTCGATTTCAATCATAAAATGTTTGTCGATAGTACCAATTTTGCAATGTTGAATGTCAAAAACCCGAATCTAGAAGTGCGCACAGAAGCTTATATGTACATTTTCTTATTTACTTGGAAGTATTCTTTACTTCATGCAGAAAGCGCATCTTCATGTATTCAAAAATAGACACTTTCAGATGCCCAAATTTGAGCAAAATCGAGAATTCGAAAACCGATATTTGTCGAACGATTCAAAAACGGATTTTTCGATGATAATTCACATTCGCCAATCTTGAAACTTATTTTTTCGTCATCTCTGCTTCGAAATAGGGAAAATGGAGACGATAGACAGGAAAAACCTGAAATTCCTAACAATTGATCCCTTTTCCTCTATTTGGCACACCCCTCGTATGCGGCTTTTTTTGGCGCGAAAATTTGCATTTAGGGATAACTTTTCACGAGGAATTTAATGAACATACTTAAAAGTACGTCTGGCATGTAAAATTTTTACGACGACCAATTTGATAATTTAAATGGCGATAAGTATTTTCCCAGGTGAGCTAGCGTTTCACTTCTAACGGTAAAAATGCTTATCTCGTCGAGCTCTTTCAGAATTACTATATATGTAAGGTGTTTGCATAAGCCGTTCAAAAGATACAAAAACCAACCTCAGTGTTGAGGCGCGCCACATAAAATCAGGGGCCAGAGAAACGGCTTTCTAAGGTTGATTTTCGAACTCTACGTGAAGTTAACCCTAGGGAGATCTTAAAATCAGTACTTTATTTTTCGCTGTACGGCATATAGGTGAAATTGCTCGGTTCTCTCAGATAGTCACTCATATATCTTTAGAGACCAGAGGAGTCAAAGATGGAAAAGGCTCTCACTCTCGGGATGAAAGAGGCGCACGAATTTGCCATTACGTAGTGCGCAATGAGATGCATCGCCTCAAAACAATTTTGCTATTGTTGATGAGTATGCTTGCTTTTGTGTATGTGTTTACAATTGATTACCTGTGTAACTCCAAGCCCGATGCTATAAACACCGATCATCGAAAAGAGCGTGTGTAAGTACCACTGTAAATTGAGAATCATCTCGGACTTCGCTCACCATTGCATCCTGGGCTTTCAGTCTGCTTTTGATTTATTTTGACCCTCGCTCTTGCATGGGAAAACCAAACGCCTTTCCTTTTCACTCATTTGCCAAAAAGTACAAGCCGTCTGGGTTTAAAGAAGAGTCTAGTACTAGAGTGAAGTCCGATCTTTAGAGCACACGCGCGTTTCTTGGAAAGATGCAAACAACTGGTCTATATTTGAGCGATCTTTTGATGCATAGTGTTGTCGTCATTATGAACACAATTATCAAGATCTGAACTAAAATTTGCACGTTTTTTTCTAAGCATACTTACCAGCACTTAACACTATGCTTCGAAAAACTAAAAAAACAACGACTCGTAGCGTTAGCATTCTCAAAGAAAACAATAGCGTTAAATTCGCGGTAAAACAAGAAACACGGCACCAAAAGATCGGTGTTCACACGTTTGTAAGCACCTGCCATGGTTCAATTGAAAGACGATGATGTGAAATGGTCGCAACTAACCACAGTGACCGAGTCGAAGATAGTGCGAGCCAGAAGGCGGCAATTAACGTAGAAAACGATGAGCAAAGCCGCGGAGAGGACTACCACCTAGAATATAGTTTTGATTTTTGAAAGTAATCGTTTTCTTTGTTTTGTTTGTATTGACCCAAACTAAATGCCTTCGACCTGGATAAAGTGATGATGATGATTAAGAATTTAATGTGTGGAAATTTTTTAAAAAATATATTCATTTTTTAGGAAAAATATATTAACGAACATGAGTCCACCGAATTAGTAGCGGGAGCAGTGATTCGCGCACTTGCGTGGTAAACTCGCAATCTCCGTCCATTACTTGAGCGAACGTTCCCTTGAAAATTTTTGATAGTAACTTAACTATTATAACGTTTGTGTATCTTTCCCAGTACATTTTGATTGATGTTTCCGTTCATTTTAGATGAACAATTAGCAAGACGCTGTATAGGTTAAATTCAAGTGAAGTAATCTTCCAGAGCATCCTTGGTAGTCCCAAAGTATCAGAGAGGCACGGAAAAAATACAAAGCAATCGATAAATGCTGACCTACTTTGGAAGCTAAGAGATGGGAGATGGGATCTTTGGAAATGGATGGAGTCCTGATTCTGTCGATTTCCCTTCCGTGGCTATAAGCTGGTGGAAGTAAAAACTGGAAGGAAGGCGTGCTCCTCCTGACAATAATCTTTCTGTTTACTTCGATGCAAGATCAGATACGGAGAAAATGAGGCCAATGACATTCAGGAAACGGAGATGAGGTTTAAAGTAAATATTAAGTATCCCACTAGTACAAGTTCGATGAGAAAGAAATCTGTGAAGGAGTAGGTGCATTTCAACTGGCTAAAATGTGTATGTGTGGTGCGCCGGAAATCAGCTGCACGTAGACGCGGGAATATTTGAACATTCGTGCGACTTTATGTTTCCGTACTACTCTCTCTGTCGAATGGCAAGCAACACTCAAGATTCAATTTGATCGTCGAAGTTGTGTTTTCGTGATCAACGTCGTAGCTACATATCAATTATTCCGGAGTGTTCATTCTCACGCAAAGTTCGTGCCAATTCTGTTGGAAACTTGGTGTACGGATTAGCAGAGATACTTCAAACACAAAAGCGTATTCACTAAAGGGTGTCACAAGGGTCAATGTTCTTTGATATTAAAAAACATTACCAGCAAGTCTACCTTGGAGTATTGAAAAATGGTCCTAAGGAAATGAAAGACGTCTTCTTGCTCATCGTGTCTATAATCTGCTGGAAATTAAAGGAGGATGGCAGATCAGGTCCTGCCACTGATGTTTACTACGATAGAAGATCAAAGGCGCTCTAGATTAAATTCAGCAAATTGAAGGTGAACTGAAAGGATTGTCACAGGTATGTTTGGCAAACTATTCGTTGATTTACTGGCAACCGATCAATCAGGGAGGGTACACCTAAGGTCACGAAGCTTGAAATTGACTTGGGAGAGCAAAAATTTAATATTTCCCGAATACCGTATATTGACATTGTCAATATTTTCTACGATGAATTTCACACCTTCTAGGGTAGAAACATATTTAGAAATGATGGCTAATTGACATATTAGGGTAGATGATGTTTAGGATCAAAAATGACTTTTTTGAAAGGTGCCCAATCATACTCTGATTTCATCAAATTCGAACTCTGCGAAGTTGACCGCAACTTCGCTGTGCGCCCACTTTGTTATGACGAACTACACGCAGCACAATCGACGGAAATCACTGAATATTGCCGACACCTAAGTCCACCAATTAGCGAGCTAACAAGCCTACATATTCTCAAGATGTCTTCTGAACTGAACTCAATGCGCTGGTGATAACGATGAAAGACTGAGGCAGGATCACAGCGACTGCAAAATTGGACCCACTGGTGATACGGATACAATTGCCACTGTAACGAGCCTGCAAAATCGTATCCATCTTGCAGGTGCGATATAAGTGATATGTTTTTCTTGTGCAGTTTCTCATTAATGGTTACTGTAAATCACACGTAGCTTTCACGTGAATGAAAGATTGTTGAGCAAGTTGGCTAATAGCCAATGGCTATTTGCTGGCAGTACCATCTTTAACATTTGACATTTGCAACAGGAAATCAGAGGAATCGTCGCATATTCCTCATCCAGATCGTTTTCACAGAACTTCATTTCAGGATTCAAGCAATCCGATGTTGAATAGTACGAGCAAAATGAGTAAAACGTGCAACTAAATCGTTCCTGTACTATACCCCAACGTCATGCCGGAAAGTGCATTCAGTAATGCGACAATTTTGGACTATTTCGTTATCGAACATGGATAACATGTGCAAGTCGGATATGAAATAAAATATTTATATTTTTGTTTGATCATCTCGCAGTTTCTCTCGATCTCGTCTGCGTGGTCGCTCGGGATGTCTCGGGCGTACGGGAAATGGACTGGCGGATGAAACGGAGCTGCACGGCTGCCTGCAATATCAGTAGGTTTGGATATGCCAAGGTCGTCAGACGATGTTCGGCACATGAGGGAAAGGAAACTGCAGAAGCAGAACTGATATTGCCATGAGTTTGTCTTTCCCCAATTTGCTTTGTAAAACTGATATTTCGTGCGCAGTTTTTCAAAATTAGAATATGCATTGAGTAAGCTAAAATAGTCCACCTGCACTGCGGGGCAAGCCCAGAGAAAAGCGGTGAAAACTAGCGTTAATAGATCGAGATCGAGTTGGAGTATTGTCCCGACAAGAAAGAAGGAGAACGGAACGGCGATTATCGCCAGTGGAAGCAGGCCCTGCGATCGATTGATCATATCTTTGGCAATAATATAAACGAGATGCTCAAAATGATTTGTTGTTCGACGAATTCTAAAGAACGTAAAAAATAATGTTGAATTAGAATAGGCTAGATTTAGGATGGATGATAGGGTTTAAAAATAAGCGCACCTGCAACAGCTGCATGACTTGAAACGCCTTCTGCATTTTTATCGTGCGTGCGCTCAGCGAGGTTCCAAATGCAGCTAGACGACGCCGAATCTGCACTTTTGGTCCCTTGGTCATCTTTGGATATCATCGAGCGGATGAAACTACCAGAATAGCAAGAGAAGTGAAGATGGCGTAGCTAATGATGTAGGGAATGATGACGAGTCCAATCGTAATCTCGATGAGAGATCTCCCGTTCTGAAGTGCAATAGTGCTATGATTCTGGTACCATGTGTTACATTGATATGAGCGTATGGAATGGTGCTTCCGTAGGCGATTATTCGCGACTTCGAATCCAAAGCAAACACCTGAATAAATTTGACATCTTCCTTCCTTTCCGAGCCGCCACAATTCCTTCTCAGAATGTGTTCGATGTGTACTAGAGTTCGAGAAACGTAACCACGCTCTCTTCATTCTATTCACTCTCTCGCCATTCGACCGGTCGAGAGAGTGTGTAATATGAATAGATCGTGGTATCGTTTCTCGAACTCTAATGTGTACCCCTTTCATGTATGGGACAACAGAAACATTTTTTTATATGAATGAAGTAGGCGTTGAAAAAAAACAACATTCCCACAACGTACTTTTCGTGTAATCTGCTCGAGCTGAATCGCAAAGGCGCGCGTAGGCAGGAAACCGGGTGCGAAATACTAAATTCGAGTCAAGATTGAGTATTAATTCCTGCTTACGGCTACGCAGATCGTACATGCAGCAGGGACAGCAAATGCCGCGAAAAGACGTTTCTCAAAGGACCACGCGTATCTGGCAGTGGTTATTAGATTTTGAAAGAAAACCAGAAAATCGAGAATGTTGAGCAAAAGATTGCTAAACATTAGTAACATCATTCATGCACGTACCCCTATCCTAAGGAAAGCTGTGAGATGTGATAAAGTTGTGTTGTACCTTGAAAGCGCGATGAATTGAAGTGTGCTGTGCGTCGGAATCAGTATCCACATCATTACCGTGAATACGAGTGCGATCTGCGGTTTTGTGCTCGTTTATTGTTATTTGTTATTGTTTGCTGTTTGTTTTGAAAACAAAAACGCATTTGGAACCTCAAAAAGCACATCGCAAATGACTCTCGGCAGGAGACTTGCGAGCGGTCCAATTGTGGGCGCGGCAAATGTGCCATCGCGAAAGATGTGCACCTGTCATTCGATGATTGTCGTAGACGTCAATGTACAATACAATATAACTATTTGAAAACAATACTCAAGAAATGAAGTGAAATCATGAATGACTCACAAAGTTCAACAGAGCAATGAGCAGAGATAGAATGGCTCCGTGTAGCGCGCTGATGTACAGAGGTACCTGAAGCGTAAGAAAGATGTCGGAATGGAGTGATAATATTCCGTTTTAGGGCTTCGAATTGGAGTAACATGGGTTACTCACTCGATAAATGCGATCCATCGTGAATCGATTCTTCCGCAACATGAGATAGAGAGATGCGGCATTCAGCGCTAGACCTGAATGGCGTTAGTAGTGGTAGGAACTAGGGATGGCTTCGCAAGACATGACTCTCTTCAAACTACACACTCTCTCACCAATCAGAGCGGCGAGAGAGTGTGTAGTATGAAGAGACCGTTTCTTGCCAAGCCATCCCTAGTAGGAACGGGACATCAAAATTAGAGACCAAGACAAATATTTGCAAATCTCCCATTCTTCGTCTGACACACTTTACAGATGACTAGAGGGGCTATGTTGTCTAGACTTCACATACAGCTGAATGTAATGATACGCAAACGCAAAGAAATATCGCTCCGTTTATTCATACGTTGGAAAATTGGAGTCTTACCTAGAATGCCCTCTGAAGTACAGACGGCCATCGAAGCGTAGTAGGCAATCATAGCAATCAAGCGAATGCAAGGAGGATTATCATTGACGGACTGAAAATGAGAGATTAATCTTTCGAAGATACTTACTGTTGACTACGATTGGGGGGGATTGACTGCTTTACGAAAGCTAACATTGGTTGGGCGACCGGTGAATGGAGTCTAAACGAACGTATCACATAAATAGCGAAATACTTGAAATCAAGCAGAGTTCCTCGTTAAGTCAATGTTTGAGTCAATCATGCGCGTTTTACTCACGGGCGAGATTTCGCGCATATTTCCGGCGGTTCTCACGCACACTACAAAATTCAAATCTCACAATTTCTCAAAAGTTCACGCACATCCGGATGCAATGAACGGCCATAATGGACAAGACCACGAGCGCATAAAATCAACTGAACGATAACTTCCAAATATCGCTTAGTGAAATTATATAATCTGCTACTGAATAATGATCGTGTGTTCTTGATTATGTTTTGGCTAAGTATGATGATTTGTGGTATGATGTGAGACGTATGACTCCGGCTGCGCAAGATTCGATCAAGGTCTGGAACATTAATTTCGCTAGTTATGAGTAAGCTAAGGGTCAAGAGATTTGTTTTTAGGATACTTGACAATCGATGCGCATTGGATACGAATGATATTTCACGCGATTATCAGAGCTAGCGAATGTCAAACCTTTAACTCTCAGAATCTACGTTCTACATAGGGTTCCGTGTGTGTTCAGAGCGAGATTGAACACGAACATGGTACATTTCGAAATATTTTGAGGTTATGCTGTTGACCGTTCCGAATTGTTTTTAGGATAGTTCATCATGCATCATCTTCCCTCTCCCTTGCCTAGTCACGACATTGCTACGATTATTCATCACTCAATCGTCGATAGTTTGGCAATACTCCTCAACACTCTGCTCCTACTCGCTGTAGCACTGAAATCACCCCAGAGTTTGAGGTAGGCAGTGTTTAGATTTTACTATTCAGGAATTCCTTTAACAAATTTTCACAGTATTTTGACATGACTTGTGTTGAGAATCTGTACTTTACTCAAATTCAGAAAACACATACGAGTTTTGCTAGTAAATGTCGTTTTTGTTGAAGTTCTGAGCGCGTTTGCCAATGTTATGACAATGAACCGGCAAGTTTTCAAGAATAAATCACAAGCTTCATCCAAGTATGTAGAGCCGCTCCTGCTTATCCAGCGCTTGCCTATGTCTATATCGGCCCATGCGCACCAATCTCAGGTTCGTGACTGAATTGTGAACCACAGATACTTGGGGCAAGATTTTTGGCTCTGTCTGGATTGGGGGGACATATAGGGGTCCTGTCTGATCTGGGGGGACATATCGTTGGTTTGGGGGGACATATCGTTGGTTTGGGGGACATATTGTCGGTTCCAGGGGACATATCAAGCATTTCGGGTTAAAACGTTGTGGTGAATCGTTAGGAGATCATTCCATGGTCGATCAATATGCACAGTCTATAATGGATAGTGTTCTCCCCCAAGCATTTGATCTTTTGCGTGATGCCAATCTCGGTGAACGGCGCAGATAAGGAATGAATGAAGCACCTGATACTGCCCTCATCACAACTCCTACTAACCCTCGACTAGCACAACTGATTCCGTCCCTTCCAAGACTTCCACAACCACAAATACCATCTTCCTCGAGTACCAACATAATCGTACTCGATTCAACACACCCGGATGGCACAAAGTAAATGACGGATGAACTCCAAAATCAGTAAAATTAATTTTAAAGCAATTTTTAGACCTTTTGTAATTTTAGGGACGTTATATTTGGTGGGCATATTGTCGGTTTGGGGGGACATATCGTCGTTTTTGGGGGACATATCATCGGTTTGGGGGGACATATGTCCCCCGAAACCAACACTGTCCCCCCAAACCAGACAGAGCCAATTTTAAAAAAAAAATTATTGCTGAGTCAAGAGTGGACATAGTGAATTCGTTAGTTACAAAAAAATTTGATACTTAATTTGTAGGCAACTTCTGCAACATCTTCACGCTCGTGATTGCTGGCTGTTTAGAATCTCTATTTCTTATCGCCCTTTCATTCTTCTACCGACTTTCCGTTCTCGGAAGGTACTTAACTCTCTAATTGAAAAAAAAACATTTCGAAAATGATGCTGGCATAAACTTGGCTTTCCCCTTTCCAGACAACCTCCGAACAATAAATCTGTTTCGCTAGTGTGCTTGATCGTTTCCGCTCCAAATTTGATTGTTCTGGTTGCTCTACAAGTCCTTCTTTATTATAATGTCGACCACGTTCAGTTTACCTACCTGTTTGCACTCGACGACTCTGATATGGTCAGAAAACAGATGACTTCGCTTCGACCAGAATACGCGCTCGACGAGTACGTCGTCGAAGGTGAATCCTGAGCCAGATACTTCTGAAGCCGGCTTCGATGGACTGTGCAGTGATAGGCGCTTCCTAGAATCTCCCCAGCGTTCGCAAACTCGAGAAACTAGTAAGTCCGATCACCAGCAGAACTTGTAAACTTCACAAGTTACGAACAGCAATTCCCCAATTGGAGATAACTCAACACTTCTGACAAAGAAAAAAAACTCTAACTCAACAGAGATAACTAACTCAACACTTCTGACAAAGATAGTGCTGGCACACTTCTGACAAAGACAGTGTGACTAACTGGCTCGACGAGAAAGGAAAAGAAAGGAAAGAGAAGACACAAGAATGGAAGAGAAGCGAAAGGAAACAAGACGACTGCTGACGGCGACAAGTGGAGAGTAATCCTCCACAATAGGCGCACTCTCACTAATAAACTCAAGTAAGACGAGGAGAATTAATTAATAATATTTACTACTCAAAATACTCAACAAAAACTACACACAACGACCTATCAAGACGAGGGAACAAGAGAGAGCGACTAATTTAGGTAAGTGCAAGAATTGACAAAATTGAGGACGCACACTTGGTGTGCGCACAAGAAAGTTGTAGGTGACGCGGCCATTCAAACTATGAATTGACCAGTGTGATACAGTAATAACATTGGATTGATTGCTTACTAACTTATGATATTTAATTATTATATTGATTATTTAATTAATTACTAATTGCAGGGAATTAAATAACATAAATTCACAGGGGAAATGTCATCATTGGGGCATTTCCTCTACATGCCCCCGTTTTCCGAAGCGATTGTCCTCAATCGAATCTTCTTTCTCAGATCGAGCAGTTCGGGGCAGACGTCCTTCCTGTGTCCAAGTTGACGGCAGTTGTAGCAATCGATGGTTGAGAGGGGTCTCGGAACGACGTGTCCGACTGCAGCACCTCCTCTCTTCTTCCTTCTGTACACACTCGACTCCTTCATCACAGCCCTTCCGGCAATCGGGAAATGACGGAAGTCTCCAGATCCTCCACAATCAGGATGTATTCCTTCTTTCTTCGGTCGATAACATTTGATGGCGATATGGCCCCACTTGCCGCAGTTGTAGCACTGAACGGCACGGCGATGTCTTGCAATTGTCTCCATTCCAGATTCAGGTTTCTTCAGCGGTGGCTTGTCCGTGTCCTCGATGAAGTCGACCGCGTCCGATGCTTTACCTCGCATCTTCCTTCTCACATTACACTTATCTGTCCCTTCACTGGGCACCACTTTCAATTCATTCTGCTCATCAGCTTCTTTCTTCAGATGTTCTGTCACAACATCTTTTCTCTCAGTCTCCACTCTTCCACCTGGCTCCACTGCCACTGGAGTACTTTCACTTCCTCTCTTCAATCTGAGCTCCAGCCCCATGGCTTCAAGCGCACAGCTTCCAAGCACAATCGCGCGAATATCCTTGCTGGTCACACAGAACCCGACTTTGCACTTCAATCCTACTTCCATCTCAACATCCAATATCACTGTTCCGATCATCTCAATCTCATTCCCTTGTGCATCTCGCAACTGGAGTCTTTCTTCTTTATTATCCTCCACAAGGGTCATCATATCAACTCTTCGTCTATCAATGAGATTGACTTCGGCACCAGTATCCAAAATCGCTTTCACTCTCATTCCTCCGATAACACCATTCACAGGATCCACTTTCCGAACGAACACAGGCTTTTCAACCACACCATCCTTTTCATTCTTTACATCACTTTCAGGCACTCCCTGCCTCTTGTCCTCACTCGACGTGAATTCGCTCGACGCGATCTTGGACAACATGCCACTCGACGAGGACCTCTCCTTGCCACTCGACGTGGACTTCTGAATCTCCATGCCACTCGACGTGGACTTATCCATCACTGTGCCACTCGACGTGGACTTTTGCATCTCCGTGCCACTCGACGTGGACTTCATCACTGTGCCACTCGACGTGGACTTCATCACCATGCCACTCGACGTGGACTTCGTCATTCCCTTGCCACTCGACGAGGACTTCTGCATCTCCGTGCCACTCGACGTGGACTTCATCACTGTGCCACTCGACGTGGACTTCGTCATTCCCTTGCCACTCGACGAGGACTTCTGCATCTCCGTGCCACTCGACGTGGACTTCATCACTGTGCCACTCGACGTGGACTTCGTCATTCCCTTGCCACTCGACGTGGACTTCTGCATCTCCGTGCCACTCGACGTGGACTTCATCACTGTGCCACTCGACGTGGACTTCGTCATTCCCTTGCCACTCGACGTGGACTTCTGCATCTCCGTGCCACTCGACGTGGACTTCATCACTGTGCCACTCGACGTGGACTTCTCTTCACTCAACGTGACAGTATTCACCATTGCACCACTCGACGTGGGTGAGCACTCATTGGATCCATCAAGCAACTCCTGGTTCACAGGTTCACCGGCTTGGCCCCCATGCAGTGATAGGCGCTTTCTAGAATCTCCCCAGAGTTCGCAAACTCGAGAAACTAGTAAGTCCGATCACCAGCAGAACTTGTAAACTTCACAAGTTACGAACAGCAATTCCCCAATTGGAGATAGGCTTCCGCCGACCCAATGAAATGCTGCCCGCAACTAGCGAGGTAAACGACACACTTGGCTCTGACAAAGATACCAAGTCACAGGACGCTTCCGGCTCTGACAAAGATACCGGAAACTCAACACTTCTGACAAAGATAGTGCTGGCACACTTCTGACAAAGACAGTGTGACTAACTGGCTCGACGAGAAAGGAAAAGAAAGGAAAGAGAAGGCACAAGAATGGAAGAGACGCGAAAGGAAACAAGACGACTGCTGACGGCGACAAGTGGAGAGTAATCCTCCACAATAGGCGCACTCTCACTAATAAACTCAAGCAAGACGAGGAGAATTAATTAATAATGTTTACTACTCAAAATATTCAACAAAAACTACACACAACGACCTATCAAGACGAGGGAACAAGAGAGAGCGACTAATTTAGGTAAGTGCAAGAATTGACAAAATTGAAGACGCACACTAGGTGTGCGTACAAGAAAGTTTTAGGTGACGCGGCCATTCAAACTATGAATTGACCAGTGTGATACAGTAATAACATTGGATTGATTGCTTACTAACTTATGATATTTAATTATTATATTGATTATTTAATTAATTACTAATTGCAGGGAATTAAATAACATAAATTCACAGGGGAAATGTCATCATTGGGGCATTTCCTATACAACTGCACTACAGTTCGATAAACGTGCCTTCATCTCTTAATTTCCATTACTCTCACTCTAGAGAGTACGTGAAATTAAGAAACGAAGGCTCGTTTATCGAACTCTAGACTGCACCTACTAGTGCTGTCGTATCCTGACAAGGAAACTTTCAGAACGTGACCTAGCGAATTCGAAAGAGGAGAAAATTCTAAGAACTTCTGTTGCAACACTCGTAGTTATTTTCTTCGTTAGAAAGAAGGCAAGCGTAGCATTAAATGGTTCGGCAGATACCATGCCCAAGGTGCTGGCAAAATTGGTCGCGCAGTCTGTCCAAATGAGCAGTCGGACTGCAGAAATGAATCGTACGTTGACAAAGGTATATTTTTGTTTAATGTTTAGGCACTATTATGATAATGCGAAATCGTAAGAAACCATTAATGAAAGGTTAATCAAGCCCGCAAATCAGTATACCAAAATGAAAAGAACACGAATCTGCGTTATACCAACGGCATCATTTTTTAAAGAAAGTTGTTTAAGGTTCTAACACTCCAATCTGTTCTCCCTGCATTCTTCTGCTTGGCAGCCATATGTTACGGACTCTGCCAGTTCGAAATTGTCTATTCGCCAGTCCACGAGCAAGTCATCACAGAGGTCCGCAATTTTTCGAATAAACGATATGATGTAGTCGAAATTACAAAATATTTCAGTTTGTATCATTAATTGCTTTCGTTTCTCCGATGATTACGCTCTACTGCATGCGTCCATATAGGGAGTGAGTAGCACTATTGCTGCAGTTCTCTGGTCGCATAATGGATTTCTAGTAACAGCTCATTTATGTGAAACAAATGACAAACAAATGAAAAAACAACGAGATCTAAAGCAAACATATCACCTGTCTTCTTAAAGAATGTATGAAATCATATTATATCCGAAAATTGTCCTTATCGTGAGTTTCAATTAGTTTCATGGAGTGACAATTTCCTTCGATCATGCTGCATGTTCTTTTCCAGTTACATCACTAGCCTCTTTACTTGCAGCAGCGTGAAAGTAAAAGGACAGTCAAGGTAAAGCATATATGCTGTACCTCGTGTTTATGATTTTATGGTGAAATTACGACCACGAATTGTGCTGGTTTGCAGAACACTTCCCAAATACGAACGGTGAGGCAAGAACGGCGTGATTTGAATGCTAACAAGAAATTAAAGCTAAGACGATTACACAGTATTATGATATTTATGTATATCTCTGTATTTATAGTTTCAAAGATGTATTTATTCGACATCTGAGGGGAAGATGTAAAGAGTTAATATATCGCCATCGAAGCAAGGAAAAACGTTGAGCTACTCTTTAGACGATTTTTCGGCGCTTCGCGAGTTCGAAATCAGATTGTGCACTTGCATTTCCCATCTCCGATTTAGCATTTATTCCGAAAGTATTTCTAAATGTTTGCAGTCTATGTTTGCAGTCACTAATGTTATTGACTCTGAGAATGACTGGACTCGTGCTCACTCTCGTAAAGAAGTAGCTGATGTTATCTATCTTGATTTTTCCCGTGCATTTGATACAGTTCCCTTCACCAAATTGATTTCTAAATGCTCTCATTACGGTATTCACGGGAATCTCCTAAAGTGGATCTCTTCCTTCATTGCTGATAGGCATTTTTCAGTCCGTTTGGGTGATTGTATTTCTGAATCGTTCTCCGTACTGTCCGGTGTACCTCAAGGCTCCGTACTAGGACCAATTCTGTTCACACTATACATTTCGGATATCACTCACATTCTCTCCCAATTTCCCGATGTACGTATTCAAGCATATGCCGATGATATCAAACTGTACATTTCATACCCACTTGAATCCTCTCAATCTAAGACTGCCCAACTTCAATGTGCTCTTGATGCTATTTACTCTTGGACAATTATTAACCAGCTCTCTCTTTCTGAATCTAAGTGTACCCATCTTCACATAGGATCGACCCCTCCTTGTTATACCATAAACAATGTAACTCTCAAAAGCAATTCCCCACAACGTGATCTTGGTATTCAAGTTGTCCCTTCCCTTCTCAAAAACGCCTCCATTCTTGACCGTGCAAACAAGGCCAAGACTGCTCTCCATATTATGCTCCGTGCAGTCTCAGTTAACTCCCCTGAAATTCTTATTAAATGTTATCGCACTTATGTCCTTCCTCACCTTGATTTTTCTTGTCCTTTCTGGAATCCTTATACTAAGAAGGATAGTCAGACAATAGAGAAGGTCCAAGAACAATTTACTCGAATTCTATTCTATCGATGCTTTCCTTCTCCATCATATCCTATTTCTCTTCCTTCCTATCAAAAACGTCTGTCTACTCTTGGTCTTCAAGCGCTTTCAGAGAGGAGAGTCATGTTTGACCTAGTTTTCGCCCGTAGGATTATGAATGGCGACACAGTTCTAGATAGCAATAGATTCTTTACTTTTAAACCCCTTAGAGATAGATCGAACACATTTGGAATTCATATTGAGGCAACTAAATCCACACCTCGTTTTCATTGTTTTTCCAGAAGAGTAGCTAGGATACTTAGTGAACTTCCTTCAGATGTTCATAGTTCTTCAAGTATTTCTGTCTTTAAGAATAGATTACTCAAATTAGACTTATCTAAGCTGACAGTTTATCGTTAGTTATTCACTTTCCCCTCCTCTCCCCTCTCTACACCCCCATATTCTATTTTCACCCCCCCCCCCCTCCCCCACGCAAACATTTCTACTCCCCCTGTTAGAGATCTACGGATGCTGGTTCTCGGAGCAGAGTCTACCTGGTCTACCCGAGTGCCTCCTCCTCGGTTCCCTCCTCATATACTGACCAGACGAAGACAGATGAGACCAGTTGACTAGATCTTCGCTTAATTTCTCTCTCGCTTCCTTCTGTACACCCTTCTCTCTCTCTCCCTATTCTATCACTTTTAATCCTCAGTGTGAGGAGAGTCAAATCATTCTGTACCACACACATAATATAATATTCGTATCTTGTTGCGCCTTCGAGCGTAGATAAAATTATATATATATATATATATATATATATGCGACATTTCGTTTTTATACAACTGATAAATTTTCTCTACAATTTCCTATCCGGAACCTCATAGGTTCGAGGTTCCTTTGGGCGCGTGGAAGTATGCCTCCTGTACGACAGTCAGTACACAATCTTTGTGTTCATCGAATATATGAGAAGTGAGGCGGGCTCGGCCATGTGTTACAACCTGACACTCGATCACAGCCAGATACCATCCGCGAGGCTGAAACGACAGATCAGTCGTCAAGAGATACATCCGAAGTGTAAACATAAAAAGATATACAGTCGCGCCGGAAAGTCATGGGACACTTTTTGTATTTGTTATAACTTTTTGACCAGGAAATGCATCATTCTGGCACCCAGATATGATGTACCAAATTCATTGGATATTATGATCATTATGTTGGGGTATGACGAAATAGCCCCCGTTATTTCATAATGATGACGCAATTAATATGCACTTTTTCAAAACGGCATTATTCTTACATAGATTTTTTCCTGTTCGCCGTACTTTCTGTGATTGGAGATATGATCGAGGCCTACCCAGAATAAATTTTTGAAGGTGCTGCTCGGTCGAACGTTTGCTGCAGCGAAGCTGCAATAACAGGATCTGAAATTCGGAACTCGGCTTCTAGAGTAGCTAGAGATCGCCATCAAAATGATCGCCATCATGAGTTCACATGATCCTGGGAATATGAATACGATATCTCATAATTTGCCCTCAGGGCATGAAAAAAATCACTTTTTTTGCATGACCATTTTTTGGACATCCATAACTTTACGGAAAAGTTTAGTAAAAATCTGATTTTTATCTTTTAATGTTTATTATGTATTGAAGAACCGAATTCCAACTTTTTAGTGCGATTGGATATCTTTCCTGCCTGCGGCGATCGGTTTCCGGAGGTATACTAGGGTCGGGAAACGCCTTATTTACGCACTATCGTCGTCTGCACTCTCTCGCCCATAGGGGTAAACAAGGTGTTTCCCGACCCTTGTATACCTCCTAAAAACGCACACCGCGTTTCGGAAAGATGTCCAATCGCTCTAAAAAGTTGGAATTCGGTTCTTCAATACATTTTGAACATTACCAGATAAAAATCAGATTTTTACTAAACTTTTCCGTAAGTTATGGTTGTCCAAAAAATGGTCATGCAAAAAAGTGATTTTTTCATGCCCTGAGGGTAAGTTATGAGATATGGAATTCGTATTCTCAGCATCATGTGTACTCATGATGGCGATCATTTTGATGCTTTGAACGGATCTCTAGCTACTCTAGAAGCCGAGTTCTGAATTTCAGACCCTGTTTTTGCAGCTAGGCTGCAGAAAATGTGCGACTGAAAATTTATTCTGGTAGGCCTCGGTCATATCTCCAATCTGAGAAAGTTTGACGAACTTGAAAAAATCTATGCCGTTTTGAAAAAGTGCATATTGATTGCGTCATCACTATGCAATAACGGGGGCTATATCGTCATACCCCAACATAATGAACATAATCTCCAATGAATTTGGTACATCATACCTGGGTGCCAGAATGATGCATTTCCTGGTCAAAAAGTTATAACAAATTCAAAAAGTGTCCCATGACTTTCCGGCGCGACTGTATCTTACATCCATTTTCGTTCTATGAACCCATACGGAGTGATGAAGTGAAGATGCGAGAACCTGCATTTAAATTGATCATGGGAAACAATTGCAAAACTTACTATAATGTTTTCCTTCTGATACAATTCAAGGGCTACTCGGACAATGTCAAAATCAGACAAGAAAAGAGCAACGAAGAATCCGTCAGTGTCTTTGAGTGAAGCTGAAATATTAGAATAATATAACAAATCAGTGTAAAAGTAAGTGTGATCACTCGCCTCCAAGCTCATGTTTGATTCTTATCCAACAAACGTATCGATCAATGTGATGAAGCGGAAACAATGGCGATTCCACCACGCGAACTTCCAGGGGGAACTTTTCAAGCGCCTGCGAATGATGAGCACTACAAGCAGTGGAAGTGATGGTTTCACATGTGAATCTTCATTCTGAGTCATGTTTAACCTGTTTGATTCACTAGAAATACCGCAGAATGAGCAGAATTATGTCTTGCGAGGAAAGCCCTTTTGGACACATGTTATTCCGGGTGAACTGGATTTCTTCTGTCAGTTGCGAGAATCGAAATTGATCGAAATTGGTATATTTCAAATGATACCAGATAGAAATCATGTATCGGCTGGGGTCTCCCCCGGGCGACTTCTGTCAA
This sequence comes from Pristionchus mayeri, assembly GCA_036245805.1. NCBI lineage: Eukaryota > Metazoa > Nematoda > Chromadorea > Rhabditida > Neodiplogasteridae > Pristionchus > Pristionchus mayeri. The sequence continues at coordinate 15,539,709 of BTRK01000004.1, read as the reverse complement.
GCAGGGATAGCCACTGGGAGGTCCGTAGTTAGGGCAGAGGAAGATGGACGAATCAAGCAGATCATCCCCGACTTTAAACTGGAAAAAAATGATTATTTAATTAGTTAATTAGTTAATTAATCAATCATATCAAAAGGTGAGCGCACCCGAACATGTCCTATTCCGATGAGCTTCTCATTTTGATAGACGTGAATGAAAGCAACATTTCCTTCCGAAATTCGTGATAGTTTAAAACCAGTGGAATTGTAGTTCTGGCTGAAAATGGCAACGTTTACATTTTCCATCAAAAAAGTAATATCCCCCGTTAAAGTCCTGCCATCCAAAACCATTCATCCCCATATTTCCTCGTAATAAAGCGAGGTGAGCGATACAAATTCTCTACTATGGCCTATCAAATCAATCAGTGTACCTGGCGCGACAAATTTGTAGTTGATGGTATGCGGAGTGAAATCAGGAAAGAGAGTGAGAAACGAGTTTACTGCCTGTAATTGTTTGCACATAAACCGAACATTTTGTGCTTTGAACTAACCTGCGAGACTAATATTCCTCCGAATACTCGATCCGGCGCAAAAGGCCATCCAATATAAGGTGGATCCGAGCTAAAAGGAAATGGAAAAATTAAGAAGAATAATCATAAGAACTTACCAGAAAGTCGATTGGCTTACTCGAGTCACATTGAAATAGTTGGATATTGTCGATGGAGCGATCATTTCGATCGAAAATTGAAATGAGAACGTACTCACTCGTTTTAGCGCAAGCAACAAACTACAAATCGCGCGCCATTCACGAAAGGTCAGGCGTCACTATTTGATACGCAGTGCTGTGTTATGTGTGTATCCAACTGCTGATAAGAATGGGGAATTCTTACTCTCAATAAGCACAAATCGTCTTCATTCGTTGAGAAATAGTTGACGAGATAAGTGTGATCATTGCATTACGACTTTTTCAGCGCTAGTTAGATGAATGATTGCACTCAGATCCATTCACAATTAGCGATAAACATGCTTTATCTCACATGAAAATGTTCGAATTTGAGAAATTTAGACGGCCTCCTCTCCCTCTCACTTGAGGGAGCGGGCGTGAGCGACAGGTCGCTACGGCTGAGAATTGGAAAGTGGAAAATGAAAAAAAAACTGTCGGCAAAGAAGAAAAATATTATAATTTCAGCCTCATCGTCTAACATGTTCACCTTTCATCCTACCACTCTACATGCTCTCATCGAAGCTGTTGACTGTTCCGTCCTTGGCATTTATTTGTGCCATCCCCTTCCTCTGGGGCGGAATTCAATGACTGGCTGATTCACTCGGCAATGGCATCGATTCTGGGAAGTGTCGCCATACAGAGAAACCAGCCTGCAGTTATCGCCAAAGATGCTCTAGCCGTGAGTTTCTTGTCATCCTTGTCCAAGGAGTTTACAATGCTCGCTCCAAGTTCATCGATCTTTTCAATTTGGAAATACCACAATTTTCAATTATTTATCAAGCATTGTTCGAAGTGCAAGATCAATGAGAAATATTAGATCATGCAAATATTAGGTTGTGCCACTCTCGCGATCAGATGTGTGTGTGTGTGTGAGAGAGAGAGAGAGAGAGAGAGAGTGTGTGTGTACAATGAGGACAATTTATAATCCTTAATGGCTAGGGTAAACTGGTGCTCTTCTACCACTCAGCCCACTGGTGTCCGCCGTGCCGCAGGTTCTCCAAGATTCTCAAGGTATGGTATATTTATCCACTTCCAATATTAGGTCAACCGTTTTCCTATGCATATCGTACATTTTCGTAATCATAGTATCTACTGTTGTATTAGTGCGCTTCGAATTATGCGATATTCTTTCGCACTTTTAGCACATTCGTTCTTCTAATCATAGAGAGAAAGACCCTTCACAAATATCTGGCAGCTTTCTAGAACGCTAATTTGCACTTGGTTCGGCTTCGAGAATTTAATCAAGCAATCATGGTAAATGTCGTTTGCTCAGAAGTAGAGTTCGAGAAACGATGCCACAGCCTCTTCATTTTGCACACCCATTAGAGCGCTGTATTTATTAGAGAGCACGTATAATTAAGAGGCCGTGGCATCGTTTCTCGAACACTACTCAGCCACGCCAAGCGATTGTTAAGTCGTCAGGATACGACTATGCTAGGTGGTGCAGTCTGGTGGGGCCGACTGCTGCTAGCACTACGCTTTACCTGTTGTCCAACGTGCTTCTTGGGAAAGTGACCTTTCGTGGCCAAGATCACTACCATTTTACCCTTTTTAATGCAGAAGTTCTACGAGGAATGCCGGGCGATTCGCGGCGACGTCGAGGTCGTCTTCGTCTCCTCCGATCGATCGGAACAGGAAATGCGCGAGTATCTCTCCGTCCAGGCAGGCTGGTACTACCTGCCCTTCGGACACGTCACAGTAAAGTGAGGCATACTCGAAAGATATATTTCGAGGTGGGGCAACAAAAAGCCATTACGGCTAGAACGAGTGAAACGCGCCTAGTTATAGGATCTCATCAGGGCGATGTAGAAAATCGCATTCTCGTAACAATGAAACACCTCCTACGTTGCTATGTCGAATATCCAGGAAATGGTGATCCGTTGGGCTATTGTTTGGTTTTTGTCCTCCCCCCCCGCCCCCTATTTCGAAGCGCCATCCTTTTTTTGAATCGACATACACTATTCTCAACCTTAAACCATCGATATGTTTGCCTTTCTGCGTTCCAATAGTATATTTTCGAAAATACCGTAAATTTGCGCACCTCGTGATATTGAGTGTTCAGTGAGCTAACGCGCCGCTTCGGGGTGAGCGGAATTCCTACTGTGGTGGTTGTCGCCCCGTCTGGACATGTCATCACTACCAAAGGGAGGCAGGAAATAGAGGCGAGATATATGCGACTATTTGCTATGTCGCCTTGCGTGAATTTTTCTAGTTCGTCAAAAGCGTGGGTTATGATACATAAATACTATATTGTTGCAGACGCGAGACTCAACCTTAAAACTGCTCAACAAATGGATGCGTATCGATACTGATGAGGACTCGCCCATAGTAACCTCACTCTAGTGCTTCTGACGACCGCAATCAACAAACATCCACACACGATTTATATTGCATATGCATTTTCGATTACCCTGTATAATGTAAAGATGTATTACTATCACATTTTATGCTCTCCCTCAACTTTTTGGATTAACATGATTGAGCCCAGGTGTTGCAAAAACGATCATTATGTAAAGCGAATATCGTTTGCGAGTGGATCATCGTTTTGAGAAAAAAAATATACAAGCAAATATATTCTACAAATAAATTAACAAACAATATGGATTTCAGACAGAGTTATTTACGAATTTTTTTAGTAACTTGTAGCTCCTGGACAGTGGAACTTACTGTTGTCACCTTCCTTGTTCTGCTTCCACAACAACTGAGATTGCGCAGAATCATATTTCTAAAATTTTGAGTTCATGTTAGCACATTGACCGCTGAACGACAAACCGAAAGTCGGACATGAAAAATATGAGAAATAACGGATCCAGTAATGGATGACATGCGCATGAGAGTGGAATAATGATGGACAACGAGGGAAACGCATTTCCCATTCCTGAAATTGCCTTCGTTTACAAAATACGAACGTACGAGAATCCGGGAAATAGGGCTTACCTACAGCTGGAAGAATAATGCCGGTTCCGAGCGGGAAGTGTGTAGTTACCATTGGGAAAATTGCCTGTATTTCATATTGACAAGTATTAGGTTGAACAGAAAGTCTTTATAAACTGTTTTGCTCGATCACTGCTCAGTGCACGAGACCTTTGGTGTTCCCTCGCCTCTAGTGAATAACAAATGACAAAGGGACTATGTGGTCAACAACTCCCCATTCCACGCCTTTCATTCTGCTACTAGTAAGATCACGATGTTTGTTCACACGGCCTTGCACATCCGCAACGTTCTGTTATTCGTATTCCTCTCTCACACTACAATGAAGGAATAGGAACGTCAGTTGGCTGAAGTGTACGATTCATATGCCACTCCTTACCAGACCATGCGCAATTGGTACCAACTCTTCGAGAAGGGGGACTTTTCCATGGATGATCATGACCGGTCTGGGAGGCCACCCGAGCTGGATTTGGATGCGCTACGGATCGTAGTGGAATTGGATCCTTTCCAAATACCCGCGACATGGCAGCCACACTTGGGGTATCGCAAAGCACCATCGTAAAATGATTGGTCTCCATTGGCAAGAAGAAGAAGCCAGGCCGTTTCATACCCCACAAATTGACCCAAGACCAGTTTGACCACCGTGTCGACGATTCCCTTTCTCTACTCACTCTTCACGCTGGAGATCGATGGGTGGACCGTCTCATAACAGGGGTCGATAAGTGGGTCTGCTATGAGAATCACCATAGGAAGGCACAGTGGGTGGATGCCAATGAGACCCCACAGGACGTCGCAAAGCCTGACCTTCACCCTATGAAAATCTTGCTCTCTGCCTGGTGGGGAGTGGATGGCCCGATTTACTGGGAGCTCCTACCCGAGAAGCGGATAATTACTGGATATGTCTACACTAAACAACTACGGAATCTCAAGAAGAAATCCGCACAATCTGCCCTGAACGGCAAGAAAGTGTACTATCAACACGATAACGCCCGACCCCATGTTGTACGGCAGGTCAAGCAGGAGCTGTCCAAATATGGCTGGATGGTTCTCCCTCATACACCGTATTCTCCTGGCTTGGCCCCTTCGGATGATTGGTTGTTCTCGGATCTGACCCGTCATCTCGATCAGAGATCCTTCACTTCCCGTGGGGCGATCGAGGCCGCACTCAAGCAATATTTTGATTCGCGCCGAGATGGGTTCTATAAGGAGGGAATCCATAAGTTGCCTGAACGTTGGAGATTTGTCGTAGATAACAATGATGCATACGTTTGATTTCGCTCTTGCGCTTTATTGTCAGAAGAATTGAAATAAAAAGTTTATAAAGACTTTCTGTTCAACCTAATATTTGCACATTTTGCAGGGAAAATTTTGTGTGTGTCAATTTAGAAAACGGTTGTACCATACCTGACATAGCAGCGAGCGGAAGAGTTGGCGATGCAATTTAATCGTTCGGTCGCTTTTGGCATTGGTGCTGAATGATTTGATACGGAAATTGCCCTGACAACAAGATGCAACGAACCGCAAATAGCCGTTTATCTGGAATGCGCACCAGAGAATGACTATGTATGCAGCGATAATGAAGCCGAGTACGATCACTGTGCTTGCCATCGTTGACCATCGAGGATGAGTGAACGTATCTCCTGCCTGCGTAGCTCGTTTTATGTTCTCGCGATTTCGCGTTTTTCGGCAAACATTGAATTTCGTAACAGCAAAGATCGTAATACCGGTATAGTGGTGAAAGCGAGCAGACCGTGGCATCTGTTCTCGAGTAATAATATGATATTAGACAAATTCTTACCCAATATAGGAGTATGAAGCACTCCTGCATGTGTGCCTCGTAGTGCGCCACGAAGGAGGGCGCAGTGCCATCCATCAATGGCTCAAATGCGCTCACATGCTCATCGTCCGGCGCTAGCACCAGGTACGTAATGTAAAAACTGCAACAAAATGGCGAATAGTATGCCATTTTCGTGTAATTCGCACCCTATCGAGCTTATTGTGGTGATTGTAAGAGCCATAACGCAGAAGAATCGAGTAGGTGAAGTCAGCACGTGCGGTCTGCAAATTCCGTTGCTCACGGGCAAATATATGACTCTGAACCTCCTGATCGCCAGTGTGCGGTAGACAAAGTGGAAGGCGAGAATCGGGACTGCGGAAACGTAAGCAGCCCCGTACACACATACTCCGAGACGGGAGTGGACGAACCCCTGACCGTGCACCAAACTGCCATTGCCATGCATCTCGGGAATCTGCAATTGGCCAGCTGAATACGGTGAATCGCAACGTGGTGTACATGATAAACTTCTTAAAGTACAACTACTATATTGGCGGACGGGGAAATTATTCGCAGAAAAATATTTTCCCGTTCCGCTGCCTATTGTTGTACTTCAAGAATTTTGCCATGTACACCACGTTGCGATGCACCGTATTCAGTACCATAATGTTAAAAAGCCATAGCTGTTTGACAACTCCATGCAATAACTGGCTATGCCACCCCGTAGTCTACGCTAAAATAGCCGTACCGGATACACGAGCCAGTGCACCACAGTGAAGTCGATATCGAATAGGCAGGCAGAGTATGAGATACCGATAGGAGCCAAAATTCTTGTCACTTTTCTTTGATTTTTTGACGATAAGAATTAGCATGGCATTGATGATCAGGGTTGCTACTGAAAATGTTGGTTAGAAATGGCCTGTAAATTGGGCTAAAATCAAAACTAACTTGCGATGCAATGCTGAGATGTAATGGAGAAATCGTTAAATGCATTGATGAAAATTTTAAAAGCACTTCGTAAAATCTTACGTTGATGAACTGATCCGTAAATTGTTTGCGCATCGTTCAGTATTTAACTTGATATATTGGAATGGATATGCCGCAAAAAAAATCCGGGCTTTACGTAAGAACGCCGCAATATTCACTTAATAACAATCACATATCCATGGAATATAATGTAGGAGGGGAAAACATAATGTAGTATAGGGAATTGTCGTGAGAATTTGGTCGCTGATAAATCATTTCAACAATTAGTTACACAGAAGGAATTCTTAAAAACAACGATGATATTCACGAATCAGTCATAAAAGGTGTTTGCAATTATATGCATGGCCCAATCTATTGTAATTGCAAATGAATAAAGTTGCAAATCAAATTTTATTATTGTTTGAACACTGACATATCGTTGTACGCCATGGCGTGTCCTTATTCTTCACATACACAAATCCTCAGTACATTAATTCGAATGTTCTTTCAGACTGAATTAAGAAAGATTGTGGTGGTTTCAAAAGGATTGTCGAAGAAGGGAACGAAGGGGTATTCCTAATACAACACGGTTTGTTGTTTTAATTCTTGCTTGCAGACTTTGAGTGATTTCACGCGCTCAAAAAGGAATCTTTGTTATCGCAGAATACAAATGTCGTAATTCTATGGACTGTGGTAAATCGACAATACTTTTTTTCAGTTCCCCCCTCGGGACATACCGAAACACCCACCCAAGTGTACTTTTGCTGCTTCTACTACAAAATATGTTTTCCCGATTTTTTAGAGCCGACAATTCTCATCTGACTACCCCCCCCCCCCACTCCTTCATACATTTTTAACGCTTTATCATCGCAAAGAATCGAGGCAGAATAATGTGAATATGGCAATTGAATATGATATCAATCAGGCTGCAAACAAAGTGAAAAATAATATGATATTTTTTCAACAAAAAAATTTGGAGGGTGATGTAATTTAGCGCCCAAAAATTTTGGGAGACTTTTTTCAATCTGATTATTTTTTTCACGTGAACGATTGTTCTGAAACTGTGACATGTACAATGCATACAGGGTGCGCCAAAATTACCCGAACTGATATTTTCACATGATTCCCACCTTTCGAATGGGACTTGGGCGATCTGGTTCATGATTAAGTTTACCAACAATATGGACAATAGTAACACACTAGCTAATTTTGATGGGGCCTCATTTAGCTCTGGCAAAGGCCTTGCGTATCTGCTCATATCCAACTGCCAATTCCCGCAGGAAATTTTCAGTGAATTCGTGTCAGGCTTTGAGAAGGGCAACTTAAAAGAAGATTAGTGTCGAGTTCTTGGTAGAGGACATCTTGGACAACAACACCCCCAAGCACTGACACCGAGGGATTGAGATCGGTGGAGTTCGGGGGTCAATCAATCAGATTATCTGTATCAAGCTGTTGGTACATGATAACGGTATTGGATGTAAGGAACTTTTGAGCGCAGAGTCAATGAGCTATGTCACACTGTCCTTGTACAGGTCCAGAATGCGGATTGGGTGCTACTAGACATCGCCATTACTAGATGACTTGACAAACTGATATGAAACCTTGAATAGCGAGAGACTAATGACCACTTGTCATGATGGTGCAATATCTGTCGCTCATATCGATTGGGCTGCGAGGCCACAGAAAGATGAAATCAGTTCGGGTAATTTTGGCGCACCCTGTACATTAATTCATATCATTCGAACGGTTTGCTAAGAATTGAAACTCAAACCGAGAAGGAACAATAACCAGCAGAACAATAACCAAAACAGGATGGCTATGACTGTTGAGGCAATATTCTGTGACAACCATATTTATATAAGCAATTGTTGCAGAGCAGGTGTTATTTTGCTCACTTATACATTTCTTTCCAGAGCGATAAACACGTCTATATTAGGCACTCGAAAACTAAAAAAAGGATGCCAAATTTAGAATATACAGAACACTTTATTTTTCTAATAAAATGTGTGAGGAGCCGAACACTCTAGGTTCTGTTATGGATGTCCGGTGAGAAATTTCATATATTTCCGTCACATACGGTAAAGACGAGACTACGAGCTCCTCATCTGGGTAATATATTCCTTTCATTGGTTTCTTTTATGGCCGGTTTGCGAGAGATTATGGGAAATGGTAGACGATAACTCGACTTTCGAACTCCAGCGAGAACATTGTGCTGCTACATCAAGGAACATCGTTGATCGGTAGATACCATCAGGCATGTGGTTTTTGTCTTTACCGATAGGCCGATTCTGACTCTACTAATTATGAAGTGTGTTTAGCATCACTCGCCGTATTTTTAGCATCACTTTCATTAACACTTTCATTCAAGAATTCGCGAATTTATTGACCTCTGAATATGCTATCCCTCACGATTCTATTTCATGCATTTGTAAATATATCCTTCTTTATTTCTTCAATTCCCGAATCATATTTGCAAGTAGACTTTTTTAAATCAATAAAATTAATAGATATATGAAAATATTATTAATTATATCGATAATTCATTTGCACAGGCATATTCTCCGTGAAATTTGGCACAGATTCGTTTTCTAAAACGGGCCATTAAACCCCCTGTCGGCTGAGCATCGTGACTCTAAAGTCGGCAGATTTCGATTGCCGTCCACTTTGAAGCCATCTGACATCGTCTTTGAAGCCATCTGACATCGTCAATATGAAAAAATGCACGGAATCACTGTCTGAAATAGGCCTAATTTGAGGAAAATTCAATTTTCCGACCTGTATGAGTAGAGCATTGAACAGATGTTTTTGCATTTTTCGGGTTTTTGGCGACATACCGCTATTTGTGGATCTGAAGTAGTCATAATTGTGAAAAATTGATCGAAATCTGATGATTGTTTGGAGTGCGGTTAAAGGATGATGAATCCTCAAAATGGTCCACTATGAACGCAGCATTACTTGAACGTTGCTCTGATCTGGTAAATGCAGTAGAATACGACAGCTGCGGTGCCGCCAAACAGCGCCGCTAGGCCGATTGCTGGTCCGAAAACTGGCCAGTACCAATACCAGCAATTGCGTGAGCCGGCGCACGTTTTCTAAAACAACAAAGTAACTAATTTGAGTTTGAATACTGTGTTAAAAATATACCCTGGTAACAACGCAGGTAAAGCCAACGTTAGAATCTCGTAAATCGATTCCATATAGCTCCATTATTTCGGGAGGTCCATTCTTCCTGCAATAAAAATTCTAATAATCGGAAATAAACATATCACGCCTCTCACGAGAAAACCGAGCTGATCCAGGGAATGAGGGGGAAATCGGTAAATGGGCTCTAGCTAGTTTTGGCCACCCTAGGGCATGCCTAATTACCCTCTAAAAGGTCGTGATGCATACTTCACTCTGGAGCTCACTACACCTGGTAGGATACATGCAGCTTCTACTTTGAGAGCGTTTTTCCAGGTTCTCATGTTAGATAGCGGAAAATTGTCCCCTGAGTGACCCCCACTCATTTTTCGCGCTCTATCGATGTATTTAAACCATTTCGCGTAAAAGTGAATTTTAACCGCTCTACATTCAAACAACTTTTTCTCAAAAGTGTAGGTAAAGTGGCAGCTGAAAATTTCTCATAATGTGCATCGACACGAGAGCTTTCCAGTGGTTTTCGCCAAAAAGTGCAGTCCTCGAAGAGACCAGCCGATTGGATCTTCTCATTTTACGATTGCACCTCCATCCCCCCACCCCCCCCACATTCCTCCCTTCTTATCGTATTCCTTCATTCGTATTTCTTCCTCAGTGTGAGGAGAGTCAACACTCTTGTATCACAACGCTTAAGTAATTATTCGTCTTCCGTTGCGCCGCCGAGCGTAGATAAAATATAAATATATACCGATTTCCCCATCATTCCCTAGAAATGCGGATCCAGATCGATTCTCTCGTGAGAGGCATGATATTATCACGCCTCTCACGAGAGAATCGCGGCATCGAAAATGCAAATATGTAATTTTTGAAGTTTTTTAATACGGGCATGGGTCTAGAAGTGTGTCTTTGTTCGGTTCGACCCCATTGCACCTTGCAGCCGCAGCAGGCTGCTGCAAACTTGAGACATAGGGCATTGATTGTTGAGGTTTTCTACAATAAAATTGGTCTCACTTCCACACGAAATTATTTTTATGATCAAATTAACGATTGTGGAGCAGCACAATGTTCATTTTTCACTTTTGCGACCGTTGACGCGTGTTAGACCAATTTTTATTTTTTAAGTTGAACAGACATTTTTGCACCACACCGAACTTTCCCAGTTTGTAGAGCTTGAAATTCTGTAGATATATTATTTTTCCTTGATTTTATCTCGACGGTCTTGGCTCATTCCCAAGCCGGCGAAAACCTGATAACGGGCTGCACGGTTCAACTGCAGTGGAGCTTAGTGCGCCAAGTCGCAAGTTCGAATCCCAGTCATAGCAGACAAGTTTTTTGCCATGTGGTAACATCGAGAAAGAAAGTTTGAAAACATTACGGGTCATATGCATGGTCAAAATATATGGCAAAAACTGGATTGCTATGGTTGGGGTTTCACTCACCCGGTTCGGATGGCATTCTCCCTGATATGCTATACCACTGTCGAAACCACCTTGCTCCCGTTGTCGCTGATCTACTCAACTATCTGGTAGATGGAGAGGCTGTTCCAAGCGACCTGACCGAAGCAGTTGTCACTCTTCTGCACAAGAAAGGAGATCCTACCAACATTGGGAACTTCCGTCCCATCTCCCTCCTCACCGTTTCCCTGAAGACAATGACCAAAGTCATTCTTCAGATTTTAAACTGTGCTTGAAGAAACAGAGTCCTCGACCCAAACCGGCTTCCGGCGCGGCTACAGTACTCTCGACAACCTGCATGCCATCAAGCAGGTCGCTGAACGAACCTCCGAGTACGGTATCCCAATCTACTTGGCGTTCGTCGACTTCAAGAAGGCGTTCGACTGTGTGGAGTGGAATGCCTGCTGGCAAGCCCTCTTCTCGTTCGGAGCCCATACCTCCCTCGTCCACGTGTTGCGCCGTCTCTACGAGTCCTCGTCTACACTCATTCGAGTTAATGAGGAGCTCGTTCCCGTGACTGTGCGTCGAGGAGTCCGCCAAGGGGATACCCTCTCCCCTCGTCTCTTCAACGCAGTGCTACGATCAGCCATGGACAACATTGACTGGGAGTCGGATGGAATTAGAATCGACGGAAGGAACCTTTGCCACTTGGAGTATGCCGATGACGTGGCTCTCGTTGCCAAATCTCGACCCGAGCTGGAACGAATGCTGAAGAAGCTGATGGACGCGTGCAGCCGAGTTGGTCTCGAAGTGAATGCAAGCAAGACCAACCTCCTCACCTCCTGCACCTCCACCCGTAATCCAATAATCATCGACAATCTGCGATTCGAATTCGTCGATAGCGCCACCTATCTCGGAGGGAGAATAGCTCTTCCCTTGGATCATTCCGACGAAATAGAACACCGGATTCGATTAGGGTGGCTGGCCTGGAGTAAGCTCTCGCACCTCCTATCTTCTCGAATTCTGTCCATCAAGATCAGGAGGAGAGTCTTCGAGAGCTGCATCACGGCTACAGTTCTCTATGGGTGTGAAGTATGGGCTCTGCGATCTAGCGAGAAGGAGAGGCTGAGAGTCACCCAGAGGAAGATGGAAAGAAAGATGCTTGGAGTCACGCTGAGGGATAGATGGAGGAATGACCGCGTGAGAGGGATTACCAAGCTGAGAGACTGGAATGAGGAAGGATTGAAACGGAAAGCGCGCTGGGCCCTCAAGATCAGAAGAATGGGAGTGGAACAGTGGAGCCGTGCGACAACTTTCTGGACTCCATTCAATAGGACTCGTCCCCCCGGAAAGCCTCGCGCGCGATGGAGAGACGATCTATCTCGAGCTATTGGCAGCCATTGGTGGAGTGCAACTTATGAAGACTACCGACCTATCATCTTCTGAGCGTTTCCGCCTGATAAGATAAATTGATTGATTGATTGATTGGGGTTCGAACCTGCGACTTGGAGAACTCACAATCAGCTCCACTGCAGGTGAACCGTACAGCCCGTTATCAGGTTTTCGCCGGCTTGGGAATGTGCCAAGACCGCCGAGATAAAATCAAGAAAAAATATCATAAGTGCATAATTTCAAGCTCTACAAACTGGGAAAGTTTGGTATGGTGCAAAAAATGTCTGTTCCACTTAGAAAATGAAAACTGGTCTAACACGCGTCTGCTGCAAATGTCGCAAAAGTGAAAAATAAGCAATGTGTGCCAAAATCGTTAATTTGATCATAAAAATACTTTTGTGTGCAAATGACACCAATTTTAATGCTGAAAATCTCAACAATCAATGCCCTACGTCTCAAGTTTGCAGCAGCCTGCTGTGGCTGCAGCGCATGCAAAAAATCCAAAACTTCGGTTTTAGTCTAGTCTTGGCAAGTACTACATATAAACATAATAAGCAAGATTCATGAAAATTTGAATGTCAACTGAAAATGCAGATTTGTCCCGATTCTCTCGTGAGAGGCCTGTTATGAATATGCCAAGTATGTTAATGATTGATAAATAAACATATTCAGTACATGGTGGAAACATACCGTGTCCACTCGTTTGGCAGGCCTGCGATTACAATTGTCATAGTGAATATCGCAGTGTAGACAACGTATACGATCAAACCGAGAACCGTCCACTGCCTCGTTGACCATCCGTCTGTGAAACTACTATGAAAAGATCTAGAAAAATCGTTTCTGTCAGCTCGTCCTGTGATTTTACCAACCCAACGACAGTTTTGTATCGGTAGACGTAGTGATACGCGATGATCAGGAACGTTTGGTAGTAGGTCGCAATGAACATCACGCAAAGCACGTGTTTTGAGATGCAACGCCAACCTCCAAATATCAAAATATTCCCGGCATGCCGAGGTAGCATATAAAATCCGGAGGAAGTGAGGTGTAATATCTAAATTCGGGCTTGCTTCGGAATAAATAAACAAGTAAAATGAAGATAAACCAGTATTTGTTCAGTCCAAGATATGCATTTCTAGTATAACGGAATATTTTTGATGTAACTTCAATATCCTACCAGCAGAGATCGGTATTTTCCGAGATGCGGGGCGTTTGTGGTGAAAATGATGTATAGAAGAAGAGTGTTTGAGAACAGCGAGAGAGTGGTTGTAATGAGGACGAAGTAGAAGTGGAAGGGATTCCGATAGGCAAAGTTCAGCATTGAAGCCGACATTTGGTTCGTACTAAATCTTTGCGATGACAAATGCAGCAGCAAAACGTAATAGATGGAGAAACAAAAAGATTTAGCAGATCGCATTATCTTCACTCCAAGATGTATCATACACTGCAATCTCAAAGTCACACCGAAATAGCTGAGACGCACTGAAACTCTCAACTGTCTCAAGGCTCGTACGAGCTTCTAAGCCAATATTTCTGTCAATCCATCAGTGAAACATTGACTATTTTATAATGAAACAGCTTCAAGAAGTTTCACTGTGTTTAGTGAAAACCGGCGACGCGTTTGTCGCCCGTTTTCGCTAATAACAGTAAAACTTCTTGATGCTTTTTCAGCCTTAAATATTAATTATTGTATGGATTTTAAATTATCTATCTTTGGATATTATGCTTTGGAAAATGACGGATGAAAAGGATTAACAGGAATAAGCTGAGACGCACTGAGACTCTCAACTTTCTCAATGATCCTATGAGCCTCTTAGCCAATATTCCTGTTAATCATTTTTACCCATCATTTTCCAAAGCGTAATATCCAAAGATCGATAATTTAAAATCCATACAATAATTAATATTTAAGGCTGAAAAAGCCTCAAGAAGTTTTACTTTTTTTAGCGAAAACGGGCGACAAACGCATCGCCGGTGTTCACTAAACACAGTGAAACTTCTTGACGCTGTTTCATTATAAAATAGTCAATGTTTCACTGATGGATTAACAGAAATATTGGCTTAGAAGCTCGTACGAGCCTTGAGACAGTTGAGAGTTTCAGTGCGTCTCAGCTATTTCGGCGTACCGTTGAGATTGCAGCATTTGATGCAGTGCAACAAAATATAATTGTGCAATAGTATTCCTATCAAGGCAATATATTATAGCTATCGAATGAATGAAAGACAATTTCGAATGATGTTTTGCTCAGTTAGCATTGTGGGAAAATTACGGAATTTGTATGCGATTCGGTGAATACAAATATAATGAATGTCAATATCGGTGTGAAAGTCTGTGTTCAGTTAGATACAATATGAAGTACGGCAAAAACTCATGAAGCACATGATATAGAGAAGGGGGCTCGTTACAGTCTGGATTAGGTTTCTGTACTGGATTAGCTTTCCGGATAATTGCGTTCTCGTTTTGTACTGCTAAATGCGTGTCTACAGTCTGTTCACTCCACACAGTCTACATCTAACTAATTGCGCACTGGAAATATGCAACGACTACTGAGTATACATTGATTTCCCGAAGAGGAATCCTGAATGTTCAGCAATTGCACATTCTCAGATACCATTTACGGCGGAAAGAATTTCCGTGCGGTATGGCCAAATCCCCATTGCGCTCTACTGATCGAAGAAAACTGCTCCAACACCCTTTCTCGCATTGATTTACAACCGGTATACGCTGAATTACGTTAACAATAAGCAAATAACGTCCGGAAAACAAATTGATTTATTTGTCCAGTTCCAGGCATACCATACGCGGGGATGGACATGGTCGGATAAGAACTATGACATCATTACGCCTTTATCAATATCAAAATCGGAATGATGTCATAGTTCTCATCCGTCCTAGAGCCGCGGGGATACAAATAAATTATCCGGCATGATGCATAAATCGAACACACAAAAGTGGAGTCGAAATCACCGAAACCAGGAAACGGGTACGTCAGCGAGTGAAACAAGTTGTTAGAAATAATTAGCGTAGCACTTTTCAAATTAGTTGTCCCTCAACCATAGTTGTCCAGCATTGGCGGCGATTGACCACTCCAGTGAAAGCCATGAACTCATGGTCATGAATTTTGCCCACCCATGTCGGAGTGTGCCTTCAACTGAACCGTGACGCAGGACCTTCAGTCAGGCAAGAGAGCATCTTCTATTTGGCTTATCGCTTTCTATTCCTTTTATTGATGTTCGTTGACATGCATGAACGAAAAAAAAATTAAGGGAGATCGCAGTATATGTCAGTCTGCCCGTTTTGATGAGTCACTTTCAAGTCGCAAATTGATGTAAGTCGGTACAGACAATATATGGAATACCAATTCCGTGGCCAATATAACTTTGACGATCACAGTCAAATGTGTTTTTATTTGTAATACAAATACCTGTTTTATTATATATCATTCATTATTGCATACAGTATGCATGTTTTAACACATGCCCCATCTGTCACCGTAACAGCCGAAGGTGTTCCCTCAAATCAATTTACACTAATCTGTTGCCCTCACCTGTTTTCCAGCTGCTATACCTTTCCCTGAACACTTCTTACCCTGAACGATGAACTTTTCAATATCCAAACTCGCATTAGATGTCCTATTGCCTTCCTCTCATACGTGTACTATTGCACTTTCCTGTGATCTTGCATATCACATAACTCGCGTCGAAAATCGCGCATTTGACCTGCAATTTTAAAAGGTTTAAAATGCTATCAGGTCGCACTATTATTAAATTTATTGGATTTTGAAACAAACACTTGTTTTGTGTTCGAAAATCATTATATTTTGATAAAGCGTCGACTTATTCATTAAATTTGTTAAAGTCACCAGAATTTTGTCCCTAAAATGCCTTTTTAAAATAATAAATAAAATATGCGTAGAATAAAAATCACATTGAAGACTTTTTTTTTTTCTAGACGAACACGATCTACAATATTTCCCTCGATCGGCTTGTCAACTAACGTTGGAGAGGTAAACTCCGAAATATTGCATCTGTTGCCAAAGATTACTCAACTTTTCCGTTAGAAACTTATTAGAAGAGAAGGAGGCCGGGTGTTCGAGTGAGATTTTGTTTGTAATGCACGTGCACCCAAGCCCCCCCATTATCCTCCCACAAGTTGTTTTCGTTCATTATGACGTGTCGCAATCACGGAAGGGGCGGGGCATGCGACGGTAGGAGAGGAGTGAGATCGTTGGCACTGCTTACCTCACCATTCCAATACTACCATCTTGAGTGACCATTTTGAGCATTCTCTGTTTTTGTATCGAAATTGTTGCAGCCAGTCCGTATTTGCGGTTTAAAATAGTATAAAATAGAAAATTCTGTCGATGCTTCTGAAAAAAAATCTAAAGTTAAGTTCGAAATTCGTGTAGCCGGAAAATCATGTTTTTTTCCCGAATTTCGGATCCGAAGCTCTAAATATTGCTAGCCTTATTGAGTATAACATTACATCAGACATATTTGTTATTAATTGCAATATTTCGCTACCACATTGGGATAGTAATTGTTTCAATATAACGCACGTGAGTAGCAGATAATTTCTGAGCAGAATATGAAAGAGTAAACAACTATACCGTATCGTATAAAAATAACCAGAAAGATTATGGGGGTTCTTGAAATAACATTGACCAAGCCACCTGCACCGAATGGGAATTTGTTATTTCTGGTATGATATTGTATCAAACTCATTAAACTCAAGACACCTTTACAGAAAACTACGGTGAATCTTTTGCATTTCGAAATATATTTTGCGTTTCGAAAAAAAAACAATTTTCGGAAATCGTATTATAATAAATGATACAAAAAATTACCGGGGGTGTCTGAATACGATCATCCCTTTATCTTTAGAGCGAAATCTTCTCTCTGCGCCTAATCATAGCCTGAAAGCAATTCCATCGTTTGGTTATTATTGATTGGGTTTGAACAAATGCTTTCCTAGTTGTCTCTCTGTCACGTGAAATATGTGATAACTGCGCATGTCTTGGATACGATATTCCAGCCGGATACAATGTATGCTCAACAATTGAAGATATGTAGATACATACATCGTAACCATCCATTCTGTGATTCATTTTTCTCGGCTCTGGTCTATCTCGAATCTTAAGCGAACTTATTTTGAAAATTGGTGTACTAGGCATACAATCAATTTACACGCCATTGACACAATTTCAGATCGCTACCTCTTCTGGGAGACGACTTACGAAATTACAGGTAACGCATTACTTCCCATTGATCTTTTCTACGCTATCTATGTAGTTCACCCTGTGTAATGTTGAAATTTGTTTGAAAATAGTCTTTCAATTTCACACTTTTTCTATCTCCAGACGAATGGAGATAGAGAATGGAAAGGACCCGAATGCCGGACTCTTTTTTCTGACTAGCATTATGCGTTATTCCGAAGTCAACCACATTCAATGAGCTTCACAACTCTGGAGTGGCTTTTCATCATCGCATATACCATCCCGGGTATAGCCGGAGCAATTGCAAACATTGTTCTACTCATCGCAATATAGTGCCGTTCGCCAGAATCCTGGAAGTAATCGATTTTTAAATTATTTTGTAATTGTTTTATCTCAATTTTTCTGAACAATTTTTTCAGATCCTACAGCATTCTTCTCGCAAATTGTGCATTTTTCGACCTGCTTGGATGCTTGGGCAGTATTCTCGCAATTGAAAGGTTTGATAATGATCATGTTTATGAACTGTATCATTTGGAAAAATACTTTGATATTAGAAATGTATTTACTTCAGATTCATGCCTTTCAATGATGTCTCCCTCACTGTGTTTCTCGGACCCTGCACCGTTATTTCTCATGTGTTCTGCCACATTCTACACTGTGAGCTCAATTCACTTTATTTGATTTTGAACGATGGTTTCTAGCTTATGACGCAAAGTTCAAAACCATGTTTTATAATGATTTAATTTTTAATTATGATTACAATTTTTAAAATATTTTTAGCCATTCTACTGGAAACGATGTCTCAGTCGCTCTTTCTTATCACCATGGCGTTCGCCTTTCGCCTTTACGTCATCGAACGGTAGTCGTTCATGATTTATAGATCCACATAAATGTGTCGTTGCCATGATGAATTCCGTCAACAATGATGGCATTTGCCAGAAAAAAACTCCTCAACAAAAGTATCCAATAAAAATATAGATGATGGTATCGATTATTCGCAGAGCGCCGCCGAGTACTCGCATTATGCAAGCCTTCTCTGCATTCTTCTATCTGCAATCGTGTGCATTTCTGGTA
This sequence comes from Pristionchus mayeri, assembly GCA_036245805.1. Classification (NCBI taxonomy): domain Eukaryota; kingdom Metazoa; phylum Nematoda; class Chromadorea; order Rhabditida; family Neodiplogasteridae; genus Pristionchus; species Pristionchus mayeri. Next base: position 15,521,128 of record BTRK01000004.1, on the reverse strand, counting down.
ATAGCTTAAAGGTACTCAACAAGGGTGATACTGCCCCCCCCTATGTACGAAAAATCAATAATTATCCTTGTGGACTTCCGGAAAGGCCATTCTCTCATACACGCTGCGCGTCGAACATTAGGATAAAAATTCCTAATAGATTACCTTAAGGTTATACTTCGACTTTGGCAACAGAGTATTTCTCAGAAGTAGCCTCTTGGAAATATCAAGTCAAATATCCAAAGTGCATTAGCGCAGGACACATTCCATTAACGATGTGTTAAGGTGATCGCATTCAACGCGAACGACTCTCCAGAGGAGGTTCGAGCTGCATTTCGACTCCTCCATCCAGACCACGACCAGTTCGAGGGATACGTCATGGAAGGCATGGTTTTCGCACTCCGCTATCACCGGAAACGAAGATGGTCGATTGGGGCACACTCTGACAGGGGGGGGGGGGGGGCGTACGCTCTGAGAGAGGAGAAAAGGGGGAGAACACATTTCACCCACCCCACAAAAATACCACCTAACCTCCTCATCACGTCACTCCTGATCCATGCATGTGTTGGTGAATAAAGACTACAAATAAGAATACGAATAAGATAAAGTAAATACTTGAAATAAACGTTTAGGCCGCGTCGACCGTGGAGAATTGCGTCCGCTGTCGATCATCGTCCAAGCGTACATGATGTTCCCGATTTTCCTCTTGTGCCTGCTAATTTTCTTCATCAGATGGAAGGTAGTGTGACGAGATTTCGAAATTCTGGTAGCAGTTTCAATTGTTTTTTTCTTCTCTCAATCACTCGAAAGAGTATGTAATGTCAAGAGACATTGTAAGAAAATGAAAATCAGACGCGTTTTTACTCATATGCGATGCACAATTCTCCGCAAAGATCGCATCTGTGTCGCTAATTCTGCTAGAACAGCATGACATATCCGATTTTCAATGATTTGTAACATGACATGATACGATTTCAAATCTTGAGCAAGCTGGATTTGAATGACGCGATGAGCGAAAAGACGAAGGAAATGCACAGGGTGATGGTGAAGGTAAGGCCATCCTGTGTTATTAGATCGAAGAAAGTCTGCAGCATACATATACAAAAATATTAAAAAATCGTTTTAAAAAATGAATATACCAACTCAGGTGCTAACTCTGCAATCCTGCCTTCCCGTTTTCTTCGCGGTCGCAGTGGCACGCGCGTGGCTTCTGAAGAAAGGCATCTACACCTCGTCATTCATCGAACTCTCCATTGTCTGGGTAACTAGCAGAGTTGGATAGACGGGCCTTCGTGATTAAGACCTCGTACCTTCACTTCCCACACTCTCTCACAGCTCGACCGGCGAAGAGAATGCGTGAAATGAACTCTAGTAACTAAAAAAATTGCATTTGCCTTTTTTTGTATTTACTATGGATGTATATTCGCAAAAACAAATGCATCGACATGGGGAATATCGAGTTGATTTCAGATATATTGTTTCAAATATTTTCAGTACGTTTCGCTCATGTCAGAGCTGGCTCCGTTCATCACTATCTACTACGTGGCGCCGTTCAGGGAGTGAGCAATAAAAATACATTCCAAACATATTGGGACACGAGAAAGGAGGAGGTGCCGATCTCCGACCTGATGCGGAAGGCAGGAAGAAAACGGGAAGGCAGGATTGCAGAGTTAGCACCTGAGTTGGTATATTCATTTTTTAAAACGATTTTTTAATATTTTTGTATATGTATGCTGCAGACTTTCTTCGGTCTAATAACACAGGATGGCCTTACCTTCACCATCACCCTGTGCATTTCCTTCGTCTTTTCGCTCATCGCGTCATTCAAATCCAGCTTGCTCAAGATTTGAAATCGTATCATGTCATGTTACAAATCATTGAAAATCGGATATGTCATGCTGTTCTAGCAGAATTAGCGACACAGATGCGATCTTTGCGGAGAATTGTGCATCGCATATGAGTAAAAACGCGTCTGATTTTCATTTTCTTACAATGTCTCTTGACATTACATACTCTTTCGAGTGATTGAGAGAAGAAAAAAACAATTGAAACTGCTACCAGAATTTCGAAATCTCGTCACACTACCTTCCATCTGATGAAGAAAATTAGCAGGCACAAGAGGAAAATCGGGAACATCATGTACGCTTGGACGATGATCGACAGCGGACGCAATTCTCCACGGTCGACGCGGCCTAAACGTTTATTTCAAGTATTTACTTTATCTTATTCGTATTCTTATTTGTAGTCTTTATTCACCAACACATGCATGGATCAGGAGTGACGTGATGAGGAGGTTAGGTGGTATTTTTGTGGGGTGGGTGAAATGTGTTCTCCCCCTTTTCTCCTCTCTCAGAGCGTACGCCCCCCCCCCCCCCCCCCCCTGTCAGAGTGTGCCCCAATCGACCATCTTCGTTTCCGGTGATAGCGGAGTGCGAAAACCATGCCTTCCATGACGTATCCCTCGAACTGGTCGTGGTCTGGATGGAGGAGTCGAAATGCAGCTCGAACCTCCTCTGGAGAGTCGTTCGCGTTGAATGCGATCACCTTAACACATCGTTAATGGAATGTGTCCTGCGCTAATGCACTTTGGATATTTGACTTGATATTTCCAAGAGGCTACTTCTGAGAAATACTCTGTTGCCAAAGTCGAAGTATAACCTTAAGGTAATCTATTAGGAATTTTTATCCTAATGTTCGACGCGCAGCGTGTATGAGAGAATGGCCTTTCCGGAAGTCCACAAGGATAATTATTGATTTTTCGTACATAGGGGGGGGCAGTATCACCCTTGTTGAGTACCTTTAAGCTATTACCAGAAATGCACACGATTGCAGATAGAAGAATGCAGAGAAGGCTTGCATAATGCGAGTACTCGGCGGCGCTCTGCGAATAATCGATACCATCATCTATATTTTTATTGGATACTTTTGTTGAGGAGTTTTTTTCTGGCAAATGCCATCATTGTTGACGGAATTCATCATGGCAACGACACATTTATGTGGATCTATAAATCATGAACGACTACCGTTCGATGACGTAAAGGCGAAAGGCGAACGCCATGGTGATAAGAAAGAGCGACTGAGACATCGTTTCCAGTAGAATGGCTAAAAATATTTTAAAAATTGTAATCATAATTAAAAATTAAATCATTATAAAACATGGTTTTGAACTTTGCGTCATAAGCTAGAAACCATCGTTCAAAATCAAATAAAGTGAATTGAGCTCACAGTGTAGAATGTGGCAGAACACATGAGAAATAACGGTGCAGGGTCCGAGAAACACAGTGAGGGAGACATCATTGAAAGGCATGAATCTGAAGTAAATACATTTCTAATATCAAAGTATTTTTCCAAATGATACAGTTCATAAACATGATCATTATCAAACCTTTCAATTGCGAGAATACTGCCCAAGCATCCAAGCAGGTCGAAAAATGCACAATTTGCGAGAAGAATGCTGTAGGATCTGAAAAAATTGTTCAGAAAAATTGAGATAAAACAATTACAAAATAATTTAAAAATCGATTACTTCCAGGATTCTGGCGAACGGCACTATATTGCGATGAGTAGAACAATGTTTGCAATTGCTCCGGCTATACCCGGGATGGTATATGCGATGATGAAAAGCCACTCCAGAGTTGTGAAGCTCATTGAATGTGGTTGACTTCGGAATAACGCATAATGCTAGTCAGAAAAAAGAGTCCGGCATTCGGGTCCTTTCCATTCTCTATCTCCATTCGTCTGGAGATAGAAAAAGTGTGAAATTGAAAGACTATTTTCAAACAAATTTCAACATTACACAGGGTGAACTACATAGATAGCGTAGAAAAGATCAATGGGAAGTAATGCGTTACCTGTAATTTCGTAAGTCGTCTCCCAGAAGAGGTAGCGATCTGAAATTGTGTCAATGGCGTGTAAATTGATTGTATGCCTAGTACACCAATTTTCAAAATAAGTTCGCTTAAGATTCGAGATAGACCAGAGCCGAGAAAAATGAATCACAGAATGGATGGTTACGATGTATGTATCTACATATCTTCAATTGTTGAGCATACATTGTATCCGGCTGGAATATCGTATCCAAGACATGCGCAGTTATCACATATTTCACGTGACAGAGAGACAACTAGGAAAGCATTTGTTCAAACCCAATCAATAATAACCAAACGATGGAATTGCTTTCAGGCTATGATTAGGCGCAGAGAGAAGATTTCGCTCTAAAGATAAAGGGATGATCGTATTCAGACACCCCCGGTAATTTTTTGTATCATTTATTATAATACGATTTCCGAAAATTGTTTTTTTTTCGAAACGCAAAATATATTTCGAAATGCAAAAGATTCACCGTAGTTTTCTGTAAAGGTGTCTTGAGTTTAATGAGTTTGATACAATATCATACCAGAAATAACAAATTCCCATTCGGTGCAGGTGGCTTGGTCAATGTTATTTCAAGAACCCCCATAATCTTTCTGGTTATTTTTATACGATACGGTATAGTTGTTTACTCTTTCATATTCTGCTCAGAAATTATCTGCTACTCACGTGCGTTATATTGAAACAATTACTATCCCAATGTGGTAGCGAAATATTGCAATTAATAACAAATATGTCTGATGTAATGTTATACTCAATAAGGCTAGCAATATTTAGAGCTTCGGATCCGAAATTCGGGAAAAAAACATGATTTTCCGGCTACACGAATTTCGAACTTAACTTTAGATTTTTTTTCAGAAGCATCGACAGAATTTTCTATTTTATACTATTTTAAACCGCAAATACGGACTGGCTGCAACAATTTCGATACAAAAACAGAGAATGCTCAAAATGGTCACTCAAGATGGTAGTATTGGAATGGTGAGGTAAGCAGTGCCAACGATCTCACTCCTCTCCTACCGTCGCATGCCCCGCCCCTTCCGTGATTGCGACACGTCATAATGAACGAAAACAACTTGTGGGAGGATAATGGGGGGGCTTGGGTGCACGTGCATTACAAACAAAATCTCACTCGAACACCCGGCCTCCTTCTCTTCTAATAAGTTTCTAACGGAAAAGTTGAGTAATCTTTGGCAACAGATGCAATATTTCGGAGTTTACCTCTCCAACGTTAGTTGACAAGCCGATCGAGGGAAATATTGTAGATCGTGTTCGTCTAGAAAAAAAAAAAGTCTTCAATGTGATTTTTATTCTACGCATATTTTATTTATTATTTTAAAAAGGCATTTTAGGGACAAAATTCTGGTGACTTTAACAAATTTAATGAATAAGTCGACGCTTTATCAAAATATAATGATTTTCGAACACAAAACAAGTGTTTGTTTCAAAATCCAATAAATTTAATAATAGTGCGACCTGATAGCATTTTAAACCTTTTAAAATTGCAGGTCAAATGCGCGATTTTCGACGCGAGTTATGTGATATGCAAGATCACAGGAAAGTGCAATAGTACACGTATGAGAGGAAGGCAATAGGACATCTAATGCGAGTTTGGATATTGAAAAGTTCATCGTTCAGGGTAAGAAGTGTTCAGGGAAAGGTATAGCAGCTGGAAAACAGGTGAGGGCAACAGATTAGTGTAAATTGATTTGAGGGAACACCTTCGGCTGTTACGGTGACAGATGGGGCATGTGTTAAAACATGCATACTGTATGCAATAATGAATGATATATAATAAAACAGGTATTTGTATTACAAATAAAAACACATTTGACTGTGATCGTCAAAGTTATATTGGCCACGGAATTGGTATTCCATATATTGTCTGTACCGACTTACATCAATTTGCGACTTGAAAGTGACTCATCAAAACGGGCAGACTGACATATACTGCGATCTCCCTTAATTTTTTTTTCGTTCATGCATGTCAACGAACATCAATAAAAGGAATAGAAAGCGATAAGCCAAATAGAAGATGCTCTCTTGCCTGACTGAAGGTCCTGCGTCACGGTTCAGTTGAAGGCACACTCCGACATGGGTGGGCAAAATTCATGACCATGAGTTCATGGCTTTCACTGGAGTGGTCAATCGCCGCCAATGCTGGACAACTATGGTTGAGGGACAACTAATTTGAAAAGTGCTACGCTAATTATTTCTAACAACTTGTTTCACTCGCTGACGTACCCGTTTCCTGGTTTCGGTGATTTCGACTCCACTTTTGTGTGTTCGATTTATGCATCATGCCGGATAATTTATTTGTATCCCCGCGGCTCTAGGACGGATGAGAACTATGACATCATTCCGATTTTGATATTGATAAAGGCGTAATGATGTCATAGTTCTTATCCGACCATGTCCATCCCCGCGTATGGTATGCCTGGAACTGGACAAATAAATCAATTTGTTTTCCGGACGTTATTTGCTTATTGTTAACGTAATTCAGCGTATACCGGTTGTAAATCAATGCGAGAAAGGGTGTTGGAGCAGTTTTCTTCGATCAGTAGAGCGCAATGGGGATTTGGCCATACCGCACGGAAATTCTTTCCGCCGTAAATGGTATCTGAGAATGTGCAATTGCTGAACATTCAGGATTCCTCTTCGGGAAATCAATGTATACTCAGTAGTCGTTGCATATTTCCAGTGCGCAATTAGTTAGATGTAGACTGTGTGGAGTGAACAGACTGTAGACACGCATTTAGCAGTACAAAACGAGAACGCAATTATCCGGAAAGCTAATCCAGTACAGAAACCTAATCCAGACTGTAACGAGCCCCCTTCTCTATATCATGTGCTTCATGAGTTTTTGCCGTACTTCATATTGTATCTAACTGAACACAGACTTTCACACCGATATTGACATTCATTATATTTGTATTCACCGAATCGCATACAAATTCCGTAATTTTCCCACAATGCTAACTGAGCAAAACATCATTCGAAATTGTCTTTCATTCATTCGATAGCTATAATATATTGCCTTGATAGGAATACTATTGCACAATTATATTTTGTTGCACTGCATCAAATGCTGCAATCTCAACGGTACGCCGAAATAGCTGAGACGCACTGAAACTCTCAACTGTCTCAAGGCTCGTACGAGCTTCTAAGCCAATATTTCTGTTAATCCATCAGTGAAACATTGACTATTTTATAATGAAACAGCGTCAAGAAGTTTCACTGTGTTTAGTGAACACCGGCGATGCGTTTGTCGCCCGTTTTCGCTAAAAAAAGTAAAACTTCTTGAGGCTTTTTCAGCCTTAAATATTAATTATTGTATGGATTTTAAATTATCGATCTTTGGATATTACGCTTTGGAAAATGATGGGTAAAAATGATTAACAGGAATATTGGCTAAGAGGCTCATAGGATCATTGAGAAAGTTGAGAGTCTCAGTGCGTCTCAGCTTATTCCTGTTAATCCTTTTCATCCGTCATTTTCCAAAGCATAATATCCAAAGATAGATAATTTAAAATCCATACAATAATTAATATTTAAGGCTGAAAAAGCATCAAGAAGTTTTACTGTTATTAGCGAAAACGGGCGACAAACGCGTCGCCGGTTTTCACTAAACACAGTGAAACTTCTTGAAGCTGTTTCATTATAAAATAGTCAATGTTTCACTGATGGATTAACAGAAATATTGGCTTAGAAGCTCGTACGAGCCTTGAGACAGTTGAGAGTTTCAGTGCGTCTCAGCTATTTCGGTGTGACTTTGAGATTGCAGTGTATGATACATCTTGGAGTGAAGATAATGCGATCTGCTAAATCTTTTTGTTTCTCCATCTATTACGTTTTGCTGCTGCATTTGTCATCGCAAAGATTTAGTACGAACCAAATGTCGGCTTCAATGCTGAACTTTGCCTATCGGAATCCCTTCCACTTCTACTTCGTCCTCATTACAACCACTCTCTCGCTGTTCTCAAACACTCTTCTTCTATACATCATTTTCACCACAAACGCCCCGCATCTCGGAAAATACCGATCTCTGCTGGTAGGATATTGAAGTTACATCAAAAATATTCCGTTATACTAGAAATGCATATCTTGGACTGAACAAATACTGGTTTATCTTCATTTTACTTGTTTATTTATTCCGAAGCAAGCCCGAATTTAGATATTACACCTCACTTCCTCCGGATTTTATATGCTACCTCGGCATGCCGGGAATATTTTGATATTTGGAGGTTGGCGTTGCATCTCAAAACACGTGCTTTGCGTGATGTTCATTGCGACCTACTACCAAACGTTCCTGATCATCGCGTATCACTACGTCTACCGATACAAAACTGTCGTTGGGTTGGTAAAATCACAGGACGAGCTGACAGAAACGATTTTTCTAGATCTTTTCATAGTAGTTTCACAGACGGATGGTCAACGAGGCAGTGGACGGTTCTCGGTTTGATCGTATACGTTGTCTACACTGCGATATTCACTATGACAATTGTAATCGCAGGCCTGCCAAACGAGTGGACACGGTATGTTTCCACCATGTACTGAATATGTTTATTTATCAATCATTAACATACTTGGCATATTCATAACAGGCCTCTCACGAGAGAATCGGGACAAATCTGCATTTTCAGTTGACATTCAAATTTTCATGAATCTTGCTTATTATGTTTATATGTAGTACTTGCCAAGACTAGACTAAAACCGAAGTTTTGGATTTTTTGCATGCGCTGCAGCCACAGCAGGCTGCTGCAAACTTGAGACGTAGGGCATTGATTGTTGAGATTTTCAGCATTAAAATTGGTGTCATTTGCACACAAAAGTATTTTTATGATCAAATTAACGATTTTGGCACACATTGCTTATTTTTCACTTTTGCGACATTTGCAGCAGACGCGTGTTAGACCAGTTTTCATTTTCTAAGTGGAACAGACATTTTTTGCACCATACCAAACTTTCCCAGTTTGTAGAGCTTGAAATTATGCACTTATGATATTTTTTCTTGATTTTATCTCGGCGGTCTTGGCACATTCCCAAGCCGGCGAAAACCTGATAACGGGCTGTACGGTTCACCTGCAGTGGAGCTGATTGTGAGTTCTCCAAGTCGCAGGTTCGAACCCCAATCAATCAATCAATCAATTTATCTTATCAGGCGGAAACGCTCAGAAGATGATAGGTCGGTAGTCTTCATAAGTTGCACTCCACCAATGGCTGCCAATAGCTCGGGATAGATCGTCTCTCCATCGCGCGCGAGGCTTTCCGGGGGGACGAGTCCTATTGAATGGAGTCCAGAAAGTTGTCGCACGGCTCCACTGTTCCACTCCCATTCTTCTGATCTTGAGGGCCCAGCGCGCTTTCCGTTTCAATCCTTCCTCATTCCAGTCTCTCAGCTTGGTAATCCCTCTCACGCGGTCATTCCTCCATCTATCCCTCAGCGTGACTCCAAGCATCTTTCTTTCCATCTTCCTCTGGGTGACTCTCAGCCTCTCCTTCTCGCTAGATCGCAGAGCCCATACTTCACACCCATAGAGAACTGTAGCCGTGATGCAGCTCTCGAAGACTCTCCTCCTGATCTTGATGGACAGAATTCGAGAAGATAGGAGGTGCGAGAGCTTACTCCAGGCCAGCCACCCTAATCGAATCCGGTGTTCTATTTCGTCGGAATGATCCAAGGGAAGAGCTATTCTCCCTCCGAGATAGGTGGCGCTATCGACGAATTCGAATCGCAGATTGTCGATGATTATTGGATTACGGGTGGAGGTGCAGGAGGTGAGGAGGTTGGTCTTGCTTGCATTCACTTCGAGACCAACTCGGCTGCACGCGTCCATCAGCTTCTTCAGCATTCGTTCCAGCTCGGGTCGAGATTTGGCAACGAGAGCCACGTCATCGGCATACTCCAAGTGGCAAAGGTTCCTTCCGTCGATTCTAATTCCATCCGACTCCCAGTCAATGTTGTCCATGGCTGATCGTAGCACTGCGTTGAAGAGACGAGGGGAGAGGGTATCCCCTTGGCGGACTCCTCGACGCACAGTCACGGGAACGAGCTCCTCATTAACTCGAATGAGTGTAGACGAGGACTCGTAGAGACGGCGCAACACGTGGACGAGGGAGGTATGGGCTCCGAACGAGAAGAGGGCTTGCCAGCAGGCATTCCACTCCACACAGTCGAACGCCTTCTTGAAGTCGACGAACGCCAAGTAGATTGGGATACCGTACTCGGAGGTTCGTTCAGCGACCTGCTTGATGGCATGCAGGTTGTCGAGAGTACTGTAGCCGCGCCGGAAGCCGGTTTGGGTCGAGGACTCTGTTTCTTCAAGCACAGTTTCGAGTCTCTGAAGAATGACTTTGGTCATTGTCTTCAGGGAAACGGTGAGGAGGGAGATGGGACGGAAGTTCCCAATGTTGGTAGGATCTCCTTTCTTGTGCAGAAGAGTGACAATTGCTTCGGTCAGGTCGCTTGGAACAGCCTCTCCATCTACCAGATAGTTGAGTAGATCAGCGACAACGGGAGCAAGGTGGTTTCGAGAGTGGTATAGCATATCAGGGAGAATGCCATCCGAACCGGGTGAGTGAAACCCCAACCATAGCAATCCAGTTTTTGCCATATATTTTGACCATGCATATGACCCGTAATGTTTTCAAACTTTCTTTCTCGATGTTACCACATGGCAAAAAACTTGTCTGCTATGACTGGGATTCGAACTTGCGACTTGGCGCACTAAGCTCCACTGCAGTTGAACCGTGCAGCCCGTTATCAGGTTTTCGCCGGCTTGGGAATGAGCCAAGACCGTCGAGATAAAATCAAGGAAAAATAATATATCTACAGAATTTCAAGCTCTACAAACTGGGAAAGTTCGGTGTGGTGCAAAAATGTCTGTTCAACTTAAAAAATAAAAATTGGTCTAACACGCGTCAACGGTCGCAAAAGTGAAAAATGAACATTGTGCTGCTCCACAATCGTTAATTTGATCATAAAAATACTTTCGTGTGGAAGTGAGACCAATTTTATTGTAGAAAACCTCAACAATCAATGCCCTATGTCTCAAGTTTGCAGCAGCCTGCTGCGGCTGCAAGGTGCAATGGGGTCGAACCGAACAAAGACACACTTCTAGACCCATGCCCGTATTAAAAAACTTCAAAAATTACATATTTGCATTTTCGATGCCGCGATTCTCTCGTGAGAGGCGTGATAATATCATGCCTCTCACGAGAGAATCGATCTGGATCCGCATTTCTAGGGAATGATGGGGAAATCGGTATATATTTATATTTTATCTACGCTCGGCGGCGCAACGGAAGACGAATAATTACTTAAGCGTTGTGATACAAGAGTGTTGACTCTCCTCACACTGAGGAAGAAATACGAATGAAGGAATACGATAAGAAGGGAGGAATGTGGGGGGGGTGGGGGGATGGAGGTGCAATCGTAAAATGAGAAGATCCAATCGGCTGGTCTCTTCGAGGACTGCACTTTTTGGCGAAAACCACTGGAAAGCTCTCGTGTCGATGCACATTATGAGAAATTTTCAGCTGCCACTTTACCTACACTTTTGAGAAAAAGTTGTTTGAATGTAGAGCGGTTAAAATTCACTTTTACGCGAAATGGTTTAAATACATCGATAGAGCGCGAAAAATGAGTGGGGGTCACTCAGGGGACAATTTTCCGCTATCTAACATGAGAACCTGGAAAAACGCTCTCAAAGTAGAAGCTGCATGTATCCTACCAGGTGTAGTGAGCTCCAGAGTGAAGTATGCATCACGACCTTTTAGAGGGTAATTAGGCATGCCCTAGGGTGGCCAAAACTAGCTAGAGCCCATTTACCGATTTCCCCCTCATTCCCTGGATCAGCTCGGTTTTCTCGTGAGAGGCGTGATATGTTTATTTCCGATTATTAGAATTTTTATTGCAGGAAGAATGGACCTCCCGAAATAATGGAGCTATATGGAATCGATTTACGAGATTCTAACGTTGGCTTTACCTGCGTTGTTACCAGGGTATATTTTTAACACAGTATTCAAACTCAAATTAGTTACTTTGTTGTTTTAGAAAACGTGCGCCGGCTCACGCAATTGCTGGTATTGGTACTGGCCAGTTTTCGGACCAGCAATCGGCCTAGCGGCGCTGTTTGGCGGCACCGCAGCTGTCGTATTCTACTGCATTTACCAGATCAGAGCAACGTTCAAGTAATGCTGCGTTCATAGTGGACCATTTTGAGGATTCATCATCCTTTAACCGCACTCCAAACAATCATCAGATTTCGATCAATTTTTCACAATTATGACTACTTCAGATCCACAAATAGCGGTATGTCGCCAAAAACCCGAAAAATGCAAAAACATCTGTTCAATGCTCTACTCATACAGGTCGGAAAATTGAATTTTCCTCAAATTAGGCCTATTTCAGACAGTGATTCCGTGCATTTTTTCATATTGACGATGTCAGATGGCTTCAAAGACGATGTCAGATGGCTTCAAAGTGGACGGCAATCGAAATCTGCCGACTTTAGAGTCACGATGCTCAGCCGACAGGGGGTTTAATGGCCCGTTTTAGAAAACGAATCTGTGCCAAATTTCACGGAGAATATGCCTGTGCAAATGAATTATCGATATAATTAATAATATTTTCATATATCTATTAATTTTATTGATTTAAAAAAGTCTACTTGCAAATATGATTCGGGAATTGAAGAAATAAAGAAGGATATATTTACAAATGCATGAAATAGAATCGTGAGGGATAGCATATTCAGAGGTCAATAAATTCGCAAATTCTTGAATGAAAGTGTTAATGAAAGTGATGCTAAAAATACGGCGAGTGATGCTAAACACACTTCATAATTAGTAGAGTCAGAATCGGCCTATCGGTAAAGACAAAAACCACATGCCTGATGGTATCTACCGATCAACGATGTTCCTTGATGTAGCAGCACAATGTTCTCGCTGGAGTTCGAAAGTCGAGTTATCGTCTACCATTTCCCATAATCTCTCGCAAACCGGCCATAAAAGAAACCAATGAAAGGAATATATTACCCAGATGAGGAGCTCGTAGTCTCGTCTTTACCGTATGTGACGGAAATATATGAAATTTCTCACCGGACATCCATAACAGAACCTAGAGTGTTCGGCTCCTCACACATTTTATTAGAAAAATAAAGTGTTCTGTATATTCTAAATTTGGCATCCTTTTTTTAGTTTTCGAGTGCCTAATATAGACGTGTTTATCGCTCTGGAAAGAAATGTATAAGTGAGCAAAATAACACCTGCTCTGCAACAATTGCTTATATAAATATGGTTGTCACAGAATATTGCCTCAACAGTCATAGCCATCCTGTTTTGGTTATTGTTCTGCTGGTTATTGTTCCTTCTCGGTTTGAGTTTCAATTCTTAGCAAACCGTTCGAATGATATGAATTAATGTACAGGGTGCGCCAAAATTACCCGAACTGATTTCATCTTTCTGTGGCCTCGCAGCCCAATCGATATGAGCGACAGATATTGCACCATCATGACAAGTGGTCATTAGTCTCTCGCTATTCAAGGTTTCATATCAGTTTGTCAAGTCATCTAGTAATGGCGATGTCTAGTAGCACCCAATCCGCATTCTGGACCTGTACAAGGACAGTGTGACATAGCTCATTGACTCTGCGCTCAAAAGTTCCTTACATCCAATACCGTTATCATGTACCAACAGCTTGATACAGATAATCTGATTGATTGACCCCCGAACTCCACCGATCTCAATCCCTCGGTGTCAGTGCTTGGGGGTGTTGTTGTCCAAGATGTCCTCTACCAAGAACTCGACACTAATCTTCTTTTAAGTTGCCCTTCTCAAAGCCTGACACGAATTCACTGAAAATTTCCTGCGGGTATTGGCAGTTGGATATGAGCAGATACGCAAGGCCTTTGCCAGAGCTAAATGAGGCCCCATCAAAATTAGCTAGTGTGTTACTATTGTCCATATTGTTGGTAAACTTAATCATGAACCAGATCGCCCAAGTCCCATTCGAAAGGTGGGAATCATGTGAAAATATCAGTTCGGGTAATTTTGGCGCACCCTGTATGCATTGTACATGTCACAGTTTCAGAACAATCGTTCACGTGAAAAAAATAATCAGATTGAAAAAAGTCTCCCAAAATTTTTGGGCGCTAAATTACATCACCCTCCAAATTTTTTTGTTGAAAAAATATCATATTATTTTTCACTTTGTTTGCAGCCTGATTGATATCATATTCAATTGCCATATTCACATTATTCTGCCTCGATTCTTTGCGATGATAAAGCGTTAAAAATGTATGAAGGAGTGGGGGGGGGTAGTCAGATGAGAATTGTCGGCTCTAAAAAATCGGGAAAACATATTTTGTAGTAGAAGCAGCAAAAGTACACTTGGGTGGGTGTTTCGGTATGTCCCGAGGGGGGAACTGAAAAAAAGTATTGTCGATTTACCACAGTCCATAGAATTACGACATTTGTATTCTGCGATAACAAAGATTCCTTTTTGAGCGCGTGAAATCACTCAAAGTCTGCAAGCAAGAATTAAAACAACAAACCGTGTTGTATTAGGAATACCCCTTCGTTCCCTTCTTCGACAATCCTTTTGAAACCACCACAATCTTTCTTAATTCAGTCTGAAAGAACATTCGAATTAATGTACTGAGGATTTGTGTATGTGAAGAATAAGGACACGCCATGGCGTACAACGATATGTCAGTGTTCAAACAATAATAAAATTTGATTTGCAACTTTATTCATTTGCAATTACAATAGATTGGGCCATGCATATAATTGCAGATGAAACACCTTTTATGACTGATTCGTGAACATCATCGTTGTTTTTAAGAATTCCTTCTGTGTAACTAATTGTTGAAATGATTTATCAGCGACCAAATTCTCACGACAATTCCCTATACTACATTATGTTTTCCCCTCCTACATTATATTCCATGGACATGTGATTGTTATTAAGTGAATATTGCGGCGTTCTGGCTAAAATCAAAACTAACTTGCGATGCAATGCTGAGATGTAATGGAGAAATCCTTAAATGCATTGATGAAAACTTTAAAAGCACTTCGTAAAATCTTATGTTGATGAATTGATCCGTAAATTGTTTGCGCATCGTTCAGTATTTAAACTGATATATTGGAATGGATATGCCGCAAAGCAAATCCGGGCTTTAGCTGAAGATGTGCCTGACAGTTCTCTCGCGAATTATATATCTTTGAATACTGCATTTTACTGCTCAATAACAGGTGCAACGTGATTGCTATTTGGTCCCTCATTATTTCCATTTCAAAATTTGTGCGAAACTTTCATAATGCTCAAGAGAGATGTGTCAAGTGATAACGAACGATTCAAAAGAAGATGGATGAGTCCAAAGATCCATCCCCTTCCCCACCACCCCCCTCGTCGATGGCAGAAGGCCCAAGAGTCCTTCCCTTACCTTACACCCCCACATGCCTTGACATGTATAAATCTTTCTATCTATCTAACATAAACCGGAAAATGCGCATATTTCATAATTTCCCAAGTTTGCAATTTACATATTCCCCATTGTTGTTGATCTCGCGAAATGCTTGTTGATCTCGCGAAGAGACCACATTTCTATGTTTGTTGGAGTTTGGCTTGTAGATAGAGAAGAAAAAGTTTCCCATGAGGATCCGAAATGCTCATGTTTCCCTGTATAATACCTATAATATACTGCTTACCGTAAGCAAATATACTACGGTTGAGCAACGCCCCCTGTTTTAGCACGGTGCTCTTAGTTCCTTATCTAAGCACAATGATATCATTCGCAACATTCTTCAACATCGCTCACCACATCTTCATGTTTGTCGGAGTTTCAATGAATATACTTGCTCTTTTCATAATCTCATCACATACTCCAGCATCTTTGAAGGTTACCAAATGAAATCTCAATTCAGAATGTCATATTTTGAATTATTCGATCATAATTTTTAACACCGCACTAAACGACCTCATCGGAATGGCTGTTCACGTTATGCTGAATGCGCGGTAACTTTTCTTTATATATTTAGTTAGTCTATTTTTCGAAAATGTTAATAGGATAATTGCCTGATTCAGGCTCTTCATCAACGGTTTTGCCGTTACGCACATGTCTGGTGGTCCTTGCCGACGTGTTTCCGATTCCTTCTGCACCGTACTTTATCTGGTGATGCATGCTTCGGTCATGCACACTTGCTCGCTGATTGCTATCTCCTTCTGGTACAGGTATGAAAAAAATTACCATAAATTATACCTGTAAACATGTTCTTAAGATAAATAATTTCTGTGCATAAATGCCCCTTTTAGACATCGTATTCTGCGATGTGAGCATTCCCTTGGATGGTTCCACCTACAGGCACTCATCTTCCTCTCATGCACTCCGCACATACCTCACGCTGTCAGTCCAGAAACCTTTCGGGAATCATTAGAATGGGTGGGAGCATTTGCCACTAATCCTATTACAAAAAGACTCGATTATTTAATTCTATGATGGTTCACGTTGATCAAAACTCAAAAACCATTCTCAGCTATCATTCTTCGCTGTTGTCCAACCCCGCGAAAACATGAAACCCTTCATTACTGAGGTGTACGGTGAAGGACAAATGGACGAATACTCTGTCGTAGGTGAGAGTTTGAGAGGGTATCACTTCAAATTTGAGGAAATTAAAACTGTATACTACATTAAAAAATCTTTTTTTAAACACGTGGTAACCGTAATTCGAATCCTATAACTTCTTTTCGCTATCTTTTATTTGGCATTCTTAGGTTTCCCTGATGCGACAGACTCGTCTAATATTTTTCCGTTCGCGTATTTTATCGGCGCAGGCGGTCTGCTCTACACCTTCATCTTCTTCAAATGAATATCGGTGAGCATTAAAATTATATTTGTCCTATGAATAGTTACAAGAACACTGATTCATAATTGTGAACGAATGCAGGTGTTACGCACACTCAAAGCAAATGCTTCTAGGATGAGCGCGAAGACACGAGAGATGCACCATTATCTAGTAAAGTTCGCATTTGGGATCATAATGGCAACAAATTTCACTGCTAGGCACAAGCAACTCAGTGATCGATACCTGAATGATTACATTTCAGGTCCTTTCTATGCATGCCGTCCTACCCTCCTTTCTGATCTTTGGATTCATACTTATGTTCCTCCACATGACAAATTATTATCACTCCGTGCAGGTGGAAAGACTCGAGTACACGGTATTCGCTTCTTTCGAGTTTTTTCTTAATTTTTACTTCCTCACAAAGATCAGTAGACTCAACAACGCATCGAAATGCGAAACTTAAGAATTTGCAATGAAGGTATTTACAGATTGTGATATTTCCCGCAGTAGTCAATCCCGTGCTTACGCTGCATTTCGTGAAGCCCTACCAAAAGCAAGGGATTCGATTATTTCAGTGAATACTCACATGTTTATAAAAAAACTAGCGACCTTCGGTCGCTACGTGGTTCGCGGGGTTGTGTGATAAGAATAATTGTTGTCCACGACTGGTGAGAGCCTGCTTAAAACGTTGTAAAAGGCTCGTGAGGATTCGGGCGATCCGAAAAAAGTTGGAATGGGGCTTCGCCCCATTCCAACTTTTTCGGATCGCCCTCGTCCTCACGAGCCTTTCACAACGCTCACGCTGCGGGGAGTGAGAGCATGTTGGGAAGCATTTTTGAATAAATTCTGCGAGGAATGTCAGTCAACCACGATTGATACCAGTTTTATGCATGAACAATATAATTGTAAGCGACTGGTAAGAGCTTGCTTAAAACGTTGTGAAAGGCTCACGCTGCGGGGAGTGAGAGCAGGTTGGGAACCGTTTTTGAATAAATTCTGCGAGGAATGTCAGTCAACCACGTTTGGTACCAGTTTTATGTATGAAAAATATAATTGTAAGCGAATGGTGAGAGCCTGCTTAAAACGTTGTAAACGAGTCGTGAGGCCTCGCAGCAGCGCTATATCCACTGGGCGACCACTGATTTATGTTCAAAAACAATTATTGCATGATGTTGCATAATGATGATGTAATAGCACATTTTGAAATAGCTGACTCTGGGGGAGTCGAATGGTCAAGGTCCAAGGTCAGGGTGATGCCTGGGAGCGGAAATATTACATTATTGCATCATCATTACGTAATGATGATGAAATCGGTGATGCAATAGAACGATCTCGTCGAGGGGAGTTGTACGGTACCTTACTTGTAGGTGTACGATGAGTTGGAAGCGAGTTATGAGGCAAAAACGAGATATTGCGTAGTGATGATGCAATCATTATCGATTTTGAAAGAGCTCGCCGATAGGTTTCGTTTGGTGGAGGACTTGACCTTCTAGGTTAAGTTTAAAGCGAGTTATGAGCAGAAGACGAGATATTGCGTAGTTATGATGCAATATGACGTCGTGATGACGCAATAATTATCGATTTTAAAAGGGCCGAGCCTGGGGATCCGACTGGTCAAGGAATTACCGTTCTAGGATGCGGTTGAAGCGAGTTATGAGCAAAAAACGAGATATTGCGTAGTGATGATGCAATATGACGTCATGATGACAAAATCATTATCGATTTTGATAGAGCTCACCGAGGGGAGTCGTATGGTACCTCAGTTGTAGGTCTAAGATGAGTTTGAAGCGAGTTATGAGCGAAAAACGGAGAGCGTGACAGACAAACACGCAGACGAACGGACAGACAGACATCTTGTCTTTTTTCTACATAGTAATATATTGTAATTTCTATTTGCAGGTTCTTCTCCGATCGAATTCCTTGGAAAACGACAATTTCTGTCGACCCCGCGATACACAAATCAAACACTGATATGACGAGCCAAGGAAGCTAATTGAGGACCTTTGTGAAAAAATTTCATTATTCTTTTAAATTTTAAAGTTGGATCCCTGTCGCATGCACACAGTATGAGGATGATATTGTTAGCACGAATAAAAAGGCTCTGAAGGTTTCACGACTTTACAATTTGATATAGAAATAAGTTAAACTAAAATTTTCTGCGTTTCCAGTGTTTATTTTATTCGACACACATGACATTTCCAATAACGAGATTGAAATTCCATCTAGATTTTGTTCTTAGACTTGGGCGTTCTTCCTCGAATCTTCTCTTCGATCGATTCCTAGTCTCTGGACAACATCTTTAGGGATACAGTGATAGATATGATTATCGATCGAGCGAATACCTCGTGAAGCGTGGGAGAGAACGATGACCCGTGATTGTGATGCTGCTGAGATCCGTCAATATCGATGATCTGCCAATCGATAATGAAGGGTAGATCAAGGGTAGATCATCTCACAGCTCCACAGCTCTCACAGCTCATGAAGTTACCGTAGTCGCTGTAGATGAAGGCACTCAAATTGCCCAATTTCTTAAGAGCGCCGCACCTGAAACACTAATCGTTAACAAGTCAAGATTACGGTAATTGTACCTTCCCACGGGTACGGCAGTCGAAGCAGCTGCAACTGCATCGTCAAAAGACAACACAGTGAGACGACCAAAGGCTCCCTAAATTGGCCCATTCAGTGGCCAGAGACTTGGTCATCTTCTCTACTCCAGCCTTGGAGATGGCAGAGGGCACAACGAAGGGAGCACCCGCTCTGGAAAGATCAACGATCAAAGATCAAATGTCAGAGATTAGAGGTCAAATAACAACCGAGGAAGTATCCTACCGTGCGCAGGCAGTCGTGATGGAGAGAACGGCGCAGCCGGTTCCATTCTTGATGCGCAAACGGACACTGTCTGAATGAAACTGACGTTGTTTTTCAATCATGCGATGCTCCGATAATCATAAGCATATTGACGAGAAAGCCACGTAGTCACACAGCAGCCCAATGCAGAATCCGCCCCCGATGCGTGCATAAATGAATGGAACGATCAATAGGTTGAAGTGCACGTTGAGTAAGAGATAGAGCACCTGAGAAACAAATCATTGACTTTCATCTGCCCAATAAGAGAGCTGAACCTGCCAGAAGAGTGTGACGAAGTAGATTACTGGAGAAATTCGACGATATTTCACGATAAGAAATATTCAGAATGAATTGAAAAGAAGGGTACAATTCCCTCAATGCAGCCGTAAATTGTGAATCTCTCGTCGAAATCTACAGGCGGTTGGTTGGGCATAATTCCTTAAAAACCGGTTTTACAAACCATATAATTAGAGACCGCAGGCTCCGCCCACTTAGGAGGAGAAAGAGGCGCGTCGAAATCTGGTTCTCGAAATGACGCAGCGAATACTTATCCAAAAAATATGGAAAAAAATTTTTGGGTACTTCTGACTAGTGTCTATAAACGACAGGGTGCCCGTCATGCATTATCTAATCAGAAATATCTAAAAAAGACCGATTTAGGGTTCATGATAGGGGAATGGAAAGGTTCCGACGACAATTCTTAACACGGGCATGGTGCGATGGATAGTTCCTGATTTTAGGCGTCGATTGACACCGAGAACGTATTTTTAGGATTTTTTCGATTAATCATTTCACTTCAAAGGTTGAAGAGCGTGCGCTAATGGAACTGCAAAGGGACGGTGCTTCCTCTCTAGTTTCTCGCTTGTCTCTCACCCGGCGTGTGCAGAGAGCGCGCGCTCTTGAGGACCTCTTCCTTTTCTCACCTCCTCGAGCAAAGCTCGATGCGAAGCTATGCTCAAACTTTTGGAGAAACCAGGCAGAGCGGGCTCCGCCCGCTTCGCTCTCGTCCCGATTTCGACTCCCTTTCCGTTGTGACTCTTTCGAGGTGTTTTTGGGCCATAAGTCGAGTCAAAGATGCGATATCGCCAAACGGCAAAAAGTATGACCTTATTTAGCCTCAAAGGGATACATTAGATCCACAAATGACCCTGCCAAAGCAATTCGGTCACCCACCTTGCGGTCTCTAGATATAATGGTGGAATTTTGTAACCATTACGATGAACGACTATAACGCTACAAAATTTTTGTATGCAAAAGTGTTGCATCACCAATAACGTGAATGACATCACCAATAACAGAAAAATAGAGGTGCATTTTGGCTGTTGCTCCCGGGACTCTTTATTGAACTGATTATTTGGAATACTCAAATAGGTAATCCCCTTCCTGTTATTGAATTGATATTTGCCAAAATTCACTCATCTGTCGACTTTGCAAGCAAAGCCAGGATACGCCACCTCCCCCCCCCCCCGGAAGGTGGATACATTTTGATTTAATGTTTACTCATGTTTTGACATAGTCACGAAGGGACAAAATCAAAAACAAGGAAGTTTTTGCCACACATATATCATAAAATGATTCCATTGTTCTGGCCAAAATCCTCCTGGCCGATGCTCTGATTATGCACATATTAATTATGGGAATGCGGTCGGGATTCTGGAACATAGGGATCATAAGTCATTCGCCGGAAAGAAGCACATACGAAACCGACTATCTACTCGGTCTGAAAAAAAATAAATCAAAAAGTAGATTTCTGAAGAAATCGGTCCTCTGGGAGAAACCTTCTCACCCATAACATGGGTCCCATACCACGCTGTACAGGGTTTGGAACACAACAAACTAGTACAAAAAAAACCGCAAAATGCATTGCAAAAATTGGTTGATACAATTGATTTTCGAGATGGTGTGAACTCGAGAATGACTGATCGCTCCTATATTTCAGACCATGCTCAATGTATCTGACTCCGAATAATATTGGATTAGAAATGTATGTCCTACATCATGCCGAGTACGCGACTAAACAAGCGGAACGAAAAATTAGAAAGTTATTTCCTATAATCTTTTCAGCCGCATATTTTCCTCAAACCCTATAGCCTGACATGTGGTGATGATTGAATTCAAGAATTCAAATTAAAAACACTTTTAAGAGTATAATAATTAAAGTACTAAAAGCCGGCTCAGTGATTTAGCGGCTTAGGAGGACAACTAGCATTGTCGGAACGTTTTAATAGTGCTATACTAGAGAATCGTTATTGTCACACTTATGATAGGTCCTTTTATGAATGAAAATCGATTTGATCACTTAAATGCCATCTTCTCAATCGTTCGTCCATCCCCTACAGAGATCGAAGACCATTCGGATGGACCACATTACTCACGAGCTTCCTTTCCTGTTTGATCTGCTATTCCATCCAGTAATTACTACGTTCTGAATGAGACAACCAAGGCTCAGTGACCAAGCTCCGCCCTCTTTCCTGGCCCTACAAAAGTCCCGATCATTCTACTGCGTCGTCGCCTCTGTCAAGGGCTCAGCCATACCACCGTCATGTGATGTGATGCATTCCCCACTTGTTTCGAGAGATCGGTTCTCCTGGGTTCCTTATTATGATAGTTTGCTGGAAATGTTAGATTCTTTGGAAAAAATTCGTCCCCCATTCCTTCAGTCCCCTATTCGATCACATGTAACTTCAATGCTAATTTCAGAGATATGTTCAGCTACAGGATCTTCATTCCTCTCTATGTCGACTTTCGCAGCTGCAGCCACCATTAGCGTGGTTCGCACGAATCCTTTCCCGTCCTAAGATTCTTGCTCATTTTCCAATTCAGGGCACTGGATCGATCACAAACAAGGCCACGAACTTGGTTGTCCCGATGCTCCCACACGCAAATTCCTCAGACGAATACTATTCGGTTCGGTCCCATTTGATCTGAGCAAAAACTGATAAACGGGGATGGGTTGGAAGTGTAACGTTATACTATGTTTCTCGTTATATATCGCGGGCACATGTCGCTTCTACAGATGTACGTCGGCAATGTTGGAGATGGCTGGACGATGATGCAGAATATGACGAGCGCCGTCGTCTTCAATACGTCTGAGTTGTCGAAGGATGTTGACAGGGTACAGTTGTGCTCGAACGGCCCAAGTATACTCCCCCCACCCCTATATTTCGCTGTCCATTCGGCCACCCTTCGCGTGGTTAGTTTCTTGTTCAAATTCAGGACACAGAATCGATTGTAAATGAAGCAATGGACTTGGCGAAACAGCAGGTAAGAAAATCCCAAGCCGAATTCTACTCGGTTCGATATGTGTTCCAAGCATACCTAAGAACATTGACAGTAAATGTATCAATTTGTATGTCTTGTTATCGTTTACGTATCACTCTTCAGCTGCACCTCGACTCTACTGGAGATGAGGCGACGATGATACAGAATATGACGAACGTCGTCGTCTTGAAAAAGTCTGAGGTGTCGAAGGATGTTGACAGGGTGAGGAAATTTGCGATCGACTTCGGCCCGAGTCCATTCCCTGCATGGTTAGTGTGAATAATTTCGCTTCCCAAGTTTCTTGTTCATGTTCAAATTCAGGACACTGGATCGATCGCAAAGCAGGGAATGGACTGGGCTAAACCGCTGCGAGGATACGTACGATCACGAGACAGATTCTACGTGGTTCGATAATATTTCATTCAAGTAAAACTAGCATCGCTGTCGGCAGTAAATTTAGAAATCTGTATTTCTTGTTATCTTTTACGTATCCTTCTACAGACGGCCAACGACAAGGGAGTTGAGGAGGTGTCGCTGGATATTGTGAACAAGCAAGCCCGTCTGCCAAAAATCTCAATCAGATGAATGTTAATTGAGTAAAATTCTTGTAACCATTATTTGATCCCTCATATCAATATCCCTTACTCTTCCTTAGACAGAGAACAGATTCGTATCGTCTGACTACAATATACCAACACACATCATTGTCCACTTCATATCACAAATACCATATCGCGATATTGTTAATGTAATAATTTTATTTCTTATTATCTTTTTTTGTAATGTTTCTTTACTGGCTGATTATAAAATATTTTCGAAATGCAAAGTGCAAAGCAAAAACAAAACCAAGAGATCGTCTTTCGTCTTCCTGCAATTCACCTAAACTATTTCGTTTACACCGATAACATCAAGAATCTATAGCAGATAAAATAAAATTGTCTCTAAGCCAGTTTATGAGTGGGAGTATCTTCTGATATCCTGATCTGAATTTCTATGAAATCGAAAAATGAGATGTACAATGAGTAGTGATGCTCAAGCTGAAATTACGATTCGAAATTTTACGAATCCCATTTTTTCATCATTGACGAAATCGCTCAGATTAACAATTGCGAGAATGGACGTCAGTGCATTATCAATATCTGCCTACGTCCAAAGATATGTATATTGGTGAATGCATGCCTTCTTGTGGGTATTCACCGACCAGATTTGCCAATTGCAAGCTCATCTTCTTTCCTCCCTTCTCGAACAAATTTACTATCTATTTAGCGCCGTAAAGAAAGATTGTCAGCAAAGTTGAACTTTTAACGCTGTCATAACCATGACCTAGCTTTGCACAACCATTTTGTTAATTCGCATGATATGTTATCGAATGTGTTGGGACGATTCAACGTCTAGTCTCGATCTAACTAATTTGAGATGTATGATGATATTCACTCATTCGATTCGTAGTGCGTTTTTCAAATCCAAGAAACTCGAGGAAAACGTCATTTCGGTCAGCTCACACCAGTAATATCTTACATATTGGAGAAGGAGCATTTGCAAGAACATTTGTTCCACTGTTCGAACGACTTTGCTTATTCGTGTCATGGCAATAGCGTACAATGTTACGACAACAAGGAAGATTTTGCCATGTCAACTGAAATATTTCTATTGTGTTGGTGAATTCCACCTGGTCGGTGGTGTGATTATGCAGATATTATTGACAGGATTTCACTCACTGTAACATGGCCAAGGACCACGTACCATGGGATGGAGAAACAAAGTCGACCCTTGTGCAAAACAAGTACCATATTTCGAATCAGAGTGCCTAATTACACAGTCAAATATCAGTTCAATAAAAGGTGTGAAATCGTACAACATATCACGCCTTTCACGAGAGATTCGAGCTGAGACACGGCATGAGAGGACAATCTGGAATTTGGTTCTGACCAGTTATGGGCACCTTGAAGCATTCCTAACAGTCCCAAAGCATAATTTTGCATAAATCATTTAAACCTCCCGGCATCAGGTCGGAGATCGGCACCTCCTCCTTTCTCGGCGATTATCTCATTTCTCGGGTAAGATAATCGAAATTTGCACGCTGAGTGACCCCCACTAATTTTTCGAGCTCTATCGATCCATGCAAAACACGTTCTCTGAAAGTAAATTTTAACGGTGCTACATTCATTGTCGATTTTCTCGAAAATGTAGGCAAAAGTGCAGCTGAAAATTTGACATTTCATGCAGCGCATCAAGAGCTCTAGAATGAATGGCTTGCGAAAAAAATACGATCTCATTGGTATGACTTATGCCACATTTTACTTTTCCTTATCATTTGAACTTTATTTTCAACAAACGAATTAAGAGAAAGCGATCATTCTTGGCCGCATTCTCCCATGAGAGCTGTGTGAGAGTGAATTATTATGTTGAAAATAAAGTTCAAATGATAAGGAAAAGTAAAATGGGCATAAGTCACACCAATGAGATCGTATTTTTTTCGCAAGCCATTCATTCTAGAGCTCTTGATACGCTGCATGAAATGTCAAATTTTCAGCTGCACCTTTGCCTACATTTTCCATTCTCGCAATTGTTAATCTGAGCGATTTCGTCAATGATGAAAAAATGGGATTCGTAAAATTTCGAATCGTAATTTCAGCTTGAGCATCACTACTCATTGTACATCTCATTTTTCGATTTCATAGAAATTCAGATCAGGATATCAGAAGATACTCCCACTCATAAACTGGCTTAGAGACAATTATATTTTATCTGCTATAGATTCTTGATGTTATCGGTGTAAACGAAATAGTTTAGGTGAATTGCAGGAAGACGAAAGACGATCTCTTGGTTTTGTTTTTGCTTTGCACTTTGCATTTCGAAAATATTTTATAATCAGCCAGTAAAGAAACATTACAAAAAAAGATAATAAGAAATAAAATTATTACATTAACAATATCGCGATATGGTATTTGTGATATGAAGTGGACAATGATGTGTGTTGGTATATTGTAGTCAGACGATACGAATCTGTTCTCTGTCTAAGGAAGAGTAAGGGATATTGATATGAGGGATCAAATAATGGTTACAAGAATTTTACTCAATTAACATTCATCTGATTGAGATTTTTGGCAGACGGGCTTGCTTGTTCACAATATCCAGCGACACCTCCTCAACTCCCTTGTCGTTGGCCGTCTGTAGAAGGATACGTAAAAGATAACAAGAAATACAGATTTCTAAATTTACTGCCGACAGCGATGCTAGTTTTACTTGAATGAAATATTATCGAACCACGTAGAATCTGTCTCGTGATCGTACGTATCCTCGCAGCGGTTTAGCCCAGTCCATTCCCTGCTTTGCGATCGATCCAGTGTCCTGAATTTGAACATGAACAAGAAACTTGGGAAGCGAAATTATTCACACTAACCATGCAGGGAATGGACTCGGGCCGAAGTCGATCGCAAATTTCCTCACCCTGTCAACATCCTTCGACACCTCAGACTTTTTCAAGACGACGACGTTCGTCATATTCTGTATCATCGTCGCCTCATCTCCAGTAGAGTCGAGGTGCAGCTGAAGAGTGATACGTAAACGATAACAAGACATACAAATTGATACATTTACTGTCAATGTTCTTAGGTATGCTTGGAACACATATCGAACCGAGTAGAATTCGGCTTGGGATTTTCTTACCTGCTGTTTCGCCAAGTCCATTGCTTCATTTACAATCGATTCTGTGTCCTGAATTTGAACAAGAAACTAACCACGCGAAGGGTGGCCGAATGGACAGCGAAATATAGGGGTGGGGGGAGTATACTTGGGCCGTTCGAGCACAACTGTACCCTGTCAACATCCTTCGACAACTCAGACGTATTGAAGACGACGGCGCTCGTCATATTCTGCATCATCGTCCAGCCATCTCCAACATTGCCGACGTACATCTGTAGAAGCGACATGTGCCCGCGATATATAACGAGAAACATAGTATAACGTTACACTTCCAA
Source organism: Pristionchus mayeri (assembly GCA_036245805.1). Classification (NCBI taxonomy): domain Eukaryota; kingdom Metazoa; phylum Nematoda; class Chromadorea; order Rhabditida; family Neodiplogasteridae; genus Pristionchus; species Pristionchus mayeri. The sequence goes on along the minus strand of BTRK01000004.1, from coordinate 15,494,345 downwards.
CCCATCCCCGTTTATCAGTTTTTGCTCAGATCAAATGGGACCGAACCGAATAGTATTCGTCTGAGGAATTTGCGTGTGGGAGCATCGGGACAACCAAGTTCGTGGCCTTGTTTGTGATCGATCCAGTGCCCTGAATTGGAAAATGAGCAAGAATCTTAGGACGGGAAAGGATTCGTGCGAACCACGCTAATGGTGGCTGCAGCTGCGAAAGTCGACATAGAGAGGAATGAAGATCCTGTAGCTGAACATATCTCTGAAATTAGCATTGAAGTTACATGTGATCGAATAGGGGACTGAAGGAATGGGGGACGAATTTTTTCCAAAGAATCTAACATTTCCAGCAAACTATCATAATAAGGAACCCAGGAGAACCGATCTCTCGAAACAAGTGGGGAATGCATCACATCACATGACGGTGGTATGGCTGAGCCCTTGACAGAGGCGACGACGCAGTAGAATGATCGGGACTTTTGTAGGGCCAGGAAAGAGGGCGGAGCTTGGTCACTGAGCCTTGGTTGTCTCATTCAGAACGTAGTAATTACTGGATGGAATAGCAGATCAAACAGGAAAGGAAGCTCGTGAGTAATGTGGTCCATCCGAATGGTCTTCGATCTCTGTAGGGGATGGACGAACGATTGAGAAGATGGCATTTAAGTGATCAAATCGATTTTCATTCATAAAAGGACCTATCATAAGTGTGACAATAACGATTCTCTAGTATAGCACTATTAAAACGTTCCGACAATGCTAGTTGTCCTCCTAAGCCGCTAAATCACTGAGCCGGCTTTTAGTACTTTAATTATTATACTCTTAAAAGTGTTTTTAATTTGAATTCTTGAATTCAATCATCACCACATGTCAGGCTATAGGGTTTGAGGAAAATATGCGGCTGAAAAGATTATAGGAAATAACTTTCTAATTTTTCGTTCCGCTTGTTTAGTCGCGTACTCGGCATGATGTAGGACATACATTTCTAATCCAATATTATTCGGAGTCAGATACATTGAGCATGGTCTGAAATATAGGAGCGATCAGTCATTCTCGAGTTCACACCATCTCGAAAATCAATTGTATCAACCAATTTTTGCAATGCATTTTGCGGTTTTTTTTGTACTAGTTTGTTGTGTTCCAAACCCTGTACAGCGTGGTATGGGACCCATGTTATGGGTGAGAAGGTTTCTCCCAGAGGACCGATTTCTTCAGAAATCTACTTTTTGATTTATTTTTTTTCAGACCGAGTAGATAGTCGGTTTCGTATGTGCTTCTTTCCGGCGAATGACTTATGATCCCTATGTTCCAGAATCCCGACCGCATTCCCATAATTAATATGTGCATAATCAGAGCATCGGCCAGGAGGATTTTGGCCAGAACAATGGAATCATTTTATGATATATGTGTGGCAAAAACTTCCTTGTTTTTGATTTTGTCCCTTCGTGACTATGTCAAAACATGAGTAAACATTAAATCAAAATGTATCCACCTTCCGGGGGGGGGGAGGTGGCGTATCCTGGCTTTGCTTGCAAAGTCGACAGATGAGTGAATTTTGGCAAATATCAATTCAATAACAGGAAGGGGATTACCTATTTGAGTATTCCAAATAATCAGTTCAATAAAGAGTCCCGGGAGCAACAGCCAAAATGCACCTCTATTTTTCTGTTATTGGTGATGTCATTCACGTTATTGGTGATGCAACACTTTTGCATACAAAAATTTTGTAGCGTTATAGTCGTTCATCGTAATGGTTACAAAATTCCACCATTATATCTAGAGACCGCAAGGTGGGTGACCGAATTGCTTTGGCAGGGTCATTTGTGGATCTAATGTATCCCTTTGAGGCTAAATAAGGTCATACTTTTTGCCGTTTGGCGATATCGCATCTTTGACTCGACTTATGGCCCAAAAACACCTCGAAAGAGTCACAACGGAAAGGGAGTCGAAATCGGGACGAGAGCGAAGTGGGCGGAGCCCGCTCTGCCTGGTTTCTCCAAAAGTTTGAGCATAGCTTCGCATCGAGCTTTGCTCGAGGAGGTGAGAAAAGGAAGAGGTCCTCAAGAGCGCGCGCTCTCTGCACACGCCGGGTGAGAGACAAGCGAGAAACTAGAGAGGAAGCACCGTCCCTTTGCAGTTCCATTAGCGCACGCTCTTCAACCTTTGAAGTGAAATGATTAATCGAAAAAATCCTAAAAATACGTTCTCGGTGTAAATCGACGCCTAAAATCAGGAACTATCCATCGCACCATGCCCGTGTTAAGAATTGTCGTCGGAACCTTTCCATTCCCCTATCATGAACCCTAAATCGGTCTTTTTTAGATATTTCTGATTAGATAATGCATGACGGGCACCCTGTCGTTTATAGACACTAGTCAGACGTACCCAAAATTTTTTTTCCATATTTTTTGGATAAGTATTCGCTGCGTCATTTCGAGAACCAGATTTCGACGCGCCTTTTTCTCCTCCTAAGTGGGCGGAGCCTGCGGTCTCTAATTATATGGTTTGTAAAACCGGTTTTTAAGGAATTATGCCCAACCAACCGCCTGTAGATTTCGACGAGAGATTCACAATTTACGGCTGCATTGAGGGAATTGTACCCTTCTTTTCAATTCATTCTGAATATTTCTTATCGTGAAATATCGTCGAATTTCTCCAGTAATCTACTTCGTCACACTCTTCTGGCAGGTTCAGCTCTCTTATTGGGCAGATGAAAGTCAATGATTTGTTTCTCAGGTGCTCTATCTCATACTCAACGTGCACTTCAACCTATTGATCGTTCCATTCATTTATGCACGCATCGGGGGCGGATTCTGCATTGGGCTGCTGTGTGACTACGTGGCTTTCTCGTCAATATGCTTATGATTATCGGAGCATCGCATGATTGAAAAACAACGTCAGTTTCATTCAGACAGTGTCCGTTTGCGCATCAAGAATGGAACCGGCTGCGCCGTTCTCTCCATCACGACTGCCTGCGCACGGTAGGATACTTCCTCGGTTGTTATTTGACCTCTAATCTCTGACATTTGATCTTTGATCGTTGATCTTTCCAGAGCGGGTGCTCCCTTCGTTGTGCCCTCTGCCATCTCCAAGGCTGGAGTAGAGAAGATGACCAAGTCTCTGGCCACTGAATGGGCCAATTTAGGGAGCCTTTGGTCGTCTCACTGTGTTGTCTTTTGACGATGCAGTTGCAGCTGCTTCGACTGCCGTACCCGTGGGAAGGTACAATTACCGTAATCTTGACTTGTTAACGATTAGTGTTTCAGGTGCGGCGCTCTTAAGAAATTGGGCAATTTGAGTGCCTTCATCTACAGCGACTACGGTAACTTCATGAGCTGTGAGAGCTGTGGAGCTGTGAGATGATCTACCCCTGATCTACCCTTCATTATCGATTGGCAGATCATCGATATTGACGGATCTCAGCAGCATCACAATCACGGGTCATCGTTCTCTCCCACGCTTCACGAGGTATTCGCTCGATCGATAATCATATCTATCACTGTATCCCTAAAGATGTTGTCCAGAGACTAGGAATCGATCGAAGAGAAGATTCGAGGAAGAACGCCCAAGTCTAAGAACAAAATCTAGATGGAATTTCAATCTCGTTATTGGAAATGTCATGTGTGTCGAATAAAATAAACACTGGAAACGCAGAAAATTTTAGTTTAACTTATTTCTATATCAAATTGTAAAGTCGTGAAACCTTCAGAGCCTTTTTATTCGTGCTAACAATATCATCCTCATACTGTGTGCATGCGACAGGGATCCAACTTTAAAATTTAAAAGAATAATGAAAATTTTTCACAAAGGTCCTCAATTAGCTTCCTTGGCTCGTCATATCAGTGTTTGATTTGTGTATCGCGGGGTCGACAGAAATTGTCGTTTTCCAAGGAATTCGATCGGAGAAGAACCTGCAAATAGAAATTACAATATATTACTATGTAGAAAAAAGACAAGATGTCTGTCTGTCCGTTCGTCTGCGTGTTTGTCTGTCACGCTCTCCGTTTTTCGCTCATAACTCGCTTCAAACTCATCTTAGACCTACAACTGAGGTACCATACGACTCCCCTCGGTGAGCTCTATCAAAATCGATAATGATTTTGTCATCATGACGTCATATTGCATCATCACTACGCAATATCTCGTTTTTTGCTCATAACTCGCTTCAACCGCATCCTAGAACGGTAATTCCTTGACCAGTCGGATCCCCAGGCTCGGCCCTTTTAAAATCGATAATTATTGCGTCATCACGACGTCATATTGCATCATAACTACGCAATATCTCGTCTTCTGCTCATAACTCGCTTTAAACTTAACCTAGAAGGTCAAGTCCTCCACCAAACGAAACCTATCGGCGAGCTCTTTCAAAATCGATAATGATTGCATCATCACTACGCAATATCTCGTTTTTGCCTCATAACTCGCTTCCAACTCATCGTACACCTACAAGTAAGGTACCGTACAACTCCCCTCGACGAGATCGTTCTATTGCATCACCGATTTCATCATCATTACGTAATGATGATGCAATAATGTAATATTTCCGCTCCCAGGCATCACCCTGACCTTGGACCTTGACCATTCGACTCCCCCAGAGTCAGCTATTTCAAAATGTGCTATTACATCATCATTATGCAACATCATGCAATAATTGTTTTTGAACATAAATCAGTGGTCGCCCAGTGGATATAGCGCTGCTGCGAGGCCTCACGACTCGTTTACAACGTTTTAAGCAGGCTCTCACCATTCGCTTACAATTATATTTTTCATACATAAAACTGGTACCAAACGTGGTTGACTGACATTCCTCGCAGAATTTATTCAAAAACGGTTCCCAACCTGCTCTCACTCCCCGCAGCGTGAGCCTTTCACAACGTTTTAAGCAAGCTCTTACCAGTCGCTTACAATTATATTGTTCATGCATAAAACTGGTATCAATCGTGGTTGACTGACATTCCTCGCAGAATTTATTCAAAAATGCTTCCCAACATGCTCTCACTCCCCGCAGCGTGAGCGTTGTGAAAGGCTCGTGAGGACGAGGGCGATCCGAAAAAGTTGGAATGGGGCGAAGCCCCATTCCAACTTTTTTCGGATCGCCCGAATCCTCACGAGCCTTTTACAACGTTTTAAGCAGGCTCTCACCAGTCGTGGACAACAATTATTCTTATCACACAACCCCGCGAACCACGTAGCGACCGAAGGTCGCTAGTTTTTTTATAAACATGTGAGTATTCACTGAAATAATCGAATCCCTTGCTTTTGGTAGGGCTTCACGAAATGCAGCGTAAGCACGGGATTGACTACTGCGGGAAATATCACAATCTGTAAATACCTTCATTGCAAATTCTTAAGTTTCGCATTTCGATGCGTTGTTGAGTCTACTGATCTTTGTGAGGAAGTAAAAATTAAGAAAAAACTCGAAAGAAGCGAATACCGTGTACTCGAGTCTTTCCACCTGCACGGAGTGATAATAATTTGTCATGTGGAGGAACATAAGTATGAATCCAAAGATCAGAAAGGAGGGTAGGACGGCATGCATAGAAAGGACCTGAAATGTAATCATTCAGGTATCGATCACTGAGTTGCTTGTGCCTAGCAGTGAAATTTGTTGCCATTATGATCCCAAATGCGAACTTTACTAGATAATGGTGCATCTCTCGTGTCTTCGCGCTCATCCTAGAAGCATTTGCTTTGAGTGTGCGTAACACCTGCATTCGTTCACAATTATGAATCAGTGTTCTTGTAACTATTCATAGGACAAATATAATTTTAATGCTCACCGATATTCATTTGAAGAAGATGAAGGTGTAGAGCAGACCGCCTGCGCCGATAAAATACGCGAACGGAAAAATATTAGACGAGTCTGTCGCATCAGGGAAACCTAAGAATGCCAAATAAAAGATAGCGAAAAGAAGTTATAGGATTCGAATTACGGTTACCACGTGTTTAAAAAAAGATTTTTTAATGTAGTATACAGTTTTAATTTCCTCAAATTTGAAGTGATACCCTCTCAAACTCTCACCTACGACAGAGTATTCGTCCATTTGTCCTTCACCGTACACCTCAGTAATGAAGGGTTTCATGTTTTCGCGGGGTTGGACAACAGCGAAGAATGATAGCTGAGAATGGTTTTTGAGTTTTGATCAACGTGAACCATCATAGAATTAAATAATCGAGTCTTTTTGTAATAGGATTAGTGGCAAATGCTCCCACCCATTCTAATGATTCCCGAAAGGTTTCTGGACTGACAGCGTGAGGTATGTGCGGAGTGCATGAGAGGAAGATGAGTGCCTGTAGGTGGAACCATCCAAGGGAATGCTCACATCGCAGAATACGATGTCTAAAAGGGGCATTTATGCACAGAAATTATTTATCTTAAGAACATGTTTACAGGTATAATTTATGGTAATTTTTTTCATACCTGTACCAGAAGGAGATAGCAATCAGCGAGCAAGTGTGCATGACCGAAGCATGCATCACCAGATAAAGTACGGTGCAGAAGGAATCGGAAACACGTCGGCAAGGACCACCAGACATGTGCGTAACGGCAAAACCGTTGATGAAGAGCCTGAATCAGGCAATTATCCTATTAACATTTTCGAAAAATAGACTAACTAAATATATAAAGAAAAGTTACCGCGCATTCAGCATAACGTGAACAGCCATTCCGATGAGGTCGTTTAGTGCGGTGTTAAAAATTATGATCGAATAATTCAAAATATGACATTCTGAATTGAGATTTCATTTGGTAACCTTCAAAGATGCTGGAGTATGTGATGAGATTATGAAAAGAGCAAGTATATTCATTGAAACTCCGACAAACATGAAGATGTGGTGAGCGATGTTGAAGAATGTTGCGAATGATATCATTGTGCTTAGATAAGGAACTAAGAGCACCGTGCTAAAACAGGGGGCGTTGCTCAACCGTAGTATATTTGCTTACGGTAAGCAGTATATTATAGGTATTATACAGGGAAACATGAGCATTTCGGATCCTCATGGGAAACTTTTTCTTCTCTATCTACAAGCCAAACTCCAACAAACATAGAAATGTGGTCTCTTCGCGAGATCAACAAGCATTTCGCGAGATCAACAACAATGGGGAATATGTAAATTGCAAACTTGGGAAATTATGAAATATGCGCATTTTCCGGTTTATGTTAGATAGATAGAAAGATTTATACATGTCAAGGCATGTGGGGGTGTAAGGTAAGGGAAGGACTCTTGGGCCTTCTGCCATCGACGAGGGGGGTGGTGGGGAAGGGGATGGATCTTTGGACTCATCCATCTTCTTTTGAATCGTTCGTTATCACTTGACACATCTCTCTTGAGCATTATGAAAGTTTCGCACAAATTTTGAAATGGAAATAATGAGGGACCAAATAGCAATCACGTTGCACCTGTTATTGAGCAGTAAAATGCAGTATTCAAAGATATATAATTCGCGAGAGAACTGTCAGGCACATCTTCAGCTGTCCAAATGCAATTTTTTTGAATAAGAGCTACCCTTCCCATTGTCTAATCTGACAATGAGATGGGAAATGTTTTGATAAATATCACCAAACACAGATAAATAAACATGATTCGGACGCATTCTCCGCCAGAGAGAGGAAAAAGAAAAATTGAATCAACTTTGATGCTATCCTGTTCAATACGAAGGTAGGATCGGGAGCTGACAATTGTCTGTCACACGGAAATGTAGTGAGGACGGGATTTGCGTACAAGTGCTTCGAGAAAGGCACAATTTATTCAAGTTTCAAGAACTTATCCACAGATGCAAAAGTGATACATTAGTTGGAAAATTGATGTGCTTTCGGAGTGTATTTACAGCTTCGAGTAATTCAAAATGACTACACACAAAGTATACATAAGATTTACAGCTCAATGTGATTTCTGGAAATTCGTGTGCTTCATCGTTCAGTGCTTCGCCCTCGTCAGCCACGAGTCCTCCTGCGGCTTTCTATCGGCGTCGGTGGCGATGAGGACGTTGATAAGCGTCGGCCGAGCGGTCTCCTTCTCGGCCTGCAATGTTTTCGAAATTAGGTCAAGCTTTTATCACGTGTTTGACGATCCAGTGGAGGTGTGCGGGAACATTTTCAAAAAAGTCAAAAACTTTCCTATTTTGTGCAAGTCGAATGGACAACTTTGAAAAACGTGGGGGTTGAAAAACTACTTTTTGTCAAGAAATAAAAATAGTTTAACTATCAACCGGTAGAGCGATACAGATTTTTAAAGAAGGGGTAACACGAATGAATGTTAGGGAGTCCCACCACGAAGTTATTGCGCTCGCAATGGGAAACTGTAGCCAAATTACCCCAAGAACGAGACGAAAAATATGTAGCGCTAGTAAAACATAAACAAACTAGTCACATCCCTGCGCTGTCAATGAACTTTGTGCGTATTTAAATAGCCTCAGAGCGGTCTGTGAAGCTTCGGATAAAGTGATTCATTATCGGGCTGCCGGCTTCTACTACATACACATAATGACTATTTGCACTAATTTTTCGTGTTACTCCTTCTTTAATGCTGAATATTAAAGAGTAAGTGGGTATACATTAGTGATACCAAAACGGCGCGCGCTCTCCTCGTTTCACACGCTCTCTCGCTCTGTCTGACCGGTGAGAGAGCGTGTGAAACGAGGAGCGCGCGCGCCGTTTTGGCATCACTAGTATACATGATCTAAAAATATGAGAAGCAAAATTGAAGATATGCCTTTTTGGCAATTTTCACTCAAACATGCCACTCTGAAGAAAAAGTGAAAAAAATGTGATTTTTACATGTTTGGTATTTCTTCTTCCAACTTTTCATAAGAGTTATTGGAGTGATTTACAAGTGAAAAAAATCTAATTTGGATGGTCAGTTTGCGGGTATGTGTTTGAAATGACAAAATTCTTCGCTCTTTTGTATAATTGATAGTTAAATTTGTTTCTCGCCACATACCCGCAAACACTTCATCCAAATTAGATGTTTTTACTTCTACATCACTCCAATAACACATTGGAAAAGTTGGAAGAAGAAATACCAAAAATGTAAAAATCACATTTTTTTTCATTTTTTCTTCAGAGAGGCATGTTTGAGTGAAAATTGCCAAAAGGCCTATCATTAATTTTGCTTCTCATATTTTTATATCATGCATACCCACTTATTCTTTAATATTCTGTATTAAAAATCTGTATCGCTTTACCGGCTGATAGTTAAACTATTTTTATTTCTTGACCAAAAGTAGTTTTTCAACCACAAAGTTTTTCAAAGTTGTCCATTTGACTTGCACAAAATAGGAAAGTTATTGGAAATAATTTTCCGAACATTTTGAGCCCAATGCCACCTCTGTAGCTCATCTAGAAGCTGAGACACAGCATAGCCGGGTGCAAAACCGGAAAATTCCTAAAAGCCGGCTCTGGGACCAATGACCCATATTTTTCGAAATTATATGTTTATGGCATTCTACCACTCTAATTAGAGTCAAATCTGGCACAACTTTTTTGAAAATGTTCCCGAGGGGGTTATTTTTCATCCACTGACTCGTGATACACGTGTTATATACTTTATTAATAGATGAATAGTTTAGAAAGATTTATGAAATGACGACATAATATGTATCGTCATCTCCATATTTTCGTAATTCATTGCTGAGGACGAAATTATAGAATCTGAATTCATCCTAAATCCTTGCCCATGCTCGGAGCGAACAGATCTTACAATAGTCTTAAATCGGTTCGAATTATCGGATTGTACCTCGCTGAGAGCTTTGGCAATCTCGTCCTTCGTCCTGACTAGCCATCCGCGGCCGCCCAGAGCCTCGGCAAGCTTGTCGTAACGACACTCTGAGGACAGTGAGGTCACTGGGAGCCTAAAGAACAATTATTCATCCCATATTAAAAAGTAATTGGGGAATTTCCCGCAAGCTCGCAAAGAATTGATCAACTATCATGACAATTGAAAAGAGTCGAGAACAGTCGTGGTGAGAGTAGAGAAGGTGGCATTGTATATCTAACTACTACTGGGTCACTACTGGTAACTACTGGGTCAACACATGAAAGAATGCATAGGGCTCCATAATCTCTATACTCCTCTACTTTTTTCGGCATAGCATCTGGCTGCGCGTATTTGGATGCACTTACAACTGGGTGAGATCGCCTTCGAGCGACTGCTGATACTCGGCATCTAGTCCTCGGTATATGCCGTTGTTGTTGATGATCACCGTCATCACCGGAAGCCGATATCTGAATGATGGATCTAATACTTAATTTTGAAAGGAACAATCACGTCAGCCAAAACTATTGGCATCTAGAAGCGCCCACGCTTTGTTAGTCAGCCAAATGTGGTTGATGTGAGAACTAAGAATGCGCTTGCTTACCTGGCAATCGTTTCGACCTCCAGTGAAGAGAAGCCGAATGCCGAGTCGCCTTGCACTACGAGGACTCGCGTCTGAACAGCCTACGGTAGCTGTGCATTTAAAGGCATCAGCATATTTAGTAATACTATGGATTAATGGGGGTGTATCACTTTAGAAATGGCTCTTTTCGTGGCTCTCCATAGGGTGAAAAATATGAGTTTCAAAAGCATCAGTGAGTTCAAACACGAAGAGTGTTAAAATAGTCAGTTCTAAACTGATACATCCCCGAGTTACTCGACGAAGGGCGGGCAATGTTTTATAGTTCACCACTGTCTCTTCACACCCTACCTCTAGAAAGCCTGAATTGTGAGAGAGTAACGAAGTGATATTTCTGGACCTCTACTATGCAATTCAAACCTTGGGCGAGTAATCACGGCAGTACAGTGCGGCAGCCAGCGCGTAGCCCTGTCCGACGCCCATGGTGCCTGCAGATAGGGTTTGAACGGAAATTGATAACGAAACAAATTGATTATGCAAAGGTAAAAGGGGAAAAAGAGCATGAGAAAGTAATTAGGAAAAACACTTAACGGCCTAATGAGAGGAGATCATATTATTATCATTAGCTCCCCTAATTTGTCTCATTAGCGACATTATCCTGCTCATCTCAACAACTAATCGATATAGGTGGCTAACCGAAGGAGAGGTGGCTAACCGAAGGTGCCCGCATCGAGTCTCCTTCTCGGCAGGAGACTCTTGAGCATCGTTCGTCCGATGTCCATCGTATTCGCCCCCTCGTTCACCACTAACACGTCCTTGTCCTCGCACCATTTCGCAATCTTTAAAGGAATATACGTTTTGTGATATCAGTTTTATCGTTTTTCTAAATGCATAGCCATTTTAAAGCTCTAGCAACTGGCAAATGCCAGATGTAAACAATAGGAAAGAAACTAACGGGCTGGTAGGCGGCGAAGTAGTTGAGCGGAGCCTCGCTTTGGTTGGCCATGTCCTCGACGGTCCGCACGTTCTTGTCCATGTTTTGTCGCAGATTTTTCATCCACTCGCTAGCCGCAGTCGACGACCAGTCAGCGCACTCGCGAGTTAGCTAAATAAGATATTTTATCCACATGCTGATAATACAGTCAACTGTTTTCCACGTAATCAAGTGCATCTGAACGTCCTAACCAATTTTCGAAATTGTATCAATTTCGAGCAGTCACAAGGTGTTCGATCGTCATGTTCTCGAAACGAACTCACCAGCGATAGTGTCTCTCCGATGTCTCCGAGAAGTGCGACACTCGTATTGACGTTCTGGTGGAACTCCTCCGCTGAGAGATCTATCTGCACCAGCCTGAAAGATGCATAGGCTAATATTGAGGTGTAAAAAAAATCTTGTGCGACAGTCATCACTTTGACTGTCGCACAAGATTCACGAAAAGAGCTCATCCGGCCTTATCAACCAAATTATACAATGAAAAACTTGCTTGCAATCGTTGTGGAACCGAGGAGGCAGTCCGAAGTGGAGCATCCAGTTGAGACGAGCACCGATGAGAAGCACGAGATCAGCGTTGCGGAGGGCGAACGAACGCGCGGCGTTTACGTTGCTCAAATGAGTCAGTGACCGCGTGTAATAAAGCAAATTGATTGGATGCGGGGGGGGGGGGGATCTTTTAACCGTCACAATTCTGCACTACTAAACTACAGCCACATGCGGCACTTATATCCCTGTCCTTCTTTATTTCGGCGAATTTCCATGCACCTTCAATCGCACAGGAAAGAGCGATAACGTCGTTCAGAGAGGCACTAGATCGGATGAGAGCTATGGCATCATTTCGCCTTTGACATGTCAAACATCATAGTTCTCATCCGATTAGCGCCGTTTCAGAGGAACACGGGCTATGAGAATCTGTGATGGCGGCTCACTTGTGGTGGGTGTCCGACACGATGCCCTTCCCGCCGGGAGTGGGCAGCCACGGGAGTTGGGTGCGCGTGAGGAACCGCTGGGCCATCACAGATCCCTGCTCGGACCAGGCCGCGCCTGAAGATCTCAGAATTCAAAACAGATTCACCACTTCTTGTTCCAGGATGTTGAATCGAATTTGCGAGAGCGAGATAAGCCAGAGTGCGTAAACATGAAGGAAATTTTTTTCTCTTAACATACACTCCAAGGCATTGTCCCGATTGCAGAAAATGTGGGAAAAAAAAGAGACCTACCCTTGCCGATGATTACTAGCGGTCGTTTCGCATTCTTGATAAGTGATAGAGCATCGTTGATGGTATTTTGGGGAGGAACGGACACGGGCGCCCAGAGCGGGATCGGGGCTACCACTCTGAATACAATCGATAATTGGCGAAAATTACTCAATGAAAGTGTGAGTGATTCATTATCCCAATTTCCCCGCCAAAGTTCGGAGTCACATACGGAATCGTGCTCTCTTCACATGTGGCTAGGACGAAGTTGCCGGGCATGTCGAGATACACCGCACCCGGTCTGCCGTAGAGACACGAACGAACCGCCTGAAGGCACACATGTAACGTACGAATTGTGCGAACATTAGCAGATTCAGTTATGTTTTCCATTGCGCCTCAACCGCAAATAAAAAAGGACGCAAAATGTTTTGTTCCCGCTCAGGTTGATCTTGCTCGCGATCCCGGGTACAGAGAAATGGAACACATGGAACATGATGGAATACATGATGGACATGATGAACATGATGGAACATGATGGAATGATGGAACATGATGGAACACAGCAGAGTGTGAAAATCGGAAAACCGTTCTTTCATTGCACCGGTCAAGAGGCGAGAGAGGGTATGGAATGGAGAGACGATAACCCGGATCGCGAACTTTAGAACAACACCTTCTGGAAATTGCTGCTGCTGTGCGATCTCATCTTTCGGAGGTGTCTTCCAGGGGAACAAGAGGAACGCGAGCAGGAATAAGCAAGTCTTGGTTAAACAGGTAAAGGTAAAGGTGTTAGCCATTTTTCCATCCAAGAGCGGGTTGTGCCACTCGTCGTCTTTGTAGCCACGAGAGCATATATGCTATATTCAGTGAACATTTGCTTGGCACTAGGGAAAAAATCGAATACGTTGTAAATGTGCATACATGTAGTACTCGGTGAGTGTAGCTCAGCCGTGGTCTATTTAGTGTTCTAAATCAATCGTTGAGAAATTGGAATCACTTTAGTACGAAAACGACCATTTTCGAAATTTGCCATTTCGCTACCGATCCGAACGGCTGTTGTCTCAAAAAATAAGAAATATTCTGGTGATCATGCATGCCAAGTTTCATAATTATCGGATTTAAAATAAAAGAGGAACATCAAAATTTCGAAAAAAAAAATTCCATTTTTTATTTGCATCTCCTTTGGATAGTATGAGATTGACACTTTCAATTGTTTCTATATATAGCGCGGGATGAGTACTGCTTAATCCTTTAAATAAACGAAAATTAAAAATACAGTTTCTGAGAATTCGATAAAAAACTGAGGTCAACTTGAAATAAAGTCAGTTCATGATAATGCTCAAGCACTTACCGTACCCCAATTAAATCGGAGGAAACATGTTCTAGAGTTGTTCTGCACGTAATACTCGATGAGGGAATTCCACCAGCATGAATGAAATTTCGAAATGCATCCGCGCGGGCCGGCGCGCTGATGCTAAATAACTACCGTAAACTCTCCATATAATTTAGCATCTGGGCGCCGGCCCGCGCGTATGCATGTCGAAATTTCATTTATGCTGGTGGAATTCCCTCATCGAGTACTACGTGCAGAACAACTCTAGAACATGTTTCCTCCGATTCAACCGGGGTACGGTAAGTGCCTGGGCATTATCATGAACTGACTTTATTTCAAGTTGACCTCAGTTTGTTATCGAATTCTTAGAAACTGTATTTTTAATTTTCGTTTATTTAAAGGGTTAAGCAGTACTCATCCCGCGCTATATATAGAAACAATTGAAAGTGTCAATCTCATACCATCCAAAGGAGATGCAGATAAAAAATGGATTTTTTTTTCGAAATTTTGATGTTCCTCTTTTATTTTAAATCCGATAATTATGAAACTTGGCATGCATGATCACCAGAATATTTCCTATTTTTTGAGACAACACCCGTTCGGATCGGTAGCGAAATAAATTTCGAAAATTGACGTTTTCGTATTAAAGTGCTTCCCATTTATCAACGATTGATATATAACACTAAATAGACCACGGCTGAGCTACACTCACCGAGTACTACATGTATGCACATTTAGGAGGAATTCGATTTTTGGCCTAGTGCCAAGGATATCTACAAATATGTTCACCGAGTCGAAAAGTCTCTCATATATCCTATATCCTATATATCATGTATATCCTATCCTATCCTGTATCCTATGGATATATCCTGGGTGTATTTTCTAAAACGATAAAAGCACCTTCTGGACCAGGTAGGGAATGGACTGAAGCGAGGAGATCTGGGCGGCGAACTTGCACGCTGAACGCGCGCTCTCCACCTGCGGCCACTCCTGGAAGCCGCCACGACCGTCCTGAAGCGGGGTTGGCGTTACCCTATCGCCATATCATACGCTGACACCAACAGTGTCCTCATTTTTCCATAATATCTCTTGAGTTGCAAGTTTTTACTGCATGATGAGATCATGATGTCAATGCTTGAACTCTACGACCTCACGAACTAGTAGGAAAGTGGGAGGTTCAGAGAACCTAATTTCATGTGAACGCTCTCAGTATCAGTCTTGCAAGGAAATGCTGTTGTGCCAAAAGTAGTGTAAAGTGCCTAATCTCAATGAGTGTTCTTGATTACCTGATCCCTATCCGCGGATCCTCCGATGCAGATCACCGGCCAGCAGTTGACGGTGGCATTGGCCAGACCTCCGATCGAATGGAGCACTCCCGGTCCCGGCACTACCAGCACCACCGCGGGTCTCAAGTAAAGTTCGTAATTTGGGCAATCGTCTCTTGATTCTGCACTCTCTATCGCCCGGTCGATCGACGAGAGAGTGTACAGAATAAAGAGAGCGTGGTATCGTTTCTCGAACTCTCGTCTGACCTCATTCACACCTTGTTATTATTCTTTCCATTTTCGATTTAAGCACTCTCCCGGAATAGCAAAGGCGCGTGATATGAGCTGATAACTGAATCCGGAAATGCGACCATACATCATAAGAGTGCTCAGTAAGCATTGTTCACTCACACCACGCAGAGCGTGTCTGCCATCGAGATTATTCACTATCATCTTCGATTTTTTTTTTCTATTACCCCCACATTTTACCAACTCTACCACGATCGATAGTATACGAGAGTCAGAAACGAAATGCAGTGAACAAACCTAATAATTCGCTGCGTATCGATACGCATTGAGAGTTTAACACTCCCAAATGCAGTGTCGTGCGAAAGTAACTGATACTTTGAGCCGGTAATGCGACCTGACACATCACGGAGAGAGGGGTGCTTAGTGAGCATTGTTCACTGGGTTCACTCGAGATAAGAAAAAGCAGCGGAAGAGAGTGATCTATGGTGCAATTTTAACTCACTTTCTCGTTAGGTAGCCCATCGCCTGAGCAGCGTAGCATGCCTGCAAGCACAACGATCGATATTAGGGGAGGAATCACTAGTGGAAAGGTATAGCAATCCCTGAATAAATCGGGATAATCTGTCCATCTTAGAAGTAAACAATCCTTCACGCTCCCGAATGATTCCGGAAATATTATGAGTTAGGAAACTCCTTGTATGGCTAGATGGAGCTTTGCGATCCCTCGAAATCTTTGTGTTTAGTCTGTTCTGCGGATATTAGTATACTATTCGAGAGGCTTTCGCGCATGATGCGTGTTCGTGGTCGATGTAATGCGTTTAGATGGTGAATACAAAGGTCGGATGATAACCGCCCTTATGAAAGCCAAAAATAGTATCCCTGTATGGTATTTGCTCAGAATGTTTCCACTCTGTCAATAAGTCTTCTGCAACAACAAACTGCAGACGGGTACTATGTTTGGTTATGATCGGACGGTGATCATCCGACCCAGTTCAAATATGCCTAGGTATAGTAAAGCGTCACTCGCCGCCTGCTCGTTCCGGCATCCGATGTACTTGAGTCCGTTGGCCTGCGCCGCCACGGCGACCTCGACGATTGGAATTCCAACGACTCCGAAGACGTACTCGACGCCCTGCAAACATGCGTACAATATTCCTTTTGAAGCTCACTCGATACAGGATTCTTGAGTTAGAGTAGTACGAAACTAATAACACACCTGATTCTTGAGAGCCTTGGCAATAATAGTCGCGCCGTCCATTGTGAGAGCAGTTCGAGTGTCAACTGCCTCTAACCGATCCCTCCCCTGTGGTGTAGTTTGTAGCGATGATAAGGCGAGTACCAAATACGCCAAACGCACTTGTTTTCTTGGACGCGATCGTACATTTAACGCACACGCGAGGACAATTGTCGAACAAGCAAATAAATTACTTCAGGAATCGGGCAGTCTGAGGCCCGTCGGAATCCTCGTTTTGTAGGCATTCTAAATACTAAAGATAGTGCGAAAAAAATGGGCTAGACAATGCTTATCACAATCTATAAACATATCCATTTGTAATGGAGGCGCGTCTAGTAAAAAATCGCATAAAATCTTGACTATCTTGATGAATCGCCGTTTTAGTGATCGTTGTTGTCACAAAACAAGGTGACTCATTAACGGTTGGTTTAGTGAACGAATAGAAAAAGCTCATACCTGTGAAGCACGCGGGCAAATTACGGCGAAAAAACTGTCGAACAAAGTCTGATAAGACAAGCCAGCTCTGAACTGCTAGAATTGAACTTACTGAAGGAATATAACGATGTTTTAGTTACTGCTCCACATTTGACGTCATCAACTCGACAATCAAATAATACTGATCGGCCTTGATTCTATGTTTACCAATCACACTGAAATTGTGTGCTGCCGGTTTCTATGTACTTTGCGGTAATGGACATCTGCACTTATACAACCATAGTAATCATGCATTCGATGCGTCAGAGACAGCTGCTCTCATCAGACCGTTATTCATCCTGAAGTGTGTCTTCCCTAGGGAACGCTGATCAACATTGCACAAACCATAGTTACGCGGCTTTTAGGCGTGAAAGCAACTATGACTCGCGAGGAATTCAGCCCCGTGTTCCACACAGTTGAGGTAAGCATTTTTAAAATATTTCTTGCAACGATCATTAACACAAATTAGATTTTTTTGCAGATGATACTGTCATTTCCCGGCATATTTTTTTCGTCACTACTTTGGTTTGCAGTCCGAAAATGCACACTTCATCCTAACTGCAGGTTCATCATCATATCAAAATGAACATGAGAGTTCACAATTAGAGTAATCGTATCTTTTTTGTACGCTCTCTCAACCGGTTGAGTTGTGAGAATGTGTATTGATTGAGCCGACCGTGATATGATTTCTCGAACACTAATTAACACCTGATTCTAGAGCGCTAATCATTCTGTGGATGGTCGCACAAATAATAATGAATCTATCCATTATCAACTACAGCCTCATTTTTATGATATTCGAGAGGGAAGGCCCACCTGAGTTCATTCATTTTCCAGGTCACATTTAGGAATACTGACAAGCACAATCAAAACAAAATATTAACTTAGGTTATCGCCGTTACTTTATCGAGAATTCACTCCGTTTCTACTACGTTTCGTGCTTTTTCGAGTTTGGGATTAGTTTCGAAAGAGGTTGATTTGCTCTTATGTCCTTGATGCCATCATTTATTTAGCGGTTTCGTTGCGCAAACCGCAACAGTACCACGTCTCTTCACTCTCGAAGGAGTTCGTTATCGGCTGGAGTTTTACCTCTGTCAGTATTCACTCATTCTCAAACGGTGTGCACAAAATGAACATATGAATATCGAATTTCGTCATCAATAATGGACAAGGTAATTCTATTACAGATTGCCTACGGCTCTCTCGTCGGACATTTGATAACGGAAGGTTAGTAAGCACTAGGTCGCACTAGGTTTGAGAACTATTATGAGCTGTCGCCCCTTGATATTTCAAGGGTGGCACGACGCAAGTGCTCTCATCTGTCATAGTTTCGGTTAGTGTAGCACTATTTTTGAATAAATACCGTCGAATACCAGGTGCCGGTACTCCTCAGTGCGCTTTCGGCACCATCTTCAGCAATATTGTGGACGTCGGCGCTTTTGGCGTAAGCATACGCCCACAAATGAAATTTGCAAGCAAAATGTCCAGATGAATCTGCTCGTATACTTTGTCTGCAAGAGGCGCAATTCAGTCTGCGAAAATACCACCTTGAACGGGCGGTATCACGTTAGTTTTCTTGTTTTGAAATAGCCAAGCTTCGTTTTCCTTCATGGTCTTCCTTCATGGTCGTGTTCCTTCTTTTCCAGTGCTTTTCTTTTCCTTTTCTGTACAAATGAGCATCGCAAACTGACTTCTTTTGTCAGGTGAAGGAAGTGTATTCAGTCACGCGGGCGCTCCTTCCCGTCTACTGCATCGGCAGTGTGGTCAAGGCATGTGTTTTTAGATTTTTGTGTTCACAACCCGAAAATTTCCCGCGACTCATCGAATTTCCCCGGATAACGAACCGCGCCCGCTACTTCCGCGGAACACATTTTGCGGAATTTTGATCGAAAACAAAGAGAATTTCCATGAATATGGACAGTCCAAATATGAAAATATCATTTTTTTTGCAAACTGTTGACAATCTGCGAATGTTGGTTGAGTGGTCACCAAAATGAAGCTGTTCTATGAAATATCAAGTATCTCAATTCCCTGCAGAAATTATACTTTCGCTTCAAGAAATCATATTGTTTTAATGTATTATGTTTCAGATTCCCGTGGTGACTATCACTTGGCTGTTTCACTTCGGCATAGTCAGTTATGCGTGGAGCGAGCTTGTCTGCACACTGGTAGACTTTCCGAATTTCTTTCAAATTCTATTTACGGGATGCAACCGCCCGGTCTAAATATTGCCCAAGGGAGGATTCCTGAATAAGTTTGTCTGAGAACTTGCAAACTGATACACTAAAACTGCTATTTGCGGGTTGATGTCTAGGCAAACCTTAGACGGGGAGGGAGAAGGCTAGGAATAGAAAGCTGGCGTCCGTGTACTTCAACGATAATTCAGGCTTGTGTCTGCAGCTGTGGTGTCACTTCGGCGCTCTTCATGCTCTTTCACAGTGTAATCAGAGGCAGAGTAGCGCGCATTTTCAAAAGGTGCTAAATAATGAAAGGATAGTACGGTCTCTCTCTCTATCTGCCTAATGATTTTCGGTCATGGAAATCCCCATAAACAATAATATTCTTGCAGGGACTCAGCTAAAGCAGTGGTCGCTCAGCACCCCACTGCCGAAGAGACAACATCCGAGTACTTCCGCATAATCAACAATATGTGGGAGTAAACGAGCCACATACGCACAATATCAATGTTTTATTGCACATATTTCGTATTTGTTCGAAAAAAAGGCTGTCTTTGTTTGAGGCATAGCCTCATTCTTCTTCTTCCTTCTCCACGATTTGTCTCCGTTTCCCGGGGCATCCGTTCCTCTTCAGCCACTCCAATAAACTCTAAACGTGCGCTGCTCTTCCATTTGTTCTTACGATTCCAGCCCCGCAGTAGCTCCTCTGGCGAGAGAGCGTACGAATAGAGGAGAGTTGTCTCTGCTTCTCTGCTTTCTCTCACCTCTCCCTTTGAAGGCCGTGCTCTTCATTCGATTGCATCGAGCACGGGCGCGGTCCCCAAGGGGGCGAATTTCACTGCACCCCTGCAACTCCAAAAGACCGAAATTCCCTGTCTCGTACCACTTCACTAGAAACACTTGTGTGATCACTCCACATCTATGGTGTTTGCTACATTCTCAACATTATAGGTCCATTATGGAATAACATGTTATAATACAGAGGTGATCGCAACACCTTGCTGGACACCTGTTCCCTTCACCATAGCATTCTTGCTCGTTATGCTCGGTTCTCACCAATATAGCATGCATATGCTTTTGATACAATAACATGGCATTTACCCAGGTTTCGAGCGTCAAAACTCAGCCAATCTCGACAATCATGAATCACGCTCCGTTCTGTTGCACAATCACATTTTAAAGTGATCTTGCAAGGTTGTTTTCGAAAACGGCAGCTTCTAACAGCTTTATGTGCGCAAATCGCCTACCCGCCTCCAGATTTCCCACAGTTAGTCTGCCTCTTTTCTAGCCCCATCCCTAAGCTTGGCCCAATCCGACGTGTGAATCGACCAGCTGGCATAATTCTCCGCCCGTTTCGGCATATTGTATTTGCGCATTCGCATAGTTGTTCAGAGAGATTTTTGATGTATCCCGCGTGCGCTTATTGACTTCGTCAGACCTTGTTTCGGTAGATTGTGCATTTTCCGCTGCATAATACCACTACAACTGCCCACCGCGAGTCTCGGTGATACCCGTCTTCCCTCTGTTACCAAGAATCCAGATCTACTACGCAAAAATCTGCTCGTTTCCTGTATCCAATGAGCGGCTAAAGTCGCGCGCTAAGTCAATTGGAGACGCGCTCGTGGTTGCGCGAATCAACTTAACTCCTCTGTTGGAGGAGCAATGGAGAGGAGTGCCCTCGTTGCTTCCTCATTTAATCCACAATTGCTTCTGGGAGAGGGGACTCATCCATTGTTTCACGGGCAATCGTTCCGAGCGAAGAGGGATAAACGAGCAAACGTTATTGCTCCTCTTTTCCGTCGGGCAAAAGCCAAAGGTGTGTGTGCGCGCAAATTCAATCGAATCGCCGTTTCCTATTGGAGTATTGAGGCATTCGCGATTTTCCCAGTCCCCTCGACCTTCTTCTTTGTCTCTTTTTTCACTAGAGTTTGGTCTTCATATTCAAGCAGTCTATAGGCTGCATGAAGTAAATACCTATTCACGGGATAGTGCGCGAAGACCATAACTCGATTGCGCATATATGGCGGCCGCTGGTCAACAATACCTTTGAGGCCGCGTGTGTGCAGAAAACATTCAAAAATTCAGAGAAACCGAGCGGGAGTCTCATTGAAATCGCATACTCGACAAACAATGAGTGTCATTTTTTTTCCCGCCCCGCTCGTGATTTCGTCTATTTTTACTGTTACTGCGAAGGCAGGTAGCATAAGAATGGTCGCTTACATAATGTATTCACTTTTCAACCTAATCTTTAATCTTTCTCACGATTGTTCGCTGATTCTTCTAAGATTTTGGTTATTGCTTGGTAATTTCGCACGGTATCAACGTGATGCATGAGAGAGCCGAAACGCGACTTCGCCAACAATGCGATTTTTTTCGAAAATGTATAGTTATCTAGTTCATGCCCTTCCGAGCAAACGACAAAAGGGTGCTTAATGTCCTCATATCTGTCATAAATGAATGTACATGCGCATATTCGGGCTGCCTCTAGCTAGCTCATTAAATCAGCACCATTCTGTTTCGGGCCCCTACCTAAAATAGCCAAAGAATGGGATGGTGCTTCAATGAGTGCTGCTCCTCCCCTGCGGTTCCTAATGGATGAGTTGTGCGGCTCTCCTCCCCGCTCAGCCCCCTATTGTTGTTATTGGATTACGAATTCCGCGAGATCCACAGAGGATGTTGCCCTGCCTGTCTCCTGCCCTCATTGTCCCGATTTCCCCCACTCTGATTGACTATCGACCCGCTGCAAAAACACTCAATATGGCCCCAGCATCGATCACAATCGCTTCGTTTTGCTCGAATTATATGCGGGACCCCCCCCCCCCCCCCCACCACCATCTACCAGATTTGCGCCGTTCGAAATGAGAAACGAGGGTCGCTCGGGTGCGGTCCACGGGCGAGCGCTCAAAGCGCAAGCAAACAGCTTAGTGACCTCTCGAATTTCATTAAAGCCCCAGGAGACGACCAATCAACTCTGAGCGCGTACGGAGGATGCTCAATGACTTTCCCGCTGTCGTCTCTCCATATCCCGTACTCTCTCTCTCTCTCTCTCTCTCTCTCTCTCTCTCTCTCTCTCTCTCTCTCTCTCTCTCTCTCTCGCAAAAGAGTGTGGTAAATGAGGAGAAACTATAGTGTGCAAATCCGCGTTTACATTCCCGTTTCGAATTCTCGTAATGACCCAATTTAGGCAATCACCATTCCATGCCCACTGCTCGGTATGCCGAATGCATAGGCGACAGAGACCACCATCACATGTTGTCGACCGCGCCAGCTAATCAAGTGCCACCACGCAGCTCCTTGAGACAATTGAATACGCGCCCTCTTCTCCCAGCGCCTCTCGAATATGTGATAAAAGAAGCGGGAGTAGTGCGCGCGAGTGCTCAAGCCCCGCTCTTCCTCCTCATTTGAATAGACATTAGTTCCATCTGCTGGTGAACGCTAGAAAATCGAAAATTAGCTGAGATAAATTCAATTGCGGACTTTCGAATAGCCATTATTCCGTGTGCCAAGCCACGAATTTTTATGCGAACGAGCAGGATCAGGTCACATTGATGCTCATGCGTTTCCGATTGTCTCTGGCCACCCGCATCACCTTCTCTTCTGAGGATCTCTGCCTCGAACTAACATCTGGTTTCCGTCATCTACACAACTCCTCTTCCCGCTCGTCCTTCCTTGTTGCGCGGCCCTTCCTTACCCGTTGCTCTCTCAGCCCATTATTCTCACCACCTTCCATCTGCATTTCTTGCCGCTGAGATGTGGCTCGCCCCTCGTCATTTCCTATCCTTTCCCGAAGCAGAAGAGTGTGCAATTCGAGTCAAAATCTCCGTATATTGCACGCACTCTAACATCCCGACCGTTCGAGAGAGTTCGCGAAAGTAGGAGACGCTCTTAGAGCTCTAGGAACAATCCGATGCGATTCGACAGGCACTCAATCGCCTACGTGCCAATTCGAGTACGAAATAACCAGTAATTTCACCTATCCAATGCAAATACTGGATTGAATGCGCCGCACGAGATGTACTGAAAAACATCCGTTCTCATCCCGGGTGCAGGCTATTTTAGCAGGAAACCTGCTCAGAAATTGGCTAATTCCCCGCAAGGAAAGGCAACGCTGTCACCAACAGCCCTTCCCTTGAACGCGCGCGAGTCCACTTCATTCCATCCTTGGAGAGAGAGAAAGAGGAAGAGATTGCGCTCTCGGGCGACTCTCGAATTTCGAGTCCTGAGAGCGCTCCTCTTATTTCTCCTCAACTGTCTGCTCTCTGTTTCACGGGCTCCGCATTTGTTTGCAGGCTCGGCGTGCAGAAAATGATAAAAAAGCTTGTTTTTTACCGTAAATTCTAAAAGATTACTGTATAATTTCAGTCGGATTACTGTAGATTTGCAGTAGGATTACGTGCTCGCGCAGCTGTGCAAACCCGCGGGGGATTAGCCAAGGCGTGCGAAAGCTGAGTGAACAGCGTGGGTCGTAAATAAGGTTCGCGGTGGATGCGCGAAACGCGATTACTGCTCGTTCGACCGTGCGCCTGAAACTTCCACGCCTCCCTTGCTTCGAGCCACTATCTCTCTCCTCATAATGATCTTATGCAAAGTGTTCAATAACTTTTTTGATTTGTTCTCTATCATTACCATTTCATTTTCCTGAAACTGTAAACGTGAAGTAGATAGACTGGAAGCGCATCCACCCAATCACATCGCACTGTCCTCGTAAGGAGAATCACTGACGTGCGCTTCCCATTTAGTACCGTTGCCAATCTTTGATTTTCGTCGCATACTGTATGGACTGCTTCAATCCGGGACACAACACTTTCTTGAGTTTTTTGGTCAGAAAGGTAGGCCGACTCCTCTCGCGCCTGTTGCAATCTGCTTGATTTGATGTTGGATGTCGTGAGAGCAAGCGACCTCTCCTTTTATCCAAATGATCTCATGTATCTCAATTACCGTACTCTAGGAGCATTAAACTGGCTGGGAGCTGGATTGATGTCGAACATTCTCCAAGAAAAAACAGTCTAGACATAATGTTGTTCGTACCATTTCTTTCGCGCGCACTTTCTTTTCTGTAAAGCCGAGAGAGGAATGGCTATTATTATCTGAGCTGGTTCTCAATCGATAGGCGATTGGAAGTTCTTGTCAACTTTGGCATCACATTTTCTTCTTCGTTTTTAGCTCTTAGTCACTTTCGCAAAACGAACACTAATTTCCCAAACCGACTCTTGTTGTTCAATCGCCCAGGTCTGTTTCTCACCCGCCTTTCCTGGTTCTCAGCCAGTAACCAAAGATCCATACTGCTAGCCTGCTGGCCTTCTTTTCCACTAATCTGAGTAGCTTAAAAGTAGTTGGGAAATATAATACTGTTCGTTCGCATGTAGACCTGCAAATTTTTTTGAATCTATGAGTACCTCGAATAGGTCATATATTTCGTCAGTAATGCAACTCTTTTGAAGTGCAAAATACTTCGCGCAACATCTAATTCATTACAACTCCCCTCCAGAAAATATCCACTCCATCACCAGAAAATATCCGCTCGATCTCCGTTAACGCAATTGTCTTTCCCTTGAAAAATACTATTCAGGAAGTTATTGCCAACACCACATTGTCCTCTCGTTTACTCCACAAGGATTGTGACCGATTCGTAGCCTCCTTACCTTATCCTGACAACTATCCTAAAAGGAATCTCTACTTTGATCATATTAACTCATACAAATGGACGTTGAACGGACGGATCAGTACATTTTTCTCAGCGGCTTCTGTATTTCCGTAAACACAAAAACCGTTTCCTCACATCCTGATTTCATTGTCTGAACCAGGCCAGCGGAAGTGCCAAACTCCTCCTATCCCCGTTGAGCGTGGTGGTCCTTCTGTCTCGTGGTAGAACAGATGCATTGTCATAGGCAGTTCCCGTTTCTTCGCTTCCCCCACTCTCTCCCTTCTCTACTTCTCAATAGAATGAGGGAAATGGGGAGACGCTGGTTTTCTAGTCCACAGCCTCGGAAAGTGTCCAGTGATCCCTCCTCCTTCTCCTGCGCTTAGAACAAAAGCCGTGTTATCGTGTCGTGGGCGCATTTTCACGAGGAAAACATAAAAGGTTCCTGTTTCACACTGTTGCCACACCCCCTCAAGCCTCCCCTTCGTGTTTGTTCTTAGCCGAAATGGACTGACTAAGCGCCATTTCCGGCCAAATTTAGCCCGCACCATCACCGAAATTCGAGAACATTGAGTGCGCGTTGTGTGTGAGAGCCAGCACAGCATTACTCGTTCTATATTTTAGAAAGCTCACTCGTCACTACTTCCTGCTCTGAGTAATGGTAGCAGAGGATTCGTCATTTTAGAACCATTTTGGATGCAGTGACGGATGCGGAACACCTTTTTCTTCCATCTACTCACTGTATACTTCAAAAATGCACCGTTCCTAAATGACGCATCTTCCTCTATTTTACTCACTCCCTCTAGGTTTCGAACGAACGACAAAACTTCTTTACAGTACATCGTGATTTCACTCCCTTTCCGACATTTTACTCGTTTCGAAACGCTCATACGTGTCAATTTGCCGATTGCAGTTCCCAGGTTGGTCGGTTCGCGATCGCTACGCCAGCAGTTTCCGAGTGGCTCCAGTTTCACCCTTCTACTTCCAGGTTCGACGTCACCAAGCGAATTTGTGCGCGCCCTGAACATGAAAACTAAGCTCCGTGCGACTAGAGGATTGTCTCTCTGATTGTCTCGGAGATTCGCGCGTTTTTCGAGAGCCGGAAATTCCATATCCGGCGAATCGCCCCAGTCAAACATCATTTGGTTCAGTGTGCGCGCGAGATGATGCTACTACTCTGAGGAGGAAATGAACGATTCGGACCTCGACATCGTCGGCAATGCGACTGAGGAGTTTGTTGTGAGTCTTTCATTAGTAATTGCATGGCCATTCTCACTATTCTAGTGGTGTTTGGTCAGATTTTCGCTGTTTGACTGGTATTCACATTTTCTTAAGCTGTAATATGTTTTGCAAACCATCGATGCAATGCTCTATGAACATTGGACACCTCGAAGTTAGGAAGTTTTATCTTAGAGAAAACGCGGAGCAACAATAGTGAAAGACCGGCGGTGGTCAATGAGTTGTTGCCTGCTCAGTTATCTGGACCCTCGTAGAAGAATGACTTCGCCTTGCTCTTCACATTATCGTAGAAGCACCTGCAAAATTGGTAGAGGACACTAGTTCGGATGAGAATTATGACGTCATAGTTCTCATCCGACCTAGTACCGCTGTTAGCATGCAATAAGTACAGCATTGTAAAGTCACATGAACCAGGTGATCATATTACGTGTGCATTCCATTTTTGTACGCGTAATAAGACAGTCGCTTATCTGCGTTACTAATATGCAATATCGCCACGTATTCTATTCCAAGGTGTATTTATAGGAAAATGATCTGCAGAAGCTGATACATTATGTCAAGCTATGCATTACATATCTTGCACAGTGACAAAGTCGATTCTACCCAAACACACGAACAGTTTTCCCCTGGGTACCGCCCTAATTGCTGCGTCACTCGCAGTAACTTTTTACAACTATCCGACTAAACGATAACAACCCAACTTACTGTTCCAAATGGTAGTAATCTACCCGTAACGAATAGAGATACCCAAAAGACTAATTCGCTGAACTAAACATACTCAGAAATAATCGCCTCTCACTAATCACAACCGGCATGGGGATTTATAAGTACCGGGAAGCCCCCCTTCCCACACGTTCTTTGAACATCTGCCCGAGAGCAATTATTATTGCATGGTCTAGTCTGCCCATGAGCCTACCAAGAAAGCAATTATAGCCAACACAACACGTTGAAATAGCGCACGTTTTCATGTCTTCAAACTTGCTGAAACACGACGAGTACGAATAGTCGATTTTCGTGTAGCGATCGGGAATCTGCAAATTAGGACCGCCTCATTTCCCGACTTTGAGAAAATGCACGGACCTGGTTGCAGAAGACGAGGCACTTGTCGCCAGCAGCAACGCTGTTCACGCCCTGCAAGCAAACGATATATTATGTGGTGTGTTGCGTGTTGAGATTTAGTAAACGTAGCTCACGCGTTGCGCACAACAGATGGAGTGGTCGCGGCCCTGTGCCGCGCAGAAGTGCATGTCCGCGAGCGAGTCGAGCTTGCACGCGTGTGTGCCCACCAGCATGCTTTGCAACTGCAAAATGCAAGAATTATATCAGATCCGGGAATTGCGGGTCCGGCAAATGGAAAACCGGCTATTCTTGTGGGAACCGGTTTTGCAGCCGGCAAATGACAATAGTTACCAATTCCCCGGTGTAGTTGCGGTGGTTGCACTGCTCCTGGCAGGCGACGGGCAGGCCGCGCTCCGCGCAGCACGCCACAAACAGGTAGTTGGGGTCGGTGGCCTGCGATTGCCGGCTTTCTGATCTAATTTGCGAATCTTGGTTACATGGCTCTCGAGTTTGGATTCCATGAAACATCGCCGAAAATCATGTAAACGCAAGATAATTTGTGCTGATGAGGTGTTCATGTTCAAAGTCGCAACCTCGAGTAGATCGAAGCCAATTTCTCGGTGAAATAGGGATGGAGAAGTATAGGAAAAAAGATAGAAAGAAGAAAAAATAGAAAGAAGAAGAAAAACCTGCTGCATGGGGATGTCCGCAATGCGCTTCTCCCACAGTCTCAGTCCGTAAATCTGGCCGAAGTCCTCCTCGATAGCGTCGTCTCCCTCCAGCTTCAGCACACCCCGCGCCTTCGCTCGACAACCACCTCCGCAACCGCAGCCGCACCCACCAGATGACTTGGAGCACTACATAAATATACCATCAGTAGGAAGATCAGAAAAAAAATCTTGAAGAACTACTTGGACATGTCCATTCCGAAATTGGAAAGACACGTATTCCTCTGGAATGCGTGGGTCCTTGAAAGTTCAGGGCTTTAGAAATAGCAGAGCAGCCAAAACAGCGAGTGGCCGTACAATATGGGCAACCACGGGACTACGCTGCTGCATTCAGTTAGTGCAGAGGAATTATCGAAAAATTGCCCACCGCATTTACAATGGCGACCAGCAGAGCTAGAATGAGCAGTTGCTTGTGCATCTTAGGGACCTCGCGCGAGCATCACTTTCACAAACTTAAATACCCCTCAGGCTACCACGATAGCTGGCACTGAGACTAAATGGGTTAGGCGTGATTGACAAGACTAATTAGCAACCGAGCTTTCTGGCGCAGTTCGGCTCGAACTAATTGCTGGGACGGTTGAGCGGGTCTCTCAACAGGCCTATGTGCTTGCATAAGGGGGAAAACGGATTAGGGTAGACATTAGAGTAGCCAAATCGGTATGTGCTCTTCTTATTTCATGCGCTCTTTCAGTGGTCAGACATAAAAAACGGAGAGGGTACGCAACGAATTGCAATCACTAATTGATATTGATCTTTGATCTCATCAGGACGAGGAGTGCTACTACGAGCCGCCACCGCTCACGGCGGTTCGCTTCTGGCTGGTGACCGTCTTCGGCTCTGCCATCTCCTTCATCTCAATCCTCGAGAACCTCATGTTGTTCTTCCTCTTCGCAACCAAGTGAGCCTTTTCATGAAGAAAACGAAGCAAAAAATTCCGGCTAGGGGACTGAAATGCGCCCAGCGCTTTGTTTCTTTTCTAGGTTTGTGCGCATCCATAGCTTGTCACTCAGTTTCCAAGCTCCATGCACAAAAGAATAAGCAATATGCCCATTGTGTGTGTTATATCGAGAGGAATCCCCCCCCTCTATTATCATATTATCGACTGACGCCTTATGCCGTCATTCCCCTTTTACCTATCTGCCCGAGTGCAGTTGTTGACTCGCTTCCCTTCATCCCTCCCTATTCACACTACGGGTAGATCAGTGACCCTTCGCCTCTTCCTCTAGTGTTATTGCTTACCTCGCACCCTCTTCCCTTCTATTCTAGTCAGTCTCTCTCTTTTCGGAGTTGTGGATTGGTGCTCACGTTTTCACTCTTGCTTAGATAAAGCTTCTCCCTTTATGCTCTTGGAGTTGGGACAGGCCAGCTACACAACAGTGTGAGCATCGTGCGAAGACTTTCCCCTCATGTCACTGTAATATCCGAGCCAGCACTCAAACTGAAAGGGCTCGTCAGAAAGAATATACCGAGCAAACACACTCTCACATGTGCTTTGGCTAATGCATAGCCATATGCCCGACGTCACTCTTGTGAGCAAGTGTGAGTGTGGAAAACCTAACAGCGCTGGGACAAAACTGGGATACACTGTGGAAAGCACGTTTTGTGCAAGACACCTACACCATTCATCATGTATCACCGCCTGAAGTTTGAATTGTAATAATGTATCTGAAAAAAAAAATTTTAAAGGAAAGCGCATCGCAACAACCACAATATGTACCTGCTCCTACTCGCCTTCTTCGACTTCTTCGTCTCGCTAGCCTACATCCTGCTCATGAGCGTCAACGTCCTCTCCGACTACTTGCAGAGCCCCGCGTTGGTGGGCATGTGGTCAGTGGCGCTCTTTGATCTCCCCACCTCAAAACGTCTGAGTGATGATGGGTGATGATCTGATTCGCCCCCGACTGAAATTTTGCAAGAAATCGAGCCTAAAACTGTAAGTGTACAGATGAATATGCGCAGAACATTGCTTACACATTCGGCTACTCTCTCGGCGGGGTCAATCAGTCTCTCAAGAGAGCTATCTTATGAGAAAAATACAGGTGACAATGCAGGTTTGCGTATATGGTGCCGATGATCACGATTTCGCACATCGCCATGAGCTCGGCCTCCTTCCTCATCATCGCAGCTTCATTCGAGCGGTGAGTATTCAGTGGGCACTAGGTCGGATGAGCACTATAATACGACGTTATGTCGCCATTGATACATCAAAGGCCGCATGACGTCTTAGTACGACCTAGTGCCCTTCAGTGACACTTTAACCGTCAATCGCTAACTTTCTCGTCAGCGCATCAAGGGGCGATTCTTTATTCACCAACAATTTGTGGAGTCACGTGATTAGGATGCCTTGGATATTTCAATAAGCTTGCTAGGAGTAATTTGATCTCGCACTTTCTCTCTCCTTGCATGAAACGATGATGTTTACTTTACGCTCAGTACTAGTTCTTTCACTATTTTAGGTTGAACAAAGTTCATTTTGGACGTAGTCAATAATTGCTCAATTTCATTTGAAGCAATCATAGCAATAAAAGTTCAAATTAGTGACACTTTCAAGCGCCTTTACGCGCTACTCGAAAACAAGCTGAACATGATCAAAATGTGCTGGCGTCTAAGGGGGTAGATTCAAATTAGGGGCATCGCATCTCACACATTAATGAATAACGAGATAGTGCAAGAAGTGATGTTTTCTGGTGTTCTAGTTACCAGAGAACACCAAGAACAGCACGACGCTGTCACTTTCAGAATCCGACGACGTCAATTCCAGATACTGCCTGACGACCTCGTCGCGCGCCCTTCGATTCGCACAGCGAAATCGTCCAAAAATCGCGATGTTCGCCATCATTCTGGGCGTCATTTCGAAAGTCACAATTTGCATAGAGTTCGAGGTAAACGTCGTCTAGTTGTGGCTAAGAGAGCAAAATCATTTGATGCTCCAATCGATACCGTACTCTTGCCAGGTTTCCCACCACGAAAACTGCACGGGTCAGATGACCGAGTGGCAGATGCGCTATCGCGACTTCGTCTTCAACACAAACTACCACACGATCTGGCGATTCTGGTTAGCCTAATTTTGTTTTTTTAAGGCGTTAGGGAGTGATACGAAGTCGGATAATATCTTCTCAATCGTTACACCCTCTCAGTTTTCATCACTATTTTGAAGATTACATCAAAATAGTGAGGAAAAAAAAGGTAAGGCAGTTGAATTGAAATGAACAAAAATTGGTTGCTCTGAAGTGAGATGTCAATCGAATTTACCTGGCTGATTGTTATTAACCACATGGAGCGGAAACTGAAGGGAAAAAACAAAGGACGCACATAGCAGGGGTCAGGAAAAAGCTGCCGTGTTGACTATCTTGCGTGACGAGTGGCGTGTGATAATGAGGGACAAAGATACGCTTGACTGCAATTCGAACTTGTTTGTTGAGGTACCGCAACTTCGTGACCATCTTCGCGCCCTTCTTCATTCTCGCCTTTCTCAACGCGAGAATCGTCGCCACGTTGTCTTACACGACAGCGAACGGCGGCGTTTTCGCCCATCTTGCCGGAAATCTCGCCATGGAGCAAGCAAGGAGAAAGGTGAGCTTACCCGTGATTCTATACCCCAACATGTATCACCTACTATCGTCATGCAATTTTCGTTTACAATAGGTATCCCCTGAGAGCTTAAAGAAACCTAGTGTATTGGCCCTTCTAACGCTATCGCTTCCTTGTTTTCGTTAATAAAATATATCACTGTAGGCGGCGGAGAGACAGGTATGGTTTGTTTTCGCTACTCGTTATTGTGAATTTCAATTGAATCGCTAACGGGTGTGAGCATGCACGGAGGTCATGATGGTCTAACGACCGCATCACGGGTGGATATCACGTAGAGTTTCGGCACTGTTGCTGGTGTACCTTTTGCTTGTTGCTTGCATGTTGCTCGGCTTACACTCAAGCTTGCCAGGGAAAACGCGGTTTTCATCACTCTTCAACTTGCTCGACTAATACATAGGAGCATGTTCACACTTTTCCGGGTTTCTGGGTGAAAATCGCTGCTTCATTCAGTCCAAATTCTCGTGATATTCATTTCTGAAGCTGAATGAAGATTCGATTTGCCGTGTTTGTGTTCTCCTAGATGGCCATTGGTCGGAATTTTCGCAGGCGACAGCCCGCGCGGCCACTCGCACCATGGTGGCCGTCACTTGCTGCTACCTCATCTCGAACATCGTCAACGTCATCCTGACGATATGGGAGCACGTCGACAAGCAGACCCTCTTCATGGACTATCTAAAGTGAGGAAATCAGATCAATAACTGTTTTCCTCCTGAAATTTGTTCGATCCCATTGGATTTGCTAGCAAGAAAGATGGTTACAGGGGGATATGGCACAACGTAGAGAGCGACAGCGATTCTAAAGTTGTTTTCAGTTTCTACGCCATCGCCGTGGATATGGTCTCGCTACTGACGACGCTCGCGTGTGCCTGTAGACTGCCCATTTATCTGTACTGCCAGGTAGGAAACGTTTCATATCCGAGTGAGCATCGCCTTCTAAACCGATTAAGTAGTGAAAGAATGTTGAAAATGAAGGAACTATCACAAACTCTCATTTCGAAAATGTATTGATCACCATGACCGTACTCTCGACACTCATCAACAGCAAGGACACATCGCGATATTGACGTAATCAAATTGGTCCTCAATTAGGCCCTCATCCCACTCTATTCCACTCACTCAGCGAAAAGTGCGGATTGCATTAGCGACTACACTCGAAGGCGCTTGTTTTTCAGACGGCACTTCGCGCCGAGATACTGTGCATCGTCAACAAGTGGTGGAAGTGGTGGATTCGCAAACTCAATTCCTTCGTGAGTCACGGGGGGGAGCTAATCAGGAGCAACGTAACAACTCGATGCGCTGTTTATGTTTTAACACTTAAAAGTGTCAGAGAAAAGTTATGGATGAATCATTAACTGTTCGTAGCAACTTCAAGCCAAATTTAATTGTAAATTGAAAATTTAGTACAATATTAGTGTAATCAATTTTATTTTCCAAAATTGATTGTCAGAGCACTTTCTACGACGATGACGACGAGTACCACACCAACTCGAGCGGTGCGTATCACACGGTGACGACGCGCGCCGACGGAGAGAAGAGACGCCTGTCGATGCCGTCGCCAATGGTGAGCTAAATTAGTCCACAAGGGAATGGGAAGAACAGAACGTACAATAACGGAATCTGACACATCGGACCTCAGACTGTGAATGTGTTCGATATGCTAGATTCTGGATCGCGTATCATTCCCTCGTCACCGAATTTTCTCGATGTTTCATGTGAAGGTTTTGCCGGTCCCTGACGTAGACCAACTGCTAATTCGTAATTCATTCCAGTTGCTGAGTGAGGCGCCCCCTCCGGCTATTCCCTTACTTCGCAGCAGCAACGGACTGTGCACGCCGCAAGACAAGCCCGTGGCTGTGATCTCAGCCTACCAGCACCTACCCAGGCGATCGCTCGACACGGTAAGGGTGGATGATGCGAATCTGAGTAAACCTATGACTCTGCACGGATTTTAAGTAACGATGATACCTTTCAAATTTCCGACACATTTTTAAGCAAACATTTTATGGGATTTAGAAGGATTTATATCAACATTTTTGCAGTAGTCATTGCCTAACTGCATCATCTAGCGTAGTGGTATTCTGGAGACTTAGCTTGACGTCCTTTGCAGCTCGCGCACACCAACAGCGACAGCTCGGGTGTGGCGGTCAAGTTCGTGGACAAATACGGGGAGTACGACGAAGAGATTCACTCGGTGCTCGAGACGAGCAAAGAGACGCTACTGTGATCTACAATTCGAGTTATGATACCCTTGCAAATGATGCAATTCAAACGATTACGCCCATAATGATGCAATTGTATTAATTGTCGTTTGGAGCACACAAATTAGGGCACAGCCTGGTCATTCTATACAAACAAACATACATACACACTAGGGCGGCAAGAACGGATCACGAGTGACCCGCGCTATTTACGATTCCGCCGGGTCACCCGATTTTGTGACTCTGACCCGTTTCTGACCCGTAATTTCGGGTAGAAGCGGCTCTCACTCCCTCTCGAAAGGAAGAGCAAGAGCGAGAGAGTGCGATAAAGGGAGAGAGCGCCGAGAGACTCGTCTCTCTGAACTCTCTCCGTTCAACATGATCTCCGCTCTTCCTCTTCTTTCTAGCTCTCACGCTTGACCCGTTTCGACCCGAATCCGGCGGGTCATCTACCGACCCGTAGCTGACCCGTTTTAGAGGGTCAAAAGATCGACCAGTGATCCGTTCTTGCCGCCCTAATACACACATACAGACTCAATCTATCTCTCTTTCGAAACTGAACGAGGCGCGAAATTGACTGAAAAATGAAAGACTGTGCCCTGCATTTGCGAATTCTACACATTTTGTGTCCCCTTTTCATGCTTTTGCAAATGTATCCATCCACTTTCGTCTTATCTCGATATTCTCGAACAGTCATAGCTCTCGACCGGGTGAGTCTCACTCATGTCTCGATCGATTGTTCATTCACGCTTACTGCACATTGGTTGCGGCCCCTGAAATTCCCGCTGAGCTGCCCATTGACACTGGTATTGGCAATAACCATTACGTTGCAATGTAGTTTAGCTTGTTATGTGTCTGCTACGGGGAATAAATGGTTACGTACAATCGAGCTGGGCTTTGCTAAATCCACGTTCAGATGATATTCAAAGTTCATAAAAAAAAGCTGCAGTCGCCAACGAAGGATAAGCACGATATGGAAGGTGTGGAGTAGAATGGTGAAACTCGCTGAGCTGTATGCGCTGTGAAAAGTGATTCTGCAGGTACATTTTAGAGAAATTTATGTTGTAATGTGTGATTATCTAATTCTTTAGTTTCCCCATAAATTTGAACGAATGCACCACATTTTATAAAGAATTGAACAGGATTACAAATGGCAACATCGGAGCAAACCTCTCATTAGTTTTTGCTGCCTGATTCTGATCACACAGAGCAGATTGAAAATGGACAAGTTTCCGAAACAGGTGTTCTTTTCTGCGGACACCTCCGAAATTACAAGTGCAAGTTGCGAGTATCGTTTGGTTTAGGGTTTCCACATTTCCATTAGGCCATACCCCATGCAAAAATAACAATCACGTGTTCTGAGAAAATATTTAACTATCGGTCATGTTTGGTACGGACTGACAATGCAAAAAAACTATAAAATAGTTTCTCACAAATCTTTGCAGGGCGTATCTCGAATACCACCTACATGGATTTGTTATCAAGTACGAAAGTGACATATCACATCGCTATCATTTTGCTGAACATCATTTATCTAAATAAATTACAAATTGATACAAAGTCATAATAGGAAATCGTCCTCATCCTCGTCGGACAAATCCACTACCACTGTCATGTGACTGATCTTGGCATTTCGGGGCTCATCGCCGCTCTTCGTCCATCGAAATGCAGCATCTTTGCGTGCAAACACGAGATTTTCGACTAAGATAACCTTCTCTGGCTCATTTGTCGAGTCGACACGATATCCCTGAAAGGGAAAAGTGAATGCTCGGACACATCATGGACTACTGTATACCGTTTACTGTCTCTAAAACGGCAAAACACTAATATAATTGAAAGCTACCAAGCATCTGAAGCAGCGGAGAAGTAGAAGAATAACGCAAATTGAGGTGCAAATGTAGAGAAAGATCTTGATGATCGATCTCAACAAACGCACTCTTACAAGAGAACCGAGATGGATTCGTCATTCTAAGGAATGAAAGACCACATTATGGCACTGCAAAAAATACGAATGCGAAACAAGGAGGGGGATCTTCATCAAGATGTCAAATATCACGCCTCTCATGAGAGAATCGAGCTGGATTTGCCATTCATGGGAATGGAGGAAAATCGTGAATTGAGTTCTAACCGGTTTTAGCCATCCTAAGGCATGCCTGAGTGACCCTCGAAGTCTCATTGTGCAGACTACATTTTGGAGCTTCCTACACCGGGTCGCAATTCGGCATCACCTACTTCAAGGGCCGATTTCTCGAAAACGGTGATAGAGTGAGCAAAATTGACCTCTGAGTGACCCCGACTCATTTTTTGATCTCTATCGATCTATCTAAACCATTTTCTCTGAATCCGATTTTGAACAGTGGTACACTTCAGAGAATTTTTCTCAAAAATGTAGGTGCACATGCAGCTCAAATTTTCTAAGTGAATGCAGCTCAGCGAGATCTATCAAATGAGTGGTTTGCCAACAAAATACGGACACGGTGATGAGAGTTTCGCCCCTTTTACGTTTTTCGATAATTTGAAGGCACTAATTCTTCACCACAACGCGCGTTTTTGAGAGTGCAAAGTGAAATTATCCCATTGTCCCTCACTCCCCCTATTGTTCTCACTCTTCCCTCATTCCAAAAAAAACGTGCGGTGTGCGAGGAATTAGTGCCTTCAAATTATCGAAACACGTAAAAGGGGCGAAACTCTCACCACCGTGCCCGTATTTTGTTGACAAACCACTCATTTGAAAGCTCTCACTAAGCTGCATTCACTTAGAAAATTTGAGCTGCATTTGCACCTACATTTTTGAGAAAAATGACCTGAAGTGTACCACTGTTCAAAATTGGATTCAGAGAAAATGGTTTAGATAGATCGATAGAGCTCAAAAAATGAGTCGGGGTCACTCAGAGGTCAATTTTGCTCACTCTATCACCGTTTTCGAGAAATCGGCCCTTGAAGTAGGTGATGCCGAATTGCGACCCGGTCTAGGAAGCTCGAAAATGAAGTCGGAACAATAAGACTTCGAGGGTCACTCAGGCATGCCTTAGGATGGCCAAAACCGGTTAGAACCAATTTCACCATTCCTACGCCCAGCTCGATTCTCTCATGAGAGGCGTGATATGATGATATTATTTTGATGGTAATGGTACTCCTCTAATGGCACTCGTCAGATGGAATCCAAATTGGTAAACTCTTACTCTAAGTCCATAACCGCCATATCAACATGCGAGGTGGCGCGGGAAGGGGAGAACCGCATGCGTGCTGCTCACTGAAGAAGATGCAATGGTTTATGCAGCAAGATTCGTTCGAGGTTAGACGACGAAGCACTCAGCAAACAATGCATAATATTGACGCCATTTGCAAAGAAGTTTTTTGCGCACCACGACCCGAGAATAGCGATAGCGATGATAATATCTCCGGACAAAACGGAGAATAGAAACACAGTTATAGTTGTTGAGAAAATGCACAGCATTCTCAGTCGATAAGCAGTCATGTGTTTTCTCAGTTGTTTTTCAGCTAGTGTGTACATTCCCTTACATATTTATACACAGCTGGAATAGTGAAGTTGGTGTATGATATGGTTCGACAGTCGGACAATTATCTTATCATTTTCAATGAGCTCCGATCTACCAAGAGGGTGTGATTAAAGAGCCGACACGAATTTCGAACTCAATGCTGTATTAGAGACGCACTCATGGAAAGACGTAGAATTCCTATTTCATCTCGGGAGACAGTACAAAAGATTAAAATTACAATGGTTTATCACAATACAGACCAAAATAGCCCTCGAAATATATGAAATTGCACAGCTCTGAGACCTTACACATAGTCATCAACAATCGCTAAAAAGTCACGATTTTTATTCAGAGCAAACCCCGAAATGGCTCCTCTCCTCACATGCATAATAAAATGAGCATTTCGAGTGATGTATAGTTCCTGCTAAACATATCAATTATACAAAAGACATGTATCGGTCGTGGGAAAATTCTTGTAAACGAAAATTCTGGAAAATTCAGTCAAATGTGGAAATCGTAACCTCTTGATCGTCCCGGAAGCTATGCAAGACTACAACAACCGCGAACAGGAAAAATACGAGCAGAATCATAGCGCAGCTGAAATGGATATAATCGATAATAATATTAATAATGATAATAGCATATTGTCATAATGGTAGTAATTTTTCGATAAATAATCCGATGTTACACATTAAGTATTCAAAATATGTGTTACTCACGTGAGTGTTGCACTGTCTCTGATAGTCTGGACAACT
Source organism: Pristionchus mayeri (assembly GCA_036245805.1). NCBI lineage: Eukaryota > Metazoa > Nematoda > Chromadorea > Rhabditida > Neodiplogasteridae > Pristionchus > Pristionchus mayeri. The sequence continues at coordinate 15,456,395 of BTRK01000004.1, read as the reverse complement.
TTGAAGCTCGAAAATGCGAGGCGGAACGACATTATGTTTCAAACAACGGTAATAATGCCGAGTTAAAAACTTGTCGCTCAAGTCTCACATGTGTGTGAATTTGATCGATAGGCTACTGCAATTCTTGGGAAACCAAACACGAGAAGGGAAAGAAAACATACAATTTCTTTGATAAAACAATTTCTGGTTAAGTTTCAACATTTGATTTCCCTAACCAGTAAGAGTTGTCACGTTTATGCATGTTTGATATTTAAATTTCCTCTATCGTCGTATATAAATATGACATCCGCTTGGAGAAAACACAGCAGAAACAAGTGAAAAAACAATTATTCACAGATATCTCTTCGATAATTTCCATTCTTATCTCAGTGTTTGAGAACTTAACGTCGGATGCAATCGGATTCACACTCTGCTTAACATATGTATACGTTTATGTATAAGCTGAGATCACGATATTATTGTACAATGTGTGAATTTGTTATGTAACTCGTCTATTCTTTGAAAATCATTATTTCCGTCTTGCAATTGAGTCAGAGTGCCGCATCATCTTCATCGTCATCGGATAAATCGACCACAACTGTCATGCGGCTGATTTTCGAATTTCGCGGCTCATCTAGACGCTTAGTCCATCCAAATTCATCATCATTCCGTGCAAATAACGCATTTTCTACGAAAAGCACCTTCTCGGGTTCGCTTGTTGAAGTATGCAGACCCTGCAGAAATGTTATTGACTGCTTTAAGTCATAATAAAAAGTGTCTAACTGAGAGTGTACCAAATAAGTAACTCAAGAATGTCGGTACATTATATTTTTTTTATTTTTCCAGAGAATACGTAACAGGTGCACACAAATACCGTCGATAGTTACCAAGCATCTGAAATACAGGACCAGCAAGAGTACAATGCAAATGGAGACGAGAACGTAGAGAACGATGTCGAGTAAGAATCTGAAACACCTCGAAGTGATATAGTTGAACCAGAATCGTTATTCTAAATAAAGAATGAGGGCAACTGCATATTTAAAAGGTCGCTTTGGGACAGTCACGTATGAAAAACATTTTTTTAAACTGAATATATTTACATCCCCAGAGGCTGCTCCTCGAAGAGGAGTGATAATCAAATACTATGATAAGACCGAATTGATAAGTGCTTACTGGAAGTCAATTACAATCATATCGTTGTCTGGAGAAGCGTGGGGAGGGGAGAACCGCATCGTGTTCCTGCTCACGATGAAGCAATGACAAATGCAGCGAAAATAGCCCGGAAATGCGCTGAAGCAAAATTCTTTTCCTGGTACGCATAATGTTGACACCATTTGCAACTAGGTGTTTGAGCAATGCGAAAGGAGAAAGTGGTAAATATATCTCGGCATAGGATGCAAAAACAGTGGCAGTTGTGGATGTTAGCAAATTTTGACAATATCCTAAGTCGATATGATTGTGGTAGTCGGGTCTTTTCCGTTTGTGAATACAATACCTACCGGTATAATGCAACTATAGTAATCTGTGGGCGCAATTCATGAAGGACGCGATTTAGCTTTTTCCTCTCAGGAGACACCGTTTAACGGAACACCAAAAACGTGTTTTTATCGCAGTTATGAGCCCTATTCTTTAAGACTCGAACAATATCCCGTTTCTGGCACGGCATTTTTACGAAAACTCGAACAAAGCGTTTTGAAAGGTTCTGAAAACAGTGGTTAACTTCAGTTTGCGTGATCTCGACCGGTTGAGCCAGGCCGGATGTAGGCACCATCGACATTTCTACAGATAACTCATGAGCGAAAACTCTTCAAACTTTCTCATTGGCGAGACTGGATGACTACGATTATAACAACTTTAAATTTGCATATTTCGTAGAATGATAAAGCGCTCGAAAATCATTTATCGAATATATGGCAAAAGTGCGATCTAGGAATTTCACAGGAAGATGCGCCTCGCTATGGGGATCAGTTTTCGTATAAATTATAGTAGATTTATGTTCTGCTCCTGTTAGTTAAAAGTACTTTTGTTACCCATTTTTGGTCTCTTGTCCCTAATATTGCTGCAGAGAGCAAGAAATGAGAAGAAAAAAATTGCGAGTGAATCTTATTTCTTGATCTGGAGTGAAATATTAGAGGAAAGATAGCACAAATGGGTAACAAAAGTGAATGTTACTAACAGGAGCAGAACTTAAACATACTATAATGTATACTAAAAATTATCCCCATAACGAGGCGCATGTGCCTGTGAAATTCGTATATTGCACTTTTGCCACATATTCGAGAAATGCATTTCGAGCGCTTTATCATTCTACGAAATATGCAAATTTAAAGTTGTTAGAATCGTAGTCATCCAGTCTCGCCTATGAGAAAGTTTGAAGAGTTTTCATAAATTCGCTCATGAGTTAAGAAATCAGTGCTGCCCACGCCGCCGGCGACCTCGAGACCATGAACCCCGGGTCCTGGTTTTTTTGGCAGGATGTGGGGAAACCACAGTCGTTGAAGATAGACCTAAGGTACCATAACCGTCGTCATGTACATCGACACGACTGGTATTTGTCGGCTACCGTAACCCGCACTACCGTAACCTGAGTGCTGTGGGCACACCACGATGTGGTAAAACATACCTTAGACGGATCAGGAAGGCTCGTCCGGCATACCGTAATCTAGTTACAGTAACCCAAGTACAGTACCATAACTAGCAATCGTGAACTGATTTAATTTTTTTTTGAAATTTCAATGACCCGGGGTTCATGGTTGAGCCCTCCCCAAAAGGGGGGGCTCACACATGAGTAGGGGTGCATGGTCGAAAAATCGATGATAGGTCATGGGTAGGTCAAGATTAAGTACTGTACCAATCAATAGTACAGTACTTCCTGATACCGTATATAGCTACCGTAACCCTGATTACCGCGAACTGATTTTTTTCAAAAATTGAAAATACCGTACCCTAATTAAAAAATCAAAGTACCGTAACCAATCGATCGTGCAGTACCTCCAGATACCGTATCCCACTACCGTAACCCCGACTATCGCGAACTAACTTTATTTTTACGATGTCCTGGTGACGTGCACAATTGGTCTGGTGTCGTGAACGATCGATTGTACAGTACCCAAATGACTACCGTAACCCAGTTCCGTGGGTCAGATCTAGTTCCTTGGGTCAAACATTTTTCTAAAAATTCTAAATCTATAATAAAATTATTTTGAAGTATCCCACCACAACTCTAATTAGTGTAGAACCAATGTATTATCGATATAGGATTTTTAGGAAAATGTTTGAAAATTTTAGAAAAATGTTTGACCCAAGGAACTAGATCTGACCCACGGAACTGGGTTACGGTAGTCATTTGGGTACTGTACAATCGATCGTTCACGACACCAGACCAATTGTGCACGTCACCAGGACATCGTAAAAATAAAGTTAGTTCGCGATAGTCGGGGTTACGGTAGTGGGATACGGTATCTGGAGGTACTGCACGATCGATTGGTTACGGTACTTTGATTTTTTAATTAGGGTACGGTATTTTCAATTTTTGAAAAAAATCAGTTCGCGGTAATCAGGGTTACGGTAGCTATATACGGTATCAGGAAGTACTGTACTATTGATTGGTACAGTACTTAATCTTGACCTACCCATGACCTATCATCGATTTTTCGACCATGCACCCCTACTCATGTGTGAGCCCCCCCCTTTTGGGGAGGGCTCAACCATGTACCCCGGGTCATTGAAATTTCAAAAAAAATTAAATCAGTTCACGATTGCTAGTTATGGTACTGTACTTGGGTTACTGTAACTAGATTACGGTATGCCGGACGAGCCTTCCTGATCCGTCTAAGGTATGTTTTACCACATCGTGGTGTGCCCACAGCATTCAGGTTACGGTAGTGCGGGTTACGGTAGCCGACAAATACCAGTCGTGTCGATGTACATGACGACGGTTATGGTACCTTAGGTCAATCTTCAACGACTGTGGTTTCCCCACAACCTGCCAAAAAAACCATGACCCGGGGTTCATGGTCTCGAGGTCGCCGCCACTGCTGGACAGCTATGGTAGAAATGTAGAATGTAGATGGTTAATATTTCGTGTATGGTCGTGCCCACTGGGGCAGCGTTTGTCTCTATCCAATAAATGATTTTCACCACTCTTGGATAATTGGAAAAAATGTTGATGGTACGTACCAGGCATCTGAAGCGTCGAATAATTAGAAATATGCCGATAACAAAGAGCAAAATGTAGAATACGATCTTCAAGATCAATTGAAAAACCAGTCAAATTGAGTTTTAAGTTTTAATCAAACTGTGTTTCAGTAAAATACTAATTAAAAAAGTTAACCATCTCGAGAGATCCATTGCACACGTGGGAAAGTGACGAGAAGCGACACGTGTGAAGCGCATTCTAGAGTCACGGAAGAGGAAAAGGATGGTACACGAAAGACATCATGGGGGTAAAAATTCAGCCTACGATCCAAACTATTAGTTCGCGGAAGTGAATTGAGTTGTCTCTACGTGAAGTCATGAATGAAATGTAAATGTCTTCGTTTACTATGCCTGAGGTCATCTAAAACACCAAAACATCAATGCACAATAGTTGTGTCATGCACGATTAGATGCTCGGTATGGGCACTAAACGAGAACTTACAGAATAGCGGCGTATGAATGAAAGGATAACATGGGAATTGTATGAATTGTTCAATTGTCAAGTGCTCTGTTACAAGTTCTATGCGAAAACAATGATAATCCGACAAACGCGTGTTTATTACAAATAGCAATGTTATGCTTGAAAATGACAGGTAAATTACATTATACAAAAACATAAAGAAGCACAACATCAATTATCTCAGCAATTTACATGTCATTAGTGCGTCATCAACCGAATCCTCGCTCTCTTCCTCGGACAAATTGACGATGTCCGTAACCTGGCTGATCTTGGAATTGCGCGAATCATGGTCTGGATGGATGCATAGAAATGCTCCATATTTCCGAGAAAAGACAGCGTCTTCGAGGAAACGAAGTTGTTCTGTTGCTGATCGGGCTGAATGATGCGATCCGCACTTCGCCGAGCGCCTGCGGTGTACCTGATATACACGAAATGATGCCCTCTTCTATTGTTGTTTCTTAGGTTTGACTTGGGTAGTATCATCGGTTTTCTTTTTTTACAAGGCACTCACTAACGATATGCAAAAACATTTTTCAGCTACTTTTGTGAAATTGGAGATATGGACGATGTTGATAGTCACCGCTGGTGTCACCACTGACTCACCAGGCCCATGATGCATCGGATAACAATGCAAATGACAAGAGCAGAGAGCGAAATGCATAGCACGATCTCGATCATCAGTCTGAAGGATTCATGATGAGTGGGGGAATGAGCTGTTGAACATCGAATAGTGTATCGGTAACTTACATTATATCAATTTCAGCGGGAGCGACATGATGAGGCGTGCGGCGCGGAGAGAATCGCATGCTAGTGTCAACGAAGGAACAATATAATGTGGACGGAAGATGGCCGGGGCGGAGGAGGAATCAAAACCGTCATTTGCGGAAAATAATTTTCTACGCAACGCAAATGCAGATAGATGCGTGAAAACAAAATGAATTCGTTCGCTAAGTCAGCAAGGATGATCACAAAAAGGCAAACAACCGCGCAAAATAGTGCCTTAAAATTCTGCAGTAACACTTTCCTGGTGCGGTTCTCGGGCCTATCAAAAAATAAATTCTAAATGAGCACTACTCAACAATTGGGATTTGAATTTGGGAAATAGGAGATCCAGGTTCACTTCATGACATTGTATGCATTCATCAAGAATTATTTGAGAAAGTAGATAATATTCAAAGTCATAATATACTTTGTAATGTGAAAATTCAAAAAAATACCCGAGATGAAGCCAGAGAATGTTCTTTGTTATTGCAAAATTATGAAATACACGTAATGAAAGCGCAAGTCCAAGTATAACATTTCAAAATGCACAACCACTCATCTAAGCAACTGGAGTCTCATAACTGAGTCATCGTCGGAATCTTCGTCATTCTCCTCTTCGGATAAATTGACGACTTCAGTCACTCGGCTGAGTTTCGAATTCGGAGTCAAAGGATCCGTAATTTCCAGCCGAAATGCTCCATATTTCCGCGCGCACTCAGCATCGTCTAAGCATCGAATCTTCTCAGGTCCGAGTTTCTTGGAATGATGCAGTCCATTCTTCGATGCTCGATGTCGCCGGACCTGGAATGTGCACAATGTTCACCATCACATATCTCTGGGAACAATATGATGCCTATTATTTCTGGCTGTGGGCGCAATTCATGAGGGACGGTTTCAATGTTTCCGGCATACGAACATTTGTCACCACATCTCCATGCTTGCAACGTACTGTGAAAGTTACCAGGCATCTGAACCATCGAAGTATAACGAAAATGAGCAGAACAGAAAGCGAAATGTAGAGCACGATCTCGAGTATCAATCTGAATGGTTCGTTAGAATGAACGATTTCATAATCTCTTCATCCTATACACTCATGATAGATCCTCACTAGAGGCTGGGCAATATAAAACTTTAGCAACCAAATGTGTGTTAGGGAATAATTTATTACGTGTATCACGAGTCAGTGGAGGAGTGCGGGAACATTTTGAATTTTTTTGTCTCAGATTTGATCCATATTACGTTGGTATAATACCCTGGAGTGATGATTTTGAAAAATATAGGTCATTGGCCGCAGAGCCGGCTTTTAGGAATTTTCCGGTTTTGCTCCCGGCTCTACCGTATATCAGCTCCAAGATGAGCTAGAAAGGTGGAATTGGTCTCAAAATGTGCGGAAAATTATTTCCAGCAACTTTTATGTTGACCGCTTTACTGTACAGAGAGAATAAAAGATGCCAGAAACGAAAAACCATTTTTTGAACAACAAAAAAAACTTTTCGCCCTCATCCCGTTACTAGTTGCAAATTTTTTTGTTGATTATAGTAGAAGGAGTCAGTGAGTGTCCAAGAAAAATAAGGACGAAGAGCTCAGCCTACCACCTTGTTGAAAAATTTGGCCATTTTTATGTAAAATCATGCCATTTCGGAAAATCTCCAAATCCACTTTTTCTCAAAACTCAACGAAAAGTATTTTTTTCATGTCGAAAAAGTAAAATACATAATGTTGTTACGAAATCTAGTCCCAAGAAGACCGTAGGTACGATCGCGAAAAAAGTTCAATTTAGCGATTTTCTCAAATGGCACGATTTTACCTAAAATTGGCTAAATTTTTCAACAAGGTGGTAGGCTGAGCTCTTCGTCCTTATTTTTCTTGGACACACACTGACTTCTTCTACTATAATCAGCAAAAACATTTTGTAACTAGTAACGGGATGAGGGCGAAAAGTTTTTTTTTGTTGTTCAAAAAATGGCATCTTTTCTTCTCTCTGTGCAGTAAAGCGGTCAACATGAAAGTTGCTGGAAATAATTTTCTGCGCATTTTGAGACCAATTTCACCTTTCTAGCTCATCGGGGAGCAAAGAGACAGTAGGGCCGGGAGCAAAACCGAAAAATTCCTAAAAGCCGGCTCTGGGACCAATGACCTGTATTTTTCAAAATCATCACTCCAGGGTATTATACTAACATAGTATGGATCAAATCTGAGACAAAAAAAATTCAAAATGTTCCCGACGAGTAATTTTTTCATTCACTGACTCGTGATACACGTGTTATAGGCTGAAAACTGATGAATCTCACAGTATATCCAATTCGATGGTGACAACAGAATAAGGTGGGCGACGAGGAGAGAATCGCATTGCAGTTTCGGGGAAGACGAGAGGTGGACAGAAAAATAGCCTGGGGGAGTAAGAAAAACCGCCTACAATCCATTCTATTGGCACCATTGCGGAAGCGAGGAACGAGTGAAAACAACGTAATTTTGATCATCGAGACTGGATAGATTCAAAAATCAAACATCGAAGCAACCTAAAACCGTAAAGTATCGCTATTACCGTTCGAATATCGAAATTGCCCATTTTTTCTCGTGCAATATACCTATTACGGAATACAGCCTCTGCCTTCCTCCTGACTCTGCTCATCGATGGAGTGAGTGCAATCGAGAGGAGATTCCCCGTATGTTTAACTTTTTTTTTCATTGGATGCCATGGTAATATATGTACATAGTATGTAAGAAAGAATATTGCAAATAATAATTAGATTAAAAAATCTTTATCACCCTGCAGAAATTTTAGACGTATTCATGAACCATGATAACGATGTCGCGATCGTTCTTCAGCATGAATTTCGCGATCCCTTTCCTCTCTCGTTCCATGTGCGAGCGGGAGAGTCGAATGACGCGCATCTTTCTCTGAAGATGTCGACAACAATTACGCGCATTTTCTCGACTCTGCGCATGCATCTCAAGTGAATCTCAGAGAACGAAAATTCTTGCACACTATCGGAGTACTGAAGAAGCGGAATTTGAAGAAAGATTTCACAGTGAATTGTCAATGTCAATACTCTATAGCAAAATCTATCGTGAGAGTGCAATATGGAGACACGATGACCCTTTGTAGTCCAGAAAGAAGCAAAATTGGTTACTTGTGCTGGATTCTCTTTGAAGTAGTGGAAGACGACAGCTACCGCAGCGGCGATGAGCAGGAAAACGATCAGAATTAGGAGGACACTGCAAAATGTCATGTTCTACACATACACTCCCATTTACGATTTACAAGATTTCGAAATTCTGTAGTGATTATTGAAGAATAAGTGGCCATTAACAGAAATTCGAACACGAAATTTTGAGCGTATAACTCACTCAAGATGCGCCCGTTCATCACTAGGATAGACGTCACTGGCGTTAGCGAACGAAAGCCGGAACCCCATCGAGCTTGTCTGCTACAGTGGATATCGGTCGAGCGGAAAGCAATTATCTCAAGAAAATTCTCAGGCTCGCTTGTGAGATACAACGAGTATTGTACTGGACTGCGGGAAATATCCCGGGAAAAAACGTGGTTTGTGCACAATAAAACATTCATTCATCCAATTTGCAATTTTGAAAAATGGAGTCGTTCCTGTTGTAAAAGTATTGCTACAATTACAGTTATTGGGATATGTGACAACGAAGTTCGTTCGCGTAAACCTATTCTGAACGTAGTTAATGATAGTTGAAGGGTGACAACGGCCCTGTTACGACACTACGGTGTGACGTAGTAAGTACATAAATATGACACATTCATTGTATCAGAGCCTTCGTACGCGTTTAATGTCTGTCTACGATCATTTGTGAAAATTGGTAAGTGTAGCATCACTTCCCTAACATGTTCCTACGCTCTCGGTCGATAGGAAGTACTTATCATGTTGCCCTGGCTTTGCACAGCTCTGGTAGACATTTCACGAACGCAAAATCGTCATTTATTCCTTGCACAAACTTCTCCAGTCTCCACATTTTCCATTCAATGTCTCGAATTCTTCTATTCCCAATGATTCCCATTGAAAATAGAATTCGCATGTGTCTGAAGAAGTTTTTGAGCAATTTACAATACTATACATGTCGAGCAGAAATAATTGCATTAAATACTGAGTAAAGGACCTGAGAAAACACAATGTTCAACTCACAACAATTTAGCAGAGCTAGTTTGTGTGCGAAACAAGTTCCGTTCGAAAAAATATCGATCGGAGAATGTCATAAAATGTGTAAATTTGAAAATCTTAGTACTTTGAGACATCGGAAAGGGACGGATTTTCTTCAATTTGGATAGCACACGGGGCATAACACCAATCATAGCAGGGCTTGGAAGCTGCACACGATTTACATTTAAATTTCTGTTTAATTTTAAAGTCCACAAGATATTGTTGAATTGACCCCTAACATCCTGTCAAGAATCGAATTTATCTTAATTGCTCTCTAATTAATCTTGGTTAAAACGGCGCGAGAACTTTCCCATCGATGTTCTCTCTGCGGCGCATTTTTCTGCTCATTCCACTTTCCCTCTCCTCACCCATCACTTACTCGACTCGAAGGGTATCATGGCCATCCGTCTTGAAAAGTGCTGTTGTGGGCTGATCAAAATCGAAGTGAGTTTGCAAAGGTTCAAATACCTCGAAACCTTCTCGTAATGGGAAATCAGGGAGCGTGCTCTCCTCGTTTCACATACTCTCTCGCTCTGTCTGACCGGCGAGAGAGCTTGAACCGCATGCCGATCCCTACTACCTTCCCATTCAGACGGGCTCTAGGATCTTCGCCATTCTCGCCATCATCTCCTCACTAGTGCTTCTCGGCCTCGCCTTCTTCCACAAGCACCTCTACAGATGGGAACCCTACTTCATGGTATGGTCTAGAGTTCGATAAGTGGGCCTTCGTATCTTGATTTCCAATACCATCTCACTGCTCGAGCTGTCTAAGTGGTCGGTGAACTGATGATACGAAGGCGCAATTATCGAACTCTAGTTTTATCATTGCCCTTCATTGATTCTGATATTGTTTTTAGTAATAATTGCAGAGTCTCGCCGGCATCCTCCAACTGGTCGCAGCCATTTTCGTGCTGCTCGCGTGCGCTAAGAGGCGCGACGATTTCATGGTGCCCCAGTTGATCGTCGGGGTACGGTAGCCGCCATTTCCCTTATTTTTTCTATTGGCAATCAGTAGTGAATACAGTTCCTGGTCGTCGTCATGGTGCTAATCGCAACTGGAGTCGTGTTCTATAGTCAGTTCGACAGGGATTCGAAGCTGCAGACGTTTGTGAGGTAAACAATTAGACCGAAACAACGAAGAAATCCAATCAAATATCTTAGGAAAGCCGTCACCAATATGGAGATCGACGCTCGCGCTAATAGGATACATGAAAGTAAGCACTAGAGTTCGAAAAAAGGATGTTGGCGATCAGGCAACCGTTGTATCGTTTCTCGAACTGATCTATCCACTCGAACTGTCGAGATGTGTTGAGGATGGTGCAACTTTGAAAATACAAAAATCTATGATACTATTCATGATCACCCAGACAATGAGACCGTCGACTCGTCAGAGGACGAGGGGACAATCGCCTTGCCTAAGGAGGAGCAAATGGACGTTGATAAGTGTGCGTTTTCGTGCCGGAAGTTGGCGAGAAAACAATTACGATTCAGGGACGCGAATCATCTGCCTATCGACGCTGCTGTTCAGCGTGCTTGTCCTAGCGTACAACATCTGGTATCTGGCGACATACTGGTGCGCATACACGCTCTTCCAGGACCTACGGTAAGCATCGGTGATCAAAATTCGGATCTAAATACTAGAATTTCCGGAAATCAATCGCTTGCAGGGAGCAGAAACCCATGAAGACAATTCAATGCAAGCAGGTCATTTCTGAACGCATCTCGGACCGTTTCTTCCCTGCAATCTAACTCTCCTCACTTACATTCACCTCGTCTTTCTAATAAAGATAAATTGGAACCAGTTTGGGCGAAATGTGGAGGTGATAGGAAAGTCGAGTGATGAAAAAGGAATTCACCCAACGCTTGATGTGCTCCAACATCGATCTTGCCAATGGAGGTAAAACCGATCGGCAGGCGGAACTGCAATTTATCGAATAATTTCCCATTTAGAAGTGAATGAGCCCATGACAGAAGATAATGATGAAAGATGTGCATGTTAGAATTTAGAGTTGAAAACTCAATCTTAGAATTTCCAAGTATGTGAGACGAAAAAATAACGAGCAATTTGGGCGGACGAGGAATTTGTTATGTATGCGGAAATCGGAAGTTGAGTGTGACGAGTAACATTTTACAATTTATGCAATTCAATGATGAAACCAAAATTCGGAAAAGGAAGCGAACATGAAAGTTTGTTCCGGAAGAATAATAACTGGGGAATGCAGTTGTAAGCCCTATCAAGCCTGAGTTTATGAACGTTATTTTTTACGTAGTCTTTGTACAAATTCCAGAAATTCGTATTACAAAGTTATAATATATTGCGCCACCTCACGTTTCATTGAGTTCCTGTCGAGCACTGAGAGAAACATCGATTAACGAGCGATAGTTGCCTACTCATCACGGGTTGACACTTTGCCAGTTTTCCAACTCGTGTTTGCGCCCAATTCTCATCGATTTTTCGCATCTCGTGTGTTCATTTCCGTGGTCATATTTTCCTGAACTGTTCTCAAGAACAATTTTGAAGGATCATTTTTTTGACAATTATCGACAAAATGCTCGGTCTACTCGCTCTATCTTCCTTCTTGACTTCAGCATCGGCCGGGCTGCTCGGTTTCACTCAGGCATGTCAATCATGCTTTATACGTACCAGAACTCTCTCTCTTATATTCCTCGTAACTTTTCCAAAGCCTATTATGCGAATACATTTAGAAAATATTAAAGTTGTTCCAATTTCAATATCACTGTATTTACAGTCGGCCGCCGTGCGTGGCGTGCTCATGTGCCATGACAAACCCGCAGCTCACGTCACCGTTAAGCTATACGACGATGACTCCGGTAAAAAGATTTTTCGTTATTAACGTCTACAAACAAACAAACTACTACAATTTCTTCTTGTTGACTCTTTAGGAGACGAGAAGCGTAACATTATTTGGGTTATTTGGGTAAAACTTTTCGTTTTTTTAGTGGTCAGGAAAAAAAATAATGGTCCATCGCGATAAGGTCGACTGCTCCCTAATGTCTGCACTTCTAGACGTACTTCTAGAGAGCGCTTCCTTCCCTTTTAGTTGTTTGAGATTTGGCGCAATATTTAGAGGTTAGATCAAGTTATGCTCAGGTCCGGATCTGGACGACCTGATGGATCAGGGAGAAACGGACGCGGACGGTCGCTTCTCGCTTTCCGGTCAGGAGTCCGAATTCACCACGATCGACCCGAAGATCAACATTTATCATGACTGCGACGACAACTTTGCTGTGAGGAATTTATGAAAATTATGTTCTAAAATTGCAAAAAATTACCTTGTGAAAATACGCATAGTCGGAGAACAAAAGGAAGGGGGGAGGAATCCTTGATCAGCTCGTTTCCATATATCCATATATTAAATATTTGTACTGGTACAAAAGATACCCAATTGCCTCGTAGCCCTGCCAGCGGCGCATCACCGTCTACCTGCCGCAGAAGTACGTTACGCAGGGAGAGACGCCGGAGAAAGTATGTCTTCTTGAGCATTTAACAGCGACAGATGCATTGATTCATCATTGTGTTAGGTGAAAACTACCCGAGTTTTCCCAGCCATTTTGTTTTGTAATTTTGTAATTTTGTAGTTGTAAGCTTTACCAGCCGATTTGCCAGCCATTCTACATCACAGGCTCGATTTTCAGGTCTACGACGCGGGTGTCATCCAGCTGTCCGGCAAATTTGTGGGCGAGTCACGCGACTGTCTCCATCGCGTGTGATGAAACGCAATTCAAAAAAAAATCATTCCTGATTTGTAGCAGATAAACATATGTTCGCTTGCGATTCGTCTCGCATTCAAAATGTCACTGTTTCACCAACAGCCAATGCATTCGCTGTTCGATGCGAATAGATATCTTTGAAAACTATGAGCAATTGAAAATTGAAAAGCAAATATAATAAAATTTTCGCAATCACCAAGTTGACATTACTCATGAGCAAGTGTTTTCACAAATGTCGGTCGATCAAAACAGCGAGTTGACTCACCGACCTCTATACTTAGCACTTCCGCTGTCACTTCCACTCCGAAACTGGTCTAGAGAGTGTGGTAATTTAAGAGGAGCGAGAAAGCGAGCCGATTAGCGCTCTTCGCCCTACACTCTGAGCGAAATGCTGTATAAGATTCGCAGTTCACCCCTCACATCCAGTACCATCGGCCATGTTCCGACTTTTCGTCTTCTCTACCCTTCTTGGCTGTGCTTATGCCGGTCTCATCGGCTTCACGCAATCGATCGCCGTCAAAGGCCAGTTGATGTGCAACGACAAACCCGCGAACAACGTCAGGATCAAGCTCTACGACGACGATGCTCGTTAGTTGTTTGTTATTGTTACAATAATGCTAATTATAGAAAAAAAAAGTGACCATAATTTGTATACTAGAAATCGTACAACATAAAAAGTATTATTGAAGTGATCGACGACCACCTTGCGTCGAGCGAGTCGAACGCTGATGGCAGCTTCAACATTAGTGGCACTGATAACGAGGTCACCCGACTCGACCCGAAGATCAACATCTACCACGACTGCGATGATGGCTTCACGGTGAGCAAGATACACAAGGATTTTTTTATTGTTCGAAAAATTCTACAACAAGGAGTTTGTTCACACGTGTTTGTTTATTGATTCGCATTTCACTGCTAAAGTGCGAGTTATTTCAGCCCTGCCAGCGTCGTATTACCATTTACATTCCGAAAAAGTACATCACACGCGGCTCACATGCTGAACAGGTACAGTATTTTTCGTACGATTCCATTCGTTTGATTCAAAAAGTGCTTATATGCGCCGATCCAAGAGCCTAAGTAACAAAGTTGCTGCATCTCAGGTGTATGACGCTGGAGTCATCCAACTAGCTGGAAAATTCTCCGGGGAGACGAGAGACTGCATTCATCGTGTTTAGAGCGGGAGGCAGCGCCCCACTTCCGGATCTCATCACCCATTCCTCTCTATCTCTCTCGAAACGAGTACTCAACGTGTCTCTCACCGCTTTTACGTGATAAACCCGAAAAGTTCGCGAAATAAACGCATTGTATGATACTTGCCCATTTATGCAAACTATATCGTAATTATGAAAAGCAAGTGAACCCTAAGAATTCGCTTCTATTTCATGAGATACATGACAAATTGAGTAGTTATTTAAATCCGTTTACTGCACTAAATTGTTGAAGGTTGTGCTGAATCACCAATTATACACCCTTGTTTTGACTTCAAAATCAGGTTAACGCCTACTTTCGGTCAATGATAATTAACTTAATAAAATCATTGTTTGTATGTTTTCAGCTCCCTGACATATTCAGCTCTACTCGTAATTCTCTAGACAGTCATCTCTGATGTTGCCTCGGCAGAGAAAATTTGCAAATATACCGGGATGATTCTGTCTTTCAGCACCTAAAGGGCTGGCTTAACGAGGAATCTAAGGTGTTGATTCAAGGGGTTATTCGCCCACATTCTACGCTATTTTGAGCGATATCTATCGCAATTGTTGGGTGCTTTCACCGCTTTCTTACCGAAACTGGGCAAGAGAGTGCAGCAAGGTCAGAGAGCCGAGGCAGTGAGGCGGTTAACGCTCTTCGCCATACTCTCCCCTAGCAACTTTCTATAAGATACGCAATTCGCCGCTCACACACCCAGTCCCTTCGACATGCTTCGAATTTTCGTCTTCTCTACCCTACTCGGCGTTGTTTCTGCCGGTCTGTTCGGCTTCACGCAGTCCGTGGCCGTCCGGGGAAAGTTGATGTGCAACGACAAGCCGGCTGGCCATGTTAAAGTGAAACTCTACGACGAAGACCCTCGTTAGTTTCCATTCTACTCGAATTCATTCCGTATGTGTTTGTATGTCTATTAATTGTCTAAATTTTCATTATCCTTGCATGAACTACTTATGCATCAAGTGTATTTTATTCTAATGACATTGCATCATTTTGAACAGTTTCTGATATAATGTGATTCCAGTGCACGATGATCATCTCGATTCGGGCGAGTCCAATGCGGATGGGCACTTCTCGCTGCGTGGAACGGACAATGAGGTGACGACGCTCGACGCGAAGGTCAACATCTACCACGACTGCGATGATGGATTCACGGTGAGTGCAGCAAGTGACAATATGCAAAGGGTAGACAATCTTTCGCGTTGTTTACCCGGTATCGTGCCTTTTCCTCTTCTAGCATCCTTAGTATCGGGCCTCTTCATTCTTCGTTTACCGATAACTTAGCGAGGTGTGATATCGAATGGCCGCTCCGCATTGCAAACTTTATTTTAAACATAGAGATACGAGAGTTTTATCGAGGAACCACTCTTGAATCAAACCTGCCTGGAAAGATGGTGTTTGAGCAAGATTCGCATTCCTCATCAAACAAATTGTTCAGCCCTGCCAGCGTCGTATCACCATCTACATTCCCGACAAGTACGTCACCAAAGGCTCCAACGCGGAAAACGTAAGATTTCAGTCGTTGGAAGATACGACATTCGAAAAACATGCCCAATGGCTTTGGTTGGCACACATAGACATAGATTCATATTAAAGGAGGAGTAAATGCAAACGCGCGCCCGGTTGGAATACGTTTCACCTAGGGACGCACTCTCTTCAAGTCGTGTGCCCCTTTCCCTGAGCTTTCCCTGATCTGGCTCCCAGCCAACTAGCGATAACTCTGTTCAGGATGGAGCTATCAATGTGAAAATTTCGGAGCTTCTTATCGTTGTGGAGACCTAGGCCGTGCATATGATAGCTTCAACAATTGAATTTTGAGTTTACTCCTCCTTTAAGTGTTTACACCCATTTCCTGTAGATTTCGTGCAACGATACCACGGTATCTTCATTCTATGCACTCGATCGCCGATCGAACGGCCGAACGGCAGTGTGAAATTAAGAGACGACGGCCTCAAATTTCCAGGTCTACGACGCGGGTGTCATCCAACTGGCCGGCAAGTTCTCCGGCGAGACCAGAGACTGCCTCAATCGTCTCTGAAGAAATTCATCGGATCTCATTTATTTCCCAGTGATAACGAGAATGAATAATCACATGATAAAATCGAGAGACGATAGATTACTACAGGACCCTGCGAATTGTTGAAAAGTGAAAAATATCGGAATTTTGGATCCATCTTCCGGTTGAAACGTGTCTTCTCCAAGACGCGCCTACAGTTTGAGCTCCGGCTAATTTTTTTGCAAGAACGTGGTGTATGTAATATTGCCTTTCGATTATGACTCATGAGACATGATATGATTACATAACAAAATATCATTACTTCCGTTTTTTATCGAGTGCACCACGCACCGCAATTAGCGCGTATGTTCGCCTCTTTCTTCAATGCGATAGTTCGAAATTCGGGTCGCCGTCTCTTCATTTTGCGCAATCTCTCACACGATTGAATTTCTAGCGAGTTCATAGAGTGAAGAGTCAGTGGTGTCATTTCTTGAACGCTACAGCTCACCGAAAGATGTTAGAGAGCGCAGCAGAGGGTGAGTACCGAGACTACTAGACGGTAAGTGTTGCTCGCCCTATACTCGGCGAATTCATTCTATAAGATGCTCAATGCATGCTCTGATGATCACTTGATTCGACATGCTCCTACTCTTGCTCTTGCCCGCTCTTCTCGACCTCTCATATGCGGGCCTCTTTGGTTTCACGCAGTCAATAGCTGTACGAGGCCAGTTGATGTGCAACAACCGTCCCGCAAGTAATGTCCGCATCAAGCTCTACGACAACGACCCTAGTTAGTTAAATTTCATTAGGTTTGCGTATGAAATTCGACTTAAATAGCGGCAAAAGAGTCATCGAAAACGCACTAACTGTCGTTGGCAATGATTGTATAGTTCTTGTCCGGAAATATTTTATATTACACGGTATTGTGTGAAGAGAGCGTGGAGGCTAGGTATGAGTATCTTCAATTCCGTGATTTTTGCTAAAGGTTATCAGAGCAAAAGTTAGGGGAAATATAAATCCACGAAATTGGTTGAGTCAGTGGTAAACTTTGCAGTCTTCGACGATCACATGGCTTCGGAGGAGTCGCGAGGAAACGGCAGATTCGTGATTAGTGGAACGAGCAAAGAGATTTCGCGAATCGACCCGAAGATCAACATCTACCACGACTGCGACGATATTCTGGTGCGTCGCTCAGAACGCACTGGAATAGTGAAAGTCTTACCAGATCCCATTAAATAATAGCACGATATAGGAGGAAGTTTACATGGGATATATGTGGTAGAACTTCAGAATCGTGATGGACAAGTCTTCGAATCGTTTCCTGTTTGGTGTTTGAGATCATCTGATAATATGATTGAAGACGATCTTCTGATGAATTCACTAAAGCACTAGTTTGTTCAGCCCTGCCAGCGTCGCATCACCATTTACATTCCCAGGAAATACATAACTAAAGGATTGCATGCGGATCAGGTAAATATGAGAAAAACTACATGTTTTACATATTTTTGTTATTTCATCATTTTCTCCAGCGTCATTTAGATACGAGTTAATTAATCAGCTTGTGACGAAACCTTTACCATGTTTGATGGACAGTACGTCGGATGATAACGATGACGTCGAGCCTCTTTTAATATATCAAAGGCGGCATGACGTCATAGTTCTCATCCGACCTAGTGCCGTTTCATGTCTTCCTCTCAGGTCTACGACGCGGGTGTCATTCAACTGGCTGGCAAATTCTCGGGTGAAACGAGGGACTGCATCCATCGTCATTAGACAAATCACCACTTCAGGATTTCATCAATTCTTTCACGAAACGAAAAATTGAACGAACATCTTGCGATAAAATCGAAAGTCTACGGTTCAATCACTCAAACCGAAAAAAACAACCGACATTGAATGGGTATGATATCAACAAGTAACAATAAAAACTTTGAGAGAGAGGGTGATGTGTCCTTGCAAGCTCAAGTAAAATTAGCCATTTTGCAAATCGATTGAAAGTGAAGTTCCAGGAACGACATGCAAAGGTCTGAGGAGTAATGTTCTCCGATATTCTCGACAGATTCGATTGCCGTAAAGAAGTATATTGTGCTCCTTAAGATGTACATTCCAAGTAATTGCTGTGTCCGAAGTCACCGCATTACATCCCTCAAAATCAGCAGAATTTTCATCAACATCATCATCTTCTTCTCTTATCACTCAATTACCTCGAATGATGTGATTTCCGATTTCTCAGTGTACCAATCAGAACCTCTTTGTTGTTTGGAGATGCTCAACAATTTCGCAGAATACTATAATTTCGGATTTTCCATTTTGCATTTATGTCACGCCTGATCGTTTACACGATGAATTTTACTGAATTGGACGCTGGCCTCGAAAAGTCAATTGTGCATATTCAACATGTCTGTGGTGAGCAATCTTTTCATGCTTTGCCTTAAAAATATCAATTATTGCATTGAAATATCTCTTGCACCTTTATATTGTCAAAGCAGTGTACGCTTGCATTTTTCATTTTTTAGCTGTGACATTGCTTGCATTCAACAGTTTGATAGTTTTTCTCATATTTCTCGATGGAGACATTCGCAACAAACAGTACCGAAAGTACCTGTGCTGGGTCCAGGTAACTTTGCTCTTTTATCATTGTATATTTTTACTGATAAAATATCTCGCATTGTGGCCAGATATCGTCGCTTGCGTTGGATACCTTCTCAGATTTTTACGTGCCTATAGTAGTGGCTCACAGAGGGATAATCTATTCTGATTCGTATTTATCTAGCGTGATCGGAGTTGACACTTTCATGGTATTAATATAATATTTTATGCTCTCTAGATCACCTTCTCAGGCAATCGAATTTGCGCTTCTTGGCTTTTATCATATTTCGCATGCGTTTATTACCAGGGGGGTAATCAAATCTTTTGCTATAGAAACATAAATCGACACATTTTAGATCGTTCTGGGTCCTAAAGTGAGATTCAATCTGATCGGTAGGAAGATAGCATCGCTCTTTCTTTGTCTCCATATTTACGCGGCTACAGCTTACATTGGGTTTCTGCATTTCACAGCCAAATCTCTTCAAGCTGCTAAGGTACTTATATTTTGGAATAAGGTTCTGAAATCAATATTCGGCAGGAATTTCTACCTCCCGATCTCAATTGGGCGAGGAGCAAGATCTCATACATGTTCATCCTACCAGATGAGAACTGGCGCAATGCTTCCATTGGTATGCTAAAATTGTCGCCTAGACCGATACATCGATTTTTGAATCGGATTGATTTTTATTATAAACACATGCGGTAAAATTGTGGGGGTGAGGAGGGAGTGGAAGTTCCCACTAGTGTTTGAAAGGGCTCTGGCGCCTTCTGTCGTTGACGAGTTGGTTTACTTGGTTCTTTTATTCCACAAAGGTGGTTCGTCCCCTGAGGTTTCTGAATTGGTCTTCACAGTGACGTTGTTTTTTTAAGGAAATTAGTTTTGACACATTTCAGTGGTTGTCCCAATTGCTGATATGATCGCTATAGCTATCGTATTGATGCTTGTGCAATTGGTTCGCGAGGTCAAGCAAGTGAATGATTGGGCAAGTTCAGCTACGAAAAGGTGCACATTTTAAGAAATTATACGATTCATCAAAAATGGGAAAACATGCAGATACCAACGTCTTGCTGTGCGTTCTCTTGTCCTTCAAGTATGTTATGTCGGAGTGAGATTGAGAGTTTTCGAACATTTTTGCAGGGAACAATTCCTACTTCACTGTACGTCATTCCTACCTACGCTATTTCTTTCCTTCAATTCGCACCTGGTGTATTTCCTGTCGGCGACGGCTTCAATCGATTCGGTTAGGTTGATTTCTTCTTCGGCACGAGCAAACAGCAGTTTTCAGCGAATGTTCTGTCACCGATTCTCTGGATAGTGCTCACGAAGCACACATTTGCCAGATCACTGGTCATTCTTGGTTGTTCACCTTCGTATCGAAAGAAGATTGCCTCGTTAGTCGTTGAGTTGCCGTAACAATTCAGCGAAAGACAAGCTGCTCGCAGGCTTGTTGTAGTAACATTATTCTGACAATAATTGATGCTCCGTAGTAGTTCGTTCTTCGTAATGAGCGCTGTACTTCTTTTAAAATAGTATGGTAGATATTGACATTAATGCATACATTTATTTTGTATTCTTGCCTCGTTCTGTTATAACACACCACAAATTTTAAACATTATTTTGCCGCTGATAAATCTACAATCTAAGAACCTTTTTCCAGACTTTTAAGAAACAAAACGCATTTGTCTACTACTTTCATTGAGATCGTTGAATGACCACGAATATGTAAGAAAGCGCGTATTGCAATCTATTTTTTTCGATAGTGATTCCAAAAATCAAAGAAGCCATGAATACAACCACGCGGTCACACAAATTCTACAGAATAACACTGAGAACACGCGAGATTTAGTGAGAGTCGTACCAGTGCACAACTTGCACGCCTTATCAGGGCCCACACAATCGCACACAAACACACGCGGGCAACGATAAACGAGTATATGAGGGGCGCGCGCTGCTCGGCCTACTCAGCCTATCTAGTGGAGAGAGCATGATCGGCATACTCAGCACCGTGCTTTTCCTCGTCGCTGTCTACGTCTACAAATACTATGCGAACGTGCGGAGGTACCCCAAGGGCCCGACGCCGCTGCCGCTCATCGGAAACCTGCACCAAGTGAGTGCATCCTACTTTCTCAAACCTGGTCTATTTATGAAGAGTTGCTTTCTTTGCATACCATAACGTCTTTAGTCATGAAACAGAAACACTTAGTAGCTAGGTTTCGTCCCTAGATAAAATAGGAACATCTTGATGAGCTGATCATATGTTGACCATAGTCTGCTCTGGTGATTTAAATATGGTGATTCAGTTCGAAGCCCATCGTCTGCATCACTTCTTCGAGAAGGCGCAGGCAGAGTACGGCGACGTGTTCACCGTTTGGACGCCCTGCCCGATGGTCGTGCTCATGAGCTACGATACTATCAAGGAAGCGCTGGTTAACAAAGGTTATTTTGCACTCAAGTCATTCGAATACTTTCCCCTTCGCCGTGCCTAACACCCGCTCGGTATTATGTGATAGAGGCTTAGAGATAAGAAATGCAAATAATAGATGTTATGATCCCTAAATCGTATCTTGACCAAATCTTCCTATATTTTCTTACCTATGAATAGGACATTGTTGTTGAGAAGCAAGAAACAACGAGCGCTCAATAACAAAAGCATTGATGCAACTGCTGGGAAACAATACAGTTTTCAGGCGATGACTTCCTGGGCCGAATGGGCCACTACCCCGATGATATGCTGATGAACACCGAGAATGGCGGAGTCATCTTCAGTCAGGGAGACAATTGGAGAGAGCAGAGGAGAACGTCCATCCAGATCTTGAGAGATTTCGGCATGGGAAAGAACGTTATGGAAGCGCAGGTACTGCATTTCAGAGATTTTAATAAAAAAAGTGTTCTAAAATGATTTAAAATCCTGCGAAAATTATTTAAATTTAGGTGAAATCCTCAATGGACGAGTGCATGAAGCATCTGGAAAGCATCAAAGACAAGAGCGCCGTCGACTTCAGATGGCCACTGCAGGTAATTATTGGGTTCGTAATTACCATTAATGGCTGCCGTGTTTCCATTACTCCTGGATGGGAATTGGGGAGTAAGTAGAGAAGCGGTCGACAATTCGATGCTAATTCGATTACACTAATCGGTGATTGATAAATTCGAGAATGTTGATTTGAATTCTGATTTGAGAATAGATCTAGCGACGACGCTTTGAAAGAAGCATTTTTCGATTTCCTAATTTTCCTAGTTTAAGAATATAATAATTTTCGATGTGTAGTATGAAATGGGAAGCATTTCAGATTCTCGTCGCTAACGTCGTCAACGAGGTGCTCTTCGGGTACCACTACAGCTTCAATGACTGCAAGCGACTCATGGACTACTCCGACAATTTGGCTGCGCATGTAAGAAGCACTTTGGTACTTATGTAATTATGCGGAATGTTTAGTTTATGTGCATTGATTCGTACATCTCATCTCCCAACTATAGATGTTCGTCAGTGTGACGAACATCTATAGTGCCGGGTTCTTCTGGGGTTCGTCGTTGATTGTTTGCGAATGTGATTGTTTTCAGCTCGAGGACATGCGCAAGAACTTCCTCGTCTTTGTCGTCATGCAGTTCCCTTTCCTTGCGCGATTCCCGATCATCGGATGGCGAGGCCACGGGCAGTACAAGAAGAACGTTCAATATGTGAGCCATTCGGAACGTTTGCATCTCCAATCTATTCTCCGTTTTTCATAACTCTCCGAAATTATACCTTTATACATTTAACAATTTGCGTCTTCATCTCGTTATTTCAAACTCTCCCAACTGGCCGAATGACGATGTCGTGTGGGGATTCAGGAGAGGATTATGTTCATAGTCGATCAATTCAGTTCATCGAGCACGTTCGCGAGGATGTCAAGCGGTGCATGAAGACGTACGACGAGAACGAGGAGCCGAGCTGCTTCGTGCACGCCTACATGCAGAGAATGGGCAAGAACTCATTCCTAACGTTAGTCTCTCCACTCATTCACTCGATCTATGTACTGTGCTCATCACGAGAGCTCTAATCGAATCATCGTGTTTGCGAGTAGGATAGTCTGAGTGGATAGAACTCTTGGTGAACTCTATTTTTCGATTTATTAGATACACTGTAGTTAGTGTGTATCGATATTGTGTGCAAAGGAACAGTCAACGATCAAAAAGTTAAGATATGAAATTCAGGGAAGATCAGATGGTGAACGTGTGCTCCGACTTCTTCCTGGCCGGCATGGAGACGACGTCGACGACGTTGAGATGGGCAATGCTGTTCATGGCGAAGAACCAACGAGTGCATGTATGGTTAGTCAATACTCTAACTTGTCCTCTCTGAACTCTCAGAAAGATTGCCTCTAAAAATTGATAAGCAAGCAAAAAAAGAGAGTTAGGATACCAGGGCCCGTTTCAGGACAAGATCCGCGCGGAGATCCACTCTGTGATAGGCAAGGACGGAGAGGTCACGATGGCTGACAGACAGCGGCTGCCCTACACCTCTGCTGCAATCTCGGAGCTGCAGCGAATGGCCAACATCCTGCCCATGAACGTCGTCCATCGCACTGTCAACGACACTAAGGTAACATTTCATAATTTGGAAAGCAGGCAAACATGCATTTAGCCCGCTACCGATTGCACTAGCTAGACGATTGCTTCTAAAACTATGGCCTACAGTCGAACCATATCAATAACAGAGCCTTTCTGTTAAGGTCTATGGTCACTCGATTCCCAACGACACGCTAATCATGGCCCAGATGTACAATGTGATGAAGAGAGGAGAGATTTTCGAAGACCACGATGAATTCAAGCCGGAACGATTCCTCATGGATGATGGAAAGACGCCGAATAGAGTAAGTGACGGCTGAAAATGAATGTTTGTATAGATGGATGTTTGTTCTTGTCACATGCTACTCAAATGATGATGCGTATTGTAGGAAACCCTGGAGCAAGTGATCCCCTTCTCGATGGGCAAGAGAATGTGTGCTGGAGAGGGCCTGGCGAGGATGGAGTTGTTCCTCGGGCTATCATGCATCCTCCAGAAGTACCGCCTGCTGCCTCCCAAGGATGCGCCTCTCGACTTGACCCCCATTGAAGCATCCATCTTCATACCCAAGACCAACAAACTGCAGATGATACCCGTGTAGACATTTAGCTACTTGAATATTCGAATGCGAGTGTGATACAACGAGTATAAATCAGTAACCTGAACACAGT
Organism: Pristionchus mayeri; assembly: GCA_036245805.1. NCBI lineage: Eukaryota > Metazoa > Nematoda > Chromadorea > Rhabditida > Neodiplogasteridae > Pristionchus > Pristionchus mayeri. Next base: position 15,432,093 of record BTRK01000004.1, on the reverse strand, counting down.
AATGTGATGCCCAAACACGAAGTTGAGAGATAAATACATCAACCGAAGACAGGTACATTGTTTATCAATTAGTGCAAGATATTGTGCCCTAGCTTCAAAGGTTGTTGATTAGCGGTTTCGGTGATGCTGTTGAGGATCTGACGAACTGCAACGCGTTTAAATTTAATTCCGTCAAATATGGAAATGATACGGCCGAATGCGCGAACCATAGATTGATCCCACGGCCAGACCATCGGCGAAAGCCAAATTGAAATGAGAAGAACGGCCATTTCTTATATTTGCATCTGAGATGTCTCGGCTTAATGCAGTAACCTTTTTAACAATACAAATCATCGAGATACTCCATTCACTTTTCCCATAAGCATTTATATGCATCGGCAATCGCAAAGGATTAGTTGCCAGTGCACAGTGCACATAAGAGAACCACTCCTCACTGATAGCTCCAGGTGCTGCAGCAGTCTTTCAAATATACAATAACATGTTTTGCAGTGGTGTGTTGACATGATTATCCCGATTTTTGAGTTTTTATCCTTGCAACAGCAGTTATCCCACTAGAGAATAATGAGTCAGATTTGTACACTGATAACCAATATTACAGCCACTACGATATTACGATATGCTGAGATCTCCAACCTCACAAAGTGTATCGAGCCGGACAAATTCCATCTAAGAAATACAACAATTCGCAAAAATACTGCTCGATTGCTAAGCTCATGTAAAACTTAGAACAAGTCTCGTAAGGTCGATCTGCCTAACGAGTGAAATACATGATTCGATAGCCAATGCATTTGGGAACAACTTATAGGAGCCCGAATTTTCATTTTCGACTTAGGTTTCGCGTGAAATCGATTTCCGTAGAGCTCTGTGAAGAAAAACGACCGCAAAACGGCAAAAAAGGGGGAAATTATCGATCTTTCCCCATCCCTCATTAGAATAAGTCCGCCGCGAAATTGGCCATTCTCATCCAATCTGACAGGCTGTGACGATGGAAATGAACAGACAATCGGCCGAATTACCAACTCTACTACGCATCCTTGCGCCTTGCAGCACTACACGCAGCACTGCTCAGCCACTCCAACGTGCTTCTGATGCTCTCCTTCTCCTACCGAATCTGGGTGCTCTCCCATCAAACGAGCACTACCTCTTCCTTCGTGAAGCGCCGCACTCTGACTGCGATCGCAGTTGCATCCACTGTGCCCAGCTTGATCTTCTTGGTATTATATTTGAGTGATTATACCAGAGAAGGAGTGAATGAGAAGGAGAGAAGGAGGAAGATAGTGGCCCGGCACTAGTGGTTCTTACAAGACTGTATCATTTTACAGCTCAGTCGTTTTAGAACTGGACATTTTTTCAAATTCGATCTTTTGAGAACTCCCAATCACATAGCGCTTGATCTCGAAATTTCTGCTGGTTGAAGGCATGCTCATGTCAGCGAGAGCACATTTTATTGAGCCCCTCCCGCAGTCCCGCACTCTCTCCATGGCCAGGGGCATGTTCATCTAAGCAATATCGCTTGTTTCCGATCGGATTCTACACCTCTTGCTTGTCTGATGACCTCGTGCTGCCCGAATTTTCCAATACGACCTACTGCGTCTTCGATTTGTACTCGAGTCCATTGGGCGAAAAATGGCTTGATCGAGGAGTGATATCTTACTGCATCTGCTTCTTTTCGGCGTGCCTCGCGGCGACGGTCGTACTGCGCACGATGCTGATAAGGAAGATACGCGAATTGGTACGTGCGTTAACTAGTGTCGCTCTAATCATTTCTTCATGAAACCAGTGTGAAATAAATGTATCTTTCGAAAGATAAGATGCAGCTTGAAATGCTAATGATGCTCGTTACAAGGTAGACCACGCAATTCAGTTCATGCTGACTGATGAGGGAGTGCTTAGAAAGAAGAGATTTCAATTTCAATTTATTTATCCTCCAGGAGAAAGCACCGAGTAGTAGGGAGATCGTGGCGATGTCTCTCAAACTCTCTTTCAGGGCAGTGTTGCGGAGCGCTCCCGGCAGCAGGCAATTCTGCGCTCGCTCACGGCGCAAGCCCTGCTGCCGGTGTGCACAGTGGGCGGCGTCGTCGCCTTCCTCTTGGACTTCTTCGGAATCCTGCGGTCGATGTATCTCCAGCGCGCTGCGCACGTCGTGCGTTGCTGTTATTTTATTAATTTAGATGCCGGCTCGGAAATTTGCTCGACCACACTCTCGTTTTTCTCTGATCATTCGAAAGCATTTATTACTCAGATCTTTCGAAAACGAACACCGAAGGATGGCAATCTCCCGATTGCCAAGAAAAACATAACTATTTCAGAACTAGTTTCCCACACTGTGAAAACGTATTCTTCGAAAACACTGCGGAAAGAAACTATTTTTGATTCTCATATGCCGATGATCACTGGTTCCATTTGATCAGGTCATTCGTTCTGACCTAGCTGTCAAAGTCCTGATATTATTTTTGACAGGAGTAGTAATGAAGCGGGGCAGAGGAAAATTTAAAAAAAAACGAAACATTTTAAAAAAATGTTTTTTCATAGTCGGTTTGCATCTTCGCATTCGCTTCTCCGCTCATCACTCTGATCGTCCTTCGTCCATACCGGAGGTTGGTGCAAAATTCAAATGGATTTGGTTAGAGGTTGCTTCCTGGTCAAAACATATCTATTATTATGTGCAAGTATGACCTGAAATGCTGTTTTTACAAGAAATACTAGGAATGGAAATAATTGGTGTGCGTAATGGATTCACTATGTTCAGATAAATTTCGCGCAAAGAATGCCATACTTTCCCTAGGTTCGTGCAGCAGCTGCTACGCTGCTCTTCCCAGCCCTCATCTGACTCGCACTCGGACGACCATGCAAATAAAACAAGCAGAGTGGGAGTTGCCACTGCCATCTAACCACTCGTAACTTGGTTTTTGAAATTCCAAATTTTTGGAAATTAACCTTATCGTCGCCATTTCTTTGCAATCTCTGCCTTCATCCGCTTATTCAATAAAAAATTTGAGTCTGTCCTTCAAATCACTCATGGATGTTCATAATGTTGTGAACCAGCAGGTCATGTGGTGTTAAAATCCCGGAAAAGGAGATGGAAAAGGTCAAAGTTGTGATAATTTCTTCCTGCGGAAAAGCACCGAGATTTTAATTCCCGCAATTTTATATCTCGCTTCCCTGTGTAGCTACGAACTTGAAATTTAGTTTATAAGATTTTTTGCCCCTTTTAACCCTAAAAGTCGCATTTCAAGTCTCTAGCTCCACTGGGAACCGAGATACGAAAATTGCGGGAATTCAAATCTTGGAGCTTATCCGACCATGTGGTCGCGGGAATTTAAATTAAAGGACGGCAAAGAGGTTTCCCACTGGTTGGACTCGAACATACTACCTTCGGTTTCCAAAGCAAGCTCGTTAGCCACTCGGCCATGATTTAATGACGAACAAATTAAAAATAAAATTTCCTCAGATCGTTACTCAACATTGAGCAAAGAATTGATTTTTATGGCATCTTTTCGAAAAAAAGTTAGTTCGTGATTGGCCAATGGGCATAGGGTAGTGAGGGTTACGGTAGGTTACTATAGAACATCAATAGTAGTGATTGAAGATTTTTGTAAAAAGTTTGACCCAAGGAACTCAAGTTGCTCCATGGAACTCAGGTTACGGTAATGGGTTACTGTAATTTGGGTTACTGTAGTCTCATAGTACAAGTTGGTACGGTAGTTGGACTTCCATGACCTACCACAACACACCATGACCTACCACAACATTATCGACCATGACCCCCTATACGCTGATTTTTTTGACTACCAACTTTTCATGGGTTTACCGGCAGTGTGGGCAGGTATGATTACAATGCACGTGCTCAATATTATGGATCACATATCCAAGAAAATATACAAAGAATATTTTAGGCAATTTTTCTTGCTTGCATGCTTTCTCCCAATGTTCATCATAATGTTTTCGAGAGTGTACAAAATAAAAAAATTGAGAAGATTTATCGATTGAACACTTTGCGGTTACTGTGCCCGAAGATTCATGAGCTGCTGCTTGGCGGATTCGGGGATGTTGTTGAAAGCCTTGACGACCTGAAAAGAATGTTACTTACTCATTCGACTAGTTATCAGTTAGTGAAAGGGAGTGTATAGCTGAACGTCTCACAGCAGCCTTGAATGCCTCGGGATTCTCCTCGGCGGCCTTCTTGATCGAATCGAGCAGTTTGTGGGCGGCATCCTGTTGCTCTGAAACTAAACAAATTGCATCCTGTCGCAATGCATAATAACGAGGAAGGTAAGACCAAGAACAAGTTGCCATATTGACGAATGGCGAGGAGATCCAAATGAATTCACCCTGAGGCAGCTCCGCAAGCTTCTTCTCAACGGCACTGTTGATGGCTGCCTTCTGCTCGTCGGAGAGGGGAGGAATCGTGAAGTCGATCTAGGTAATGGTTTTAATTGTAATTTTAATATATTAATTCTAATTATTAGGTTGAACAGAAAGTCTTTATCCACTGTTTTGCTCGATCACTGCTCAGTGCAGGATACCTTTGGTGTTCCCTCGCCTCTAGTGAATAACTCATGACAAAGGGACTATGTGGTCAACAACTCCCCATTCCACGCCTTTCATTCTGCCACTAGTAAGACCACGATGTTTGTTCCCACGGCCTTGCACATCCGCAACGTTCTGTTATTCGTATTCCTCTCTCACACTCCAATGAAGGAATAGGAACGTCAGTTGGCTGAAGTGTACGATTCATATGCCACTCACTACCAGACCATGCGCAATTGGTACCAACTCTTCGAGAAGGGGGACTTTTCCATGGATGATCATGACCGGTCTGGGAGGCCACCCGAGCTGGATTTGGATGTGCTACGGATCGTAGTGGAATTGGATCCTTCCCAAATACCCGCGACATGGCAGCCACACTTGGGGTATCGCAAAGCACCATCGTAAAATGATTGGTCTCCATTGGCAAGAAGAAGAAGCTAGGCCGTTTCATACCCCACAAATTGACCCAAGACCAGTTTGACCACCGTGTCGACGATTCCCTTTCTCTACTCACTCTTCACGCTGGAGATCGATGGTTGGACCGTCTCATAACAGGGGTCGAGAAGTGGGTCTGCTATGAGAATCACCATAGGAGGGCACAGTGGGTGGATGCCAATGAGACCCCACAGGACGTCGCAAAGCCTGACCTTCACCCCAAGAAAATCTTGCTCTCTGTCTGGTGGGGAGTGGATGGCCCGATTTACTGGGAACTCCTACCTGAGGGGCGGACAATTACTGGAGACGTCTACACGAAACAACTACAGAATCTCAAGAAGAAAGTCGCACAATCTCCCCTGAACGGCAAGAAAGTGTACTATCAACACGATAACGCCCGACCCCATGTTGCACGGCAGGTCAAGCAGGAGCTGTCCAAATATGGCTGGATGATTCTCCCTCATCCACCGTATTCTCCTGACTTGGCCCCTTCGGATTATTGGTTGTTCTCAGATCTGACCCGTCATTTCGATCAGAGATCCTTCACTTCCCGTGGGGCGATCGAGGCCGCACTCAAGCAATATTTTAATTCGCGCCGAGATGGGTTCTATAAGGAGGGAATCCATAAGTTGCCTGAACGTTGGAGATTTGTTGTAGATAACAATGGTGCATTTGTTTGATTTTGCTCTTGTACTTTATTGTCAGAAGAAGGGAAATAAAAAGTGGATAAAGACTTTCTATTCAACCTAATATAAAAAAACATACGGGAAGTGCCATGGCAGCAATGGTGAAGACGGCGAAGGTGAGGATGAGTTTCATGCTGAGAAAATATCATATTTTTCAACATTTTGGAGTCTCCCATTCCCAACTCGAATGCGTATATTAGTTTGCATATCGGAAGATAACTGGGAACCTGAAAAGTTTAACAGTAGACGGCGGTAACTCACTTGAATAGAAGTTCGAGACGAGCAGACTGCTGTGAGTTACCGAAACTCCTGTCCGCTTTTATACTAGGCGCTTGTCACTTATTGTGTGGGAAGCACAGTATTGATAATCCGTTAGCGGGAAAGAGAGTGTGGCAAACGATGAGCTTGCATATTCTCGAGGAAAAAGTGCGTTTTTGAGTGGCACTATTGGTCTACATGGACTATCTCTCGATGTGTGCTATCTCTCTACTCAATTGAACTGTCCGGCAACTGAACTCACCGTTCATGGGCAATATTTATGTCAGCTCGCGTGTTGTGATACAGCCACCCATGTGGTAATTGTTAAAGACATCGCAGTGCGAAATTTAAAAAAAAAATATTGTTAATGGTACCTGGAAAAATCTGATTGCGCTACTGTAAATTCCTCCCAAGGCGGCAAATAGGCACATCAAAAAATCCGTTCCAGAAGTGTGCTGCATCGGTTTCAGTGATCACTCGATTAAAAGAACCAGAACACTCGAAACGAGGGATAATCCCCGCACAAACGGAACTAGTAGAGAAACTACTTTCAACCAGTACGAATATGTCCATATAAAAATTTTGAGTCACCCGTATCTCTCAATTTTTTCATTTGCTTCACATTAATATAATTTAACCATCAGATAGTACTTTTCGATGTCCGTGCATGCAGGACCTTGACGTCCAGACAAGTACCATGTTGGTGTCAAGAGTTGGCCACACACGCAGATGTGCTATCCTCATTGTGCTCGATATATTTATCGAAAAGAGATAAGCGACAGCATGGAGTAGCACGAGACAAGCGAACAACTATAGTACAATCGTTCGATTAGACGACGTCCTGGCACTGCACTTCCGATGAGGTCGTGTTCTTGATCCAGTCACAGTACGCCGAAACACGAGAGTAGACACCTTAAAAGATCTTGAATGTTTCTGAGTTTCTGATTCTGTTCAGAATTCCTGTGAACAAAATGTTATCATGTTGTGTTGTGAGGGAATTCTGAAAATAACGTGATTTCACTCGCATCCAATGAACAACAATTACTACGTTTCTTATTTGTAGATTCACCAAAATGCCATACCAGCCTCTCCTTTCTCTGCGCATCCTCTTCCCCAAGATACGATTCCGTACTGGAACCAGGATCCGGAAGCTGCCTTGGCGACAACCGGTCCTCCAGAGTCTCCCTTAATTGCGATGTTAGCAACAATTGCTAATTTAAACAAACAAATCAATAACCCACCTGGCACGAGTTTACTCCTTCTCTTCCTGCGCAGAACTCGACCTAAAAGTACTTTGCGTGTTATATTCCAACTGCGTTCTTCGGAAAACGGGACACAGCTTGTGTTTGCAAATACATTTAATGCACAACTTCAAAAACTCGCCTTCTCATCGATCTTTCTCGGGTACTCTTGCTCGCAGGTTGCCACGTCGACGATAGGGACGTCGGCCTGACGAAGTTGGAGGGAAATCGTGCCGCTTTCTGAAGATCGGTCGTTGGATCAGTTGCATTGAATGCCGAGTTAAACTTGTCAAGTAAGTTCTTTCAAAAGCGTCTCACCGTCCGTCTTTCTCTAACACATCGCCGCACGTACCTTTTTTGTTTCCCCATCCGGTGACCCAGAGGTCTCCAGGGTAGGCCAGCGCTGCGTCGTCGGTTTTCGGCAAGCACACTGGCTGGATGTGATCGCCGAACGTGAGAGGAGTTGTAAGCTGTAAGTTCGAGGAGTGATCAACATTATTGATAACCAGGAATCGCATACTGAAAAGAAGTAGAGGCGGGCATCGACTATCAGATAGATGATGGAAGCATCACCTCGATAAGCGCGATATCGTAGGAGGGAACCTAGGGAAAGTATGGCATTCTTTGCGCGAAATTTATCTGAACATAGTGAATCCATTACGCACACCAATTATTTCCATTCCTAGTATTTCTTGTAAAAACAGCATTTCAGGTCATACTTGCACATAATAATAGATATGTTTTGACCAGGAAGCAACCTCTAACCAAATCCATTTGAATTTTGCACCAACCTCCGGTATGGACGAAGGACGATCAGAGTGATGAGCGGAGAAGCGAATGCGAAGATGCAAACCGACTATGAAAAAACATTTTTTAAAAATGTTTCGTTTTTTTTAAATTTTCCTCTGCCCCGCTTCATTACTACTCCTGTCAAAAATAATATCAGGACTTTGACAGCTAGGTCAGAACGAATGACCTGATCAAATGGAACCAGTGATCATCGGCATATGAGAATCAAAAATAGTTTCTTTCCGCAGTGTTTTCGAAGAATACGTTTTCACAGTGTGGGAAACTAGTTCTGAAATAGTTATGTTTTTCTTGGCAATCGGGAGATTGCCATCCTTCGGTGTTCGTTTTCGAAAGATCTGAGTAATAAATGCTTTCGAATGATCAGAGAAAAACGAGAGTGTGGTCGAGCAAATTTCCGAGCCGGCATCTAAATTAATAAAATAACAGCAACGCACGACGTGCGCAGCGCGCTGGAGATACATCGACCGCAGGATTCCGAAGAAGTCCAAGAGGAAGGCGACGACGCCGCCCACTGTGCACACCGGCAGCAGGGCTTGCGCCGTGAGCGAGCGCAGAATTGCCTGCTGCCGGGAGCGCTCCGCAACACTGCCCTGAAAGAGAGTTTGAGAGACATCGCCACGATCTCCCTACTACTCGGTGCTTTCTCCTGGAGGATAAATAAATTGAAATTGAAATCTCTTCTTTCTAAGCACTCCCTCATCAGTCAGCATGAACTGAATTGCGTGGTCTACCTTGTAACGAGCATCATTAGCATTTCAAGCTGCATCTTATCTTTCGAAAGATACATTTATTTCACACTGGTTTCATGAAGAAATGATTAGAGCGACACTAGTTAACGCACGTACCAATTCGCGTATCTTCCTTATCAGCATCGTGCGCAGTACGACCGTCGCCGCGAGGCACGCCGAAAAGAAGCAGATGCAGTAAGATATCACTCCTCGATCAAGCCATTTTTCGCCCAATGGACTCGAGTACAAATCGAAGACGCAGTAGGTCGTATTGGAAAATTCGGGCAGCACGAGGTCATCAGACAAGCAAGAGGTGTAGAATCCGATCGGAAACAAGCGATATTGCTTAGATGAACATGCCCTTGGCCATGGAGAGAGTGCGGGACTGCGGGAGGGGCTCAATAAAATGTGCTCTCGCTGACATGAGCATGCCTTCAACCAGCAGAAATTTCGAGATCAAGCGCTATGTGATTGGGAGTTCTCAAAAGATCGAATTTGAAAAAATGTCCAGTTCTAAAACGACTGAGCTGTAAAATGATACAGTCTTGTAAGAACCACTAGTGCCGGGCCACTATCTTCCTCCTTCTCTCCTTCTCATTCACTCCTTCTCTGGTATAATCACTCAAATATAATACCAAGAAGATCAAGCTGGGCACAGTGGATGCAACTGCGATCGCAGTCAGAGTGCGGCGCTTCACGAAGGAAGAGGTAGTGCTCGTTTGATGGGAGAGCACCCAGATTCGGTAGGAGAAGGAGAGCATCAGAAGCACGTTGGAGTGGCTGAGCAGTGCTGCGTGTAGTGCTGCAAGGCGCAAGGATGCGTAGTAGAGTTGGTAATTCGGCCGATTGTCTGTTCATTTCCATCGTCACAGCCTGTCAGATTGGATGAGAATGGCCAATTTCGCGGCGGACTTATTCTAATGAGGGATGGGGAAAGATCGATAATTTCCCCCTTTTTTGCCGTTTTGCGGTCGTTTTTCTTCACAGAGCTCTACGGAAATCGATTTCACGCGAAACCTAAGTCGAAAATGAAAATTCGGGCTCCTATAAGTTGTTCCCAAATGCATTGGCTATCGAATCATGTATTTCACTCGTTAGGCAGATCGACCTTACGAGACTTGTTCTAAGTTTTACATGAGCTTAGCAATCGAGCAGTATTTTTGCGAATTGTTGTATTTCTTAGATGGAATTTGTCCGGCTCGATACACTTTGTGAGGTTGGAGATCTCAGCATATCGTAATATCGTAGTGGCTGTAATATTGGTTATCAGTGTACAAATCTGACTCATTATTCTCTAGTGGGATAACTGCTGTTGCAAGGATAAAAACTCAAAAATCGGGATAATCATGTCAACACACCACTGCAAAACATGTTATTGTATATTTGAAAGACTGCTGCAGCACCTGGAGCTATCAGTGAGGAGTGGTTCTCTTATGTGCACTGTGCACTGGCAACTAATCCTTTGCGATTGCCGATGCATATAAATGCTTATGGGAAAAGTGAATGGAGTATCTCGATGATTTGTATTGTTAAAAAGGTTACTGCATTAAGCCGAGACATCTCAGATGCAAATATAAGAAATGGCCGTTCTTCTCATTTCAATTTGGCTTTCGCCGATGGTCTGGCCGTGGGATCAATCTATGGTTCGCGCATTCGGCCGTATCATTTCCATATTTGACGGAATTAAATTTAAACGCGTTGCAGTTCGTCAGATCCTCAACAGCATCACCGAAACCGCTAATCAACAACCTTTGAAGCTAGGGCACAATATCTTGCACTAATTGATAAACAATGTACCTGTCTTCGGTTGATGTATTTATCTCTCAACTTCGTGTTTGGGCATCACATTACTGTGTTCAGGTTACTGATTTATACTCGTTGTATCACACTCGCATTCGAATATTCAAGTAGCTAAATGTCTACACGGGTATCATCTGCAGTTTGTTGGTCTTGGGTATGAAGATGGATGCTTCAATGGGGGTCAAGTCGAGAGGCGCATCCTTGGGAGGCAGCAGGCGGTACTTCTGGAGGATGCATGATAGCCCGAGGAACAACTCCATCCTCGCCAGGCCCTCTCCAGCACACATTCTCTTGCCCATCGAGAAGGGGATCACTTGCTCCAGGGTTTCCTACAATACGCATCATCATTTGAGTAGCATGTGACAAGAACAAACATCCATCTATACAAACATTCATTTTCAGCCGTCACTTACTCTATTCGGCGTCTTTCCATCATCCATGAGGAATCGTTCCGGCTTGAATTCATCGTGGTCTTCGAAAATCTCTCCTCTCTTCATCACATTGTACATCTGGGCCATGATTAGCGTGTCGTTGGGAATCGAGTGACCATAGACCTTAACAGAAAGGCTCTGTTATTGATATGGTTCGACTGTAGGCCATAGTTTTAGAAGCAATCGTCTAGCTAGTGCAATCGGTAGCGGGCTAAATGCATGTTTGCCTGCTTTCCAAATTATGAAATGTTACCTTAGTGTCGTTGACAGTGCGATGGACGACGTTCATGGGCAGGATGTTGGCCATTCGCTGCAGCTCCGAGATTGCAGCAGAGGTGTAGGGCAGCCGCTGTCTGTCAGCCATCGTGACCTCTCCGTCCTTGCCTATCACAGAGTGGATCTCCGCGCGGATCTTGTCCTGAAACGGGCCCTGGTATCCTAACTCTCTTTTTTTGCTTGCTTATCAATTTTTAGAGGCAATCTTTCTGAGAGTTCAGAGAGGACAAGTTAGAGTATTGACTAACCATACCTGCACTCGTTGGTTCTTCGCCATGAACAGCATTGCCCATCTCAACGTCGTCGACGTCGTCTCCATGCCGGCCAGGAAGAAGTCGGAGCACACGTTCACCATCTGATCTTCCCTGAATTTCATATCTTAACTTTTTGATCGTTGACTGTTCCTTTGCACACAATATCGATACACACTAACTACAGTGTATCTAATAAATCGAAAAATAGAGTTCACCAAGAGTTCTATCCACTCAGACTATCCTACTCGCAAACACGATGATTCGATTAGAGCTCTCGTGATGAGCACAGTACATAGATCGAGTGAATGAGTGGAGAGACTAACGTTAGGAATGAGTTCTTGCCCATTCTCTGCATGTAGGCGTGCACGAAGCAGCTCGGCTCCTCGTTCTCGTCGTACGTCTTCATGCACCGCTTGACATCCTCGCGAACGTGCTCGATGAACTGAATTGATCGACTATGAACATAATCCTCTCCTGAATCCCCACACGACATCGTCATTCGGCCAGTTGGGAGAGTTTGAAATAACGAGATGAAGACGCAAATTGTTAAATGTATAAAGGTATAATTTCGGAGAGTTATGAAAAACGGAGAATAGATTGGAGATGCAAACGTTCCGAATGGCTCACATATTGAACGTTCTTCTTGTACTGCCCGTGGCCTCGCCATCCGATGATCGGGAATCGCGCAAGGAAAGGGAACTGCATGACGACAAAGACGAGGAAGTTCTTGCGCATGTCCTCGAGCTGAAAACAATCACATTCGCAAACAATCAACGACGAACCCCAGAAGAACCCGGCACTATAGATGTTCGTCACACTGACGAACATCTATAGTTGGGAGATGAGATGTACGAATCAATGCACATAAACTAAACATTCCGCATAATTACATAAGTACCAAAGTGCTTCTTACATGCGCAGCCAAATTGTCGGAGTAGTCCATGAGTCGCTTGCAGTCATTGAAGCTGTAGTGGTACCCGAAGAGCACCTCGTTGACGACGTTAGCGACGAGAATCTGAAATGCTTCCCATTTCATACTACACATCGAAAACTATTATATTCTTAAACTAGGAAAATTAGGAAATCGAAAAATGCTTCTTTCAAAGCGTCGTCGCTAGATCTATTCTCAAATCAGAATTCAAATCAACATTCTCGAATTTATCAATCACCGATTAGTGTAATCGAATTAGCATCGAATTGTCGACCGCTTCTCTACTTACTCCCCAATTCCCATCCAGGAGTAATGGAAACACGGCAGCCATTAATGGTAATTACGAACCCAATAATTACCTGCAGTGGCCATCTGAAGTCGACGGCGCTCTTGTCTTTGATGCTTTCCAGATGCTTCATGCACTCGTCCATTGAGGATTTCACCTAAATTTAAATAATTTTCGCTGGATTTTAAATCATTTTAGAACACTTTTTTTATTAAAATCTCTGAAATGCAGTACCTGCGCTTCCATAACGTTCTTTCCCATGCCGAAATCTCTCAAGATCTGGATGGACGTTCTCCTCTGCTCTCTCCAATTGTCTCCCTGACTGAAGATGACTCCGCCATTCTCGGTGTTCATCAGCATATCATCGGGGTAGTGGCCCATTCGGCCCAGGAAGTCATCGCCTGAAAACTGTATTGTTTCCCAGCAGTTGCATCAATGCTTTTGTTATTGAGCGCTCGTTGTTTCTTGCTTCTCAACAACAATGTCCTATTCATAGGTAAGAAAATATAGGAAGATTTGGTCAAGATACGATTTAGGGATCATAACATCTATTATTTGCATTTCTTATCTCTAAGCCTCTATCACATAATACCGAGCGGGTGTTAGGCACGGCGAAGGGGAAAGTATTCGAATGACTTGAGTGCAAAATAACCTTTGTTAACCAGCGCTTCCTTGATAGTATCGTAGCTCATGAGCACGACCATCGGGCAGGGCGTCCAAACGGTGAACACGTCGCCGTACTCTGCCTGCGCCTTCTCGAAGAAGTGATGCAGACGATGGGCTTCGAACTGAATCACCATATTTAAATCACCAGAGCAGACTATGGTCAACATATGATCAGCTCATCAAGATGTTCCTATTTTATCTAGGGACGAAACCTAGCTACTAAGTGTTTCTGTTTCATGATTAAAGACGTTATGGTATGCAAAGAAAGCAACTCTTCATAAATAGACCAGGTTTGAGAAAGTAGGATGCACTCACTTGGTGCATGTTTCCGATGAGCGGCAGCGGCGTCGGGCCCTTGGGGTACCTCCGCACGTTCGCATAGTATTTGTAGACGTAGACAGCGACGAGGAAAAGCACGGTGCTGAGTATGCCGATCATGCTCTCTCCACTAGATAGGCTGAGTAGGCCGAGCAGCGCGCGCCCCTCATATACTCGTTTATCGTTGCCCGCGTGTGTTTGTGTGCGATTGTGTGGGCCCTGATAAGGCGTGCAAGTTGTGCACTGGTACGACTCTCACTAAATCTCGCGTGTTCTCAGTGTTATTCTGTAGAATTTGTGTGACCGCGTGGTTGTATTCATGGCTTCTTTGATTTTTGGAATCACTATCGAAAAAAATAGATTGCAATACGCGCTTTCTTACATATTCGTGGTCATTCAACGATCTCAATGAAAGTAGTAGACAAATGCGTTTTGTTTCTTAAAAGTCTGGAAAAAGGTTCTTAGATTGTAGATTTATCAGCGGCAAAATAATGTTTAAAATTTGTGGTGTGTTATAACAGAACGAGGCAAGAATACAAAATAAATGTATGCATTAATGTCAATATCTACCATACTATTTTAAAAGAAGTACAGCGCTCATTACGAAGAACGAACTACTACGGAGCATCAATTATTGTCAGAATAATGTTACTACAACAAGCCTGCGAGCAGCTTGTCTTTCGCTGAATTGTTACGGCAACTCAACGACTAACGAGGCAATCTTCTTTCGATACGAAGGTGAACAACCAAGAATGACCAGTGATCTGGCAAATGTGTGCTTCGTGAGCACTATCTTCTTCGCATTCGTCTTCGCATTCGCTTCTCATCTTCGCATTCGCTTCTCCGCTCATCACTCTGATCGTCCTTCGTCCATACCGGAGGTTGGTGCAAAATTCAAATGGATTTGGTTAGAGGTTGCTTCCTGGTCAAAACATATCTATTATTATGTGCAAGTATGACCTGAAATGCTGTTTTTACAAGAAATACTAGGAATGGAAATAATTGGTGTGCGTAATGGATTCACTATGTTCAGATAAATTTCGCGCAAAGAATGCCATACTTTCCCTAGGTTCGTGCAGCAGCTGCTACGCTGCTCTTCCCAGCCCTCATCTGACTCGCACTCGGACGACCATGCAAATAAAACAAGCAGAGTGGGAGTTGCCACTGCCATCTAACCACTCGTAACTTGGTTTTTGAAATTCCAAATTTTTGGAAATTAACCTTATCGTCGCCATTTCTTTGCAATCTCTGCCTTCATCCGCTTATTCAATAAAAAATTTGAGTCTGTCCTTCAAATCACTCATGGATGTTCATAATGTTGTGAACCAGCAGGTCATGTGGTGTTAAAATCCCGGAAAAGGAGATGGAAAAGGTCAAAGTTGTGATAATTTCTTCCTGCGGAAAAGCACCGAGATTTTAATTCCCGCAATTTTATATCTCGCTTCCCTGTGTAGCTACGAACTTGAAATTTAGTTTATAAGATTTTTTGCCCCTTTTAACCCTAAAAGTCGCATTTCAAGTCTCTAGCTCCACTGGGAACCGAGATACGAAAATTGCGGGAATTCAAATCTTGGAGCTTATCCGACCATGTGGTCGCGGGAATTTAAATTAAAGGACGGCAAAGAGGTTTCCCACTGGTTGGACTCGAACATACTACCTTCGGTTTCCAAAGCAAGCTCGTTAGCCACTCGGCCATGATTTAATGACGAACAAATTAAAAATAAAATTTCCTCAGATCGTTACTCAACATTGAGCAAAGAATTGATTTTTATGGCATCTTTTCGAAAAAAAGTTAGTTCGTGATTGGCCAATGGGCATAGGGTAGTGAGGGTTACGGTAGGTTACTATAGAACATCAATAGTAGTGATTGAAGATTTTTGTAAAAAGTTTGACCCAAGGAACTCAAGTTGCTCCATGGAACTCAGGTTACGGTAATGGGTTACTGTAATTTGGGTTACTGTAGTCTCATAGTACAAGTTGGTACGGTAGTTGGACTTCCATGACCTACCACAACACACCATGACCTACCACAACATTATCGACCATGACCCCCTATACGCTGATTTTTTTGACTACCAACTTTTCATGGGTTTACCGGCAGTGTGGGCAGGTATGATTACAATGCACGTGCTCAATATTATGGATCACATATCCAAGAAAATATACAAAGAATATTTTAGGCAATTTTTCTTGCTTGCATGCTTTCTCCCAATGTTCATCATAATGTTTTCGAGAGTGTACAAAATAAAAAAATTGAGAAGATTTATCGATTGAACACTTTGCGGTTACTGTGCCCGAAGATTCATGAGCTGCTGCTTGGCGGATTCGGGGATGTTGTTGAAAGCCTTGACGACCTGAAAAGAATGTTACTTACTCATTCGACTAGTTATCAGTTAGTGAAAGGGAGTGTATAGCTGAACGTCTCACAGCAGCCTTGAATGCCTCGGGATTCTCCTCGGCGGCCTTCTTGATCGAATCGAGCAGTTTGTGGGCGGCATCCTGTTGCTCTGAAACTAAACAAATTGCATCCTGTCGCAATGCATAATAACGAGGAAGGTAAGACCAAGAACAAGTTGCCATATTGACGAATGGCGAGGAGATCCAAATGAATTCACCCTGAGGCAGCTCCGCAAGCTTCTTCTCAACGGCACTGTTGATGGCTGCCTTCTGCTCGTCGGAGAGGGGAGGAATCGTGAAGTCGATCTAGGTAATGGTTTTAATTGTAATTTTAATATATTAATTCTAATTATAAAAAAACATACGGGAAGTGCCATGGCAGCAATGGTGAAGACGGCGAAGGTGAGGATGAGTTTCATGCTGAGAAAATATCATATTTTTCAACATTTTGGAGTCTCCCATTCCCAACTCGAATGCGTATATTAGTTTGCATATCGGAAGATAACTGGGAACCTGAAAAGTTTAACAGTAGACGGCGGTAACTCACTTGAATAGAAGTTCGAGACGAGCAGACTGCTGTGAGTTACCGAAACTCCTGTCCGCTTTTATACTAGGCGCTTGTCACTTATTGTGTGGGAAGCACAGTATTGATAATCCGTTAGCGGGAAAGAGAGTGTGGCAAACGATGAGCTTGCATATTCTCGAGGAAAAAGTGCGTTTTTGAGTGGCACTATTGGTCTACATGGACTATCTCTCGATGTGTGCTATCTCTCTACTCAATTGAACTGTCCGGCAACTGAACTCACCGTTCATGGGCAATATTTATGTCAGCTCGCGTGTTGTGATACAGCCACCCATGTGGTAATTGTTAAAGACATCGCAGTGCGAAATTTAAAAAAAAAATATTGTTAATGGTACCTGGAAAAATCTGATTGCGCTACTGTAAATTCCTCCCAAGGCGGCAAATAGGCACATCAAAAAATCCGTTCCAGAAGTGTGCTGCATCGGTTTCAGTGATCACTCGATTAAAAGAACCAGAACACTCGAAACGAGGGATAATCCCCGCACAAACGGAACTAGTAGAGAAACTACTTTCAACCAGTACGAATATGTCCATATAAAAATTTTGAGTCACCCGTATCTCTCAATTTTTTCATTTGCTTCACATTAATATAATTTAACCATCAGATAGTACTTTTCGATGTCCGTGCATGCAGGACCTTGACGTCCAGACAAGTACCATGTTGGTGTCAAGAGTTGGCCACACACGCAGATATGCTATCCTCATTGTGCTCGATATATTTATCGAAAAGAGATAAGCGACAGCATGGAGTAGCACGAGACAAGCGAACAACTATAGTACAATCGTTCGATTAGACGACGTCCTGGCACTGCACTTCCGATGAGGTCGTGTTCTTGATCCAGTCACAGTACGCCGAAACACGAGAGTAGACACCTTAAAAGATCTTGAATGTTTCTGAGTTTCTGATTCTGTTCAGAATTCCTGTGAACAAAATGTTATCATGTTGTGTTGTGAGGGAATTCTGAAAATAACGTGATTTCACTCGCATCCAATGAACAACAATTACTACGTTTCTTATTTGTAGATTCACCAAAATGCCATACCAGCCTCTCCTTTCTCTGCGCATCCTCTTCCCCAAGATACGATTCCGTACTGGAACCAGGATCCGGAAGCTGCCTTGGCGACAACCGGTCCTCCAGAGTCTCCCTTAATTGCGATGTTAGCAACAATTGCTAATTTAAACAAACAAATCAATAACCCACCTGGCACGAGTTTACTCCTTCTCTTCCTGCGCAGAACTCGACCTAAAAGTACTTTGCGTGTTATATTCCAACTGCGTTCTTCGGAAAACGGGACACAGCTTGTGTTTGCAAATACATTTAATGCACAACTTCAAAAACTCGCCTTCTCATCGATCTTTCTCGGGTACTCTTGCTCGCAGGTTGCCACGTCGACGATAGGGACGTCGGCCTGACGAAGTTGGAGGGAAATCGTGCCGCTTTCTGAAGATCGGTCGTTGGATCAGTTGCATTGAATGCCGAGTTAAACTTGTCAAGTAAGTTCTTTCAAAAGCGTCTCACCGTCCGTCTTTCTCTAACACATCGCCGCACGTACCTTTTTTGTTTCCCCATCCGGTGACCCAGAGGTCTCCAGGGTAGGCCAGCGCTGCGTCGTCGGTTTTCGGCAAGCACACTGGCTGGATGTGATCGCCGAACGTGAGAGGAGTTGTAAGCTGTAAGTTCGAGGAGTGATCAACATTATTGATAACCAGGAATCGCATACTGAAAAGAAGTAGAGGCGGGCATCGACTATCAGATAGATGATGGAAGCATCACCTCGATAAGCGCGATATCGTAGGAGGTAAGTCGGGCATTGTATTGGGGGTGGAGGTGGATCGCCTTGACTGTTACGACCTGCTCCGCGTCTTCGTCACTGCGTGTACAGTTTTATAAAAGTCGTCGCAGACTACGGTAGCGCACGATCAAGAAATGAGCAAGACGTTACAGTTTACGATACTCTCTGACCACACCACCGGTCATGAGAAATACAGCGAGAGAGAGATAATTTCCTATTTTCGAAACATTGAACGAACCTCTTCGCCTCGTCGAACACTCCCGCCTTCACCTTGTAGTTGTTGGGGTTCATGTCATCGTAGACGCAGTGTCCTGAAATTGTGGTGTGCAGTGTTGTGCATCGGGTGCGTCCAAGCAGGCGACATTAGCCAACGCACCAGCTGTAACCACCCAGCCCGGCGCGACGACGGAACCTCCGCAATCGAGGAGGCAAGCTTTGGATGAGAGCCAGCCTGCAAATGTGTGAGGGAGGTTCACAGTAGCCTATTAATATCCGTTGGTTGATAGAGTTTCATGTAGTCTTACCAGGGTCTAATGCAACTTGTGGGTTTGCATGTACCGGCATTTGAATGATGACTAAAGTATTTATTAATATTTGATACTTACTGTTGACGCACCAGACGACCTGCCAGGGCCAGGAGTAGGGCACGGCGACGTCTCCTCCGACAATCTTCGTGTTGGCCTTGTTGAGGTTGGGCGCGATTGGCGTCTGCCCGCAAGGCACTGCCGCAGTCTTCTCCGGTGTGGGCACAGCTGCAGCCAGCGCTGCTGCAGCAGCAAGAGTGAGAACGAATCTCATTCGCGTTGCTGAAGTCTCTGCAAAAACAGTGCAATTAGTGAATACTAATAATAATTTGTGCATATTCAGAGGCACCCCGAAAAAAGCAAGTAGCTGCATTGGATCGTATTGGAGATGTGACGCTGTGAATCTAGCATTTTGTACCATGGCAGATCACGCTGTCCGATAAGATCATTCATTGAAACAACTGATAACAAGCCCAACCTATGGCCACTTGAGATGATTTACTAGAACCTTGGTGAGAATGCAGTTTGGAGCACATTGGCTGTTTGTTGCTCAACCATTTATTTGCGATTATTTGGCGTTTTTCTCACAAAGCGACGCATGTTTCAATAGATGCCAGTTCTGCGTTTGGTATGTTGGCAATTCCTTCTTCGTGGTGCAAAATCGGTTAGCATAGGTGTTGTGTTGCAACATTTCTCTCGAAACATATATGTATCAGGATATATCAGGCTTCAGAGTTGAAGAACAATAATACCACTTTATCTGGAATGTACTGCTTGCAAGGGCACTAAGCCGGATGAAAACCGTCAGATGAGAATCACCGGATGAGAAAAAAAAATGGACCCTTCTGTAGGACTTTCACAGAATCATTTTTGATACTTCGGGAACATACTGTGCACATGCTGTAGAAGTGATTTTTTGGTTCTGATACGGTGGGTTCTTATCCGGCATTGTGAATCTTGCAAGGGTCCTTTTCAGATATGTATTGTTGATAATTCGATAGCACTAATGCAAGAGCTGAAGTCGGCGAAATATCTCTCAAGCAATACTACAGTATAGCGCCGTAATCGAAATCGTGATCGTTAACGCCTGAGATAAAAAGTAATCATCGCTCCGCTGTGTTGATTAATCGCCTCATGAGTGTTTCGCTGATACCTTACGTGCTAGAGAGCATTAAAGCATCGATGAGACATAGATATCGATCGGGCATCACCGATGGAAACGAGTTTTAATACTAGTTTCAATACAATTAAATTGCAGTTGGTCGACGACGATCAATTATAGCCTTCATGATCGGTGAAGAGTGTATCTTTTGGAGAACTTGGAATTTCCTACTCAAATACCGATATGAGTGTTTTTGAAAGGTCTTTATTTGTACTGTTGTTTTCAACAACTGCAATAATGGAGATCTGCAATCCACACGTAAGTAATATTTAGATCGGGAGAAAACAGTTACAATTGCGAGAAATCTTATTATCTTTATTTTTCACCAATAACATGAGTAGAAGTAGAAAACACGGATGAATTTGCCCTCTCGTAAACACGAACGCTCTTAACGCCATTGCACTCGAACGTGTTAGTGAGGGTGTTTCCCTCTACGGATCGCACTATTCTTGATACTTTTCCAGTTTTATCCTTGTCGGTCTGGACAAGCTTAATGTCCTCGAGATAAAAGGCAGAGGTAACCTCTCTTCCATCCGCCGTGGTCATATTGAATTGCTTGCCCAGCTTGAACTTGATCACTTGCGTCTTGAATGTTGATCTGACTGTCATCGTCCAGTAATCCCCGTCGATTTCGTATATCAGGGTCGGCTTCAAGGCGGCTACGACGGCGCGCGTATTCGTATCCACGCCGACCTCCTTAAGATAGGCATCGACGTTCTCCGAGGAGATGTTCTCCCACGTTCCCACGAACTGATCCGCCATTACTGAAATGAGTAATAATAATAACCATAATCTTTTAATAATATTGTCAATATCTACGCCCTTGGCGCGACGAAATAATAGGTAAGTGAGTTGTCAAATATCAAGGACAAATCTAACCGAATCATTGTGCTTGCTGCAAAGACTGGCCTAATGGAATGCAGGAGGTTCATAAGGTAGTGCAATTGATTGTTCCAGTATGAACGAAAGTTGATGCAATCATAGTGTACTATACACGGCGAACACGGATGTAATAATTGAGGTTATTGGAGCTCAACAATGATTATCATGAAATTCGCTGCTGTAAAATAGTAGGGGGTCACATGTGCGTATTTACAAAGGGGGATAGTGCACACAATGGCAAAGTACACACGTGGCATGTTTTCCTATGTGGATAGGACAATGAACCGGGATGAATTGCTAAGTAAAGAACACACATTCGACTGCGCGTCTGACTATTCATTTTTGACAGTATAAAAACAAAACGATCACTGAAAAAAAACTTGAGATTGAGAATCGACTGAGTCGGAGAGTTCGGTCTCCGGGGAAGTGACATTATCAGCAGTTGAGGCAGCAAACGCAGGATCCAAACAAGCGGACTGTGCGTATGCGAATATGGAGACGCAAGCCAACTTGTAGTCGCGTCCATCTACTTTCATTCTGCTTTGTTTTGTATATTACATGATTTTCGAATAGAAGACAATATAAAGATTAATCAGGTATCGATATACAATAGTTCATTCCATCGAGAAACTTGGTTTCCGTTTCTCTCGTTGCTGCCTCTCATGGCGACCCGAGTTCCAGCGCGCCCGCATCTTCTTAACCGCATGCGGTCACGAGATCTGCCGCGCGTGCGCGGATATCAGAAATTCTCAACCATCTGGAACTGACGGACGAACGCTTACGTGTCCGGAAAACTAAGAGTGGTCTCGTGAAGCTCGATGAAAATTCGTGAACGTTGAAGTGTATTTCCTCTTCTGATTCCATTTTCACCTTATTTCGCTCAAAAACGAATACAATTCCCCCTCAATTTCCCTTTGATACATGCAACGATAATTATTCAACACTAGTATTATGCCCGTGTATCCAACTGTGGTACATTTTAATTTGAATAAACGATGTTTATATAATAAATGTTTACTTCGGGCTGGGATCAATAAGTGCAATTTAATTGGATAATATTTTAGAAAGTGAGATCAGCGTAATCGATGCATGATTGTACCCGACACATTGAATTTCTAGCACACATATTCTAATAATTAATAATAATAATTTATCTACGCCCGAGGCGCGACGATACCATGAAGACATAAATAATTAACGATTGCAGGTGGGGGGACTCTCCTGAGTCATTGAGGGTGAGAGAGGTCAGCAACTATGGGGTTGTTCTCCAATCGATGCTTAAATACTCGGATGTTAGGGGTAGTGCGAATGACATCGGGAAGTTGAGAATACCATCGGGAGGTTCTTACAGGAAAAGAATGGAATCTGGCGGTGCTCGTTGTCAGTTCAATGTTGATACCGAAGGAAGAGGTTCGGTCTCGTTGGGGTTTGTAAACATAGAAGGAAGAACGAGGAATGATATTGGAACCAGTTATAATCATATGAGTCATACAAAGATCTCCTATGACTCTCCTCTCAGTAAGCGAGCGCAGGCCAAGAGTTTTCATGCGATCAGAATAAGACGGAAGAGAAAGAGGATATGAAGGGGAGGGGAAACAACGATAAAATACTTGTCGGGTAAAAATATGTTGTACCTTTTCAAGAGTCTCAATGTCAGATATATAGCGAGGATTCCAAAAGGGAGATGCAAAGTCAAGGAGGGGGAGGACATAGGCTTTGTAACTGCGAATAAGGATGGTGGGACAGTTGAAAGGGAGGGCTTTGAGGAGAAGGAATAACTTAGAGGTCGCTTTCTGGGCACGGGTTTTAATAGAACAAGAATTTTTGAGGTCAGAGCGGACTTGCACTCCTAGATCACGAACGTTATTCTCGAGGGGTAACTGATTGGAGTTAATATTGTAGCGAGGGGAGGATTGTTTGGAGCCTATACGAAGATGAGAGCATTTAGAAGCAGATAGAGACAATTGGTTGAGTTGGGTCCATTCAAAGAGACAGTCAAGTGCTGATTGAAATTCAGATGTGATGGCCGATTTGGTTGACTTATTATATGATACATATAATTTGACATCATCAGCATAACATTGAACGGATACGTTATGAAATTTGGATAAGGTTCGAGAGAGATCAGCTAGATAGATGGAGAATAGGATGGGTCCTAGCACACTGCCTTGTGGTACACCGGATATAATTTGGAAGGGGTCACTAGTCACGGAGGACAATCGAACGGAGAAAGTGCGGTCGGATAGAAATGAAGCAAGCCAAGATAATAGATTACCATGAATACCGTAATGAGATAATCGGGAGAGCAATTTAGGGTAAGGAACAACATCGAAAGCACGAGTGAAATCAATATATACTACGTCAGTTATGAGCTTACGTGAATGAGAAGTGGTCCAATCATTTTGACAAGTAAGTAGATTTGTGATAACACTAGCACCAGAACGGAAGCCATGTTGGTTAGAAGGGAGGATATTGAAGCGAGAAAGGTGACTATTGAGGTGGTCTTTGATGAGACGCTCCATAGCCTTGGCAGCAGGGGAAATGATAGAGATGGGTCTGTATGAGGAGGGTAGTTTGCTATATTTTCCTGGTTTAGGAATGGGAGTAATAAGGGAGTGTTTCCAGGCTGATGGGACAGTCCCGGAAATAAGACTGAGATTATAGATATCCGCTAAGGAGGTGGAGAGAGCATACGCACATCTAGAAAATATAATCTGAGGAATACCATCATAACCGGTGGAACAAGAGGGTGACAGTTTGCGTAATGATTTATAAACTTCATGAGGGAAGAGTGAATAGAGAGAGTGAGGGAAGGATGGGTAAGGAGGAGAGAGGGGGGAGAAGACCATCATCTATGGTGAAATGAGAAGCGAATCTAGAGGCAAGTAAATTAGACTTAGAGAGACTGTCAAATACTGGTACATTATCATGTGAGACTATTTCAGGAATGGATAGCTTAGGTTTAGTGAGGGAAGAAATGTGGCGATACAAATCTTTGGAACGAGCTAATTTTTTACGGGTGGAGTAACGCATCCATTTGTCTATCTCGGAAAGTAATTTCTTACTACATTGGTCAAAAAGGGTTCTCACAGTTGGGATATGAATCTTAGCAAATAACTGATCACGATGTTTAATTAGGCGGACAATGTGGCTTGGATAAGAGAGAGAGGGAGGACGAGGGGTACGGTAAGGGACAAATATATCGATAGCTGAGCGAATAGTGGAGGAGAATTGATGATATAAGGAATCGATATCAGGACAGTCACGGAATAAGGATAGCCAGTCAATAGATAGGAGATGGTTGGATAAAGCAGTATAGTCGACGCGGGAGAAGTCATGAATCAAAGGAGGATGAGAGGGGAGTTGAGAGGATGAAAGAGAGAAGGACAGACCAGAGTGATCGCATGAAGGAAAAGGAGGAATGACAGAAATGGCCGAGACTAAGGTGGGATCACTACCTAAGACCCAATCGATACATTTAGAGCTGCGCGTAGGTAACATGTTAAAATGACACAAGTCAGCAGAAATTATGAAGTCACGGAATAGACGATCAATGGGAATAGGAATGACAGAAAGGGAATCAGAGTTGAAATCACCGGAAATAACGATTGGGTGTGGGGACGATGCGTGAATATCGGATAGGCAAGTAATTAGAGAATCGGTCATGGAAGGGGAGTAGCTGGGAGGACGGTAGACTAGACATAGTCTAATGTAGGCACTCGAGTGAAATAGATCGATACATGTAATCTCGTGTTCGGCAGAGGGAAGTGATATTGTAGAGAACGAGAGGTAATCACGGAGTATGACACAGGTACCGCCACCGCGGGAGGATCTATCACGTCGAGTAATGGTATACGGTAGGGATCCAATAATAAGAGACGATGGGATTTTGTTGGATAACCAAGTCTCAGTCAGGAAAACGACATCTGGCTGGGTGATCATAAGGAAAGAACGGAAAGCATCGAGCTTATTGACGAGTGATCGGATATTATAATAGTGGCATGGTAGGGTGGTCGTCGCTAACTCGGGCTGAACTAGTTTGGGGTACGGGTAGTGAGGGGAGTAGACTGGGGACCGAGGAGGGAGGGAACGGAGGGGAAGAAGGACTTATCAGAGGAAGTGGCAACGGAAGTGTGAGAGTGATTGGGTCTGGACTGGGAACGAGCGGGGCGGAGCTGTCTCTTCGTGGCATCCAATTCACTTCTCATGATCAGCTTTCCCGCATAAATGACGTAATCATTTCCTTGACTATTGAGTTCCCGTCTCTTCTGCCGCAGTTGGTAGGAGTGCTCTCGTTCTTCCTTCGTGAGGGAGGGGCGGACATGGACAGTGGGGAATTGGGGGCGGATGGAACGAGACTTAGCGAGGAAGGACATCTGGGCTGTGCGACAATGGAACATAACCTTAAGGAGGCGAGGGCGAGAAGCCGACTTCACACCCATTCGGAAGACCGTAGCCGGGGCATGCTCCAGCTCAGCGAGATCAAGCATAGCGGTGACATTGGCCAAGTCATCCGCTACTCTCTCACTGGCCTTCGACGCACTGGACTCGGGGAGTCCCTGCACAACGACCGAGCGCTCTCTCTTGTCTCTCTCTATGACATCCTCGAACGACTGTGTCGATCTAGCCAAGATGTCTCGCAGGTGGAGGACACAAGTGCCCAACAGACAGTAGAGGGAACCATCCTTCTGCGAGGCATCGAGAGATTCCATGTACTTGCCAATATCATGGATGAGAGCACTCGGATCGAGGGCAGCCGCAGGCTCAGTCTCGTCCCGGGAGGAAGACGGGGACAATTCAACAAGCGAACGCTTAGGTGGAGGGGGGCGGGGATTGGTCATTATGGATAACAGATGAATTCAAATGTGAATAAGAAAAACAAGGGACAGTAAAGTTAGTGAGAAAGTAGCTAGGTACCGATTGGGTCGGTGAAAGAGAGAGAGAGATGGGAAGCACCTATCAAGGAGAAGAGAGAGAGGAGAGTGATATTCTGATGCTCACCTATTATGTTTCACTGAAAATGCAGTCCGAAATTGTAGGCTATCGGTTTACTGATCGGTGGATACAAAGAACCAGAACACATCCGCTCGAAATGGGGGATAATCACTGCAAATGTAAAGCGATCGGTGCATACCAGTAGACCAGACAACTCAAACGAGATAATATTTTCGTAATTTCCTCTCCTCTTTCTCCGTTCTCTTTCTATCACTAACGTGTAGATTGAAGAGAAGCCCGACATTGAGTGCGTTTCATCTTGTTGGTTTAAAAGTGGAACCTTTTGCAATACGCAGTACCCAGCACGTGTACGTCCTCTCACAGTTTCATCTTGTTCATTCATACACATTGTTGTTCTCCATGGGGAATCTAATGATTCAATCGACTATTCAAGAACTTCTAAGATCTTGCATAGCCGATTAAAAAACACTTCAGTATGAAGTTCATCGTCGCTCTTGCCGGGCTCGCCGTTGCTTCTTTCGCCCTTCCGGTTAGGGCATTGTTTCATGATCTCCGTCAGATTAGAACCTTCCGGATGAGAACCAAACATACCACCCTTCTGTAGTATCATCACTTTGGCAGTGTTGGAACCTACTCTGAAAATACTGGAGAAAATATTATATTTGACTGCTGGCGTAATTAACAAGTTTGTAATTTTTAAGCACGCATACATATTTCTGTTAATAGGCATATGCGAATTCTTTCCTAGATCGACTTCACGATTCCTCCCCTCTCCGACCAGCAGAAGGCAGCTATCAACAGAGCCGTTGAGAAGAAGCTTGCGGAGCTGCCACAGGGTGAACATTTTTTTCGACAGCTCTTCTCATTCATTCATGCATTTATTCCGTTAGGTGAGATTTAAAGAATATAAGGTGTACTTCTAGTTTTGATTCACAGGATATGTGTAAAAAATATGAAAAATTGTTCTCGTGCAAAAATACAATTATATTTAGAGCAGCAGGACGCCGCTCACAAACTGCTCGATTTGATCAAGAAAGCGGCAGAGGAGAATCCTGAGGCATTCAAGGCCGCCGTGAGAGTTTCTCCCCGTCTCTCGCTTTTGAATTTCGGCTAAATGCCCAGATGACAAAAAGAAAACATCATCTTGTCAGGTCGTCAAGGCCTTTAACGACATACCCGAGTCCGCCAAGGAGCAGCTCATGAAGCAAAAGGCCGAGCTGAAGGCCAAAATAAACGCTAATTGACAAATCATTATGCACTTCGTTCACTCTCAATTTTTTGAAACTTATTGCCGTTTTCTCCGATATCGAATTTCGAGAAATTTTAATGCCGAATATCGAACCTGATGTCAGTGAACACTGAGCAAGAAAGTGGTAGAAGGGAATGTGAAAATGAAGAGGCTTTGTTGATTGAACAAAGAATCAACGCAACAGAGGATGGCAATCTCATTGATCGTATACAATGATTATATCTTGTTCTGGGCGAATACGTTGTTGATCGGACAGCTCCAACAAGCAGTATTGGATCGGAAATTACTCCTAGAAAATGAACCAGAATGTTTGTGAAATGTCAATAATTTATTGTCAATCTGAATCTGGAAATTCTCATATAACTGGAATGACTATTCGCTTACTGGGGATTTTATGTTTTCGCAAAAAGACAAATATTAGTTAGAGGCAGTTTGAAGCATGGGCATGCATTAGTATACAATCTAAAAAATGTGTCGTGTTTGGCGAATAATTATTTTATTGAAACATCTGCTCCGGTGGCTTCAAGCAGCTCATCATCTGAGCTCCGAATGTCCTCCATTATCAACTACAAACGAGCAAAATATCAATAAATACATCGACGAAACCGAATCTGAAGTTTGACATGCTAACAACATAATTTTAATTTTAATTATTCATATGTATTTTAATATTACTTTTAATTTCAATTAATTAATTGTATTTATTTTTAATTTTAAAAATGATAACCGTTAAGAGCCCGGCATTTCTCATTATGAATATGAATGAAAATTGGAGCGGGTTGAGCGTAAACAAAGCCTGTCAATGTATGACATTATCACACACACATTTGGCTTACCATTTCCGTCAGTCTGAGCATTATCAAAATGGGAGGCGGGAGAACAGAAAGATCAAAGACCATGGCACAGAGAAACATCGATAGCGGAGCCACTACACAAATAAATCCTCCCGCACTCTGCAGTGACCACCCATAAGGAGTGTTGTATTTTTAAAGCTCACAAGTGAAATGAAGTAAATTAGTAAATGTCGCTTCATAGCTTGCGTCTTATTTGATTCTTTGGCCTGCAGTTTTACAATTATTCGCTTACCATCCACAAAGACGACAACAAAAAAAACAAACGATTTTCTAGACTCACCGATTTCATGAAGCCCAGTCGCCTAATTATGTCAAGAGTTTGAATCAGGGGCAATAGGCTCAAAAGAAACAGTGAGCTGCCGAGTATGTACATTTCTACAATAGAACGATTTTCTTCGGATTGTCGAGATTTGCTACTGTTGCTGTTTACCGAAACGAAAGTACTGCGCTCCTCCAAACCTTCCGAATGCTAGCAGTTGCCCAGCTCCATCCCCAATCCAGTGCAACTCCGCATCCTAAATATTCACTTGCGAATGCCATTCTGTGAATGCGTGCATTCCCACTTCAATCGCAAGCTTCGCCTCGTCAGAATCCTTGCCGAACATAGCCGATCCACAGATGTTGGCAACAATAATGATAATGCTAATACATAGCATGAACGATTGTCGCCTATAATCATATTCGCACGTTCAGATGCTATCACAATTGCCTGTTCGACAGAAGGAGAAGGCTGCCTGTCCCTGCCGTGACTTGTCTGTGAATCCGCATGAACAAGAACCACACACAGGGAACGTGTGCAGTTATCACCGTTGACAGTGCAATCTTCAATGAGTGGGAGGGCCGAAATGCGCGCAATTCGTAGAGTTCAAATTCGTGTAATCGTCTATTTGCTATACTCTTTAGAGTATGTGTGAGATAAATCGACGATTATGCGAATTCATTTAGTGGCGGAGTCACCATTATCGCTGCTCTGCTTGTGATCATCCGGCAAATAGGCCCGCCACAGAACAGCCCAGAATACGGTGCCAGGAAGTAGGGTCGCAGGGCGAAGTTGAAGATCCAGTCGAAGAGGATGAGAAAGATCTGTAATCATTAATGTAATCGATTTATACATGATCGAAAGGCGGAACAGGGGGGGGGGGGTTAAGACCGTTTGCGAAAGATTGAACAAATCGTAACGAACCACATGAGAACCTGTTTTCTGGAGTAGTGTTCGATGCTGAACAACATGGTACATACTATTTAGCATGCATCGCTGATTTAATGTATGTGTGGTAACATCCTTTCTGGCCTGTTTTCGTTTTTATTATCTCCACAGTGCACGGTAAAAGAGTGAAATCACGTTCCTCCGTCCAGAATTTCATGGAGAATCGACCTGTGTATTTTATTGGTCTTGAATGTTTCTCGATATTGAGAAAAATTGACTTGTTGACTCGTTGAAGTACGAGGGGAATCCTAAACCATTCGAGATTCGAATGGTATAGGTATGTCTGGGGTTTGAAGGTGCCTCGCGAGCACTGCGCCTCTTTTTTCTGGTTTTCCCATTTTTACCGTGGAAATGCGGAATGAGAGGGCGAATCAATTCTTTATGAATCCATCCATCTCATTATGAAATTCGGGCACACTTGATTTCGTGCTTCTACCGCGTACTATAGATAAAAAAGTAGGTTTCTCCGTAACAGAAGTGGCACCACGCTGACTTCAAATGAGCCATTCATGCTAAATGAAGTGGACAATTATGTCTAGCATCGAAAACTGCCCCATATTGTGGGCTGTTCCGTGGCTTTGTCAACTCTATCGCGAACGGTCTCATATGTAGAAGCACTGATGAAATTAGAAGAAACGATGAATACCTCGATCAGGAAATAACCGAGCCGAATTTCCCAGCTCATTGATTTTGCGTCATGTAAGATGAGAATCATCAACGGGTGTAAGATTATGCTATTTGAGAATGGAATCGCCGTTAGTAATCTAAAAACACCACAATTTTAAATTTGCTAGCAATATTAAGCTGACGTTTGATGGGCTTCGAAGAAATAATTTCGGTCGAGATCCAATCCGAATCGAAGGGCGCAGTTCATATCAATAGCAAACAGTAGATACAGATTTTGATAATCTGCAAACGATAACGTTCTTACTTTTACTCTCACAACCAAGCTTTGCTTTCCTTGTGTTAAAACACAAGGAAAGCAAAGCTTGGTTGTGAGATGTGAATGCTGATTATCGCATACTTGTTTAGCATAACTTCTCGTTTTGTTACGTTTATTAGTATTTTTTAAAATTTATGACAGTCGTCGAACACTAATCTGGCAAGATATATCAGTGCAATCGCATAAGAATGACAAGATTTATTCGGCGCACGTGAACTGAAAAATATTGTAAGAGGAACATCCTTAATTACGTGTTTTGTTCTTTTGAAATCGAATTATATAGCGTATCAGGAACTTTAACTTCACAATTCAATTATTACAATTAAAAACGTGTTGAGGCATCCACGCAAGGCGGGTTTGCCAATTCTGCGGTCAGTCTGTCCTGAAGTTATCAGCGACCTATGCGTGAGGCTACAGCCCGTGTTGTGTGCACGTGGTGGGGGATTTCTGTCTTATTTCTTAACCCCCGTGGTCTGGGTGGACCTGCGGACAAGGGGGTCGAACTCATGACCATCGGATTCGCAATTAATGTAACTTAATTATCAATAATTACTAATAGCAATTAATCCAATTAATGAATTAATTATGTTGTTACAGGTCATGTCGTTGCAATTCATAAATGGTGGAGCAACATGGGAGTGCCGTGCCAATCGATGCGTAAATGAACCATCTCAAACCAGCACAAACATTTGGTACATTCATAGTTGCCCAACTCTGGCGACGAGGTGTTTTAAGACCATGAACCATCAGACCATTCATGGTTCAGCACTGCTCCTCTCGATTTGAGGGGAGCAGTGCATAACGACGTGTAGGGGGTCATGGGGGTCGCCGCCGGCGTGGGCAACTATGGTTACATTACTAACTTGTAGGTTGAGGAAAATTCGCCATTGAGCGCATTTGAAGTGGCTGGTATACACGCATGCGTGGTGGTGTCTGCATCATTCAATGCTCCCTCTAGGGATCGATCGGTTATGCGATGTTAACTTTCGCCAGATGCATCCAAGATTTGAATTGAGGGAATTCAAAAAAAATTTTGGATGCGTCTGGCCAAAATTTAACACCACATACGATAACGTGGGCAAATAAGATACAATTATCTGAATTGCGCACTCCATTGACTCTCTGTGGAACAACTCTTCCTGGTCGATTGCTAATGACTCCTTACAATTAGTGAATAACATTCAGTATTTTTGCATTATCCATTTACCGCACACGCTTAATTTCCCGTTACACAAATACAAATATGAATTCAACTATGTATTCATAAATAAACAGAGAATACGGTAATTTCTTGACGATGTTGATCGCATGTAGCTCCATGACGAACGAGGACAGGCTGCCATGTGCCCTTTGAGTTTCTGGAAAAAAATTCGACCATAATCAACCCATCCAAAATCATTTTCTTCTTAAATTGACAATCGGCTTGTTTAATCTGTCAGAAATGTGCGAGAAAAGTTGCGTAAAAAGTTGCGTAAAAAGTTCGCGAACTTCTGATTCTCTCCTGTTCGTGTACTCTCTCTCTTTCTCTAACCAGGTCGTTGAAAAGTTCACGAACTTTTCGACGAACTATGTTCGAAAATCATACTTTTCTTTTGTTTTACTTATTTTTATAAACTATTTTTGCTTTTAACTTATGACTTCTTATAATGGCAACCTTCCCTTAGCTGGAATAGCTTCAGAATACAGCGTAGTGAAAGTAAACAGGGTTGGAGTATTTTTTTCGAAAATGGGTCACCACTTTCCCCACCCTGTAATGTCAAGCTATTCCATCAGAGGGAAGGTTGTTCTTATAAGCAGTCATAAGTTGAAAGCAAAAATAATTGATAAAAATAAGCAAAACAAAAGAAAAGTACGAATTTCGAACATAGTTCGCCGAAAAGTTCGTGAACTTTTCAAGGAGCTGCGTGAAAAGTTAGAGAAAGGCGAGAGAGCACGCGTTGTCGAGAGAGGGAAAAGGAAGTAAACAATCACTGCTTCCTTTTCCCTCTCTCAAGAATGCGTGCTCTCTCGCCTTTCTCTAACTTTTCACGCAGCTCCTTGAAAAGTTCGTTAAAAACCGGCATTAATTCGTTCGAAATTCGTACTTTTCTTTTGTTTTACTTATTTTTATCAATTATTTTTGCTCTTAACTTATGACTGCGTATAAGAACAACCTTCCCTCTGATGGAATAGCTTGACATTACAGGGTGGGGAAAGTGGTGACCCATTTTCGAAAAAAATACTCCAACCGTGTTTACTTTCACTACGCTGTATTCTGAAGCTATTCCAGCTAAGGGAAGGTTGTCATTATAAGAAATCATAAGTTAAAAGCAAAAATAGTTTATAAAAGTAAGTAAAACAAAAGAAAAGTATGATTTTCGAACACAGTTCGTCGAAAAGTTCGTGAACTTTTCATCGACCTGGTTAGAGAAAGAGAGAGAGCATGCGAAATGGAGAGAATCAGAAGTTCGCGAACTTTTTACGCAACTTTTTCTCGCACATTTCTGACAGATTAAACAGGCCGAATGATTCGCAATTCTCGCAACTATCTTCGCATGAAACTATTCATTCATATTCAAATGCAAGTGATGTGTGGTGTGCCCATAAATGGTGGGAAATAAGTCGTATCACCTAGAACGAAGTCAACGACTTGCTTGTTCCTGATCGTTTTTATCCTGTTCCGTTCCAGCGTACAAATTGCCCACGTAACGCAATTGCATAAATATGTAATCGTAATCATGGAATAAGATATTGTATATATCGCACATTGAACGATCTGATGAATATTCTTAGTTCCGTCTTTCTCTCATGGACAACGAAGATTGCTCCTTGATCTCCTCATCCTATCTTCTGGCTGCCAAGTGCTTCTACACCATCTTCGCCGTAGTATCTGCAGTCGGAGTCTTCGGCAATTCCATTCTACTCTTCACCATAATTAGATCAAAGTGAGAGTTTCCGACATTGATGAGTCTAAACTTTCTGTATCGCGCCTAGAATATAGAAATTTTTTTTAACTTAGAGCAATAACATTTTTAAAAAGCAATAAAAAATAAATTGTTAAATTTAATCCAACCAACGCGATAATGGTTCGTGGAAAGATCAAGACGGTAAAATGGTTAGATGTATAGATGACACTACGAACGGAAATCGCATAGAATGTAGTAGCAGGCCTGCACAGGACTAAAATTGCTAGATACGTAGATTCTATCTATATTTTATATAATTAATTTTCAGATATTGTACTAGATCACGAAGGTAAATAGGTTTGGCGAATGGTAGGCACTCCAGACCGAATCCTCCCAAATTGACACTTGCCTACCAATCTTCGCCCTCGAGCGGGAATGTACCGTTACCTTTACCTTTACCTTTTTTCAGATCCTTGCGATCACCGTGTGCCATTCTCATCGGTTCATGCGCGCTTTTCGACGTCATTCATCAGGTATGAAGCAAATGGTGTAACCTTGCAGCTCAATTTAGACGTTAGCTGGGAACATTCACCCAAGGCACGCAAATTTACGGAGAAACGACAATTAGCAGCGGGACTTGCAGCGTCATCATGGTTCGATGATTTTTTTTAAAAATTTTCCTAGAATAAATAAATTTCAGTTTCTTCCCGAAATGGGTGTTGCTGCGGGCTCATTTACCATGCTTTCCATTGGTATCGATCGATTTGTTGTCCATTGCCATGCCCAGTATATATCGACAACTTAACGTGCCAGCATACCTCTTTGTAAGTAAAACCTCCATCGACGAGTTCAAAAATCTTGTCGCCATCTCTTCATGTGACACACATATTTGCCCATTTGGGTAGCTAAGGAGTTCATAAATTGAAGAGACCGTAATATGAGTTCTCGAACGTTAGCCCCTTCTACTAATCCACCTGTTATCACTACAGTTTCAATACCTCGCAATCAGCCTCTTCTCTGCGTACAACGCCTTTCTCATATTTTACTTCTATCGCGATCGGTAAGAAATTCCGTTCTAACGCTTACATGCACTTTGCCAGAATATGACACTCTCATGAGCAATCGCTAGGGTGAAGACAAAGGATGGACCTCTCACAATCACTCCCAGTGCGATATCCTACTCATTAGGCATACACAGTAATCAACAGCGAATACATTGGGGGGATTTTCTCGTGGCGATCTTCGATCCTCTTCAGCGACGTCATCTGCAATATGCCCTCGGTCTTCCACGACAACGCCGTCTCCTGGTGGGCGTACTCCTCTGCTGCAGTTAACGTCGTCGCATTCACCGTATACGTCCTCACGTGGAGACTCATCAGAGCCCGAGGTTACCTGATCGGAGAAATTATACCACCGGTTCTTTATGATAATACCGATCTCTCGCAACACAATAACTCGAGAGACAGGGAGAGATAGAGTGCGTCATCTCCAGGCGTTGCTTACATGTTTGAATTTCGCACTCTCACTCACACGGATAGCGACAATTAATTTAGGAGAAGCCCTCGAAATAGAGCAGATGCGTCGCATTTTCCGAACGATCGTACTAGTTACGATATTCGATCTGAGTGGATGGGCAATCACTCAGACACTCGTCGCGACACAGAACTTCCTCACACTATCAGGTATTCTCATTTTTGCTAAATATGCAATAAACTGAAAGGGTTTTTGTCTGGCGCGTTCGTTTCGAGCGAGATTTTGAAAGTTTCTGTGGAATCACAATACAAGGTCAGCAGACGAAAAACATTCCAGAAATTTCCAGAAGAAAAAGTTTTACGACCAAAAAATAGGTGAACAAAAAAAATAAAACAAAAAAAAATAATTGTCTGTCCGCCCGGGTACCGTAACCCGGAAGTGGCGTTAGAGCAGATGTTGTGTCATACCCATGATTTCATAAGAAGATCGAAACAAAACGTCAATACCATACTCCTACAGTAATATACCGTAACCAGTGGCCGTAGGTCAGACGCTGGGTCAGATTCATGATTTCGCCTACCGTGCAAAACATCAATATAGTTCTTCTAACGTATCACGACCCTGTAGTAGTCCGTGGCACTGTGTCAGATGCTGGGCCAGATTCATGATCTAGATCGTTAATTATTTTAAAAAAACGTAGACAACATGCTCCTTTTGTAACATCTCGCGTTGCGACGGACGCGGCGTGAGAATTATGAATTTTCCGGCATCAATAGGGAATTTTTTTAAAAATATTTCGGCAACTTCTAACTTTAAAATAGGCGAAGTTGCCCACTAGTTTAAAATTATAATTTAATAATATCATCGTCTTAAATCAAGACGACAAGCGTCTCTGCTACATTTGCTTAGCTTCAATTTTTGTGAATCTCGGAATAGCCGTCAAATTTCTCGTTTATTACTTCACGAGGTTCTCAACCAGAATAATTCCATGAAATTTTTCCAGCACGGAATACAGGAATGCAGTCGGCTATAAATTCACTCATCATAATGCTACTAAAGTCACGCAAACTGCTATGCCTTACAAATAAGATGTAATTGAATTTAAATTGTGTGTTAATGTGCAATACCAAATTAGTCCGCAGTACGAGAATAAATAAATCAGATGCGTTCGCACACATTGTGGTCTCACCAAGCCGTAGTCGATTCGCTTAATGATGAGACCGGTGAATGAGCCCTATTATGTTACATGGAAAAAATAGTGAACAAATAAATGCTTCTGGTAGCTCCCGAAGATGACTACTTCATTCCAACATGCCCATTTGTATCACACGTTTGGGAATTTACATTTTTATGGACCTATTGTTCGTAGTGTTTCTAAAATATCCTTCTTATGAAATGAATAATAGGCAATATTAATATGAAGGAATATTTCAGTAGTGTACCACATTTATTTTGAACGTTATGACGCAGTTCTTCAAAAATTATAGATTAACTAGTTTCGTTATCGTTTCTTTGGCCATCACTCTATCTTGATCCACATAATGCTGTGCATCCATCAAATTCGGTGGTGGAAATTTTCAAGTTGAGTTTGTGTTGAATACGTGTTTTATTACACTTCATTTCGACTTGTGAATGCGATTCACGTTAATTGCTTGTAATCCATGATCTTCCAATCGCCACTGTGTTCCGTGTCGGCGAATCTATCTGAAATATCACTCACAAGATGATCAAAGTATTTGGGATCTACATTGCACTTGACGGACGTGATAATAAATCGTCGATATGCTGGAGTCACAGAGAGCAGAATGAGATTGTGCATTAGAGGATGCACAACGAGCACGCAATATACACTCATGACCACTTCTGATGGAAAACCTTTTGATAGCTTGCTATGCATGCGTGGTCGTGTCTTAAAGAAGCACCAGACTCGCAATGTTTATTTTGCTTACACTGGATCTGTTAGATATTGTGCAGCCATAAATTCAAATATTCATATCTTCGTGCGTTATGATAGTTTAAGGACTTAGTAAAAGTTTTTCGCACAAGCACCGATAAAACGAAATATAATGAAAAGAACGAACCAAATGAAATGCACTCGCAAGCTAGCGAAAAAATATAATAAAGGCAGGTAGAACCATGAAAGCGAGAGGCAATGCGATCTTGAAAAAACGATGAAAGTTGGCATGCATATTGTCATGATTATGTAACTAATTCTTGGGCCTAATGTCAGATATTCGGGTCCGACATTTTTCCCAATTTCTCCTTTAATTGAATCGTGTGAGACATTTTTTTTTGCAAATGTCCACCACCATGGTACCTGCAGGAAGAGCACAACGATCGACTTTCTTACATGTTGTGCGGAAACGGAGTTGGTGTTACTCTAAATGCGTATCTGTATGAAATTAATTTCTACATGAAACCTAGATAAAACCTAGAATGACGCATTCGGGAAAGATACTTGTCTGTTCCTCCCCGCTGATACTCAGCCGAGTGAGCGCGAAGGCTATCAGAGAAAGAACATTTGGTTACTCACCTCAATTTTCAGGACATGAAACATGTGCCAGAAGAGGAGCAGAATCACCGAACTGTATATAATTAAATTCTAAAAAAAATGCAACAATTAAAGTTATTTCGTCACGCTCACCAGTAGGACGAAATATACGAATATAGCTAGAGTTACTGGATCTCGTCTATGCATGAAGACAGGACCTCGATCCATGATCCATGACACGTTATATGAACTCTGAATGCATCAAAGTACGAAATATTATTTCAACAAACCGCCTTAATAAGATACACAATGCCATCCCTGTCGAAAGGATACAAGGTATAGGCGAGTGGGCATGACAGCATCACTATGGCAATAACCACTTGGATGATCCAACACGTTGCCTGCGCAGGGAATGAGTTTCGGCGAAGTTTGAGTCAATTTTACTCGATGGAATTATGGTTTGATGCCTGTAGAAGGAACAGGCGATTTGCGCAATCCCAGTTATTACCACGAGAGCCATGAACCCGCCCTATGTGGATTAGATGATTACTGCTACCTGAGTAATCTTTATTTGCACTATTTACTTTAAACTAACCAGCACAGAATTTGGCGGCAACCCCGCCATGCACATTACGCCAACACAGTATCCGCCTATAGCTGGAAATATCGGAATTGGCATGAATAGCACGTCGAGGTTGACGCTAGATAGCATTATAAGAATCTAAATTGAAAATTAAAAGGTCATTCTGATTTTCTTGGACGGAGATCTGAAAACTAATGTTTTAGAAAAAAAAACTGATTGATCAGAAACCTGAATAAACAGATATGTTCGGACTCTGTTCTGTGTGGGTGGTGTTTTCTT
Organism: Pristionchus mayeri; assembly: GCA_036245805.1. Lineage (NCBI taxonomy): Eukaryota > Metazoa > Nematoda > Chromadorea > Rhabditida > Neodiplogasteridae > Pristionchus > Pristionchus mayeri. Next base: position 15,394,181 of record BTRK01000004.1, on the reverse strand, counting down.
GAGTAGGCAAAACAGAGACACTCCGCTGAGCACCGACGTAATAACGAAGACAACACGCTGACAAGCGAGAAAACACTCCTGGACTTTTAGAGGAAGGAACATCGATCTGAGAGTTGAATATTAAATAGGTTGAGAACGACAACGTCGTCGAAAAAACATGTTCGATTGATGACTCAATAACTAACTAACTCTATCTATCACAGAACGCTACTTTAGTTATAATAGTAAGCAAATTATTGAGCTTATGAAGTGCAAAGGTTGACCGGGAAGTTTTAAAAAAAGTTGTTAGAGAATGGATTTCTCTCACTGTGATTTTTCTTTGGATAATTATCGTATCTGTTAGAACATTTTAGCATCAGATACAAATCAGTGTATTTGTAGTATTTTGTATTATTATTTTTTGCATTCCCTGTTCGTATTAGTCTTAATCTATCACGGGACGCGAATATGAAGCTAGAAAGAAATTGGGGATTTTATGAAATCGCTGCAAAATTTATGGCAGCGAGAAGTGGAGTAAATAGTTCATAAGAAAATCGAGCTAGTATCGCAGTTTCATGGAATGGAAGGATAATCGGTTCTAACAAGTTTCGAGCACCTTGGTGCATGCCACACAGTCTCCCAAAGTCTCAATTTGCATATTTCATCTATGAGTATCCTACACCGGAAATCGTTTATTATCATATTAGTTTATCGGTAGAGAATGTAATGAAGTATTCGGGGAAAAACACTATTTCAGCTTCCTGGTTCCACCATTCAGCATTTGAGATCTTAAAATTGCCGGTTCTATTTTCGCTTCACGCTCCGGGCGAATGCGCTAATGAGATCGAGGAGACCAGTCCATGGTCCTCTTTTGTGCCAACGTAGGCGAAAGACGAAAGGGGAAAATCCAATTTAGAATACAATTAGAAAAAATTGGAATACAATAAATTAATAAATGTTGACTAGGGTAACAAGATAAACAAAGTTCCGAAATTACATAATAATAGGTAAATACATATTCTACGTTTTCAATCGACGGTGGCAAGATGCGTGCGTAGTATTGTGAGTGCATGTTTCTATGCAATCAGAGCAATCAGACTGTCAAATCTATGTCATCGAGATCTCGAGATTCGTGCTGAGAGTCTGCCGCTCCCGCTCGCCGATCAACCGGCAGAGTGCTCTGAAAATGTATAAAAGTATTCACAAAAAGGGAAAAAAATTATCACCTTCGATACGGCATAACGTAGAACAGCACTATGAGCGGACTGAGCAACGTGGAGAGACAGGCTAACTGAACACGAATTTGTTGCACATTCAATTATTTGTGTGAGGAAATTGCTAATGATTGAGCTTTACATAGAAATCTACGACTTCAGTTGTGAACAAAGTATGTATAGGCAGCTTCGAGAGCTTACCAGTGCTATCCGAACAAACCTCTTCCATATAGTTTTTGGCATAGATGTCTCATAATAAAGAAGTTTTCGATTATGCGCTTACCACATTAATCATCGCCTCAACAATCGGGTGCCGAATCACTTCGAAGTGCTCGAGTTCCATTGGCACGAGAGTGGTCAGGAATACGATCGGCGAAATGGCGCATTGCAGAGTAAGCATCTCAATTTACTTCCCAATTTTCATTTTTTTTCTTTTTTTTCTATCTGAATTTACTTCCCATCGAAGTCCCTCGAACGAAGCAACTATTCCTATTTCTCGAATGTGCTTTGATTCTAGGCCATCTTTTCTATATTTTACAATGCTATTTCTATGGATAGTTCGTCTCGGTGAAAGCGCGGCGCATTGTTATTGTTCCTTTCGTTTTGGTTACACACCTTTACAAACTGAGAGTGCATCGATTTCGTCCGCTCACTGAGATACGCATGCGAATCCGACAAACACTCGAGTATCTTCATCCTGAAACCGAATTATCGATTGTTTTCTTAACTGCAAATTATAATTGTTGCTGACCTCAATATTAAAATTATAAAGTATAGTGGGATTATTGCGATTATCATCAGCGTAAGCGCGATGGACATACTCGCGATGCGAACATCAGCAAAACCTGAACAAGATGATTCATTTGATTAGCAAGTGTCGTATTTTTTCATAGAAAGTACCGTTAAAACGCAACTAGAAGAAGCACGTTGAACGATTACCAAATATCGTATCATTATGCGAGGCGTATTCGGGAAAGCGGTTGAGCAGAATATCTCTCACTATCGAGTCGTCACTTCTCGACCGCAGGAAGAGCACCTGCAATAAGTTTTAATTTCCCATGACAAACGTAGTTTCTCTTGTTTACATTGTTTGCTTGCCAGTGTCCAGTGGCCGGATGGTCTAGGGGTATGATTCTCGCCTCGGGTGCGAGAGGTCCCGGGTTCGAATCCCGGTACGGCCCAGATTTTTTGCAAAATAAGAATATCAATAACCGATAGAAAGAGCAATTTCCGCTTTGTTTACCACCCTCCCTTTATCGATGCAACTAGCAGAGTTTAAAAAATTTAGATATGGGTGCGTCCTCGTTTCCAAATTTACAAGTTCCACTCACGAGTATCACCGGCAACCCAATGGGACCTCGTTTTTCATTGGGCCCTCGATAACCGTAGCCCTGAATTCTAGTGGTCACTCACGAGTATCACCGCGGGCACGGGGCACGAGAGCATGGCGAGGTGCACGATGATCGAGCGATCCGACGGCTTCCGGTTCTTCATGATCTGCAGTCGCACGATGAAGGAGACGAGCACGATGTAGAGCTGAATTTGTTTGCATGATGTTATTGCTGTTATTGTTGATGTTCTTGTTGTTATTTTTGTTGTGACAAAATACGCTCGAATATTTATGTTTTGCATCTACTCGCAAAAGCGTATTTGTTAGCAGAATATCCTAAAAGGTTATAAAGCTGATGAATATAGGGGAAAAAACAAAAAAAGTACGAACAGTCATCGATCCTCCGAGCGCCATGTTAGCGTAGGCGATGAAGCAGGTAGTCGAGGAGATCGCCGTGCACGGACCGTAGGCGACGTAGACGACAGCGTTTTCAATCGGGATAGCGCTGAATGCAACCTTTATCAATTTTTCTGGGGGGAACAAGTTGTCCCAAAAGTTCGGAAAAAAATAAATTCCAACTCATTTCCCACACTCTCATTGTTTAGTAGTGTGTACATAATGGAGAGACGATAGCCGGAAGTTTCGAATTCAAGTGCGAGAGGAGTGGGAGAGTGCATGCAAATGAAGTGGGCACACTATGGCAAACCGACCGACTCATGCCTGCTGCTGCAGCTAGAATGGTGTCGATGTCGCAGACGACGTGGAACTTCATGACGATGCCGAAGTTGGCGAATGACTTGGGCGTGTGCCGCATCATGAGCACCAGAAGGAAGACGTTGACGATGAGGACGAGTGAAGTGAACGATGAGAAGATGAGGATGATGCTGATGGAGATGGAGAGCATTTGTCTAGAATTAAGAGCGTATAAAGAAGCGGAGAAATTCAAACGGCACACTTGCAGCAAATGTTATTTTCAGTTTCAAGAACACATTTAAAACTGTAAGTCGATGACAGCAGTGAAAAAACAAACTGGAACTATCGAAATGAGGAATTTAGGCGGATGAAGGCCAAGTCTGCAGGGGCTTCCCCTACGTGAATTAAATTGAACGCAAACACCATTTAGGTGAATGAAGAGAGCAAACAGAGGCCATCGGAACAATGAATTGGGAGGGAGATTGCGTGGGCTTGGCAGATTCGGAAAGCTTTGTTCAATGACTTAGATTCATTAACAGTATCAGACCAAATTCTCGATCATCAATGACCATTTCACTAATTAATGTGTGCCGTTTCGAAGAAGCGCGGATCAAAGAATTAATGAACGCCCCACCCAACACTTCTTCTTTCTGATTCGGCAAACATATCGAATTACACTCGGCGCCGTCGTTCAAGATCTTTCGTGTGTTTTCCAATGCTTCGAAATGTGATGGATCCTCGCAGAAGCTATCGCCGGTAGTTTACACTTCAATTTCGGAAGCCCCGCCTTTCCCGTGGAAAGTGTGTAAGTATGTGTTGAGTTTTGCGTATGCTTGATTGAGTTCTTATCAACATGACTAATATGTCCAAAATCAGTACACAATTCTTTCATATTTCGCGTCGATTTCGTCCCTGTTCGTAGTGCGAGCAGTTCTCTGTCTATCATCACTCATGATGAGGGAAGAATGAGGAATCCCTCGGTTCTCTCCCCTGATAGAGAGTACGGAAATCCGAGTAGGCACGCCTTATCGTTCTCCTCTACCGTGCACACATAAATAGGCTGCTTTCACTTCGTTTTGTAATCGGTTACAGGCGAATAACAATGTTCGTTCTCCTTCTTTTTGCTGCGGTTACATTTCTCGTATATTCGATCATCCGCTACTACCAATACACTGCGCGTTATCCGAAAGGACCAACTCCACTGCCGTTCATTGGCAATTTCTTCGAGGTTCGGAACATGTTTCATCAAATATAAATACTTTTGTATTTTCAAATATCCAACTTTTACTTTTCGTCTCATCATTTCCTAGGTCTAGCGGGTGTAATGAAAATACGAATAGTCGAAATTCGAACTCAACTGTTTTCAGTTCGACTTCAAGAAGCAGTACAGAACGTTCAATCGCCTGGGAAGGCAGCAAAATGGAATGTACACACTGTTCACGCCCATTCCCATACGTTCAAATTACTGATTACGAGATCATCAAAGAGGCATTCGTCGAGAAAGGTTTTTCACTTTTCAACAAAGGATTTGTTTTTTATACAATCAAGCGGTATTCTTGCCGATTGATATCATTGATTCTCTCGATCATAGATTTCATGAACCGAGAAACCACAATTCGCAACACTACCTCTTCAGTCGGACGTACGGGAAGTGGAGTTGCAATTAGTGACTTTATAGGCGATGACTTCGTCGGTCGTCCCACTAACAAGGTGCTGGTGGAAGCGTTCTCGTTCGCACCTAATGCCGGTGAGCAAAACTGAACAACAACAATTCATTTCCTTTTTAAATGCGAGTATTTGAGTGAAACCCTCGTATTTCATATTCACATTTCCCACACTCGGAGCACTTCCCCCCTCCCTTCACCCCTACCCTTCTTGTATTGTCTTCTCTATTCTTTCTATTCCTTCTCATTCTCGCACATTTCTGCATCTGATGAAGCACCTATGCGGTGTACGATAAATAAATACACTTCATCAATTCGAGGAGTCGTTAATTCTAACGGGGACAATTGGCGCGAGCAGCGACGCGTCGCCATCTCAATCCTTCGAGATTTCGGAATGGGCAAAAATCTTATGGAAGAACAGGTCAGTGATTGATAATTATCCCTCTATTCTCTCTGATCGAATTAACGACAGTGGATAGTGACCATCCCTTTCATATGACCGACAATTCCTTCGACGTCATTGTTTTCCGGATAAGGCAGTGAAATTGCTTGCGGTCGCAAAAATGAAGATAAGCACAGGTTCGATCGTCGATCGCGGAATATCTTGAACATCTCAGCAGCATTGAGGACAAGGAGAACGTGGACATGTGTTGGCCTGTGCAAGTAATGTTTTCGTCAATAAAAGCAAGTGAACAGTCGATTTTTAACGACCCAAAAGATATGAGCTGACATCTAGCCAATAATTAATGTTCACAGCTTTCGATGATAGGTAATGGTCGCGAATATCATCAACGAGGCTCTGTTCGGGTACCGCTACAGGCACTGCGAGTGCGAGCCGCTCATGAAGTACGTGGAAGACTTCAATAGCGTAAGCAAGCCCGAATCCACACTTGACTAAATGAAACAGAGCCAACATATTCTGATATCATCGTATGAAAGTTATCTTTCTGCTGCAAAATGACGAGAGTCGACCTCCTTCAGTTTCTGGAGAATCTGGTGGATTCGAAGTGGATGCTGCTCGGGCTGGGCTTCCCATTCCTCTCTGAGCTCCCGATCATCGGATGGCACGTGTTCGGCAAGTTCAAGGCCTCCATGCGGAAGGCCAGTTTCAGGTCTGCTTAAAAGTGACCAAAACACGGTATCATCGGACAGAGATGTTCACGCCGGGCCAGATCCTACCAATCTGGCTGGCCCAATCTGGAAGACGGGGGCTGAAGATGCCATTATTGCCCAGATCAACGAGTACATCGTCGAGAACGTCGAGCGGGCGCTGAAAGACTACAACGTCGAGGACGAGCCGACCTGCTTCGTGCACGCCTACAAACAGAGGATGGCGCAGAATGCCTTCCTAGAGTACGTTTCCTCATTTTATCAGAAAATTATTAATAATGTTAGAAGTATTGAAAATTATAAAGCAAATAATGTGGTTTAAGACAATTATTCGAGCAAGAGTGCTAAAATTATTGATCATGGATCATGTGATACATGAACTTTCAGTCATACCAATCTGATGGGATGCTGCTCGGATTTCTTCCTCGCCGGCCAGGAAACGACGACGACGACGTAGAGATGGGCGATGCTCATCTTAGCCGACCACCTCGACGTTCAGGTACCAACGCATTTTTGCACCATCAAATACAACGGACGAGACGACTTGCGTATCATCATAGATATAATTAAATATACATGCACGAGCCTGTCAGACAGGGTTCCTCGTCAAAATAATAAAAAATAATTTTAGGAGAAACTGCGGCAGGAGGTGCACTCAGTAGTGGGGAAGGACCGCATTCCATTCATGGCCGATCAACAGAAAGTAAGGCAGTAGTCAGTAGATCGTCAGAATGAATCAAATCTCTTCAACCATCGCTAAAAAAATCAAGTTTAATAACACATTTTCATGCGATAAATAAGAAGAATACATGTATTTGTTACAGGAAAATTAGATGCGAATCGGTAGTCTACAAAAGTATTTATCATTAAAGGAGGAGGAGAGGCAAAATGACCTATGGGATTAGAGGAGACGATCATATTCATCCTTTGAACGACATTAGAAACCCAAAATTTGAATATCAGAGATCAAAGCTCAAGCGAGATACGCGCGAGGGTACTGTAATGTGTACTGTAAAATGGGACAGGGAGAGTGCTGCGGAAAGATTTCACAGCGCGCGCTCTCTTTCTGCCTCCTCTCACTTCACTTTAGTCCGATTTGTATAGTGGCGTTGTCAAAAATTAGAAAAGATCAGTTCGATTCCTGTCCGAAGCGAATCATTTTGCTGTAATTTTTTCAGCCTTGTGAATGGTCCATACAATGAGTGAGGACAATATCAAATCATAGAATACCCAGATTGCACAATTTTTTATCGAACATTATTAGTTTTACAATATGATTGCAAAACATACATTATAATAATAGCACAGAACAATACAATAACAAAAGCATGTAGATCAACCGTTTGAGTCTCGAATCGTGACCTTCTAGACTCGAGGCTAGTCAATCAATACAATTTGCACGTACGCAGATAACGGGGCAAAGAATTCTTTATCGAACAATTTCAGTGCCCTTTTGATTGTTTTCTCTATAAACAATGCTCTATCGTTGTAATGTACCTACCCGATTGATCTGTATTTTACCTTTGATCTCCAGATGTCTTCTCTCCCCGATCCCTTCCTTCCGGATCCAAGACAAGCCGATAAGATACTGGCGAGAATGAAAGCAGCTCACGAAAAGGCACAGAAGATCTTCGTTGATGGGGTAGATCTCGAGAAGGCAGCGGATTGTTCCTGCCTACTCTGCCCTCCCCGTGATCAAGAGGACCAGCATGACTATTGCTGTCAGTCTCTCTTCCTCTACCCTCTCCTCCATAAGGGAGAACTACTCAAGAAGGGATTGATGGAGAAGCTGAAGGATCACGGCAGGAATCCCTGCATCACGGAGGATAAATACTTCACCGACTTCCTCATCACAGAAGCGGTGAGTCACAACACCTACTCCCATAGATATCTCTCATCTCACTTGAGGGAACGGAAGCAGCAGTCGCCCTCTACTGCTACGAGAACGGCCACGTCGCGACGGATGCCAATCAGTGAGTCTACTCTGTTTGTAGATCGAATCATAAATGCACAGTCACCAAATCCAATGAGTTTCGTTCTGCACCAATACAAACGAAAGATGAATCATTACTGTGTTCCCCGACCAGTAACATAACTCTAATCGCAAGATACTCGGAAGCTGCCGTGGCAAAGAATGAATCTTACTATGCAGGGCGAGAAGGCACGGATGCTATCGAGTAATCGTGGCCTCTCTGCTCGGACCACTGGGTCGAGGAGTGCGGGTTAGACTCCCCGCCTGCGTGATCGAAGCAGTGAGGAAGAGATGGCCCAGTGCAGATGGGAACTACACCGGATTCAAGCCATGCGCTCTTTTCGAAGAGTAGATCTGTGATGGATTTGATGATAAAGTATTTGAATGCAAATGAGCAACGATTCATAAATGATGTCAAATTCATGCCTAAACTATCTCTTACTTTGATCTATTCCTATCGTAATTCTTCCCGTCAGATGCACCGGCGCACGTGTGTTGTGTGTCAGCGAAAGCTAGTCGAGAAGGAAATGCACCGTTTCACGGATCTCGACCAGAATCGAATCACTTGGATAAACGCCGTTCGTTCAACACCCGAAGGACGTCGATCGCTTTTCGCCCATCTTCGCGTATCCAAAAACCCGTTTCTGTGCGCAAGTCACTTCTCCCCATCCGACTACATCTACTCCCCCACTTCTACCGTTCTCCGATCCGATGCTGTCCCTTCCTTTGTGGTGAGTGATGTACACAATTAAAGTCAAAAAATCGTTTATTTCTTAATCAGTTCAAACACAAGCCTTTAGGAGACGAGTGATTCAACCGCTACCGTTCCCCAACCGCCTACCGTACCACCGCCTACCTTCTCCCCTCTACTCTCCCCCCTTCCCTCTTCTTCTTCCTTCGTCGTTCCTCTTCCTCTTCGTCCACTTCAATCTTCTCTTCCTTCATACGTCCGTCCTCCTCCTCTCCTCCATCGATCTCCTCCTCCTTGCTGCGTCTGCTGTTGTAGACCTGAACAGGTTTGTTATTATCAATAACGTTTGCTACCATCAGAACGGATCTGTAATTAAATTGTTGAAGTTCTGAGCTATTTAACAATTGATTTTAGACACCCGAGAAGAAGATGGACACCGACTGGACCCCTCCTACTCCCGAGACTCCCCGTATCGAGCACACTACTCTCTCGGACTACTTGCTAGTGTCGAAGGAGTCACTGATCTCTCTCCTCCAACCGTGCCCAGAGTGCAAAGAAGGAGAGTGTCATCTATCCTTCCGCATGGAAGGACTCGCTGTCTCGTGCGCAAGGAAATGCAACCAATGCGAGTTCTCAGCCCTTTTCAATGGCAGTCCCGTCGTCAAAACTGCCAAGGGATCCAACAAGGAACGACTGCCCAAGATCAATCTTGATTTCGTGTCAGGCGCAGTGTTATCTGCAGTTGGAGGGACGGTCAGTATTTGTCAGTATGGTCGGATCGGGATGCTCAGTCATTGTAGAAGCTTCGACTATTGCTAATGATGAGTGGAGTGAGCCCTATCTCTACCTCTACCTTCCATCGATTAAAGAGATTCTACGTCAGTCCCGCAATTGACGAACTTTTTGTCAAAAAGCAAGAGGTGCTAATAAATGCAATCACGGAGAAAATTGCCCAGGTGAGAATATGAAATTCATAGATAGATAAACAAAATTGAAGGGAGGGAAGATACACATCTGTGGAGACGGGTTCTTTGACTCGCGTGGTTACTCTGCAGCGTTTTGTCGCTATTTTCTTCTGAACGCAGAGACGGAAGAAGCTCTGCATTACGTATTGATTCACAAGAGCGATACTGAAAGTTCGGCGACTATGGAGCTGTGCACACATTTTTTTAGAATAATAAAATAGGCGAAATGTAAGGTGGCTGCGTTGGAGCAGGGACTGAGGGAGCTCTCTCTCATGATTGGTGGTTCGGAGGGGATCGCAAGTGTGGTGACGGATAGACACCGCGCAGTGACCAAGATGATGAGAGAGAAGTACCCAGGGATCAAGCACTACTATGATCCCTGGCACTACTTCAGAAATATTACTCTCACTCTCCTCACGGTGAGGACTGTAAAAAAAATAGTAACAGGATAAAACGGGCTTCATTGTTGGTTTGCAAAGTGAAATATATGGAACCTGTTCGATTTTGGGTGAAACCCATTATCAACAGGTGTTATGACGCGGTGATCAGTGCTCAAGGCAATGGAGATTTGGCGAAGGAGAAGTTCAGAGCGATCCTACAGTGCATCCAGGGCAAGCACACTTTTGACAAGGTATTAATCCCTTCCCTACAAGTGGCCTGAACGGGGGGTATACATGAATCGTTATAGGATGCTACCTTCAAGCACCTCAAAGAGTGTGGCCACACCTCTACATATAATCCTGAATACTATATTAAGAACAAACAGATTATTGATAGACTCGAGGAACAGGTGCTATTATTAAAATGCTCTTTCTCTCCCAGTCTCTCTCTCTCGTAACTAATAAGTATAGGTATTCACCGAGAAGAATATCGAAGACATCGGGTCGGTATCCTGGATTCTTCAGACATCCCCTTGTGAAAGTATTAACGCTCTCACTTGGCGTTATGCCCCCAAAGATTATTATTTCGCGAGGTATAATAATTCTTTCAAACGTAGAAATTGAATGAATCTACATAGATCGGGCCACGAGATGCGCACTCGTCTGGCAGTCCTGCATTGGAACCATCTAAAGCAGGGAATAATCGATGGGTCCAGACCAGTGGTAGGAAAGGGATTAAACTAATTAGTTATAAATAACCGTTTCATGTGGCCAAAAAATCCTACACGAATCCTACTCACAAAAATAAAGTGTGGAGGAAAGTGAGGAAGGCAGCTTCCCACACTTGGAGAGCGGAAGTTAAAATTGGCACATACAAGGTATCCGATTATTTTAGAGCAGAGCAATATACATTTCCTAGGTTCGTGGAAGAATGGAAGAGCCACCCGAGACTACAGAGAAGAAAAGAAGAAGCGACCTCGCCAAACAGAGAGTTAGATGGGACTTGAGTAATATGATAACATTTCTAATTCAGAAAGTGTGGGAAGAACTCACTCGGCCGCTTGTTCCTTCTGCAGCTGATCCTCATCTCGAGGAGGAGAAGAAGGAGGAGGAGGATCCTTATGACGAGGAAGATGAAGATGATGGTCTTCTCCCTCCTCCCCTCCCTCCAATCGCCCTCCTCAATTCCATTGCAGAGGCAGCCCTAGAAGAAATGAGTGATGGAGAGTAGACACAATAGTTGAAGTGGTAGTCTACCGTGTTATTATCGAATAGTTACTTCCTTGCATTCAAAACGTTATTTTTTTAAAATTAGGAATCTCTTTATGTCTATACATTTTTGTTTCTTAATAAAAAATTGCAAAAGAGAACATTAATTGAATACATTATTGTTTGAAAATCGAAACTAACCTCGTTTAATGTATTAACATTAATCGAAAAAAAAATAGAAAGGACTCACAGCAATGGGAGCTGCTTGGGAGGGTCGCATCGATCAATCTTGACGGAGAAGTGTTGAACCGTCGCCCCATTGTTGAAGTAGATGGCATGGGGACCATGGTCGAACTTGAAGCTGCAAGGGATGATGACATACGATGAAAATGAACAAGAAATCAAATTGAACAGTAAATGAGACTGACTGAGTCTGTCCGTTCTTGCTGAGGGGAAGGCCGGAGGGCTTGTTGCTTCTCTACAGTCAGCGGAAGGACGATACGGCTGGAAACAACAATCAAACGTAAAATATTAACAAAAAATAGTTAAACAAGGACTGAAAAAAACGCACTATTCTTTGACGATCATTCTCCCTGCTTCTACGTTCTACTCCGCTGACGACGGATGGACCGGCCGCGAACCGCTGAAATGGAGCGAATGAGTGGAGAGGACTCGACAATAAAAGAAAATAAAAAAGGCGAGACTAAGGAGGCAAAACTATATTGATATCGAGAGGGGGTGACGTGAAAAGGCGGGAAAACTGAGTCAATGATTCTACGGCGGAGCGAACGAGCGCCGCACATAAAAATTGAAGTCCGAAATTAAACGCACGCAAAGGCACACCGAATATTACTAAAATATTAATTAATCTAATCAAACACTGACGATCACGCCAACGAGGGAGATGCGCCAAAAACACGGGAAAGGCACAGGGGAGCGATAACGAGAGAGGAGAGGGGAGATGGGAATAGGTCTCATAATCGATCGATTCGAAGCACTCTTGCGTCCAAAACAACAAAATCGGCACGAACTATCAAGAGAGTGATTTAACGGACGGCGTAGAACCAAAAAAATAGAAGAATTCTTACTGAACGAACGTAAAAACCGTTTTCGTAACAGTTTCGACAATAGCTACGCTCCATTCCGAAGGTGACTCCTAATTTATGGCGATGAGTATACGATTCAGGAACAGCAAAATACAAAATCAACACGTCAACTAGGAGGAAAATATGAAAAAATTAGAGAAATTCTCGTGGGCTAGAGCCGTATTCACGACCGGTGAATCGTTTGTGATTTTTTACCGCTTTTAGCATGGACGCCCCGCCTCCTTGGGGGATAGGGTTCGTGGTGAGAGTCAATTCCATTTAAAATTTTCATTTTGCCGCTGCTCCTCCTTTAATGCAGATGCCATACGCGCGAGCGTGCGTGCTCGAACTCCAAAGATTCGCCAACAACAAACGTGCAGAGAGCGACCGTCCGAGACGTCGAGGTACGAGTGAGTTAAACTAGCTTACACGGCAAAACAAGAACGACAAATACACACGTATTCATTTCTACAGGGTCAAACTATCCCCGAGAGCACGTGGGTCAACGCCGACATTCACTTCCTGATGAGCAATGATCCTCTATTTGTGAACCCTGAGGAGTTCCGACCGGAGAGATACTTACAAGAGGACGGAAAGACACTCAGAAAGGTTTGGACAACAAGCGCGTGCAACTTCGAGCTAAGAAAAGCAGGAGCTCGTCGAGCGCACCATTCCCTTCTCGATCGGCAAGAGAATCTGCGCGGGAGAAGATACCTTTTAGGGTTGATCTGACTGGAAAAAAACAGCAAACTGAAGAGACAAAATCAACGCTGAGCGATTGCTGGAAGTGAAGAGCATGTCCGCTCAGATTCATTCAACGTTCAATGACTCTCAGTATGGTTTCGTCAAAATTTGATGTTGTAATTCTCAGGACTGGCACGCGTTGAACTGTTCCTCGGTCTCACCGCCACCTTCCAGCACTTCCGAATACTGCCTCGCCCAGGCCATAAACTAGATTTAGAACCAAAAGACGGACAGGTGCTCCTGCCAAAACCACAGAAACTTCGCATTCAGAAAGTGTAATTTACAGCAACTGCAAATGTGTGTAGTAGCATTACAAACTTATCTGTAAGATACGGTATGCTTTCTATGAACACACGCGTTTATAGCTATTTTTTGTTGAAATATCTACGCTACACGTTGTATTTTTCGATTCTCGATACTGGATAAATAATACTACGTGACGTGGAGATCCCTGTATATGCAAGATGCAATAGTGCTTTTGCAAAGTGTCATTTTCATTGTTACTTCTTTTCTGAATGCACGCTCAATGTTTTACCTTGTCAAGGAAACAACTCCGAGCAATCAAGCCGGCGTCCGACTATATCTCGTATTTATTCAAGTAAGTGCCTATTAAAGATTTTCCTTTTTACTTTTCACATTTTACTTTGTACTGATACTTCCTTGCAATTAATTGTAGTCCTGTGTAGCGTGTACCTCGACGTGATGTTGTTCCCGAATCCATTGTTTCCCTTACCTCAATCCGTACTGGTGGGAATTATGGCTATACGTGAAAGATAAGAACATGCTAACAAGAATGATAGCATAACGGAAATGAAAAACGCAATACCCAGACCAAGTGGCACATAATCAATAACGATGCACTATCAGGGCGTTTTGATTATGTCGCAAGTTTTTCTCGGCTCATCGATCATTTCGTGTAGCGTCTATCGGCATCAATATATTATCCCAGCAACCAGTGCTCGACGAATTCATGACACAATTCAGATTGTTCCGTTTGCGTTTTATATGGTCCAATTAAGGTTAACGGGAAGTTTATGCATGACATGAAGGCCATCTGCTTCAAAATTGTGACATTTTTGTTCAACCGGTCAAATGACAACGATTGTTGTTTTTAAGATTCCTTCATTCGCCAGGCCTAATCTTGATGAAGACTTTTACTCATCCGTTTTACACAAGGGTGTGTCATGTGGAACTATGACGTTCTGTGGGTTCATTGAGGCCTAAAATTAACCAAATGTTGTACTACATATAAATTATATGTTACTATTATATTACAGTTGCATTTCTGTACGAATTGGGTGATAGAGAAACATATGTTTCTAAGCTTGAAATAGTGTGAGACTGTTTTTATGCGATCACTGTTGACTGTATAGATGTCGTGAACTGAGTGTGATGAAGCACCACGATCTTCTGCGGTTTCGAGAACCCGAACATTCTTGCCAGTCCAATTCTGTAATCTTTGACCAGAAGTATGATCACCAATGCATCCCATCCAGGAAATATCGAAATAAGCAAAGAGAAGTTGTCAGCCAAACTAAATACTGAAATGGAAAAAAATAATCGTGAAATAATCTTGAACATGCCTGGAATCTTGAGAAAAGGACATGTTAGAAGAAGGAAGTACGGGAGGTAAACGCAGAAAACTGGAACGATAGCCTGAAAATTGTATTCACATAAGAGTGAATTAGGAGTTGTCACCTGAGCGTAAACCGCTTTCAGCAGCGTGTGCTGTATCGTTATATTTTTGTTCGATAGTGTTGTTGTTGCGACGATAGCTTGATAGGTGCGCGTTGCCACAGTTATCGCCGCTCCCAAGCTGGTAAACATGACCACGTTTGCAGCCAGGACTACTAAGAACCCACGGACGTTGAATTTGTTGTCATACTGAAATATTCGGTTGAAATTGACAAAAACAGCCAACTTTTTGATTTGGATATATCTAGGAAATCGGGTTGCTACCTATTCGTTTAGTTCTCGATTATATTGGGGTGTCCGGAAAGTTCGTATAATTTTTTGTTTTTATTTTTTATTCAATGTTTTACAATTCTCAGTGACCAATGCATGCCCCCTTCTTTCTCACTACTTCCCTCCAGCGATTGGGCAGGGTCTCGATTCCTCTCTTCCAGAATGCGGGTTTCTTCGAGACCGCCCAGTTCACGAAAGCCCTCACAACTTCATCTCGATTCTTGAACTTCTTTCGGTGTTATGCTGACTTGTCAGATTTTTTCGGGAAGTTTAATTTTCGAAAAACCCCAGTCGGAAAATTGTTTTTGTAAAACTCATTTCGTAATTGCATTTTCGAAAAGCCCGTTTCGTAAATATTTTCTGGGAACCGCTCGATTGGGAAAAACGACGAGGAATGAAAAAGCCCATTGTGAGAGAGTGAAATGAGAGGGAAATTGGCATAGGGAATCTCATTATGAATAAAAATTTACGAGATGGGCTTTTCAATTTTATCTTTCTCTCTCATTTCATTCCGATGCTCCGCTTTTCGAGAGAGCTGTTCCTAATCAATTTTGCTGAAACATAACTTTCCGAAAATTTTTTGACATTTCAGCATACCACCCTTCTTTCCTTTGCAGAAGTCAGAGAGAGAGCGGAAGCAGTGGTAGTCGCATGGGGAGAGATCCGAGGAATACGGTGGATGGGGAATCTTCTCGATCTTCAGCTCGTCCATTTTCTTCTGGGTCATCTTCGCTCGATGTGGGCGAGCATTGTCCATCAGAAGAAGAATTTTGCCCTGGTTCAGGAGTCTGGGAGGGACTCTGATCGCGACATCTTCCAGTTGTTCAGAGAAGACGTCGGAAGTGATGCTGGTGCCAGGGGCGAGGATCTCCCAGTAGATGGGACCGAGCACTGAGAAGAAGAAGCAGAGGAGTTCCTTCTTTCCGTGCTCTTCATTCTTCGGGACGGGCGTGGGCTTCTCATCTGCATCCACCCATTGCAGTCTCCTCACAGGGTTATCGTACGTGATCCACTTCTCATCTGTAGCGATGATGGAATTGACCCATCGAAGATTGGATCTACGATGGAGTAATTCCCGACAGACTTGAACACGATTTTTTAGCTGTTCGGGGGAGAGGTCATGGAGAATCACTTGTGGGAGTTTCGGCTTCTCCCCAGATCGATGGAGGATATCGGACACCGTTGATCTGGGAGTACCAGTATCCTTCTTCAACTCACGCACACAGGCCATGGGCTTGCGCTTCAGTGTGCGGAGAACGAGAGGCTGATCGAGGGAGGGAGGGCGTCCAGAGCGGGGTTGATCATCGAGACCAAACTCCCCTTTCTTGAAGCGGCAGAACCACTTATAGCAGAAGGGTATGGAGGGGGCGTCAGCTCCTTCCGACTGGGCCAGGGCAGAGTGGGCCTCCTTCACGGATCGGCCAAGACGGTAGTAATGAAGTAAAACTGCTCGGAGGTAGAGATGGGAGTCCATCACACGAATCAATGTAGCAACTAGGAGACTGATTAAATCCTCTCACTACTCAACGTCATAATGATGCAATACATTGTTGACAAACAGATTGCGCAATCACTGCATTTGATCGCGAACTGACTTTTTCCGAAGCATTATACGAACTTTCCGGACACCCCAATAGATGAATTGAAAGAAGCCCCTAATTTCGAGCTCTCTTTCGCACCCAGTGTTCCAAAGTGATCCAACCATCGTAGATTACCGCGGAGTGCGTCTGGATGAGCACCTCCTTCACTATGTCGAGGATACGATCATCAGCATCAGTCGATTGTGATATAGAGAGGCCGAACCTGAATATATTGCCTGCCGCTTAAATATGTTTTTAACGATGCAACTATCACTTCATTGTATTAACTAAAGCAACCTGTCGCGATATTGTGAGAAGTGAAAAGACGATGTCCTAAATTTACAAACCATGTGAAGCTTATAAACAGCGGGTAGATGCACAGCAAGGCAATGAAGGAAGGACGCGTGAAGAGTACCAGGCGTGTCGGTCTGAAGATGGGGTGGGTCGATGTTAATTTTTGTATTGTTCATTTTTTTCTTTCATTGTCCATAATATCATACTGTGTGACACTCCAGTATCGATAGAGAAAGTGAATGCCCATCAGTGTAAATGGCAGGCTAAAGCAAGCGTAGTAGAATGCGGACAATTCCTGAGAATTACACTGTCAACACGGAAACTTCATCTTTACCCCACATAACTCTGCCAGGGCGCATACAGGCAAGCGCCCATTGTCCATTTGACGACAATTACTATCTGAATTCGGACATATCGACAATGATTTGGTTTGAAAAAAAAGTTTCGAACCGGATTCAACAACGCGTGAATAATACACAAGAAGACGTCGATTATGGCGAACATTAACAGAAGATACGCATAATTTCCGAGATTCACATTGTTCACTTTTCTTTTAAGGTGTACCAACAACGAATTGTGCACGACGCCGAGAACTAAAAAAAAAGATATTTGGCATGCCGAAAATTCACATTTTAAAATTGAGGTACTCATCCCTTTATTTGAATGAGGAAGCGATTACCCTAATTTCGTAATTTGTTGGGAAATTCTAGTCACGTGCGTAAACCTTCTCCATCGATTACTCACAGTACGCGAGAGCAGGCGAAGGCTGCATCACACCGAAGTTGATACTAAGCGGACGATCGTAACTCCGAACGAGCAAGTTACTCCCTAACGAATACCTGATTCAGCTAAATAAGAGATCATCACAACTATATTTCGAAATTCGGATCCATTCATTTTGGGCACGTTCTTTACCCGTCGAGAAGCTAGGGAGAAATGAAGGTATCGTTCGTTTCTCGACGTCTTGTCGTGCCCAAAATGAGCGGACTGGCGATAACAAATCGGCGATCATAT
Source organism: Pristionchus mayeri (assembly GCA_036245805.1). Lineage (NCBI taxonomy): Eukaryota > Metazoa > Nematoda > Chromadorea > Rhabditida > Neodiplogasteridae > Pristionchus > Pristionchus mayeri. Next base: position 15,376,292 of record BTRK01000004.1, on the reverse strand, counting down.
CAAGCTGTCCGAGAAAAATTAGTTCCCACAAGACGAGTTTTTGTCACAGCTCTTTTGGATCAAACCAATGAGTTCAATTCTATTCTTTGGCTAGGATTAATTGCATTTGAATACACAACGTGATTCGATCAACGTTCACTGAATCGATATCTCTGAAAATGAATGCGAATATATACATTTGTAACTGGATTGCTCATTTTCATAGCCGGTAACTGATTTTGAAAACTTTATTTTTCCGTCCTCTGTAGACCAACAAAATGGATAATTCCTGAAAGGCCCCTTCCATTATTCTATACACAATTTGCATACATTTTTTATCAACACATACAGTAGCGCTCATAAATCATAGGACAAGTTTTGCTTTTTATTGTAACTTTTTGCCCAGGAAACATCTTTCTGGCACTAAGGTAGGATGTACCAAATCCATTGGAAATTATGTTCATAGATTATATTGGGGTATGACGCAACAGCCTAGTTTTTTTATGCTTTGAACGAGTGTCTAGCTCGTCCAGAAGCCGAGTTCTGAATTTGAGACCATGTTTTTGCAGCAAGGCTGCAGCAAATGTGGTACCGAGCAGCACCTTCAAAAGTTAATTCTGAGCAGGCCTCGGTGACCTCTCCCACATCGGAAAGTTTGGCGAGTAGGAAAAAATCCGTGCCTTTTTGAAAAATTACAGTTTCATTGCGTCATCACTGCGCAATGACTAGGCTATTCCGTCATACCCCAATATCATGAGCATAATCTCCAATGAATTTGGTACATCCTACATTAGTGCCAGAAAGATGCAGTTCCTTGGCAAAAAGATGCAATAAAAGCAAAAAGTGTCCCATGACTTATGAGTGACTATCTGAGAGAATTGAGCAATTATACCTATGAACCGTACAGCAAAAAAATGAAAGTTCATATAAACATGGTCCTAGGGGTAACTTTTCACGTAGAGTTTGAAAATCGGCTTTAGGAAGCCGTATCTCCCACCCCTCATTTCTTGTTCTTTGCTGAACTTAAGCGGTCGGTTTTTCAAACTTTTGAACGGCGCATCCAAACCCGTACATATATAGTAATTCTGAAAGATCTCGACGAGATAAGCATTTTTACTGTTGGGAGTGAAAGGCTACCTCATCTGTGAAAAAAGTTGAGGCCGATTGAAATATTAAAATTTACATTTTGAAAACACTTTTTCCGGGGTGCATTTTTAAGTATGTTCATTCGATTCCCCGTGAAAAGTTACCCCTTGGACCAAATTTTCATTCATAAATTCTTGAGCCAATGATTTTTCCCGAAATGCGGAAAAATGAAGTATGATGCGAAAAATGAAGAAGAATCACTGAATTTCTGAAATTTCGCACCTTTGCGATTTTAAACTTTTAGCTATTAGGAAAAGTTCCCAATACTGTACTTCAACTTTTTTGCATAATTAGATATTATTATCTTTAATAAACAATTTTTTCACTTCACATTTTCTCAAATTTGCACGCAGCAAATTTAACTCAGAGACCAATTGACGTTTTACCTGTAGCCATATTGTAGCATGCCTCGACATTTGTGAAAATTGGTGGAACAGTCCTCCTCCAATGAATCGGGGATCTAGTTATTGACGCCCAAATATGGCTCAGATGAAAATGTACGAAATATTTAAATTCATTTCGGAAGGTAATTTTGAGAATTATGATTGGATATTGCTGTAAATAATATTTTCGTAACGTGAGGAATCAAATACCTCTGGAAAAGACATCGTTTGAACAATTTTTCAAAAATCGAAATTTTCAAATATCTAAAATTTCGGAAATTTTGAAAAAGGTAAGAGGTGTACATTTTTGAATATAGTTTATAAACGAGATTACGAAAACATTATTTACAGCAATATTTAATCAGAATTCTCAAAATTAACTCCCAAAATGAATTTAAATATTTTCGGACTTCGTCTTCTACCCATATTCGGGCGTCAATAACTGCAGCCCCGATATATGTATTGCAGGAGGACTGTTTCACCAATTTTCACACATGTCGAGGTATGCTACAACATGGCTACAGCTAAAGCGTCAAGCGGACTCTGTCAGTTGAGTTTGCTGCGTGCAAATTTGAGAAAATGTGAAGTTAAAAAAATGTTTTTCTGCTATCGTAAGACATGTTTATTAAAGATAATAATCTCTAATTATGCATAAAAAGTTGAAGTACGGTATTGGGAATTTTTCCTAATAGCTAAAAGATTAAAATCGCAAAGGTGCGACATTTCAGAAATTCAGTGATTCATCATACTTCATTTTTCCGCATTTCGGAAAAAATCATTGGCTCGGGAATTTATGAATGAACATTTGGTCCTAGGGGTAACTTTTCACGGGGAATCGAATGAACACACTTAAAAATGCACCCCGGAAAAAGTGTTTTCACAATATAAATTTTACTAATTCAAACGGCCTCAACTTTTTTCACGGATGATCTAGCCTTTTACTCCCAACAGTAAAAATGCTTATCTCGTCGAGATCTTTCAGAATTACTACATATGTACGTGTTTTGGGTGAGCCGTTCAAAAATTACAAAAACCGACCGCTCAAGTTCAGCGCGGAACAATAAATGAGGGGTGAGAGATACGGCTTTCTAATGTCGATTTTCGAACTCTACGTGAAAAGTTACACCCAGGGCAATTTTTATTTAAAATTTCATTTTTTGCTGTACGGCCTGAGGTGAGTCCTCTCAGATAGTCACTCTTATGAGCGCTACTGTATAAGAATCAAGGTAAATATGCCATACTATTCATCAACTAGCAATTGAATATCGTATGATTCCACTGCAGCATGCGACTGAATTGTGATAGTTAATGCTTTGAAATGAGCTTGCAACCGATGAAAGGGCTGATGACGAAAGCAATCTCGAGCGCAGATTCATGATCTCATTTTCGATCTTTACAGGCCCGCCTCTATAAGCGGGATGAAGACATCATACACTCAACATTGAGTTCAACTCTTGCAGTAGCATAAATACGGCCAAGATTTTTCAGAACTAGACTAGGGCCCAATGCTCGATCCCAACGAAACTCAACCAAATACATTACTGAAAACAGTATTCTAAACGCTCATATTACTTTCATACTGCAGGATTTTTATTAAACTCTCATCGACCATAAATTATATTTTATCGCGAAAGTGCTTGCTTAGTTATGCACTTTTTTTCACGTTTTTTCGATGTGTACCATGGAATCTTATCAGGCTGATGCAAAAGTTTTTGCCGATTTGACATTGAATTTCATTAAGCTTCCTGATTCAGCAATCAGTGAGGCACATCTCTTCATAGGGTTAGCCACAAAATGCCAGTGTTTCTATATGCCTTGGAAAAGAGAAGCTGCCAAAAGTAGGAATTTCACTATCATTTTTTTGGCGTAAATGTTCGGAACCCTACATCTTCTGTTGATAGGATCGAATTGTAACCAGACTAGTAACGCGCGCTCATTGGGTGAAGAACTTTAATATTTTGAGCATTTGATATATCAAGCGCTATCGTGAAGAAAAAAATGCCGTCCAGTACATTTTTTACCGTGGGCCTTTCACCATCACTGTTAATTTGGCACACATATCTAAACGGCTTGTCGCAGAATACCTAATTTGAATATACTATTTGCATCTATGTAAGTTGTACTTTCTTACGCTAATTCGGTTTTGTCCTATCATTGCTATTCGCAGAGCAATGATGATCGAAAGATCATGTCGAGTCGACCCACCAAACGAATTTGATTCAACATTGTGGCCTCAATGCTGATTGTTTAGGCCACTACTGAATGCTACTGATGAGAGTATCCAAGCACCCGTTGATAATGGAGAACTAGGTGAAAATAAGTCCAAGGCAAAATGCAGGGCATGCCCAAATGTAAAAAGTCAAAATCGGCAAAAACTTTTGCATCAACCTAATATTTGAACGACCTCACAGTTTTGTGATCTCCAGTCAGTTCGCGTTGCCCGTGATGCAGTCATCACCACCGCTCGACTACTATGAATTTTCGTTGGAGAAGGTTAATACGCGTGAGATTCAAGTCATAATGAACACAGTGCTTGGCGCAGTTCTCAACTCACTTCTGATTTATCTTATACTAAGCATTTCCAATTCAAACCTCGGAAATTATTCATATCTGCTGCTAACCTTCGCCATAGTCGACGTATTTCTGTGTGTTGTGCATGCTGTCCTGAATCCGGTAAGGATTATTTTTTTTCACATGTAATTTGTTTTTAATTTATTTTTAAAAAATACTATTTCAGATCGTTGTTGTTGTCAAATACACGATGAGCACTTCCCCGTACTCGCCTTGGCAGTCTCATGTGGTGAAAAGCAGTTAGAAGGAGATTGAATGCTCTTCTCAGGCGCTATCCTCGTTTTATCACGGCTGCTTTTGCCTCCAATTTGCGCTGATGGGCATTCACTTTCTCTACCGATACTGGAGCGTTGCAGAGTATGTGTGATATGAACTGCCAGCAGTAAATACGCGCAATTCATAACGAAAAGACATCATAGCGCACACCATAAAACGGGTTTATGTGCAAATGTTTTTATTATTGAAGTGAAGGTAATGCACCATAATGCAATAATATGAAATTAAAAAATAAGCGAATTCACAAAATCATGAATATATTTCAGACCGACTCGCCTGCAGCTGTTCACACGTCCACATTTCATCGCCTTGCTCTGTATCTATCCGCTCATTACAAGCAGCGCATGGTGAGGGGATCATGCGTCGAATACATCCTCCTGTAATCGTCTAACCCTCTCCGATTTGGGTTCGGCCTCGCCTACTCGCAATCGACGGCCGCCGACGATCCTGCCCTTGACATCGTGAAGGAAGTACTCCTTCAGACGCACCCGGCAGCGATCTACGATGGATGGATCTCGATGGAACATTGGGTTCGTTAAATGACCCAAACTTGGGCCTTTTTTTAAATTTCACATACTCTCACGACTCGATCGGTCAAAAAAGTATGCGAAATGAAGAGACGAAGGCCAGTTTATCGAACTCTTATTATTGTTTGTGCATTTCAGCATGATGACCAGTTCAACGTCCCCGCATTCTTTGCTGTGCTCGGCTCGAACGTGGTCATGTTTGTCAGCTTGGGAGCTGCGATTGCGGTTGCTGCGCGCACCTATCGGACCATCGTTGCAACCACAACGTTATCGAAGAAGAATATGACGATACAACATACGCTGCTGAAAGCAGTGTGCGTTCAGGTTACCTTTTTAAATTCGCTAATCGCGATGTTCACGCAAATATTTTCACACAATTGTTCCCGTTTTTTGTGTATACCTACCGTACTCGCTCTTTCTAACATGTCCGTTTCTCAAGATTCCAGGCATGTTTAAAACTATTTCGGGGCGATTAAATCGTTTCATTTCAGTATTCGGATTAGCTGATAACTTCTCATTGCTTGTTTCGATCTTTCCTGGATGGGATGCATTAGTGATCATACTTCTGATCAAAGACTATAGAGTTGGCCTGGCGAGAATTTTCGGATTCAAGAATCCGCAGAAAATAGTTGTAATACACCACACTCAATTTACGACCTCCATTCAGTCATCTGCGATAGGGTAAACAACATGTTAATCCATTTTTGACATTGTTATGATTGGATGAATGGGCTATCTCCGATTTAATCTAAAGATCGTTCATTCGCACAATTTACTTGATTGTCTTGTAAACGAATTATACTTGTATAGCAAAACCGAAGTGTTCTCAACGCATGGAACGATGCTGGTTTCAGCGATTACAATAATAAACCACTTATCAGCTCATGAATTTGTATCCCAATGGACGCTACAATCGGAAAAAAATAAGCTCCATCAACAACTCGAAGATGCACTTTCTGAATCACTTTAAATAAGATTTCTTTAGAATATTAGGTTGTCCAGAAAGTAATGTTAGATTTGGATCATGATGTTTGATCCCGCTTAAAATACTTGTCGTTAACGATCTTCAGCTAGCTCGCTAGCGTATTTAAGGGGTTGACTTGGACATTATATTTATGCGTTCGAATTGCTTCAGGCTTTCCGGATGTCATTAAAATCCAAGTTTTGTCAAATGCGATATTTTCGAAAATTTCTAAAAGTATTTCCTGCCTCTCGAAATGTGAGGGAAGAATAACTATTCAATCCCAAATAGTGGAGTTAGAAGCTCATTGGCAGTTCTTTCAAACAATAGGTCTAAGGCCGTTCCTGCCTCAACATTATACGATTCACACTCCATTGAATTTAAACCCTACCGGAGTAACACTTCTCAAGCGATAACGTATCCTACTTCGAGGATCATTCAAACTGGGTTCTAGATAAGTGCGCTTCCATGATGCACTATGCGGTTACCTATTAGATAGCAACATTTGAACTAACACCATTTCTGCTTTTAGAAACAATTGATTTTTAGTATTGTTGATTAAGGGTAAACATAGCCAAAATTTCGATTTTTGGTGTTCAGTGAATAAATGCATTTCCCAAAAAGGGAACCATCCCCTGATTTATCCTATTCGAATACTAATAGATAAAGAGTAGCTTTAACATTTAACCATATAGTTTGATACTGTTCACCAATTCTGGAAACAGAAAGTTTTCGAATAATCACATTTCTATGCTCAAATTTCACTTTCAGGACGATGAATCGCATATATTTTGGTAGAAGTATTGTATGCGCAGAGAAATATATTTTCAAGTTAACAATGAAACGTTATTTTTATTTTACTACATTTGAGATCGATGTACTAATTGTTACGGATACACGGCCGAAACAACTATTTAGGTTGATGTTCAGTTTGGGTGAAGTTCATAAAGGAGGGTATTTTCTGACAGGCCTTTCGCAGCGGAACTGATTCATGTGTTGTATTGTGATATCCCTATGTCATACTTTTCAGTAGCAAGATTATTGCCCTATCATAGCTCTACCTGGAGTGCTGGGCCAAAACGTAATTATCTCAACTCTTTGTTGATGTACCTTTGCCTTCTACTTGTAGCCTCAAAATCGATTAGATAGGCTTGAACCAATGTGCGATGGAATGAGTATCCAAGCATACAACATACATATATCACAGGTATCACGAGTCGGTGGAGGAAGCCATGAACGATTTTTTTCAAAGATTTTTAATATTAGCCATATATTGATGGTATAAGGTACTAAGGACAAGAAATCGAAGGAACCAGGTTATTTGTCCTAGAGCCGGCTTTTAGACATTTTCCGGTTTTACTACCGGCTATACTGTATTTCAGTCTGCAGAAGAGCTACAGGGATGTCGGAGGTCTTAAAAAATCGGGAAAAATATGACAAATAACTTTACTGTTGAGAACTTTCTGATTGGACCAAAACTGATAGTTCTGGGATCGAAAAACCGCATTTTGAATTGAAAAATAAATATTTTCCGTATCACGCAGTAGAAACGCAGAGGTTTTTATTGCGGAATATGAAAGTCTAATCTCTCAAGTGTCTCAGAAAAAAATATGAAGTAAAAATTTTATACCGTATTTTTTGATAATCGCGGTTAAAGGTGAGGCACCGAGGTGACGAATTGGAAATATTTGAAATATTCTACATTTTACGTTGCACTTCGACCGGCTTTATGCTGTTTCATTGTGTATAACACGGTATATATCCAAAAATGTTCAAAGGAGATCGGATTCAGTAGTTCACAAAAATTCGATTTTCAACACTCGGATTTTGGCATGTTTAGGGGAATGTAAAATGTCTTTATCAAATTGAACATCCATTGGTCATATTCTGAGGCTCAAGTACAGTAGGCAGTCTATCAAAATTCATAGAACTCGGCCCTTGCAATCACTCAAAACATCTAGATATTCACAATCGAATTTACGAAAATGAAAGATCCGAAAAACAAAACAAATCGATTCTACCCAGATTTCGCGAAAAACGAACAGATTTGAACATCAAAACACCTCGGTGCCTCACCTTTAACCGCGATTATCAAAAAATAGGTATAAAATTTTTCCTTCATATTTTTTTCTAAGACACTTGAGAGATTAGACTTTCATATTCCGCAATAAAAACCTCTGCGTTTCTACTGCGTGATACGGAAAATATTTATTTTTCATTTAAAAATGCGGTTTTTCGATCCCAGAACTATCAGTTTTGGTCCAAACAGAAAGTTGTCAACATTAAAGTTATTTGTCATATTTTTCCCGATTTTTTAAGACCTCCGCCATCCCTGAAGCTCTTCTGCGGACTGAAATACAGTATAGCCGGTAGTAAAACCGGAAAATGTCTAAAAGCCGGCTCTGGGACAAATAACCTGGTTCCTTCGATTTCTTGTCCTTAGTACCTTACACCATCAATATATGGCTAATATTAAAAATCTTTGAAAAAAATCGTTCACGAAGGGGCTAGTTTTGCTTCACTGACTCGTGATACCTGTGATATAATGATATAATAATTAGGCAGCAACGAAAGACAGGGTATCGCAGAATCGAAAATTTGAAAATCTAACATTACTTTCCGGACAACCTGATAAATTGTTTAGATGCCTACTGCTGGGATGAGGAGACGTGAGATTAGAGAAATTGGGTGTACTGCAATACTTTTGTAAACGTAAAGGTACATCCCGTCTTCGAGACTGGGCTCGCGAGAGATCACTAGAGAGAGATCGCTAGGCCAGTATCCATTTGGGCGGATTCATTCTGGAGTGCCCACCTTTCGCCAGACCTATTAGGTTGTTGCGAAAGTCTTGCTCGTCGTTTGATCTATCCGATTTGTCTTCCTTCTTAACTCCACCCCCTGATATCTCAGAATTGTTGTAGAGGGTGAACCGTTGTTTCACGAGCATAATTGATTTCAATCGTGATCAGAATAAATGAGATGAAATTTGGGATTTCATAAATTAGCAAGAATTTTGCGAAATTTTGCAATGAAATTTGGTGTGAATTCCGATCTGTCAAATACAAGAGATCGAAGTCCAAATAATATCCATCTATATTATGGAAGAGCATAGTATGCTCGTTAACACCAGCACAAACTATCGATCATTCAAGCTGCGCAAGAAGTGGAAACTTGATAGAAGTATCAAATTCAGCCTTCGCAGATCCCTTTCAATGATTTGAATTGCCATATCTAATTAACGCAATTGTGAATAATTCCGATTCTTGATTTTTAAAAAGAACACAATAAGATAATTATAATTTAGAGCGATATTGATCCCTGCCTATCCTTACCCAAAAATGTGCAAGCAAAATCGCATTTAGCTAAAAGGTGTTCACTATAAATTCCCGGGCAAGTCTAAAGAAGGGATTTTAGCACTGACTTATAGTAAGTGATCGCAAGTGATGTATCAACATAGCTGTGTACGCTTGTGCTTCAGGTATGACCATATCTCTAGTCTCCGTAAAATTATGATAGAAGGAAAAGTCATCTTGATTAACTCATATCGCAAGATTTGAACTATAAGTAAGCATTCCTAAATGAAATGAGAGGTCTGCTCTATGGTGCACTAGAATGAGCATTGATACCCTCGTAATACAAGGAAAACCACGTAAGTCTGAAATGAATTCGAATGCCAGCACTGGCAGAAGTATTAAAATGATAAAATCGAGCAAGACTTTCGCAACAACCTAATATTTACCTGCGTGATCTAGTCACGGCTAATAATTCCTCGTTCCCAATGGGTGGGCGCCTTAGTGAGGCGGAGACAGTGTCATGAAATCAAACCCGGATATGACCTAATATGAGGGCGTGCCATAGTCCACTATACAACTTCGTCTCTTACAATAATTTTGTACTTGTGAAATGTCGTATTTGAGTTTTGAATTGTATTTTAAAATTTTCGCATTATGTATACCCACGGGCCAACTGCGTGCAATTCCGTGTCTTTTCTGCGTTCTTCTTCTCTTCTGCTCTAGTTGCTCCCTCAATCGCGATAAGAACTCCACAATAAACATCGATCGAGAGGAGAGCACACACTCTCTCTCCAACTCTCTATCCTCTCTGCAGTGTTCTCTGTCTCATATTGTCTGCTGGTGCATTGATAAATCACCTGTTTCTCTGAGTTCGATATTGCTGATTTGTTCAGCAGTTTCCAGTGTGTATTCGGCGTACTTTATGGTGCGAATACTATGCGGGTTTGCCCCGAAATTAATACATATGTGCATTAATTTGGTAACTTGATGGAACAGTCAGCAATCCTCTCTCCATTCACTTTCGCTCTAGCAGGCGACACCATCATCAATCTGCCGAAAATACATTTTGGAAATTATATCACGATATCTTCATTCTATGCACTATTGCGGCTCAATAGGTTGAGAGAGAGTTTATAAAATGGAAAAACCTTGACGTGAATTACTCGTCATCGGCCGCCCATAAATGTGTGCGTGCAATGTGCTTGTTTATTATCAGTGTAGTCTCGCGTAGCGTCGCCCGCTAACATGTTTCTCCATGCAAAAAGAGTGATAGTGCAACGCTTGAGCGCGTTTGCGTACACATTCCTTTCCTAATATGCTGAAAGTTGAAAGCATTGTAATAAATTTATTCCATTTGGAACTTCCATTATATTTCTCTTTTGTAACGGTAGCCGCGAATAGCAAAATTGTGCAGTTTCTTCACCTACTTATGCAAATTCGCTTGACTTCAGTAAACGAGCTCGCATTATGATGTCCACACTCGTACCTCTCGCTGACGTCGAGCAGCTTTCACCCAGGGTACGTCTTATTGTTTACATCAATAGTAAAGGCATCAACATCTGCGAATCAGGAAAGGGGAGAGAAAATGTGCGAAAACAAACGCAAAAGGCGATTAAAAATTGTCGAGTGAAGCCGAATGATTGAGTGATCGCTCACGTTCTATTTGCTATTGATGCACAGAGTTTCAGGTGATTCGAGTGCTCGGACAGAACCCGAACGCGTTCACGCTGCAGGGCACTAACACGTACCTGGTAGGAGAGGGTGAGCGGTGAGTTGTTTTGTTTTAAAACGCCGTCTCCGAAAGAACGAACGTCAGATTTCGGAAGGGAAGTGGCACAATCTTTCAAAATCATCTTCTGGGGTTCATAATTGGGGGTTAGAGTAATTAGGGGTGGGATACACTTCAGCCGGAAAATTAGCCCGAAAAGTTGATCTTTGAACTTTCAGATCGAAAATTTTGATCTTTATTTGACCCCGACAAGATGTATACCACTCGAAAGAGCATGAAAAGTTATGCCAGAATCCAAGTTTTCGTAGCTTTTCTTCCGATGGTATTCATAAAACGCATGAAAACGTTAAAAAAATCGGCGACGTAAACCCCTAGTGACTCTAACCCCCAAGTATGAACCCCAGAAGATGATTTTGAAAGATTGTGCCACATACTCCGACGTTCTTAGGGAGAGAGCGTTTTAATCGGAATCGCTATTTTCTTTAAAACGCGTTCTCTGTAAGACTCGGACGGGCCCATGCAGGGGGTGGCACAAGACTTCAAAATGATCGTATCGACTTGTAACTTTGGGGGTGTCATACCTATGGGTAGGGTATGCTCCCATATGATTTTTGTGTCTCTAGCTCAACATTTTGACCTACCAAATTTGAAAAATGAACCTCAACATTCAAGGGCATGTTATATACCATTCGAAAGAACATGAAGAATTAGGCCTAAAGCTATGTTTTCGTGAGAATTGGTGCATGTTCTCACGAGATATTGCATGAAAAGTGCCATTTTAAGCAGTTTTTTGCATTTGATGCTATTTTTGGCGGTGAAGGGATAATTTCTGCAAAAAGCTTTTGCGACTAGTCGGTGCAGAATTCAAATCTCTATCGACCTGCATTTTTCGTTTTATAAACAAAACCTCACAATTTGCGAGACAGCGTGATTTTCATCATGCATTCGCCCACCCAGGTTCAAATCCCGTGCGATGCATTCATGTTTTGCCAATTATATTCAATTGTATTTTTCTTTATTTTATGTTTTCTACGAGTGTTTGACTTTGTAAGATGACTGGATGTATTCTAAGCACACGCCGAATGCAGATTCCCGAAGTCGATGACGTCGTTCGCGAACTCGAATATTCGGATGAAGATGGTCTTCCGAAGGTGGAGAAGGAATACGGGCTCAAGAAGAAGAAAACATCAGTCAGGTACAAGGAGAGTGCGAATGAGTTCATTTGCGAGCTTTATAACGAGGGAATAAGAACTGGATCGAAAATATCCCCAGAGGCTGCAGAGAAACGCATGTTCTCGGAGAGAAATTCCGATGGATCAAAGCGTTTCAGCGCAGACGAGCGCCTATACAGTCGCCAAATCGCTTCTTTCTATAGTAGAATCACGAGTGATAGGAAGGAGAATCAACGAGCTTCTAATATTTGTCCTAAGACCACGACAGTTTCCTCCGTGCCTGTGTCCACATCGACTGGAGGAGCAGCGGGAGGGAAGAAGAAGTTTAAGAAGGGAACGGGACGGAGAGGCAAGCGAGAGGTGGAGGTCGTTGTGGAGGAAGAGATAGAAGAGATTGATGAGAACCTCATTTTTTTCTTATCGCAAACACTGTCAACGAGTCTCTTCACGACTTGTTTGATCTCGATGGTCCATTCGAGATCTTTCCAGAAGAGATCTCTCAACCGAACACCATTCAGAACGACCCTGATTTTGTGTTCTATGATCCCAAACAGGAAAATTATGGAAAGTGGGTCGAGGCTGATCCTGGAGAACATTGCGAACCAGAAGAGGATTACCATGATGGGAATGAATTGTTCTAGAATACCTTCCTTTACTCACTCTTTTTGTAATGATTCGATTGCGCTATGAAGACATTTTTTCTGAACGGAAATGGAGGTGATCTTTGAAAAACCAAAATGTGACTGCATAGTGCATAATATGCAGTCGTTATGGAAATTGTATCAGGGTAGTTTTTTTTATCAGTAACGGGTGTTGATTGAGCGAAATTTCATTAGATATACTCACTACAGTTGAAAAAAATTGGTATTGAATAATAATCAAGTTGACAAAACATGATTACATCGGACGGGATTTGAACCTGGGTGGGCGAATGCATGATGAAAATCACGCTGTCTCGCAAATTGTGAGGTTTTGTTTATAAAACGAAAAATGCAGGTCGATAGAGATTTGAATTCTGCACCGACTAGTCGCAAAAGCTTTTTGCAGAAATTATCCCTTCACCGCCAAAAATAGCATCAAATGCAAAAAACTGCTTAAAATGGCACTTTTCATGCAATATCTCGTGAGAACATGCACCAATTCTCACGAAAACATAGCTTTAGGCCTAATTCTTCATGTTCTTTCGAATGGTATATAACATGCCCTTGAATGTTGAGGTTCATTTTTCAAATTTGGTAGGTCAAAAATGTTGAGCTAGAGACACAAAAATCATATGGGAGCATACCCTACCCATAGGTATGACACCCCCCCCCAAAGTTGCAAGTTGATACGTTCATTTTGAAGTCTTGTGCCACCCCTCTCCGAATCTTACAGAGAACGCGTTTTAATTTTGATATTTCATATTAATTTAACTACAGTATATCACGCCTCTCACGAGAGAATCGAGCTGAGACAGGGAATGGAGAGGAAATCGTGAAATGAGTTCTAACCGGTTTTGGCCATCCTGGGGCATGCCTGAGTGACAACCGAAGTCTTGTTGTGCAGACTTCATTTTGGACCTTCCTGCACCGGGTCACCTTTCGGCATCACCCACTTTAAGAGCCGATTTCTAGAAAACCGTGACAGAAGAACAAAATTGAACTCTGAGTGACCCCGGCTCATTTTTCGAGCTCTATCGATGTGTATAGTTCAAATCCTCAAAATGTTAATTTTAACCACGCTACATTCAAGGTCGATTTTCTCGAAAACGAATGAAAGGAGCAGCTAAAATTTTAAGAGTGCATGCATCTGAACGAGATCTGTCGAACAAGGTGCTTGCGCAGAAAATACGAACACCTGGGTGAGACTTTCGCTTGTTGAACTTTCCCGGATCGTTTGAACTTTGTTTTCAACAGAAAAATTCTACTCGCGCCGCTTTCTTTTGACCGCGCGGCCAAGAATGATCGGTTTTCCTTTGAATTTTCTGTTGTAAAGAAAGTTCAAACGATCCGGAAAAGTTCAACAGGCGAAAGTCTCACCCAGGTGTTCTTTTTTTCTGCGCAAGCACCTTGTTCGACAGCTCTCGTTCAGATGCATGCACTCTTAAAATATTAGCTGCTCCTTTCCATTCGTTTTCGAGAAAATCGACCTTGAATGTAGCGTGGTTAAAATTACCATTTTGAGGATTTGAACTAAACAGATCGATAGAGCTCGAAAAATGAGCCGGGGTCACTCAGAGGTCAATTTTTTTTCTATCTGTCACGGTTGTCTAGAAATCGGCTCTTGAAGTGAGTGATGCCGAAAGGTGACCCGGTGCAGGAATGTCCAAAATAAAGTCTGCACAACAAGACTTCGGGGGTCAGTCAGGCATGCCCCAGGATAGCCAAAACCGGTTAGAACTCATTTCACGATTTCCTCTCCATTCCAAAGAACGGCTATTTTAGCTCGATTCTTTCGTGAGAGTCGTGATATTGTAATTATTGTTCATGAAAATTGAAGTGGATTTGACCTCTTAATCGTATTTATCGCAGCAAAATCCTGATAGACACTGGCGAGGTCAACGTTCCGGCATACACTGATCAACTGAAGGCTGCACTAAAGGTTCCATTTCTTCAACGAGTACTTTCTTCATGAGCTTTTCTATTATCAATATTTTCTTATGCTGAGAGCTCGAAAATATACAAAAATTAGTGAACACATTTTCGCATTATCTCATTAGTTTACTGAATGGTAATTGTGCAGATTACACAATAAGCGTTTTGAAGAATGCTAAAATCGTCGCCATAATCTGCACTCATTGGCATCCGGACCACATCGGAGGATGCGAGGGCGTGATCAAGAATGTTGTCGGCGAGGAGGTGTGTCCAAAACGTTTCTTATCTTTAGAAAAATATTATGACTATCAGGAAAGAATCGAGCTAACCTGGGGTTTGGTGCGAAAAATTTTATTACGTTTGGACACCCTGAGGCGTCCCTATCACTCCCCCAAATTCTCAATTTGCATACTTCATGTTTTCATTTTGCACCACTTGCACATATGCAACTGATATTTGGCATAGAAGTCTGAGCAATGTCGGCAAGGGTAGGCATGCTTTAATCAATGTACCTACAGGTGCCCGTGTACAAAATCGCGGGAACGGACGCGCAGCATCGTGACCACTTCGAGTATGTGGGCGATGGATTCGAAGTGGGCGTCGAGGGAGCGACTCTGCAGTTGGTTTACACACTATCATCAGGTCTTCCCGTAGTGATGTATCGTTTTGAAACTAGTCATTTTAGAACTTTTTGTATTTGAGTTCAATGATGAATTTGGAACATTATATTTTTCACCCTCTGTAAAGTTCTAGCATGGCCAGTTATGAAATGATACAACCCCATTCTAACTGCGAAACCAGTTAAAAAAGCCCAAAATAACAAATCTAGATTTGTATCAACTCCGGGACACACGGAGGACCACGCATCCATCTGGTTGAAGGAGGAGCGGACACTCTTCAGTGGTGACTGCATTCTAGGGCAGGTGCGACAATTGTCATCGACAATTTCGCATTTTCGAAATTTCCTTCCCAATTCGGGTAATTCAGGGCACCACAGTCTTCGAGGATCTGTACACGTACATGCAGAGTCTCGAGAAGCTCAAGAGACTGGATGCTACCAGAATCTACCCTGGTACACTATTGTGTGTTAATAAAAAAATCCCCTTTCCTCCACCCATATAAGATACGCTCCGGTTGGACGATTGTATGCGACGTCAGAATAAAAAAAATATGTTGTCATATTCGATTTTATTCAGGGCATGGTCCTGTGGTGGAGAATCCTAAAGCGAAAATAGACGAGTACATCAATCACAGACTCGCTAGGGAGAAGGAGATTATGAAGTAAGTGAATGCGAAAATTTGGAGGATACGTGTATTTTTTGGAAGAAAAATGTGCAGTGATCTTTAAAGATCGATATGTAGGTACTTTGCGCAAGTAAACGGGGCGTCGAGCATGGACGTCGTCAACTCAGTTTACAAGGTAGTTTACTTAGAATTCTGAGTTCGAAATGCGTTTCGTTTCCTAAGATTTCCGGACAGTAAACTGGTTTAGAGAGTGTGCAAAATCAAGGCACTATTGCCTGAATCTCTAACTCCTCTAGATTCCACATTTCAAGCACAGAGTTATGGATGTAAAAGTTCCCTATTCGAAATTCCAAAAAAAGTACTAAAGTTTCTCCCTCAGGCATACCCAATGTCCGTTCGAATGGGCGCTCTCGCGAATGTGGTACAGCATTGCACCAAACTGGTCAAGGCAAGTATAATCCGATCATTTTTTTATTATGTCCTATTTATTTTGTAAACAAAAAGTGATTCATTACAGGAAAATCGCCTGATTCAATCGAACTCCGATTACTACAAGATCAACGATTCATACTAAGAAAATCAAGGAAATTTAGTCCAGATTGAATCTGAACGGACCATTAATTTTTTCATATAGTTGATATTCATATTTTCTGGTGATTCTAAATTATTCGATTCAACATACCGACGCGATAAATTAATTACGTTTTGTATCATACAAGCAACCCACGCTTGTTGTTACCTTGTTGTTCTCATACTCATTTATTTTTTCGCGATTATCACATCAAAATATGCGATTGTGTTCTCTTAGACCTCAAGTAAGCACCCGGAATCACTCACGTGTTTAGCGATGTTTGTATGATTCAATCGTAGTTTGGCGTGGGTTCACAGTATTCTCATCGCGTTTTCCACTACCCTCGAATTTTCATCGAGAGCAATGTCCCCAAGTACGCTCCAAAGCTATGCCCAATCTTCCGTTAAAATCATCAAAAATGTGTCGATGCAGATTGGCGTAATATTGTTCATGTACATCTACTTTTTCATGTTTCTTGTGAGTTTTCTTTTCAATTTTGTAATTTTTCACTTTACACAAGGTGTATACACATCACGAATTGGCTATTTTAGGTCGACCTCGGTCGCCCCCTAGCACCAGCACGGGATCACAGAAGACACTACTACCCGGTTGTAGAAATTGCTCCAGCTGCATAAACACAGTTGTTAGCTCACTTTAATGTGCATTTTTTTCATGAAAAGATACAATGGTATCATTTTCATTCGCTTTCGACATCGTTTGTCCACAAAACAATCGGAATCCGGGACAAATGCAATATTATAGTGGCGATCAATAAAATTTAAAATTTATGTCGAGCCTATTCGATGTAATTTGTCACAATTTGTAATTTTTATTGATGCAAATCTCTAAGACAAACGAATTTCACATACACATGCTTATCTCTCACTGCATTGAAATGCAGTGTAAGTGCAACCACTCTCGATTTCATGTTATCAATCAAGCCACGCGCGATCCACTTTCGCGTTCCCTCGCTTTCATTTTATCCTACGATGAGCCTAATCAACGCGCCAATTAGCTCGCTCCGAAGTTATGTCCAATCTTCCGTGCAAACCGTCAAAAACCTCTCGATGCAACTTGCCGTAGTCTTCTTCATTTATCTCTACCTATTCGTGGTTCTGGTGAGTCTTCTATTCAATTCTGTCGTTTTTCTCATAAAAAAAGACCAACGATATAGTTTTTTAGGTCGACCTGAGGCAATTCCGAGCACCTCCTCCAGTTCGAAGAAGAATCTACTACCCAGTGATTGAAATTGCTCCTGCTGCTTGAGCATTTCTCACTCACTATAAATCGTGTTTTCTCCAGTCCCCTTCCACCCTGACCATCTGTCTCCTTCTACCTTCGCTTTCATTAACAATGGAGAAATATGGTCATAATAGTTAAATGATATGCTATATTTGTTTGCGAATATTTTTTGAAGCGATTTTTGCATACGTATTGATTTGCGAAGGCAATTATATTTCAAATTTACTTTTGTAAATGCAGTTGAATATTAATTTTGTTATAGAGTAAGGACGCTATCCTTCCAACCACGAATATATTGGGTTATACAAAGACAAATATCTAGCAAAAGGCATGCTAGTGTCAAATTGACATGTCTGATTTACGATCGACATCGGTATTTCATGATCAGACAATTCTGATATCAGTTCGCGATTCCTTAATCCTTCCCTACCGCCTATTATCTCCGTGATAACAGAGTACACATGTTCAGAGTTGTCCGTGGCCACGATGAAATCGAGATGATTGTAGTGTGGAACCTCTATGGTTGCCTGGAGTGAGTATTATGTAATCAATAGCAACGCAATACTATCTGTTCGCTAGTGTACTCTCTATTGAGATAACAATAAACAAATGAATGTTTTGTGAAGAAAACTCACCCTGACCACTCCCGTTCTCAGTCGCGGCAAGACCGCTTTGTGAATCTCGTCTCGCGGCGTGACCCAGTCGTTTCTGCTCCAGAACACGTAGATCGGCACGTCAATATTAGAGTAGTTGTAGAGAACAGTATCGAGCTGTAAATGCTCATTGTCACTTTGTTTGGTGAAAGTAAACACCGTGGTGAAGTCTCCGAGCAAGCCCTTTTGGAAATGGCGTATCTCATTACCGGAAGCGATCTGACTGTAGTGAGCGATCGTGTGCGTCGAGGTCCCATCGGGAAAGTGCGAGAGATACACGGACTGTCTGCTCTACAATGAGAAATCTTGGAATTTTAGAAACAAAATTATTGAAAAAAATGACTAAATTCACCCGATTGAACGATGCACTGGGAGGCCCGAAGACCGACGTCGAAACAATGTCACAAATCTGCATTGATTCCACATCATCATTTACATAAGAAAAGCAGACTTGCCTGACCAGTGAGTGGAATATTGCAAAAATAATCGACGACGTGCCGAATCATGAGTTGACCGGGAATTTCAATAAAGGTCGCGCCGAAGAAATAGCGGTGCAACTTAACAAGATCAATTCAGCACGTAGGCTGTAGCACTTCTTACTGTTATTAGTGGACGAAATAAATTATAAATATGGCGAGTGAGCAGGACAAGTCCTGATGAGTACTGGCCGGTGCCCAGTGGGGTAAGAGCGAACATGGCGCGAATCTGGATAAAAGTGGTACCATGCATACCATATTTTCAAGAACAAACACGGGAAAGCTCACTTTCTCATTGTATTCTGGGTTGTCGGCGAGAAGCATGAAGCCGACGCTAGTTCCCTGCATAGAGAAAAGTCATTATAATTACAAATATTTATCCAAGGTATGAGAGTGTTGGTTAACACTATTCTTAATCCGCCAGGCCCCAATATAAGAATAATAGTCGTAATACACGTCTAATTCGACTCTTTTCTTGAATAGTTGAGCAGTTGTGTATGCAATGAAGAGGACATGATAACTGTTTCCGAACTCTAATCGCAACTAGAGTTCGAGAAACGAAACCACGCTCTCTTCATTCTGTGCACTCTCTCGCCGATTGAGCGGGCGAGAGAGTGTGAGAAATGAAGAGACGGCGCGAATTGCGAACTCTAATCGCTAGTGCGCCACACCTGCGAGTGTCCGAGCCAGAAGAGTGACTCCTGTGCGGTCACGTTGAGTACTTTATCCACGACTGCTCTCGCATCTTTGCTGGAGTAGTCGTCAAGTCTAGAAACATGCCTCAACGTGCTTTTGTGTAATTTCAGTACTGGTAATTTTGGAGGAAATTTTCGAACATTTTTTCAAGTCCTCAATGGATTTTGGAGACTTTTTCATCTCTACAGAATACTAAAATGACAAATTATAAATGGTACATCCATCATTTGTCCTGGCTTCCGAGCTTACGTGAATTGCCAAAATGCGGGTTCGCTTGGCTTCAGTTTAGCGTGTCTCTGTCCGTATCGAGTTCCGCGGTAATTGAGCAGGAATACGTCAAAACCGGCATCGGCCATCAACATCGCTGAAAATATCGTTTTTTCGCTGTATACAGTACGTGCTAATCGCCTTGGTCATGTGAGTGCGCGGCGCAGCGCGGCGGAGCGCGGCTTGTGCAGATTGATTTTGCGTAAAGAATATTGCTTTTCACGATTCGAACCTATTATTTTCGAATTCTCCGTAAAATTTCGCATCGGAAGGACTATTCATTCGTATTTTTAGAAAAAGAAATCAATATTTTGAATTCTGTAATGCTGCAAACTACCGTAATCCCAGTTTGCGATACTGTCGCTATCGTAAAGTGAGATTACGGTAGGGTGCAGAAATTCCGCATTCAAAATATTGATTTATAAATATAAATATATCTTTAAAAATATGAATGAATACTCCTTCCGATGGGAAATTTTACGGAGAATTCGAAAGTAATAGGTTCGAATCGTGAAAAATAATATTCATCCCGCAAAATCAATCCGCGTAAGCCGCACGCCGCCGCGCAGCGCGGCGCACGCAAATGGTCAAGGCGATTAGCACGTACTGTATAACTTTGGTTGACAACGCGCAAATGTTCCCAACAGAATGGAGACGATTAAAAAAGCACTGGTAAGACTCTTCTCATTTTGTATCTCGCAGATAAGAGAGAGGGCGAGAGAGCATGCAAATCGGAGAGAGTAAGATGAAACAAGAGAAAACCTGGTGAAGAATCGGGCGGATTCTGTACGAATGCAGCGGCACTTGCTCCAAGACCAGGCACCATCAGCAGGGGCGGCGAACGATTTAGCGATTTTGAACCGGAATTTTAGCCAATTTTCGAAGAACATTTAAGAATTTCACCTCGCCGACCATGCGTGATTCGGTACAAATCGAGAATGAATCCATCACTAGTGTACACGTCATGCCGCTCGACCGGATAGCCCCAGTGCCGGATGATTTGCACCTGCCACGGTAAATTTTGTTGAAACATCGAGCAAATGGTCTTACAGCACTCATGTCAGCTTCGGGGTCGAGCGCGATACAGGGAGAAAGGAGCAGAATCATTAACATGATCACCATTGTTCCACGTGTGTTGGTTGTGCCCCAGGGGTAACTGAAGAAATTTCATCAGAAAATGATAAGATTAGTCCACAATAACTATTTTGATCCGTGTTGATAACAAAACACGTGTGCACATCAATTGATAACAAATTATAGAAACCGAGAAAATATATTGATATCAAATTCAACCACTTGCTCTCTAACAGCAGATTTAATATTCTAATTTGCGCCATTCAGCCGAGTAATCAGTTACGATTCGCACTATCTGCTCGAAATATTTATTAGAATCGACAAAACATGCACCCAACCTGTATTTTGGAACAATCACACTCGATTTGACCTTAGACTACAAAATCAGAAAGTACATTTTGCCCAATATTATTGCTATTTATACTTTTATCAACCGAAAACAAAGTAAAATAATCTTGATTTCTATCACTGGATATTTTTTTCCAATTTTCATTTGATGAGCGAATACATGTAACAAATAAGCCAAATTCAGAAGAAAGAATTGCCTTGGTTTTGATGATCAATCAAGCACGGAATTCGACTAGATTGAGAAATTATAGCGATCATCTGATGAAGGTGGCAATTATAGATGTTGTCGATTGGCTCTCTAGATCTTCGAGTTGCAAAAAATGAATCATCAACAAAAATCGAATCATCGACACGTGCAACGTATCTCAGCGACCAAGAAAGGGGTAATGTTCTGATCGTCTCATGACCATGAGTTATTTTCTGCAAGAGTTATTTTCCATGAGTCACGAAACTGTTCCTGCTATCCGCTTAATCCAAACTACAAGTCGACACGCGCGTGCTGATAACGACCAAGCAGCTTATAAGATACCAGACCGTATTGATTGCTTTCACTGTGTTTCTCTCGAAGATTCTTCTCCTTCTTGAGTTATTAAATGTCAATGCATGTACAACTAATTCTCATGTTGCACACGCAATATATTGACCGCGTGTGCGTTGAGATTCTGGTACTATGGTGATTCCTCCCAAGTCACTTTGGAACTACTTCAACATAACTCGTGTGGACAACGCCACTGTCAGGTTCGTTTCTGGAATTCCGTCGCAAGAAATCACTCGCGTCATTATGTGATCCCTCTCTCTCATTCCATGTAATATATTACGGAGAATAATCTCTTCATTCTTGATGTTTTCACTCCATATTTGATATAATTAAGATCGGATCCGCCATACGTCGGAACAGTTTGGGTACCAGATCGAGTTTACGGAGGGCTTCCAATATCTCAAGTGAACTGAGCTTAAATTGATCTATTTTTTTGTAAATCCTTTAACAGGCCATCAATGGGTTCGTATCGCTACACCCCAATTGTGTGCCGCACACTCTCAACTACAAATTCATGGGACCTGGTATGCTTTTTTTGGAATTACGTTTCAAAATGTTTGTTTCAGCTAATATTAATGTTCCTTTCGTGTACAAGATCAAGAATTACGAGGATGGAAATATCGCATCCATTTACATTTCTCAAGGCGAAAAAATAGTGGGACTCGGGCATATTCGTGTGAGTTCCGACAAATTTGAATTATTCATGAGTCATGCTGCAGTACAATGAAACCAATTCGGATCTTCTCGACGCATCATTTCATCATGCACGTGAATTTCCATCGTACACCGCGAGCCCAGGCGTTGAAGATATTCTAAAGCGAGTAGAAGGTGCAGAATCTGTTTATTGGCAGGTTAGCAAGCCAAATAACATTAAGCATGAACTGCCTATTTAGAGAATGATATATTTCCCGATCGAAGTGCGAAAAGCCAACTCATCGGCTGATATTAATCGGATTGCTAATTGGATGAGAATAAAGCCCACTTTTCATGGTACTTACGATCATAATTAGATCATAAAAATAGTAAAATATTGATTGATGTAGAAATTTCATTTTTTTCCAGATGCTCTCAACTCAAAGGACGGTGTATCAGTGCTATTCTTTTTGTCTGATTACTCAGTACTTAGTGTGTCCGGAAATATTTATCGGAATGCTGGCATAACTGTCAGTTTCACAGATACTTATTGATTAGATGGAAATGGGAAGTATGCTGCAATTATTATTGCCCGATTTCAGCCCAAGTCATTGTCTACGCTCCATCACCAGGTTTGGATGCATGAGACCAACTGCAATGTGGGTTCTTCCTAACACTGTATCGTCAACGTGCATGTATTTCTTGATCTTTGATCGTTCAGCCGTTCTCCTGGTACTTGGTTGTGGCAGAGTGTGAGACGATTTCGCACGGAAGAGCACGAGTGGAGGGGCGAATCTTCGACGAGTCGAGGAAATGCGTGATGAGTGTCGTGCAGGAGGGATACGTGCAGAAAAGTACTGAGAGGAATGCCAAGATATGAGTGGCGTGTGGAGTTGCTAGACAAGGCTAATATTTCATGCATGCATGCAATGCATCAACAATCACGGGAAATACAATTTTATTCGGAACTGATCCATAACTATTAAATTTGAACATTTTTTGAAATGATCGTACGGAAACAGACAAAATAATGCCAATTACATTCGCCAGAGCAATTTGCTGCGAGACTCAGTGTACTTTCTCAGTACATTTCATAATCGATTGTATGTAATATAGTTTGTTGTTCGCGTGCACTGATGCGTGGAATCATTGCACACATTGTGTGACTAAAATGTGCGATTGACTTTGTTGTTTGGGAGTTCTCGAGTAATGACCATTTGACCATGTGGCGTGTTCATTCGCCATGATAACTGCGCCTAAAACGCTATGGAACTTCTTCAATATGACGCGAGTGGATGAAGTCCGTGTAAGGTTTGTTCATTTCAACCATTTCATGCCAGTTCTTAAAAGCAGTAGCAGTTCGATCAGTTCTAATTGTATTGGTTTGTTGCGAAAAAAACCCTCCCTTTTGATAGTTGAACTTTTTTTCATCAGATCCGAACCTCCGTACATAGGCGGTGCCTCAGTGCCACATAGACTGTATGGAGGCCTGTCCGTAAGCCAGGTAAACGGAAGATACATATTTGATCAAATGTTTACCATGCTCAAAGACTATCACAAAATTAGTCGGCCTCACCGCACTACACCACTTAGCGTAGTCGTTTACGACTGTAAAATCGCTTGACGTGGCTGCACCTTTACCTTTTTACCTTTACCTTACCATGCTCAGGCCGTCCAATCATTCCTCATCCTTCACCCTGACCGCCTTCTGCACACTGTAAACTTCAAGTTCATCGCGCCCGGTGGGTAATTCTGACCTTTGTTCATAACAATTTTGTGCATTCATGCCGGGAAAACATTACAGGTAGTAACAACGTTCCTCTCTTGTTCAAACTTGCTCATATCGAAGGTGAAAACGTCGCGTCATTCTTAACCCTACAAAATAATAAAACAATAGGAATAGCACACGTCCTGGTAAGTTATTCACAGTTGTATAGTGAAAATATGAACAGCCTGTGCAGTATTCAACGGAAATTGATTACCTCGATGGCGCGCATAACGAAAGCGCCGAATATCAGACGCCTAGAGATAGTACGAATGTGGAGGAGATTCTGAAGTCAATCGAAGGCCCGGGAGATTTTCACTGGAAGGTCACTTTGTTCATGTCATTTTGTATTTGTTTTAATTCAAATTTTGCAGCAAATGCGCAACTTCCCAATTGAAGTTCGAGTGGCATTGGCTATTTCCAACCCTGAGACAGAAAATCGACCCGCTGTCTGGGCTAGGATACGACCGGAATATCACAGTTCGTTGGAGGGCATTTCCGGATATTATAGAGTTTCAGAATCACTCAGCGCAAAAGACGGACTCTCTGTACTATTATTCATTTCCGACTCCACGATGCTTGGCATTGCTGGAGATATCTATCGAAATGCCGGAATTGAAGTAAGCATTTGGCCAAATGATGTATGATCGACTCTACTTTAGTTCAAGACTCTGAACACGCTTCATCATCAAGTGCGGATTCACGCAAATAATCTAGATGCAAGTTTTGCTTCCTTGTACTTACCCAAAACAGAAAAAGTGCGCTAAATGAACGCAACTGAAAGGTTGAGCTTCATGTTCGAAAACAGTGTTATCGATCAAACGCACATTTAAGCCACTGGGTTGGTACTTGACTGTGGCTGAATGCGATACGATTTCGCACGGTGTTGCCCGTGTGGAGGCACGAAACTACGACGAAAAGGGGAAATGCGTGATGACAGCCGTGCAGGAGGGATGGATAGAACGGGTGCCTGAGACGAATCATAAGCTATGAAGAACTACTTCATGCAATGACTGACAGTGCAGTATCCGTTTGAATCACACAACTATTTATAAATGAATAAACAATAAAAAAATTATCTTGACATGCTGCCGATTGGTACGGATCAGCAACGAAAACAATTTTGCTTCGTTAATTTTTAATGTATCTTGCATTGTATGATGTGCTTTCCGTAGTCGTCGGATATTTTATTCAGAAAGACTAATAATGTAAATTATGTTGGCACTAAATCTTACGAATTTATCTCGAATAGTAATCATCATTAAGATAAATTATAGATTCTGAAGTCAATCGAAGGCCCGGGAGATTTTCACTGGAAGGTCACTTTGTTCATGTCATTTTGTATTTGTTTTAATTCAAATTTTGCAGCAAATGCGCAACTTCCCAATTGAAGTTCGAGTGGCATTGGCTATTTCCAACCCTGAGACAGAAAATCGACCCGCTGTCTGGGCTAGGATACGACCGGAATATCACAGTTCGTTGGAGGGCATTTCCGGATATTATAGAGTTTCAGAATCACTCAGCGCAAAAGACGGACTCTCTGTACTATTATTCATTTCCGACTCCACGATGCTTGGCATTGCTGGAGATATCTATCGAAATGCCGGAATTGAAGTAAGCATTTGGCCAAATGATGTATGATCGACTCTACTTTAGTTCAAGACTCTGAACACGCTTCATCATCAAGTGCGGATTCACGCAAATAATCTAGATGCAAGTTTTGCTTCCTTGTACTTACCCAAAACAGAAAAAGTGCGCTAAATGAACGCAACTGAAAGGTTGAGCTTCATGTTCGAAAACAGTGTTATCGATCAAACGCACATTTAAGCCACTGGGTTGGTACTTGACTGTGGCTGAATGCGATACGATTTCGCACGGTGTTGCCCGTGTGGAGGCACGAAACTACGACGAAAAGGGGAAATGCGTGATGACAGCCGTGCAGGAGGGATGGATAGAACGGGTGCCTGAGACGAATCATAAGCTATGAAGAACTACTTCATGCAATGACTGACAGTGCAGTATCCGTTTGAATCACACAACTATTTATAAATGAATAAACAATAAAAAAATTATCTTGACATGCTGCCGATTGGTACGGATCAGCAACGAAAACAATTTTGCTTCGTTAATTTTTAATGTATCTTGCATTGTATGATGTGCTTTCCGTAGTCGTCGGATATTTTATTCAGAAAGACTAATAATGTAAATTATGTTGGCACTAAATCTTACGAATTTATCTCGAATAGTAATCATCATTAAGATAAATTATAGATTCTGAAGTCAATCGAAGGCCCGGGAGATTTTCACTGGAAGGTCACTTTGTTCATGTCATTTTGTATTTGTTTTAATTCAAATTTTGCAGCAAATGCGCAACTTCCCAATTGAAGTTCGAGTGGCATTGGCTATTTCCAACCCTGAGACAGAAAATCGACCCGCTGTCTGGGCTAGGATACGACCGGAATATCACAGTTCGTTGGAGGGCATTTCCGGATATTATAGAGTTTCAGAATCACTCAGCGCAAAAGACGGACTCTCTGTACTATTATTCATTTCCGACTCCACGATGCTTGGCATTGCTGGAGATATCTATCGAAATGCCGGAATTGAAGTAAGCATTTGGCCAAATGATGTATGATCGACTCTACTTTAGTTCAAGACTCTGAACACGCTTCATCATCAAGTGCGGATTCACGCAAATAATCTAGATGCAAGTTTTGCTTCCTTGTACTTACCCAAAACAGAAAAAGTGCGCTAAATGAACGCAACTGAAAGGTTGAGCTTCATGTTCGAAAACAGTGTTATCGATCAAACGCACATTTAAGCCACTGGGTTGGTACTTGACTGTGGCTGAATGCGATACGATTTCGCACGGTGTTGCCCGTGTGGAGGCACGAAACTACGACGAAAAGGGGAAATGCGTGATGACAGCCGTGCAGGAGGGATGGATAGAACGGGTGCCTGAGACGAATCATAAGCTATGAAGAACTACTTCATGCAATGACTGACAGTGCAGTATCCGTTTGAATCACACAACTATTTATAAATGAATAAACAATAAAAAAATTATCTTGACATGCTGCCGATTGGTACGGATCAGCAACGAAAACAATTTTGCTTCGTTAATTTTTAATGTATCTTGCATTGTATGATGTGCTTTCCGTAGTCGTCGGATATTTTATTCAGAAAGACTAATAATGTAAATTATGTTGGCACTAAATCTTACGAATTTATCTCGAATAGTAATCATCATTAAGATAAATTATAGGTTAGGCTTTAGAAAGACTGAGCTCTTTCTGTATTCATTATTATACTTAATTCATTATTTTCTTATATGACGCACTAGAATCTTACATTTTTCTGCGTTTCTCGATGAATTACTCTCCTTCATCTGCCAACGATTCACTTCGCTTCAACTTCGAGTGGGATAGAGACTACCTTCTCCCGTTCTCAATGTTGTAAGTATTCTTATATTTGCTCACTCTCATCGATGAGTTTCGAGACAGCAAAAATACATGCCAATCATCGGCTCTCTCACTGTTCATCCCATCATTTTTTACGTCTTACTCTTCGATAATCGATCGATGCGTCTCGAGCTTCGGATTTCGTACTTTTTCACCTATGTGAGCCCGCATTACATGAATTTTACGAAAAAAAGTATATTATCAGCTTGTTGTCGTGCTTGACGAATGGATGCTGTGCTTCGCTTTTCGCTTCTACGTACTCGTACCATACTCGGGGCTGTATTGCGAGGGACCGATATGCCGGAGTGGATGGAATGAGCAGTGGCTTATGGTAGGAACTTCAGTGAGCTAATTGTGCTGCGCCCCTCATCATTAAGTGCGCAGCAATATCCAGTTAGAGAATTATGTGGCTCTGGTTTCCTTATCGAACTAGAGTGTGATCAAGACAATTCAGGCAATTATATCATTTTCATTAATAGCTGTCTCCTTTCCGTTCTCAATCCTCGTCATACAGTTGCATCAAATGTTTGTACCAGTTGGAAGCAGACTCTCCACGCGGTAAGTATCATCTATACCTATATATACCGAAGGTGGGGGGCTTCGGATTAGTAAAGCATAATTAGAACGATTTGAACATGCTTCAGCGGCCATCTCATGCTCTATTCCCTTCATCTATCGCTACTAGTCTCGATAAGTGTTGCATGGGGAGTTTACGGAGTGGAATCTGACAACAGTTATCGATGGAAAGCAGTAAGTGAATAAGTAGCCAAATTGAAGTTTAAAAACCACGAAGCACAATGACCTGGTCTGGTTGAACGATCGCGGTGGCACCATATTCATATTCGGTCCACCTGGAAATCCCCAGTACTTTGGACGAGGTATTTCATACTATTTTTCATCCAAGAAATAATTTAATTGAGCTCTAGTTTGGCACGTTGCATCATTCTGCATTCTGGGGCCGGAAAGCATTTTCTTCACGCTGGACGCCGTGTGGAGACTCCGCAAGACGGCATCAGTATTTTTTTCCGAGACCTATATTTTGTACTTTGAAATATTAGCAGAACATAATGTTTTTGCATATTAGAACACCTCACTGCTTAATGTTAAATACAGTGAGAGATAGGCACAAATCGACTTCAGAGCACAGTTTCTACGGGCACCCAAGTGGCTTCTCGCGCAATTTTTGGAGTGTTATTGGCGCAGGCGAGTTTACATTTGAATTTTCCCTAAAACAAATAAAATAATAAACGCTAACCTCAATCCGAACTGTAATTTAAGCTGCGGATTTGTTAAAATGAGTTGGCATGGCGTATCCTCTCCCTTTTTATAGTTGACCTTTGATATCGTCAACGCGGGCATTTCCCTCCTACTAATGTTGATATTCATGCTGTTTGATGGCTCGTGGATTCCCGATCCGATACTTTCAATCCTAATGAGATTCACGGCCATGGTAATATCGGAAATCGTGAACATTTTGGGAACTGATTCATTTGAGATCGTATTCAACACGAAAGGATACGTCTTTGGAACTTTACTGCTGCTGAAGAGTCCAAAGTTCCGAAAAGTAACTTTATGCTTTTTGAGCAAGTCATATGTATTTAGCTCGTGGTGAAAATGTCGAAGCGAACAATTGTCAAGACGGTACAGGAACCGACCCAGGTTCAATCGATATGCGAACCGTCCCAAACTCATGAAAAGTAGTCGCATTACCACTAATTCAAGCAAAACTAATATTTGAGGTCAAATTTTGCAAAATATGCACGCAGAAATGCAGTTATCTCACGCCTAACATTGGACACGCGCCGATGATAAATAATCATTCAAACACGGTTGTGCAATATCTACAATGTTGAGGGGGTTGCTCCTTTCACAATTGACGTCTGTCTGGAAAGGCGGAAACAGTAGATAATGCTTTACCTCTAACGTGCTTATCATGTCATGGCATTGAGGGTTTTCACAAAAGCATGTGAAGCAAGACATTAGTTCAAAATATGCCAATCAATTGGTGATGATTATCGTTATGTTTACCCAATCCATTCCAATGATTTAGCTTCCATTAGTGGCTCTGAAATTTGATTAATTATCGTCGAAATTATGAAATATGCTGAAATAACTTGCGAAAAGTGGCTCCAATTCATCGCGCACTCCAATTATTGCGAGTAGCTGAATAAATCTATATCTTTCGAAATGTGGGAAAATATTTTTACCAGATTGTAGACGTAGTCGACGATCACTCTGAGCGGGCCGAATATGGCCTCAGTGATGCTGCTCGGCTGGCCAGTCTGAACGAGCACTTGGCATTAGCATTCTGTTGAATTACCCGTCCAAGTTAGCATGTTCTGACGCTATCAGGATACACATCATGATATTTATTTGCCGAGCCGAACACGCACATACATTACAAATAGATATTAACACATTAGCTTACCAATTGGCTTACCAAGTGGCTCACTAAGGACGAATTCTGGGCTATATGGATCGCATGATCGACTTGTCTTTTGATTCTGTCAAGGGTCTCTGTAAAAGTATGTTTTGAATTTCGATTTTTTTAAAATTTACATTTAAGCAGGATTCTGTGAAAATATTTGTTGCAAACAAGTTTTCAAAAAGGGAGTACTCACGCCGAATATCGTCGCCATTATTTTGGTTAATTCCAGAATTATCTGCTTCTAAAATATTTACATTTAAAAAAATTATATGCATATGATGCTTACTGCTCCTTTCCACGACTTAATGGGCATTCTGATTCTGAATAAATATATCACTTTGCTTAAGAGTCGGTCCGCGAGAAAACGTAAGAACTAGCTGGGGGTCCCGGATGAGCTCTTTCCAATTATCACGGAAATCGAACCTGCATACCAAATACTGATCGCAGGCGGAGTATGACAGCTCTAGACCAACTTTCGCAAAAAACCTCAAAAATCGGCCCATTTTAGTGGTTTTTCAAAGTTTCTGAAAAAAATTCCTACAGAATGGAAAAACTTTTTCACTGCAGAATACTTTGCAGGTCTGGTATATAATTTTGAGCCAATTTTAGGAGCACGTTTTTTGGGAATTTCATCTCAAACTTGGTATACTTTTCATTTTTGGTCACCTCAACCCTGCATTTTTTTGAGATTTCAAGGCGAATCATTTCTAATCTTTACTGGATTGGTATTTCTACTCATAATATTTACATTTTAACCATCGTTCACTTTCTGGATTGCTTAAGTTTTCAATTCATCCACTGAAACCGATTACGCGTTTTTACTCGTTTTAATCCTCTGTTTTGGCAAGGTTATCTGAAAATCAGAAAGCTCAACTTCGGTGACTCTGTAAATACATGTGAAGTATGCGAATAGAAATGTGTTGGATTGGTTTTGAAACCATCAGCTCATCATTGTTGCTAGTTCCAGTACAATATGTGCTCAACTAATGTCAAAGTCACATGAATCCGTATCGAAAGATGGCTCAAACATAATTTTTATGAGCTCTACTATAAAAATTCGGACTCTACGCATGTAAATACATCAGGAAACGTGTTTCAGAATGTAAATACTTGAAAAAATATTTTCCATATTTTTCACCATTGGTATGAGGGTGAAAAAGTCGAAATCACAGAATGATGCAAAAGCGACATATTATGATGTATTTCCATGCGTAGAGTCTGAATTTTTATATTAGAGCTCATAAAAATTATGTTTGAGCCATCTTTCGATACGAATTCTTGTGACTTTGGCATTAGTTGAGCACAAATTGGACTGAAACTGGCAAAAATGATGAGCTGATGGTTCCAATACCAATCCAACACTTTTTCATTCGCATATTTCACATGAACTTGCATAGTAACCAATGTTGAGCCTTCTAATTTTCAGATAACCTTGCCAAAACAGATGATTAAAACGAGTAAAAACGCGTAATCGGTTTCAGTGGATGAATTGAAAACTTAAGCAATCCAGAAAGTGAACGATGGTTAAAATGTAAATATTATGAGTAGAAATACCAATCCAGTAAAGATTAGAAATGATTCGCCTTGAAATCTCAAAAAAATGCAGGGTTGAGGTGACCAAAAATGAAAAGTATACCAAGTTTGAGATGAAATTCCCAAAAAACGTGCTCCTAAAATTGGCTCAAAATTATATACCAGACCTGCAAAGTATTCTGCAGTGAAAAAGTTTTTCCATCCTATGGGAATTTTTTCAGAAACTTTGAAAAACCACTAAAATGGGCCGATTTTTGAGTTTTTTTGCACTTTTGGAGCAAAAAAAAACGTTTCTAGAATTCGCCACTATGAAATTCGTCATTTTCACGTAAAAATACACCAGATTGGCTATTAAAACGGACAAAAAGTTTTTGGTCGAAAAAAAGTTTCCGGGCGACCACTTTTCGGAAAGTTGGTCTAGAGCTGTCATACTCCGCCTGCGATCAGTATTTGGTATGCCTTATCGATTAACAACGGTGCAAAAAAAAATAATAAGTGCAAAAAACTCATCCGGCCAGTTCTTACATTTTCTCGCGGACCGACTCTTAAGCATGTTTTTCTCACCTTCATGTCAGGTAGCATAGTTATCATGCACACGTGAACAAGAAGTACAATTAGAGAGAGCCGAAGAATCAGTACCATGCTGATAGTGACGATAACTGCTGGAGTCAAATGGGGAAGACGAGGGGCAGAAAGGTTTTGAGGACACCTGATACGCTATTGATACCCTCGGAATTTCTACGTTCTGATTAAACATGTGTGCAAGTGAACGATAACAATCGTGTTTATGGGAGCATTAAACCATAAATGTGATCAAGATCAGTGTTATTATCATTTCTGCGATAGATTTCTGAGTTCAACAACACAATGTGCTTCCGAATTGATACTCCGAAGTAAAGTTGGAGAACTCGATAGTTGGTGAAAAATATTCGATATTCGAGGCCTCGACTACAACTCCTCCACAGTTGACTCGATTTGACTCGAAGGGGGGGGGGTGTGACAATTGGTAAAACGACAATTGGTAAACTCGTCACCGTTCACTTGCAATTTTGCGCGGCGACTTGGGAGTTGCTTCATTGTCACCAGTATGTGCTCCCCTACATTTGCATATATAAATCATGTTACCAGGCAAACTTGAGTTTCACTCCAAATCAACGTATCGGGGGTCATGGAATGTGCATTGAAGCAACAGCATACGTTGAAACTCATGATCGCCTGATAACAAGACTTACATATGCAAATGTATGGGATCGCACACTGATTACAATGAAACAACTCCCAAGTCTCTGCCCTAAATTGCAAGTGAACGGCGACGAGTTTACCAATTGTCGTTTTACCAATTGTCACCCCCCCCCCCGACTCGAAACTGTTGGACATGCTCGAATCAGATTGGAATTATCTGCAAAGAAAAATGCATCGTTCGCCCTCATATGCTAAATGACCCGAAATATAATCAGTAGATTGGTGAAGTGAGTGAGGTTAGCATGGGACCGTGACGAGGAACGGTTTTATTCATGCCGAGAGGTAGATTTTGATTCGATTCGGTCGAGGCACAAGAAACTCCAGACTCGACCTTTCATTCTCATAGTTAATCCCCCGATCAATGTCGCTCCATTTTCGAACGATACGACTATTTAGACTCGAATGGAGTCTTCGTATCGAGGCCTCGGCTGCATCGATTCAATTTCACAAACTCTGAAGCATTCGCAAATTCATAATTATAATTATCGACAATTAATTGTTTGTTTTTTTCGAGTTCTACTGCGCCTTTCCACTAATTCGCCCAATCGTCACCGACTAACAATTCTTATCAGTTCTACTAGAGTTGTGGCGGCGAAAACAGCAGTTGCGATAACGACAAACAGGAAAGCGATCGAGTTCCTTTCCCTCCTTTTCCGCGCATCAATTGCCAAATGTTTCCACAATCCTAGAAGTGGTCTACTTGATTGATCTACGATTAGTTAGTGCATTAGTTCCTTTCTCAATTTTCCTTGAATCTCAGTAATCGTAGTTCAACTATCCTTATTAATATTTTTCACGATAAAAACGTTGTACCTTGTTGGAGATGCGACAGTGTCTTGTACTGCTCTGCCTACTGCCAACTCTCTCCGACGGTCTTCTGGGTTTCACGCAGGTATGGTGATCCGAAAATTATTGTTAAAACCTAAGTCCATTTAAGTCAGCCGCTGCCAAGGGTGTCCTCATGTGCAACGACGTCCCAGCGAAGAATGTCAAAGTCAAGCTGTACGATGAGGACACTGGTCCGTTTCTTAGTTCTAATGTGTAGCTAGTGGATACTTCATGTGCGATGCAGAGCAAATCTCAAACAATTGTTAACACAACAGCACACTGATACAAACGTTGAGTCATAATTTACTGCCTTGATTCATGATTAAAGAAGGATTAGACTGCGAAATTCGGGTAATCTTCTCATCATTTCACATACTCTCGATCGAGTGTGAAATGAGCAGAAGAATGCCCGAATTTTCGAACAAAACTAATTTCAAATTTTGGGTAGCGATTTCGCAGGGCCGGATCTCGACGACTTGATGGACTCGGGCAAGACGGATGCCGAGGGACGCTTCTCGCTGCAGGGTCACGTCGACGAGTTCACGCCGATCGACCCGAAGATCAACATTTATCACGACTGCGACGACATGCTGGTAGGTCGATTAATTTTCATAATAGTACTTATCCGACGTAGTACCTAATACCTTATATCGAGGGTAATGTATTTGTGACAAGATAACCACATGAATACCTTCCAATATTAAAATATACGGTATGTTTTGCAGCCTTGCCAGAGACGCATTTCCGTGTACGTTCCAAAGAAGTATATCACCAAAGGTGCAACTGCTGATAAGGTAAGATATTTGTATGTACACTTTTGCTAAACGATACTTCGAACGATACATCCTCTACTCACTCTTACCTGTCCTGATAATATGCAAAATCGTGAAATGA
Source organism: Pristionchus mayeri (assembly GCA_036245805.1). NCBI lineage: Eukaryota > Metazoa > Nematoda > Chromadorea > Rhabditida > Neodiplogasteridae > Pristionchus > Pristionchus mayeri. The sequence goes on along the minus strand of BTRK01000004.1, from coordinate 15,341,788 downwards.
TACTTTTAAAATTTTAACATCTCTTTTCGATCATTCGGAACAATTCAGTCGTAGATTCTTTTTGCGTGCATCCATATTCCTGATAACTAGTAGCGTATGCATTCTCTCATTACCTGACATCATAGTTGCCCACGCCGCCGGCGACCCCCATGACCCCCTATTCATGGGTGCGCGCTGCCTGACACATTTTTGTCAGGCAGAGCGCATATAGGGGGTCATGGTCCAAAATAGTGGTGGGGGTTGATGTTCGATCGACCTTTGGTACCATGCCCAATATCATCTACAGTAACTCCATTGTTATTTGTCGGCTACCGTAACCCGATCTACAGTATGCCAGATACGGTATGCACACCACGAGGTAGCAAACGAACCGATACTCGGCCGCACAGGCATGGATGGCCTTCGGCCGGAATACCGTAACCCACATACAGTATCCCAGATACCGTAACCCCGACTCACTATCATGAAATGACTTTATTTCTAAAATAGGCTCTAAAAATCGGTTCTTTGTTGTTTCAGGTACAACTCTTCGAGCAATTTTTTTAAACAAATTGTTTCATCTAGCAGTAATAGCCTAGTGGTTAAAGCACTTGTCTAGCAAACATGATGTCGTTGGTTCGAGTCCGGTCTGCGGCTAACGCATTTGCCAAGCTTTGGGAAGTTTGGAAAAGTGAAGTGGTGTTACCGTAAGCTTGCCTACAGTATCCTGGTTCGGTAGGTCAACTTCAGTGCCCTGGGTCACATACATGATTTAATAATGCAATAGATTAGTGATCATACTGGCAGCACCGGGGATCGTTCCTTAGGCCAGATTTTTTCATTCATTGTTGTTTTTATATCATAAGTTATGACTCACGGTATTTCGTTTTTATCTAACCATGATTTTCAACTCAAACTTTCCATTTTGGCACCGTGAACCGCAACAGTGATACGGAGTGAAACTTTGCCATATGAGTGGGGTGCAGCTAAAATTTGTGTTTTATACGAAAGTTAGTAAAAGTCGATCGATGAGACCCTTCTAGAGAAAGAATTATGATGAAAAATCACAACTGAATGAAAAATCTGGCCTAAGGAATGATCCCCGGTGCTGCCAGTATGATCACGAATCTATTGCATTATTAAATCATGTATGTGACCGAGGGCACTGAAGTTGACCTACCGAACCAGGATACTGTAGGCAAGCTTACGGTAAGACCACTTCACTTTTCCAAACTTCCCAAAGCTTGGCAAATGTGTTTGCCGCAGAACGGACTCGAACCAACGACATCATGTTTGCTAGACAAGTGCTTTAACCACTAGGCTATGATTACTAGATGAAACGATTTGTTTAAAAAATTGCTCGAAGAGCTGTACCTGAAACAACAAAGAACCGATTTTTTAGAGCCTATTTTATAAATTAAGTCATTTCATGATAGTGAGTCGGGGTTACGGTATCTGGGGTACTGTATGTGGGTTACGGTATTCCGGCCGAAGGTCATCCATGCCTGTGCGGCCGAGTATCGGTTCGTTTGCAACCTACAGTATTCCAGATACGGTGCTTACCGTATCTGGAATACTGTAGATCGGGTTACGGTAGCCGACAAATAACAATGGAGTTACTGTAGATGATGTTGGGCATGGTACCAAATGTCGATCGAACATCAACCCCCATCACTATTTTGGACCATGACCCCCTATACGTCTATGCGCGCTGCCTGACAAGTCGCCGCCAGTGGTGGGCAACTATGCCTGACATACTTACTTTATCTTGCGGATTTCCTTAATTCAAAGACATTTTTCACACTAATTCCAGGTGTACGATGCGGGCGTCATTCAACTAGCCGGAAAATGGGCGGGAGAGACGAGAGACTGCATCAATTAAGGGTCTGAACATGGATAAAGATTTTTGGATTGAAAACAATCATAAATGTATTATATTTTACACAAAACGCTGGCAAACCAGACATCCACAAATTTCCTTCGAATCTATGGTCGATAAAGGAAAAGAAATAAACAGCCTTAATTTGAGAGAGATCAATGGATGATACTGAAGTGAAGAGAGAGAAGCAAGCAAACTGGGGAAGATAACAATACCGTAGTTTCTGTATCATAATTCTGGCTTGCTATATTTACTTAGCGTATTGAAATATTTTATCATGCACTTCAACATACACCCGCGATCGATCGTGAACAACACGCAACGCAATTTTTTCACGTAATGTCAAACAATTTATTTCACGTAATGTCAAACAATTTATCTCTTTTAACGAATCGCTACAAACAACAAAGTGTAAATCTTAATGTGTTTCCTCGTTTTTTCGAATATCTTTTAAAGGAATCGACAAAGCCATTACAAATATTGTTAATTGGCACAAAGAGATCATGAATATTTGTACCATTGGAATAACTTTGACGTGTCATCAACGCTTCTTTAGACATTTAACTGAACGCTCATAGATTTGACTTCCTGTCGGTGTTTGTTTGCACGTATCCCTCCTGCACGACACTCATCACGCATTTCCTCGACTCGTCGAAGACTTGAGCTTCCACTCGCGCTCTACCATGCGAAATTATGTCGCATTCCGCCACAACCAAGTACCAGGCGAATGGCTGAAAGATTTGTGATGATTATTCACTCATATTCCTACCATGTGGTTAGGGAAGAGCACTCACATCGTAATTATCTTCATGCATCCACACTTGATGATGGAGCGTGGACAATGACTTGGGCTAGAAATGGGTAAGTTATGGCCAAATAATATTTGACTGACCGGTTTTCCAGGTTTACGATAAATTTTGTCCGCTACGACAAGTATAGGGTAATCGGTCAAATAGTGTATCACTGCAACACCGTCATTCAAAGTGATAGAGTCTGCAACAACAATAGTAAACATTGTGATACTCGCATCGATTGTCTAATTGCGATTCATTATCGATTCAACAAAATTTGTCGAAATTAAATAATAACGATGCGCACCATGATATTCGGGTTTTATTCTTGTCCATCTGGCAATTCTGTTCATATCGGACGGTAATTTGGCTTCTCGCACTTCGATCGGAAATTCTCTCAATTTCTGAATACTACATTATTCAAAAATAGAAGATGAACTGTTTGAACTAACCTGCAAAAAATCAGTCTCTGCTCCTACGACTCTTGTAAGAAAATCTTCTTCGCTTTCACACTCAGTGTACGATGGATACTCGCTTGCGTGATTAAACAACCGGTCCAGATAATCAGAAACGATCTTGTTGTACTGTAGTGGACAAATCGTATATATTTTAATTACAATTATGCTTAACTTACGCGTAGATGCCCGAGTCCCACTGTATTCCCGCTTTGAGAAACATGCACCGTTGCGATACTGCCCTCCTCTAAATGCTTGACCTTGAACTCGAGTGGAACGGAACTTATCACTGGAAAATTGCGCATATAGTTTTGTCAAAACATACTATTTGGTCACCTGGTGCAATGAAGTTGTAATTCAGGGTGTGCGGGGCACAATGAGGATTGAGAGTTAGGTAAGCATTTACTGCCTAGAAAAGTACAAAAACTGAACAAATCTGATCGAAATCGGTTAACTTGAGATATGGGAAGCCCTCCGTAAACTCTTCCTGGCGCCCAAACCGTTGTCATGTATGGTGGTTGCGATCTCAACGACTATGTTTTAATCAGAACGTTCGAAGAATAACAACTAACTTGACAGTTTCTGTGTCAACTTGCGTCAAATTGAAGGAATTCCAAATTAATTGCGAAGGTGTTAGCATGGTGCAAGGCGAATCTGAATGAAAACGAGAAAAATGAAACATATAATGAATATGAAAATCAATGCAAAGCAGACGCGAATTCTCTAACAAGGCTATAACGCGTTAACGGTAAAATGGGGTAAACACGAATATGTATTAGCGCGCGCAAACACCAAATCGATACGATCAGGGAGGTATCTATCGGTTGCTTTGTCGTTATCAGTGTCCTTGTACCTAGTTGTAGTTTGGATCATGCCAAGAGAGAACACCTGGCAGGTTATGTGTCAACCAAGCAAGCGGATACCATACATTAATGTGTAATGAGCAAGCTGCCTCGCGTAAATCGGAAAACAATGAACGGAACACGCGGCACAAAATGTGGTGAGTCATACTCCATTCGATTTAGTCAATACAAATAACGATTAGAGACCAAAGTACTTCATCGTATGGGTAATACATTATCGGCATGCATCAACACTTGAGCAGCTTGATAAGATTACGTTAGTGCTCGTTGTGACAAACAAATGAGCGGGAAATACTCCAAAGAGTTAGTCAGTGAACATCGTGGGAGGAATACACTATGACTCTTCGCATTGCGTTCATCGAACATACAGTACTCAGAATGCACACACAAATTGAAATTTTGAGAAGGCAATCAATAATTAAGGAAATTAGTGATCTGCCTAGAACGGGAGGGTAAGAAGAATACTTCCTAGAACGGAGAGGGTGGGTTTTAAAGTGATAATATGTCATAATTGTTAAATTCTTCTGTTCGAAATCATTCAAATTAGATTAAATATATTTACAAACTTGTTCATAATCTGACAATCGTGTACATTGGAAATTATATTTGCTGAATAACTACGATCATTTCGTCTTGCAACGCTGTCACAGCTTGGATGCATGGTAGGTAACTGCCTCGGCTGGTCGAGATACCAGCTTCTGTTCATCCTGAGTTTAGCAGTACTGATTACGGTATATTTCACAGTCTCACATTCCACGCCATTTCCGATCTCCACCATTCGGCTGCAGCCGTGTCGCCACAGCGTTGTCGGAATAGCTGCAGTAAAGTAGTATATTGTGCAATTCGGGCCACCGTCTCTACATCTTCCCACTCTCTCTCGCAGAACGTTCGAGACTGTGTGAAACGAAGAGACGGTGACCGGAATTACGATCAAATTAGCGCGTTGCTTTTTTAACATCAGAATTTTAGGAACCACTTCGCCTGTTCATATTACTGCTTTCGGAATTCCAATGTGTTTTCGAGATTGAGACATCAAGTTGACTCAATAATAGGGACCATGTCTCGACAATTCATCGTTTCCGTGAACAAGCCGGAGAACAACCGGCGTTACAAGTTATTTAGGCATTATTATTTCGTAACCTTGTCCAATCTGAGGCTTTGCTCAAACGAAAAGTGCTCTTTCCAGTTCCTCGACCCGCCCTTTCGAATGAATTCTCCACGTTGCCTGCAATGCTGATATAAATTTGACTTTTGCTTGTCTGTATCCCACCATTTGTCCGGGACCCATCGACTCTGGTTCACTTTCATAGATTCTAGACTTGATGCGTCCAATATCTGAGATCAAATTCACTATTTCATTCCAATTTTTCAAATGAGGATGAGACTTACTTTCGCCAGCTGCTGTTCATCTTTTACTAGCTCGAGTGCTTTCCCTCCGATAAATTCGGCAATTTTAATTACCGCAGATCGAAGGTCGGTAACCATGTCCTCGTACTGGAATGAGTAGTAATGTTGTGTCCTAATATTTCATCTCACTTCGAGTGAATAATTGATTCCGAATTCTAGGCCGGTGCATTCTCATTTTTTGTTGAAAAAAACTGTATGAGAAGAGCAACCTAAACATACCTTGAGGAATAAAATCTGCTCATTTTGCATGCTGATACCCTCTAGCCAAGAGTTGAGGTGATCAAAGTAGTCACCGACAGCAACCTAGAAGATTACCTATTAGTTCATTTTCGAAATTCGTTCATATGACGCCGGTTGTGTAAGAATCGAACAATGTCTGGCACCTAAATTTTTCGAAAACTTGTGGATTGGGGATTTCGAGGGTGCTGATCATCATGATCAACTTCATTTTGCACCAACTCGACCGGTTGAGCCAGGCTGCATGTAGGCTGCATGTACATTTCTGTTAATAACACCGAAATCGAATGAGCAATCATCTTCAAATTTGTACAGTGGCACTATTTTTTTAGAAATTTCGATAATTTTCTCTTGATGGCGTACACTCTCTTTCATCATTTACTACTGTTTCTCAAGAGAGTACAGAATATGAAAATACGATTTCTCGGAACTCGAGAGAGCGTTACTTTTCCGTCCATGAACAAGTCGAAGAAGAGGTCGAAGCTTCCGTTTTCGAAATCGAATACTTTCAGGTTTCGATGGTGATGAAAGAAGCTGGAAATTAAAGCTATCGAGCACAATAATAATTACCTCGTTAGGCAGTCCTTTGGGTTCCTGCATGCGTAGATATATTTCGCGCCTCCTCCCTTCGGGATATCCGCGTATGAGAGATGACTCTGCGTATGTGATGCAATGGAAAACGAGGAAATGAACTGTGAATGTGAAACCTTGAGGATGCGGGGGCTTTCCATGGCATCCACGAAGGATGCTCCAAAAGACTCTATCATCGGCGAGACGGTGAACAAAGCTAAAGGTTCGCTCAACAATTCGCCCAGTGAACAGCACAAACCTTTCTCACCATTGCTCAGAGCATTCACGCTTCCGTTTCTCGTATGGAGCTCATCATACACGGTTTTGCCTTAAGAGACCCTCCACGAGAGAACGTAACAGGCCCTCGGATGGCTAAAAATTCGATAATTCCCGTACTTTTTTTCTGAAGTGTACTCCCTTAGTACTGATTGACGGCCGCAATAACTAAGGTTTCTGGTCGATTTTGAAAAAGTTTCGGGCACCCCCCACTTTTGGGGTCGAAAAAGTGACTTTCTCAAAATCACATACAATATAGATTTTCTGGTGTATTAGGTTGATGCAAAAGTCTTGCGGTTTTTTCATATTCTGTCTTCCATCTTCCTTTCAGTTTGACCGATGACCTTCCGTATATTAATTACTAATGAGGTCTTGCATACTCTTTCATATGCGCACCCTATCAGCATTGCCCAATCGGAGAGGCGAGAGCAGGACAAAGTTAAAATTGCGAAAATTTATCCATTGAAAACGACACATTTTTCAATATTCTGTTTCCTCTGAAGCATGAATGCTCAATTCCTGGTGGTTATGTGAAGCTCCCATCTTTATCCTATACATACTTTTTCTCATGGATGATGGAAGTTGCATCCTTTTGAGGAATGCATTTAACTGTAAATTACTACATTTTGCATTTTTATGTTGATTTTGCATAGTTTTGAAAAATAAGAAATTCAAATTTTCTGAAACGATAAAGATGCAGGCGCCAATATTTTTTCAGAGAATAAAGCCTCTTGGTGGATGAATATAGCGCACTCATAGTGAATCCGGTATGCTTGGTCTTCGATGCAAAAAAATCCGAAAAAGTTTCATGTAGCCATCGTCGACAGTATATTTTCAATACCATGTAATTAGGTTCAAACTTAATCGATACACAGCTGAAACATATTTTCTGAAAGGGTATACGTAATACTTCTCAGACATCAGTAGGTTTCGTGAATTTTGCCAACAAATATCCAGTAAAATACATTGAATGCAAAATTTTGAGCATCAATTGCAATTGGGTTTATCATAATTTATTGCGTTGATTGAGATATCGGATTGATTGAAATGTGTGTATGTAAAGTACAAGCATACCTCTAAACACTGCTATGTTTGTTAGTCATTGTGATTTTAGGCGAGAGAATTATGATAATTCAAAATACGGACACAAAAAACCGCAAGACTTTTGCATCAACCTAATATTTTGACGCGTAGAAACCGAATTTCCACATTAGACAGAGAGAAAATGTGAAACAAAAAAGTTAGAACCAAAAAACCAAAAATTTCGATCCGAAATTTCACGTAAAGTGCCATAACTAATTTTAGAAAAATATGAATTTGGGTCGTTGACATTTTTAGAATCTTGAAGTGATGTGGAACTTTCACCATTTTTTTCAGAATTTTAAAAATGAACATATCACGACTTTTTCGAGACTGAAGTTGATCATCCATGCTGAAATTGAGGAAAGGTGAAATTGCAATTTCACAAACATGTCTCACATGTTATTCCAATTCACAAAAAAACCGTTGTAATGACTAAATCATTCACAAAAATCCATTTTGACGATTCTAGATTCATTAGCATCCTCAAAAACTCAAGTTGTCGAAATTCGATATTTTCACCACATTTCATAGAGTTTGGATAATTATTTTGACGTCATATCGCCTCTTTAATAAGTTTTTTTTGTAAACTGTGAGTACTTTTGTATGTTATTGTTACTATTTTCAGCAATTTCAATGCCAATTTGAAGTTTTGGACGTTCTAATATCCTGAAAAGTTCACAATTTCGTCTAAAATTATCGATTTTTCGAACTATCTCCTTTATATCAGGATTTGGGTAGTTCGCATATGAAAATTCGGCTTCTGCGAGTAAAAATACATCAGAACAGTTGTTCTAAGGGCAGAAATAACAAAAAAATTAAAATTCGATTTTTCACGATAAATCAGAAAAAATATTTTTTTTAAATCTTAAAATTATGATTTTATAATCCATACTGATGTATTTTTACTCGCAGAAGCCGAATTTTCATATACGAACTCCCCAAATCTTCATATAAAGGAGATACATTCGAAAAAAAGATAATTTTAGACGAAATTGTGAAATTTTCAGGATATTAGAACGTCCAAAACTTCAAATTGGCATCGAAATTGCTGAAAATAGTAACAATAACATACAAAAGTACTCAAAATTTACAAAAAAAACTTAAAGATGCGATATGACGTCAAAATAATTATCCAAACTCTATGAAATGTGGTGAAAATATCGAATTTCGACAACTTGAGTTTTTGAGGATGCTAATGAATCTAGAATCGCCAAAATTTATTTGTGTGAATGATTTGGTCATTACAACGAGTTTTTTGTGAGTTGGAATAACATGTTTGTGAAATTGCAATTTCACCTTTCCTCAATTTCAGCATGGATGATCAACTTCAGTCTCGAAAAAGTCGTGATATGTTCATTTTTAAAATTCTGAAAAAAATGGTGAAAGTTCCACATCACTTCAAGATTCCAAAAATGTCAACGACCCAAATTCATATTTTTCTAAAATTAGTTATGGCACTTTACGTGCAATTTCGGATCGAAATTTTTGGTTTTTTGCTTCTAACTTTTTGTTTCACATTTTCTCTCTATCTAATGTGGAAATTCGGTTTCTACGCGTCAAAATACACCAGAAAATCTATATTGTATGTAATTTTGAGAAAGTCAATTTTTCGAGCCCAAAAGTGGTGGGTGCCCGAAACTTTTTCAAAATCGACCCCAAACCTTAGTTATTGCGGCCGTCAATATGTACTAGGGGAGTACACTTCAGGAAAAAAGTACGGGAATTATCGAATTTTTAGCCATCCGAGGGCCCCTTCACAGTTGTTACGTTCTCTCGTGGAGGGTCTCTTAATTCGAAGGTATCTTATAATCTTGATGAATATTTTATGCATGATTTTACCAAGGATTCATGAAGTGGATTGTGTTGTATGCATGTGACTTGAGAAATGGGGGTCTCACCAAGCAACAGATGCACAATATGCTGAATCCACGTCGTGCCACTCTTCGCGTAAGTGCACACGAAAATGTCATCTGTCCGAGGTCTCAACGACTTGGCCGAGCTGTAAATATCGGTTTTCCCACTAAGTTCAAAGTTCCTTCAGCAAACACAACGAATCTAACCTGACTTTCTCCGGTGTGAATACAGCCCAGTGTTTGGGAGGAAGACGCTGGATAGTCAACAATTATATCATACTAAACGGTACAACTTCAAACCCTAGTGACGATCTGTACAATGCGTAAACATCAAAGAGCGTGCTTATAATTTATTCATATTTTCCCATTCACCCACAACCCCAAGTACCTCGATGCGCTCCTTCATAGTAGCGTTCGTTTAGAGCACCACCGTCACTACAATGTTGAGTGCTGGAAAATTATTGAACACACGAAACAGCGAAAAGGGTGAATGAGGTTTATCATTTAAACCGCTCCATCGAAAATCACATTTTCATGCAAGCTCATGACAGGGAATGGCTTGACACCGTGCCACGTTGCGAGTCTTATCATGTTGATGGCGATAAGAAGTGGTTTCGCGGCTTCGCAAGAAATGATTCTCTGCATTATGTTTGATCTCTCCCCGGTCAGACAGACGAGAGAGCACGCAGAATGAAGAAAGCACAGCTTGCGAAGCCATCCTCAGTGGTGATCAGGCCGATGGTCTCTTTGTTCCTAATCTGAATTTGTCATACGCTCATAAATATAGACCTTTTCTGATCTTATGATCTTTGTTGTTGCATCGCTAGCTGTATTGTGTGATTTGGACAATAATTTCAACAAATACAGAAACTCTGATTCACACTGCGCCCAAATGGCTTGAACAGTATCAATAATTTTATTTTGTCATCTTTGCAAAACATCCCATATTCACAGATAATGGTCATCACTCTTTCAATTGCTTCGAGGAGGAGGTCTAGCGCTAAATCAACTCTCCAGCAAACGGCGTCGAGTTGTGCAAATATCCTTTTTGCAAATGTAAAAGGATATTGGCACAACTCGACACCGTTCGCTGGAGAGTTGGTTTAGCCACTTATGTGTTGTATCATTTATGTGTTGTATCAGAGTTGGTTTAGCCACTTATGTGTTGTATCATCAGCATGCACTCCTCTACCACACCCTCATTATATCCTATAACTAGGTAATTATGGGTTTCGACGTATCGGCGGTCATGGAAATCCCGGAATCATGAACGATGATTTGGAGTGAAATACAAAATCGCCTAGTCAAAGGATTTAATCTAGAGTTCGAGAAACGATGCCAGCGTATCTCCATTTTAAACACTCCCTCACCGCTCGACCGGTCGAGAGATCATGTGAAATGAAGAGAAGAAGGCCCGAATTACGAACTCTCATTTAATCATGGTGTGGTAGAGGAGCGCATACTAGTTACAATGATACAACCCCAAGTGGCTAGACGAACTCCCCAGCCAACGGCGTCGAGTTGTGCAAATGTCCCTTTTGCAAATATCCGCCTCCCCCCCCCATAATTTTATCTAGTAATTTAGACAACCAATATTGCAGATTGTCACTGAAATGCCGCATAACAGATAGCACGATGAAACATAGCGGTTACTCGAACTGGATAAGGATCTGAAACCGACTCAGAGTTTATGAATGCTCTTGTGATGATTATTTTATTGAGCAAGTTTGTAACAAAGCTCATTAAGTTAGTTTGCGGATGAACTAAAGACTGCACAAAGAACACTTAGCAAACAGTGAAAGGCCGCAAAAAAACGAGATTCGTCCTTCACAGCGCCGTTCACTTCCTAATGTCTCTGTACTCTATTGTATACCGACAATTTAACGCGATCGTTCCAAAACTGCTTACGCTAACTGTTCTTCGCTCTCCGTAAGCAGCTAACAGGGATGGCTACGAAAGAGATGGCTCTTCTATCTTCATGCTCTGTCTCGGTTCTGATCGACGAGGGAGAATGAGGAGAGCCATTACTTGCAATCTCTACTAATCGTTTCGCTCCACCGGACAGTTAGTATAAATGCCGCGTGCCCCCGCCTGACCTTCACTCTCGGCGCCCTCATTTAGCCGCTGACCTCCCTTCTTTACTTCCTCCTACAAGAGTTCGATATACGGGCATGCATCTCTCCATTCCCAATAATCTCTCTCCGCTCTCCAAAGCTTGTGCACTGAAGAGACTAAGGCCCGTATATCGAACATCTTACCTAATTCGCAACTCTCATATCTCCTGAACTATATCTTTTCCCGTTTACTATCTGATTGTGAGTCGGTATTGCATCGATCTTACCTAATCTGCAAATCTCCTGAACTGTTTTCCCGTCCGCATCTTGATAGTGAGTCGGTATTGCAGGGTAATGGACGCCTCGAACAAGGTCGCTGCCTACAAGCTGGTAGGTTATGCAGCCATGGGCTTCTCAACTGTCGCCGTGCTCTCGATTGCGATCACCCTGCCGATGGTGTTCAACTACGCCGGACATATGAGAAGAACTACCCTCAACGATCTCAGACAATGCCAGGTCTGTTATTTTGCATGCCTTTTTATTTGCTTTGCCTGGTTGAACTAGGTGACGCTGTATGCAAGCAAAGGATGATTATTTGACAACGTATTAGCGCATTTCAGGAGCACGCCAAGGCCGTCTGGTCGGACGTCTTCTCCCTCAAGGCGCTCCCCTCCGTCCACAACCGCACCGCTCGTCAAGCCTACTTTGAGGACGCCAAGTGCAACGGCTGCTGCCAGCCGGGTCATGCCGGTGCCCCTGGAGCTCCCGGTCGTGCCGGTCAACCCGGTCACCCTGGCGCACCCGGAGGCGGCGGAAACCCCGGTCGCGCCGGCAATTCGCCGTGCGAGCCCATGACACCACCGCCGTGCACGCCGTGCCCGGCAGGCCGTCCCGGCGCGCCTGGCTCTCCCGGACCCGCCGGCAACGACGGAAGACCAGGAGGTCCCGGTCGTCCCGGATCCGACGGAGCGCCTGGCGAGAACGGCGGCCGCGGCCAGCCCGGCCGCGCCGGTCGACCTGGCAACGACGGGCGTCCCGGAGCCCCTGGCAAGTCGGGCAGCTCGGGTCGCCCGCTGGCCGGCCCGCCCGGCCAGCCTGGCAGAGCCGGCTCCCAAGGACCCCAGGGACCAGCCGGAAGCCCCGGAAATGATGGAAGTCCCGGAAATAATGGAGGACGCGGACAGCCTGGTCAGCCGGGAGCTCCCGGAAACGATGGGCAGTCGGGTCAACCTGGTCGCGAAGGAAGCTCGGGAGGATCGGGTGAGAGAGGCATCTGTCCCAAGTATTGCGCCCTCGACGGAGGAATCTTCTTCGAGGACGGAACCAGGCGTTAAGTGAATCTGCTCGAACGACTTATGCTTATTCAGAGAAAAAGTGTACTGATAAATCCTTTTTCTTCTGCATCTTTCAAATCGTCAGTTTATGAAATTCTGTTTTTGTGACGAGAACACTTTCCAATAAAAAGATTTATTTGCCCAATATTTCGATCAGTTAGAGAACAATTCACGTTTCGATCGTTGGTAATGTACCGGGTGACATGGGGGCCCGTTTGTTAATTTGTAATCTGCTCGAAGAACAAGGATAAATAACGATTGTAATCAGAGCTTTGCGGTAGTATTTGAATCCGATTAGACGGAAAATGTAGTATGCGTACGAGTAGGATGAGAAGAGAACTGTAAATTGTAAAAAAAAGATAAAGTGCGCCGCGGAACATTGATCAAACTGATCTGTGCATGATATAAAATGTGTATAGAAGCTTACTGCCAGTAAGCAGTGAGAAGAATATGAGAAGGCCCTGTGTAGAGACTAGAGAGGGAAGAACGTAGTTAATCACGATGAATATACCTGCAACAGATGAATCCGACAATTTAACATGAAATGTAAAACCCGAAGGGACGAAATACACCGGAATCGTCGTCAGATCAAGAAGAATGAGCAAATATGAAAGTTGTTTTAGTATATCAAAAGTGCGAGGAGCTAACGAAGGTCGGAGCTAGAATGAATAGGCATATTAAAAATATGCAAAGTTATTTTGCGAACTCACCTGTTCCATCTCATTGAAAACATTCTTTATCAAAAATATCAACATGATAGAGTAGATTAGAAAGAGAAAGAGAGTTGTGCCACCAAGAATATGAAATAGGTAAGAAAATACTAAAGTGGAACAACTCTAAATTAATAAGTCAGCGTGCCTCACTTCGAGAGTTCCGTACTGGCTTTTGAGAACAATTATCGCATTTGATTCCCGAAAGTGTGTACAAACGAAATCGGACAACGAAGGATCCTGAAAAAAATGCTCGATTTCTATGAATTTTGTAAATTGTAATAGACCGGTTTCTCAGCAATCGAATAGTAGAGAGCTATGGAATTGGCCAACGTGATAAGCACATTGAAGGTAGCGTAGCAGAGGAGTCGATAAGCGATTGAAAGGTTTCGAAATAATTCGAATATCGGATTGATTTGTCTGTGCAAATGTATATCATCGATAACACAGGAAATAGCCATTTACTTGAATAGCGCCATTGTCTCAATGTAATGATTGAATGAAAATGTGACTGATGCGCTGGATAGAAATGTCAAATTTGCAATCCTATAGCATGATATCTTTGTAAATTTTATATTTATGTCCACTCACCAGACAGCAAACAGAACTGCTACCATCTGCGAGCCAAAATGCATGAACGGACCATCGTAGCTAACAACCTAAAGTTCGTCTCGTGAAAATGTAGTTCAATTAATTATGCAAAACCCATTCGAGAATTCAAGTATTTTGCAGTTTGGTCGAAAATGCTTACTTTGCTACGATAGACCGGTATGAGGAAGGCAAATAGGAACGAGTTGATAAAGCATCCGGCCAATTGAACCAGTATCATCATTTTCAAGCTGCATAAGCCTTCAGGTGTATTCCTGAAAGGAAGTCTTTCAACTGTAAACAAAAAGATATGAAACTAACTTTACGACAACGTAAGTTAGAAGGACACAGAAGATGATTGATAGAGAACCCATCACAAGGAGGAATGGACTAGTCCACTGGGTAACTGGGAGCAGAATCGTGAGGGAGGAATTGAGTAGAGCGACGTCCATTTTGAGTAGCACTAGAGGTGAGTTTGGGGGAGGCTTGATAGTTAAGGGTGCTGATGAGAAATAGATGTGTGTGTGAATAGTAGTGAATAGTGAATAGCTTCGCTTCAAAAGGGAAGAAGATCGCTCTCGCTCCGCTCAGGTGACATTCAATCTGGATTTGATTGAATAGCGAGGAGAGTGGTCGAAGAAATGGAGCAAATGAGATCAGCGGCGTGTGCTAGAGAACCAAAGTTGTGTATGTAAGTGGGGAGATTGGATTTGGCTCGAGATCCCAAGATTGAGGTAAATTTCTATCACATTAACTGTCTATTACATCCACAATTCTCCACATTCGCAAAGTAATTGGAAACGCATTAAATTTCGTTTTTGCATTTCGTGCCGTATTTGTGTTCTTGCGGAAACTGCCCCCCCCCCGAAAGACGTTAGGGTAGCAAATCTTCGATAATACCGATAATCTTCGATGGTACTTCGATCGAGATTTTTTCGCAACCAAAAAAAACAAAGCCTTGTAAAAGGGAAAGCTAGCTCGCTAACAGATGTGCTTCAAGGGACTTTTATGTTGCGCGAACTTTTATGTTCGAGGGACTTCTTTTATGTTTAAATTGTTTTTTTAATTAATTTTAAGATGGCGATAAGGCCTTAGGAAGGTATTAAAAACGGTGCAGGTTCATATTTGGGGACGCCATCGACGTGCTGATTTCAGATTTGTTTTAACAATTATGTAGCTCGATCAATTTATCAATAATTCACATATTGATCGTTTGGTGTGGACCGGCTGAAACATGGGGCAACTTCCGTCTTGCCAATTTGCAATCGCTGTGAAGAACATTGACAACAAATGCTTGCTATCAGCGCTTTTCGGTACTATTTGAATCCGATTAGAAGGAACATGTAGTACGCAAACGAGTAGGATGAGAATAGGACTAAAACATACAATTCAGGAGAAAAGTATAATTAATTGAAGCGTGTCAGTGGGAAGCAACTTACTTTGCGTGAGTACTGAGAAGAGGATGAGGAGGCCATTCGTAGAGACTAGATTCGGAAGAAGGAAGTTGATAACAATGAATAGACCTTAGAAAGCACTTTAACAAAGTACTTGCCGAATAGAGTACCAGACGGAAGGAAGTACACCGGAATCGGAGTTAGATTCAGTATAATGAGCAACTTAGTAAGCTGCTGGATAATTTCAAAAGTGCGAGGAGATAACGAAGGTCGGAGCTAACAAAATCATATTAAAGAATGAGCAACTATGATACAAGCAACCTGTTCCATCTCATTGAATACGTTCTTTATCAAAAATACTAGTATCATAAAGTAGATAAGAAAAATGAGTGTTGTGCTGCCGAGGATCTGGTGGAGGGAATATTACGTTAAAAAAACAGTATTTCTCACCTCGAAGGTGCCGCACTGGCTCTTCAAATAAATTATCGCATTGTATGTCTGGAAGTGCGTAAACACACAGTCACATAGGGAAGGATCCTGAATAAAATATCACTTAATAAAATAAATCTCAAAAGACCGGTTCATCGGCAATTGAGAAGTACAGCGCTAAGGAATTTATTATCGTGATGATCCCATTGAACACTGAATAGCATATGAGCCGGTGTGCAATTGAGAGGTTTCGAAAAAATTCAAAAATTGGGTTGGTTTGCCTGTAAGAACGGAGAAGATTAGGCACAGAAAATGTGCATTTACTTGAACAGATCCATTGTCTCAATGTAGTGGTTGAATGAAAATGTCATCGCAGCGCACGATAGAAATGTCAAAGTCGCAATCCTGAAGCGTGATATATTTATCGTTAATACAATTGCTCACCAGCCAACAAATAGTCCTTCTACCGTTCGAGATCCAAAATGAAGGAAGGGACCCGTAAAAATGAAAACCTAAATGTTGCTTCGTACAAATTAACTATTTTTTGAGAACACAATTTGACTGAATATGCGCACCTTGCTGGGATAAACTGGATATGGAATGAGGGAGGCAAATAGGAACGAGTTAATGAAGCATCCCACCAATTGCACCATTACCATTATTTTCAAGCTGCCAAAGCCACCCGGGGTGTGCCTGTGAGGAATCTTTGAATTTCGAGAGGAATCGCATAGCAAAATAACGCCGATAACGTATAAAATCATGAAACGAACTTCAAGACAACGTAAGATAGGAGAGCGCAGAAGAGCATCGATATAGAACCCGTCGCAAAGAGAAGAGGGCCAGTCCACTGGGTGACCGGTTGCACAATTGTAAGGGACGTATTGAGTAGGACGGCGTCCATTGTGAGTACAAGTCGATAGAATTATCCGACTCCTTCAGCAGGGCGGAGAAATGCTCTCCCTTCGCTCATGTGACGTTGAATCGAAATTTGATTGACTAGTGAAATGGTCGAAGCAATGGCGTAAATGAGATCTGTAATACTTGCTAGAAAGAGTCAAGTGCAATTTCGTTGCGAGAAGGATCAGACGCAAGTTTTTTTTTGTCATCCAGCATACATCATATAATTTGATTGACACAATGTTTGTGAAAAATTGTACCTATTATAATAAAACTTGATTTCATCATTTCGTGGCATCACACGTCCAACATTCATTCAGCATTTGTCAATCCGTTGAATTATGTTTTCACATCTCGCGTCATATTTGAATTCTTGCGGAAGTAGTTAGGGTAGCAAATGATGTCGAGGAGCGCTCTTCGGTAGTACTTGAAACCGAAGAGGAGCAAGATATAGTACACATAGGAGTAGAGAGAGAAGAGTGCTGAAAATCTAGTATTCGAGAAAGCTGTAGTTTTGTTTTAGCCCAGAAGCCAGAAGATAGGGAAAAGTGTGCTAGAATTTCAGTTTTTCTATTGAAATTTTATCACAAATAATATGATGTTTCGAAATATGATTCACTGTCTGTGAAGACGTTAAAGAAGATTAGAAGTCCTGGAGTGGAGACAAACGACGGGAGCAAGTAGTGCATTGTCACGAAAATGCCTGGAATAAGGCAACTTGGCATTTGCACACTAAATGTGTAGACCTGATAATCACAAAACTTCAACAATTTACATGCAAAAACCGATCTGTGTCGGACAAACCTGTAGGAAAGAAGAACAGGGCAATGGGAGTAACATCTACTAGGATAAGAAGGCGAAAGAGTTGCTGCAAAATGTCGAAGGTGCGAGGTGCGAGCGACGGACGAAGCTGAACTTCATGAACTGAATAGCGCAATATATTTCCAATTACCGCTTCCATTTCTGTTCGCACATTGCTCCTCAGAAAATATAGAATGCTACAGTAGATAAGGAAGAATATTAAAACGCCGCCTCCGAGAATCTGGGTATTTTGATAGTACATATTCAGTAAATTAGGTATCCTTACCTCAAGCGTGTAATACTGACTTTTGAGCTGAATTAGCGCGTAATTATCTCTTAGATGGGCCAACATTTCATTGGCGATGGGCAGATTCTAAAATACTAAACTCGTGTTTCCAAATTGATGTAAATTCACGAAAATGTCTAACCATCGCATCATCGATCGAATAGTACAATACGATCGAATTTATTATAACAACAACTGCATCAAAAACAGAATAGAAGATTAGACGTCGGAATACGGAAAGCTTGCGGAAGAACTCGAATATTGCGTTTTTCTGTCTAAAACATCTTCCCTTACCATCGGAAATAAATTATCGGATAAAACGAGTGAAGCTTACTTGAAGTGGTCCATGGTCTCAACATAGTAGTTAAACGAAAATGTGATTGCCGCACATGAAAGTAATGACAGGTTGGCAATCCTGCACATTACGAAATTAGCACGATTCTATTTTCGTAAAGAAATGGAGCTGACCAGCCGACAAACATAAGAGAAGCCGCAGTCGATCCAAATGCATGAAATGGGCCAGTAAATATCAATGCCTGTCAATCAAAGAATAATCCGAACTTGTATTTGGATGTACCTTATTCGGATACAGCGGAAAAGGTTGGAGAAAGCCGTAAAGTAAAGAGTTAACGAAGCAACCGGCCAGTTGGAACAGGAGCATCATTTTAGTGCTTCCGAATCCGTCCGGGGTGTTTCTAAGAAATACAGGTATACTGGGGCGTCCACCCAAGGTGGGTTCTCCACCCGCGCCACTTCAGCGCTCAATCTGTCCTGATATTATCAGCGATATATACGTGAATAGTCTAGTAGCGCGGTATGAAAAGCAAACACGTTCAACCATCATTGTCACATTTGAGGATTATGACGAAAATGACTTATTGTTCGCGACCATATTTGAACTCTCGTTGAGTTTCCAATGCTCTTGTGACTGAACTGATGAATAAATGGCAAACGAACTTATAGACAATGTACACGAGGAGGACAGCGAAGAGCATGGATATCGATCCCATCGATAGCTGTAGGGGGAAATTCCAGGTTGCAACTGGCAAGAGAATGGCGATGGACGAATTGAAGCGAGCTACGTCCATAGCTAGTAGGTTCGATTCGTTTCTTGTGGATTGCCTGAGAAATGCCTTGATTGCTTCGGAATTGATTAGAGACTAGGCGACTTCGTAGTGAGATAGTGGATGAAGTGAGGCAAATGAGCTCCGCCGATCACACTACAAAGCATAATTACTAGCAGTTAGGACCTGCTTATTTTCTTAAAAGCATTCCGTTCATTCACAACAGTAAAATAAGGGTGATTTGTGTTTCAAATTTCCCTAAGGAGTGCAGCATTTGTATTTTTCTCAATGGATTCTCTGCGTTCGCGATGTATGTAGCCTTTCATAGCCCAATAATAGTTGAGCCGTTAAAGCCACGCTGTGACGTTTAGGATTATGACGACAACGTAACAATGATAATATATAAATATTACATTTGCATGCGTATAATCGTGATTTCTAAATCAGAAATAATACACATATTGTTTTCATTCTTTCCGGGATCTTTACTTTACACCCACAACTTGACCTAAGGAAGCTGCAAAAAACAGTGCACTGTTGGGATGATAACAACATAAACTATTGTTTGTCGTGTTTTAGCTTCTTTTCGCTGCGTTTTTTTGCGAAATCGAAACTCTATCCAAGAAGACTTCCGGTTCGTAATGTGTCTTTGCGTATTTGCGGCAATATGCAACAGGAAGTAAATCAGGAAACTTCGAACACCTTTTCCTGTGCGAATTCAAAGATCCGATCTGAGGACTCGTGGGAAATAATTACAACGATCATAACGAAGCCGAGGAAATGACGAAATGAAAACACACCTAACAAAAACATTTATAATTGGCATCGCAAACATTCCTAATTACCTGTTCTCAGTTATAGCTTTTCTACGTTTGCCCTATCCCTCACTGATCTCTGCACCCACTTTTTGCTTCATTGTTAACTACAATTTTCATTTTGCAATTTTCGATATTTTGTAGTTTCCAGGCTCGTCAAAACCATATTGTCCTTATCATATGGGGAAAAAGAAGCCTTAAAATATTGCATCTGAACGCCTTAAAAGCCTGAATGCGCATGATATATTCATAAATAACGTCAAGTTTCACAATTGATCTCCTTCGAGGCGGCTGACTTTGCTCATGTCTCACCTTCTACAATGACACGATGCAAATTTTCAAGTATTCAGTGGTTTTGATCAAGGTGCCATGGCTTTTCATTTCGATTTAATATTTGTCCAAGTACGCAAAGATTTCGGGGTGCTGCTAGTGACTTCCTGGCTGTGAAGACCATAGAAGGCTCTGAAAACACCTTTGAACAGGGTTCTTGACCAAAGCGCAATCGTTGCTTTGACAATCGCACAATATGACGTGATGCTTGTCACATCCTCCAAACACTTGCGCGAGTTCCTTCCTGTCGTCGTTGCAATTCGAGAATGAAATAATATCTGCAGAGAAATTAATGAAAAATGTCTGCATAGAAGATCAGCAACGTCATTCCATTTAGATAGCCGTTTGCGGCTACTTTGCGAGTAGAGAACCCACAATTAATAGGTGCTATTTTTCAAATTTGACTTATCCTGCCCTCCGTAGCACATACTACCATACTACAATCGAGAAGCGCAATGATGCTACTCGAATATGGCCACAGCCGCCCACTAAGGAAGTTAATCCGACAAAAAATCCGGTATCAGGCTCAAATCTTTCTCGGAGATCCTAGTTCCCTTACTCTCTCTCCGAGTTCCTCATTGCTTCACGTCAACTCCCATATGTGAATCCATTTCGAATTTTGACTATCCATATCCTCCCTTAGGCTCCGCCCCTTCCCGTTCTCCGTTCCGCCGTCAACCATCATTTCCCTTCATTGTCTGCTTCGTGAATCCGGTAGCTCGTCATTCCCCTGTGAGATCCTCCCTCCTCACTTCTTCTCCCATTCCGTTATTCAGTCGCTTCTGCTTGATTTATGTCCATCTATCTCCCCATACATTTCTTTGCTTTTGTCTCACAATGTCTCTTGCGGTGCAAGCCTCTCTAGCACGTGTGCCCTCTCGTTTTGTGTCATCGCATGTTTTCGAAACTGTATCCGATTGCAGGGTCCCCAGCTCGGCATGTACCGCGTGATCGTCGCACTTCTGCTGCTGATATGCGTTGTTGATTTCTCGCACGCAGGTTTAATCAGGAGCGGGTGAGGAATAGTAACCATTTTTTTAAAGGTAGAATATGTATTTTGAATGAATATTCAAGTGACAGCCGTCAAGGGATACGATTCGCAGAAAAGCAGCATAGCTAGTATTCGATTCACACGATTAGGTATTGCTATCACAGTCTTTGTGTGCAATGACTGCAGTGTTTTCGGCGTCGTGTTCATTGACGCGTGGATGCTAGGACTGGGAATATCAGTAATGGGATAGCTTCCAAAGTTGACAACATGATCAGATTACTGTAGCAGCATCGCGTTGCATAGAACACAAATCGCATTGTTATTTGGCAAAATAAAATTCAAGTGCGGGATTCACAGGACTTCTTAGAGTAAATACACTGAACATTTCAATTCAATTCAATTCAATTATTTATTCCGTTTATGTGGGAAAATTCAAGATATCATTGTGGAATGGTGTCGAAAAAAAAAAAAAAAAAAAAGAGGTCCGTCGATGTGGTCGAATCGGGTTTGCTTGCAGCAAGGGTATAGAAGGGAAGGGGCGGGATCTCATTGATGTAGCCAATTATGGATAACAGATTTGGGAAATGATAGAGGGGGCTGTGAGGAGATGAGAGAACGGAAGGAATTATGTGGGAGAACAACAAAATTGGATGTTTCGGAAATTCTTCTTAGGAACTATGATAACATACTCGGGATTGTGAATGAGCTCTATGCACTTGAGAAAAGATACGACGGTCTCTTCATACTATAAACTTTTCGAGTGGTTGAGTGCAAGTGAAGATTCTCGTACATCTATCAACGTGTAGTCTTTGCAGCATCGACCGTCGTGCGTCGCACATCGTCACGGTCTACGACCGCAACTGCTTCTTCTCCCCCATCGGCTGCCATTTCCTCCAAGGACGACGGGTAAGCAAATGAACTGTTCCAAACCCTTAAGTTTATGAGGACTGAACCGCCATCGTATCTTCGCCACCCTTGATCGTTATTGCCTTACGATTCAACAGACACACAACGACTTGTTCGTCCATTCCACGAGCTTCCGCACTGGCACGATGTCGTGGGGTTATTTTCGTCGCACAATTCCGCGAACCGGAAACGTGTCGGTCTATTCTACGGTTCAAACATTGCAGGCTCTTACGTTCATAACGCCCGGAGAAGCCCAGGACGAACTTCGGTTTAACAGATTCGCTAGACAAGAAGAGTAGATACTGCCTCAGAGTTCAAGCACTGTTACCCCGGTCTCTTCATGTACTATTTCGCTGCCCAACTGGCCGACAGAGCGGGTAAAATGAAAAGACGTATTTGAACCCTACTAGCGTCACCCGACTCGATAAACTTGTTTGCTATCTGCTTTGAAGAGAATTCAGTTGTCTAGCTTTCATTCTCGGCTCGGTGCACACATAATTAGATATGTGTTCGCATTATGTGTCGTCAACCGAAAGCATCACACATCATTGCCAATTGCTCACTAGCATTCAGATATCTAAATACGCGTTCGACCTCTCATCTTTCATCAACTTCCCACACCCTCACTACGAGCGTTCTCGCTATTTTTGAAAAAAAAACTCTCGTCATTGTAAATGAGAAGGAAAAAATTGCAAAAAGTCGCGTAAAGAATGAGATTATGGATATGTATGCGTCTGAGCGTGCTCGATGCATTCAAAGAGAAGCGAAAGCAAAGTGGGGATGAGCCTGCGAATATGAGATCCTCCGCGAGCAAAAGAGTTCTCAACGGGCAAGTTTCCCATTTTTCACAATCTCTCAACTCTAACTGCGATATCTACCGAGAAGTCTAGGATAAATAATCTCGGTGATATTATTTTCTCGGCTCATCTTTATCAATAGAAATTGGGGAATTAAATTTCGATAATTGATCATCACTTCGAGAGGATGAATACAACTGAGATTCGGTTACTCGAGCATTGAACTCTATGGCTAATGACGAATAGTTACTACACCTATCACTCATCAAAGAGAGATAATGAGTTCGGTGAAATCGTCTGATACTTTCGAGAATAAGTAATGCTAGGGTGAATCATTACGCAAAGATCTCGTCGGACGTCCTCTATTAGCATAGCAATGGGGAGCGTGTATTCGTATCTTTCCAATTCGTTTTTTCCGGTACTTTAATAAAATGGCGTTGAATCATTTTGCATTTTTTTTCCGATCTCGTACTGCAATTTTCAAGATCTCGTACTGCAATGGGGAGCGCTTGTTCATCTCCACTTTTTTCCTTCCGGTACACCCAATAAAGCTAATACAATAAACGCTCTGGTGGTGACGATCGAAAGTCATCACTTAAAATATCAATATGTGAGGAACTGGATAATTATGTCACTCTTCCACAACTGCATACACGACCGAAAAGAAGATGCGTGCGACCGAGAATGCTGTCGTTGATGGCGACATCATTGCTCAGCTGTATATAGCTGCGATACAAATGTAAGCCGAAATGGCAAGCATTATTTGGATATAGCATTGGATGCTACTGACGCAGGTAGCCGTATCATATACCAATGACAAAAAACACGATATTGTCATTTAGAGTAAAAAACAGAACGATACATTGATGACTTTACGCTGCTCAGCTGAATGTGAGGGGGGCTTTCAATGCTTGCAATGACTACAGAAATTCGTTCTCAATTAGTCTCATACGCTTTGGTGGTTGTTCTCAAAGGCGATCTTCAAAACAGCCCCGATCCTACAAACCAGAGATTCGCGCTATCTGGAGGACCTTCTACATTATTTCAAAAGAAATGGCAGCGATACCACTTATGCCTTTCTCAATTATTGATGACTACCAGGTTTTCGCTGTTTCGCTGAACACAAGTTTAAGTTTCCTCCAAAAACAGTTCTAGTACTCGGATCAATCTGCGCAATAACAAACGCTTGAATCGGTTGAGTGCGTACGTCGAAGTGAGGGACTAGACTGTCCAAATTTAATGGAAGTATCCTTCGCCGGTATGCTCGAACTTTATTTAAAGGGACGCCACGAGCTAAGCAGCAAAGTGATACATTCATCACAGTGCACCAATTACTGAATAATTCTCACGAATTTCTTCTGAAATAATGCATAAGCTCTTTCGGATTGCGCAGTCCTCGTTTTGTTTTTTGTCTTCCCGAGATTTCACAGGACTACGCACAAGTTTAGATCTGACCGCTTCCGGGAAACACCGTGCCTGACATTCGCACACTTAGTACGCCAATATTTTGGACGCACGGTGTGCTCAATCAGGTCATCGCCCGTGTTCACGCAATACATGGATGACACAGTGACTCGCGGTAATCGTGTGTATAGTGCCTCTCATCCCCCCCCTTTAAGTCGACTGAGACAGTGTTGTCTGGTCTGCTCGATGATTCGTGCGATTATGCACCTCGTTAAGGATAAGATGATTCCAGTATTTTTCACTGCTCAATCAGCGGTAATGAGTTCGGTGCAACCGCCTGATCGTCTGAGTATAGAAAAGCTATACGTAATTTAGATAGATATCACGCATTTCCGGAGAGAATCGAGCGAACTGTGAAAATGGATGGAAAAACATGAGCTCTGTTCTGATTTGGGCATCCTGAGGCTCGCCTGATATTCACCAAAACTATCAATTTGCATATTTTATTTTGAAACTTCAGTTGTGCGTCGAATCAGGATGCGCTTGAGACAAATCGAGTTGTCTTACGTTGAACAATATTAACTGCTAGGAACGGTACATATATTCGCTGTTCTCTTGCCACTGTGTACCGCATCGTGTGAACAGGGCGTGTTCCTCGAAAGTACTCTTTAAAATGCCCGCTGCAGGAGACAAATCTCGCTCAAAATTAGGAGTAGACACGTTGTCACCGGAAGTCGCGCCAAAGACCAGTTCAATTCGGATACGCTACTGTATTCTTAGGCAGTGATCCACAGCGGAACCATCTGTGGCTTCCTGCTCAATCGTTGGTGCCAAATAGACACTGAAAATACATAATTCTCGTGTGGTTTTCTGACCACGCTTGGCCAGTATTCTTCCACAAGCATTTGAGTAACTTCCAAAGTTATGGTACACATGCTTACACATAAATGTGGGATGACAATTTCATCTTTTTCAGGGCCATTGATCTCTACGTAATGGGGATTCTCGAAGGGATGTCGATCTCCGTCTCTTCGAGTGTTCCATTTTTGGTTGTTATTGTTGATGAGGCTTTGCGAGAAGCCATTTCCTGCCTGGACCATTTCTTCCATTTCCACGTAGATGATGTGTTCGGTATGCAAACAATAGGAGATGTATTTGCAAATAATGGTGTATTGCGAATAGGGGGAGCTTTAACTTTCCCGAATCAAGTGATTAATGCAAACCAGCAGGGGCACGTCGCGGAAAGTAGATTTTCCTTCGAGTGCAGTTTATTAAGGACACGCAAGTCTGACTCTAGAATTTTTCGAATATTTTTTCCCGAAAACATGTAATTATGGCTGTGATTTTGTTCAGGGCGCCTATCAAATAACAATAGCGCTATAAACTACGAGAATGTGTGATACAATTTTTTTTTTCAAAGAATTTCAAATATACCATTGCGTTATGAATATTAATTATGAATGGCTCGACAAAAATGTAATATCGAACAACGATCTAACAACATTAAAAAAAAATAAAATATACGGTTTGAACTTTTATATGCCGCATGACTAATGCATTCGTGTGAGTAACACATTGCGAAGTTTTATTCTGACGTCTGTCCTACATACCTAAATGAAGGGCAACATGAGCTGAAAGTCTTGCAATTTTCGAACTCTACAGAACATGGACACTAAAGTTCTGGAATTCAATAACAAAAAAAAACTGAAATTGATGCATCAACCTCGTACTTTCTTCGTATATATTTGTCCACATTCTCCAAAATCGTCCACGTAAGTTACTTATTTCCATATCATATTGCGCGCACATATGATTTCTTTAAGACTCATCATATAAAACAAGGTCAAAAATTTTCGAGTCTGTGATTGCACTGCAAGAACGACTCGTCTTTTGTCATCACGAGCCAATTTGGCTTACCTGCGTGTGAGTCATAGTCATCTAGCCAAATCCGCAGTCAGAGATCGAGCATAAATATAGAGGGAGACAGAGAGAGATTGGGAGAGATTCAGAGATAGAGGAAGAGAGCGAGAGATCTCCTCTTCCCACGAACAAACAATCGCGGGTGCTATCGACCTTTTGGTCTCTCCTCGCTCCCTATTTCTTCCGCTTCTTCAACCATTGTCTTGCCAAACACTCTCCGCACTTTACGCGATCGAGGACCACTCCCAGATGGGGTAAGCGTGAAATCGTCTCAAAGATTCCTCTTTCCACAATTCTACACCCACAAGCATTCAACTTGCATGAGTTAAAATTTTGTTTAATCGTCTCTTCTCTTCCAACACTCTCCCATTGTCTATTGTTATGCCTAGTGTGTTTACTGATGCGCAGAATATCTATGTGTAATTTACCTACTGATGTGTTGAATGCAGTTCCACGTCCGCCGCATCCATGTCAGCGATGTCATTCCACTTTGGTGCCGAGGAAACGGTGCTGTTCGACTTCTGGAAGTTCAACTCGACTTGGGGTCTGTAGTTCTCTCACATCCAAATAACGAAACGAACAAAAACGAACAGTCAAAAACGAACAGTACAAAATCTTGACAACTTTTCCTTTTTGGCTAGCTTTCGACCGAACAAGAAAGCAGTTTTCCCAAATTATCAATATTTTTGCATATTCAGGCCTGATCTTAACGTGCGTGATTCTGGTCGCTCTTAGCGTGATGAAGGAGTTGGCCAAAACATTGCGATCTAGAAATGCCAAAGTGATGAAGACTAAGTTTGTCAGGTAAATTAAGTTTCCATAGTTTCAGGAGTGCTAGGGAGATTTAATATTTGCGACCTTCTGTAATTTTGAATGTGACTATGTACAAATCTATCATCTGCAATTTTAGATTTTGATTTTTTTTGAAAATGCTAAATTCCAGAAATCTGTACACGCGAGGGATTGACTTGCTGCTCCACTTTATCATCATGACCATCTCCTACTTTCTGATGGTGATCTTCATGAATCTGAACGTATGGATGAGCATTACGATCGTCGTAGCGGAGGTTATTTACTTTTCTGAATTGTTTTGAAGGAAAATGAAGACGTGATGAGGATCCAAGCATGTTTATCGGTTTCTTATATGCTTTTATGAAGCACAAACTATGGGGGAACGCTGCTAGACATTCATTGTCTCAAGCGATTACAAATTGCAGGTGCTCGTCCAAGCAATTTCCGCGTATTGTACTGGAAATTGCGACGAAAAGTAATTTGACGACGCTTGGATTTAAACTTGGTTTGTAAGTAATGGGGAACATAAACGTTTGTGTGTGTAATTATTTTGAATGCTCTACTGACCATCGTTTTTCAAGCCATTTTAAGATCCTTTAATGTCATTTTAAGATGCTTTAGCATTGTTTACCACTGTAAGTAAGCTGTCGTGATTACCGAATATGAGTATACCGAATATGAGTCTTAGTCGCTGTAGTTTTTCACACTTCGTTAGAGATTTAGTAGAACTGTATTCGAAAACGACATGAATTTTCCTGCATTCAAATGTAAGATATGTGTTCGAGTTTCCTCGTTATAAATCACTGGTCTGATTCCTTATGATGATCGTGTTTTTTTCTCAATTTCATTCATAGTAAGTACGTATTCGCACCCTTCCATAAGCGTAGTAGCATAATACGCAAAAAACAGAGTTGGTGAAGATGCAGAGATATGATTAACACACTGCTTGCGTTATTTCAATTTCTGCTGGCTGAAGGTCGCAGTGCTATGCAAAATCGGATCATTCATATCTAGGAATAATGATTTGTAGTGTCATAAAGTACTCCCTACTCGCGGTCGCTCTCGAGTGTAGTTTGCTCATGTCTGACTTGTTTACGCTTCGTTCGCTCTCTAACTTTACTTCAACTCTCTCCCGCTCCCTATCCCCCCTCTTCCCACTTTTACTCTAGTTCCCGACCGAGTGGAGACCAATTTACTCCCTTTTCCCGCTAAGTTTGTACCCGACTTATTTTCAGAGTGACTTTACGATCCGCTGTTGGGTACATGGCAGAGACACAACACTATTTTTCAAGCATCAGTACGACACGCTTTTTCATGGGCGCAATACAGTACAATATTCGGTTCGAATACGCTTAAACCCAATGCACCGAGGGCGTTCGCTTCGCCGCACTCGGCTCCCTCCTAAGTCTTTCTTCTCGCTTTGGCTCCGCAATACGGGGAGGAGGTGCAGGCGGAACTCGGAAAGTCTCCACCGTATCGCTCTTCAGCAACCGTTTTCTTGGCGCATAGTAGACGAAGATGAGGTATATCACTCCCTGCAATGTACATTTGCTTAATCGAACTCGAGTATTCTCATTGATACGTGTCATTTTAGGTGTTTTTAGGTGTTCGTAAGAACCCCTTCTTCGCATTATATCTACGGTCAGATAGATGAAAAAGATCGGAGAAGAGAACGGTTCCTTGCGAAGCCGTCCCTTGTATGGGTCTGTATCAGCTTTCGTGCTAGCCTGTATCGTTGGCAGTGCATAGTAGCTGAGTGTCTGGATGAGGCACCAATTGCCGCCGTCGAGATTGAACGTGAGAGAGATGAAGAAGGCGGTGAAAGGCGCTAACTGGATCATCAGTGGAACCAGACCCTGAATTTTACTCGAGTTCGCTGATTTGAATAAGCGGTAACATCCAAAGTTCTTCCGTAAATTCACGGTCTACTCTAGGCGCCATAGCGCATGCCACGCGGAAATCATATTTATGGAATTCACACCCGTCCCCACGATCTGATTGCGTGTACCTGCACCGAATTTAGCTATATTTCTAATGAAGTTCCTAATGAATCATGGATTGAGCAGTATCCCTGATATTATATTAGGTTGGTCATAAAGTTTTGCGCGATTTCGGACCCCAAGTTTGAGTTCGTATATTTTATTTTTCTCAAATCGCCACGTATTGCCCTGAAGAAGTTATATTGGGACATTTTCGACCTTTAGAAAAATATAGTTGAAATATTCCAAGTATCTCTACTATGCGAGAAATCATGATTTGCGTGATTTTGAATTTTTCAGAAAAAAATAAGATTTTATTTAAAGTTGCTGTACGTCGCAGATAAATTTTTAGATGGAGCCTCACAAAGTTTATTAAAAAGCACTAGGCGTACACTACCTAGTTTCAAAAAGAGAGACCTGCCGAATTCGAAATGGGCTTCGTAGAGGTCAATGAAACACGGGCACTTAGAAAAATAAGATTTCTATCGTACAAATCACCTGTTTCGAGGATTGACGCGGGTGACCTCTACCTATGGGCGCTGTCATCAACACTTACATAGTTCTGTATAATATCAATATTTAAGAGCACACTTTCCTTTCTCATCTAAAAAAGTGATATTTGTATCTCAAATATTTTGCAAAGAAAACGCCAAAAAACCTGACATGGAGGGTCTTCAAGCACGGCTCACCCTTGAAAAAGTAGCGACCTCCACAATATTCCTAAATAGTGAGCGATAGGACAAGGGTTGTTCGTTAATTTTAACAGGAAAGTACCGCCCTTCAAACTACATGTCTAGCACAAAAAAGCCTAAAGTGTGTATTTCGATGTTCTAAATTGGGCACCTAAAATCCGAAGAACCATGTTCGTGAATGGAGAGCCCCATTACCCCCCAAACGGAATTGTGAATTGTACTGGAAAGGTAGTTCACAACCATGAATAATTGAAATCTCATGAACTGTCGGCATAGATATAGTACTCCAAAACTTATCTTGACAAGTGCCATTAAAACCCACATTCGGATTACGCGCATATTTCTAATATGCCCTTTGTGGCTGGTCAGTCTCAACATGACCAGTACGATATATGCCCAACATACTTTACTACTGTGGTTAAAACTGGGTCCTATCTCAGTTCTAAATGAACAGCTAATCCTTTGAAAAGTCAGGTCGTTGATCAACCACATGAAGTTTGGTACATCGCCTTATTCTGTTAATTTATCGGACAGATCTATGATAGTGTACTCTAAAGAGAGTATAAAAGCCCCTATCTACCACTAAAAGATCTAAGTTGATTGGACAACAACGAACGATTGTAGATGCCAGAATGCACTTTAGTCAAAATCGCGCAAAACTTTATGACCAGCCTGATAATTCAGATATCACACGAAATTTATAACTATTTTCACTGCTTAGTATCGTTCTCTGTCAATCTCGAAGGCGATGTCTGCATTTACCTCATATTTGCCTTTACCTGAACTATCTGCAGCTGTATGAAGCGCCGCTGCAAAATCGCGGTTTTCGAGCTGATCAAAGGCGTTAGACCGCGTAGCAATCTACGACTCCTTCAATGCAGACTAATTTGCAAACAATGCTTCAACTATACGTTGTAGTCAACCACCGATCAGTATAACACGAAGCAAAATATCAACTCAACTCTGGGTATTGTTGAACAAATCCCTCTCCTCTCACCTGTGAATGATTATGAAAAATGCGGAGTAGGTAGCCGCGTAAGTGGGAAGGAAGCAAATGAAAGCGATGTCCTTGACTGATCGACCATTCTGTAAATCGGCCCTGTACTTTGATAATGAGCACATCGAATACACAAATCCGGTATTCCATACTTCATTTCGCACCATTGATAAAACGTGGGTACATACATAGAACACACAGATAGTGGTATCGTTTCTCGAGATATACTCACATTGATCGGTTCCTTGTCCAGACTCAGGCCGTAGACCATAAATTCGTCGGTCTCTGTGAGATTGTACACTGTCCTGACGGCATTGGCGAGAGTCGCTTCGAACGCAGGCGTTGGTATCATGTCAGTCGACCAAATCTGCAAATTAAAAAATAGTCAAATTTGTGGTTTCTGAAATACGAATTTCTTTTCTTCAGAATTTTGGAGTGAGTGCGTGGAAATCACACACCGCTCACATTCGGCCCAATTTGTTCTATCTCGAGTTTTATGGGGATACATAAAAATAGCCCTGTGGTTAACGCGCAAACCCCAGCAGTTTTTCCCTTGCCGTAGCATCACTCAATAAGCTCTCAATCATCTCACTTCTCCCGAAGGTATCTTCTTCTAGCCCCTAATTCATGACGTTAGCGTAAATTTTATCAACATTTCCAAAATATGGAATTCTTGACAGTTTTCTGAATCAAGGATTGCGGAATTTGGAAGGAACGAACTGTGAATAAAGCTCACGGCAGTAAACGACAACAGCATGAAGCTGAACGCATACGAGGAGAGTAGTGATTCAAAAGTGCTCATCGACCGCCCCCGCTTGTGCAGCCCGCTACAATTGCTTTATCCAGTTCAACTAAATGCATACATATTGTTACCATGTACTGGCAAAACATTACCACTCGGTATCCCAAACTTTGTCGACGCTGAACGAGTCATTTGCAGCATTCATAGAATCACATTTTCGAATAACCCCAACCATGATCGTACTTGAACAGATGGAGGTACTGCATGATGCAGGGCGCGGGCGTCAGCTGCCACCAGCCCACGTTCATCAACAGCCCGAAGAGGTAAACGGCGTCGACGAGTGACCGTGGAAGCACTTGGAAGACCGTCCCGAAGAGCGGACTGATATAGAGACCGTCGTAGAAGATGTGTGACTGCAAACAAATATGTACTCATTCTGGCGCCTCAGCTTCTCACGAAAATTGGCTCAAACCAGAATTGGCTGGACTAAGATATGTCCAGCTCGTGAGAGGCGTGATTTTATGTGTGCTCATAAGAGCGACTCATCTAACGTACATCGTACACAGGAGCGCATTTCGATGCGAATTGCTAAATAATATCAAAGATCACGAGAGCTCTCACCACCATCGCCAGCATCCAGCAGCAGCTCATGAGGAAGCCGTGCAGGGCGGAGATTTGCAGGCTTATGCGATACGCGACGATCGACTGCGACATCGAACCTGGAAATGGCAAAACATAGAATTCCGTCCGCCATCTGGCACATATCGAATAGAGTTCGATAAACGGGCATTCGCATCTTCATTTCCAATACTCACCGCTCTAGAGAATACGTGAAATGAAGGCACGATTATCGAACTTTATCTAAAGATGTTATCGTCAAGATGGTGTTGATACTTAATCGAGCGTGACGTCATTGCTTGCAGTATAATAAAGACTCACTCCGGACTCACCAGCACATAGCAGCGTTGAGAGCGCGACATTCAGCACCATTCCCGAGATTCCAAAGGCTGTTCCGGCGAGTGCAATCACGGGCGGCGGGGACATGCCCTGGAAAAGGCTATAGACCGACAAAGACTCAATTCCGTATGTATAGGTGACCTAATTTATAATTAGAGAATTTAGAAAAAGTGAGAAACTTACCTGATATAATTTTTTTTTGTTTTTTGCAACCCTGAGGATCGGAGCCGGTGCGTATTTCTCTAAAGCAAATAGTCACGAAATAATCGGCGGTGATGTTGCTCTCGCTGGTTATGGATTATTCGGCTTGTTTAATCTGTCAGAAATGTGCGAGAAAAGTTGCGTAAAAAGTTGCGTAAAAAGTTCGCGAACTTCTGATTCTCTCCTGTTCGTGTACTCTCTCTCTTTCTCTAACCAGGTCGTTGAAAAGTTTACGAACTTTTCGACGAACTATGTTCGAAAATCATACTTTTCTTTTGTTTTACTTATTTTTATAAACTATTTTTGCTTTTAACTTATGACTTCTTATAATGACAACCTTCCCTTAGCTGGAATAGCTTCAGAATACAGCGTAGTGAAAGTAAACAGGGTTGGAGTATTTTTTTCGAAAATTGGTCACCACTTTCCCCACCCTGTAATGTCAAGCTATTCCATCAGAGGGAAGGTTGTTCTTATAAGCAGTCATAAGTTGAAAGCAAAAATAATTGATAAAAATAAGTAAAACAAAAGAAAAGTACGAATTTCGAACATAGTTCGTCGAAAAGTTCGTGAACTTTTCAAGGAGCTGCGTGAAAAGTTAGAGAAAGGCGAGAGAGCACGCGTTCTTGAGAGAGGGAAAAGGAAGCAGTGATTGTTTACTTCCTTTTCCCTCTCTCAAGAATGCGTGCTCTCTCGCCTTTCTCTAACTTTTCACGCAGCTCCTTGAAAAGTTCGTTAAAAACCGGCATTAATTCGTTCGAAATTCGTACTTTTCTTTTGTTTTACTTATTTTTATCAATTATTTTTGCTCTTAACTTATGACTGCGTATAAGAACAACCTTCCCTCTGATGGAATAGCTTGACATTACAGGGTGGGGAAAGTGGTGACCCATTTTCGAAAAAAATACTCCAACCCTGTTTACTTTCACTACGCTGTATTCTGAAGCTATTCCAGCTAAGGGAAGGTTGTCATTATAAGAAGTCATAAGTTAAAAGCAAAAATAGTTTATAAAAGTAAGTAAAACAAAAGAAAAGTATGATTTTCGAACACAGTTCGTCGAAAAGTTCGTGAACTTTTCATCGACCTGGTTAGAGAAAGAGAGAGAGCATGCGAAATGGAGAGAATCAGAAGTTCGCGAACTTTTTACGCAACTTTTTCTCGCACATTTCTGACAGATTAAACAGGCCGATTGTTTGAATTCGAGAACATAAACAGTAAGCGTCAAAGATGACCGCGCAGACAGCAAATATCCGAAAGGTGTAGGAGGGAGGAAAGTAGGGGAGAAACCTACGCACCACCTCATGCTCTTTTGGCCCGCTGAAATCCGAGAGCTTTGCTCAGTACATTCGCCATTCTGAGATCTGTGTGAGGCTGCAGGCCAAAAACAAACATCGTCAGTTATGCTAACGCTTGAATTGCATTGGATGGAGGGACCAATATTACACAGGATTTCCGGATGATACTGAGATGATAATTCGCGAAATACGCAAATCCCCGGTAATCATTTGGGAAGAGCGCTGCAATCAATTGATCATTTTCTAACTGGAGCGTAAACAACAAGCGAGAGACAATGCATAATTTGAACGTTCCTAACGGTCGAGCTATCGGATCCTGGGAGCTTCTCGTTTAAATACTTATTGACAGATCTTTGGTGGAAATTAATGTTTTCAGAGATGAGTTATATGCAGTCAAAAAAATGACGTTTGATGCAGGAAATTTTATTTTCAGCTTAAAGTTAGTCGAAACCTCATTTGGATGATGAGGTAAATCGCGTGAAATCATCAGATTTTCCGAAATAAGCTGCCAATAGCATCCTGGATGTGACACTGGAAACTTACCTATATTGTCGTTATCTTGCCAGCATAATCAGCTTTACTGCGCCACGGAGACTAAGTCAACTGAATTTCTCCTCGATATGCTCTCGCAAATTAGATAACCCCCATTCTTTGATAGAAGTACTATCATTCCATCCTTGTCATCGTCGCCCCAATTTTAATCTTCTCTAGAACCAAATGCGGTGAACTCTTTAAATTGTAATAAATGAGTTGATACAACCTGACAGACATACACACAATATCAGCAATGCCAATTTTGTTAAATAAAACTGTATTCCACAAAATGTAAAAATGTACAGAAATTACTTTTCTGAATTTAAGGGATTTAGGGTTCGCGAGTGGTGATGGAGATAGATTTGCTCATTTCACTTGCAGAGCTTCTACCATTTCAATGATCCCACGCCCGTCTCAGATTTTCGAAGTAATCGACTTCTTTGCAAGTGGTAATTACAGACGCGCTAATTCTGAAATCATAATATTTAAATGTTTCGAGTCGAAGTCTCATCTTTACCTTCTCGCAACTCGCATTTCGATAATTGCTACAAGTATGAGAGGAAAGTAAATATATACAGAGAACGCTTCCGAGTATAGCAAATGCCCAATTTGAGAAGATATGTGAAAGACCTGAACGTTTTGCAATCGATTCAGGGAATGAAGGCAACTACTCGTAACATACATTTAGTTCTAAAATTTGTGCTGTAGTAGTCATAAGTGCCAACAAGGATCCAGCAATCTCCATGGGAAGAATTATAAGAATGACCCGACGATTTTCCGAGCGCTTTAATCGATCCAATCAGGCCATGCAGTTGTAGTATTTCACCTGATAAGAGTTGGAGAGCCATGGTTTGATAGCGGGAAGTTTTCTAATAAAATTCAAGTACACATCCGAGGCGAAAACAAATATCATGAGAACGTTGGTATATGTTCCAATCAATGCAAGCCTCTTAATTATACATTTATAATAATTTGAATTTTGTTGTATTAGGTTGAACAGAAAGTCTTTATAAACTGTTTTGCTAGATCACTGCTCAGTGCACGAGACCTTTGGTGTTCCCTCGCCTCTAGTGAATAACACATGACAAAGGGACTATGTGGTCAACAACTCCCCATTCCACGCCTTTCATTCTGCCACAAGTAATACCACGATGTTTGTTCCCACGGCCTTGCACATCCGCAACGTTCTGTTATTCGTATTCCTCTCTCACACTACAATGAAGGAATAGGAACGTCAGTTGGCTGAAGTGTACGATTCATATGCCACTCACTACCAGGCCATGCGCAATTGGTACCAACTCTTCGAGAAGGGGGACTTTTCCATGGATGATCATGACCGGTCTGGGAGGCCACCCGAGCTGGATTTGGATGCGCTACGGATCGTAGTGGAATTGGATCCTTTCCAAATACCCGCGACATGGCAGCCACACTTGGGGTATCGCAAAGCACCATCGTAAAATGATTGGTCTCCATTGGCAAGAAGAAGAAGCTAGGCCGTTTCATACAACACAAATTGACCCAAGACCAGTTTGACCACCGTGTCGACGATTCCCTTTCTCTACTCACTCTTCACGCTGGAGATCGATGGTTGGACCGTCTCATAACATGGGTCGAGAAGTGGGTCTGCTTTGAGAATCACCATAGGAGGGCACAGTGGGTAGATGCCAATGAGACCCCACAGGACGTCGCAAAGCATGACCTTCACCCTATGAAAATCTTGCTCTCTGCCTGGTGGGGAGTGGATGGCCCGATTTACTGGGAGCTCCTACCCGAGAAGTGGATAATTACTGGATATGTCTACACTAAACAACTACGGAATCTCAAGAAGAAATTCGCACAATCTGCCCTGAACGGCAAGAAAGTGTACTATCAACACGATAACGCCCGACCCCATGTTCCACGGCAGGTCAAGCAGGAGCTGTCCAAATATGGCTGGATGGTTCTCCCTCATACACCGTATTCTCCTGACTTGGCCCCTTCGTATTATTGGTTGTTCTCGGATCTGACCCGTCATCTCGATCAGAGATCCTTCACTTCCCGTGGGGCGATCGAGGCCGCACTCAAGCAATATTTTGATTCGCGCCGAGATGGGTTCTATAAGGAGGGAATCCATAAGTTGCCTGAACGTTGGAGATTTGTCGTAGATAACAATGGTGCATACGTTTGATTTCGCTCTTGCGCTTTATTGTCAGAAGAAGGGAAATAAAAAGTTTATAAAGACTTTCTGTTCAACCTAATACAAACTTTGATATTAGTCGAATTCTCGGCGATTTTCTCATCGAGAATAGCGACTGGATACTCTCCAAAAAGAGTGAATCCGTTCGAAAAAAGTGACATTGTTATGAATGAAGTCACTATGATCTGAATAATTTTCTGGTTATTTGAATACTTTCTCATTTCAAAATATGACACACTCTTACCGTAATTGACGATAGAAGGGAAGCCAGCCGTTTGCTCGAATTCTTCTCAAAATGTACAGGATATATTGAGGAATATAGTCGCTCGAACGAGATAACGGTCATAACGTATTGCGCTGAATGAACGGCGCAAATTGCTAAGCACCTTTGAATATTTGATTGTCGAAATTCTGCAGATTCTACTCACTTTGTGAGAAGCACCGTTCGAAAATTCACGATGAAACAAGGTAGACGAAGTCTGGAACATTGAAGATATTAATTGTGAAATGTGTTGATCAAAACCGAATGAGTTCAAAGATGTGGAAAAGTGCAAAACCAGACACCGCAATGATATTCAGCGCATAGAAGAACTTGAATATTGTTCTGGTATTATCATGAATGAGAAATCGGACTCCCTGAATATTGGAATTTGATAAACTGTTCTTTGCAACTTCATACCTGCTTGTGCCATTGGTTGCTCACCCCTACCGCTCCAATTACACAAATAAAGCACTTGAATGAAATTACGCATTGATATGGAACGCTTGTGGAAAGGTTACGCAGGAGTTCACATTGCTCGATGGACATTGAGCGAGCAAATGAGCGACGATATATAAGAAATTATATTCACAATAGAGCAACCCGAGGCACAGATAATGGTAACTGCCTAGATAATAGGTTGTATTCTGTGATTGTACGTTGTGTTATACCGAGAAGAATACGATAAGTTAGACGCAATAGTGCGCGCTGCCAACTTAGAGAGCATTTGCACGTGCCGATAAGAATAAATGCCGCTAGCACGAGGCGACAATTTGGCAGATCCATGGAATCTCGTTTAAACTGGGAATTGGAGAGGAACTTCTAAGAAAGATGAGTGCACTGTACAATCTAATTTCTAAAGAAATCACATTTCATTATTACAAAAATTATAATATTTATTTATTTGCGAAATAAAAAAAACTGTTAAAAATGTACATATGAATATGAACAGGTGATATTCTACTTGTCTCTCGGGCACATTCTCAGATGCAGCCATATTTCGATCGAAGAATCGCTTCGACCAGTGCAGTGTTATTGTTTTGATGATGACAGACATGCTCGTTTTGCATGAGAATCTCTTCCCTTTCAATGACCCCACGCCCGTCTCAGGTTTTCGAAATGATCCACTTCTTGGCAAGTGGTGATCACAGAAGCACGAACTCTGAAGTTTCGTGTTTTTTTTCGAAATCTAATTCTTCTCGTAACCTTCTCGCAACTTGCATTTCGATAATTGTGACAAGTATGAGAGGAAAGTAAATATGAACAGTAAACACTTCCGAATACAAGACATGATCAATTGTTTGAGATATGTCAATAACCTGAAATGGGGAGCTTGTTTGAGACTAGTCTAATAATATAATGCATTAATAGATGTTAACAATAAATAACATACATTTTCCTCGAAAATGAACGCAGTAGTAGTTATTAGTGCCAACAACGACCCAGCAATCTCCATGGGAAGAATGATGAGAATCACCCGTCGATTTTCCGAGCGCTTTAATCGATACAATCTTGCAATACAATTGTACATTTGAACCTGGTAAGCAATAGAAAGAGATGGTTTGATGACGGGAAGTTTTCTAATAAAATTAAGGTACACATCAGATGTGAAAACAAAAACCATAAGAATATTAGTACATGTTCCAATAAGTGCGAGCTCCTGAAATATGCAATTATAATCCTTTACATTTTGTTTTAAAAAACTTTGAGAGTTGCCGAATTCTCCGGAATTCTCTCCTCGAGAAGAGCAACGGGATATTCTCCGAAAAGACTGAATCCGTTCGAAAAATGTGACGTTGTAATGAATGTAGTGGTCGTTATCTGATTTGTTTTTCTGGTTATTTAATTATTTATTTTTGTTTTCAAAACATAACACACTCTTACCACAGTTAATGATAGAAGTGAAGTCAGACATTTACTTGAATGCTTCTCAAAATGTGCAGGACATATCGAGGAATAGAGTCGCTCGAAGGAGATTATGGTCATAACGTATTGTGCCGAATTAACCGCACAAATTGCCAAGCATCTGCAAAAAAAGTGATTTTTTAAAATCAAGCAGATTCCACTAACTTTGTGAGAAGCACCGTTCGAAAATTCACGATGTAACAAGGTAGACGAATTCTGGAACATCATTGTTATTGTCAGTGCGATTTGATCTTATCAAAACCGAATGAGTTCAAAGATGTGGCACATCGCAATTCCAGAAATTGCAATGAGACTCAGTGAGTAAAAGAACTGGAATACTGTTTTGGTGTTAACATGAATAAGGAATCGGACGCCCTGAATGTTAGAACATTTGTGACTAATCCTGGCAACGTCACACCTGTTTGTGCCATTGGTAGCATACACCGATTGCTCCGATCACACAAATAACACATTTCAAAGCAAGCAGACTTTGATATGGAACGTTTGAGGAGAGCTGACGCAGAAGATCACATTGCTCGGCAGACATCGGACAAAACAATTTGTATTTATTTGAAATCGAAAAAAATCGGCGCCTTCGTGAACATAAAAAAATCAAAGATAAAGACAAATCATGTCATTTCAGAATACTACAGGGAAGCGAATAAGAACTGCATCCTAGTGCCGATTCGAAATCACGGGTCTCTTTGCACTTTTAAGGTTCACTGGAAGTCGTGATTAGGCAGCTGATTGTTGTGTCTCTTTTCGATGTATTCTTCCTTGTTCGTTGCCTATAGTAGAATTGGCACATATAGTTTGAATGCATATTAAGTATGGCGCTGCTCGCACGCTTCATAATCGTGTACTTCTGTGGAGAACTTGGTCGTACTGGTGCGTGCAACCAGGAAGTGAATTCACAGGAAACCGTGCACGCACCAATAACCGTTCATGCTGAGGTGCCAATTTCACTCCTTCACGGAATCTCGTTTGCATCATGATAAGAGGGAGGAACTGTCCGAACTACATGGTTAATTTCTGCAATGAATTTCGCAAGAACTACCATTATCTTTTTTTAAATCATATATTTGCGATAGAGGTAAATATTTACATATGTAACATTAAGTGCGCCGTCTGATCTTCTAGTCTCGCGGGTACATTCTCACGACGCAGCCGTATTTCGGCCGGAGAATCGCCTCGGCAAGCGGGGTATTATCATTCAGCTTCCTGCATTGAGTTATCGATCAAATTTGCTAATTTGATTCGAAATTTCGTAAACATCGAGCGAAAACACTCACATGTCAGCCTCGAAGCGGTACCTTCGCAGCAGCCACGACATCACCACCTTCTCTTCGTGGCTCGCGAAGCGCTGCCCTGAGAAAACAACTTTTTTCTCGAATTTGCATCTCTTTTCTCGCAAATCTCTAGTTCGTGACGAAGTACACTTGAGCAATATGATAAAAAAAAACAAATTGATCATATTTTTCATCGTTTTGAGACAAACACCGTCTCACCAATGCAGTTCCTCGGTCCGGCGGAGAACGGGATGTAATCGAAAGCGTGCCTTCCTACTGAACGCTCGGGCAGGAATCGATCAGGATCGAATGACTGGGCATTTTCGAAATTCAGTCTGCAAATGAAATGTTAATTCCAAGACAGAAATCGATTTCTCACTCATTCCTGTGGATTGCAAACGGGCAGATGCTGACAGTTACGCCTCGCGGAAGCATTATTCCGCCTGGAAAACATGGCTTGTTTTGCTCCCGTTCGCGTTTTTTTTCCAGGAACACTCCGGAGAACGATCTCGGGTACAAGAGGTATATGATCAAGATAAAATACGTTTTGAGTAGCAATTTATAATATTAAGATATTTTCATAATACAGTATTTCGATTTGTATATTCCACATTTTCTTTCTCACTCACCGCACTCGAAGTCGTTCTGGAGTTTTCTCATCACGATGGGTACGGGAGGGAAGAGTCGCATCGCCTCCTTGATGCATCTGAACATCAATGAACTAGCTTGCAGTTGCTAATAGAAATATTGAGCAGAAAAGACGCAAGTGATGGTCTGACTCTCCTTTGCTTGATCACGCTCTTAGGTTAGAGAATTCAATAGATCATGCAAATAGTAGAGAGTTAGACGATTACTGCTCTCACCTATCAAGGTAGGGCATCGCAGCAAGGTCGTCCCTGGTCGCATGTCTGTCGACGTCGTCCTTGAACACTCCGCGCACCTCATCGGCAGCGCGCTGCTGATGCTCCGGCTCGCAGGCCAGGCACCACACCGTCCACGCCAGGCCGGAAGCCGTGGTGTCGTGACCTGCGAATTAGAATGCATTGGCAATAGCATTCTTACTTGATTACTCGCTATGCGGATGCGAAAACAATACCAAACAACACAATAACAGCAAAACAATCGACTACAATGGAAATGTACCCTCGAACATGAACGTCTCCACCTCGTCCTTGAGATCCTCCGTGGACAGACGGTGCTCTCCACTCTGCAAAAATGAAGTCTCCATCAATTTTTGTGATGATGACCAAAAGTGATTCATTCATCCCAATATGCAATTCGTATGTTTTTCCTGCAGAAAATTCATTCTAACACAGTATTTTTCCCGAATTCGCTCTTCTCCCTTCCCTCATTAAAATACGTCCTCCCCGTCATTCTCATCTACTTTTCTACGCGGCGGCCTAGGATCCTCGTAAAGGTAAACGTGCTTCCACGTCATGTGAATTTATAGTCGTCTAGACGACAACGCAAGCTGGGGCAGATCGATGCACTACGTCGAATGAGAAATATGACGTCATGCCGCCTTTGATATATCAATGACGTCCTAGTTCTCATCCGACGGCGTGACGTCATCGTCATAGTTTCTCATCCGGCCTAGTGCCCAGATCGGTGAAGGTAGCATAATAGTAATCACCTGCAGAAGGAGCATATCGAGGAACGCGCGCTTGTTCTCCTCGACTTCTCCATTGGCGAGCGCTTGCCGACGCTCTTCGATCACCTGAAATGTCGCTTATATGGAATCCACATAGCTCTCTCATAGCCAAAAAAACAACGATTCTTAACCAGACTATCCTAGGTGCATAGTTGCTGGTGCAAAAAGTTCGACTTTATGTAGAAAAAGTAATTAGTCAAATTTCAATCATAACACTACGTAAAGACGCACACTCTGTGTGAATCCACGCGCGGTATCCACATAGCGCATGTATTCCTGATCGTGACCGATGAGCCTTCTGCATCGTTGATTATTATGATCGTTGCACAAAGATTCATTTTTCTGAACCAGGTATGTACCTCGTCATGCTACCTCAGTCATTCATCCTTTCCATCCGTAGGCAGTTTTGCAACCTGCTTTTCGCATACCTCACGAATCTGCTCCAGAGGATGGGTTTGGACAGCACGTCCACTGTCATTGACACCATCCGCTGCACTGCTCGAACGTAGGGCTGATTGGGGTGGTGCTGCGCGTTCAGCTCCTTGCCCATCGCCGTTTCTAGAATAGCGCATTAGCTTTCCGCAAATAGTGATGTTGAAAATTATTTTTTAATAAAAAAAGGTTTTTCAAAAATTGAAAAGCTCACCGCATATTATGTCGAGGGCACACAACTTGATGAGCGGGTAGATGTCGAACTTGGTACCGACCCGATCAGCAAGAATCTCGTCGACGAACACCTTCAAGTTGTATGAGCTGAAGAAGATTCATTCCAGTTATTCTCCGTGTGAAAAAAACGAGCACCAGATTTATATTGAAGGAACAATTTTTTTGTTGATTTTTCGGGATATTTTCCTATATTCCTGCAATACTATCTTGTTTATGATTGTTTCCAGAAAATTTAAAACTTTTTCGAATACATATTGACGTTAATTGCTAGCGTGGCTCACCTTCGAGTGTCTGTTCATCGCTGTGATGTACGTGTCAAGTTGGCTGAAGTGGAATGTCGGTGTAAGGAGACGACGACGTGACCGCCATGAGTCACCCGTGCTGCAAGCACGGTTAGTTCTCAAAAAGTTTGACCCCAATTAGTTAAGGTAACAGCATCAACATCATTTGTGCTACATTGCTCGTCAGAAATGATTTCCTTTAGATCTCGTGTTTTCAACAATTTCAAGCCTGCTGATTGAAAATATTCACGATTGTCTAGCGTGGTCTCATGTTCGTGCAAAGCTCCGGGTAGAATTGAAATAGATAATGTTAGAATCCGCACGGAATATTTGAGAATTCCGATTTCTCACTTGAGCAGGAGTCCCTTGCCGAGCCAGGGCAGCAGCAAGTCGTAATCGTTTCCCTAAAAACTCATTTTGAGTAGTCTTAGACTTCATTTTGAGGAGTCTTAGCTGCGAAATGATGGTAAAACGAGGATGTTATGATCTTTTCATGATCGTTGATCTACCTTGGTGATCTCCTCTGACGAATCGAGAATCGCCTTCACAGCTTTTCCAGTGAAGGGAGTGACAAAGCAGCGGTGCAGAATCCAGATGCACGACATTTCCTGACCTGCAATGTAGACAATCTCCGTTTGCATTAGTAACACTGGCAAGTAGAGCTGTCAAATGAAGAGAGAAAATGAAGATTTCATTCCCACTCACAAAGGCGCGCTGAGCGGCGTCATTCTTCATGAAGAGACAGATTGACCCGGTCTCTCTTCATGAATAACAATGCTTTCTTCATGAAGAAAAACGATCGATTTTGACTCACATTGCATCACATATTAAAAGTTGCTAATATCAGATGTTAAGGTATCATTTTCTTAATCACTAAGTGAGATTTTACTCTCATGCGGCCTCATTTTAACATGCCGATATTGAAAAATAAAAGTTGATTTGCAGTCATGTGATGTATACCATTTGAAAGAGCATTAAAAGTTATGGTTATAGGAAACTTTTCGCAGCTTTTGATGAATATTTTGTAGAGATACGACTTATAGAGTAGGGATTCTCACGGGGTTTGTCTGTAAAATCAATATTGAAATGATATGCATAGGCTATATTCATTACACTTACTTCATTAATGTTTGCTACTGTCGATTCTGAAGTTTCAAGCCAAAAACGATAACTGGTCTCAGGTTAGAACTGTTTCTGCGAAAATCGCTCCTCATGAAGAGCGAGAGCGACCGGGTCATTCTTCGTGAAGAGAGAATGAGAGGGAGGGAAAATCCCTCTCTTCATTTGTCGAAATTCTCTTCATTTGACAGCCCTACTGGCAAACATTAAGCACCAACGCCGCTCTCCGTGGGGTAAGCAAAAATGGACGGTCTAACGTGGTAATCGACTTGGGTTCAATACGCCTAATTATTTCTGCACTATTACAGTAGTAAGTTGTTTCGAGTTTGCCCGCAACGGGCGCCGAATTGAATCTCTACCCATAACGGA
Source organism: Pristionchus mayeri (assembly GCA_036245805.1). NCBI lineage: Eukaryota > Metazoa > Nematoda > Chromadorea > Rhabditida > Neodiplogasteridae > Pristionchus > Pristionchus mayeri. The sequence continues at coordinate 15,297,773 of BTRK01000004.1, read as the reverse complement.
TTTTGCTTGCTCAGGGAAAAGCTACTCTTTGCATGTACATTATTATCCCGCTCTCCATCTTTATATGAGATAGTCACATCTGAGAGAATTGACCAATTCAACCTATATGCCGTACAGCGAAAAATGAAGTGTTGATTTTAAGATGTTCCTAGGGGTAACTTTTCACGTAGAGTACGAAAATCGACCTTAGAAAGCCGTATCTCTGACCCCTAGTTTTCTGTAGCACGCCTCATCGTCGAGGTCGGTTTTTCTAACTTTTGAACGGATCATCCAAACCCCATACATAGCTAGTAATTCTGAAAGATCTCGAAGAGATAAGCATTTTTATAGTTGGAAGAAAAATGCTAGCTCATCTGAGAAAAAAATTATGACCAGTTGAATTTTCAAAATTCTCACCCTGAAATTGTTTTTCGCGAATGTACAAATTAAATTATCTTATTCGATTCCCCGTTAAAAGTTACCCCTAAGTTTAAAATTTCACCAAAATAACTGTATCGAAAAGTGGTTTCCCGAATAAAGGAAGAAGTAGGGGTGGTTATTTTCGTCCATTTTTACGAAGTTTCCTGCAGAACCTTCATGAGTTACGATCAGTTCTCAACTTTTTTCGACGATTCTACACTTGGGAAGAAATATGAACCTGAAAAACTCCGAGTTTTGAGAATTTCTGAAAACTCGATTTTCCAACTTCGACATTTCCCATATTTATGCATTTATGAGTGACTATCTGAGAGAACCGAGCAATTTCACCTATAGGCCGTACAGCGAAAAAGAAAGTACTGATTTTAAGATCTTCCTAAGGTTAACTTTTCACGTAGAGTTCGAAAATCAACCTTAGAAATCCGTATCTCTGACCCATCATTTCGTGTGATCCGCTGAATTTGGGTGGTCTGTTTTTCTATCTTTCGAACGGCTCATCCAAAACCCATAAATGTATAGTATTTCTGAAAGAGCTCGACGAGATAAGCATTTTTACTGTTAAGTGAAACGCCAACTCATCAGGGAAAAAGTTATCATCATTTAAATTATCAAATTGGTCGTCGTAAAAATGCTACATGAGAAACGTACTTTTAAGTATGTTCATTAAATTCCTCGTGAAAAGATACCCCTGGATGCAAACTTTGGCGCCAAAAAAGCCGCATACGAGGGGTCTCCCATATAGAGGAAAAGGGCACAATTGTTAGAAGTTTCAGGTTTTTCGTTTCTATCGTCTCCATTTTCACTATTTCGAAGCAGAGTTGACGCAAAAGTAAGTTTCAAGATTGGGGCATGTGAATTATCATCGAAAAATCCGTGTTTGAATCGTTCAAAAAACATCGGTTTTCGAATTCTCGATTTTGCTCAAATTTGGGCATCTGAAAGTTTGGATTTTCGAACATGTGAAGATGCGCACTCTTCATGAAGTAAAGAATACGTCCACATAAATAAGAAAATGTACATATAAGCTTCTGAGCGCACTTCTAGGTTCGGGTTTTTTACATTGAACATTGCAAAATTGGTACTATCGAACAAAAATTTACGATTAAAATCGACTGAAAACATGTCAATTTAGTGAATTCACATCACAATGCAATTTATAATGCAAAAATAAAACAGCAAATTCGGCTCATTAGTACGTAAATACGCAATCAATAAATATGACAAATCTAGATTTTTAATACATTTGATCCAAAATATCTTTAAAATTGGAGTAGCTGTCGAACTTATTTTTATTTAGTATTACTAATCTACTACTCTCATATAGCTCACTATAAATTGCGATATGTTTCACAGCGAAATCGCTGAAATTTCAGTGGGTAAACATGGGGAAAATCGAGAATTTGCTTCACTGTTTTTCGGAAATAAGATATCCGCCGTTTTTGCTGTTTTATTTTTGCATTATAGATTGCATTGTGGTGTGAAATCACCAAATTCACATGATTTCAGTCGATTTCGATGATAATTCACATGCCCCAATCTTGAAACTTACTTTTGCGTCAACTCTGCTTCGAAATAGTGAAAATGGAGACGATAGAAACGAAAAACCTGAAATTCCTAACAATTGTGCCCTTTTCCTCTATATGGGAGACCCCTCGTATGCGGCTTGTTTGGCGCCAAAATTTGCATCCAGGAGTATCTTTTCACGAGGAATTTAATGAACATACCTAAAAGTACGTTTGGCATGTAGCCGTTTTACGACGACCAATTTGATAATTGAAATGATGATAAGTTTTTTTCCTGATGAGTTGGCGTTTCACTTCTAACAGTAAAAATGCTTATCTCGTCGAGCTCTTTCAGAAATACTATACATTTATGGGTTTTGGATGAGCCGTTCGAAAGGTAAAAAACCAACCATAAAAAATCAATGCATCGCACGAAATGATGGGTCGGAGATACGGATTTCTAAGGTTGATTTTCGAACTCTACGTGAAAAGTTAACCCTAGGGAGATCTTAAAATCAGTACTTTATTTTTCGCTGTACGGCCTATTGTGAATTCTCTCAGATAGTCACTCTTATAACATCTCATTTTCAAATCAAATCCCACTACTGCCCATTAAATCTTGTAGAACGTACCAACAGGAGTCGGAAAATTAACATATTGGCTGGCCCCATATGGCTGCACCAGACTAATTGTTGGTTAAAAACACGATTTCGCGAGGGAACCAAACGAATAAAATACGATTTAGAGTACAGTTTTGCATAAATAGTCGATATTTTGCTTGTTTCATGTGTTTCCGTAAGAATTTCATCGGATGGGGTTGACTACAAGGAGTATTCATCGTTTTCAATTTTATTTTTTTTTCAATGCTAAGATTTTCGATATTTTTTCAATTTACGTTTAGCTGTTATTTATGCGCTGATTTAGAGTAAGTAAGATTGGCAGAGTTTAAATAACCACAACGCAGATTAAAATACTTTCAAAAGTTGTCAAATGATCGATTTGAATATTTTGCCCACCGTCGACATTGCGTTTTCAGGTGAATAGCATTTAGCACGGGTCTTCTGTAAGAATGCAGGAACGTCTGCCACCAGAAAAAAAGTCATATTCACGGATTTCGATGAAACTTGGTTTATTGATACTATTGAGGGTTCGAAGAAGTCCTATCCACTTGGTTTCGTCAAAATTGTTCATTATCGATTTTTTTGATCTACCCACCTGAAGTACTGTAAGTCGGTCAATTTTGATCGTACAGCAAACTTTGTTTTTGCATTTTGCTCGTCTCGACGAGTCCTACAAATACCTCTTCAGTACTCCTTATCAAAAACGTCAGCATCGTGGACTTTTCCTCAAAAAACCGATTTTTCGATCATAAATATTGATTTTTCTCGTCAGCCATATGAAATACCCCTCGGTATTATTTCACCTACGAATTCTACTGATAAAATTAGGTAGGGTCTATGTTGATCACTTTCCATATTTCTTCCCCCGGATATCGATTTAATAAGTAGAGTCCGGAACAGTCGCATGTTTGCAAAATTCGCATTTTTGCTCATATTTCAGTTCAAAACGGCGCTCTTGCAAAAGTAAAGAGTGAATTCGAATGCTCTCGATGATTCCGAGAAAACATTTTCTGATGGCATAAGCTCTAAGTTTGCTCGTTTTCGAGTTATTTGCGAAAAAACTTAAGTCAAGGCATGCACATGAACAGCTTTGCATTTTTGTATTTTATTTGTTTCCGCAAATAACTCAAAAACGAACAAACTTAGCGCTTATGCCCTCAGAAAATGTTTTGTCGGAATCATCGAGAGCTTTCGAATTCACTCTTTACTTTTGAGCACCGTTTTAAACTGAAATATGAGCAGAAATGCGAATTTTGCAAAAATGCGACTATGTTCCTGACTCTACTTAGTAAATCGATATCCGGGGGAACGAAATATGGAAAGTGATCAACATAGACCCTACCTAATTTTATCAGTAGAATCCGTAGGTGAAATAATAGTGAGGGGTATTTCACATGGCTGACGAGAAAAATCAATATTTATGATCGAAAAATCGGTTTTTTGAGGAAAAGTCCACGATGCTGACGTTTTTGATAAGGAGTACTGAAGAGGTATTTGTAGGACTCGTCGAGACGAGCAAAATGCAAAAAAAAGTTTGCTGTACGATCAAAATTGACCGACTTACAGTACTTCAGGTGGGTAGATCAAAAAAATCGATAATGAGCAATTTTGACGAAACCAAGTGGATAGGACTTCTTCGAACCCTCAATAGTATCAATAAACCAAGTTTCATCGAAATCCGTGAATATGACTTTTTTTCTGGTGGCAAAAGGGGCTGATTTTCCTGCATTCTTACAGAAGACCCGTGTTAGAATTATTCTCACAAGGACTGTTTCTATGTAAATTTTCCGACTTCTGTTGGTACGTTCTACAAGATTTAATGGGCAGTAGTGGGATGTGATTTGAAAATGAGATGTGCATAAAAATGGGAAATGTCGTAGTTGAGAAAATCGAGTTTTCAGAAATTTTCAAAACTCGGAGTTTTTCAGTTTCATATTTCTTCCCAAGTGTAGAATCGTCGAAAAAGTTGAGAACTGATCGTAACTCACGAAGGTTCTGCAGGAAACTGCGTAAAAATGGACGAAAATAACCACTCCGACTTCTTCTTTTATTCGGGAAACCACTTTTCGACAGTTTTTTTGGTGAAATTTTGCATTTAGGGGTAACTTTTAAAGGGGAATCGAATAAGATAATTTAATTTGTACATTCGCGAAAAACAATTTCAGGGTGAGAATTTTGAAATTTCAACTGGTCATAATTGTTTTCTCAGATGAGCTAGCATTTTACTCCCAACAGTAAAAATGCTTATCTCGTCGAGATATTTCAGAATTACTAGCTATCTATGGGGTTTGGGTGATCCGTTCAAAAGTTAGAAAATCCGACCTCGACGTTAGGCGTGCTACAGAAAACTAGGGGTTAGAGATACGGCTTTCTAAGGTCGATTTTCGTACTCTACGTGAAAAGTTACCCCTAGGAACATCTTAAAATCAACACTTCATTTTTCGCTGTACGGCCTCTGGTCAGTTCTCTCAGATAGTCACTCATATGTCTCGTTCTCTCTCTCTCTTTCTTTCATTTTGTCTTTGCCTCTCCAACCCTCACCCACTCTTCAGAATGCTCACAATCAAAGGTCAATAATGACTGCTGTCCCTAATCTTTTGATCTCTGCCTCTCCGTCCCCGCTCTCCATTTGTTTACCCACTCTATGACCACTCTTTTTGCGCCCATCGCGTTCCCTGTCCATTCTCTAATATGGAGTCCCTATCCCGCCACAAGTTTTGCAACACATTAGAGACACAGTTCGTGTATTGTTCTCGGAAAGTCATATCTTGCACGTAGCGTTTGCTTATGAAAAGTGAACGAATGAATTAGCCCGTCAATGAAATACGAAGTTCCGACGAACTCTCTAGCCAGCGGATTAAGGAAGCATCTACTGAAGCTCAAGAAATATTGAACGTGATAATATGGAATGAGACTTCAATAAGTCTAATTGATTCTGTATTACAGTAGCCAGTTTTTTCTCGATTTTTCTAAGAACGGGCGCGGAAGCTATCAAGTGCACTCACCCAGCTTGGCATACTCATTCGCCCTCTTGATCATGTTCTTGGGCATGTCCTCAGCGGATCTCTTGATGTTGAACATGTTGCCGACTATTGGCAGGCCAGGCGGGCTGGGCACTAGCGCTGCTATTCGCTTCTGTCGACTGAAAGAATTAGGTCTCTTTAATATGCACGCTCTATCGACCGGTCAAGTGATGAAAGAGTGTAAGAATAATGAGAGCATGGAACCGTTTTTCGAATTTTAATTGCAAGGATCCACGACGAAGACCAACAGCTTTCACGATAACTAACAATAGCAACGGTTGTCATAGTAATCAAACGAATAATAACGATGGCTAAAATTGTAGCTTACCTTAGTTCTCGCCAGAAGCCAACAAAGGGCAACACGACGAAGTACACGAATGGGAGAAACGCCAGAAGAAAAAGCGTGAGCATCTGATTTTACTAATATTCAATTATTTCGAGACGCGCAAACCAAACCAACAACATGATGTTCAAAACAGAGACAACTGGCCGGTGCAAAGTGATGCAAAAATGTAAGATAACATCATATAGCAATAGTAACGTGATGATAATTGAAATGGAAAGGCATAACTTAAGAGTCGTTCCTATAGTCCGAAAAAATGAAGGAATTCATAAATTACGCGAATATGGTGAGCTTTCCGCACTGGGAACTAACACGGTATAAGAATCGGAGCGAGCGTGCAGATAGGAAATATTCTATATTGAGTCACTAAATTGAGTCAAAAAAGAAGAATAAAAGAGCCAGCGCGTAGTAGACTAAGGAACGACCAGCCCCTCCTATTATGTACTGCCGGAGTGGATCTGAGTGCCCGAGATGGAGGGAAAAGAACAGATTTGCACACTCCCCCTCACTGCCCAGTGATAAGATCAACGTGACAATATCGAGTTAATATCGAGCCCGAGACGGCCTTTCTTCTGTTATCAAAAAAGAACTTGCAACATGATACGAGAGCCTATCAGGCAACGAATCACGGAGCACGAAGAATAGAGAGGGGAAATTAACTTTGCACGATACATTTGCAAACATCACGTGTAATTCTCGCGCCATCTTCAACATCTCGTGTTATCACATTAACGAGTTGAAACTAGTGAGCGGGTGTAATGTACTGTGGGCGAAACTGTACCGGAGTCACGATCGGCTCCATTTTCCGGATTAAAGTGTGCATCTGATGGATCGTCGGAATCAGCTAGCACCTATCACCAGAGGAGAATATCAAAGATTATAAAAATACGATCAATAGCCATTCGAATATTGTGTGAAATATGCAGTGCACGAAAGAGAATTCGTGCAAGGACTACGTGTGCAGAAGAAACACCGTTGCATGGGAGACTACTAGCAACCTGAGCAATGATCTGACTCTCTTCAGTTTGCACGCTCTCTCGTATCTCAGATCGGCGAAGAGCGTGCAAAGTGAAGAGAGTCAGACGATTGCTCAGCAACCTCCCCCACGAACGAGACACAAAACGAGGCCCTCGCCTGAACCTTTGCACCACATTATTCTTTGAGGGGTTTACAAAACACACTAACTACTATGATTCCTAATTAGTAGCGTTCATGAGATAACTGTCCAAAAATATCACATCTTACTCCACCTCATTTGCAAAATATCATGATAGAACCAACCGACCATTCATCTATCACAATACGAATAATTGCAACAAACAGAGGGGACAAACTTGAAGGGAACACAAACTACGATTAAATTAAGGAGATGCGGAAGTACACTGCTCGGATGTTTTGAGGAAATCAGTCTTCATCTTCGCGATAACTCATTTATTCATGAAACAGTAAATGAGATAGAAAAATGGGCGAATTTTGACGCGATCACCATAGGCTCCACTTAGCATTGGGAGCGCTGCTGCCAGTTGGAGAGTTGTATGTGCCTCCTCCTAGAGCGTTCGTCTTCACGGGATCGACTGCCGGTGATACCTAGCAGAGAAATTTACCACGGTCTCTTCAGCTCACACACTCTCTCACCGCTCGAGCGGTCGAGACGTTGTGAAATGAAGGGACGAATGCCCGAATGACGAACAATAACTAGTTGTAAAATATTGGTAATGAAGAAAATGCGAATATATTCGAACAAGTTTTTGAAAACATTTAAAGTCGTATTATCACTATTCTCCTTGTGTGTTCACCACAAGTAAATTGGGAAAATTCGGCGGATGAAAACTGACTTCTTTCTGTCCCATATTTGCGTCCAGTCGCGCTAGAGCCAGTCGGATTTCCTCATTCTCAGCATCGAATCTGCGTAGCACAAGCAATAAAAAATCAAGAGATAGACTATTCGAAATTGGAAATCATTGACGCTTAAGGGGTGAATGCTATGCATATGTATCTCTTATGGTTATTTTATTAAACGTCATATCAGTGCACCAGAATGTCGAGAATATTGACAACTTAACTGTGTAAATGCATAAAGAAAAGGAACCTGCATGGCGCCGGCAGGTAGACGATCTTCGCGGGTTGTGGAGGAGGGCATAGGTTGAAGCCGAGTCCAAAGCGGCTGGTTTCGAATCCTGCAACATAGTTTAATGCTTCCTGATGTTTGATAGTTGCTAAAAGGAACTCATTATCGATCAGACGGGAGTAAGAGAGAGTCAACATAGATCATAGTGTTATCATATATCTCCAAAGCAGTGTATATCTAATGAATCTGATTGGCAAAATGAATCTGATTGGCAAACTCTATGAAGCAAATGATGAAACACCTATTGGCAATTGCGAATTGCACACCTGGAAGGATATCTAGAGCCAGAGCGGTTGTCATCAAGCAGTGAAGAACTGGCGCTAGCATCTCCGAGATACTGTTCCGAGACTAGCAGTGTTTTCGGTCGATGCCTTCTTTTCACTATTCATTCACCTGGCCACTTGGCCCCACTCTCAGTCGCCTACTCAAAAGGTCGCCGACACTAGTGGATGTTGTTGACCCGAATAGCATTGAATTAGAATAAGTCAGTAGTTGATGGAAAGTGCGGAGATCAATTTCACAACCGTTCGTTCGTCGTTAGAAGTGCTCAAACTGTTCGACGTTTGATTCCATTTACATACGTAATGGGCAACTGGTACTACTAGCCCGTAAACCCTGTACTAGGTTTTATGTGCAAGCTCAACATTCCTTCCAGTATGTATCTCCCGTGGGAAACTGTCTCCTCAGGTACCGTATCTACACGGTGGCGACACACCACTTCATTGCAGATCCGCTCGGCAAACAATCGGGTATGAATGGAAGAAGAGAGGAGAGAGAGAGGTTATGAGTCCTAATGGACACCCTCTGATCAATCGTGAGGAGTGCGTAGTCCATTCAGCGCTCTGTTTGTTCATCGCCTTTCCGGGAGTGGATGTCTGACTCTCTTCATTTCCCACACTATCTCGCCCTGTCTGACCCGCAATACCAACTGAGACACCGCACGGACCGTGGAGGATCGTGAATGAATGAATGATTGAATGTGTGAATGCATTGAGATGGAGAGGGAGGGGTGGAGGGCTGAGTTCAAGTAGTTCTGAGTTCTCCATCCAGTGACGGATGGTGGTGGGCGCGCGCGACCTTTCTCTCGCTTGAGAAAGGAATAGTCATCCTCCTGCTCAGCCAGGTATGCCAGCTCCTTATCAACAGTCCACTACTGCCGTCTTCTTTTCGACTCATCGATTTCACAAGGTGAGTGGATGGGATGACCCGTGGTTTGCGTAGGCCTTCGATTGGCGATTCTGAGTGATGAAATGCATCGCGCATCGGCGATCTGCGCATACCATGCACATCCAATTCATGTTTTTTCAGCTTTTTAATCTGTTTACCCTGATTGTATCTGAGACGATTTTCGGATGGCTTGCAAGCCCACCTTCTTGCATTCGGCCTCAAATCCCCCCCCCCTATATTGCGGTAGTATCTAGACGACGCATAATCACTTGCAAAGCGCCGTTGTCTTTGACCTTTCTAAGCCACCTCGACTCGGACACACCCACATTCCATATACATCGTTTCCACCAAACCTTTCACCGTTTGCACGTTTTATCCTGAGCACGAACATCAAAGACCGCAAACAATTCAGGCGCAGATAACATTCCTAGAAGGATTGTCAGCTCATTCTAGCAACGAACTACGCAAGCGGCTACGAATAAAGCGGAAAGATAAGCATTTATGAGGCAGAATCTCAGTGTGACTCAGTTAAAGCTCAGGGGAACAATGATGAAAATAGCCATAAAAGCCTACTCGATCAGGCTGTTGTGCACTCGTTTTAAGCGAAAACAATCAATATTGGGCCTGATCTCGGAGGAACAGGACCGTCCTCGCTTTGCGAAGCAGGGATTGGAAGTCAAACATTGACTAAAAAGCAAACAATGGCTTCTGGGTAACATCATTTTTTGAGAAAAAAAGATGGGAATGAAGGGGCTTAGTGCTTGGCGCCGATGGCTTTTCCGTCTCTGCCCTTGAAGTCGTTCATGGTCTCATTGATCTTGAAGTAGCTGAACATGATCTGGCAAGCGCGTGTCGGGAACAATCTGAAATCGTTCGTCATATTAGGATTGGACATAGGCACGCTAAAGGACGAGTGCACTTTGAGCGCTCTCCAATCTATCTAGAAAAGGTCGACTAGGAAAAGGCAAAATCGGGAAAAATCGATATGACACCGTTCGATTACTGATGATTTGCGATGTTGTGTAACGAAGAGCCTAAGGGATGGACCTTTGTAGCGTGTCTCGTGACTAGAAACCTACCCGAAGAAGGCGACGGTGATATAGAGGAAGCGGGGGATGAAGTACTCCTCCCTGTTGGTAAGCACAGCCTCCATGATGCAATCGATGACGTACTTGGGGTCGAGAATGGGCAGGAGGTTGGGGGCACTGAAACAGGAAAGTTAACTTGCCTTTCTTCGAGATGAAAACACGCTAAATATTTTCAATGTAATATCCGAATCATGAATAAGTCTCATATCGTGATCAGTCGGTCCTCTTTCGTCCTCCGAATGGAAATTCATTGGTGCGAAAGGCGGATAATTTCGAAAAAAAAAATATAGGAAAATATGCTCACTTGGTGACGACTCCGTCGAACATGCCCGTGTTGATGTAGTAGGGGCAGATGAGGGAAGTCTGAAAGACAACACTTGTCGGTTATGTTTTTAGTCACATATATTAGCCGAGCACGTCCAAGTGTATAAGCACATTGCATTCATTCATAAAGTACAATAGTTGTACAATCATATTTCACTTTTGGTTATTTTCCGAGAGAGAGGAAGCCCGGGGCAATCGCTCACCTTGACACCATCAGCCTTGATAATGCGCAGTTCCTCGGCAAAAGACGCGTGGAATCCAGCGGCTCCGTGTTTCGACGCGCAGTAATCGACCTGCAAGAACCAATAATTGTATTCCATCTGCTTTGCCTCTTTTTTTGTCTGGCATCATTTTAAAAGAAGCTCACCAGTCCAGCGACTCCCAGCTTGCCGGCAATCGAGGCAACCGTCACGAGATGTCCGTGGTTGCGCTCGATCATGCCCTTTCCGAAGGCCTTCGTCGTCTGCAAAATAGAATTATCTTGCGCACAATGAAAAGAATATTCACAATGTCGACGCTCAAATCCCCACTCAAACTGTTCAAAGGATGGATTTCTTGTGATTTCTTAGCAATAGTAATAAATTCGGGACTAATTGAGCGTTGAAGTGAGGAAGCTATAATTCTGGTGATAAACTGACGTAGAGGCATGACATGCAGTTGACGGCCATCGTCTTCTCCATCAGCTCATCCGGACATTCGAAGATCTTCTTGCCAGTGACGATGCCAGCGTTGTTAATCTACAATTATCGATTTTTACCTGCAATTTCTAGAATTTTTTAACCTGCAATTTCGCATGCAAGTACCACATAATGAGATAACTAGCCGTCATTAATTTTTCGATCAGTTGTCTGTACTAGATTTGAACAAAAGCCAGGTACAATATTCAGAAATGAGGATCAGCGCAGCTTCAACGCTCTTACAATTAGCGTAAACAGTGAACAGCCTAATATAATCGGGTGACCTACCAGGATGTCGACGTTGCCGACCTCCTTCTGCACGAGGGCGGCCTTCGCGGCGATTTCCTTGCGGTCCGAGAGGTCGACGGTGTACGCCCACACCTGAATATAATACATGATGCTTGCCTCTTTCTAGACGAGAATCATCTAGAGTAACAACAGTGTTTCATTTTCTCAATATTTAACAGTAAACGCTGACTCTAGCTCCGCTGTTGCCCAGCATCTTCTTCGTCTCCTCATTGCCAGCAGTGTTCACGTCCCAGAGAACGATGTCGCAGCCGAACTTGGCGAACTGGAACCAATCGTTCTTTTTTGTACTCTCTCTCAAAATACATCAAATGCAATGAGATAAGTGTACCTCCAGAGCCATCAATCGGCCAAGCCCGGAACCGGAGCCGGTAATCAGACAGATGTCGCCTGAAAAGCGATTCGCATTGTGCTATCGAATTTGCGGGTTTGATTAACGGACATAAAAAAGTCATAGGTCCCTAACGAAACGAAAGGCTCGCCGGAAACGCATATGGGATTTGGCAGGTGGCGGAGCAAGGTAATAAGTGAGGGTTCAATGTGCAAATATAGTGAGCGGTAATGGGAAGCGCACGCCTTTGACGCTTCCCGATGGCTGGGAAAGTGCTAGAAACACGGGCAATAGTCGTTCCTAATTGAACAGTAGAGCTCTAACTGAGTAAAATAGCGCTGCTATTATTTCTTCATCTTTTGAAGAAATTACGAACTTCCAAGCTGAGAAATGGGAGTAATAACCTCCTAAATTATGAAGTGGTACGTGCTCACCCTTGATGCTCTTCCTCGGCAGGACTCCTCTCGGCAGGCACGCCTTGACCATCGCGATGAGCGTGACGATGAGCGTGTGGCCGACGGCCACAATGAACTCGACGATGGGCATAAGCACGTCGTTGACGATGTCCATGGCACTGCAACAAAGAGGAATATTGTAATTTTGAAGCATATCATGGACAAAAATTGCAAGAGAATGACAGAGCCATTCCTCGAAAATGAGATTCCTAGGCGGAGAAAGAGACAATAATATGGCATAAAGCGTGACGTTAAAGCGCGGAATTGGTTCAGTTTCTGGAATGCTGGGGGGAAATCTCCCCATGGGAGTGTAGAGTCCAACACGCTTTTCTCCCGACCGAAGAAAGCCAAGCACGGGAAAATTGTGCCAATTTATAGCCAAGTTTGGAGAATTCCATTCGATACATCGAAAATCAAAAGTTATGAATCATTTTTGGAATGCGTGAAGCACTCGGAAAGTCCCGGGGGGAAGGGAACATTTATCTGTGTGAACTGCTCAAAAATGGGTGTTCATGAACGACCATTGCTTTCCGAAATGCACGAAATACGAAAAAACGAGTCACTCTAGATAAATGTCGCGCGGATGGTGAACTGCAAACTGACAACTGCTCAGGGAGTGATTCCAAACAAGGCAGCGAACGATAACAGGTAAAACGGGGACATTTCGCCTGAGTGAAAGTGACATTGACGAGCGAGTGGATGCCTATTTACTGTTTTCGGCGTTTGAACAAACATTCGGGTCGCTTGAAGTGTTAGACTCGCTCTGGATTGAGACAGAGGCAGCATGGTTAGAGAACCTTTAGTTATCTCCTTTTTGGCGGGCAAATCGAGGAACCAATATTCCCCGTGGCCGTGGACTCTCGGTCTCACTAAAACAACTCCCTCTGGGTGCTTCCATGGAGAAGAGAGAGCTAGTGTGGAGAGGAAGAGAGATAGAGCGAAAGAGGGAGTGCTGCCATGGAGGAAAAGGGGATGTAAACATGCCAACTCTACACGAGAATGGCTGTTCCGAACCGGCGGAGCGAGGAGGGGTAATTAAATATGATTACGCAAGCACGCGTGGCTTAGCGCTTGCCCAACTACTACCCGGGCCGACTCTTTATACTAGGGGTCGTCGGACCTTCTGATAAGAGACACGCTGGGCAATGAGTGAGTATAGATAAGAGGGAAGGGGCGAGAGATGAGGGGAATGGGGGAGAGCAAGGGCCGGGATTGTAGCTTATCGGAGGCGGGAATGCGAGTGTGTCGGAATCGGGGCGATCTCGGAGTGGGGATTCTGAGCACCCGTCAGTCATCGGTCGTATTCTCCTAGAGAGTGGTCGGAGGAGAGAACGATTCGGGCACACATCTACACGCCAGCTGTTGGCAGAGAGACAAACAGCGTCCGAGGGAGAGTGATGAATTGGACCCCACTCGGAGGAAATGAGAGGGGGAAGCAGTTTAAACTAGAAGAAAACGAGTGAAAAAGTGGGGAAATTTGAGTGACCGAAACCGAGTTACTAGAGAATGCAAATAACGTGATTCTTGGAAATTTCCCTGCCGTTCTAATAGTTGCATTATCGAGATTGGTTTAATTTTAAAGATCAGTGTCGCGTAATCGATCTCTCTGCACTTTGACTTGTGCGGCATAGTCTGCTTATTGCTATCTGGGGATGACTCGCATGGGCGTTATCATTCGCTCGGAAACACACTACGATACGCTCGATCGCAAGGTGGGATCAGGTCAAAGAGCCTCTACTCTCCGCGCGCGTTCTCGCCTCTTTGCGTCCGATGTGCGTGAATAATTCGCTCGATGTCATTACGCAACCAGAATTCTAGAAGACAGAGATGAGAAAATATGATATTTTCGAAAGAGCGTGCCATCCGAGAATAATTGTTATGGGAGAGAGAATCGAGTCCTCCAAATGAAAATATGCTCTTCCTCAAGCAATTAGGCCCGTTATTCGTTCTGTGTGTGAGTAAGGAGGATAATTTACGAATATTTGCTCTCTCTTTACTGCAAAAAGCGATGCCTGTAAGCTAATCCGACCTCTCGAGTGGTCGTAAAATCGGCTTGAGAAGAGGTGAGAAGGCAGAGGAAGAATCTGAAAGCGCCTCTCACTTTTTCACGAAATTGCCCAATAAAAGATGAGAAACGAACGATAGAAAGAGCGCTGCGTCAGAAACCAAATGACACCGCTCAGGCGGTACGTGAGCAAACGGAAAACGATGCATAGTGGAGAAACTTACCGATTCTGATGTCGCCGGATTGCAGAAAAGCATCGAATAAAAAGATCATGTACATCTGCACTTCTTAACTCATTCTCTCAATGGCACTCTGCACTTAACGATGGCCACTACATTTCTGTTGCATTTATCGATTTCTCTCGCGCCTTTGACTCTATCCCAATCGACTTACTCATTCACAAATGTTCACTTCTAGGCATTTGTGGTTCCCTCCTGTCCTGGATTCGCTCTTTCTTATTCGGTAGATCACAATCTGTCTCCATCAATGCCTCTTCCTCTCCTTCTTTCCCTGCCCTCTCAGGAGTTCCCCAAGGCTCTGTTTTAGGACCCCTTCTTTTCTTCCTGTACATCAGTGACCTGCAATCCTTACTTCCTCCTAATGTACACTGTATTCTTTACGCAGATGATGTAAAACTCTGGTCTTACTCTGACCCTGCCTCTCTCCAATCCTCTCTTGAGATTCTATATAAGTGGTCATCGGACTGGGGCCTTACCGTATCCCTCACTAAGACCGAAACAATGCTAATTGGAAGATCACATCCCCCTCTATCTTCACTCTTAATGGCACTTCTCTCCCTACCGTATCCCAGTTCACCGATCTAGGAGTCACATACTCTAATAAACTTGAGTTCAGCGCACACATATCTAGTAAGATCTCAAAGGCCCGTTCTCGTTGCTCATACATCCTGCGATCCTTTGTCTCCAAAAATCCTCAACTGTATTCTCGTCTCTTTGTTACTTACGTCCGCCCTATACTCGAATATTGCTCCGAACTTTGGTCCCCTCAGAGTATAGACTTATCTCGTAGCATCGAGTGTGTTCAGCGCAAGTTCACCAAATCCGTACTTCTTAAATGTGGCATCGCCTGTAGACCTTATCCTGACCGTATGCGTTAGTTTCAATTAGAACCGTTAGAATACCGACGTACCATTATTGACCTAGTGTTTATATAAAGTGATTCATGCAGATGTTGACATAGGCTATCCCGAATTCCTATACCTAGTACCTCCTCGACCTAGACGCCCAAATCTTTTTCAACTGTATCCCTCATAATATTGTCATCTCTAGAAATAGTGAATTGTTCTCACTTAGAGTAAAATCAATCCATAATATTGCTTACTCTCATTACTGCTAATTAGCTCTCTCTTAAACTTATTTAGTGTCATTTTTCCCTTTGTCGTCAAGTTATGGCATCGTAATATCATGTCCTTATTTCCCGTAGCAATCATTCTATAACTCTGTGCTGTCACACATGATAAATTAATATTATTATTATCTCAGTGATGTAAGTGGAATCCATCGCAAGTTCTCGAGCTGTGCTAACTTTGAGTAACCACCCACTTAACGGAGCTTATAAGGGTCAACCTTTGTTCATCGAGTTCGTAACTTTCATTTTCTCTCCCGGCTCTTAACGTGCCTTTCAATTTCTGATATGTTATGTGTGCCCATTTTGAGCACAATGTATGCTATGTTATGCCTTCTCCAAACATCCAATGGTATTTCCATAATGTGCTTACTAATTCTGTAATTACTGAAACACCCGTGTGGTGTGAGAAAAATACATAAATACATGTACATTCGATCGATTTCACACATCTTGAGTAGGATCAATAACATCAGAAATGAGAGTGTCTGTGCCACATAAAAAGATTGGCGAAAATGAAGGAAAAGTATTTGTAACGGGTGGATTTTACATGGTAGCTATGGGACACGATCATGAGTGTCTCTCTAAAAGCTGTATCGACAGCTTTTTCATCTTGGCAGATGTGTACACTAGCAGTAGCTGTACCTACACCAAAAGCATGAAGCAATGACCCTAATGCACCTAAGGAAAGCATATTCGAAAATTGGTTTATGGCGTCTAATGTAGAATCGGCCAGCCTACTCGTTCGATATGCTCTTATGCGACTTCTATTACGTTCTAAATTTTCGTTATGCCCATTTTTCTTTTAATGATCGCTTATGATTATGAGGCTCTTTCTCTTACGAACGAGGCAATCATGGAGTACATGGAAATTGGCTCCCATGAGTCGCGTGCAAGCTGAATTCGCGCGTACTTTTCCAGGAAGAACTCAACCTACCAACGCGTTTTCAGAACTCATTTGCAGATACTATCAGGAAGTTGAAATTTTCAGAAAATTACTTTCCAATAAAATCCATCGTGAGATACAGGAAGTTTGAAACGCAAGTTTCAGTTTTTTTTGTAGTTCCATCGACTCCATTCTAGATGAAAAAGTTTACATATTGTCCTTTGATTACCAGTTATTCGTCCACAATGCCTCAGCGTTGAGGGTGAATCAAAGAACGCACATGTGGTTTCGTGAATTCATAGTAGATAAACTCGATTCTGTTTCCACTCATTTATGTTCCACTTCCGCAATTATATATTAAGTAGCTCGATCATCAGTAGCTGACATTACTCACTCGCTAACACATATTACCAAAATTAGTGGCCATCGAGAGCGAAGTAAACGGCCAGACATCTACTCATTCGCGGCTCTGGATGTCTTAGTCGCATTCGCTTTCAATTTTTCACAAACATCGCTTTAGTGTAGCCGACATCTTGAGATATATGTAGCAGTAGCAGTAGCTGTATCGACACCAAAAAAAGTGTACAGAAATGTCAAATACGATCCGAGGTGGCTTTGTTTTCATCGAGACTCACGCGATTTCTGTCTTTTCCGCGTATATCAAACGAGGCAAACTCGATAACTGCAGTCTCCTCTCCCACGCCCATATCAACGAACCGTGAATATCGAATGCTTAACATTTGCGTAGATTTTACTCATACCTTTTCGCATTTCGTAGAACACAGCGGTAGAATAATTGAGCTTGAAGTTAGTGTAGCTTGCAATATTATCTTACTTGTGCAACGGTTCAATAATTGCCACCATTTGCCGCTCTTTAATCCATGATACAGCGGTTTATTAACTTATTTACGCTCAATTTACATGTCGAATTGTGAGATAGTGTAGAGAATGAGGATATCGTGGTATCGCTTGTCGAACAATGCTAATGGATATTCTCTCGAGAGTATCGTTTTCAATGGGTTAGTCTAAAACATCAAATATATCTTGCTACGCGTCATCAATACGTAGAAAACATATCTCTACCGAAAGATCATTATTATCACGACTGATCGTTCACGGGTGAAAACAGTTAGACACTGATATCTCTAGTAAGATCTTAGTCAGTCCTCTTCTCCCCTTTTCTATTGTACCAGTAGAACTCAAAACGATTTTTAGACTATGACTGTAAATGATTTATGAGAGGAATCGCGAGAGAATCGAGCACCAGGCGGGGGTCATTGGAAAAATAAAATCGATAATTTTAAAAATTCTGCAAAATTTACCAAAAGTACTACGAACAAAGCTCTTTCAAACTGCGTTGGCCGATTATTTTTAATAATTTTATTTTTCGAGTTCTTGCGTCTCGAATTTGACGTCATTCGCTAAAATTAGTGAAGTACACCTCACAAAAATGATCATATCTTGCTTCAAAATTGAGCTAGAAACTTTTTCTTTTTTTAGAAATGATCCCCGTGAAATCCTCTACAAAATTTTCCTTAATAATTTCATTCCTCGTCATGGTTCCGATCCGGGGTGGTTGCCCGAATGAAAAGTGACCATATCTCAAAAAATCGAAATTTCCCAACTTTGCCCCAACGGGTAATTTGTAACTCCTACCATAGTGTTTCTATTCCCCAAGTATCAGAAATAGATTTCTTATATCCCAAAAAGCGCGCTCGTTTCAGTTCGGGCGGTCCGAATCGGACCACTGACAGGAGTGCTTCCAAAGCGCTATTTGACCCATATTGCGCTCAAATGCATCGAGAATCATCAAAAACATCTTTTTATGTTGTTCCCCAATAGTCATAGCGCTTTCATTGGTCAAAAATTACGGTATCACCTCAAAATCAAACATCGATTTGTTGACCCTCTACAAGTTGCAATCTGGGGCCCAATGAACTAAATGGGTTTCAAATGATATGGAAACATACCTTGAAACTTCCTGAAGAAAGCGCGTTCCTGGAAATATGAGATTTCATCCGATAAATTATGGAAAAGTCGCAAAACTGCAGCTCATGTTCAAATTGGCCTACCGACTTGGCCCTCACAGGAAAATGTAGAGAATGATGTGCTGAACATTTCATCTGTTGAAAGTGAGCTTCTATCTGTTCATTTACGCGCGCTACAGCGCTCAGAAGTTCGTGAAAAGCACCCGAAAATCCCTCAGAAACGCGCGCTCTAACCGTCTGGCGCTCTCTCCGTCTGACCTCTCCCTCTCCATCCCCTCCATTTGACGCTCTCTCGCGCGCCTCCGCCGTCCTTTTTGCCAACTGATTTTAATTTTAGTCACTAATTTTCACTAATTTTAGTGAATGACGTCAAATTCGAGACGCAAGAACTCGAAAAATAAAATTATTAAAAATAATCGGCCAACGCAGTTTGAAAGAGCTTTGTTCGTATTTCTTTTTGTAAATTTTGCAGAATTTTTAAAATTATCGATTTTATTTTTCCACATCGTGCTCGAATCTCTAGCGATTCGTGTCTTATGTTGTTTACGCGCTTTTTTCCATATGTATTCCTAGATACACATTTCCAGCAAAGAATAATGGCGTCCAAGCTTGAGACACGAAATCCAGAAAGCATGCATCGTTTCCATACAGTAGCACTCCAGCTTAGACAAAATCTCCCGAGGAAATTACACCACTCACCCTGTAGTGACTATGCGGCATGTGTTATCTGCTGCCCCAACATTCTAGTCGCGAAAGGCGAGGCAATAACCGAGGGGTCCTAGCACAAATGTCGATCTTTGCTTCATTACTCCCCCCCCCTCTCTCTACAACTGACGTCCGCTCCTCTAACACATACTCCCCTGTCGTTTCGCGTGGCTTCGTTCGATCATTAATTCCCCCTATTTAGCCGTTTTTCAGGAATGTCCAGCGAAAACGGGACTGGCGAGAATTTCCCTCCGGAAAGACTTCCTTCGGATACAGTTCAGGTGGGAAACAGCACACAATACAAATGCGATTTTCACGGAATTTTTAGGCAAATCATATTTACCAAGTATAAAATAATAAATATTCAAACGGAAAGGAGTGACTTGAAAAAGTGGGCATCGTCTCGATTTATTGCTAATTACAGCTCATTTTCCTCTTCTTCGTCCTGATGGTTGGCCTTCCTTCAAACTGCGTCGTATTTCGTCGCATCCTCTCCCTCTACAAGGCCTCGCCGCGAAAGAACTGCGTCAAAGTCAGCCATCGCTTATCGTTTTTGCTTCAATTTGTCAGAAATCACGAATAACCATGTAAGCAACAGCAATAAACTAATGCATTTCCCCCAGAAATAGGTACGATGATATTTTACAGCATAGAAAACGACGATATTGAAGCCGTTATTTCGGCCTGTTTTTCTGACACTCACTTCCCTGTCTTTGGCTGTTCTCCGCTGTTCCGTGGTCAACGGTGTTCAGTGGTATCAGGCAATCATTCATTAAAAAGGAGTTCAGCAGCGCTATCTATACCTAATCAATGTATTAAAGTTTAGGTTGGTCATAAAGTTTTTGCCGATTTTGACCATCAAGCATTATTGCCACTCCCATCGTTCGTTGTTGTGTAATCGGCTCGAGTCTTTTAGCTATATATAGGGACATTCATACTCTCCTTAGCGCATGCTATCATAGATCTGTCCAACCGAGAAAACAAATACAGTAATGTCGTAAACTGAATGGGGCTGACCAAAACATGTCTTTTTAAATGCACCGCATTCCATTGTGAATAAAGATAGGGTTAAATCTAGAGCACCTATGTAAAGTACGATGGACATACACCCTACTGGTACTGTTGAGACTGATCAGCCACGAGATGCCTATTAGAGATGAGTGAGTAATCCGAGTTTGGGTTTTCATGATGGGGTTCCAGTTGAGATTTTGGCTTATTGTATCTATACCAATGAGTCTCTCGATTTCAATTATCCACCAATGTAAACTTTCTTGCCAGTATGTGTCATAATTATCGTCGAGATATGATGCGGCTCTAAATTCAAGAGCATGGTTCTTCAGCATTTAGTTACCCAATTTTGAACGTCGAAATTCACACTTTTGGCATTTTCGCGATAGCCCTGTGGTTTAAAGAGCAGTAATTTTCAGCGCAAATTAATGAACAACTCTTGCCCTATCACTCACTAATTGGAAAGATTTCGGAGATCGCTACTTTTTCTAGAGCAGGATGTGCCTGAAATCCCTCAAAATCAGTTTTTTTCGTAATTTCCGTCGAAAAAAAGTTTTTCGAAAAATATTGCTTTTTAGGTAAGAAAGCCGATTGGGTTCTAAATTATCGATGTAATCGAAAGTCCAATAGGTATTGATTATAGCGCCCTTTGGTAGGTGTCAGCCTCGTGAATCCCCGAAACAGGAAATTTGGTAACGTAAATTTTGATTTTTTCTATTGAGTCCGGATTCATCCGTCTGTACGAAGGAAATAACGAATTCAGCAGCTCTCTATTTTTGCTACTAGGGAGATCACGAACATTTCATGTCTCGTGTATTATCTCGCAGGTCATATTATCCTTGAACTATCAGGTTGGTCATAAAGTTTTGCTCGATTTTGACTAAAGTGCATTCCGACATCTACAATCGTTCGTTGTTGACCAATCAACTTAGATCTTTTAGTGGTAGATTGGGGCTTTTATACTCCCTTTAGCGCACATGATCATAGATCTGTCCGAGCAAAGAAAAGAATGCGGCGATGTACCAAACTGCATGTGATTGATCAACGACCTGATTTTTCAAAGGATTAGCTTTTCATTTAGAACTGAGATAGGACCCAGTTTTAACCACAGTAGTAAAGTATGTAGGGGATATATCGTACTGGCCATGTTGGGACTGATCAGCCACAAAGGGCTTATTAGAAATAAGCGCGTATTCCGAATTTGGTTTTTCATGATAGGGACCAGATCAGAATATGACTCACTATATATATACCGATGGAACTCGCGATTTCAATTATTCACGAATGTAAACTACCTTAGCAGTATATGTCACAATTTTCTTTGAGAGAGGGTGCGGCTCTTAATTCAGGGACAGGGTTCTTCAGCATTTAGTAACCCAATTTTGAATGTCGAAATTCATACTTTTGGCATTTTTTCGACAGCCCTGTGGTTTTGAGAGCAGTCATTTCATGCGCAAATTAATGAACAACTCTTGTCCTATCACTGACTAATTAGAAAGATTTTGGAGATTGCTGTTTTTTCTAGGGCAGGCCGTGCTTGAAATAACTTATTATCAAGTTTTTCGCAATTTCCGTCGAAAAACAGTTTGTCGACAAATTTCACTTTTTTTAGATAAGAAAATCAAGTTGATTCTCAAATATCGACATAATTGAAAGTCCAGTAGGTGGTGATAACAGCGCCCTCAGGTAGCTGTCAGCCTCATCAATCCCCGAAACAGGAAATTTGATCAAGTAAATTTTGATTTTTCTATTGAGTCCGGATTAATCCACATGTACGAAGGAAATAATAAATTGAGCAGCTCTCTCTTTTTGCTACTACGGAGAGCACTCCCCGGGCTTCTTAATAAAATTAGTGAGCTTCATCTCAAAATTCAACCATGAAGTGCCGCTATTTAAAAGAAAATCTTAATTTTTCTGAAAAGTTCACTCTTACTCTTAACTCTACTTCTTCTATATTAGACGGCCTTGCCCCTCTATAACCCTAACGTTGTAAACGTTGAACATGCCCCTATATAATACTAGAGGTGCAATAGGAGGCGATTTGAGACAAGCAAAATATGCGAGCTGAAAGTTGGGGTCCGAAATCGGCAAAAACTTTCTGACCAACCTAATAGAAAAATCCGGAAGAAACCGAAGAACAGTTGACCACAAGCGAACTGTTGTCATACCTGTGATTTTGCTAGTTCAAATCTCATGCAATGCACAAGTAATACTATTTGACGGAAGGTAATACGAGTGAATGACATTTCGTGATAGATGAACCATCGCGCTCGGCCATATTTCAATGTCTTTTCCAAATATAGCAAATGTATGATTGATGAAACACGGGCGAAGACAAACCGTCTAATAGCATCGGTAAAAGCAACGACTTTCCGTGATTCTTCTCCAGCTGGGTTGTAGCAGGAACATAAATCACAATGAAATTGACATTGCTGAGTTTTAGGTCGGTTTCCTACTGCTCCATCTCAATCTGGTCATCTCGGACATCATGCTGCTCCTGCTGTACGCGCTGCCGAAGATGCTTTGGAACTGGACGTATGAGTGGCGAGGCACGGATGGAATGTGCAGGTAAGAACTAGTTAGATTCTGCACAGAATTCGTGTGGGAGCATTGCATGTCTTACGCCATAAAAACAATACTATCAGGCTGTAACATAAGTTTTGTCGCGTCCAATCTCTTATGCATTCTAACCTCAGAAATTCTTTGCATTAATTTAGTCCCAATTTCGTTATTCATAATCAGTGAGGGACTTCGTACCCTATCTTACGCGCTTTACTTCAGTCCTGTCAAGGCAGTTAGGGAGGCAGATTAGTCAGACAAAGTTGTACTAAGATCAGGATTACAAATCATTTTCACGCATCCGCTCTTCGTGAAAAGGGGGAATTATACCTATTTAGTGTGATTTGCGTAAAGTACTACATATGTGCATAATTTTGAACCACTCACGGATAATGACAAACGAAAAGCGTTCTAGAAATTTAGACGAGTTTGTATAATGTGTATTGTAGGTGACGGTCGCGAAAACTTTTGCACTCCGAATTTTCTTCTCAATAGATATCGAGATCCAAATAGGGGTGGAATATAGTTCACCCAAAGTGAACAGTATACAGACAAAGTTTGGGGTAGATTGGATTCTGTTGAGAAAAGTGGCTCCATTCAGAACGATGGTATGTAAATGAAACTACTGAAATTGGCACTTTGTTCAAATTCCTACCTCACACACATGTTCAATATCTGATTTATTGTGTCCATCCGAACCATCAACCCTTCCCTTGGGATAATTCTACTTGGGATAATTTTGGAAATCAATAGCTTTCGAATGACAATCTTTAATTCGAAACACCTAAACTTGCTTTTTTTGGTAATATTGTGTGCGAATTGAATTAATGAACATTCAAATTTTCCACAAGAAGAGTGTTCTTTCTCTCACCTGTTTAATGATAAATTAGACCTCCATGAGTGGTAATTGGAACGCACTTATGTTAGTCAGTGTTGTTGTAATTCAGGATTCAGAAGAGTTGGTCAAGTTGGCTATGAATCAGCGGCTAACCTTACACTCAGTGAAGTATATCTTTGGTTCCGCTCAACATAGCATCATATCAGGCATATATTTTGAAAGAGCATTGACGGGGCATATCACCATGCTGTAAAAGTTTGGTTCATTATTTGTCTCTGCGAACTAGCACCCGATCAAACAAATTAATAAAATTTGTACCAAATTTAAATCAGTTCATATTAATATTTTTCGCATAGCCAGCGTGGGCAGTTCAGCTCTACCATATGGTTTGAATGTGTATGCATACCCCAAACATATACTAGGAGGTCAGGTATTGGGAATGATTGAGAAGTATCCTTCATGGAAATATTGTGAACATCCGAAATGCGACAAAACTTATGTTACAACCTAATATTTGACGGAATGCAATACAAATGAATGCGATTCCGTGAAAGATGTACGATCGAGTTCCGTAATATTTCACGCAGTAGCCCGCTCTATTAGCCCAAATTTCTCGCGTTCAATGAGTGTTACCGTAAAGGACGTACAAGTACCTCTCGATGGCCTCTTTTTACCTGTCCTCCAACATCATCGTGTGCATAGCCGTCGATCGCCTACGAAACGTACTCAGCGCAAACAAAATTCGAAGAAGGAGTACGGTAGGTACACTATATCAAAATATAGCAAACTGAAATCAATATAGATCTCTACTCGCGGTTTCATTCTCTTCGCCTGGCTGGCAGCTTTCGGCTGGTCCATACCACAACTTGTTGTCTTTCAAACCGTCAACGTCCTACCCGATTCCGAAATCGCCTGGATACAATGCTCAGACATTTGGACAATCAACCTGTAAATTCTTTGGATCCGGAAACCGGAAATTAGTCATTTCCAGATACCGAAGTCCGGAAACGACTGTTCCAGCTCCCGAGTGGCTGTTGACACCCATGCTCCAGCACGCCTACGAGCTCGCTCATTTGGTGCGATACATCAAAAAAAGTTTCTGCAAAATGTTAATCTATATTGTATCTGTCGCTTCATTGTACTCTTCATAAAAAAGGAGTTTGTAGGGTGGTTTGGTTGAAGACACGAGAGTATTGATTCTTAAAAAAGGAGTGTCAGCAAAGTGCTCTGCCACTGAGCTAAGCACCGATGGTTGTTAACCCTCGTAGCCTGCGCTACGATCTTTAGAGGGTGGGCTAGGTCATGGTTATGATAGATTCAAAAGTTCAACTTTGCCGACACTCCTTCTTTAACCAACTGCTAATTTCCAGCTGCTGGTCTTCTGGGGACCGCTCGTGGCGCTCACAATCTGCTACGCGATAATCGCCATCCGGCTCGTTCAATACTCGATGAATGGCACTGTAAGCGATCATATTACAGCAACCTAATGCAGAAACTGAATGTAACTCTTAGTATTTTCGAAAATCTCCCACATTATAAGTGGAACCACGCTAAGCGATGTAATGTGATTTTTGTGAACAGATCAAACGAAACATGTATTTTAGCAGTATCACCGACCGTCCGTAGACGTGTGCGATCCAGAATGTGAGTAAATCCGAGTGTGAAATTTGATCTTTGATCTATGCAGGCGAATACGATGGAATGCTGGCGCAGTTAATGCGAAAGAGAATTCGCGAGCTGCTTTTGCTCACCACGTACATCTTTACTGGACAACCAAATAGTAATATTATTTCGGAGAATGGTGAGTTGTAGGCTCATCGGTGTCTCATTTTAGAACTGGTAGCATTAAAGCTCTTTCTTTTGACTTCAGCGGTGGTTTTGAAACAACTACCACAAGCTGAGTTTCAAAATTACTAGAACTATTAGGTTGTTGCAAAAGTCCTGTGGAATTTTGATATGTTGCCTTCCATCTTCCTGTTGGTTTGACCGATGACCTTCCGTATATTAATTACTAATGAGGCCTTGCATACTCTTTCATATGCGCACCCTATCAGAGAGGCGAGAACAGGACACAGTTAAAATTACGGAAATTCATCCATCGAAAACGCAACATTTCTCAATATTCTGTTTCCACTGATGCATGAAAGAAGCTCCCATCTTTATCCTATAAATACTTTTTCTCATGGATGCTGAAATTTGCATCCTTTCGAGGAATGTGTTGATCTGGAAATGACTGCATTGTTGCATTTCTATGTTGATTTTGCATATTTCTGAAAAATAAGAAATTCAAATTTTCTGAAAGGGAGAAGAAGCAGGCCCCAATCTTTTTTATGAGAATATAGCCTATTCGTGGGTGCATACAGCACACACATGACGGAGCCTGTACGATTGGTCTTCCATTCAGAAAAGCAGGTACAAGTCACATGTAGCCGGGGTCTGCTCATATTTTTGCTATCATGTAATTTGGTTCAAATCCACTCACATGACCGGTCTAACCTATTTTTTGAAAGAATATCAATGGGATTTCTTAGCCAACATTATGAAGTTGTTTTGTGGATTTTCCCTTCAAATATCTAAATAAATACATTTAAAGCTAAATTTTGTGCATTTATTGCAATTGGCTTAATCATAATTGCTTGCGTTGGTTGCAAGATCGGTTTGATTGAAATATACGTGAACAAAGTTCAAGCATATCCCTAAACAATACCATGTTTGTTGGCCATTGAGATTTGAGACACGCGAGTTATGATCGTTCAAAGTACGGACACAAAAAACCACAAGACTTTTGCAAAAGCCTGATAACATGACCTACATACAATGCATGTTGGATAGAGTAGGGATAGTCGAAAGCGCGTTATGCGAAATATGGAACTTAATTAAAGTTGATCTGAGATTTGTTCAGGCTTTGTCAAACAACCGCTGTGGCGGTGCCGCATGCGGAGTAAACTGTTCAGGTTTAGTTGAGCAAATTTCTGATCTTTGGACTTTGCTTCATTCAGGTCGACTCTGTTAATAGTCGCAGCGCATTTCTTGCTGTGGTTTCCCTACAACTCTGCCTCCCTCGTATCGTATCTCGATGCCGATTTCAGAGAGTAAGTTGTCGGCTTTTGGGTTATAGCATCTTACGTTGTCTCGTAGAGAATGTAAAATGAAGACGACTACCAGACTGTGAACCATGCCAATAACAGTTGTTGAAAGTGTTGGCTATCTTTTCACGATGTTATTGGTATTTATTTCAGGATTATTGCAATGCATGCGCCATTTCTCAACGATCTTCAGATTCTGATCACTCTCGTCAATCCGATACTCTATGCCATCGTTCAGTGACTTTGATTTTTTTAAAATTTGTTGTTTGTTATTTATGCAATATTGTTAAATACTTCTCATTATTTTGCAAATTTGTGTTGTTTTTTCCAGCTCGAAAACATTGAAAAGATTAAAGATATTGTTGCTCGAGAAAGATATTGTTGTTCCCGAGGTTGACATTCCAATACGAACAATTCTGAGGAAATACCATGAGGGACCATGGTTGCGCGCGGCCTGACAGGGTGCCACCAGCGCTGGTAAATTATATAATAGATCATTGCAACGCGAAAAGCAGTTCCGAACCGCACAACTTCTTCCCATACAAAAAACTTTTCGCTCCCACAATTACTTATATTCCAAAACAATAAACGTTCTACCGGAAGCAGAAAGCGCCTGGATGCAATACCCAGATATCTGGACAATCTATCGGTACCGCAGTCCGGAAACGCCGGATCCCGCACCAGCCTGGTTAATATCTTCAATTATTCAACACGCTTACGAGTTCGTTCATTTGGTACGATCTCTCTACTTTTGTTCGCTATTAGACGGAATTTTCACCACTAGACGTCTAATTTGCATATCTCTCCAGAGTTTCAGTTTGCACTTGCTCGTCTTCTGGGGTTCATTCGTAGTTCTGGCTATCTGCTACGTGATCATAGCGATTCGACTTAATCGGATCACAACCAATGTGCCGATTAGATGATACTATGAGTAGTTCAAATACGAAAATAAGATTTCGAAATAGGAATACTTGTCTCTTATTATCCCCTACTGTTCTTCCGGTAAAGCGATGCGAGGGTGTGGCGGATGGAGACGGATGATCAAATTTCGAAACAAATTCGAGCAAAATATTTAAAAAAAATGATCTTTCAGCAGTCTCAACGCCCTAGTCTGGATCCGTGCGATACTGTAAGTGCGAAGTATCTGAATATCTTTGATCTCTGATTTTTTCAGTTGAATGTGACGGAATGCTGACACGCCTAATGGGGAGGAAGATCAGCGACCAGCTTGTGCTCACTGCCAGCATCTTCACGAAGTTTCGTCCTAGCAAGCGTATGGGTCCGAGAGAGAATAGTGGGTTTTCCTGAAAACTTTGCGGTTTCAATGGTAACGGAACACATGAATGAAGTAATAAGTGAATTCGCAGGCTTGACCAGGCATCCAATCTGGCGAAGGCGCATGCGGAAACAACTCTTCAGGTTTTGCACCACCTCTTTGATTGCCGATCTTTGCAATCCTCATCTTTCAGGTCGACTCTTCTGATAGTCGCAGCGCATTTCTTGCTGTGGTTCCCGTACAACTTCGCTTCACTCATATCGTATCTCGATGCCGATTTCAGAGAGTAAGTTGTTGTGTGCAGTTGCACCATACATACATCTCAGTTGGTCATGCAGATGGATATTCAAAGTTGTCTACAATTTTTTTTTCAGGTTTATCGCAATGCACGCCCATTTTTTCAACGATCTCCAGATCCTTATCACACTCGCCAACCCGATACTCTATGCCATCGTCGGCACTACGCCGTATGAGAACCGTCTGATGAGAACCCACCAGATGAGAACGATATTATAACAAATGTTCCGTGATTTCAAGGAAATGAAGTAGTTATAAACCTGAATGGCATTTGCTGTTTTATTCTCATATACGCTGATTTTTTTGTTTGTTTTTCATTGCTCAAGGCTACTTTTGCCTGAACATTTCCGTTCAGCGCGTTGCACGTGTCCCAATAAAGTTATGACATAAAATACTTGAGATATCCGTAAATAAATTCCCTTCCATTATCACTCTGGGTATTTGCGATACACATGCCTAACTATTAGGTACCTGAGTTCGATCCCCCGCCGAGGCAGACCAAGCCCTCTATCCCTCCGGGGTCGGTAAATTGGCAGTGACCCAGGTCGCGAAATGTATCGATACCCTAGAAGCACTTTGGACAGCAGGGATACGTAGTCCAAACAGTAGTCGGCCTCACCGCACTACACCACCTAGCGTAATCGTCTATCGACGACTGTAAAATCGCTTGAAGTGGCTCCAATAAAAAAACTATTGGGTCGTTGCAAAAGTCTTGCGGTTTTTTGTGTCCGTACTTTGAACTATCATAATTATTTTGTCACAAATCACAATGACTAACAAACATAGCAGTGTTTAGAGGTATGCTTGTAATTTACATGCATACATTTCAATCAATCCGATATCGCGATCAACGCAATAAATTATGATGAACACAATTGCAATTGATTCTCAAAATTTTGCATTAAATGTATTTTACTGGATATTTGCTGGCAAAATTCACGAAACCTACCCATACTAATGTATGGGAAGTATAACGCATACCCTTTCAGAAAATATGTTTCAACTGTGTCTCGATTAAGATTGGACCGAATAACATGATATTGAAAATATGCTGTCGATTCTGGTTACATGAAACTTGTTCAGATTTTTTGCACCGAAGACCAATCGCATAGGCTCCACTATGAGTGCGCTATATTCACCCACCAAGAGGCTATATTCTCATAAAAAATATTGGCGCCTGTATCTATCTCGTTTCAGAAAATTTGAATTTCTCATTTTCCAAAAATATGCAAAATCAACATACAAAATGCAATATGTAGTGATTTACTGATCAATGCATTTCTGAAAAGGATGTAACTTCCAGCATCCATGAGAAAAATTCTGTATAGGGTAAAGATGGGAGCTTCATATAACCATACTTGGCTCAATGTACATAATATGAAACGGTAGCTACGAATCATTTACGCATACCTTCCTCGAAATATGACCGGGTTTTCGCCAAATGCAATTCAAGTATTTTTGTTCTCACAAACATTCAAAATAAAAGCCACGTTCGTCATAACAAAGGGACGATTCGGCTATGTGGGTACAAGAGCTGCTCACAAACGGCCATGTCTTGCCCATAAAGCATCTATAACTATTCTTCGCATTCTCTATAGAAAAGAGTGATTCCCCCCGTAAGAACGTGAGGAGAGAAACGACTACAGGTCGGAGGAGGAACAATTGCGGTTAGTTCCCAATGCGAATGAGCGAGACATACTCATTGCATAGTTTCACAACATTCAGTGCTTGGCATGCATTCACGCAAGATGATCAATGAAGTGTGTGGGCAAGCTCACTTTTGTTTGGATTCATCATCACACGGTGGTTCATCTGTTGTATGAATTGCACGCACACGCAGCGAAAAACCATTACGATTACTCTGTATGGTCTCGCAGGGATGAGTTGGCGCTCTAAGTGACTTCCTGTACATTTCGGATGGAGTTAGTCACCTGTCATATCTCCGGAAGGAGCGCAACTTGTTTTCAGCACTCGCCAGGTGCTGGCCCACACACTCGTCAGTGATCCGTTGATCGTCTACATTTTTTTCATTTCCGCGAGCAGAAGCTCACAATGTGCATTCGACAATGGAAAAGTAGGGTGGGGCAATGGCGAAATACGTGACATATGGGAGAAAAAAACGGTTGAATTTTGGCTTGACGATGGCAATTTTGTCACGGTAGTCGAACAATCGCAACGTTCTTGTTACTTTCGTTCGCTTTTTCCCCCTCGTTTTGGTTTGTGTACCCAAAAACAGCGAATTTTCATATCTAAAATCCTTTTGCCGTGTCGTCTTGATTAAATGGAGAGAATATTCCAAACGATATAGCATTGCCTCCATGTGATACAAACAATTGTTCGGCAATAAATCGCACACCTACCCAGCCTTCTTGGTCTCAACAGCATTCAATCATGTTTCCGCACAAAATTGACTAGGAGTGCGGAAATACGATTTAAACCGTGTTTCCTTGTCCTGAGCCCCTGTTCGTGCTATTGCCCTTGCATGATACTTTATATGTCCCATTCCGAGAGCCCCTGTTGGGTATAGGCAAATTCCGGTTCCGACCTCCTTCTTTGAATCCAATTTAACGAACCACAAATTGCTTTCTGTTGCATGCGTAAATAGGGGATTGCCTACTGCATACGTATTATTACATGCGTATTCTCGCGCCCTCATTGTATCTCTTTCTGACGCAGGATTGTGTATGCGATTTTTCAGAATTATGCACATCGAAAACGAAACCGACGTCAACGCGCCGCCACCACAACGGCTGACTACCGATACAGTACAGGTAAACTCTGTCATTTCTCTTGACGGGAATTTATTATAATTTGACACCAGTGTAGCAGAGTACTCTCGCGAGCCCTCTTCTCACCACTAGATGATATTTTTGTCTGCTATTGCACTGAAAACTAGATGATATTTTTTTCCAGCTAATTTTTCTCGTTGTCGTACTTCTGGTCGGTTTGCCGTCAAACTGTGCGGTATTTCGACGTCTCTGGACGGCATACAAAGTCGCGCGCAGGGGAAGTGTCAAGGTTTGTTTCGTGTTGGGTTTTTTTAATATTTGTATAAACAGCCTCATCTTTGATCACCACTTCTTTGAAAATCCCGAACAGATAATTCACCAGTAATCCAACGAGACTTACTGACGTTTGAGTCGTTGACACGCCACTTTTCCCATGCCCACGCTTTGTTCGACGGCATCGCAAAACAAGAGACCATCTCTTTCGAGTTCATGCTTATTCTTGCAAAATGACTCTTTCTCAAACAATTCGGCGACAGTCGAGAAAATTACGATTTGACCAATACAAAAAAATAACCGTCAAGAAGTGTATGTATTAGGTTGGTAAGAAAGTTCTGTCGCGTACTATTTTTCCATTTTTTCTTGACTGAATAAATTGTCTGGAAATCCAATTTAACATAAGTTGAAGTGATGTAAGTAGTATACATCAACAGGTTTAAGTCGATTCTATTTCGCATTTAAAGCGAGAAAATAAATAAAATCTCAAAAATTCGGAAAATGACGGTCCTTTTTTTATGGTCCTTTTTTTCGGACTCAAATGTTTGAATACGAGCTAACAATTGATGCTACTGCTTTGAAGGGTGGTAACATTAGAGTTGTACATCCAGTCTATCACATAACAACCGTCATTCGTTATGTGTGGAAAGCTGTAGATTGCAAACAGGCTGATTTCAACGAAGAATTTTCGGTATCATCATTTGAAAAACTGTAGCTTACGAACAGTTAGGTGCGACACTTTCCAATTTAATGTAAACGCTAATCATGCCGAGTACTTAACTACTCACTACAATTGAGCTTACTGGGTCAATCGCTAAATCTTCAGGGATGAGAAATACGTATCACCAAAATTCAATTCAGTGAAATTTTCAGATTTGGCTATGATCCCAAGTTGGCATAATGGGTAGTTCTTATTGTTATGCAATTAAAAACATGCCCACTCGTTGCACTTTACAATGACATCTTAGTTATGCCCATATCACATTTCTTCTTTCAACCATGAGCCAATAAAAAATAGGGTTGGTTAGCAATTTCGCTGAAATTGGCAGTTGACTGTGCAAGAACTAGTAGTTAGAGAAAACTGTGATAACGTTTTCTCGAAAGAGTAACCAAGTACTATTAGATAACTGAAGATCGTATGACGATTGATCAACTTTGAAGGGAACCAAAATGTAAAATACATGTAACGCGACAGAACTTTCTTCCCAACCTAATAACACACTTTTATCAATTATAGTGTTGAAGGCGGGTTTCCTGCAGCTCCATCTCAACTTGGTCTTCTCGGACATCATGCTCCTCCTGGTGTACGCGCTGCCGAAAATGTTATGGAATCTGACGTACGAGTGGCGCGGAACAGACGGCATGGTAAAAAGGTAAAGTCGCACCGTATATCTAGGAATTTTCATCCTGCGGTGAGCCGCTGCTAGGCCAGCAACTATATTTTTTTAAGGCGATTCAGTCCGTAGCGCCACCTATTCTTCGGACCTATTTACCGGCGTGATCTTGTCACGACTTCCAATTCCCCGTCCCCAATGGGTAGGCGCCTTGGTTGGGCGGAGTCGGTGTCACCGCCGGGAATCGAACCCGGGAGGTATGGAATGGTTGGGCGCGCCATAGACCACTACACCACTTCGACTCTACACCACTTCGACGGCATGTGCAAGTACGAAATTTAAAGAATTTCAGAAATCACCAATCAAATAAGGAGAGTGCAAGTCATCAACATACTAACACATTTCCCTTGTATTCCCTCCTATGTACCGTACATCGGACAAGGTTCAGAAGTTCCATATTTCTTACCCGTGATCGTACACTTTCTCTGCAGGGCCTACAAATTCCTCTCGATGGCCGCTTTCTACCTCTCCTCTAACATCATCGTGTGCATCGCCATCGGTCGCCTTCGAAGCGTGCTCGGCGCGGATAAGATTCGGAGAAGCAGTACGGTAGGCGCCAATGCTTGTTATCGACATCTGTTTATCTCTGCATCAGTATGTTCTAGAATAATGAGGAACAATTTGCATAATTGCAGTCTTGGATTCGTTCCTCGCTTATATTCGCATGGTGTTCGGCCTTCTTCTGGTCCACACCTCAGCTAGTCATATTCCGCACTGTGAACGTGCTGCCCGAGAAGGAGTAATCGAGGATCCAGTGCACTGATGTATGGACGATCAATTCGTAAGTCGTAGTTAGTTACGTAGAGTCATCTTCAATGCGCTATTCAATTGATGATCATACATTTCAGGTATTGTAATGACGGTGCGCCTCGGTGGTTGCTAGCCGCGCCGATGAATCATGCGTATGAGCTGGCGCACCTGGTAGGTTCTGGTGGTCGGAGGAGAAAAATAGCACGGATGAGAACAAACAAAACATGCTCAAACACCTCAGATTAGTGCGTTGATTCTTATTCGTATATTTACAACCGAGCAATTTTAAAAACTCCGCAATTACAGTTGCTTGTCTTCTGGGGACCGCTGATTGTGCTGGCTATTTGCTACGTAATCATCGTTATTCGACTCGTCCGATTCTCGATGGACGGAGTGGTAATGCTGCTTCTTATATTTATATTTTTATAAATCGGGATACAATATAGGCATGTATATAATACGATATTTGGGTTATGTATACGCTATAAAGTAATATAACATCCGAATTCCTTTGTTTACATGCAAATTTCAGTGTTCTGATGGCCCGAGTCTCGAAGCGGACGAGGCACACTGTGAGTTGGAATGCCAGTTGCGCCATTGGTCTTTTGTCTCCTGCAGTCGAGCACGACAAAGGAGCGACCAAATTGGTTCGAAGAGCAGTCGCATACGCCAGCCGCGCCAGCATGTCTCGAAGTACCGCGCTGCCACTCGCCCCGCTCCGAAGCTGCCGATGACCCCAAAGAACAGTGAGTAGAGATGCCCTCAATACTCATACACCAAGTGCACATGCTGGTTTATGAAAGCAATGCAAGTTTTACATCCCGAATTGACCACCATGAGTGCGAATAAGATCGATGACAAAACAAAATTTGAATTATATTAAATATTTAGGTGCGGTCGGGCAGCCGATGTGGCGGCGTCGAATGCGCGGGAAACTGTTCAGGCATATTCGAATATTTGGTGACCTCTAATCGCTACTTCAGGTCCACCCTATCGACTACTGCTGTGGTTTCCGTACAATTTCGCGTCGCTCGTCTCCTACATCGATGCTGATTTTAAAGAGTTAGTTTTTGAGAGTAACTTGTCCGTGTTCATTTGGTAAAACTAAACCTAGTTTATTAATTTTCAGAATCATCGCAATGCGCGCCTATTTCCTCAAAGATCTCCAGATTCTGATCACGCTTGCCAACCCGGTGCTCTATGCTATTGTACACTGAGACGTATAAAAATTATCATACGTTCAAACTTTTTTTACAAACTCTCTGATAAATGTTATCTTACGCTTGCCGCTGACATATGGTCGATTTTCGCTTTTCATCTCTCACTCCCTGTGCTGAAGGTTGGCAATTACACGTTTTGTATCTTGACAACGGCTATTCCATTTTCCCACGAGAAACTATACATTTTTAAAGTACTCCATGATATGCATCTATTAGTCCGTGCTGATAGCTCCTACTATCGACTTCCTTGACATGAAAGACGCGAAATATCATAGAGTTCATGTATCTATGACTCTGCCTGCCGACTAAACAGGTTAGCGAGAAATCGTCGGTGATCGGATGTAAACCATAGGACGATCAATGGGTTCAGTACAGGTCTGCAGTATTCTATTGCAGTAGAGAAAAGAGTGAGTAAGACAGAGGCAAGCTTCTGCTCGATTAAACGCTCATTTCTAGAAAAGCACACAAAATTTACCTAAAAATGCATAATCCCGCAATATTCTCTTCTCAGCGAATTTCAAACCCACGAAGAACCTCGACACATCGACGTGCTCCGTATAGAACAACGCCCACTTCTGCATTGATGGTTAATTTTAGTTGAATACATAAAATTCACAAATAAAAACTAACGAAACACGTCGACAAATTCACTATAATTTGGGCTAACAAGTTATACAATCATAGAAAGGTGAAATGCAAGCCCGATCCTTCAAACTTCTTCTTGTACAACTCATCGAAAGCCTCACTTTGAGTGGTAGTAAAGCAGTTCTTCCAATCTCCAACGATTCCCTGGAATACAGATTAGCCAATTCACAGTTTCTGAGAAAAATTACCTTCCTCATGAACTTGCCAATTTTGTCGTCAAAGTTTGGGAGTAGGCTTCTATTCGCCATGGTGTTATCCTAAGATTACGTGATTTACAGTGAGAGCTAACACATTCCTATGCACCTTCATTGCTTCAAACGAGCAATGTTCGACAACCCAAGATCTCCGTTCCAGAGTAAGATGCGTGTCGATGAATTTCTCGAGTTCTGTCACTCCTTTCAGCAGATCCTTCTTCAGATCTTCGTAGAATATGAATTTGGCCTGAACCCGTTTATGAATTATCACACAAACAATTACATATATTCGGAATGCTGTTTACTCACACATATATGCTCATGTTTGCTTCATATCACAAATACACACTGAATAACTTACATTTGGATTAGCCTGCGCGAATTTCCAGTATGCTAGAACGTGGTCAAACCAGTCACCCCAGCAGAGGGCTCCAGAGCAGAAAAGGCTGAAGAAGTCATCCCAGGCCAGGTCTAAATCGCAATTGAATAGGTTTTCAAGGCCAACACTTTCCTACCATTTTGCTGTCCAAGATATCTTGTCATTTTATGGAAGTGATAGTATGAAACAGCTTGATCCTTGGGATTGCGAGCCATGTACAGCAACTGAATCAAGATTATATTAGCAGTCACGGTAGGTCGGATGAACCTTCCGACCAATGCCATACGTGTACTCTTCTCAAGGGTTTTCGCAACAACCTTTTTATCGTGCCGGGAAGTCTACCATCGAAACACTGGCAAAGAGTACACCGTTTGGTTATCATTCGATTTAGTGCCTCAAGCGTGAATTATATGTGTGCCTTACCTTGCACTTTCCCTCCTTGATACTGGCAGGGAGATGACGAAGCGGGAGATGGGTAATCCAGACATTCTTAGTTTTTGAGAATTTGGCAGATGGGCAGTTGAGGAAGTGGCCGGCTGGTAGGATGCTGCGGTCCAATTCCAGCCACGGCGCCCTTATCTCCAGCATTATCGAGCTGAGCGCGTCTGTGTCTTCCCCGTGCACGATCGCGGACAGAATCTCTGACACCCAAGTCGTGCCTGGAAACGAATGCTGAATGATTTCGCAGACAACATCTGAAATATACGCGAGAAAAAAATAGAAAAATGAGAAACGTTCTTACCAGATTTTGGATAGCTCGCTATCACGATGTCATCTTCCCCGAACTCCCTGCTACTGAGAGCGCGAACACTCCCCGGAGTAACCGCAGTTCGTGGCCAGATCAGGCCGTCGAACACCTCTGACAAGGGTACACGAGAGAGGTACCTGAGTGAAAGGAATGAATCACCGCTAAAATAGTAGACAACAAGGAAACATGAAAAAAAACCCTCTAGGTATCTGTAATTTTCTACTGCTCACCTCTGTTTTAAATCGACCGACGCCTGGCACATTTCCAGTTCGATTGATTAAACCTAACTTAAACCGCGAGATATCAACCTAACTTAAACCTCGAGATATCAATGTAGAGAAGTAAAGTATCAGGAGCAGAGTAAATCTTAGCGGGGAGCAATTGAGGACTAGTGTGGAGGTGATACAACGAGCGATAACTGGAAGGAGTTTTGTGTTATTGTTTGATCGGTATTCGCTATCGCCTAGTACTTGCTAGTCACATCACAAAACAGAAGAAATGACGATAACCGAAACACAAAAGATCGTAGTGAATGAAATGATCGTATTTGTTCTGAAAAAATGCAGTATCTCTCCCTAGATACCGCCCATAATTCACTGTCCTTTTAGGAGGCCTTATCGCCAAGTTTTTCTTTGCATACACTCGTAATTTCCTCGGAGGCCAGCCGCGGAAAGCGGCGTAAAAGTGAGGCAAAACGGAGCGTGCACGCCCAAATCTCCAAAGATTCGATGAATGCAAGGCAACTTAGCCAGATTTATTCGTCACCGATACTCGCGGAAGAGCTGCAAAGAATCGCAGCACACGGAAGCACAATGAAATCGAATGATCCGTGGACATTGTTGAGAATATGCGACTCAGTACAGTTCGACTCACCATCTGCTTTCAATTTATCGAGCTGAGCATTTCCCGCCAAATGTATCATCACAGAACGCAATTCTTGACACCGTATTTCCATGTCCTACATCCCTCCATTTTTCCGACTGTGAGGGTACGTGGAATTGCGGACACCCATATTTCCAACATCACTACAAGTATGGAGAACGACCTTATCCGACACCATTGATCAGCCCCCATAAAACGACAACAGATAAATATTGTATTGTAAGTACTTGTGTTTTTATGCGTGTTTTCTTCTTCGTTCTCGCTATCACTTGTACAGATTATGTTGAACACGAGTAGAAATACGCTGATCGAGGAACATAATAACCGTTTACGACATCATAAATTGTAGATATTTGCTTTTCTGGCTAGTATACATATTTATTCAAACATCAGGGTCTGGGCCTGTTGAATGATGCTCGTGTTCCATAGGTCGGGGTCTCTTCTGCACATGCTGCTCCAGCCAGCTCCACATTGACGAGTCATGTCATCGCGCCATCTTGTCTTAGGTCTCCCTGTAGGTCTTACACGATCAAGGGGCGTCCACTCCATAACTCTCTTCGTCCATCTATCATCATTTAGTAACGAAATACGTCTAGCTAGATTCCATTTCCTGTACGTTGACTGTACTCTGACATCCGGAATAGGCACTTTCTGTGATAGCCATTCGTTCGTTCTCCTATCAAATCTAGTAACTCCGGCCATTTTCCTCATCATTGATCTCTGAGCAACAATTAGACGGGTTCTTATCTTCTTTGTTGAATTCCATAACTCGCTCCCATATAGGAAAGCGGGTTCAACGCACATCTTGTATACTCTCGCTTTGAATCCCATCTCAATTCGTCGATTTGTCAAGAAGGCAAAGAATCGATTAAATCCTTTCCAGGCACTTCCAATTCGTCGGTTCACTTCTAACATGAGATTTTGATCAAAGGAAACTCGGATGCCGAGGTAGATGAAGTAGTTCACATAAATCAGAGGTTCACCATCAATCAGCAGCGCACTTTGACTTCTGTTTGTCATCCCGACTGTCTTTTTCTTATTCACAATGAGACCAACTTTTTTACTTTCTCGGCATAAGTCGTCGATCATGTTTTTCAATTCGATTGGGTCATGTGAGATCAGAACTACATCATCCGCATATCGTAAATGATGCAATTTCTTCCCATCAATGTTGACTCCATATCTCTCCCAATCCAACTTATTCATGCATTCTTCCAAGACAGCATTGAATATGTGTGGGGACAAAGGATCACCCTGCCTGACTCCTCTTTCTACATCGATCTTGACCTTTTCATTTCCCATCCTCACATATACTCGTCCTCTGCTATAGATTTCCTTCAGTATATTCACTATCTTGGGGTGAACTTCTTGAATTAACAATGATCTCCAAACAGCATCAAATTCGATCGAATCGAAAGCCTTCATGTAGTCAACGAAGACGAAATACAGAGGAAAGTCGTATTCGCTTGCGCGATTGATCAGTTCCGTTATTACAAAAGAATGATCGATTGTAGAGTAGTCTCTTCTGAATCCCGCTTGTTCATGGGGTTGTCTTGCATTGAGCGTTCTTTGAATTCGTGTGTCAATTGTGGATGTAAAGACTTTGTAAATGATATTCAAGAGAGCAATGGGACGATAATTCGCTATGTCCAAACGATTTCCTTTTTTGTATATTAGCGAGATTGTAGAATCCGGAAGTGAGTATGGTATTTCTCCATCGTTGATCCATTTATTGAAAAGAGAGCATAGGGGCTTGACCAGAATGTCTGCACCACTTTTCAGCATCTCTGATGTGATTTTATCTGGACCTGGTGATTTTCCAACTTTCATCTTCTGTATTGCATGATTTACTTCACTCGGTAAGAGTTCCAGAAAGGGTTCACTTGATTTCGCGATTATTCTTGAGGGGCGCACGGTTCTTTTGAAAAGGTCATTGTAAAAGTTCTGCACCACGGAACACATTTCATTCTTCGAATTGGCTATTGACCCATCTGCCTTTTGAAGTTGGTTCAAGTGTGTTCGTCCAATCTGCGATGACTGCAGTGCTCTGCGCGTACTATATCCATATCTCACTGCCTCTCTTACAACTTCTAGGTGCCTTTTTCTGAGATCTTCATGTATTGAAAAACGTAAAGCTTTACTAGTGAGAGAGAATTCAATTCGCTTCTGTGCCGTGGTTGCATTATCCTTCAGTTCTTTTCTCTTCGCAAATAGAGCTTTCGTTGATTGAGAAAACCTTTCTTGTTTTACTGATGGCACCATAGACTCCCTTCTAATCGTGTGCAGCTGCTTCTTTATGGCATCATAACTCGTTAGTGTTCCGTGTATCGATTGTACGTTGCTCGTGAAGATTCTCTTATCGAATTGTACTTGGCGTCGAGGTTGGTGGTAGAGCTGTCTTGATTTCGTTGTAATTCTTATTTTTGCCATTATTAGCCTGTGATCCGTAGTGAAATGTAGACTTCCAACTACAGATACATCTAGTACATTCGACGGACTTCGAGACATTATATAGTCGATTTGGTTTCGGGTAGCCATGTTGGGCGCTTCCCAAGTCCATTTCCTCGTGTCTCGCTTCGTGAATCGTGTATTGTGCACGTAAAGGCGCATTTCCGCACAAAAATCAGCTAGTCGTTGCCCTCGTTCGTTTCTTGTTCCAAGTCCATGATTTCCGATGAAGGTTTCATCCGGTGTCTGCCTTGATCCAATTTTCGCATTGAAATCTCCACAGACCACTACATGACCTCGTCCGCCACCCGGTAGACGAACACGACCAGCGGAGGAGGTAATGAGGGTCGATAGGTCATTCATTATCCGATCGTACTCCTGATCTGAGTGGCTTGAAGTGGGCGCGTAGATGTTGATTACGCGCAGTCCAATTAGGGGAATGTCCACGAAAGACAATCGGTCGTTCAACGAATGAAAAACACAATGGGGCGCCCAATGATTGCTTATCAAGAATCCGGTTCCATGAGCGGCACGGACACCATATCCTACTAGCAGAAGGCCGCTTACTGCTAGGGTAAGAGAGGTATGGCCAGACCTCCTCAGTTCTTGTAAGGCTATCAGATCAAAGGGCAGGCCACTCACTGCATCTTCCAGTTCAGCAACTCGAGCGTCCGACTTGAGCGTGCGCACATTGAGGCTCCCGATTCGGATGGTTGATACTTGCATCCAGTGGACAGGCGACCCGCGAGGTTGTCCAGGCGACTCGACAGGGACTCCCACTCGATCGCGGGCTGAGAGAGAAGTGGGAACCGACCACTCCTCGCCCGCTCTCGAATGGAGAATGGAGAATGGAGAATGGAGAATGGAGAATCTGGCTAGTATGTGATTATAAAAAAACTCGGTCGTTAACAACCGTGGTGATTTTGTCCGTATTCGTGTATCGTGTGCTGAACGCTCCTTTGACCAGGTAATGCGAAACTCAACTTCCCTGCGATACGGCTTCGATGTGGATCGGGAGTGGCTGCTCGAG
The DNA here is from genome assembly GCA_036245805.1 of Pristionchus mayeri. NCBI lineage: Eukaryota > Metazoa > Nematoda > Chromadorea > Rhabditida > Neodiplogasteridae > Pristionchus > Pristionchus mayeri. The sequence continues at coordinate 15,256,687 of BTRK01000004.1, read as the reverse complement.
CGAGGGATAACGTACGTCATTTTTTTCTATTTTCAAAATGACAACAAACAATTTTGAGAGTTATTCCCTTCTTCGCCATAATTCGGTCCTTATTCATCCCTGCATGCTCTTCCTACTGCTTCGGAAGAGCAGCTACATGGATCGTGCCATTAGAATCGGATACATGCTCATCGAGGTTGTTACAATACGCAATTCTAAAGATTGCCGCCCAAATCGATTTGACTTTTAACATCGCATTATCGTCATTTTAGAGTTAGTTTAGCAATCGCGATTATAAATTTCACTGATTTCAACATCAAAGTGCTCTAAAATCTCCTACTTTAAAAGTATACTCCCAAGTTAGAAAGGTATTTGAGATCGGTCTCGTCTTCTATGATTGGATTCTCGTTTTCTCCATTCGATTCTACATTCTTTCTCCGCTCCCAGCACTCTTCTGCGAGGGAATCCTCTGCCGGATTGGACTACCGAAATACGCGATAATGGTGAGATTGCGAACTGTTCGCACACACGCCGAAATGTGTGAACGGACAGACAAGAATACCATGGAAATAGGGGGATTAGCACATTTCGAGAAAATATGCCAACTCAAATGAAGATATGCCAACCATAATTTCGAACTTTAGTGCTCCGGGGTGGGCGGGCAAAACTTGTCGTGACATTAACAGTTCTCAATGTTAAAATAACAACAAGCAAATAGGTTGACACTCGCAGGCGATACTTTCGTTCACGCTCGTCATGGATATTCCCGGATTCCTATTCATGGTTTTCCGGGTGCATCGGCTAATTGTGAACGAGGGCAAGTTTAGGCTGCAAACCAGGTACACTGCATAACTCCTGAAATTTTCATCATGTAAATACGATAGAGTTTTCAATTTTTATCGGTATAACTCTATCGCCTCTATTTGTGTTTGATGCCGAGCACTACATTATCCGCGTGTTTCTAGAACGCAAATCCTCGCGTTGGCCGTTAATATCGCGTTCATACTGCTGAATGTCTCTGGATTTGCAATCTTTGCAAGGGACTCAGACGATTCCGGGGAACTTGCAAAGGTATCGCCACCATGTTTTCCATGATAAGAAGCGTGTTCAGATGCCCGAGTATGAAATGTTCTTGCGTCGAGAAGGAACATTGATCATCTTCGGCCAGCCTGGAGCTCCGCAGTACTTGAAATATGGCGAGTTACTAAAATGCGTTCATTTGCCATGTAAATGGTGGCTCATAAAGCATATCAATACATATTTGAGAAAATCTTTAACAAACTTTATTTTTAATTTACGTAGGCACGGTGTTCCGACGGACTGTTTGCGATTCCCCAATGACATTTTGATATGTGATTACAGAGTTGGCCTTTCTCGCCTTCACGCTCACTTCCCAAGCACCCCCGCTTATATGGCTGCTTTTACACGCCATGTTCAAGCTGGATGGAGGGGTGTGAAGTTGTAATGGTCACCAAAATCACTAAATTTATAGTAGAGAAAATACGCTCTCTGCATTTCCCGTGCACCTTCCGTCAGTGAAATAACGACCACTCCCCCACTCTCGGCTTCTCTAGTTTTTGACCATTAACTGCAGTTCGCAAAATCTGCTCGAGCCGTTCGCCTCACTCGCACCCTGTTCTACACACTCTTCACCCAAGTGAGCACACTGTCTTCAAATCATTTATTTTTTGAAAAAAATAATCGAGTTTTGTCGAATAACAGCCTTGGACTTTTTTTCCGTTTTGTAAACGTTTTTTTCTCTCTCGTCGTTCCTGTTCACTATAGAACTAATACACTCCTGCATTTTTTAAAGATGACTGGAGCATTGATATACGTGATAATACTCCTATATGCCATCATAATTCTGGCTCTGGTGGACACCCGTGACAATTTTCCCGACACAATCCACGTGGTTCTTCGAATAGTATTGGCGGTTGGTATTTTTTTGCAAAACCTAACCTTAATGAAATTCTGGTATATTTCTTTAGACGCTCCTGACCATTGGTCCTCTTCAATTCGGAGCAGTGTTTATCCTCAAAAATCCGTCACAATATAAGGTTTTAAATGGCATAGAGAAGAGCGAACACATGATGTCTTAGTTGATTCGTCAGCTATTTCTGCGACTCGCAGGAAAGAGTACGGAAGTAGCACCAATAACATTGACTTCGGTTACAATTCGTGCAGGTTATAATTTTATCAAATAAAATATGGAATCCATTAAATAATCAACTCATTTGGTGAAACAGTTTTGTATTTATCGGAAGGAAGGAGGAAGGGAGTTCATATTAAGGGCAAGAATGAAGAGTCAGAGGCAGGCCGACGACAACGTTCTCTCCCGAGGAAGCGAGAGAGAGACGCAATTTACATAAATGCCAATTCCTCGATAATTATAAAGATCATTCCGACATTCAAGATTGCGAGTGATGTCATTCGTAGACTAATGAGATTAATTTTTGGATTTCAATTTTTTTTTATCCATACAAAAGTCCCTTTGTTGCCTGTCAAACTTGCCTGCGAATGAAATGAAGTTATTGCTTCTGTCGGATAATGTTTTTTTTAAAAGTAGATGAAAAAAAGAGAGAGAAAAAATATTATCACTTTTGCCAGGTTTTTTTTAACAAAATTATTATTCCATGCTGCGGCGGATCGATTTGTCTTCATTTATCTTTTGATCGTTTGCCATATGTCAATCTTTAAGCTGCCCATATCAGTCCATTTCATGCGCACACGTTGCCAGAACGCGCTCAATGAAAGAAAACCAGCTGAATGCAAGGATGCTCACTTTTCAGGTTATTTTTACTCTCTTCTGGAAATATTTTCCGATGAATAATATCTTGATCGGTATCTATAACATGGATTCCCTAAGGAGAGCAGAAGCGGATCGTCTCATCATTATTCATGTTATTGGCCATTGATATATCAGATCCAGAAAGCATTTGGCTCACAAATCTTTAACGATATTAATGGATATGCACGCTTTCTGGACATTCCTGCTGTGCTTATCAACGTTTGTCAACTGCTCGATTACGATGCATGCGCATCTCACAATGGAGTAAGTTCACGAATGAGCAAATGTTGAGCAATGTTGCGAATTGTTGCAGTGCTCCTACGGATATTATAGTGGAAGCATCCACTTGCTCCATGCGTCGCGCACCAGCGATTTGGTCGACACTGGGTGAGTAGGCATTTGATCTTTGTTTGAAATCATTATCGTCTAATTCGAGTTTATTTTTACTTACACTCAACTCTTTCAGGATCCATTTTCTCGCAATTGGCCATGGCGGTGGAGCGGAGTCGAGCCTCGGACAACCTGGAAAGATACGAGAAAACAAACGGGACCGTTGGCAGATCGTTGAACGCAATTCATGTGTGATATTTTGCAAATACTATACCAAAATACTGTATTTTGTCGCAAACTAAATTTGCAGATCGTGGTTGTTGTTCTCTTCTGGGTCGCTCATTTGCATTTCTATGGTTCTGACTGGAGGACGATTCATTGCACCCTGGCTAATCCCGATGCGACGATCTTCATCACGTCGTTGGGAGTAACGGATAATTGAATTGATAAGTGATGCATCAAATGATTCAGGCAATATTTTCCCTGACTGAGATAGCAACGATAGTCTACTTTAAACGACTAATTCTGAGAAACAAGCAAATCCGAAAGAACAGCCAGGATGTACTCGGATTGTCCGAGAGGTAAGATACAATAATATCAAGACTATTTGCCAGCTTCAGATTTCAATTAGCGGAAAATATTCGGATGATAAATGTTCTCTCACCCATAATTTGGTGAGAAATTGAAAACAACTTTAAATTCGAACCATTGTACCAGGTCGCACACATCCTTGGGTATCGTTGGAGGCGTATTTTACTTTATTCTTAAATATGTTTTTCCTGCTCCGGAGATGTACCCACTAATTGAGGTAATATCGCAAGACGCTGTAAACAAGTTGTTCAAACACGTGGTGTGCTACATTATTTTCCCGTTGATGGTTTCCCAATTTGTATCGCATTGTCAATGTTAATATGCTCTCCGACAAAATTAGTATTTCTCAGGAATCCGCTAGCATACTATATTTCCAAGGAATTTGCATGCCAATGATCTTCTTGCATAGACATAGGTATTTGTTGTACCGGTATATTTAATCAAACACAATTCGCAGGCATGAGAAGAGAAAACGTAATGAAATGTTCTCATTGAATCAAACTAGAGGAACGCAGCTGGCATCGTTCCATGACAGAGCCATTACTGAGGGTTGGTGATATGAGGCTTTCTTTTTTTTCTAAATGACATCACCTAAATATGCACCAATATACCCCCTCCCCTTCATAACTCTCCAGAGCCAAAGCTTATGCCTAAGCCTTGCACATTATGCAAAAGTTGCTTATGAACAGGTCACGCACTGTTATGTTTGATTGTATTCTTAACACATGATAAAAATTCAAATTTAATTAAAGACCTATCTAACCCCTTCCCTCGAATTAGCGCCGTTAGTGACGCTGAGGGCGTTCGATTCGAGGTGCCCCCTGTCCATTATACAACCACATCCACCACAAGATATCAAATATTCTCAGCACATTTCCTGTTCACTCGCGAATTGAATTGAATTGAACTGTAGTGCTCATGATATAAACGCAAGTGGTAGCGGGGAATTGAATTTATCATCTTGTGGAAATCTGGGACAAATATCATTACGAATGTATTGTTTCTGTTCAGAGTGAGGGCGTTGTTTCAAAATAAGAGTCGGTCTGAGGCGCGCCGACATCGCCAACCTGCAGGAAGAGAGCGAGGCACGTCACCATCACCGAGATCGTCTGAAATTTCTTCTGTTCCCGACTATTTTTTTATGAATGGATCGAGTGAAAACGAGAAAATAATGCGTATAATGAGTTACATTTCGACGAACACGATTACATAAAATACGTCTAACCGTGAGCACGAGTGGCTTGCTCACTACGGCGAATCCCCATATGGAGACGCCGAGATTAGTCTGATCGAGATGACAGACGAAAGCGAGCGCCGAGTGATACACCTAAAGTTAATGGAGTATTATCCCATATCCCCCCCCCCCCGCATCCCTCGTCAGTCCCGCAATCTCACACGAAATTCAAACTGTTCATCATGAAATGAGATGGCGAATTTCGATTGAGATTGGTGCGAGAACGAGCTTACATTCGGACGGTAGGGAAACCAGATGTGCACGTTGGCGCACAGGGCAGACTTGGTGTTGTAGATCTGTGAAAGCAATTCGTAGAAAAACAATTGAACAGATGCGGAAATGCGGCCTTACTGTGTCGTGGAGTTTCGAGGGCGCGCTCACGATCGTGATGAATGAGAACATGCAGAGGCAGACGAGTGGAAGACGGCAGTACTTAGGATAGAATCCTTTTTTATCATTTTAAGAATCGACAAGTTAATATGTAAGAGGATATCAGAGTCGCATGGTGATGAGTACAGGGTTTAACAATACAATTTCCTCACTAGGCAGATCGCTTTCTCCGGACGTCGTGCCACGATGAACAGCGAGAAGATTGTTGTGGGAATGAGCGTCGCAATCATGACGAAGGCGTATCGCTCAAATTTTCGAAATTTTAGACTTTCATTTTTTTTCTTGAAAATTACAACTGTAATGAACACAGTAATTGGCAAAAAAATGCAGAAACAAACATGGAACATCTGATCCAGACGCTTCACACATTCCGTTAGGCGATTGTGAATCTGAAAGTGCGCTTGAAATAATTTACGGTCGATTAGAATACCTTGAGGAGCTTCAGCATATGCTTGCACAACGCTTCGTCTGTTTGGTCGCTGTTGAACTTCATCTGAAACAAACGGACGACACTATTGCCATTTGTTTCTATGCAATAACATGCATGAACAATTGTCATGAACAATTGTCCCTACAAACTTACGGATCGGACTCGTTCATTGAAGTAGTCGAATTCGTAGTGCGCCGAGTGAACGAGGAGAGAGAAGATGAAGAGAGCGACGCCCCAGCACAGGATGCAGTAGAGATTCGCGAGTTGAACGATGATGTACAGACAACGATCACCAAATATCTGCAAAAAGTGGCACTAGGTCGGATGAGAAATATGACGTTATGAAGCCTTTGAGATATCAAAGGCAGCATGACGCTATAGTTCTCATCTAATCAAGTGTCCAACAATGTGTTAGATTCGCCGATTTCTATCCATTCACATAGAATGGTGCCAATTGTTGTGGTGTTGTTGCTCATCCAAAGGCTCCCCAGAAAAACAAGTCATAAATATGAGCAATGCAGGCAAAATGGCTTTCCGCATCGCGCTTGAATTAAGAATGGTTCGAGAAATGAACCAAGGATTTAAATTTAAATTGAAAAGCACCATCGGAATGTCCTTGTCCATGTATCCCACGGTCTTCCCGAACACGTTGATGATTATATGGCCAGCGTAGTAGCAGATGATTAAACCTAATTTTGATGAATTTTGATTATTATTGTAGTTATTATACCGAGAACAACATAGAAAGTGTGTACGATGGAGTTGAGCTGCTTCCGATTGTAGTGGATGCCTAGTCCCTGGAAATAAGATAATTTCTGACACCAGGTTTGGTATCTTTGCAAAAAAAAAGTACGATTTCCCGGTCTCTGAATGTAAAATGGTACATTTAGATACCTTGTTCGCATCGTATAGCAGCTTGAGCACCTTGCTTGGTTGGCCTGTAGACTGCCAGAAGGCGAGGAAGAGCTCAATCAATATTTAGCTGAAGCAGTTCTCCAAAGTTTTTTTTTTTTTCTATGTATCAGCTTGTTTTCATCTAAAACCCTTGGAGTGGATGAGAAATAATGACGACTCACAGTGGAGAGTGTGGCTTGGAGCACCCAGGTGCATAGGGCGATAGATGTGGCCACTCGGTCCGCTTCGAAAGGCTTGTTCAGACACAAGTACGAAACGTAACCAATGAAGTACAGATCTGGAAAGGAGGGCTCGGTGTATTTTCCTATTACGCGGGCACTATACTAAATTCAGAAACAGTCACTCTTACTCATTTGCCAAAGCTTTCTCATCGAGTTTTGAAAATTTATGATAAACAATTGAGTCTTAAATGCGATCAGGATTATCCGATTCGAGAAAGACATATTAGGTTGATTCATAAGTTTTGTCGCATTTCGGAGATTCACAATCTTTCCATAGAGGATACGTCTGAAACATTTCCATTGCCTGGCCTTCCAGTACATGTTAGGGGTATGCATGCACATTCAAACCATAGTGTATAGCTGAGCTGCCAATGCCAGCTAGAGCGAAAAATGTTAATAAGAATTGATTTTAATTTCGAGCAAATTTTCTTAATTTGTTTGACCCGTTGCTAGTTCGCAGAGACGAAAAATGAAACAAGCTAGTGCAGCATAGTGATATGCCCCGTGAATGCTCTTTCTAAATATATGCCAGATATGGTGCCATGTTGAGCAGAACCAAAGATATAGTTCACTGAATCTAAGTATATGCAGTGATTCACAGTCAACTTGACCAACGCGCCTGAATCCAGAAGTGTAACAACTGCGCCTAGCATAAGCGCGTTCCAATTAACACTCATGGTTGTCTAATTTATCATTTAAAAAGTGAAGCGTATACTACTCTACTGGCGGGAAATTTGAATTTTCCATAAATTAAATTCCGGCGTATTTTTGCCAAAAATGCTAGTTTAGGCATTTCGAATTCAAGATTGCCATTCAGAAGCTATTGATTTCTAAAATTACCCCAAATAGATAATGGTATAGGAAGGGCTTACGGTTCGGGTGGTCACAAGAAATCAGATGTTGGACATGCATGTGAGGAAGGAATTTGAACACATTGCAAATTTCAGCAGTTTGATTTACATAACATCGTTCTGTATGTAGCCATTCATTTCAACAGAACCCCATCGACCCCAAACTGTAAATGTATACTGACAACCTAGAATGGATTTTATTCCACAAGTATTTGAATCTCGATATATATTGAGAAGAAAATACGGCTTGCGAAACATTTCAGTACCGTGACCTATCATCAACACTATACAAACTCGTCTAAATTTCTAGAACGCTGTTCGTTTGTCAATTTTCGTTAGTGGTTAAAAATTATGCCCATATATAGTACTTTACGCATGTCACACTAAATCGGCATGATTCCTCTTTTTCAAGAAGATCTGGTGTATGAAATTGACTTGTAATCCTGATCTCACTACAATTTTGTCTGACTACTGTGCCTCTCTAACTGTCTTGACAGGACTGAAGTAAAGCGCGTAAGGAAGGGTACCAAGGTCCTTATTGATTACGAATAACGAAATTGGGATGAAACTAATTCGAAGAATTTCTGAGCTTAGAACGCTTAAGAGAGAGGACGCGACAAAACTTATGAATCAACCTTATATCATGAAATAAAATATGTATTTACTCACTGATGCAGCAGTTGAACAGTACGATGGCCATCGAAATTCTGCGCATTGCCGGGCTACGATCTTGATAGAAATTGACGCCGAGAACCATCGAGAACTGATGCACAGAGCTCACATTCGCCCCCAACTGATTCTCCATTTTCAAGCCATCTTTTTATATTCAAATAAAGGCTAACATAGCAAATGCGGTAGAAGAGCTTGTCGATCTTGTAGTCCTCCTCGGCCTCTGAGTGCTCAGATGCAAACGCTTTGTAGGGTAGATTCGGAAATTTAGTTGATGACGTCACGCCAATTCTTAGTAATCACTCTCTTCATTCGATACACGAACAAAATAAAAAGGAGTACATGCACAAAACGAAAATAATGTGTTCCGAATTTCGAAATTAGTATTCGCTGTTGCCCAGACGGCATGGGCCCTCTACATATCTTATGCGCTCTCGCCGGTCCGACAGAGCGATGGAGTGTGTGAAGCGATGATATAAATTCTACTCGCCTCATTCGCCTCATCGTCGTCACTGTCGAGATCTCGTTCAGCACGCTCGACGACGATGGACGTCCCGTTGAGGTGCACTTCAGGAACCGCGCTAGCCATCCTCTTCTCGTCCTTCATTGCATAATGGAGAGGGAGAGCCTGGACGAATCCAATATGACGCTTCCCATTTCGGCGCCCTCCAATTGCCCGATGAAGCGTGTTTTGAATTAATGCAAAGAACGAGCTGCTTCTTCTTCTTCTCTCATCGCTGCCTCTACTCGTGGAAATGAGGAACCACTGCGCTAGATTTCGAAATTCGGGCTTCTTCATTTAACGAAACATACTATTTGCGTATAGGACAATAAGAGAAGAATTTCGCGTGGTTGGTTTTGCTTGTTTGTGTAACTTTTTAAAAAATGCATTCAACGTCTTCTCAAAATGATGTTTGATCTCGTTTATGCGAGCACTTCAGGAAGACCACAGCGCGTGACTCGGCCACTTACGCGAATTAGAATGCGCATACACATGTAGCTTCAGCCGAGCAATAAGCGAAATTGTCGGCAGAGGTCTTCACATTGTGACCCCAAATGCCAACCAATATTTAGAGAACCGTTGAGAACGGAATGAATCGGCGAAACACCTACTCATAACGATGACATGTGTTCAGTGTACTCTGCAAATCACGATTACTGGATTTTTTTCAGGGATGTTTTCATCGTCGTGCGACTGTTGCTAGAATAAAAAAATTAAGGAGGAAGTTGTTCAACCGCGTTTCTCACAAATGGACATTTAATGTGCACAAATTTATCAAAATACCAAGATCTTTAAAATAGCGTTAAAATAGCGCAATACCAAAAAATCGGCTAGTTCCCATCTTTGATCATGTATTGAAAACAATTTCCAATTTTAGCTAACGACAAAAATTGAAGATTCCATGAAAAAAGCTGATGGAAAGATCCTGATTTTTCACAGCTTTGCTTTGGTATAATTGAGCCTCAAATTCACCACTATTCATATGTGTAGCAAAAATCGGGTTACAATTGTTTGATTTTTTAAACAATCTTTGAGGATTTCATGCACTTTATCATCATTATTGCCGGTTAAGACATTTGCCTTAACATCGGATAATGCATGTGCATTTTCAAACACGAATACAAATTGTTGTATATTTCACAACACGTGCGTGATGGAAACTGGGTGAATTGCTTGCGTATTTGTTATTGCAGTCGGCGGATAGACAGTCGTCGCGAGAATGTTGACATCCCCGGGCAAAGAAATCGCGACGACACGCCGAATAACGTTCTTCAGTGCGACGCGAAACCTGGTCATTTATTGATTCAGTTCTTGATTTGTATTTTCCAACATAAGCCACCAATTTTAGTGTGCCTCACTTCGAATAGGCGAGAATCATGCAGATTGGATCGACAACAGGGAAGAAAGAGACCATCAAGCCTTAAATGATCAGGACTTTATCACGCTGCTCGTCCATTTTCGATCGCCTTTTGTGCCCTTTATAGTCGGATAAAGCTGGGTAAGCATTTTCAGAATTTCACGCTCAAGTTTGAAAAAAAATATTGAGAGTGATCACTTAGTTCTGTCGACAATCAACGGTCAAATAATTATGTATTTCCGGCGCGTACCCAGTACATTCCCGGTGAGATTGAATGATAATCCCGTTATGGGCAGTCCTATGAGCAGGAAGAAGGGGATGACACACAACACGACTGGCACCGAGAACTCAAATTGGATTCATTATGTTGATTTCTTTGCTGAGAAAAGCTGTCTGGCCAATCTCTTCATTTTTCTAACATAAAGCTGACGACCAACCATGGTGAAATTGAAGGTGGAAGAATTTAGGCTAATTATCGAATAAATAGTGGCTAGTTCGAACCTGAATTATGAGAGCCCGTAGCAGCGCTAGATGGAGACGATGCGAGGCCTCTGAGATGTTGCTGCAATTGGCCTATTTTATTACTGGATATGTATTACTGGATATGTATTGGTACTGGATATATTCATTACTGGATATGTATTGGCTTTCAAATCCTTTGCAAACAAAAAGAGGATAACTTCAAATCGGAACCTTTTCTCTATTTTGCGGACGATAATTATTGAGCAGGTTGCGTTGAAGGTGAATAGCAACGCCGCGAATCCTCCGCAATTCATCGTCGCAATGATGGTGTGCCAGTTGGGCCCGCCGCCAAAGGCAGCGCCATGCTGATAAGCAGTGACATTCACACAGTTTTGTGCAAAGTTTACGCATTTGGAATGCGGTCTTCACAGGCGAAATATTGATACTGTTAGATGTAAAATTGTAGGCGTGAAAGGTATTTATTTGTTTGTACATCATTTGTACGTGTGCTTACGACGTAGGGGAAAGGGATAAAGTTGGGCTGCGGATCCGCTGTTAGGTCCAAGCCGTACTCGTGCATCATTGCATCGGCAAAATAGTTCTCGTAAATCTCGGGGCTATAATTGTTTTCGTGCCTATTTTTTATAAAAAGTTCATTACAAAGTAATCCAAATGTCGACGAGAATCATGAATGAGATGAAGGCATTTACGCATATCGCTAGGAGTACACCGAGACCGAAATGCACTCGTAATGCGTCTGGCCTAAAAAAGCTCCCATTTTGCCTGTCTGCGGATTACGTCAACACTACGCATTATATTTAGACACTGCAAGCTCCGCCCACTCTGCTCTGACACTTTCCCCCTCGAAAGCGAGATCAGGGGGGCACAGGCTTCATTCGAAACCAAATCACTAGCTCAAAAATGAATTTGGAAGCTCTTTTCATCCTCTATCGAATGAGAATCCGTGACCCTGGAAAATCCATCTCTAAGTAGGTCAGCATACAAGTTTTATAGAGCGACTTAGCCTAGAAAACTATAAAACTCGTATGCTGACCTACTGAGAAAAGGATTTTCCAGGGTCACGGAGGCTCATTCGAAAGAGGATGAAAAAAGCTTCCAAATTCACTTTTGAACGAATGATTTGGTTGCGAACTCATCATGTGTCTCTTCGATTTCGAAATGCGCATGGCTCGTGACTTGAAAAGACAATGGAGAAATAGGCCCCGCCCCTCTTTCCCTCGTCTCGCTTTTTGGACATTTTACGTTATGCTCGATTCACCCACATTTTGGCCCGTATCTTGACTCAAACATTAGATATCGACCTAATTCAAAAAGTATGATCCTATTCAGTCCCATAGGGACACATTATAGCCAGAAATAGGCCTGTGTGATGATTTCTGTTAACCACCTTACGGACCCTAATTATATTGGTATCCACCTATCTGAAGCAAGATGTTACCATTTTTTTAAAATCATGAATGTTTAAAGCTATTAGGAAATGTGTAATATTCAAAACTATTGTAAAGGTTACCTCGTCACTGAGAGTAATCGGTAGAAGAAATGGAATGAGACAAGAACGAATGGCTCGTAGAAGAAGAGTATGTAGCTTTCTATGAGGGCAAATCCAAGGGTCGGAGGAAGATCCAGAGCGGAATACGCGAAAATCCCATATCCGTACTCGACTAGAGCAAAATCCTGAGTGCGAACATGCTAAATTATTGATTTTTTTTTTAAAGTTGCTACCGGTAATGTGATCGCATGGTAGAGTGAAATCGCGATGTCCACAGTAGCAAATGTGCACAATAACACTCGGTAGTTGCCCAAATTGCGATTCGAAGGCTGGATTACTAGGTAGATGAGAAAGGAATTTGCGGTGAGTGAGAGGACAACGAACAAGTAGAGAACAACCTGTATGCACATATTTATGAACTACACATTAGCCAATAAAAACAACCTTGTGGATCCAAAGTGGGAGCGCAGCCATCACAAGGAGGGAGAATAATAATGATAATGCGGTCTTCGAAAGCTGAAATACCGATGTCTTCTCCGTACCGAGAACATCTTAGCATTTTCGCATTACCTACGCGCATCTGTTCGTTCAATAATGCATTCTCCTTACTGACGAGCAAAACAAGGTTCCCGAAAGTCATGCACTAAAGATACAACTCATGCGTATTATATTTTGCACTATACACACGAAAATGAAAGTGTGAACGAAAATGAAAGTGTGAAATGAAAGTGTGAACCTTTATCGCCTAAATATTTGTGTGTGTACTTCTCGGTTTGGGTACAAATTCATCTTACCTTGGAGCAACGTTATGTGATGACTTGCCATTATTTATTAAATTGAGTTTTGTATTGTTGAGCTTTAGATGAGATCGCCAATCGGCTTCTTAATCTGTAAATAAAACAGTAAATCGGCATCAGATCCCATCAAATGTTATCTTTCATTTTCACCAATATTCCTCGCCGAATGAGTGAAGGAACAGCATAGAAAAAGCCGGAACTCGGAAGACCCGCAGTAATTTACAACTGCAATATTCAAACCGGTCACAATTCGGAAGAATTTAGTCAGTATGTACCTCACAAGTTTCTCACTTTCAATGCCCAGAATATCGAATGTTTATCTACAAATTTGATCCTATCGTCAAGTACAATGGATCTGCGAGAGGGTAACTTCGGTAGGGGGGATTGTAGTAATGCATTCATTGTTTAATGTCGGGTTACGTTTGTCGGTTTTCAATCGGTCGTTTATCTTCCTTCTTCATCTCCTTCGCATCACTTTGCCATCCACAACACTGCCCCTATTGTCCCTTCGACGCGCATTCGACAAATTTACAAATTAGATAGAGATCGAAATCAGAGATTGAATGTTCGCACATATGATTTACGTGAGCGAAGAGCGATCAACGAGAAAAGGATGGGCCTCGATCAGGTTAGAATTATATTACGTGCACGATAGGTTCCCATTTACATTGCAGACCCTCGGGAATATCAACACAACACTGGAGCAGGTCCATGAACTGCTCGAGGTTGCTTTTGCTATTTAATTCATAATTAAACAGTTCCGTACTGTCCGGTGATGGAGTGCTAAAAAATATGTTCATAAATAATGCGTTTATAAGCAATAGGCATCATACATAAATAATGCAAGTGAGATTGAGAAGAAAGATAAGTCTGGTCATTACCGACTTTGCCTCATTAATCATTGTGTTACAAATGTTTTTGCAATTCCAGGGCGGATTCCTAACCTGCTTATCTGATCTGCAGGTTGTCCAATTGGCGACTATAATAGTCGCCGTCGCTCTCACTGTTCTTCTAGTAGGAACGACCTTAACTTGCTACTATGGGAAGTACAAGAAGTACAGCAACATCAGCAGAGACTGCGAACGTGGCTTACGTAGTTAGTTTATCCCTCTCCCCTTAGAGCTAAACAATTATGTCAATGTGATCTTCATTCTACACACTCGAGTGTTGAGAAAGTGCTAAAAGTGAAGAGCCAGTGATTTTTTTCTATACAGCTACTCATACATAAAAAAACTAGACGCTAGTCTCTCGAAAATTCCCCCGACTAAAACAGGAATAGTCACTTTGTACACCGGAATTCCTAATCAATAAAATTTCGAATACGAGTAAACCTTGTTGATTTCAGATGAATCTCGATTGAGGTTACTATCACCCCCAGGTTGGTTTGGAATCGTGTCGTGTTAGATGTGTGAAATTATGCGACTAACCCTCACTTGTACACATCTTTGCTTGAAATATCGTTGATATTTTCAGGTTTGCTGAAGCAGTATCACAAGGGGAAGTACCAACCGGATGATATTACACACATATCACGAGAACATCGAGCTAGAATCGTCAATAATGGAAATGGATGAAAAGTCGACTAATTAACGTAGACGAATTTTTAATAGAACCTAACACCTGAAGCATTAATTAATAAAGAATTTTATTCAACTATTTTCGACCTTCCGCGAGAGAAGCTCTGTGAAAGTAGGGCGTATCGAATAAATAGAATATAACAAGCAACTCGATGTTACGTGACTCACGCATTTTTTTGACACTTCCTCGACTACTTTTCCATTTTGACGATCCATTCTCGGTGCTGCCTTCAGAGATGTGTTGTAAAAGCTTTAAAAAAACTGAAGGTGCAGCCACGTCAAGCGATTTTACAGTCGTCGCGAGCCGATTACACTAACTGGTGTAGTGCGGTGAGGCTGTGTTGTAGAGCAAATAAAACAAACTGCTTCAATCCCATCGATACTTTGTGGATTGATGCTCCCGTTGTCGTCGACTTTCGGGTTCGCGTGATGAAGACGAAAAATTTAAAGTACCTAAATTCCGGCTCATGACGTTTCAAAAATTCGAAATGTAATAAATTTATACAACGAATCTATTTGTTTAGTTGAGCCCATTATTACGTGATGCCTTTTTACTAGACGAATGCATAGGCCAATGGGAAGCACAAGGTAAATGTAGAGGTAATGAAAGATACGATAGAGTAGACTGGGAGATATTGGTCACTCTATTTCGAATTCATTCCCAAAAAGCCATTGCTTCTTTATCGTTAAAATTTCAGTCAGGTTTTCTCGGCTTTACAATATGTTGCATAACATATGAAAAAAAATAAAATCGTCAAAACATTTAATTTTGTCTCAACCGGTGATAACCCTCATTCAAGTGCGAGGTACGATGGCTCGAGATCGTCGAGGTTGCCCGAAGGCAAGTCAGTACATCCGCGTGTAGGCGTTCCGTCGCCGGAGGAGTAGGACGATGACGGCAATCAGCATCCCGAAGACAACGAGAATCTGGAATTTCGAAAAAAAGTGTTTTTGAATCACTATATACACTTCACTTTGACTACCTATTTCCCATGACTATGTACTCGCTTCTTGAAATCGAGGGTAGTTAGATGGTTATATGTGATTTGAAATCTGAACAGTTGCTCTCGATTCAAATATTGATTTTATGTAGGTTGCTAAATGCATATATTTATTTATCACACACTAAGGGTGCTTCAGCTTGTACAATTCTGAGGGAGATCGGTTAGGATACGAGAAGTATGGGAGGGAAATGGAAAATTCTAGTCATTACCACTTTAATACTAGTCGGTTCAGGGTAGTCACGATATGAAGTTTTACAGTGTTCGATTACAAACACAGTCAGGAGTATCAAAAATCAATCACCTCGAAAGTGAGTGATTTGCTATCCTTCTTTGCAGGGCGTACTCTCGGGACGACAGGTGCAGTGGTAGATTCTCCGTATCTCGCATCTCTCCCGAATTGTGAGAATGGATATCGCTGGAATGAAAACAAATCGAAAAGTTCCAAAATATAAATGAGCAAAATGTATTTATAAAAGTTCTCGTATTGCAATATTTAAATTTTTTCTCTTAAAATATAAAAATTGATCGTAAAATGATCATACAATAATTACATTACGGTAGGATACTAAAAAATCATTTTAGGATCGATTTTGGATTTTCAGAAAAAAATGTTTGACCCAAGGAGCTGTATCTGACTCAATGAACTAGGTTACGGTATTTACTTGAATACTGAAGAATCTATTGAGCACCGTACCAGGATTTTTATAACAATTAATTCAGTTCGCGATATTCTGGGTTTCGGTATGAGTACAGTAGGATCGATTGGGTACGGTATCTTGACTTTTTGTAAATAAAGTCAGTTCTCAATAATCAGAGTAACGATAGCGGTATACGGTATCTGGAAGTACTGTACGATCAATTGGGTACGGTACTTAGTCTTGACCTACCATGATACTATTATCGACCATGACCCGAAATACATGCCTTGTGCAGCACCCCCTGGCAAACGATATACTGTATGATACTGTACAATTTTTTTTTAAATTGCGCGCTATTGACTTCGGCTCATACATTTGCGGCGAATTGGAGAAAAAAAACTTTCTTCCTAGTGGTACTTTAAAAACCCCTTTTTTCTCGAAAATAACTAGTTTGAGTTATGCCAATCATCAAATCTATCGAAAACAACCGCACTTTTTTTACTTGCTCATCCCACTGCACGTCGTCCTGATCGCCCTCGGTGTAGGAAGAGATGCGCTTCTTGAAATCGAGGAAGCGAAATTTGGCAACGGGTTTGAAGGGCGCGTCGAGACCGTCCTTCATCACTATCTGTAATGAGCCAGCTTGAATGCACTCGTCGTGGATGTGAAAGTCAGCCTTTGAAAAATAATTGAAATTTGTGGACTGCTTACTTTTATGTCGAAGCCGTCGGTCGAGCTCCACGTCTCGATGACAATCGCCGAGGAGAATTCCGGATTCCGTCCTCCGAACTCGCCGATGATGCCCAGCGCTTGCGCAACGCCAAGAATGTTGTGATCGTGCTGAACATTTGGATGCCATGATCATATTTACGTGAATGAATTTACGATTTGAATAGATAATGATTGCATGATAATTAATCAAAATTTGGACCGCTTCTCGTTTCATTTCAACCTTCATTCCATAAAAAGTTGATCTATCTATGTTTTAGAGCGCCAACTTACCGTGTAGTAGACCCTTAACACAGGTCCCGTCCTCGCGCCCTCGATAGTGTCTGCCTTCACGGCGTCGTCGACGTTCTTCGAGACGATCGACATCAGCGGACCGATGACGTCATGCGCACGCGACGAGTCAAACTCATCCGCGACGCCCGGTCGAATACTTAACGTCTACAAAAAAAATCATGCAATGTTCAACGTAAGAGTACCAGTTCATGTCTTGACAAAGGAAATAGCTCACGCGAAACTGGATCTTTCGTCCTTCGCCACGAGCGCATCTCGCCAATGCGCTGTCGATTTTCACTGCAGGGTGCTCAATCTCCGCGATGGCTGCCTGTGCATTGTGCATTGTATTTTACGAATGTATGTGTTACGATTTGTGGTGTTGCTCTCAAATGGCGGTAAACCGGAACCGACAACATATGTTAACTTGATTAATCACTGAAATATTACTTCAATCTTAGCGTACGGAAAGCTTGCACATTCCGGATACTCCTTGACGATTTCGGCTTTGAGTAGTTCCTGCGGTTAGTGAATTGCATCAGCGGTCGCTACCATTTGTATCACGTTGTTATATCGATCGGCTTATATTTCTCGTTCTCTGGAAGAACGCATTTATGTGGACAGCCATACAACAAGTTGGCCATGCGTGACTATCGCAGTGGGATTATCCAAGTTCTTCGATCTCACCGTCTCGTATTTTCGCCAGTGCAACACAAGTATTGTTTACTCGGTTGTACATAATTAGAGTATAAAAGAGTGGCAGATGTGTGGGATATGCGAGAAACAGTATGAAGTGTTCTCCCCCAATCATCGCTCTTGCCATTGTGATATCTGCCATCGCTCTTATCATGTTCATGTCATACGAGAGATATAAAGTTATAGGTGAATTTCATTAACATTGAAACGTGAAGGTGTGGATACTTTTATCCGGGTACTCTGGAACTCCAAAAAACTATGGAATGCAATTCTTGTTTGCAGAGCCTCCCTGCTGTTCAAGGAGCGCGTCTACTGGAATGCTGGGTTGTGGCGAGCTGCCGTGGTGCGAAGATTAATGTTGAAAGCGAGATCATGGATAGCGTACATAGCTACACGATAAATACTTCAGTAGCATCAACCTTGTACTCAGAATGATATTATTTTAATATGAAGGCGAAAATTGATGAGATGCAAACGATTCTCATTGATGTTGATGACCTCTCTGTTTTGCCATCGCTAGTTGCGTCTATGATCAATCTATCCCTTCCCTTCGTAGGCACTATCGGCAGATTTGGATAAAATGAATTGATTATAATGGTTCTTCGTGCAAAAGAGACGCGTAAGGGAGTCAAAGGTCACACTTACTGATCGACAGAGCGGCCCGTCGCTTATGTTGTGCCGAGCAAGCACCTGAACAAATGGAGATCACTGAGGGTTTGGTTCGTTCTCTATCCCTCCTGCTCTCTCTCCCTATCTATCGTGCTCTCTCGCACAGCCAAACATAAGAGATAGTGCGCGAATTCGATACCATTTTCAAGTGAGGGATAGAGACGCTTCGCTCAGTTCTCTTTAGCTCACCAAACTGAACTGAACGAGAGCGCGCGCGGAATTGAGAGGATATCTCTGCACGGTTAGCACGTGTCTTGCAGAATCAGGAGAATAGTTTGTCATCGTCATCTCGCGACGAAACGGGGCTACTGAAGCACGTTCTTCAAACATATTGCACCGTACGCTTCGTCTAGTCTAAAGTGAAAGCGAAAGACCGCGGAGAATTGAACATAATATATTTTAAAAAAATTTCTCTTCCTGTACTAGATTCACTCCTTTTATGAAAAATAAATTGGATTAGAAAACAATGAGTACCTCGCATCGATAAGAAGTCGAGTCGTGCACTACGAGCACCTGCGAAATATCACATTTCTTATGAAAAAAAACCATCGATTTGATAAAATTGTGTGCCTACCTTCTCAGCATTCTCGTTGGCCGTCGTGTAAATTCTGGGAAGTTGCACCTTTTGAGTGCCTAAATATTTGTATTTGTGCATATACATCATATGTTATCGAGACATGAGTGGGATACTTGTGGGAGAACACTACATACACATATTTGAATAATCATTCCACAAGGCTTGGATGTACTATATGTCAAGAGCGATAGGGACAACTTGAAAACAAGGACTACCGATTATTGAACTAGCAAATGCCGTTGCTGACATGCGGACGCGCCTGAGTGGCGATATTCGTATGTAGATCTGTGCGAAAATGGATTGCACCTTTCCGGAAAAGCGGAAAATCGACGATGTTTTTGTTAATGTGGAAATTTGAGGGACAGACCTCATTTGACTTGGTTTTCTCACTCAGAAGTCCCAACTCCTCGTAGTGACGTCTGAAAGCAGCTCCTTGATGTTTCGCGTGCCGAATACCCTCCTACGAATCAATGTTGTGACCACAGAAAGCATAGGAGTTTGTGTTGTATGGGATCACGGGAAATCAGAAACAACTTAACGGGACATTTTTCAGTTTGTGCATGCACACAACGTGTTTTTTTCACAAGACAACAATATTCTCAATCATGATCGCAATTTGAGCCTACGCGTAGTTCTACCTAATATCATCTCTTATATGTAACATCAATTACGCTCTCACGTAACATCAGTTACGCTCTCACGCTCAATTGAATTGCGCGCTAACGGGACAAAAAGGGAAAGTAGCACGCGCAAGGGCGATCCAAACTGACATCGGTGATTTCTCCCAGCCCACGCGGAAATAGTTTCGCCGATTCGCTCGAGGTGAACTCGTACATTGGAGCACGCTCGGCGTTACGTATTATCTGAACTTTTTGTATAATCTGAGTAATCTCTACATCGATAAAGTAATTATAAAATTAAAATGTACCTAGGCGGTAATACTAAACAATTCGAACTCAGTTCGCACTCAAATCTTTGAGATCAAATAGGAGATCTATAAACGGTTTTTAGATAAAATGTCTTGACTACGAATTAGGATGACAAATGCGGAAGTGATCTTACGAAGTGAAAAAAAGGTAAATCGATTGACTCACAATTTGCGCTTGCAATAGTCGGGCATTCTCAGTTGCAACGTGCGCCGAGATGCAGTGGATCAGCAACGGGATCATAATCATGCTGTAACACGCGGGCTATCTGGCGATTTATGAGAGACTGGCAGCTTCAAAACGAAGCAAGGGCGCACGTAAGGCAAAGGAAAAGCGAAAATTGGGAAACGAGAGAGAGCTTCAAAAGCTGTGCAAGCATGGAAAACGTGAGAAGCGATGGACAACATGGGCTGCTTGCGCGTGATGTGGAAGCAAGACAAGGAAGAGCCGGTAGCGAAAGGGCACTCTCACTAATCGACAAATTAGCAGCCTTCAATGATCATCACCGTGTTTCGGCCCTTTTCTTCCGTGTTGGCTGAACAAATTGATAAGGCAGATATCGAGCACAAGCAAGAGTTTCTCAGGGTCGATCATAGGCAGCAATCACTCCGTTTTCAAGGTTTTTGGCAACAAAGAGGGGGAGAGAGACGTGTGCGAGGAAGTATCCCACACAGCAGCGGAGCGTTCGTCTCTCCGAGAGAAAAGGAGAAAGAGAGAGGGAGAACTGGGGGAATGGGTTGCACAACGACGGAAAAGTGAGGGCACAAACGCAGCATGCTGCCCGATGAGTGGATGTTCAACAATTTAGAAATGGGCCAGAAGGTGGTTCTCTTCCGTTTTCTGAAAATGTTTCGAGCCCTCTATAACTGGAAAAAGGCACAAACAATCCTACCGAACGTTTCCATCTGGCCCTTAGGTCTATAGCTATTCTGCAATCAAATCAAGAACGGTAAACAGTTGGTATTGGTGATGGAGGTCACTGACGAAGTTCCGATGAGAACATAGGGAATTGAACATTGATCGTTATTGTGTTCATCAAAAGAGACCAACGTGAATTGCCATAGATAATGGGTAGACGTTACTCGGATCAGGTGGAGAACAATAACAATGATGAAGAAAAAACAAGGAATGGAAACGATGATACCAGCAACTAAGGTAGTCTTCTTGAATGACTAGTTGTGGTAAGTTTCGTTGAGCCATAATCGCCCTAGCGAGGGAGTGATGAACCTACGAGTCTCTAGTAGCGTGGCATTTGAATGGAAAAATTTACGAAAGGAGGAGGGAGCTTCATCGGCATTTTAACTGCTTAGCTTCATTGGGTAGAGATAATTTCGAAATTATCGAAATTTATGGGATGCCTAACGAACGGCACCAATCTCAAAATCAGCTGTTTTTCTCAATCGCATTCCAAGTAAGTCAATAAGCATATCATATAAAGAACTGTTTTTTGCACTCCACATGAGGCGATTCAGAGTGAAATTATCGTTGACACATCTGTCTTCGCGGTTTTCACCGTGTGTGAAAAAAGAGCGCGTAGCTCGAGTGTGTAGCTTGTCCCCTATGTCCTTCGCCCATTGTTCTTCCCTCTTTCTGAGCATATTTGATCTCTGATCGCTTCTCTCCGCAAGGGATCGGAAGTTCTCCCGAAAATCAACTTCTCGTTTGCTCATTTATTTCTCATCCGTAGACTTCAGGCAATAGTACAGGGAATGGCAAACGAACGTACGTTTCGATGATTTGTCTGCAAATTTCCACAGCGATTGATTTTTTGAACTTTCTGAAAAAAAACTTTCATCTGTGGACATTCTTCAATAAGTTTACCCAAGTCGTCGTCCGAGGTGACTTCTTTTAAAAAATACATTTAAAACAATCTTGAAAAATATCTGTCATTGGGGAACAGTCAAATTAAACAAATGTCAGTGCTACTTCTCATTAACAGGCATTGTGGTAGGGGGCTGGAGAAAACAGACGAAAAAAGTCAAAATAGTTTGTTTGTTTGTCTATCTGTCTGTCTGCCTATCAAGATAGATTTTTTTCGCGATAACTCAGCTAAAACTCGTCACAGAAGGCTGAGTCCTTGACCAAACGAACGCTCTCGACAATGCGTTTCGATAAAATCAATAATGATTGCGTTATCATTACGCCACATTGTACCATCGCTATGCAATATTCCTTTTTTGCCCATAAATCGCTTTAAACGCATCCTAGAAGAGTAATTCCTTGACCAGACCAAGTCGCCACGGGTAATGCAACACGCCGATTCTAAATATGGTTTTAAAAAAGGAGACAGGTGGGAACTTGGATTTTCCATCGAAGGCTTGTATAGCCGAAAACGTGGCTGAACTACCAGAGGGGCCAAAATTTCGAACTTCGGAGGCCATTTTTACACCATTTCAGAATGCATTTCACTATTCTGAAAATACTCTAGTCGTGCAACCGCATACTCTCTAACACAGAAGACATAGCCCGTTTCTCTACGATACTCTCGAACAACGTCGCAAAATCCGGAACGCCACGAAACCGACAAAAATCGGAGGCACTTCCGGTTATGATATGAGAGGAATCGCGAGAGAATCGACCATTTGAGGGGGGTGGGCGGCGGCAGGAAAAAGATGAGTCCTATCTGGCATCAAATTTACCTATAAGTATTTCAAATGATTCTCTTTCAAACTGCGTCGTCAGAATTTTGATATCGGTCGTCATCTTCGAGATTCAGAAGGCCAAACTTGGTGCTATCACTTTTCGACAGTCAAATCGGGACCACTTAAATGATCATAACTTCGTTTAAAATGAAGATAGAGCTACAGAGCTTAGAAGATCGCAAGAAATGGGCTAGAAACCCCCGAGAGCGCGCGCTCTAACCGTCTGGCGCTCTCTCCACCTGACCTCCCTCTCCCTCCCCTCTATTTAGCGCTCCCCTGGGCCTGTTTCCCGTCGTTTCTGGCCAAATTCCAGGAGCTGTATCATGCTTCAACGATAAGATAGAGACTCACGTTCAACAGATGAAATGTTTAGCTCATCGTATTCTACATTTTTCTCCATAAGCCGAGTCTCTATTCCTATTTTTACCAGGGGCAGAGTTGAGAGTGTTTCGTTGGATTCTTCAGGTGAAATTTCCTTTTCAGTAGCCCTTTTTCTTTGAGCTGTTTCGAGGGATGTATTTACATTATTTGAAACCCATTTAGCGCATTTGGGCCCATCCCGCATGTTGAAATTGGTCAAAATACCGATTTTCAAATTTTCGGTCAGATGACTATTGATGACCAATGGAAGAGCTATAACATGGGGGGTAGATACTTACAATGTTGTTTTGGATGTTTTTGAACGATTTTGAGCCCAAATCAAGTCAATTGAAGATACGGAAGTACTCACCTCCAGAACTCATTTTGAGGTCGTCGCACAAAAGTGGCCTTTTTTTTCCTTTTTTTTCTATATTTTTTTCCTCTCCGATTTTCCTAATTTTTGGCGAGAAGTTAGTTCCTAGTATGAACTTAAACTTAAGCATGATAACCCAAAACGTTTTTCCGATTTCCAAAGATACGTCATTTTTGGTCCTCCCGACCGCCCTGCACCAAGATGAAGGCCAGGAATGATGTCGTCTAGATCGTGTTGTAGAGCATGATGGTAGCTTTCTTTCTAAAAAAAGAGCGACCATCTATCTTCATTTTAAACGAAGTTATGATCATTTAAGTGGTCCCGATTTGACTGTCGAAAAGGGACAGTACCAAGTTTGGCCTTCTGAATCTCGACGATAACGACCGATATCAAAATTTTGACAACGCGGTTTAAAAGAGAATCATTTGAAATACTTATAGCCAAAATTATAGCGGGATTGAACAAATTTGAATCCTACCGCCGCGGCGTGGTCGATTCTCTCGCGATTCGCCTCATATATCAGGCCTCTCACGAGAGAATCAGGACAAATCGGGCTTATGCTGGTACAAAGTAAAAAGTCGAATTTGAGGTTTAATCATTTCGGGGGGTAATCGATAGCCCTGAATCCGAGTTGGCTGATGGCCTATGACGAGTCGCAGCTGCAGCATTCGAGACTCGCACTTTCGCTTCTTTGGAAAAGGTCTCAAAGTACTTCAATTAACATGAAATTTGGAGAGTAGGCATCAATTATGACCTCCTATGAATTCCCGGAGTGATTTCAAGGTAGGTCAAATATGGATGCCTGAGCAGTTTTTGTTGAATAACTTTTTTAGTTCGAAACAGAGACAGACCAAATTTTTGCATCGTTTAGAGAATTCAATTCTGCATCGACATGATTTTTTTTCAGATTTTTACCATTTGATAAAAGATGTTTTACAAGCGGAAAACTGCGAAGTTGCGCGTTCTGCGCACAGCAGAACTGAAGATTATATGAGTGACTATCTGAGAGAACTGACCATAGGACGTACAGCGAAAAATAAAGTGATGATTTTAAGATGCATCTAGGGGTAACTATTCACGTAGAGTTCGAAAATCAACCTTAGGTAGCCGTATCTCTGACCCCTCATTTTCTGTGGCGCGCCTCAACGCTGAGGTCGGTTTTTGTAAATCGTGAACGGCTGGTCCAAACCCCATATATAGATAGTAATTCTGAAAGATCTCGACGAGATAAGCATTTTTACTGTTAGAGGTGAAACGCTACCTCATCTGGGAAAAAACTTATCGACATTTCAATTATCAAATTGGTCGTCCTAAAAAAGTTACATGCGAGGCGTACTTTTAAGTATGTTCATTAAATTCCTCGTGTAAAGTTACTCTTAGATGCAAATTTCTGCGCAAAATAAGGCGCACCCAAGGGGTTTCCCAAATAGCGGAAAAGGGATCAATTGTTAGGAATTTCAGGTTTTTCGTTTCTATCGTCTCCATTTTCACTATTCCGAAGCAGAGTTGACAAAAAAATAAGTTTCAAGATTGGGGAATGTGAATTATTATCGAAAAATCCGTGTTTGAATCGTTCGAAAAATATCGGTTTTCGAATTCTCGATTTTGCTCAAATTTGGGCATCTGAAGGTGTGGATTTTCGAAAAGGTGAAGGTGCTCATTCTGCATGAAGTAAAGAATACTTCCACGTAAATAATATTATGTATATATAAGCTTCTGTGCGCACTTCTATTTTGGGGTTTTTGACATTGAACATTGGAAAAATGGTACTATCGACCAAAAATTTACGATTGAAATCGACTGAAATCAAGTAATTTCGGTGATTTCACACCACATTTCAATTTATAATGCAAAAACAAAGCAGCGAATTCAGCTCATTAGTACGAAAAAATTCAGCTCATTAGTACAATCAATTATTACGACAAATCTAGCTTTTGAATAAATTGGATCCAAAATATCTTTGAAAGTGGAGCAGCTGTCGAACTTATTTTTATTTAGTATTACTAATCTACTACTCTCATATAGCTCACTATAAATTGCGATAGGTTTCATAGCGAAATCGCTGAAATTTGAGTGGGTAAACATTGGGAAAATCGAGAATTTGAGTCATTATTTTTCCGAAATAAGATATCCGTCCTTTTTGCTGCTTTGTTTTTGCATTATAAATTGAAATGTGGTGTGAAATCACCGAAATTACTTGATTTCAGTCGATTTCAATCGTAAATTTTTGGTCGATAGTACCATTTTTCCAATGTTCAATGTCAAAAACCCCAAAATAGAAGTGCGCACAGAAGCTTATATATACATAATATTATTTATGCGGAAGTATTCTTTACTTCATGCAGAATGAGCACCTTCACCTTTTCGAAAATCCACACCTTCAGATGCCCAAATTTGAGCAAAATCGAGAATTCGAAAACCGATATTTTTCGAACGATTCAAACACGGATTTTTCGATAATAATTCACATTCCCCAATCTTGAAACTTATTTTTTGTCAACTCTGCTTCGGAATAGTGAAAATGGAGACGATAGAAACGAAAAACCTGAAATTCCTAACAATTGATCCCTTTTCCGCTATTTGGGAAACCCCTTGGGTGCGCCTTATTTTGCGCAGAAATTTGCATCTAAGGGTAACTTTACACGAGGAATTTAATGAACATACCTAAAAGTACGTTTGGCATGTAGCCGTTTTACGACGACCAATTTGATAATTGAAATGATGATAAGTTTTTTCCCAGATGAGGTAGCGTTTCACCTCTAACAGTAAAAATGCTTATCTCGTCGAGATCTTTCAGAATTACTATCTATATATGGGGTTTGGACCAGCCGTTCACGATTTACAACAACCGACCTCAGCGTTGAGGCGCTCCACAGAAAATGAGGGGTCAGAGATACGGCTTCCTAAAGTTGATTTTCGAACTCTACGTGAAAAGTTACCCCTAGATGCATCTTAAAATCATCACTTTATTTTTCGCTGTACGTCCTATGGTCAGTTCTCTCAGATAGTCACTCATATAATCTTCAGTTCTGCTGTGTTCCAGACCGGTTGTTTTTGATAAAGAAGTTCCGCCTAAATGAAGGACGGGCCACTGATACGTGTACCGTACATAGTCATGATCCGACTCAGCAACGCAAGCTCTCTTGCCTGTGAAGCAGAGCCATAGCGTGCGATCAACGGATTGCTTTCCATCAGGTCTTCCACTGTCTTCGACCTGCGGATGAGGGAGGCGAGACGCCTCTAGTGGACGCCTTCGCTGCAGCTGAAAGGCTAAAGGACGAGGTATCAAACAAACAAAAGATCAAAGATCAGTTGAATATTCCAGTACCCCTCAGCTTTCCGAATCCTCTCAACAACGCTGATCGATCATCAGTACACCGTGAAAGGTAGCGGAGAAAGCAATTTGAAACTAAAATCGATAATCTATATAAAAATCGATAATCAGGCGAGAAGCCCCTTCATGCGTGGGCGCCCGCTAGATCAGTGATCGAGCTGAATGACCAGGGAGGCATCGCCCAGATACGGTATGTGAGATACGGTAGGCCAATCGGGAATTATTGAATTCAGATTCAATCCGTACCAACGGGCGCCACTGCGTCTTTCGCTCGATGGAGAAGGAGGGCTGTCGTCGCCCGAAGATGTGACTGCGTTCTATGAGGCGTACCAGGTAGGCCATTCTGATACTTACTGGTGGGCGATGAAATGGAATCTCGGAGGTGATAGAGATGGTAAGAGGATTATGAATGGAAGAAATATGATGGATGTGAAGGAATGAATGTGTTCACTGCAGGCCTTTTGCCGCATCTGCGTGGATCCATCGATGACGATAAGGATGCACCTCCAGCCAGGCACAGTCAGTCATTCGGATTATGACGGGAAAAGATCAATTCCGAGACCATTTCTTTCTCTATTTTCTCCGTTGGCAAACAGGAATCCTCATGGATTTACAAACACATTCACTTTCAGCTCATCTTCATGGACAACTACCGGGTGCTGCATGCACGCGCCGCATTCTCAGTCAGTCTTACCGTATCTTCGTCAATTATGTATTTATAGATAAATAATCAGTAACTACATGTTGAGGGCTGCCGTAAGATGTGCGGATGCTACCTGTCGAGAGACGCGCTGATGGCGAAGGCGAGACCCCACGTGGAGGAGGAGAAGAAACTGCACATTTGAGAAGAATAACAACTGTTTTCGTAATAATTGCTGCTCTTTGGTTGTACACTAATGTGAAACTATCATAATTTGCGAGATTTTTGTCATGAAATATAAAACATTATTCATGATGGGCCTAAGTCTGATCTCCGGATCGATAGAAAATGAGTAGTCACTGAGTCATAGCACACTACTGGGATATGAGAGTGTTTGCCTAAAAGTCGAGCAGATCCGAAATATTTTGGCACAGCAAAAAAAGTCATTTTTTCCAATTTTGAGTGATTTGGGGTTATCGATGGCGCTGAATAAGATAAGCCTACTCATTTTGTACGTAGAGCTTCTGTTGGCTCCAGACGACGTTGCGTCGTTTTCACATTTTGAGGCTATACACAGCTCAATTGAGCGCTAAAATTAGTGGAACAAGTTTTCTAGGGTGAAATTTTATGGCGAACACGTCTGTGTATTTCAATTATCACATTTTTCTAATTAAAAACTTAAAAATTCAACTTTTAGCTCCATCAAAAGCGAGCTTAGCAAATACATGGATGGAACCGCCGTGACGAGAGGATTTCAAGTATGCAATTTCATCTAAATACGACATCAAACTTTTGAGAAATGTTGCAAATAGTGCTCCGTTTGAACCTAATTTAACGTGTTATCGTCCGATCTTACTCCTTCACTTGACCTCAGACCCTCTGGCAGTCCTCTGCCTCTATCCCACGCCCCCTGGCAGTTTCAGTGCATTGTCTCGTCCAACCTCGCGTTTTCATCTGTTTTGAGCGCAGTTATTTTTAGTTTTCTCAAAAGTTTGGTGTCGTAATTAGATGAAATTACATACTTGAAATCCTCTCGTCACGGCGGTTCCATCCATATATTTGCTAAGCTCGCTTTTGATGGAGCGAAAAGTTGAATTTTTAATTTTTTTAATTAGAAAAATCTGATAATTCAAATAGACAGGCGTGTTCGCCATAAAGTTTCACCCCAGAAAACTTGTTCCACTAATTTTAGCGCTCAATTGAGCTGTGGAAAGCCTCAAAATGTGAAATCGACGCAACGTCGTCTGGAGCCAACGGAAGCTCTACGTACAAAATGAGTATGCCTATCTTCTTCAGCGCCATCGATAACCCTAAATCACTCAAAATTGGAAAATGGACTTTTTTTGCTGTGCCGGGCTCTGATCGAATCTTCGGCAAACGCCCTCATTTCCCTGGTCGTACTGTAGAACGAATTTATAATATTTGTAGTCCAATTCGTATAATTTCGGATTGCAGAGCAAATAATATCCGAAATATCACTCGTTAATCCGGAAGTATCTAGAAGATTGAATTAGTAAAGAACTGCCCACGCAAAGAGTGGTCAGGAATGCGATAAAATGTGCCCTGTTGGAGAAAAGTACTTCTAAATGGGGCCAACTCATGCGCCAGACCAGAAAAAGATGCAAGGGTGAGCGAAGGAAACGAGGTGGCGGCTGATGGCAAGCTTTAAAAAAGAACCAATCTACACTCGCTCTCTTTCTGTAAGTCCATGCAATACTTTCTTTTCAGAATTCTTCATGTTTTATCATTTATCGACGAAAACTAAACTAATCAGAGCATCAAAAATGAGTAAAATCTCGAACGTTCATCTTCTTGAAACGGACGTCGACGAATGGACAGTACTCGATCCAATTTTGTTCACTGAAATGTCCGATACGAACCACTTCTTCATCTGCTGCAATGCTTGCTGAAACACATTCTATGGCATGATTCGAATTGTGCATTTGTCGACGGCGAATAGCATTGCTGAATGCAATAATTAGAGCAGTTCCGCAATGGTAGTAGGCAGCATCTCATCCACTTGCCTGTCCATTCGATGGGGCTTCGTCTCGTTCGAGCAGATTGCAGTGAGCGTGCGCAGTGCCTTGATCATGTCCACCTGAATTATTGAAAAAATTTAAAAGAAGATACGCACAATATAATGTGAAAAAAATAACAATACAAGAATATCACAATTATAAAAATAGTGCTAGCCACTGACCCTCTCGTGGACGTCGTCCTTCACGTGTAGCAGACTGCACGTCTGCTCGATGAATCCTAGCGGAGGCAGCTGAGGGACCATCGCTGCCAGCTCCTCCGATCCACATCGAGAGTACACTGCAACTGGGACAGAGGATAAGTGCGCGTTCCTGCATTCATAAATATCCCCCGCTCACTAGCTAGTGTTAAGACGATACGTTAGCTTACACAATTTCCTAGTATCGCTGCATATTTGCAAATAAAACGACTCCAAATGAGCAAAGAATAAACTACTGATCTTGTAGCCACAAATAACGTGGCCGATTGTAGTTCGGTGGGAAATGAAGATATTATGCTCCCTCTAATCAGCTGATATCATGCGCAACCTTTGCCACACAAAAGTGGGGTAATGATCATAAGATAATTATGAGGAAATCATATCGTCTCTAATAAAAAAAATAGCAAGCATTCCAAAATTCTTAAGGGAATCCCGTGATATCCCCGTTTCCTGCTGCCCTCGTTCCCCACTTACGGAGTGTGCTCATGGCGAGCAATCGGGCGATCACCCAGTCCACTCTGTGTGTCTGGTCTTCGAATGCTCTGAGAAGGCGGAGTCGGGCGACGAGCGAGGCACGATCAGCATCGTCCCCGTCGAACTTCTTCAGTGTCTCCTCGACGACCAGCAGAAGAGGCATCGAGTCCTGATACAGATTATTCATTTCTTAGTTGACACCCCTCAAAAAATGCAATCCCTTTTTTTCGTAAATTTGTCTTTTAAGCTTTAAAAAGTACAATGACAGTTAATCATAATCTGTAGATGCGAAAAGATCACATCGATCGTTGCACGTCTTTTGGGATGACATCATCGCTGATAAAATCGCAAAAAAAACGGCTCAAAAGACTCACATCCGGCTTGGGAATGTGCACGGACTGGCCGGAGGAGTTGGTGAAGGAGAGCGGGAAGAGGGGCTGGGCAAGGGCCAGCGAGGGCTTGATGCAGTCCGTCAGCTTCACCTCACGCAGACGGCCACCCCAGCACTGAAAATTATAGATTTGTCGAAAATCGATTGTATACGGGTATTGGGGGGGGTAGAGCACACTCTTTCAGTAAAAGAACAAGAAGAGATAACGAGAATCAAAGAATGGAAGCCAGCAATGAATAAAGAAATAGAATTATGAAAAGAGCCCAAAAGTATAAAGTGTACCTCCGTGAGAGCGGCGAGCTTCTCTACCAGTCTCTTCTGCAGATCGGGCGAGAGTCTGTTGGAGAGGAATCGAGAGCGCTTGCCCATCACCTACAACGACCATGTGAACATTCAAACTTTTTAAAAATAGCTCACAACTATATTCTACGCAATAGTAAGTTACACTGGCAATTATTTTAACGAAAGAGGAAGGAAATTCAACTCATGCGCGTAAATGGCGGGTAATCATTTCAGTTCGCTTAACAAATAATTTATTCAATTTCGAATTCGGCTTACTTGGAATACGAGCAAGACCTCGATGATAATATGAGGATCGGAACTGTCCATCATCGCTAGCAATCGCTGCAAATTGGTTTATTTGAAATACATGATAGATTAAAGACGACTTACGTCAACGCTAGAGTAAGCACTCCTCGACGTCGTGTTCTCGAAGACCTGAGTGGAGAATTTGAGCGCGACCTCGACCATCTTCCTGCAATGCAAAAATTAGCAAATAATAAGTAAGACAACGAATGCAAATATTTAAAATATTTTTTGAGTGGGTACTTCGAGTTACTACTGATTATGTTTAAGAAATCTCACATAACACTAGAAGGAGCATACAAATACAATTGATTATCATTAGTTTGGCTAAACCGTGTGGTTCTTCCTGCTAGAAAAGGCGATGAAAAAATATGGAGACGAAAAGTTAGAGAGGCCGACTTTATATTGGTGTCAGTATCGACTGCGAGCCTGTGATCCGTCTGTTTGGCGCCCATTTCGAGAATTTCGTCGAGCCGGTTCAACACTGGAGCCCATCGAACGAGCTCTGACTGAAAAATTAAAGGTGAAATAACTTTTAAAAAAAACAAAAAAACAACAATTGCACAAAATGACGAAAAGAACACACCTTTCCGTGTAGAGTAGGTCATTCCTTGAGGTTCTTCATTTCATCTACAAGACTCTCCATCGTCTCGGTTCTCTTGAGTCGCTCCAGCAGGGAGGCAACCTGCTCGGGCTGGAAATGAGAGGTATTAAACAGCAAATCAATCAATTTAAGCCTATTTCGAAACACATGTACAAACGTGATTCAATATCGGAATAAAGGTAAAAGTACTTACGATCTCGATCGTCGAGGGTCGGAGATTCGCTAGATCTATCTTCATTGTGATGTGTGTGTCTTAAGCAGTTGGAAGAAATGAACCGTCGTGCATAGAAAACTGTGGAAATCCTTGAGGCGTAACGGTTTCAACAGCTACAGTATGTACAGCTCCTGAAACGAGAACAAATGGGTCGCAGTAGCGTTGGAGATCGTTAGCACGTGGAAAAATACAGAAAAAAGCGATATTTAACGGATTTACATATATAAAGATGACGCAAACAAGAACAAACAAGATGTTGATGTGCAATGCTCGCGTTTAAAGACTAATAACAACGGAACTTCCAGGAAGTACACATGCATGTGGTTTCACCACAAGTCCAAAAATGTTCGAGAAAACTCGGTTCGAAGTACGGGAAAACGTCGGAACCCGATAGTCACGCTTCAAACGAGAGAGGAGAGAGTGAGAGAGGTTATTTAAAGACCTACAGTATATTTCACGAAATTGCGCCAAACTTTCGCTGTCCCGTGTGTTTGAATTTCATTTTTCTCACTCTATTTTCACAGTGTGATTTGTTGTTTTTGTTTATTTTTTACAAAATTCTATTTTGATTTTGCTTTCAGCTTTCCGGTATTGTTCTTATTAATTGCGTAAAACTGTTTCTGCCTAGTCATATTGGATTTAAGCTTCATCTTTCACATTTGGCATGCATTACTTAGTATAATGAGCCTCTCGTTTTGGGTGATTCGCTTTGATCAGTTCAAAATTTATTCTACGGCTCACCTCCTTGCGTAGTGTATCCCGAGAGGGGACTTCAAAGTATCTATAGGGCCAGATAAGTTGAGACACGTTCAGTTGTGTGCCGAGAGTGATCAGGGATTGAGTCAGACTTGCATTGAAAGTACGGAGATACCCTCTGCCCCTCTGCTCTCTTTTTGTTCTCTGATGCAATGCACTAGCTAAAAGAGTTCGATCGCACGCCCTTTTCACGTGAAACACCCCCTTTGCACCGGGGAGTGGAATACCTGCACATTCAGCCATATCACTCACATCTTCCTATTTGGTATCGGGGCTGTTTTTTTGTATGTCTATGAAGATGCCAGTTTTGATCTACAGATAAGGAGAGGAAACGAGACAAACAAGCGCGGGAGAGCCGCTCCGCTCGGCAGATCCCTTCCCTTCCCTCCCGAGGTCACTCGTTGATTTACCCCCGCTTCCCATCTCCCCTCCCTCCACTCAGTCTCACGTCCGCTGTCATTCATCACCCGAGCGGCGCTAGTGTTGCGTGGCTTATCGTATTCTCTGCAGATGGCCGACGTCGATACTGCCCCTTCGACTGCCCCGACGACGTCATCGTCGACCTTCACTCTCTCTGCCTACAAGGACACTGCCACCACCCTCCTCACCTTCATCGTCCCGGTCAGTTGTGTTTTGTGCAAATACCATGCCCCTCTGCCTTTCCTACCCCCCACCCCCCCCCTACCTTCTCCTCCAATCCCCTACCAATCTCTCACCCTTTGCAGCCCGCGGCGATCGCCGTCAGACAGGGCAAGGTGGATCTGGAGTCTCGTCATCTGGCGCTCTCCCTGGCTCTCTACCTCTCCGTCATCTGCTATCTGCCGGCTGTCGTCCATGCTTACTGGTTAGTGAGAAGGGAAGGGAAGGGATGGATGTCAATACCTTTGCATTGATGGGGCGAGCAAATGCTGTGCATCCCTCCTTCCCGAGGGCAAAGTCCGGACTCTCGACCCTTTTGATGTTTCGAAATTTTTCGAATGTTTCGAAAAAAAAGTGATTCACTTGGGCACGCTTAGTGGGCGTGGCTGGGTATTTCGTTGAAATGGGATGGACTATGACTTCTCTCCCTCTGCAGGCTGCTGTACGTGCGCGACAATGGAGGAGTGGAGGAGTGGGCGGGAGCGAGAGTGAGACAGGCAAAGGGACTGTGGAACGACCACGGAGGAATTGTCAAGACCAAGGTGGACCAGTACTCGCCCTGGGTACGTTACTCGAGGGGTACTGTAGGAAAGGGCTATCGATTGCAGGTCATAGGGAAGTACGAGAGCGTGCGCGGCTACGCAACGGACAAGCTGAAGTACGTGGTGGCCAAGAAGGACGAGGTCAGTGATTGAAGCAGCGATCGATAATTGATTTGCCATTGCAGCTCTGGGGCTACGTGACTGCTGCGGTGACGGCTGTGCGCGAGTTGTTCGAGGACGCGCGTGAAGCGTACGCCTCGGGCACCTTCATCGACTGGGCCAAGGAGAAGATCCGTGCCGCCGTTGAGAAGGTGAGCTGAAGGGTGCGATGAGGGGGGGGGGGGGTGGATGGCTGTACACTTGTATTGATGGCAGCAGCTGCTCTGTCTCCCCCCTCCGAGTACTCTGGATGCACTGGTGTTTACATGGCTGAGAGTGTTCCTTGCAGGTGAAGACTCTTTTGGAGTCGTACCCCCGCCTGCTGGCCATCGTGCACTACGTGGAGCAGCGCGTGCCCCTCGTCCTCGAGTTCCTCGGCAAGATCTACGAGGCTATCCGCTCCAAGGTACTGTAGAGTACTGTAGCTGAGAGTTATCGATTGATTGATTCTCCTGATGATTGTATCTCTCGCCCCATCCCTGCCAATTGTTTCTGTAGATAGCTCTGGAAATTATTGCCACTTCGCCATTTAACCCAGTCTGTTTGCCGTGCTAATTTGAAACAACCCGATAAATTGATTATTAACTATTGAAAGATATCCGACGCATGGCAGGGGTGGGGAATAAAGAGTTGCAATCTGAGGGAGAAATTGTTGCCATGCCATTAGCAATCTCGTGTTGGTTCTTCTTGCTCGGTGCAGCTCTTCTCTGACGAGATAAAGGCACAGTTACTTGTCCAGGCCCTGGGCAAGTGTTGGCAGTTTTTAGGTAATTGGCTACACTCCCCCCCTCCACTCCAATTCACTCATTTCTGGGTATCATTCCCTGATTTTCGGACGCACAATCCCTTTGTGATGGGAAGGGAGAGAGGGGCGTGGGCCAAGAAGTGCCCAAGTGTTGTCTATTAGACGATTAGACAATGTCTATCTATTTGACAATTATACAATATCTATTAGTAGATGGGGATGGGTTAGGGATGATATGATTATCGATCTGCAGCTGCAGCCTGCTGGCAGTGGAGAGGAAGAGACGGAGGAGCCGGGCAGAGACGATTCGACCAGCACTTGCGGCGACATTCTCGCCGGCATCCCTCGTCCTCCTGCTGAAGCTCCCGTCGAAGCCTCCATCGAGGTTCACTATTCACGATTGTTGTTTCTTTTTTTTTGTTTATGGCTAGGAAGGGTGTAAGTGCTGCGTATCCCTGCCTTCCTTCTAAGGTGCGTTAGCCTCTCGACCGAAATCACGCATCCCAGTTTACGGACCCCGGAGGAATAGTCGGCCTGGTCTGCCGCGACAGGGGAACGAAGTCGTGAAGTGTTTATCATTTTGACCTCGTAGATTAGATTGATGGTTAAAGTGGACAGGTGGAGGTGAAATATTTGGAGTAGTCGACTCTTCATTGCATGCACTCAAGTGGTGTAAGGGATAAAAGGGAATGAAATGAGAAGTGGATCGCTCGGGATTCGCACTCTAGTGGATGGTGATAATCGATGGCTTGGTTCAGGCGGCCAACGACGATCACGAGGGCACCGACAACACCGTGCAGTCGCCCACGAGCAGCAGAACCACGGTGAGCAGCCAATTACTAGATTGTTTAGACGCCCCACTCTAGTGACTAATACTGAGTTGTTTGTGTGATGTATTAGTACAGGATGCTCAAGGTGTAGTGTGCACGATCTATCACTCAATCTGAGTTGTCGGATGGGGGGGAGGCGTACTCTAAACTGGGAAAGTGCCGAGATATGATTGTGTTGTGCTTGCAGGAGGAGTACGAGACAGCCGAGGACCACGACACGACGGTGGACTCCTTGAACGAGGGCAGGACTGAGGAGGAGATCAGCCAGGAACTGTAGGGTAGATGACCCCCCCCCCTCACTCTCACGTGGTTTGTAGATGTTGACATATTTTCTTGGTAATCTTACGGTAATTTGATCTCGAATCTGTTATAGTGATGCGAGGTTTCGAATAAATATTTCGCGAGTAATGACTGGTCAAGAATATTCTTTATTAGCTGTTTGCCAATGGCGTGATAAGGATACCAGGAATTGTGATGAATAACAGTCAACAAGATGTGGGGGTTATCAGAGGAGGATGAAGCATGACTTTCCTTTTTTCCACGCTGTCATTATCTGGAGTGACGCATACTCGGTTCCCCACACTGCCATTTTTCTGGTTACAGTGCTGAGTGTCAACAACATTCCCCACTCCTTTGGTTTCTGATCTAAAGCCTCTTCTTGTCCCTCCTTTTCCCCACTCATTTCTAGTTATTCTGTTCTTCAGTCATACAACCCCTCAGTGGATGTGAGGAATGGAAACTTGTACGGGGATGGAGAGATGTGGGCCTGAAATCGAAGAAGTGTCATGACTGAACATGATTGAATACTTCGAAATTGTCCAACTTTGTTAGAATCTTTATCACAGAATCAACACTATTCTTCTTTGTAATATGGGTAGTGATGACTACTTGAAAAGCATGAGGTTCTGAAGGTCCTTTGCTTCCTTTGGTCCCACGATAAGCTCTACGATCTTGAGAGCGAAGTCGAAGACCGTCCCGGGCGCACGAGATGTGATCAACTAAAACTACCATTTAACGGCGCTCTAGAATATTCCACCCACCTTTCCGTCGACTACAACGGATTCCTCGGAGAATGTGTAGCCTGAAAAGAGAAGAACTAATCTCAAAGACATTCTTCCGCAACCCTGTTATCTACAGCCGAAAATTCCGAAACAATGCTGTATCAGCACTTTCGATATTTTTTTCAAAATGTTATCTAAGAAATGCTTGTGAGATGGATTATTTGCTATCCTTCATGGTATCGTCGCGCCTCGGGCGTAGATAAATTATAATTATAAGAATATGCGAGGATACCCTACACCGGACGATTTAGCGATTGTCAGCTACGAGACTGGGCTATACGCGCGCGATAAAGAAGACTGGAGGACTTGTGATTCACGCGGGCTCCGGCCGTTGATGATGGATTTTAAAGTAAGTATCTAAGTAAGTATAATTCATTTATGGATTAGTCTGTGCTAAAGTAACTACGAAAACAAAAGATTAGGAAACGAACTGAACGATAAGAGAAGACTCGCCCCACCTGAGAAATCGCGAGAGACCGATCCTCGCGAGCGATGTGAGTCGAAATGATTGTATTAAACGCCTCAGCACGTCGCACGATATTTTAAAAGGGTAAGGAATAGTAAAATCCGAGCAATAGGACACCCCGGTATCGGGCCTCCCCTCAACTTTCGCGGGCCGGCCCGCATTTCTGTCCCTCTCATTCTTCATTGGGGGCCCCGCGGTGTCGGGTCGTCTCGTTTATCAAACTCTATTCGGTACCATCAACACCCGATAACAATGAGCATTGCGCGCGCAGTGTGCCTGTTGGGGTACTCAACTGTAGTGCACAATAGGGGCACCGTTGCATTAGCGTTATCGCTCCCCCTCTTTCTTACTCTCTCCATTCAGGTCGATTGCACGGCGTTCTTGGCCATTCACTCGATTCTATATAGTCTACGTTTAAAAACTGTTTTGATTTAGTAGATTGTGCAATTCGTGTTATCGTCACTTCACTGAGAGCATTTTATCGATCGGTATAGCAAGAACCTCGATTGATCACTGGTTTAGCCATCAATGGAGCTTCCATTGTCGATTTCACGAAGTTGTCTTGTTTGCGGTGCACCTACAACTTCCGCGCACTACGGAGTAGACGCATGTCGCGCCTGCACTGTATTCTACAGGTTGGTCAAATTAAACTAGAATTATTTGCGCGATTTCTGACAACATTGAAAAATAAACGTCAACAGTCATTAATTTCATATCATTGTGTGATATTTGTACATGTTTTGTTTTCACGCTCAACTTTCGCATACTCTAGTGAGCGATCATGTGAGAAGAGCGCGAAGAGAAGAGGAGAGGAGAGTGTTGACTGTGATCGGCATGTATTTGCTCAGGAAAGCGCGCAAGAAGAAGCCGTACGCGTGCCGGACGATCACACGGAGATGCATTCCATCTAAAGGTCGGCTTTGCGATAACGATTTCTTCTGGAGGTCTGTCGTTTTAGAACTCTACAGAGGTGGAAATTTTCGAATATATAAAAGATAAAGAGTTCTAAAATGGCCAGTTTTAAAATGATACATCGCTGTTCTTCCGACTTGGAAGCAATTCCCGTTACCCAGGAAGTCCAGCTATGGTACACCAGTATATTTATGGCCAGTTCAGTTTCGAGGAACGCATATCTTAAATTTACAGGATTTAGTTGAGGCTAACGTATTTTTTTGTAAATATCCGATTCGTCCTTGTAGACGGCACGTTTGCCTGCAAGCGCTGTCGCTTCGACCGATTCGAGCGCATTCTGCGGCAGTCAAACGGGAGAGATGCCGAGCAGCCGTCGTCATCGTCGACTCCTCATCTCCAGATTCCCGACGATCCACCCTCTCTCGCCGTGCCTATTGACACACCTAGACCTCTGCAAACCCCAACAATCGGACGACCACTGCTCGAGCAGTGTGCCATCTGCTATAAGTGAGGATTTGCAGAAGCTTAATTGGAAAAGAAACATTCAAAGGTCATGAGATTCTGATAGTATTTGTAAAAAGTAGTATGATATATTGAATCGCAGAGAAGTAAGATATGTCATTTAGCGACGCTGAAACAATCATATCAACAATTGTCACGATTTAGTATGTTTCATTATATTTAACGCATGTTCAGAATGTTATGTGTGGTGAGGCGAAATAGCGAGTTGAACGCACGCCCTAATCCGCCTCATCCTTCCAAGATAAACGCCGGAGAGTATGTGAGTATTACGTTGTGCGGCACTAGGTCGGATAATCACTGTGGGATGATATATATTTGACACTTAGGGAACATATTGCGAAAGTTCTACAGAAGGTTCCGTTTTTTGGTTATCATCCAGAAGGTAACCATCCGACGGTCATCCGACCTAGTGCCCGTTGCGCAAACGCACTATTCTCGCAACTATCCATCTAAATTGCGCATATGCAACGCATCTATTACCGATGTGCAACAATTCCGACATTCGCAGGAAATTACCCCCTCCACGTACACTACGATGAATAATGCGTGTCGCTTTTTCGTCACGGCCATTCTCGACACATCGCAGATGCTCTTTCCCGAATTAGCCACCTTCACTAGAGACGAACAGGTCAATTGTATGATGTTTTAGTTTTAAATAATCTTTAAATAATCATTTTTCAGTGGACGCTTGCAGTGGGATACTACAATCGCATATTTATGCTAGATGCAGTGTACAGAGCGGAGACTGTATTTCCGGACGACATGAACAAGTGAGTAATTTCTTAGATCGAGTCATGTGCGTGAAACTGTAAGCATGTTTTGCGTATATGTTAAGATGTCTCGGCGCCTATACATCGTATATGTCAGTGGACATGGCGGATCAGTTCTTCGACGACTGTCCCCACGAGAACTCGAACACTGCGGAAGCAAAGGAGTAAGTCCACAGTTTATTTGCACAACATTTCAAAAATTCGTTTGAAGAGTGCTCAAAAAGTTCATGGGCACGGCACTGCCTTCAACACGAAAAGCAATCCACAGAGCGAATCTAGACGAAACCGAATTCCACGCTGTGCTCATATTGTCATTCTGGTTTGCAGGTCAGTTCAATGTATGATTGGTATTGTTGTGTGTTTATTGGTATTGTTATATGTTTTCGAGTATTCCTTGAAGTCTTTGGATGTATTCACGCATTCATAGCTCAACAATTCAAGACGTTAATGCATTTAAATCCTTTTCAGACTGCCTACAAATGCGAGATGAAATCGGACAAATCGCTGAGCGATACAGGCAGCAAGTGCTCAGGGAACTCCAGGCACATTACAAGTCAGTATTTTTGCAATATTTCCCTCAAGAACACTTCTAAATCTGCTTCCAAAAAGGATAACATTGTGTGAATAAATATCGTCGCAGAGAGGACTTAAAACTGGAAGACTACGCAGCTCGAATCGGAGAGCTCTTCATGCTAATATTCAACTTTGACGTACGTTGTTATAGAATACCTTTTTAGTACTACTTTTATTTGTCAAAATATTCGTGTCCGAATGATATGAAATACGTGATTCAAACAACATATCACTTTTTTTAAGCGAAGCACTGATGTGAACGAGCAATTCGAGATCTACCGTCTACTGGGAGTCTTCACCGACGACACCTTCGTGTACCGAATGTGCAGTCGACCTGCCTCTTGAATGTGCATGCATGTGTCACAAATGCCATTTATGGTTATAACTTATATTGAAATAAGCACAACGTTGTCATTAACGAGCGGAAAAGTTTGAATTGAACGAATACAAATGATGTGGGTAAAATAAGATGACGAATATTCTGAATCAAATCACGGAAATATGTTCGGTTTGCTTTCCTGTAGCTCGTGTCGTCGAGAATTCCCTAAAAATATATTAGTAATTTAAAATTAAATTTTAAACCAACATATTGCTCGTTTTCAGCTCCGAAATACGGCAGGTAACAAGACTCGAGACGAAACTGAAATTGAGATGATTGTTCGATTTTCATAGCAAAAAGTGCTATTTGAATGTTATGATTATCTACTCACTCTTTGTACGGAATCATGCAGTACAGCGTAATCATGGGTGCGAACAAAGCCATGAATGAAACACACTGAAATAACTCTGATTCATAGATAAAATCGACAAATCGGCTCTCACTTTGCAGTTTATCACCAATATTTGACCAAAGATATCAATGCATACTTATTTTCAACACCTTTCTCGAAATTACACTATTCGAGGCGGGATAGAGAAAGAAAGAGAGGTATAAAATGAGCGAGAGATGGGAGATGAAGAGAAGGGACAGTATGCTCGAATCTACATGGCGAACCTCGAAAACGAAGTGTTCCTGAACAGGCGAGCAAACAATGTCGAACTGGCATAGCGCGTACCTTGCAACTGCGCCACTGAAGAAGATTGGCAGCATGGATTGGAAGGTGAGCACCTGAAGTTACATAATAGGCTCACATCAGGTCATTTTTTCGATC
The DNA here is from genome assembly GCA_036245805.1 of Pristionchus mayeri. Classification (NCBI taxonomy): domain Eukaryota; kingdom Metazoa; phylum Nematoda; class Chromadorea; order Rhabditida; family Neodiplogasteridae; genus Pristionchus; species Pristionchus mayeri. The sequence goes on along the minus strand of BTRK01000004.1, from coordinate 15,215,596 downwards.
CTTTTTGACCAGAAATATATGTTTTCGACTATGGGTAAGATAATTATTTTGATTAAATAAAATAAATTATAATATTATGGATACTAACATTCTGGATAACACGCGTCTTCTGAGAGAATGCATGAAAAGGACACACTTGAGGAACTAGCTGCAAAAGTTTGAGCAATATCCAAAAGAAAATTATGGTAGAGTACTGTGGAGACGGGAAAACTTTTGTACTAGCGATTTGTCCAGGAACCGGCTTTTAGGCATTTTCCGGACTTCGTTCCGGCTCTGACGTAACATGGTTCATTTTTGAGCTACAGTGGTCAGCTTGGGCTCAAAATGCGCGGAAAATTATTTTAAGATACTTTCATGTTCACACCAAAGCCGGGTGAGTGCGAAATCGCGTCGAAAATATCGAAAGATTGGGTCGAGATTCATAAAACAATTCATATCTCGCTTGGAACCCACCTTTTAGTGAATTTTTATTGCAGTTTCGGAATCTACGTTCCCATATTAGTGAAGAAAAAATGCGAGTGAGAGTCTGTAGGGGTGTAAATACGTTACGCTAATGCAAAATGTGTGCTCGCTTCGCTAATTCGTGATTTTAAATTTCTTATTCTTAAGCCATAATCGCTCAGATATATCTTTACTTTCATAATTTGATTGTTTCTAACCTAGTTATGCTGTATTCCGTTGAAAAAATCAAAGATTTCCACATTTCTTGAAAATCATATTTTTCACCTCGATATTTCTCAAATTTGCAGGTTTCAAACTCAACATTTCGAGGATCTTACACGTGTTCACTATACGGATCTTATAGCATGCTAAACCATGAGTAATATTTGCAGGTATGGACCTGCTAGACGATTTTTAAAATCTACTTTTTGACACTCGAAAACGCCCGATCGAGCGTGTCGGAAATATTAAAAATTCGATAGTGAGGTTAATTTTGTGAATTATGGTTGTTTATACGTTGTCAAAATGTTTTCTTGAAATATGCAGTCAAGAACATATGCGAAATTCACCAATGTTCTTGTTTCTAAATTTGCGAATTATTCGAGAGTGAGAAAATGACATTTCCGAAAAAAACGTGAAAATTGTTGCGTTTCGCCAGTAGTTAAAGACGGAGTTTGCGAAAACATTTTTACAACGTATAAACAACCATAATTCACAAAATTAACCTCACTATCGAATTTTTAATATTTCCGACACGCTCGATCGGGCGTTTTCGAGTGTCAAAAAGTAGATTTTAAAAATCGTCTAGCAGGTCCATACCTGCAAATATTACTCATGGTTTAGCATGCTATAAGATCCGTATAGTGAACACGTGTAAGATCCTCGAAATGTTGAGTTTGAAACCTGCAAATTTGAGAAATATCGAGGTGAAAAATATGATTTTCAAGAAATGTGGAAATCTTTGATTTTTTCAACGGAATACAGCATAACTAGGTTAGAAACAATCAAATTATGAAAGAAAAGATATATCTGAGCGATTATGGCTGTTATTTCATTATGGTCGGGATCGAATCTACTCCATAATATTTTTACTCCATAATATTTCCATAATATTTTGGAAGGGTCGATGCTGTTGCACTATTAGTTGAAGTATTCCTATAAATATCCAAATTATGTTGTGTGTTTTTTACTATACCTGACTCACATTATATTTAATATCGAATGTGCAGTTGGTCCGCTTCTTGGTATTACCCCGAAATATATATTTAATTTCGTAAATGCAAATTACTATTCAGAAAAAGACAATCGGCTTGTTTAATCTGTCAGAAATGTGCGAGAAAAGTTGCGTAAAAAGTTGCGTAAAAAGTTCGCGAACTTCTGATTCTCTCCTGTTCGTGTACTCTCTCTCTTTCTCTAACCAGGTCGTTGAAAAGTTCACGAACTTTTCGACGAACTATGTTCGAAAATCATACTTTTCTTTTGTTTTACTTATTTTTATAAACTATTTTTGCTTTTAACTTATGACTTCTTATAATGACAACCTTCCCTTAGCTGGAATAGCTTCAGAATACAGCGTAGTGAAAGTAAAAACGGTTGGAGTAATTTTTTCGAAAATGGGTCACCACTTTCCCCACCCTGTAATGTCAAGCTCTTCCATCAGAGGGAAGGTTGTTCTTATAAGCAGTCATAAGTTGAAAGCAAAAATAATTGATAAAAATAAGTAAAACAAAAGAAAAGTACGAATTTCGAACATAGTTCGTCGAAAAGTTCGTGAACTTTTCAAGGAGCTGCGTGAAAAGTTAGAGAAAGGCGAGAGAGCACGCGTTCTTGAGAGAGAGAAAAGGAAGCAGTGATTGTTTACTTCCTTTTCCCTCTCTCAAGAATGCGTGCTCTCTCGCCTTTCTCTAACTTTTCACGCAGCTCCTTGAAAAGTTCGTTAAAAACCGGCATTAATTCGTTCGAAATTCGTACTTTTCTTTTGTTTTACTTATTTTTATCAATTATTTTTGCTCTTAACTTATGACTGCGTATAAGAACAACCTTCCCTCTGATGGAATAGCTTGACATTACAGGGTGGGGAAAGTGGTGACCCATTTTCGAAAAAAATACTCCAACCGTGTTTACTTTCACTACGCTGTATTCTGAAGCTATTCCAGCTAAGGGAAGGTTGTCATTATAAGAAATCATAAGTTAAAAGCAAAAATAGTTTATAAAAGTAAGTAAAACAAAAGAAAAGTATGATTTTCGAACACAGTTCGTCGAAAAATTCGTGAACTTTTCATCGACCTGGTTAGAGAAAGAGAGAGAGCATGCGAAATGGAGAGAATCAGAAGTTCGCGAACTTTTTACGCAACTTTTTCTCGCACATTTCTGACAGATTAAACAGGCCGAATATGTCTGTCTGTCAGTTGGTCTGTGTGTTTGTTTGTTTGTTTGTCTGTCTGTCACGCTCACGTTTTTTTGTTCATAACTCGCTTCAATCTTATCCTAGACCTACAAGTAGGATACAATACGAACCCTCTCGGCGAGCTCTATGCAAATCGATAATTAGCGTCATCCGTCATCACTATGTACTATTAGGTTAATTCATAATTTTCGCTCCAATTTCACGCCTGTCGTTTTGAATTCATTCATTCAGTATGGGAGACATAACGCAACATTGACATTCAACTGATCTACAGACGATGCAAAGCAAAAATGGAAAGACGAATATCATATGAGGCGAATCGCGAGAGAATCGACCATTTTAGGGGATCAGCGGCGGTAGGATTAAAGTTTGTCCAATCCCGCTATAATTTTGGTTTTAAGTATTTCAAATTATGCTCTCTCAAACTGCGTCGTCCGAATTTTGATATCTATCGTCCTCATTGAGATTCAGAAGGCCAAACTTGGGACTATCACTTTTCGGCACTAAAATCGGGCACACTAAAATGATCATATCTCCGTTTAAAATGAAGAAAGAAGGTTGTTCTTTTTTTACAAAGAAAGTTACCATCATGCATTACACGTTTATGTTGACGACATCATTCCAGGTCCACATCCTGGTGCGGAGTGGTCGGGTGCACCAAAAGTGACATAACTTTGAAAATCGGAAAAAAATTCTGAGTTTTCATGCTAAAGTTGTAGTACATATATGTGTTTCACTTCTCTCCAAAAATTAGAGAAATCGGAGTATACACAAAAAATAGCACACTTTGCCGTGTAGAGACCTGAAAATGAGTACCATGCAAGATTACTTCCGTATCTTCAATTGCCCGGATGTGGGCTCAAAATCGTTCAAAAACTTCCAAAACAACCTTATTTGTTGAATCCCCCATGGTATAACAGTTTCTTTGGTAAAAAATTATCACCGGACCGAAAATTTGAAAATCGATATTATGACCCCTATCAACTTGCGGCAAGGGTCCAAACGCACTACATGGATTACAAATGATGTAACTACATTCCTCGAAACCGCTCAGAACAAATGGGAGCCTGAAAATGTGACATTTTGACTGAGGGATCCAATGAAAGATGCGAAACTGTATTTCAAGACCATATCGAGATAGAGAACTGAGCTATGGCTCAAAATGTAGAGAACGAAGAGCTAAACATTTCATCTTTTGAAAGTGAGTCTCTATCTTGTCTTTGAAGCGATCTACCGAACCTAGAAGTTAGCTGAAAACGACGGGAGACGCGCCCTGGGAGCGCTAAATAGAGGGGAGGGAGAGGGAGGTCAGGCGGCGAGAGCGCCAGACGGGTAGAGCACGATCTCTCGGGGGGAATATCGCCTGTTTCTGGCTAACGTCTAGGCTCTGTAGATCGCTTCAACGGCAAGATAGAGACTCACTTTCAACAGATGAAATGTTTAGCTCTTCATTCTCTACATTGCGCAGTTCTCTATCTCGTTATCGTCTTGAAATACAGTTTCGCGTCTTTCATTGGATCCCTCAGTCAACATATCACATTTTCAGGCTCCCATTTGTTCTGAGCGGTTTCGAGGAACGTAGTTACATCATTTTAAATCCATGTAGTGCGTTTGGACCCTTGCCGCAAGTTGATAGGGGTCAAAATATCGATTTTCAAATTTTCGGTCCGATGATAATTTTTGACCAAAGGAACTGTTATACCATGGGGGATTCAACAAATAATGTTGTTTTGGAAGTTTTTGAACGATTTTGAGCCCAAATCCGGGCAATTGAAGATACGGAAGTAATCTTGCATGGTACTCATTTTCAGGTCTCTACACGGCAAAGTGTGCTATTTTTTTGTGTATACTCCGATTTCTCTAATTTTTGGAGAGAAGTGAAACACATATCACGTGTATCACGAGTCAGTGGAGGAAAATTGACCTCTCCAGGAACAATTTGCAAAAAGTTTCCATGATTTTGTCATTATATATGGTAAGTGAATATACTTGGGAAAATATTTTGATTGGTATAGGTCATTGGTCCCAGAGCCGGCTTTTAGGAAATTTCCGGTTTTGCACCTGGCCCTACTGTATATAAGCTCCCAGATGAGCTACAGCGATGATATTGGGCTCAAAATGATCGGGGAATTTTTCTGAACAACTTTCATGTTTTGACCAAAGGTCAAAGATCAAAGATCAAAAAGATATGTTAGAAAAACCGTTTTTGGAGCTAAAAAATAATTATTGCTGCTCTTGCGAGATATGTTTCCCTGGAATTTTATTGCTGATTATGCAAGTATAAGTCCATATCTGTATAATAAAAATATAAAATTGCAATTTTGGGATAGGGTGTTTTTTGCTATTTGGCTCTGAAGGTGGGAAATGTCAAAATTTTAGAAAATTCACATTTTTAGAATTGTCTTTAAAAATTCAGTAAATTGTCAGAACTGGTCCATGTTATGGTGGCATGATATGTATGAGACGAGATTTTGCAAAATGTACGTGGTTGGTCCCAGACCCGGCTTTTAGGAAGTTTCCGGTTTTGCACCTGGCTCTACTGTATCTAAACTCCCAGATGAGTTACAGAGATGTTATTGGGCTTAAATTGTTCGGAAAAATATTTCAAGACACTTTTGCGTTTTGACCAAATGCCAAAAGATCGAAGATCAAAAAGATACGTTAGAAAAACCGTTTTGAAGCCAAAAAATAATTCTTGCTACTCTTGCGAGATATGTTTCCCTGAAATTTTAGTCCATATCTGCATAATAAAAATATAAAATTGGAATTTTGGGATAGGGTGTACTTTGCAATTTGGCTCTGAAGGTGGGAAATCTCAAAACCGGAAATTTCCTAAAAGCCGGCTCTGAGACCAAAGACGTACAGTTTGCAAAATATCTTTACATAGATATTATTCCACCATGCCATGGTCCAGTTCTGACAATTTTCTGAATTTTCAAAGACAATTTAAAAAATGTGAATTTTCTAAAATTTTGAGATTTCCCACCTTCAGAGCCAAATAGCAAAAAACACCCTATCCCAAAATTGCAATTTTATATTTTTATTATACAGATATGGACTTATACTTGCATAATCAGCAATAAAATTCCAGGGAAACATATCTCGCAAGAGCAGCAATAATTATTTTTTAGCTCCAAAAACGGTTTTTCTAACATATCTTTTTGATCTTTGATCTTTGACCTTTGATCAAAACCTGAAAGTTGTTCAGAAACATTCCCCGAATATTTTGAGCCCAATATCATCACTGTAGCTCATCTGGGAGCTTAGATACAGTAGAGCCAGGTGCAAAACCGGAAATTTCCTAAAAAGCCGGCTCTGGGACCAATGACCTATACCAATCAAAATATTTTCCCAAGTATATTCACTTACCATATATAATGACAAATTCATGAAAACTTTTTGCAAATTGTTCCCGGGCACCTCCACTGACTCGTGATACACGTGATATATGTACTACAACTTTAGCATAAAAACTCAGAACGTTTTTCCGATTTTCAAAGTTATGTCACTTTTGGTGCACCCGACCACTCCGCACCAGGATGTGGACCTGGAATGATGACGTCTACATAAACGTGTAATGCGTGATGGTAGCTTTCTTAGTAAAAAAAGAACGACCTTCTATCTTCATTTTAAACGGAGATATGCTCATTTTAGTGTGCCCGATTTTAGTGCCGAAAAGTGATAGTCCCAAGTTTGGCCTTCTGAATCTCAACGATGACGGTAGACATCAAAATTCTGACGACGCAGTTTGAAAGATAATCATTTGAAATACTTACAACCAAAATTATAGCGGGATTGGACAAACTTGAATCCTACCGCCGCGGCGTGGTCGATTCTCTCGCGATTCCTCTCATATCCTGAATCAAAACACGGATACTTTTTCGATTTGCTTCCCTGTAGCGTGTGTCGTTGAGGCCTCCCTTAAATTAAAAATGTAAATAATAATTAATTTATGCTCACATATTGTTCACCCTCAGCGCAGAAATTCGGCAGCTGACAAGGCTCACGACGAACCTGAAATGTAGGCTATTTTTTCGATTGGAATGGGAAATATATTAAATTGAATCAATTACTCTTTGAACGGAGTCATACAGTATAGAGTAATCACGGGAGCAAGCATTGCCATGAATGAAACCGACTGAAATGTTACGTCAATAAAATCGATTTTTTTTGTTTTGAACTGATCAATTTTGTTTGAAAAACTAAACCAAACACTCGAAATTAGGCCGAACGACAGTGAGAGAGAGAGGGTAAAAAAAGCTAACTGGGGGGGTCGAATTTCGAATTCTCATGAGCAAGATGCCGAACCTCCATAACGAAGTGTTCCTGCACAGGCGAGCAAACAATGTCGAACTGGCACAGCGCGTAACTGCCAACTGCACCACTGAAGAAGATTTGCAGCATGGATTGGAAAGTGAGGACCGGAAATGGAACTGCTCATTTACTCTTCTAGTTTACATATTGACCATTTGTTCGACTAAAAGTGACATAGTTACCTTCCAGTACGAAAATAATTTATATTATTCTGGATATTATGCTCATGATCACCTTTGCCAGCGTGCTGTGCATTTTCGCAGTTCGATTGCTCATCTTTTCAGAGTGTGCGTTCAACTTAGTAAGCACCTTACAATTCGATATGCAACACTATTTTAAACATCTTCGCGTTACCTTTCCACGAACGATGACAATGAGAATGATCGTCGGTCCAATGGGCATTGTCATGGCGAGTATTGTGAACATCGTTTTCACGTTGAAAATCGAGGCGTGGCCTGAAAGTGGGGAACATTGTTTACCACATTTTACAGTTGATGAATTACCGTGTCGTGTGCGATAAATAATATAAGAAATTGTATTTGTGATCAGTGTAAGGACTACGTGACGTCACGTGACGTAAAGTAGTACACATGAAAATACGTGACGAACCTTCGACCAAGTACTCGTCTAGTTCGTATTCTGGGCGTAGTTTGCTCAACTGTTCCATGACCTCATTTTGGTCATCGAGAGTGAACATGAATGTAGTCTGAAGTACATTTGTTATCTTCTTCAAATACCAGTTCGACTCACAAGAATTAACAAATTGGGAATGGAAACGATAATGCAGACGAGGAAAACGACTTTGCTGCTAGGAGAAGGCCTGAGAAAATAATGAGTTGGAATACCAAGACCTTATGCTCACCTTCCTAGAATGTACAGACGATAGAAGAAAGATAGTGCTATTAGAAACAGCGACTGGGAGCATGTTGCCAACATGACAGTGTAGAGGCAGTGACAGAAGACCTGATTGTGATCGTAAGTATAGAAAAGTACGATTAAGAGACCCTCCACGAGAGAACGTACCTACTTTGCGGACGGCATTTTTGCAACCCCTCTCAATCTTTCTGCGGTGAAGTTCTCATACCGAGTGCTGATATTTGGCCCAGTTAGAGAGCTCCTTGTGCACTTTCCGAAAAATGCAAGACCGACCTCATAAAAAGTCGAAATTTTCATCCCTCGAAAAAGTAAGTTCTTTAGTGTTTTCCTGGCGTATTTTTCCATAAAAATTCGAAAAAAGTGGGTTAGGAAGCGAACCGACAACGATGAAGGGTCGAACATCGAAATTTTATAGTTTTTTGGACAACGTGAAAAAAAATTGTTCGGCGGTCAAAAAGTTATTGTCATTTTCGAAATCTACGTGAAAAACTACGTCTAGGATTTTAATAGCACATCCCAGATCCGGGGCCGTCGGATACTATATACTTCCGAACAAAGAGAACAATGTGATTCCTTGTCAGGAGGTATCGCCCGATATCGCGATTGAGTGATCATAGACCCTCTTTTGGGGCTAAAATTACATCGACAGTGTTCATACACACAAATGAGCACAAGAACAAGTAGTCTAGGTAGTTAGTTCTCAGAATCTTGTTCCCGGGTAGACACATTCTGTGGAACTGCAGTTCTGACGGATTACTTTCGGTATTTTTCCTATAGATACTATATAATTCCAACGTTTTTAAGTGCGTTTATATATTTTCACTGTTAATAATTGCATTCCATCGCCATTGGATATATAATGTGATTACATGTCATCGAAAACCCAGAAAAACCAAGTTTCTTTTATGATTTTATCGTTTTTGTGGCTTGGTAAAATTGGCAATAGTGTACTTATATAGGCATATTTGAGTGAAATTTATTCAACTCGTATAAGTACACAATTTCTGAAGTTTCTGGTAAAATATGAGAAAAAAATATTTTTTCGAAAAAATGAGTTTTCAAATTTTTTTAGATATACCTCCATGAATCTTAGAAATGATCAGATATAGTAGTATTTACTATTTTAAGCCGATTAAAACGCCATTTGGATGAAAATTTGTTTTTTACAGATTCCCAAAAATTCCAAAATTTCGATAAAATCAGGTTTTATCGGGTTTTTACTACCATTTCTCTGCATCCCATCCTTAAAACATACATAATGCAGTCGTAATGAATGTTAAACATGCCTGAACTTCAACTCGATTTAATCTGACTACAGATCTATCGGAAAATACCGTCAAAAGTCGGTCAGAACTGCATTTTCATAGAATCTGTCTACCAGAGAACAAGATTCTGAGAACTAACTATCTAGACTGCTTGTTCTTGGGCTCATTTGTGTGTATGAACACTGTCGATGTAATTTTAGCCCTTAAAGCGGGTCTATGATCACTCAATCGCGATATCGGGCGATACCTCCTGACAAGGGATCACATTGTTCTCTTTGTTCGGAAGTATATAGTATCCGACGGCCCCGGATCTGGGATGTGCTATTAAAATCCTAGACGTAGTTTTTCACGTAGATTTCGAAAATGACAATAACTTTTTGACCGCCGAGCAACTTTTTTTCACGGTGTCCAAAAAACTGTAACAATTTCGATTTTCGACCCTTTATCGTTATCGGTTCGCTTCCTAACCCACTTTTTTCGAATTTTTATGGAAAAATACGCCAGGAAAACACTAAAGAACTTACTTTTTCGAGGGATGAAAATTTCGACTTTTTATGGGGTCGGTCTGGCATTTTTCGGAAAGTGCACCAGGAGCTCTCTAACTGGGCCTAATATCAGCACTCGGTATGAGAACTTCACCACAGAAACAGTGAGAGGGGTTGCAAAAATGCCGTCCGTGAACCCCTCTCAGAAGCTACGTTCTCTCGTGGAGGGTCTCTTAAAATCAATAAAACAATGCATATTGTTTCCATAATGTTTATCATTCCAAGAATACAAACATCCATTGTGACCTGAGATGTATGAGCACGGTCCAACGTACACGTACGCGACCTTACAGGAATCAGTCTGAGAAAGAGGAAGTAATTTAAAAATACAATGAAAGGATGACACCTAACCATAAGCATGAGCATTGTGCATGAGCTCAGTAAATCGATTATGGCCGAATAAATTAGTAGCACTTTGTAGGATCTGTAGGATCATGTTGACATGATAGAATACTCTAGGCCAGGAGTGATTCGAAAAGAAGGGGCATCACAGCCCATTTTTGCATGATGCAGTGGGGCACACCAAAAAATGTTGGTTCAGGATCCCGTAATCGTTTCCTTACAAACCTCAAGCTGCTCGGCGATCTCAGAATCACTGCGATCAACAACAAAATGTTGAAAACAACAGCGGAAGAGTCGACAATTGAGTGATGAACGATCGTTGCCAAGTCGTGACCAGGCAGAGGAGAAGGCAGAAACCACATAGTTCCTTAGTGCCGACAACTGAGAATGAAAGTTGCACTATTCGTTGTGTCGATTTATCACGCTGGGATACAATTTACATTGAATAATTTTCCCGTAGATATTTCCCAGCGTAAATCCTGGAATGAGCGATATCATGTCAGCATACGTGAAAGGAGATCGAAGACGAATAATTGTTAGATGGAATATACAAAAGACGCACATGGTAGAGGAAGCGGGAGATTCAAGGAACATTACTCATTGTCCACCTACACCTTGATTTATTGTTTGGGCATCGAAACATGAAAGACATTTTTAACAATATAACATGTAACTTGTGTGAGAATTCATCAATCTAAGACACAATGCTACTGTAAAATCATCATGATCCGATCTGGATGAAATTCGGATCAGTATGACTAGTTTATTTTGTTGTGAGATGGATGGAGCCGTCTGCTCGAAAATACCTAAAATCGTGCTACCTCGAAAGTTACATTATCGATAACTTTGGTCTAAATCAATGTAAAAGGTCGTTCGAAAAAGAACGATAAAGTGAATAGTGCAACTGATTGTATTCGCATCTTTATTTCCCAATACAATATCTTCTGAATATCTGGCATAACTACCTTGTTTATAACTACGTTCTTATTATTCATGTATCTATGTTCATAATCAACTTCCGGTTAACATCAACTGTGCAAGGACAGTACATCCATCACACCGTCCACTCATGCGTAATATAACGAATAGCTGATTGATATTCTAATCGCTCACACCTTGCTACGTATTGGATACACATTTTATGAGATTTCAAAGCGACAACTGTGCAAGTACCTCAAATGAATAATGTTACTCAAATATGTCGACTATTGAAATATTTATTGTGGCCGATCTGTGGAGCAAATTGCCAAGCAAAGTATGATAATATCCGAATATTTGGAATTTTGGAGATATCACGAGAACTATCAAGATATTACATTCTGAAATATCAAATGACTGTAATTTGATCGTTGATCGACACCGTTGCTCGAGTTGATATATCCCTACAAAATTTCAAATTGTGACGTGTTTTTGAAAACGGACTCACGTTGTCTTTCTTTTCATCATACTAAAATTGCATCTCACAATGCCAATGACGAACCTTGAATAAGTGTTATTTCATAAAAATAAAAACAGTATGCCCTCACTGTTTGTACGATGTTATGCAGTATATAGTGATCATCGGTGCAAGGAAGGCGATGAAGGACAACGACTGAAGATATGAACTCGATTAAGTAGGAACAAAATCGGGATCCGGATATTCCTCTTCCTCTCCCAATCGCTTTCTCTAGTGCAATAGAGAGGAAGGGGTGCTAGTGGAGGAAGATATTGGCGCTCTTGTTCTTGCAACCCTATGGTTCAAGCAGTTCAGTTGCCTCTGGCAAGGGTAAAAATGAGACGAACCTCCATGATGAAGTGCTCCTGAACTGGCGAGCACATGATTTCGAACTGGCAGAGGGCATAGCTGACTACTGCACCACTGAAGAAGACTGGTAGCAGAGATTGAAGGGTGAGCACCGGCAAAGTAACGAGATTTAAGAGTTTTTGTTGTTGAAAAAAATCACGCCGTTTGGGAGGCAAAGTAGCAGAAATACAGCAGGCAACAGTCAACAATTGCGGCGACTGTTATACTTCTTCGCCAAGATATTTTAAAATACCAATTACTACTAATTAAGGACCTCTAATTAATGAATAATTGGATAGATAGCTAACTCTTGCCAGCGCGCTATGCATGTCCGCTGTTCGCCCGCTCATCTTTGCCGAATGCGCACTCAATAGCTTTAGCACCTAAGGATCATATTTTGTGTGCCATTGTCATAAAAAAAGTTGTTGATCTGATTACTTACTCTTTTCCGGATTATAAAGATGATAATGAGGGTTGGTCCGATTGGCATTGTCATTGCAAGAATAGCGAATATCGTGAGTGGGTTGAAAATCGAAATATGGCCTGAAGCACAGAATTTGATCCAAATAGTTATGTATTAGGTTGGTCCATAAGTTTCTGACTTTTAATTTTTCATAATTTCTCCTGGCCTATTTCGATTGCCTGCAATTCATCTATAGTTTTAGTGACGTCAGTAGTGGTGGAGTACCGTAAAACATTTACATTGAATATAGCGGTGATTGAACGTGAGAAAATTATTTTCATATCGAAACTGCTGAAAATAGAGTTTCTCGGTGTTTTTGGTTGAGCTCAACTTCTCAAATATTTCAGACCTTCTGAATCTGCCCAACATATATGTAGTAGGGCAAGAGTTGCTTGTTCAGTTAAACGTGAACAACTCGGTCTTCATTGCGAGTGAGAAGAGAGAAACAACAAAACGTGCTGATTTCAATGTTTCAATTTCTACATCGCAGTTCCGAAATATCCTAATTACCTATTGATTTATGAATCTGCTCCTAAATACAACTGTGTACTAAGATAGGAAGGTAGAAAATAATGAGCCACTATTGAGCTCTCGAGGTCGATCTATACGAGTACAGTGCCAGAAAATATAAAACAAACATTTTCCAATTAGCGTAGTTTCTTGATTTGGCCAAATTTTTAAACAGGGATTCAGAGGACCAGAACTTCCGAAGTGTCAAATTATATGTCCCTGTAATAGGCTTCTCAACAATCCATCACATGTGTCTCAATCACTTCTGCCCTTGGAGTTACGATAAATTGAAAAATATTGAAAATCAAGCACGAAGTAAATTTTGACTGTGAATAGTGTCATCCTTGCTGATCGAATTGGCCCGATATTGAATCGCTTAAAAAGTATTCCCAAGCCTTCATCAACTCTGCATAACCATCAGTTGATTGACCGAATGCGTTGGACGGGGAAGGTCAAAATGTCCGAACATAAAAATAGTCAGAAACTTATGGACCAACCTGATACATTCTTGTTTTTATGACAAGAAGGAGAATGTCGTTTTTAATGGGCTCACCTTCAACTACGTAATCGTCGAGAACGTATTCCGGTCGCAACTCCCGTAGCAGCGCTCTGACATCATTCGAGTCGTCGAGAGTGAACATGAAGGTTGTCTGAACAAGCTATGATGATGCCACCCATTAGTGTTATCATGTGAAGCATTGTTTTTGAAATTGTGATTGAATAAATACTCACCAGCACCATTAGATTCGGAATGAACACAATCGGACAGATTCCGAATACAGCATTATTTGTTGGAGCAGACCTCGGCAAACTAGCAAAACATAATCATGAACTATTAGTATTTCGAAATGCCTTGCCTTCCAAGGATGTACAAACGGTAAAAGAATGATAGAGCGATTAGAAAGACAGATTGAGAGCAAGATGATATCATCACTGTATAGATGCAGTGGCAGAATATTCCTGCGACATGATACAATGATTCGATCAATGTATTCAGAAATTTCCAAAGAGAACCGCTCATGATTTCCAAAAGTGTTTTGTCATTAGTGCTCGGTTCACCTGAGACGCAAGCGCATGGGCCATCATATACATATGATAGTGAGAATCCTGCCGGGATCACTCTGAAAGTAAGTAAATCAAACGATTATAATTGATTCTACTGATGCACACTCAATAAAGAGCAACCTGATCATCATCAGTAGCATACAAAAAGAACTCAACAGATCGATTATGGCCGAACTAATGAGCAGAACCTTGTACGACCTGAGAAAAAAGAGGGGGGAATCGAATAACCAAAATTAGCTAACAAAACTGGTTAGAATTGAAAAAAAATGAATACACTGGCGACTATTGAATAGGCTTCTTGGACATACCCCAAACTCTTAGGGGATCTCTGAATTATTGCGAGAAGAAGCAAGCACTTGAGGATTACAGCCGATGTGTCGACTATAGAGTGATGAATTATCGTTGTCAAATCATGACCAGGCAGCGGAGAGGGGAGGACACCCATTGTCGCTTGCTATTCGAGATGCGAAGAGTATGTAATATGGTGAAATTAAACTCGTGATACTGAGAAACGTTCCCACATGTTAATTTCATAGTATCGCTCCAGGGAAATCAATGCAATTTCACAAGCGAGAAATTCGCAGAATGAGTGAAAATGAAACGAAGAAATAAGATAATAACAATATACAACATGATTACCACTGGAATCGTAACCACAACGAGGGATTAAACAGTGAATAAATAGCTTTATTTTTTCTCTTTATGAGATCAATGATGCTGAAGAGCGAAACTCGTCGTAGATCAAACTGTTAAAATATCTTAAACAAATATTACATTTTTTTTACAAATTGTGCCCGTGTTGTGTGAACGTGGTAGGGGATATAACTTTATATATTTTTAAATCACTACCTACATTATATGATAACAGTCATACCGAACTGCTATTTAGTTGTGTGGGAATTGCAGATGATACAATTATATTTATGAAAATGGTAGTAATGATAATGTGGCCTCGGTGTATACTTACTCCTATATAGGACCGTTGGGACTGGGATGATCGAAACGAATCTAAATGTGGCTCTTTTTCCTAGGAAGGCACTCTATGCGAAGAACGATCCATACATCCATTTCATTCCTTGTATCAGTCCGGTGAATATAATAAGACTCGTTTATTGTTCTCTGGTAGAGCATCAACATTGAAAACTGTTTTTAAACATGAATTCTCAAACATAATTGTAATAAAATGAATACATATTTGTAATATCCAAGATAAAGTGTATTGAAGACAGTCCGCAACATTGCATGAATTATGTGACATCGTATTTCTAAAATATTTTCTGAAATTTTCGTCGCTTTAGTTTTTTTCTATCATATTGTTGATATTCAGATCGCAATATATCCCCGGTATTCGCAGAATGGAATGCCGTTCCATTCCTCCCGGGTTCGATTCCATTCCATTCCTCCCGGGTTCGATTCCCGGCCGTGACACCGACTCCGCCCAACCAAGGCGCCTACCCATTGGGGAAGGGGAATTGGAATTCGTGACAAGATCACGCCGGTAAATAGGTCCGAAGAATAGGTGGCGCTACGGACTGAATCGCCTAGAACATAGTTGCTGGCCTAGCAGCGGCTCACCGCAGGATGAAAATTCCTAGATATACGGCGCGACTTTACTTTTTACTTTTTTTACTATTCGCAGAATCACTTCTTACAACTACATAATATTCTAGCGATTTACCGCGCATTATTAATATTCTTCCAAATGCCAAGTTGTATTAGGTTGAACAGAAAGTCTTTATCCACTGTTTTGCTCGATCACTGCTCAGTGCAGGATCCCTTTGGTGTTCCCTCGCCTCTAGTCAATAACACATGACAAAGGGACTATGTGGTCAACAACTCGCCATTCCACGCCTTTCATTCTGCCACTAGTAAGACCACGATGTTTGTTCCCACGGCCTTGCACATCCGCAACGTTCTGTTATTCGTATTTCTCTCTCACACTACAATGAAGGAATAGGAACGTCAGTTGGCTGAAGTGTACGATTCATATGCCACTCACTACCAGACCATGCGCAATTGGTACCAACTCTTCGAGAAGGGGGACTTTTCCATGGATGATCATGACCGGTCTGGGAGGCCACCCGAGCTGGATTTGGATGCGCTACGGATCGTAGTGGAATTGGATCCTTCCCAAATACCCGCGACATGGCAGCCACACTTGGGGTATCGCAAAGCACCCTCGTAAAATGATTGGTCTCCATTGGCAAGAAGAAGAAGCTAGGCCGTTTCATACCCCACAAATTGACCCACGACCAGTTTGACCACCGTGTCGACGATTCCCTTTCTCTACTCACTCTTCACGCTGGAGATCGATGGTTGGACCGTCTCATAACAGGGGTCGAGAAGTGGGTCTGCTATGAGAATCACCATAGGAGGGCACAGTGGGTGGATGTCAATGAGACCCCACAGGACGTCGCAAAGCCTGGCCTTCACCCTATGAAAATCTTGCTCTCTGCCTGGTGGGGGGTGGATGGCCCGATTTACTGGGAGCTCCTACCCGAGAAGCGGATAATTACTGAATATGTCTACACTAAACAACTACGGAATCTCAAGAAGAAATTCGCACAATCTGCCCTGAACGGCAAGAAAGTGTACTATCAACACGATAACGCCCGACCCCATGTTGCACGGCAGGTCAAGCAGGAGCTGTCCAAATAAGGCTGGATGGTTCTCCCTCATACACCGTATTCTCCTGACTTGGCCCCTTCGGATTATTGGTTGTTCTCGGATCTGACCCGTCATCTCGATCAGAGATCCTTCATTTCCCGTGGGGCGATCGAGGCCGCACTCAAGCAATATTTTAATTCGCGCCGAGATGGGTTCTATAAGGAGGGAATCCATAAGTTGCCTGAACGTTGGAGATTTGTCGTAGATAACAATGGTGCATATGTTTGATTTTGCTCTTGTGCTTTATTGTCAGAAGAAGGGAAATAAAAAGTGGATAAAGACTTTCTATTCAACCTAATATTTGTGAATAACAACGAGATCAAAATATCACAGAGAGAGAGTACAAACGAACAGAAATACAATCAATTAACCGCATGAAGCGCGCTCTGTTTAGGCCGGTGGATATTTTCATTAGTCATGTGAACACTGCGAGAGAGAGAGAGAAGCCCAGTACTGTTCAAAAGCAGTCAATGATTTCATTGTGCAATGCCCCCAGCGTTCTCTCGCTTTTTTCATTGCTTATTATTCGCTTTGAATGATTCTCACGTTGATCAATGAGTGTAATTGTATATTTAAATCGGATTCATTGTCTCGTTTAGCATATTTTTGCTCTGGCGTAAAGATAATATTCAGAAGATGTCATGTCGTTCGATTCAGCGTTTGAATCCGATGATTCTTTGATCGCACGATTCATACTCCATTGAGCGCAAGCATCCCATGGTTTCTTGAAAAGCATGACTCATTTCACTCCTCACGTAAATAGTGTATGTAGCTTCTCTTGAGTTGCTTCATGTTTTCAATACTTCCCGTCTTCAAAATCTCAAAGGAATCGGGAAATTGTTGGAAGTCGTTTATCCGAATTGAAATGTGTGTATATCACGCCTCTCATGAGAGAATCGAGCTGGACGTGGGAATGGTGAAATTGGTTCTAACCGGTTTTGGCCATCCAAAGGCATGCCTGAGTGACCCCCGAAGTCTTATTGTGCAGACTTCATTTTGGAGCTTCCTACACCGGGTCGCAATTCGGCATCACTCACTTCAAGGGCCGATTTCTTGAAAACAGTGATAGATTGAGCGAAATTGACCTCTGAGTGACCCCGAGTCATTTTTTGAGCTCTATCGATCTATCTAAACCAATTTTTCTGAATACGATTTTGAACAGTGGTCCACTTCAGGGCATTTTTCTTTAAAATGTAGGTGCAGAAGCAGCTCAAATTTTCTAAGTGAATGCAGCTTAGGGAGAGCTTTCAAATGAGTGGTTTGTCAACAAAATACGAGAGTTTCGCCCCTTTTACGTATTTCGGTAATTTGAAGGCACTCATTCCTCGCCACACCGTGCATTTTTGAGCGCAGAGTGAAATGATCCCATTGTCCCTCACTCCCCCCATTGTTCTCACTCCTCCCTCACTCCCAAAAAACGTGTGGTGTGCGACGAATGAGTGCCTTCAAATTATCGAAATACGTAAAAGGGGCGAAACTCTCACCAGCGTGCCCGTATTTTGTTGACAAACCACTCATTTAAAAGCTCTCACTAAGCTGCATTCACTTAAGAAATATGAACTGCTTCTGCACCTACATTTTTGAGAAAAATGCCCTGAACTGTACCACTGTTCAAAAACGGATTCAGAAAAATTGGTTTAGATAGATCGATAGAGCTCAAAAAATGAGTCGGGGTCACTCAGAGGTCAATTTCGCTCAATCTATCACTGTTCAATCTATCAAGAAATCGGCCCTTGAAGTGAGTGGTGCCGAATTGCGACCCGGTGTAGGAAGCTCCAAAATGAAGTCTGCACAATAAGACTTCGGGAGTCGCTCAGGCAAGCCTTTGGATGGCCAAAACCGGTTAGAACTCAATTCACGATTTTCCTCCATTCCCATGAATGGCAAATTCAGCTCGATTCTCTCGTGAGAGGCGTGATATTTCCTAGATCATTGCAATTATCAACGAATGTGACTTTAATATTTGTGTTATCTTGTAGACATTTGCAAACAGTGGGGAAAGCCGTTAAATTTAAAAAGAAATTTTCAAAATGCTTAGACGTGGGTTAAAGCAGAGTTCATTTCTCCTCAACGGTTAAATAGAATTCGCGTTCTCAAGGGAAATTCTCAGAACAATTGATCAACGTCATTTTTAATATCTCAATGTCAATTGGAAAAACTGTTGGTTTGCCGCCCCTTTCCTGTGCCAGTGATTGTAGTCGATGTATTTTTCAAGCACCTTTTTTCATGCTAACTTGGGCATACTAGGCAATAATACGCCATACATCCGGATGGATTTCCTTCTCGAGTTCAGACGATTATGCGAGGGTCTCCCCGTACTCTTCTACGCAAAGGTTCGTACTACGATCGTTCGATTAACGGAACTCCGACTTTCATTTCCAACACTAGACACGTATAATGAGTGTGAGAAATGAAGAGATGAAGGCCTGGGTATCAAACTCTAGTCCGTAGCACATTGGTTACGTGAATACATAAACAAAACATTACAGATTGTGTGTTCGTTGTTTTGCGCTATTCCATCACTTCTCCTACTGTTCGCTGTACTCAGGTCGTCCATTCACGCCAATTGCAGGTTGGCGAAGTTCTTTGGTTCTGACCAACTTTCTATTTCCTCTTATTCCCCACGTATTGCTTCATTTGTCTCTTCTGGCAGGGATGGTGGGCCATGATAAACATATTCAGGATCCTGCTGTGCTTGTGGGCTGTCGATCAGCTGATGGTCTATGCAATGGTGTCCTGGCTATCCGTGCACTATATTTTCTTCGAAAAGGAATATTTTTCCGATGATTTCTATCCCGTCGGTGTGTTGTGGCGCAAATCATTGTGAAGCTAAACATGAATTTTAGGTATGGCTACGCGCAAGTATATTCTATGCTGGTACGGATACTTTTGGATCATGTGCACATTTATCGAGCTTGGTATTAGCATGGAAAGAGGTATCGCTAAAATTTCAACCTATTGTTTCAAATATCCCGTCAGGAATATCCATCAGAAACCCTTCAAAATACTACCAAAGTTCGCCAGCGTACTTTACTTTGTTCGTGTTCGCTGTCACTTCCGTGAGTTGACAATATCCTTATTTTCCACACTTAAAATTCATCTTTTCAGTTCGGATTGGCTATTGTTATCAGCGAACTCATCTTGTCAGGTGCGTGTTTGCGTATGACGCTTCAGACGTCCTTTCGTTTGTAAATATAAATTCTCTTCATAACACCAAGCTATTAGGTTGGCCGGAAAGTCTTTGTGTATTTTTCAAAACTTTATTTCTTGGGGAAGGGAAAAGCATGAGTTCAAATATACTTGTCCTCATTATTGACAATATGCGCACAACGTACCTGCAATGTGTGGAACCCCTCCCTTTAGAACCCGCCTGAGCGCGAATCAAAGAAATGCTTGAGAGCATACTCCAGACTTCCACGGTAATTGAACGACCTATCTCTAAGAACAGGTCTGCGAAAAGCCAGTAATCAGACGGGGCCATGCCAGGAGAATACGGAGGGAGAACCATCCATCCATATCCAGCCAATTCCTGCTCGACTGGATTTGAGACCTGGGGACGGGGTCATTTTGCTGATTATACACTTTCTTGTCATTAAGCCTTGGACGATCGACTTCCAACTTCAAATTATGTAGACATGTGACGTGCTTGGTCCCGGTAATTACCATGCCCTCAGCGATTAGCTCCGATTAGATCACTCCGACCGCTCCCCACCACATTACCAGCTTGTTTTTCTTGTGGTGCAGGTCAAGTTTTGGGATACCCTGCGGGGTCTCTCCTTCTCCAACCAACTGGGTTCTGCTGTGGTTGTTATCGTAGAGGACCCACTTCTCATTCCTCGTTATGAGCCGTTTTAGCCATCGATCCCCACCTTGGAGAATGAGGAGAGTAATGGAATAATCGACACGACGGTCTCGGCTGGCTTGCCTCAGATCATGGTATATGAATCGGCCGATAAATTTCCTAATTTCAAGAGATCTCAAGCCTTCTCTGACAGTGCTATGGTGGACTCTAAGTGCAATAGAAATGTTACGGGCACTTTGAAGTGCATCCGTTTCAACAGCTTTCTTCAAAGTCTCAAAATGCAACGAACGCGGTCTCTCAGATCGATCCCATGCATTGAGGGAAAATTCGTCTTCTTCGAAGCGATGGATCCAATTCCTGAAGGTGTTGTAGAGGGGGAATGTTTGTTATAAAAATTCTTCAGTAGGTCTCCGAATCCTTCATCGTGGTGTAGGATAGAGAGAGGTATAGCAGAACATGTCGGAAGTGGGTGGCTCCAGGATGATACATCGTTGCTCTACTAGAGCCTTACTGAAGGGAAAGGAATGGGGAGTTGCTTACTATAGGGAAATCCAAAATGCACTAGGGACGAGCAGTGTTAAAACAAAACCATATACAAAAACAAAACCATATCCGGCCAACCTGATATATTTTTGGCACAGATTTTGATAGAAATCTAGCAATTCATGATACGATTAGTTTCACGATTACGATTAGTTTCGAACTGACGTCTCACGATTAGTTTCGAACTGACGATGGTGAACTATAATATAACGTCACTAGCGATTATAAATCACAGTCCGAGACACTGGATACTCAACGGGTACTAGAGTTCGATAAACGGATCTTCATCTCTTCATTTTCAATACTATCACCGCTCGATCGGTTTATACAGCGTTAGAAATGAAGAGACGAATGCCCGTTTCTCGAACTCTATTATGTACTCTCCCTCACACAAAATTATCCGGATCAGAGTTTTTGTAAAATCTACAGAAGATGGCTCGAATTTCTAATGGTATTCATCTACGCAGGTGCTCTAACACTGTCTGCAACAATTGGCGCATTTCTCAGCAATTTGTTGGACATTACTGCGTTTGTGGTTAGCTAGTGCTACTTGCAAAATAATAGCGGCACTTGCAGACGAATATAGTTGTAGTTCGGTTTTCCAAACGAAGAGATCAAAACTGCCACAAACAGCTCAACGAGCGGTACCAGGTAGGTCATTTGGCTTGCTTTCAATATATTTTGGAATATCTCCTCAAGATTCGCGAAACTTCATCGATCGCTCGGGCAATGATGCCGGTATACTTCATCAGTTCGTCGCTCAAGGTAAAGTTATTGTAACCCTGAAATTAGTACTGATCTAAATATTGTTCACTCATTTCATAATAGAAGGTAAAAGGTAAAGGTGCAGCCACGTCAAGCGATTTTACAGTCGTGAACGACTACGCTAGGTTATATAGTGCGGTGAGGCCGACAACTGCTAGGACTACGCAACCTTGCTGCCCAAAGTGCTTCTAGGGAACGTCACCTTTCGCAACCGAAATCACTTCCAATTTACCGACCCCGGGGGGGGGGGGGATAAAGGGCTTGGTCTGCCCAGGCGGGTGATCGAAACCTTGTATGACGAGTGGCTCCTCACACCACTGCGCCACCCGCGCCTTTTTTCATAATGAATCGATGGAAACCGTGTTGCCAAGCCGGCATGCGCCCTCATCTTTTCGTGTTCTCTCAGACGAATCGAGAGAGTATGTGAAGCAAAGAGGTCACGCTGCCAGAATGTTGGATATGTATTACGATAACAAGAGATGCAGTTGCATAACGTCTCCAAGAAAACGACCTCCAGGTTGGCATCATACTCGTCAACTGGGGCTACATCACTCACACTATTCCGTGGAGTGTGAGCGAAGTTGTGTACCTACTGGTATGCATTTGAATAATTTATGATGGTCTAATTTGGTAATTTAGTTTTCCGAAATCAGCTGCGGGCTTACGTCAAGCATGTTCTTATTTCATCATGGCAGATTGCGTTCGAAGCTAAGCTGCATTTCCAAGAGGTAGATGTACTATTGCTTTCGTACGTTTGAACCCAATCATGTATTGTAGGTCCACAGTTCAACGTATAACGCAATCGAACACAAATGATGCTCAAACGACTACGAATGACTATTTTCGGGCACTTAGAGAGTCGTGGAAATAATCATATCTCTAACTGAAAAATTTTTAATGTTTATTATATTTGCAATAAAATGTTGAAAAACAATGAGATCATGGCGGAACATAATTTAAAATAACCGTAGTGGTGGCATCGTTATGGCAAACAATTAATACTTTCCAGTCTCGGGACAATCGGAGATTTTTGGCGTGTTGTCAGCTTGGAGTTTCTTGAACTTTTCCTGTTCTTGTTTGTCTCGTCGTCGACGACAAATCGTCTGCAATGATTTTCTAAAGAATAGTTCATAAGAGTGCATTATTTCCGATCACATTAACTTCAGAGAAAGAAATGAGAAGATCTAATAGTATGACAAAAATCAAATAAAAGTCCTATTCGGAAATGAACAAATATGAAAAGATCAAAGATCGGATACCTGGACGAGGTCAGCGATGAGGACGAGGACCTCGACGACGGTGATCACGGAGAAGCCCATCCACAGCCCCAGATGACCGCCGAAGTCAGCGATGAGATTGACGATCTTGAAAGGGGATACTCAGTGCTTCTAGGAAAGATGTTCTCGATTTCTTTATTCCATGCACTATCTCGTCTATCCTGTCTGACGAAAGAGTGTCGTAGGGTTGCCTAGACCTGACACAGATTGCGATGGTTCGATCTGTCCCGTTTGCGTCATTTCAAGAGGTGAGATGTTAAGTATTTTTTTAAATAATTGTAATGTGATACCCCGTATGCCTCGCTCTCCTGCAGCAGCTGGTAGTTGAGCTGCTCGTAGTAGACCTGTCAATGTATCATTTGACAAACATAGCAAATATAACATGAATATTTTTTCAATGTAAGTGAAATGACTGTATTTCATCATCTCACCTCCACCATCGCCGCGTTGAGCCGATAATAGTTCAAACACTCGCTCTCAGTCATGTCCTCACAGTCGCCCAGCTGAAATTACCATTATTTATTTGAGGAAATTGAATCGATCGCTTTAATTTAGTAAGTTTTTCAACCCTTACTTACACAACTCATTACATAATTTCGAAAATACACAGCACAATCTTTTTGTAATCCATCTAATTTCAAAAACGAAATTAAATTGCACTAACATCAGATGCTCCGCTGGGCCACTTGCTCGTGGAGAAGCTCATCGAGTACATTACCTACAAAATGTTTCATTTATCTGTTTATTACAAAATCGAAGCTACTTATTTTTTAATAAAAATCTATAACAAGCTCGCCTCGCTGCATGCGTGCTTGCACACGCAATCGTCATCTCCGGGCGTCATGTGGTGAAAGTCACCGGAAGAGCCGATCTTCGACTCGAGACACTTGCCTGAA